>OY292460.1:3760000-5010000 GCA_958496255.1 Camptogramma bilineatum
GGCTCAGATTCAATTTTAGGCTTTCCCACAGTGCGATTCAGATTTCTCGGAATGTATTCCGAATTCGAAATGTGACGTTTCTTCGGTGAAAAACGTCAACTTTCCGAAGAAAATCATCGAATCAGATGCATTTTCAGAAGTCTGAATCACATTGCTGGCCATTTTTTAACCATTGAATTGTCTGCTTAGCTTACTGACTGACGTACAAGAGACCTGGGCCTGTATTCTACTAGATGACAACCGCTTTGGTTTGGTTCGATCTCTTAAATGTCAGCCATTTGGTGAAATAGTAGAATAGCTTTTCAAAAATTTGTTCTGCCAAAGTTCAAAACCTCACCACAACTGAGTCGTTTGTTATTAGTAGTCATGGAAACAGTCGCTTTAGTTGAGGTTTTGGTTGAGGTTGATAAAAAGTTCGGTACCGGAATCGACGCCCTGAAACATCAAAATGTAATTAGCGCACAACACCCAAATCCTCAATATCTCACGCGAATGTGAAACAGAATTTGGGATCAACAAGTGGTCAAGTAATATTCGGTAGGTAGTGCTCTATTACCTACAGACAAGCCACAGCTTGCTTGAACGATCAACAGACATTAATTATTAAACTGTCGAACTTGAAATTACCTGGAAATGTTGTCATCATGGAAGAGTGAGTTCACACGTCAGAAAACAATCTTACGATTGACGTGGGAGAAAAGAAAACGTCACTAGTTTCTTGACCGTCAAATTTAAAAAAAACATGATTTAAAGCATTTAATAAGTCTGCAAACGGCTAAACTTGAAACCAATTTTATTCCCATAAAACCAAGCACGATGTAATGCATGATGTAAAAACAAGGACGAGGCGTCCTCGGAACAATTCGAATGGTATAGTCATTCATCAAATCTCTACAAATTAGGAACTGATTCAGTCTGACCTTTGCCAGTCTTGTTGTAAGTGGCGTTATTCTGTTGAACAGTTCATGCAATGAATAAAGGCTGCTATACGAATGCTTGTGTTAGAATTAATTCTGGCAAGCGAGCATGTTACTTTCGTTGTTGGTATTCTATCGAATTTACTAATTTCTTCGTATTGTCATTTCTTAACAAATAACTAGTATTCTACTCTGGCGGTCTGCCTCGGCTTCACTCGGATTATATTCTTTGTAAAAATAGTTTACCTTAAATGATGAAATGATTTGTGGTGCATTGTTTCTATAGATAACACTCCACTTATTATTATTAGAAACCTCACTCTTACTTTATACATTATTATAGCAGAATAGATATATACTAATGGCCTCCCACGGCTTCACCTAGTATTAAAGCTTTTATTTTCTTCTAATACATACGAGCACCTACCTTTAAAAGTGTAAACCCTTTTTTTAATGTTTACTGCGGTTTCGGTGATTAAACTCTAAATATACAGAACTCACAAAACATACACACTCTGTAGTATAATAGTTTAGATAGCTTTTTAATTGGTCTGGCCATCAGCATCACAAAAATCTTAATATTTCCGAAGTCGTTTACTATGTCTTGCATTTGCCCGTGTCTGGCAAGCTTGTGAGTTGCAGCTTTATCTCAGATATGGCATCAAATGGAAATTACGCGCTCTCAAAATGTTTCTCTGACCCTTTGTGAGGGAGTTCGATTGTGTACACGGCCTCATTGTTGAACAAACACTCTGAATTCGACAAAGCTAGATTGCACAAAAGAATGTGCCAAAGATAATTCAGTGTTTTCTCTCGTTTGTGCATTCTAGCTTAAATGATTGATTGTCATAATTTTATTGTAAGTCCTTGGAGCGAGTTCGTAAACTGTGATTGTTTAAAGATTCATCACTTATTTTCCATAAAGCAATCTTGGCGTAGCTTGCAGACGGGCATGATAATTGGTCCTAGAATAAACAAGTAGTAAAATCAAATAAGTAAATAAGATTCAATCATGCCACATCTTTACCAAAGACAAAAACAATTATGTCAAACTTTTTGCCACAAAATGTTTTACAGACAGTTACCCTGGTTCGTAATTTTATTGAATTTGTAATTAAATTAAGTAGTAGAATTTGTTTGATACGTCCTAAAAAATCTCTGGCAACGTAACAAGATATCAAACCTTTCTAAATTTACGAGACTTTATTTCTTGTTTTGTTCCACGATTTGCTGTAGTAAATATTAGTCAACGAAGCAGCAAACTAATGAAACTTTTACCCACCTTCTCCCAATTACACTAAAATAGTATCCTAATGCGATACTTGCACTGGCAGAAAACTTACACAGTATTTACAGTGGGACACTCATTAAGTGGCGAAGCAACAGTCACGCTAGAAGATGTGGAAGTTTTATATTCTCAGCAGTTGCAACAAAAGTTACTGCTACGAAAATGCCATTACTTTATGCTTCTTCGAATACTAATATCTACTGTTTTCTATATTCTTTTAAATTTTATTTTATTTCAAAACAAGGCGTGATAATTAAATCATAATTGATTACCAAAATCTTCTGGCATTTCAATATCAAAGTCTAATTGATAATACCTTGCTAAATTTACGATCTATAAAAGATGGTTGTAAGTTAATTTACCAATGCATTATGTTTTTTTTTACTTCTTGATGGAAAATAAATAACGAATACAAAAAAAAATAAATGCGCTACTCATTTCGGCGCCACTGAAAACCAGCGCTCTAACAGCCATGGCGCTGCTGGAGCAAATGCTGAGGGGTAGCCCTATTTTCGTGTCACTGTAACATTTTTGATTTATACGTCTGTACCGTACCTATTGTGACGAAAATAAAACTTATTTCTATTCTATTCTAATACATACCTAGTTGAAAAACAATAATCTCATCAAATAAAAAAACAATCTTTACCTACAAAAGCTTATTAAACAAAATAACAATCACGAGATAGAATTACTGGCAATATCAGCTATTTTTGTAGAGCTATATACATTACAATAAACAATAAAAATAGCTATGTTTGAGTAGTTCTACCTCGTAAATGTGATTGGTATCCTTAAAATCACTCCACATCAAACACAGAAATAGAAAATCAAAACAGCTTAGAGACAACCTTCTCATTTGTGCGTAAACTTTCCTATCAGAATCAAAGGTTTATGTCAATTAGTTTTAGGAGCAAATAATGACCAATTGATTTCTTATAACGAAACTCAATGCTTCCTAAATACTGGAAAGATTGACATATTGTGGTCATGAGATAGATTTGAAGTAAATAATTACATTTGATTTTCAATTACATTTATCTTCAAAGGTACCTAGTTGTTTTAATGTTTATACAGGGTGGAAAAAATGAATGGGCCCCGGAGGGAAACGACTTTAAACCCTTAAGATACAGTATTTTACTTAAAGGAAACATTCCTTTATTTTTAAAAAGAAACAAAACTGCATGCCTCACCCGGAATCGAACCAGCTAAAAATTAAAAAACGAACCTCGCTCTATTTAATACCACTAATCAATAGGATTAATGTCAGGATAAAATCTTTTTAACACACATTTGGTTTTAGAAATAAAAAAGATCATGAAATCTAATGTTAATTTTCACAATTTTTTTCATTAATTTTTATTATTTCACCATTCGCGACAAAACTTTTCTAGACGGTATTTGTTTATCTGAGGTGAGATTCAGACTTCCGAAAATGCATCCGATTCGATGATTTTCTTCGAAAAGTTGACGGTTTTTCAGCGAAGAAACGTTATTTTTCGAATTCCGAATACATTCCGAGAAGGTCTGAATCACACTACTGGATACCTCTCACCATTCCACTGTAGAGCTAAATTGAAATTAAAGCCCTTGTGTACTAAATATTAGATTTCATGGATTTCTTGTACGACAGACGAGTGTAAGACCTCATGTTTCTTTGAGAAGTTTTATCTTTAGTATTGAATGTATCGACTAGTGGAATAAAATAGGAAGTGGATAATTTTTGAATTTTAAGCTGGTTCGATTCCTGGGTGAAGCAAGCGAATTTTAAAAAATCTTTGAAAGCAGTTATTTTTCTTTTTAAAAATAAAGGAATGTTTCCTTTAAGTAAAATACTGTATCTTAAGGATTTAAGGTGGTTTCCCTCCAGGGCCCATTCATTTTTTCCACCCTGTATACTCTATCATCAGATCTTGTTAGATATCCTAAAATACGTTTATTAGGTCCGTAGTAGTGAAAGGTAGTTGTTTGACTGTGAAAGTAGGTAATATTAGGGACTCTAGTAAGTGCTATGTCTGATGAAACTCAAGCTATTTAAGATTATGAGGATCATTAGAAGTTTGGATCAAAATAAACGTAGGTACACACTGCGTCACCAATTGGTAACCCTTTATAGTGTAAATGGAAAGTTGCCGTATGCAGGCTACACTAACGAAATTGTTTGCCTGAACGACTCAAATAAATAAAATCTTAAAAAAACTTATTTGCTTGCTAGGATTCGAACCACCGATGCCCCAATTGAACGTGAGCGAGTCCACGCTTTTCCGACTGAGCTACCGCACCAGTTGTCAACAGCGCTGAATTTATAAGTTACATTATTCGTTTACAAAATAATAGTAGGTAACTCTTTACACGACTACCATCAACTAATAAAATTGTTTTGAAGGTAGTTGTGCACTAAATTCTATTGAACAATAAAATTAACTGACTGGTTTTGTTACTTGTTTTATTTTCGGTGCGTGTAGCATAGCAATGGTGCATTTTATCAATTTTGAAAGGACAAAGATAGTTGTTCTTTACGAACAAAATATAAGCATAAAAGAGATTGCTTGGCATCATGGAATAATGGTAAGTCGTAAATATTAGAAGAATCTTTGTGAATAAATATTTGCCTGAGTATAAATGTTTAACACTTATTTTACTTTTCGTAGGTCAAATCGGTGCAGTTCTATCGACTGGTGATATGAATCATATAAAGCCACACAAATCAGGCCGAAAGAACTAAGAAGTCTAAACAGATCTATGTGAACGCCACAAACATTATTATTAATACCAGCAAGTTGCAGAATAACGTTAGGTAAGTGGTATGATAATTGATAAGTATTACAGGGGTTGTTTTTTTATCTTATAACCTATGCCATTATGTAATAATGTTCTTATTTTCAGGTTATTGGGGATGGAAAGATGTCATAATAAGTATTGGCCTAGCGAGTTGCTTATCGAGAAGGAATACCTAGTGTATTTAGTTCATGATAACTGCGCTTCATCGTTCGCGAGCTGTTGCTAACTTTTATAAAA
This sequence comes from Camptogramma bilineatum, assembly GCA_958496255.1. Lineage (NCBI taxonomy): Eukaryota > Metazoa > Arthropoda > Insecta > Lepidoptera > Geometridae > Camptogramma > Camptogramma bilineatum. Next base: position 3,765,224 of record OY292460.1, read on the forward strand.
TTGAAAGATAACTGATATTGTTTTAAATTGTAAGTAGATAATATTACTTAGTCTGATCTGATTTGCGAGAGATCTAAATTGTTTATTTTTCACTGGATTTTATACGATAAGTATAAACTGTTCCAATGATAACATGACATGTTTGTTCACTCGTTAATTTTATTGGATTAAGTATTAGGTTTGTGTTTAAATAAATTTACTAAGACCCTACTAAAAGTTGTTTCATCTAACTATAACTTTACTAGGTAACTTACTACATACTCACAACGTAGTTCGTTGTGAAAGCAAAAATAAAAATAAAATAAACAAAAAATACATAGTCGTGACAGGATTTGAAACCAAGCCCGGACCCACGCAGGAGCATTTGAATTGGGGGTCGCTACCGCTACACCAATCGGCCTCACAGCAGAGTGCGTGAAATTACTTAACCATACGTAAGTAAGAATAAGAAAGTAAGAATGACAAATCTAATAAAAAAGGTAAATGTTTTACAAAAAGTTGAGATCAACGGGTTGCGAACTGACGTCTTAGCAGGGGAGGTACTTAATGGTGACGCTTTGTGTACATCCTAGGACAATAATTCTACCGTGTTAGATTAGATTAGGTATGATTCTTAGAAGATTCGACTGTACTCGTACTGTATACTCGTACTATCTCCCAATAAGCCAACATTAACAAAATTATAGTCAACAATAATTATAAATTATAGTTTACATCTATCTATCTATCTAATCAGCCCACATCCGCCACTGCTGAGTATAGGCCACTGCTATAGTTTACATATAGTAATTTAGTTATTTATGAATTATTTTATTAATTTATTAATTTTAGCCAACATTAATTATCCGTACATACTATAAATATGTGAAAGTGTGTTTATTTGTTTGTTTATTTGTCCTGCTTTCACGTTCAAAACAGAGCGACGGATTGACGTAATTTTTTGTGTAGAGATAGTTGGAGGGCTGGAGAGTAACATAGGCTACTTTTTATCCGGGTACCACGAGAGCGAAGCCGCGGGCAGCAGCTAGTAGTCCATAAATTACCTCTCGTAGTCGGCGGTGTGAAGTTTATTTATATAAATAAACTCGTAATAGCATGATTTAAAAATTCATACAGTTTACGACCAATAGCGAGGAATGTTGAAATAAAACGTAGTGTCAGTCGTAGCTCGTGAAGAGTCTCGATGTTGTCGTCAGTCTTGTCTCAGATGAAATAAGTCGTTGAGCAACAGGCAAACTTTATACAATAAAGCAAGAAATTGAAATCTATATTATGAATGAAGTACCTACAATATAATTATAGTTTTCTTCATTTCATCACAACAGCCACAAACTAAATAGGCTAGCCTTTTTAAGTAACTATGAGTTTGTTAATAGTATTTAATTTATGATTAAGCTTGTCTAAGTTTATTTTAAAACATTCACTTTTAAATTTCTATAGTTGTCTCGTGTCCAAACATTAAAATAATAAATAAGTAATTCTAAACCTCATTTATCTTCTATTACTTGACTTTTTATCCAAGGTTCCAGCCACAGAATAACTTCAACTTATTTCAAAGTTTAAAAAACTCAAAGCCCCCGCGTTTTCTCTCAATTTGCACCACAAAACGGATTTCACTTAAACGCATAAGTATTTTGAATTCAAAGCCTTTGAAAGTTGCTTTTCCCTTACAACAATGAAGTATTTCTTTGAAGCTGAATGCTGTCGTAAAGAAATTTAAATGACGCTCTTTTGCTCTGGATTGTAAAATCTGAGCAGGTTCGCTGAAAGTTTAGATTAGTTTTTTTTTCTTCAATTATAATCATTTATAAGCTCAAGTGATTTTACAAAATTTGTCGGTGGTCAAACGCATTCTTTTCTTTTTATAAGAACAAGTATTTTTGAGGTTTTTATTGACAATCAAGACTTTAATATGTGAAATACGTATAGCATTTTCTCATAAGAAAATTGTATAACGTTCCTACATAAATGAGCCCCCAATTATTTACTTAAAATGTCTAAAAAACTGTTGCCCATAAGATTAAATCGTGAGAAAACCAGTAAGCTTTCTAATGGTGTCCATGGGCTTGCAAACTATCACGAACAGAATTCTAGCTTCTGCAAGATGTGGGTACGTGTACCAAATGTGTATTTGGACATACCTCTGACTATATATACAAATATACTCCTTAGATATTTCGAAGAATCTTAAATGCCTAAAATGTGATCATATTATTTTTAATTATTTTTTTGGTTTAATAAAAGTACTTATGCTTCTGCTAAAAATTAGCAACGTGGAAGATAAATCATACAATATTGTTTATATTTTATCCTGCGTAAGTTCATAGTACACTCAGTTTTGACCTTGTTTAAAATAAAAAGCGTTTAAAAAATAAAAAGTGTTTAAAAGCGTAGCATTAGCTACGCCGTAGGCCTTTCGTAGCGACATAGCACTTAAATGTAATGCCAAATACCCAATTCGCATACTTGATTATTGTATCCCTATTATACAGGAGGTAGTAAAGTAACTTTAGTGATGAGTGAAAAACTAAGAGACACAACAACAACTTTGTAAAATTACAACAGAGAAATGAACGAATGAATGAATAACAATACTTTATTATGCCCTTCTTAGAAAAACTTACGAACCAGAAAACCCTAAGAAAAATGCTTCGCTTAGAAAAAATCTTTGAAGTTTTTATGAACTTACATATGACCTTAATTTCTACCACGTAGGTATATGCTACTTTGATCATTATGGAGCAGATGTAAGTACGTTATGTTGACGATACTAATAAATCAAAACATCACCTTGGTTATCCTTGATTCCGTAAACAAGTATGTTGGAAAGAGATTATAGAGGAATCTTTCAGGGTTAAGCTCGCCTTTGTACATACCTTTAATAATCGAATTTTGTCTATGTATGTTAATTTTTTTTGTGTACAATAAAGAATTTAAGAGGATTAAATTTACAAATTTCAGCATAATCTATCTAGTATATTTCATCTTGTTTGTTTCTATTTCGACACCGATTTTAGTCAGTAGGTGGACGATATCGAGGCCACATAGGGTAAGGCATGGATAAGAACAGCACAGGGCCGATTAGAGTGGCGTTTGAGGAAGAAGGCTTATACCCAGCAGTGGGCTGTCAATTGAGCTGATGATGATGATGAAGTCAATTAGTATCGGTTTAAGGTGTTTGGAAAAGAATCTTAACTCTATGAATTTACCTACCCACTCTATGAATTTTATTTTGAAGTAGCTACTTTCTTACCTACTTACTTAGTAGTGGCTGCTTTAACCATGCGTACAACACACAGGAAAGTTTCAGGTATCACGGTTTCAGGTATTCAGGTATCATGACGAGCGAAGCTGGAGCATCCAGCTATAGATAAACAGCTCCGAGATAACATTGAAAATGTAGATTTATTATAAAATGGTTTATGTTAAATTCTAAAGCAAATAAATTCTAATATCAGACGTATGTTCCACTTGAGCGCATAGGATTACACCAAGTGTAGATAATGCAGTAATTAGCGCATCCAACGAAGCGTTTATAACGATTCAACGATGCCGATAATGTAACGATATCTTATCATAATCTGATTTAGTTCTAAACGCTGATTAGTGAAGTGCTTGAACGGGGTTAGTAATATCGATGACAGCGCGTGGATATTTTATTACAAGATTGCATTACTTAGAAAAACATTATAAAAAGGGAGGCCCTACATAACCAATTATAATGTGTAGCCCAATATTAATGGAATAGAGACTAGAAAGTACTAACTTGGTAGTCAATTTGAATGACTTAAGTTAGGTCAAAACATGGAACAGTCATGAAGTTATAATCAGATTTATTAACGTGTTTAAGGCAGAAAGGCAGATTTTTCGTTTTGAAAAATTTATATGTGCATTAATACCAGCTCTAAACGGGGTGAAGCAAAACATCGTGAGGAAACCCGTGGCTTAGTCAGCCCCACACATATTGACCATGTCTTTCCTGTGGATATAGCCGGTTAAGCTGAGAGGACAGTGTAGGTGCTGGGTAAGCCTACTCCATCTCAACAATGTCCCAGGCATTACCTACAGTGTCCCGATAAGTGTAGGCAAAGATTGCCTCCTAACACTGTACAAACTATCTAGTACTTAAAGATGTAAAGGCCTAAGTTTTTTTTAAAGGCAGAATTATACAATACATTAATCGGTCACTTACTCCTTTTAGTTAGAACGCCGAACGTTGCATACCATTGTCAATTATCACTTGACATATTGTTTTTGTAAATAAAAAAGAGAAGTACAAGGGAATTTTACTTAACTAAATGCGAATAGAAAATGAATAAAAGCAAACTCTTAAAACAAAGAGCAAGAAGCTCTTATGTTGTAATTGGAATGTTGTGTTATGATAGCGTCTTGCAAACAATTGTTCTAAATATACAAAAGCCTAAATGGAGCTTGAAAGTTAAACGACCCAAAAATAACTTTCAATACAATTAATATTTTAGAGACAAACAAGTCGATTTAATAGATTGTTGTGTATTATAAAATAAAACAGATTCACTATTAGAAACTGCGCAACCTAGAAAATTGGAGGATGATGTTCTTTTTGGAGATATGGTATAAATAATTAAAATAATTCTAGAAAACAAGTAGATGCTTAGAATTCTTTACCTTAAGACGTCGAAAAAAATCGAAGTCGCGATCGTTTCTAGTTTTTTTATAATCACATCTTACACCTCAAAACTTTATTCACGATAACACCAATCGTAACTTGGTCGTGTCAAAGTAGTGATGTGATTGTTACATCGATATCGATATTGGCAGGATTGACCGTCGCGACGCGGGCGAAGAGGACCGCGTCGACCCAGACTTGTTAGATCGTGCAGTGCGGCTCCTCCAGCTGCAGAACCTAGACCGCATTTACTCCTACCACACGCGACCAAGGTACGATCGATGTGCCGTTCATCGACTAACGCACATCACTAGTTGTTGCATGACACTATTGAATGTTAGACCTCTGACGGTACTTGCTTTCTTCCTTCCAAAATCTGTTGTGAAATGTTTACGTGGAATCTGACTGTCTATTTCGTGTCTCTTCGTGAATCTTCGCAATCACTCGGTGCTAAAAAAAAATTGGAAATAATTTTAATTTTTATAGTGTTAAACTACACTTAGGTTTCATTGAAAATGAAAAGTCTTATCATAATAATCCGTCGGAATTGAAAAAAATTTGATGACTTTTCATTTTCAATGCAATAATAGTTGAAAATACTTGAAGCCTCTCTAAAGAAATGTTGCTATTAATAAATTTCCATTTGTAATTAATTGATAGGTTCTTTCAATATCGGAATTACTATTATACCTACGCAAAAACGGTTGAGATATTTTTTAAAACAAAATATGTTGATTTTATAGCCAGTCGAAAAATCTTTTTGTTTCTGAGCACTGTAAAACTGCACAATTACATGTTATTCGATAATCAAAATGTTTTGTTATTGTTTTTCGTGATTTATAAACATATTTTTGTTTCAGGTTTGGTAAGCGTTCCGGATCTGATGCGTACACGAACTGGGCCAAGGACCTTGAAGTAAGTACAGAGTTACAGTTGTTCTATCTCACGAAGTCCGTTTGGTCTTAATTGTGTGTGTAGATGCACATGCACGTTGTTTCTGTGTGCGTCGGCTGATTCTGAGCGCTCCCAAACTTACGCACACAGAAACAACGTGCGTGTGAACACACACACAATTAAGACCAAACGGACTTCGTGTCTAAAAACTCTCTCCCCAGAGTTGGCCACTAGCTCATACGAACTACTTAAAAACTACTGAAAAAATTATAATTATGTTGTGTAATGACATTTTATTAAATATGCGTTTACTGCAAGCCATATGCTTTCAACCCAATAATAAAAGTATAAAAGGCCATTCGAAACATGTTTTGATCAGACCAAGAAATGTTTTTCTAAAATGATTGCATTAATTACCCTATTATACTATCACTGTCAGTTTAACATTACTTTAGATACTTAACTTTTCTTTCTGTCACACACTTGTGTCGATAAAAAGAGATAACAGCAGTTTTAACTGTAAACGTTTTTCTGTAAGGACGTTTTTAAGTTCATCATGAATTACAGGGTAAATGTTAAGTGGGTATTAGAAACAAAAATAGCTTTAGACTAATTTTAATATCAGTTATTTTTATTATTTGGCAATAACTTCAGCTTATATTAATAACGACTAAACTTTAATATTAAAGTCAATGTTTTCCGAAAGCTGTAGTAGTTTTATAATCTTAATAGAAAGTGCGAGTTTTGGGACTTATCTAAAAATGATGAGGTTGATTGTATGTACAATACGCCTTGTATGAAAAACACTCTTCATAAAAAACTTTTTTGGATCTTATTGCTTATAAATCTACATGTTTAAAAAAAATCTCGTTTGATTTCACTTTTTAAGTGAAAGTTAAGTACACGAAGAAAGTTTCTCGCCTCGAAGATACGATTCTTGAAAATAAGATATAAATCATGACAATGTAAACTTATATTTAAATTTTTTATGGACACGGGATTTTAGAAATAAGGTAAATTACGCGATAAAATCCCGTGTCCATAAAAATTTTCAATATGAATAGTGATCGCGAAAGTTTAAAAAAGACTAATGTAAACTTAACACATACGCGGAAGGTCGATAATCACTTGTCACTGAATTCTAATTGATTTCTATAATTTATCTTCGAGGTGAGAAACTCGCTCCATGTGAATGGCGCATTAATTGCCCAAATCCTTATTGTTTCATTCAACTTTTATTAATCTCATAAGCCTGTTCAGTTAAACAGATGAACAGATTTATTACAACAAAGCTTAACAAATTGATTTTTAATTAGACTTCAATACTTTAATTATTTTAGATTGATTTATGTGAGCTTCCCAAATTCTGATTTCATTTTTGAGTTTGAGTTTTAAAAAAAGGTTACCTAATGATTTTGAGAAAAATAGAAGTCTTCGACATGAAATGTGTATTTCATAATTCTTAAAGAAAAAAGAGATACTTAGATGAATTAGATTTAAGCGGATGGATCACTGAAAAGAAAGCAAGGTCCCATACCGTGTTTGATTCCCTGATTCTTCACGGTATTGGTCGCGAAAAAACAGGAGTAGAATCATCTAGCTCTTAAGACGATTCAGAGTGATCCTAGTGGTCCTACTGAATAAATGGCATTTGAATTTCGAATTTGAATTTCGAATTGAAAGGCGTTTAGGCGTTCCTAGACCACAATAGGGCCTCTATTAATAAACTCCGCTCAATTTTTGTCTAAGTTGCACCACGGATTAACTATTGCCATCCTTAATGTAGGTATTCAAAAAAAATATTTAACAAAAAAGGATCAACAATCCTTGGTGCAACTTTGACAGAAGTTGAGCGGAGTTTATTAATAGAGGCCTAGAAGTTTAAAATTTTGCAATCCATAATTATTAGCGTAGTGAATTCACGAGGCAAAACCGCAAAACAATCGAAAGCTTTCAGTTACAAACTATGAAATTAACTTAGTAGTGAAGAGGAAATGAATATTTACGTAGGCTGAGACCACGAAATTCTACTACTTACCTACTGTTATTTCTGTAACAAACTTCCCCCGAACCCTCGAAATGAAACGTAGTTTCGGTCAATCCGTAATAAAATTTATGAATTAACGTAAAACGGGTGAATGAATCTTGTTAGCTTTGATATCAGCAGATAAATATTAAAAACTATTTTACAAAGAACTACGTAGCTACATAAACCATAATAGAGCGGATTATAACAGTGCATGTTTAAATAAAATATACAAGGGTTAGAATATTTTTGTTATTTATTTATAAGTTATGTTTTAGTCCATAATTTTTTGCCGATATAAACTTTAAGAACTCCATGTATGTATATGCCAATCTTCTTTGAACACAAAAATTACTCTGACTTATTATTAGGTAATCTTTGAGCTTTCTTAAAAAGTTTCACCTGATTCTAGTACATTTCGAAACATGTAAAGATGCATTATGCTTATGATGAATTTTAAATGAAATTGGGCTGGACACTTGGCTAGACGAGGTGATGGCAGGTGGAGCAAAGTTTTGACCGAATGATGGCCGAGGACCGGCCAAAGAAATCGTGGTCATCCGGTGATGGGTCGACGACATTAGACAGGTCGCGGGCAATTCCTGGATTGGCATAAAGCAGGACCGGATTATGTGTCGTTTACAAAGGGAGGCCTACACCCAGCAGTGGGTACCAATGGGCTGTGGATGATGATGATGATGATGATGAAAGATGCCTAAGGATTATTCCTGGTTCTAGGAACTTTAGTCCACGTTTGGCAGGAAAGTATAGATTCTAATGCAGAACGATTACTATCTAGAAAACTTTTATCAGTCCCTACATAAATGCTTGGTAAGCTCAAATGTACTTATTTCTAATTTTCTTAAAACGATACCAAACGAGCGGCAGTACCTCATTTCTGATGCAGTTTGATTTTGATTTGAGTGCTCGTTTTAACTAATTACAAGAGTGGAAAGGTATAACGGTATAACTCTCGTATTGGCTCTGGTCATAATTGCATACTACTCTATTACTTAGATTCACGTTCATCTAAGTAATAGTACTTTGACTTTTGATTCGAAGTGGTTTCGACACAGGATTACAACGCAAAGTGCGGCAGCCATTCTCTCAGATCTTTTATGTGCATTCAAAGTCCTTAGATGGTATTCGGATACGACATACTTTGGCAAATGCCCAGTTTTTGCATTATAACATTCCATACGTGACAGGTTTCAAAATCATCATCGCTGGTACCTTGTGGTTATCCTAACTGGTTTCCTCACAATGAATTCATTCATCTTTTAGAGCTCGTATTATTGCGTGAATACATTTTCCGAAACGAAAAATCAATTGACAGGGATTTAACTCTTCGAATCTAAAGATAGTACATCCCACTAGGCCAAAACGGCTATTTTGCTATTGCAGTTTTCGGATAAGGTGGTTAATGTTGGACCTAACCCTAGATTTTAAAAGAACCTAAAATATAAGCAATTTCAGTTTAGTCATAGTACGTTCCAGGAATTATTTTCGCTTGTAAGTTTGTAGTTTCACCGTTTGCGTAGGTATGTTATTTTATCTTGTCTCTTAACTATGTAATCAAAAATAGATAGGCCTGCGTTTGTTATTAAAATTTACATACCCACGTGTGGTAGCTGTGTAGAAATTGAGATAATAAACTATCACGCTACGTAGTAGTACGCGTAAGAGCGTTTTCACGTTATCCGATCCGATATCGGTATCGGACGCCGACACGATATCGGGGCAAGTAAAATGTAGGAAAGATGTCCGCTCCGACATCCGATATCGGGTCGGACAATGTGAAAGGCAGGTACATATTCTATACATTTTACTTGGCCCGATATCGTGTCGGCGTCCGGTACCGATACCGGATCGGATAATGTGAAAACGCTCTTACTATTAACTATTGTCTCTAGCTCTACAGACATTGATATTGATTGATATCTAGATGCGCCCTTCACTTTGAAATGTAAAATACGACCTCACACTTTTAACAAAAGAAAAATGTGATGAGAGTGAATGAGTAAGAGTAACGTTTATTTGACACACACAGGGCATGAGGCTAAAGAGGTGTGTCAGGATCGTAGCAAGTGGAAATCCGTGGTCTCTGCCTACCCCTGTGGGAAAGAGGCGTGATTTATGTATGTATGTATTTAGGCACTCTTTCAACAATATTATGTTAGAAAAGAAATTAATGTTGCGATTGACGTGAAATAAAAGAAGAACGACTCTGTTTTGTTTACATACAAAAAAAACAATGTCACAATGTCACGGATTGTAGGTAAATATACCTACATTACAGTCTTCAAATATATTTTGGTTTTGTTAACTTCTCAATATAAATCAATGCAAGTGAATGAAATATGCAATATTCTGCTATATTGCATTCATTTCAGTCGCGTTTATGCTTATTGTAATATTTTATTCAATAAAGTCTTTATTGCACTTTCCACGTGCATTGTGCTCTCTTTTGCTCTAAGATTGTATTCACTTAGATTCAGGAAACATTCAAAGCCAAGTGTATTTATTAGGCAACAATTGAATTTAGCAACCTTGCACAACAGAACACTACGTTTCTAGATGACGTGTTACATGATAAACATTTAAAAAAAAATTTGGCGTCGTTCGGTTATACACGAAATCTGGAAACAATGGAAATTGTTGCTGTAATTACAGATTTCGTGTAGCTGGTGTAGTAGCCAAAAAATAAGTAGGTACAAAGAAACACAAAATATTTGTTTCATAAAGAAGTTTGTAAAAATTAATTCACCCACACATACGAATAGGAGAGGTCATCGTGAAAATTATGAAGTGGAACGTATTGTTGAAGCAAAATAATTAAATATTAATGAACCTAAACTTCCATTCGATTTTAATTTGAGGTCCAAACAAATTACTTGCACGCGGTACGCAATTACAAATTAATTACAAAACAGAATGCTGCGATTTAAGTACAGTCAGCTTGAAAGGCTCTTTTCAAAAATATATAAACAATAAGAATACTTACAATAAAACATATTAATAAAATAATAACTGAGTCTCAGCGTATTTATGCCATAAAAAATAAAAGGAAAATACCAATTAAATTTTAATCATTATCATAATTTAGATTTCAATCACACTCTACTTTATAGGATGTTAAATCTATACACAACATTATGATTTTAACTATTTAGTTGATCAGTGCCTCTCGAAATAATCCATAGAAACATCGTCAATACATTTAGTGATGACTAAAGGTTTTTAGTTTTAAGTAGGTAGATATTTTGGAAATGTAAATGTAGCTACCGGACAACCGACTTCGTGGTTGAGATTTGTGTAGGTACACCTTAATACTTTTTTACCTACAGTTTATGTCTGACTTTGGCCGAGTTGGTTAGTACCTTACTTTCGATCCGAAGGTCGTGGGTTCGAATCCAGGCCGTGCATCAATTATTTTTCGTTTCGAAAAATTTATATGTGCATTAACACGAGCTCTAAACGGTGAAGGAAAACATCGTGAGGAAACCCGCGGCTTAGTCAGCCCCACACGTATTGACCATGTCTTGCCTGTGGATATGGCCGGTTAAGCTGAGAGGATGGTTTAGGTGCTGGGCAAGTCTACTCCATTCAAACAATGTCCCAGGCACTACAGTGTCCCGTGTGTAGGCAAAAATTGCATTCTGGCACTGTATAAATCATCTAGTAAAGATGTTAAGGCCTAAGTTAGTTACTTGGACTTTGGTATAGTAATTCTGTAATTCTTTATTGTACACATGAGAACATTTACAAATAAGACATTAAAAAAGTACCTACATGTACAAAGGCGAGCTTAACCCTAAAAGAGTTTTCTACCAGCAAACCTTTGAATATAGAGAAAAGCTATTGACAAAGGTGGATGCAATGTGTACCCATATAAAATACTATAATTATATATTTTTTGTTTCCAGAAGCCAGACTTACCTGCTTGGTTGGCGTACGCTCGGAGGAGATGAGGAGTGACTCCAGCGAGGCCTCAAATGTCAGTGATCTACCCCACGCATTCACATTTCTCAAAAATATAATCAATCTTCGTCATCGATGTCTTATTATTTATTTCAACATTAGAACAGTTACGTAGGATTCGAAATAGATTACTTTATTTCCCCATTTGTAAATTCTATGTGTAAATTAGACGTTCGAACTATAATATTTTACTAATCAATTTATGATTGTAATGTTACCGAATACATGCATTGATAAAAGTAATTATTAATTGATAGTATTATTTCATCCTTTCCCTGTAGGTACCTACGTATTAAGTACAGTCAGCGTCATCAATCGGTATCCCCCTATTGATTTGAACAAGGACCCTTTTCATTTCAACCTTGGATTTCAGTCGGATTTGCTAGTATAGGAACTCGAGCGAAATTAGATATCCATAAGTAAGCAAGGATGAGAAAAGGAAAAGTAAAAGTTTTACAAAAAGTTGAGATCAACGGCTTGCAAACCGATCTCTTACTAGGGGGATACCAGTTAATGACGCTTTCTGTACCTACATGATATTTTTCAAGAATTTATTTAGCTTCATCGGTTAGTTAGCTCGTTAGTACCTTTGAGATCGGAACAAACTCAAATTAGTAACAACAGCAGCTGTACCATGACCTCTTAGTAAACAATTCAGTTTAGGAGCTATCCAGTTTAGGTTCCCAATTTGGATCGCAAGCTATTGAGTCATTCGGGGCAAGTGGGCGCACTTTCCACTTTGACACCTCACTGTGCTCAAGATCTAGTATTTAGAGCACCTAAAGTATTGTTTTTAGTTAGAAAAATTATCTGTCAATTAAAATAAATGAAATTTGAACTGTCATTTATTTCAGTTTTTGAAATTAATGCATTTTAAGACGAAAAATCGGAATGCGAACACTTGCCCCGACTTGCGGGTAAGTGTTCGCACCCTTATGCTGGGGCCACACTACGGGAATATGGCAAATTATTTGCCAAATTTCGTATAGCCACAATACAGAATACCGCCAAATAATTTGCCATATCCCCGCAGTGTGGCCCCAGCATTACGGGGTAAGTGATTGCATGTGGTGTAAGTGTTCGCGTTGCAAAATAAAAGTAAATCAAGCATTATTTATTCCGATTACAAGTATAAAATACACTTAGAAAACACATAAGAAAGAATCACTTTAAATATTATACCGGCATGTTGGCAAATGAAATAATAAATCATCATAAAATTTATATACCTAATAAAACGTTATGTTATGTACCTATATATTTAAACAAAATTTTAATTTTTATGTTTGCATAGATTTTACCTAGTTAGAGATCAGTTAATCATAATTAGTATATCGAATTTGACATCAAGTTAAAAAAAACCTAGAACTTATCTTAAGTAAGTTGGCAAATGAAATAATTAATAATTATAAAATTTATAAACCTAAAAAAAATAATTATTATTAATTATTTGCTTAGCGTAAAAGTGCGAACACTTACCCGCGCCCACTTACCCCAAACGGACAAATTACGAATGAATGCACACAAAATCAGAAAATTATTCATTCAGCCAAGAACTTTCTTTTGCAAAACACGCTCAGATAAGTTTCAAATCTATAGCAAAAGCCTTACCACTATCGGCCTTAGAACGTATATGCTACACGCTTCGTAAAATAACCCAAAACTAACTTTAAATTGTCAAAATTGTAGTTCGCTCCTTACCAACTCGTACACGCACAGCGCGGTCAAACTATGTGTCGCAACTAGTTGTCTGCATAAACGTTGCCAACTTACCAAAACAAACTGTATACCTCCCGTGCCCCGTTTCGGAGATAATGGCACTGCGCCCACTTACCCACTGCGATCACTTACCCCGAATGACTCTTCGTACCATGACTTGTTTTAAAAGTGACAGTTTCGACACAAAAGTGAACCAACTCAACACGGACATGGTACAAATTGAGTTCACTCGAAACTTTATCTAACAATTCAGTTTAGGTCATGTTTAGGTTTTGATATTTCGTCAGCGTCATACTGCGTCATAGCATACGTCAAGCGAAGCAGTTCAGTTTAGGACCTAAATTGGATCGCATATAAAGCTCATAGTAGGCAACCTGATCTGAAGATGAAATTAGAACTGTTCAATATTGATCATATGTTCAATATATCTGATTGAATTAGAACCCTGTTGTTTAATATTACGGTGACAACAAAAAAAAAAATATGATGGAGTCAGGAGTAGTTCAAAGGAACTCTTCAGTAAATTTTACTAATCCACGTTTGTATTTGTACCGTGTTTTGCCATATTATTATTTACTAGAATAAAATCTCGAAGATTCTACAGTCCAAACAAATAGCTCATTTTGTTGTGAGAGAAATGAGACATCGATCATTTAGTATCATCTTTATTTTCTATTTAATCTGCTGCCGTACATCAAATTATGATACAAATAAATGACTAGTTTCATAACTGTAAGCACAATACTTAAACCTTAACTTACCAAAATGAGACTTTACACTGGAAAATTGACAATTATCCGCACAAGCACCTATCATTATCATAAAATTATATAAAGAGGACTCACTGACGGAATGAAAACGTACCCTAGTCAAAAACATTTGGAATTAAGAGGTAGGTTCCTTTCAGTGTGTAGGTAAAATCAAAAATAGAATTCCTCAAATTCAATTTCCAAAACTGTAACAGGTAGACAACATTAACTTTAAATTGGAACAAGTCGTGAGCGTTCCTCTAATATATAATACAACCTTACATTAATACTAGTTAATACTATACATTAGTCTATAATTTCATGGTTTTCATTCTCACCGATACAATTCTGGATAGCAAAATCTGTTTGGAGACAAAACGAAACAAATGGGATAATTCTGCCGAAACTATTTTCGGGACTAGAGAAGCATACATATTATATAGGAATACAATAGAAATAGGAAAGGTAATGCATAGATGTATAGTTCAACCTCATGCATAATACAATCGTACATAGAATACTAAGATAGACACTACATAGAGAAACGACACTACGAAATTGTAAAACAATTTTGAATAAAATAGAATTTGTAATAAAATATATAAGTAGTAAGTAGGTACCTAATTGCAACTGGGCTTATAATAAAGGTTTGTACCTACCTAAATAATAAAAAGAAATGAACAGTTATAACAAGAGAAAGGGTCCAAACATCAAATTTCGTAAGGTTGCAATAACACTGAAATTAATTTTAATATGAATGCGTTTCACATTGAGCTATTGATTTACATTTAATAAAATATTCTAAGAAACTAAGTAGGTAACTACCTAATTGATTCACAATTTCGTTCAACTCAAAGATAAATATCTAAAGAACTACAGTAAGATACTAGGTTACATACAATAGATACAGAAGACATTAGTTAGACGGATGGAAATTCTGGGGCATATAGCAATAGTACATTATAGACTAAACTAGGGACTATTCTAAAGGGATACATTACTAAATCTTAAGGAACACAATGTATTTCTACTGAGGAGTTACTTTGGCAACTTTTATTAAACCTATGTACAGTAAAATCATTTCTTTACTAACTTCAATGACTTAGGTAACTAACCTAACAATAGAATTATCAATAATTCAAGTTATTTTTGAAAAATATACTAAAGGTTCTTTCATTGAAATGCAGTTAATTCTATCTGTTTGTCTATAAGCATCTAGCTCTTCTAATTGTAGATCAGCGTCCTATCGAATTACTCGTGAGAGTCATATAGATCATGTTTTCTATCTATACCTAGGTATTTCTTACATGGTTAGCCTAAACGACTACAAGAGTATAGAAGTCTACTATAACAAGGTATGACTAGAACCAAAATATAGGGCTTTGAGCATTTTGCAACCAAACATTCACACATCCAATAGTCACAGCGCATTTCGTCTTAATTTAAATAGCTTACCTTAACTTTTTACAGCTCACACAATCCTAAAATTATATGAACAATTAGTGCAGATACTAACGATCAACAAGATGTGCTTAGGAATGTCCGTCAAGACAACAAGGAGTGACCAAGTGATACAAAAATACTGATTTACTGGAGTCTTTTACATCTTATAATTACACAACAAAGTTTATAAGGATCGGTTATCATTTTCAGTGAAGTTTGACATGCTTTGTATTGAATTTAATCTATTTTGAAGCTTGTCATCTATTTTTGTCACATCCACATCTGAACCTTCCTTCAAGAGTTCCCATCCTAAGTTGTTTTTGTCCAATATTTTAAAGCTTCCTTTGTTTTCTGGGGCAATATCCGATTTAGGAGGTTCCGCCAAAGATTTAGAAGTTTCAGAAATGGGTGTGGGAGGTATTTTATGAATTTCTTTATTAATAGACTTCAAAGTTTTTACTGTGTATTTTTCGATTGCTATTGCCTTCTTCTTTGTTTTGTTATTTTCCTTATCGACAATGGTTCCGTCTGTCTTGTTTATTTCTATTTCAATGACGTGAGTCAGAGGTGGTTTCTTTATCTGTGTTATTGCTTTAGGTTTTTTAGTTCTGTAATGCATCAATTTGATGTTATTTTTTGTTATTGCAGTGATTGTATGAGGCGCATTTGAAGAACCTGAATGAACAATAGCATGAGGTTCTATTAGTGTTGTAGTTTTATCAGCTTCAACTTTATCTAAATGAGTCATCTCAGTTGTGGAAGCAGTGTCACTTTTATATTGAGGAGAAATTGTTGTGTCTGGAATCAATTCTTCAACAGTTTTATTTAGAAAAATCTTGTGAACATTTCCCTTTTTGTTTTCAATCTGTGCTGAAGTAATTTGAATACTCGATGCTAGTACGTCCTTAGGAGCTAAAATGCTTGTGCTTGTACTTGAAACTTCTTCAGATAAGAAGAATAGCTTGTCGTGTTTGTCACCGTAAGTAGCTTTTAAGGTTCCCTTTCTTCGAATGAGTGATTTTTTCTTTTGATTTTCTTTTTTTGGTATCATTTTAGACGCTGATTTCTGAACAATTAGCTCCCCGTTAGCTTTCGAAGGTAGAGGTTCAATATTATTACTCATTTCAACAACATCTGTTTTGTTTATGAACGTTACAGTTGGGATAATGATAGGGTCATCAATGGTGGAATCAGCAGATGAAGTCATAGTGACTGGCATAGTCGTAGATTTTATATCTGCTTCTGTAATGTTTTCCACCACGGTAACCGTTGTGATATCAGCTCCTGTAGTAGTTTCATATGTTTCTGTGGTCGGTTTAAAAGTAGTTACATGATTAACTGTAGTTTCATCTGTAGTCATTTCTTTTTCAGGAGTTGATTCAGTGGTAACAGTAATGGCATCTTTTAGAACTGTAGTAGTTTCTTCAGTAGCTGTTGATGTATCGATATCATTTTGCTCAGTGGTCATGCTCTTACTTACATGTGGCTTCCTGAACTCATAATCTCTGCTGCAAATTCGGCCGCATTCACAGATGTTGTCTATGTTAGCATTAGTTTTGAGGCTAGCGAGCTCTGTTTTATCAAACCAGGTTATGAAATCATCGTCAGTGATACCTCTAAGGAGTGGGCTGCCTGGTCGGGCATGGAAGAATGTCTCTACTGCCATATCAGGTCGCGTTGATGGATAGATCTTTGCAAAGGCAGGTCGGAGGCTGGTGATGACGAATTTGGACCGGATCTCATAGGTCACACAGACTGGGCAGGTAGAACTGATCTGTAAAACGATAAAAGGATCTGATGAAGTCTTCCAGAAAGTGGTGATATTCTGTTGTTCACCGTGGACTTATAGTTCAAACAACTTGCTAAATCTATTGCAATCTCTTTTATTTACCTAACACGAATGACAAGAAAAAATATATCTAAAGCCTTGCTCAATTGACAAGTGAACATTGCATAATAGGATTGGGCTATAATATATCTTGAAACTTACATTTGCAAAGACGAACCAAACGGATTCCCCTCGTGATCCATAATGCAAGTCAGCGAAGGTAGCTCCATCCAAAACAACTGGGTTCACTGAATGTAGCTCATAGCCAGAGAACAGTGATGACTCCAGACGAAGTATACCGGAACGCTCTTTGCCTTTCCATCTGAAAATTAGAAAGGTTTAAATAAGTAACCTACTCGTATCTTTCAAAGTACTGTTTATAATGTATTCTTGTTCCTTGTATGTATTGTTATGAACAAGGTAATTTGTGGCGTAATAGCAGCCATACACGATCAAGTTCACCGTCAAGTTTACAGCGGACTTGATGCGGCGTCCAGTTTGCAGTTCGTCCATATAGTATAGAACACAGTCAGTGTCAATTTTTGGTTAAACAATTATTATAACAACTTGTAAAAGAGAGTTACATACACTCTCTTTACGAGTTGTAATAATAATAGATTATGCTGTGCTGATTAACAATTTTTAATTTTGATATCTGAATAAATATAAAACCTGAAGTTCGGTAGGTAGTCTAAGGCCAAAATCTATAACTTTACTCTTACAGATTCAAAATGATAAAGGTTGCCTGGTAGAGATTTCTTCTTAGCGATAAGGCCGCCAATTGTACATTGTTACTTCGTTTTGTCATTGTTGTATTTAAGGTGTGCAATAAAGAATTTTCATTCATTCACTCAAAGTTTAACTTACTTGAAACAAGTTTTGATGATGAGTGTCGGTAGATTTCCTTGCAGATCCTCAATGCTGCTCCTTTCTGGTCGGATCTCTTCAATAATGGCAGCTTGGATGTTCAGAAGCGCATTCTCCGGTTTAGGTGTATATGTTGAGTAGCTGATGGTGCCCTGACAGAATAAAGCAATGTTTGAGATATTTTATTTTATTTGATTCGGAAAACTGCTCCGTCAAGATACGGTCCATTAAGCATATTTTAGAAACATCGTGAGGAAACGATAGGCTTACAACACACCATAAAATAATAGCTTCTGCAAAATACGGGCAATTCGACATTATCACTTACTAACCCCTTTAGACATCTTCAAAAAAAAATCTGATAGAACATCTACTACATTTGTTTTGTTTTGCATAATTACTGGTGAAGCTTCCACTTGTTCACGCTAACTCTTCCTGCCAGTGTGCCAGGATCTAGATCAGTGTTCCGTAAACTTTTTGTGTTTGAGGTACTTACATCTAGGAGATCGAAAAATTTCGAAACCTACACCTAAATGAGAAATCAATTTTTTTATGCGAAACATGAGTTTGTTTGGTGGAGTATATGCGGTCCAAATTTGGAGTAGCTTAACTGAGATAGGTAACCTTATTTTTCCGAGGCACACCAACTACTGACCACGGTATACCAGTGTGCCGCGGCATACCCTTTGCAGAACACTGATCTAGATCGTTCTTCGTTTTAATGTTCGACGACTTATCATCCTATTGAGCTGCTTCTAAAGACTAATCTGTTTAACAAAGTGAGTGCCACCGACGCATATGGTTGACAGGCTAAAGGCAGTGCTGTGGCCCTCTATTTCGAAGGGCACAGCAGAGGGTGGCAGTGAAAGAGTTAAAACTTACCTGAACAGTAGCACACCCAGCGCCGGTTGCGTATACGAACACCTTGGTGGGTAGACCTGGCAGCTGCAGAGGACGCGGCGGAGTCTTGGCTCGCAGTTCCAAAGTATCTGTCAGCTCCATGCCAGCGGTGGCCAGTGAGACTGTCAGAGCTCTGTGTCTGGAAAAAGAAGGAATACGTATGAGACTTGGCTTCAAAATAATTTATACAAAAAGTAGGTTAGTGAGTCTGTTATTGGAAAATTTTGCGGATTCAAATGAGCCTGAACACATTATTCACATTCGTTAAGATAATGTGTTGTTTACAAAAAAATTTCGTTGATCAGCTCCTGGCTCCATCAACAGATCGACTTGCTTTCACTATACTGTATTGTCAAAACCGAGAAGTACCGGGAAGTGGATAACTAGCGTGCAAATTTTGAAACCGACAATATCATACGAACATTGGCAAATAGGTAGGTAATTAAAACTTGTAAATAGTAAAGTTTGTAATTAGGTACATAAAAAGCCGTGTCGGCCGAGGGGGAAGTACCTACCTCGACTTTCGATACGAAGGTCGTGAGTTCGAATCCTGGTCGTGCATCAATAGATTTTTCGTTTCGAAAAATTTATATGTGCATTAAAACGAGCTCTAAAAGGTGAAGGAAAACATCGTGAGGAAACTCGTGCCTAAGTCAGCCCCACACGTATTGACCATTTCTTTCCTGTGGTAATGGCCGGTTAAGCTGAATGGTGTAGGTGCTGGGCAAGCCTACTTCATCTCAAACAATGTCCCAGGCACTACAGTGTCCCGAAGATTGCCTCCTGACACTGTATAAATCATCTAGTAAAAGATGTAAAGGCCTAAGTTTAGTTGAATTACCTATCATGAGCCAGGGCAGCATACTGTGCAGCAGCTTTGGTAGCGCTGTAAGCTAGACTGGGATGGCGCTGCAGCGTGGAGGCGCGGTAGTAGAGGAACCTCGCGGCCGCCTCGCCCTCGGCTAAAGCGCCGCGAGCGCACGCTGTCAGCAGCACTCGCACTCCGGCCACGTATTGCTCCATCGTCACTGCTTCTATGGAGTCAAAATTAATAATAATAGATAAAGAAATATTGCTGGACATTTCACACAGCGCTATCTAGCCCCAAACTAAGCAAAGCTTGTACTATGGTAACCAGATAACTGAAAGAATACTTATAGGGTAAACCAGACTATTCTTGGCACCCCCACACAATGATTGGCACTCGTTTTCGTTTAGAGTTTCAAGCATTTTTTTATACTTAGTGGCATTAATTTATTTGATAGAATATTTAATTTATTTGTGGTAGCATTCATTGATGTTTAGAATATCCATTCTAAACATAAATGAATGGTTTTTATGCCAGAGTGCCAATCATTGTGGGGGTGCCAAGAATAGTCTGGTTTACCCTATATACTTTTTTTGTAAATACATACATAGAATACTTTATAACACCCAGACACAGAACAAACATCTATGTTTATCACACAAATGTTTGTCCTGGGTGGGAATCGAACCCACGACGTACAGCGCAGAAGGCAAAGCTACTACCAACTGAGCTAAGAGACCAGTCAATGGTATCAAAATTGCCAGTTCACTTTCAAAACTTTCACAATAAACAAGGATTATAATTCAGGCAGTTTCTATTACCTACAATTCTAACGTGATTCCTAAAGTTTTTAGACAAGCTCTTCCACTGAACAAACTTTGTGAAATAGTACCTAAAACTTTACTAACTTTTGAAACTATCAACGATCGGTGAAATTATTATCAACGGGATAATCTTCTTGTTAATAATTATTGAAACTGTACTAAGTTTGAGAGACTTTTAAAGAGACTATCTAGCAGTAGGTTTTAGAAACAGCCGCCATTGTTTAACTTAGTAAGACTTCACTACATTGATTACACTCGAACATGAATAAAAGAATCTTAGACGACTTAGCTTAGACGTTTTTGATACTTAGATCATTTAAGTGACGTTCTGAGCGGTCACAATTTGGATGGGTGAAGTGGCATTAACATCAGCGTGCTTCAGTGCTTCGGAGGGCACGTTATCAGTCCTGGCTTTTAAGTTGTTAAGTCATGACAGGCCTTTTAAAGTTAAAGCACATTATGCCGGTCCGCAGCGTGTCGGGGCGCAGCGCAAAAATCGGCTCAAATAGCTTGAATACAATATGTATGAACTATCGCACACTGTGTCGGGCCGCAGCGGCTCGCATTATTGCGAAGCGGATTTCCGTCCGTGCGATGCGGCCCGCTCCGCCACGCTGCGGCCCGGCATAATGTGCTCGAACCTTTAGGCGGCATTGCGTCACCGGAGTTGGCCACTAGCTCATACGAATTTACTTACTTAAGTAATGCTGCTTTTTTATATTGCAAAGTTTACCATAAGAAGTGGTCTTGATATTCCTAGAAGTCTCCTCGAGCAGCCAATCAGCGGCGTCCTTCCTCGGCGCCGGCCAGCCGAACTCTCCCTCTTCGGTCGTCGACGCGTTTCTCAGGATCACTAGCGCTTCGGGGACCATGGGACTTCTGTAATTTAGCAATAAATGTTTGATTGCATTGATTTTTGGTTACTTCAATAATGTTAGCTTGTCGTTTAATGTTATTTTGTTTTATTTTATGTTCAGAACTGTCAATTTGAGTTTCGCAAAATAAAAGACAGAAATTAATGAAAAATTACCAATGAAAACTTGTCCAATTCATTATGCAATTAGATTTTCAGCCTGATGTGCTGCGTCTTTCGAAAATCATGTTAAATGGTTCCACAACTGTTCCAGTTATGTGGTCTCTAAGCAATGTCGGATGCTTACAGGCAGCCAAAAAACTCAGTTAAATAAAACGAAGTTATTTTTGTCAAATTAAACGCATCCGCTTCCATACTTACTAAATTACTACTTACAACCTGAATAGTTGAAGTATGAAGGCTGAACATTACAAAACGAATTTAGTTGTAAGTAATAATTTTGATGTCATAAAACTTACCTTCCAAGGACTAGTGCTAAGACTGTGGCAGCCAAAGCAGCTGGTGACGTTAGATTGTGAAGATTCTTTTCCAAATAACTTTGTGCTTTTACAGCCACGTCTGCATCAATCTAAAAAACCAGAGACAAATATTTGATTACCACCACAGTTACCACCCTGTACAGTGTAATCTATTGCTATCCTTTTTTGATCATTAGGTATAGGTGTGACAATGGCAAAAACATTAATTACTAGCAAACGCCCGCGGCTTCGCCCGCGTGGACTACTATTTTATCCCACGGGAACTATACATTTTTCCGGGGCTTTTTCAGCCTATGTGTTATTCCAGAACCTTAACTATCTACAGTCCAAATTACGTCAAAATCGGTTAAGTAGTTTTGGAGATACGTGGTAACAAACATTCACACACACACGGAGTTTCACCTTTATAATATTAGTAGGATCATAATTATGAAGTGAAACATTTTGCACTGACCTGATTCTCAACACCAACTTCAAGCAATGCTGCCAAAGTTTCAGCAGTCACCTCAACTCTTCTCTCCCATTCTATTTCTTCTTCGGTCATATTTCCGTCCTTGTCATAATAGTAATATTCGTTCACGTCAACATCTTGCTGTGTTCCGTTAGCTTGCTTCATATCTACTGGGTAGTAATCTACTTCTTTATCAGCAGCCAATGGTGTAAACGAACCATCTGGGTTCTGTCGTGATTGGATCCATTTCTTGATGGACAGTAAGAGCTGAGGATCGATAGGGTAGTAGGATTGTATTTTAGTGAGGATCTCTAATATTTTTATCGTGGATAGATGACTGCTCATTGCTGGATGGTCGCTGAATGAGTTGTCGCTTTTACGGAAGGAGAGTAGCACTTGTACCTGGAAAATAACAAAACATTAGAAAATCATTCTATTAGAATGGAAGGTGAATGTGATTGCCAAAATGAGCAAGAGCCTTTGTCTTGCCTCAGATAATATCTCTTAGAACAAGTATATTTGAAAATTTAGAACTAGGTTAATTATTAACCTAATTTATTTTAAATTATCAATTGATTTTTTCATGAAATGTACCATTGACAATCATAATGTTCATGTTTCTAGCTTCTGTGTTAAAATCCCCAAAATGCAGTACCTGTTCCGGTAACTTTTTCAAAATCCTCTCCTTCTCAGCATCATCAACCAAATGCGGTATATGCTCCAAAGCCAACAACGGCGCCAAGCTAGCTGACGCAGCAGACAACTGCGAGTCCCTCCAGACCTCAGTCCATTGGTCCGTGGAGTCAGACTGGAAGCTGTACAGCGGAAGGTGGAGACCTCCGGAGATGAGTAATGTGCCGCTCGCGGACCCTGGGACTACCCCATGGGGAAGCCCCAGCTCGAGGACTTGAGAGAAGCCAGCCTCTTCGTTGAAGTTCCAGATTCTGAAAGAAGGATAGGAGAAATCATGATAGGAACTCACAACAAATCAGTGATCCAGAAGCAATGAAAAAACACAAAATCTGCAATCTTTTAAAGTGATCTTATTGGTAGTAGCTACTGATAAATATTTTTTAAATCGTCTATGATTTCTGAGATTCAGAGAGCTTTTTAATGAAATATTTGACATTTATGTCGTTCTACAAGCCTAAAATTTGATCCTCTGTAGTGAGCAAACAGACTAGTAAGCGTTAGGCGATAGCCCAGCACATTAAAGACCACAAACATGTTCACAATCATTTTAGAAGATGACTAGACCTTAGCTATCGTTAGTTGTAAACGCCATAAATTACTAGATTTCCATAAAATACTTCACTCACCTGAAATCAGCCTTGTCGCCCCACAAAGCGCTGAAGCCCACGAACTTGATCCTCATATCAGTGGCCAGTGGCCAGACCAGCAGCCTCCTCTCAGCGGGGGCCGCCCCCCTCCCCACGGAGAGCTTCCCCCCCTCCCACCACACCCACCACGCGCACCATGACGCGGCGCCGGAGCACTCCTCGTCGGTTTGTTCTGCGCTCGCTAGGTGGACGTCGTAACCTGGAATATTATTTATGTGATTATTTATGAAGCGCTCGTGGCGTAGCTTGCTTGGACGTTCTTGATTGATCGTTGAAGTTAAGCAGCGTTGTGCGCGGTCACTCTTGGGATGGGTGACCTCAAGTGGTATTACGAGCTGAGCGCTTCCGTGCTTCGGAGGGCACGTTAAATGTCGGTCCCGGCTTTTAAGTGGCTAAGCCATGACGGAGGCCTTTAGGCGGCCTAAAAACTCCGTCACCAGAGTTGGCCACTTGCTCATAGGAACTTGCTTGCTTTGCTTTATTTATGTACATCAGTAAAAATCATACATAGCTACATATATACATAAAATCACGCCTGTTTCCCATCATAGGGGTAGGCAGAGACCACAGATATCCACTTGCTACGATCCTGACACACTTCTTTCGCTTCATTCATTCTCATCACATTCTTCATGCAAGCTCGTCGGTTTAAGGTACTCTTGACCTGGCCTTTTTTCAATCGCCAATCATAAAACAGTAAAAAACGATGGGGATAAGGTAAGATAAAAAACTTCTCTCGTGTTTCTCCCGATACCCATCATCAGATGGTCCTCGTATCACCACCTATTGCCACTCCCACAAGCCTCGAGAAGATAGTTGCATCAAAAATATTCTATTCTTCTTACCATGCTTCCCTTTAGCGATACACACGCGACGTCTCTTAAACACTAACTACACTAACTTGTACATCTCATCAGACGGGCCTTGCACCGCCGACAATGCGACATGAGCAGCCTTCCACTGCCACTCTTAGGAACTACGAGAGGACACTGATAATATCAACACAACAATACTCTTTCTTCACGGTCTTGGTCGCGAAGGAACAGGAGTAGAATCACCTAGCTCTTAAGACGATTCAAAGTGATAGGTAGGTACACAAAGTGATCTTATTGAATAAATGAAATTTAGTCTATTCTCCTCACCATGTTTCCCTTTAACTAATCTAAACAAGACTCCTCTCGAACATCACCTGGTACCTACATATCATCAGATGGCCCTCATACCGCTGACAATACGATATGAGCAGCCATCCACTGCCATTCCCCGGAACCTGGAGAAGACACTACCTGGTAGAACTATCAAAAATACCCTATTCTCCTTACCATGCTTCCCTTTAGCGATCCACACGCGACTCCTCTCAAACACCACCCGGTACATTATCATCAGACGGTCTTCGCACCGCCAACAATACGATATGAGTAGTCATTCACTGCCACTCCAAGGAATCTGGAGAAGACACTACCTGGTAGAAACCGGTGCATCAAAAATTCTCCTTACCATGCTTCCCTTTAGCAATCAACACGCTACGTCTCTCACACTAACCTGTACATCTCATCAGACGGCCCTCGCACCGCCGACAGTACGATATGAGCAGACATCCACTGCCATTCCCTGGAACCTGGGGAACCCGGTGTATCATAAATACTCTATTCTCCTTACCATGTTTCCCTTTAGCGATCCACACGCGACTCCTCTCAAACACCACCCGGTACATATCATCAGACGGTCCTCGTACAGCCGACAATGCCACATGAGCCGCGCCCTGCGCCCGTAGTTCGAGCACCAGCCCCGCGCGGTTCCTCGGCGCAGCCACCCACTGCCATTCCCAGGAACCACGAGAGGAAACTGCCAGGTGTTCTGGAAGATGGGGAGATAATGTTTGTTATCTGAACTTTTCAAAAGGGTTGACTGGAGAGAAGGCAACGAAACCTTACACTGTCAAAGAGCTAAAGCTAAAAAGCTTGTTAGCTTTTATCTTTTACTGGCAAAAAAAGGTCGGCTGGAGAGAAGCAAGGGATTTCTACTGTTATAGATTCAGCTTTCCATTCACTCATCCTCCTTTTGATATAGTTCAAGGCTGATATTATAAAGGCTGAACGAAGCCGACCAGAGTCTACCCTTGAATTTAAAGATATAAACGATTACTGACATGTTTCATACTAGTAATTCAATTAACACGTTCACTGTCCCAGAACAAAAGTCAAAAATATACCAGTACGTTCAAATGAAATTTCGTTTTAATCTAACAAATAGTATCTAAGGGTATACAATTAAGTTAATATGAGTTCAAAAATATGTAGTTTTTCAAGAAAAACGTCAAAAAAACTTTATGACTCTAGAAGGAGTCATGGACGTCCGAACATAGAATTGTATGACTCTGTTTGGAGTCATGGACGTATGAACTAAATACGCTATGACTCCATGGACTCGTCGATGTAAAATACGAAGATTATTATTGACTTTTTTGGTTTATCTGTGGTATGAAGTGTCAGATATCAAAATTGTTGACACGATTACGACACTGACATTTCATATGGAGGGTATTTACGTCATCTGTGTTAAAAAAACATTATGATTAGAAAAAAATCAAATGAAACAAGTACTTACCTTCTTTCGTAACTTTTTTGCGCGAAAATAGTAAAAAATGATAAAATAACAATAAATAACAAAATATATTACCCCAACAAGATCCCCGAGCACAAAGGCAATGCTCAACCCAAGTGGATGAACTACCCTCAGAAAGTTTTACAGGTTGGGATAATCTCTCTTGTCAATTTATTCACTTTGACGCATACAGGGATGTTTTCATTATATTAAAATAGCGTTGTGCTGTCCATTTATAATATATTATCATTGATTTAAATAAATAATTAAACTAGAAATACAATTTTTTTTATTTTAACCATATTTGGGAAACTGGCAACATTTTACGTAGGCTCTTTTGAATTTTATGTTGCCTAGATATCTAACCATACGTCCATGATAATGTTTCTACTCTTATTTATACGTCCAGTGAAATATACAACATCTAGTCTAACCTGGTAGTATGACTCCAACCAGAGTCATGGACGTATGAATTTGGTACAAATGTGACTCCATTTGGAGTCATTGGACAGTGAACGTGTTAAATCACAGAAATAAACGGTCTATTCTATTAAATAATGACTATGATATTAGGTAGCCCTGCCTAGAATATAACTGCTTCATTCATAAATAAAAAAGAAACTCCTGAAAAACATTCATTTTCCTTAGAATGATAAAATCAGAGTATAATTTACAGACACGAATCAGTTCGATCCTATTGCATTTTTTTTCTCACAAAACTCACCGTTGGCACAGAAGTAGGCACTCTGGGTATCACTGCGATGTAGTCCTTCAGGCAGCACCAGAACACTGGCAGACCTGATCACGGAGCCGACCAGTGTCTCATTGTTGAACGATGTGTAGGAGATGGAACAGTTGTCTGCGCTGTACCCGGTGACTTCCACTGTAAATATGAGAGATTACTAACAAACTAACAAAATTACTAATTTTGTTCATATTGTAATTGTAAAATGAAATGGGCTTTCTTTGAACTACAACATTGTCTTATCGTATCAAAAAGGTTTTCTTTAAGCCACAAGATTGTCTAAACAGATATTTAGATAAAGATTTCCCAGGCTTTACTGCGAAGACCACGAAATGAAGTATTACCATTCTAACCACACAGATTCATAGTCACCTGTCAATTTAGCAAGGCTTTAGAGAACTGTTTTTTTTTTCTTGTCACTCTCAGTCAATGAAAGAAGATGGCCACAGATTTAGCAGCCGTTGGCGCTATAAAAGTTCTTTATGAAAGGTAAAAGTTTACGACTTAAACAAGTACTTAGATACAACGAAAAAATTCAGTGCAAAATATCTCAATAATGTTCGTTTTAACGTTTCCCGCAAACTTAAATTATAATAAACCACGCAACACTAGTTCTAGGGTATCATGGCAATCTATTTTACGGTTCGCTCTGATTTGACGGATTCAAAACAATAATAAAATAATAAAGGCCAAAGATAAAATACGTCGTCCAAATGGCTCCACTACGAGATAAAATAATTCACTTTCCGAAATTATAAACGAGAGATTTTACGAGTGGAGAGGTCGATGCTATTAAATTACTATTCAGTTCAGAAGACGCGTAAAATTTTGATGGATGCTGATGCTGAATGCTGAATATGCTGTTGGACACTTTATAGAAGCAATTCTATAATAGTGTCTCATAATTGGAGGCAAAAAAAGCTTTTAATAGTAACACAAGAAACACCATTCATAATCAGCGGTCAATTTAGTAAGCCTGAAAATACTTTTTTCTTGTCATTTTTCTATTAATGAAAAGAGATGGACACAGATTTAGCAGGTGGTTGAGCTTGTTAAGGACCCAGCAGTAGACGATGATGTTAATGATGAACTATAGGAAGCTTCTAAGTCAATTATAAAACACAAGGTTAGTTTCGCCATAGTACTAACCTATGTTATTTAGTATTTAAATGAAATCTTACTTGTATACAATTTAGACGAATGTTGTAAACTGTACGTGTACCTATGTCCCTTTTCATTTACCTACTTTGAATTTACTGTTTGCAAATTATTTTATGAAATCTGACCTAAGTACTTAAATTCTTACCCGTTGTTTCGTTTCACGAAATATCAATATCAAAGTAGAATTTTAACTAAAGTGAGCATCTCAATCTCAGAGATGCTCAGATTGTTTGCAATGTCAACAAAATGAAGCGAAATATTTCCTGCAAAGAAAACAGGGATGAGAAAATGTTTTAAGTCTCGCAAGACAAAACGGGTTCTTAAGCTGGCGGTTCGCGCCGGAGGCCGAGACCAGAGACAGAGACAGACTGAAGATTACAAAGTCCAAATTTGTTTTCCTTGACCAATTGATACAAAAGAAAGAGATAGATTTATTGATTGTTGATGTTTGCTTTTTGACATTGAGTACTCTGGTAAACAATCAATACCAACATGACACAACAAAACAGGCTTCCTGTCATGTCAACCGCACCAGCCTCTACCTATAGGGTTTCTAAAAACTGCAGATAGAACATGTATAGTTAACTGGTCAAGTTGAGTTGGTCCGTGTACGGGTGTAGTAGAGTCATTGCCGTTTGTGTGCATCGATCGCCGTACAGGAGACCGTTGTAATTTAAACTGACGTTTCTCTGTTTCCTGTCTCTTTCTCCCGCCCCTACAAAGCCTGTCTTTGGTCTCGGTCTCCAGTCGCGGGAGCGATCCGTCGCCTTTACCTACAAGAGTTTGTATTATTTTACACTACTTGAACAGTGATTATACCGGTCTTAGGAATTTCTCAGTCACGAGCTGTATAAGAGGCAACACGACGAACGGCGAAATTATTTCTAAAGTACTTACTACTGCAAAAGTAATTTCGCTGTCGCAATAAAAGCTATGCGATGTAGGTCAGAACTACTCGGTTCAAGTTGCATAAACCATTTATTCAAACTTATCTATGACAGCGTGCTCACATGCTCCGAATGAAACTCTAACGTTTTACCACACCTGTACGTATCTGGAAGTAGGTATGTGTAGCAAGGCAAAGTTCAGCTCACCTATTTAATAGACTGAAACTTTCGGGAACACAACTTTCGGAATGGCTTTTAATTTCACAATTATGTCGAGGAAAGCCGAGGCTAAGAATTCGGGTTGCAAACTTCATTAAAATATTTTGCTTTGCGGATTACTCGGTCGAGATTCGTTTCCTTCGCATTAATTAAAACGCTAATTTATTAGTGTTGATTTTGGTTGGAACGATCAAAGTTTTAGATTGTACCAAGATAGGTCTTCCACACAATTTCACCATCATCATCATCATCATCATCCACAGCCAATAATATCCCACTGTTGGGTGTAGGGTGTAGGCCTCTCTTGTACGCCACTCATTCCGGTCCTGTGCCTCCGCTTCTAAAATGTATGGTCTTTTTTTATGTCGTCGACCCATCACGATTTAGAGTGCCTAATGTTAGAGCTAGTCTTGCAAAACATTTACAAATCACAATTTATGGTCAAAGACGGAGAACTCAGAGGATCCTTCATTGAAAATGAATATTACCAAAGTGTTTATTAACACTATTAAATTGAAAAAAATCAGAAACGCTTCCCTTTACTCTGGTAGATATTTTAAATGTCCCACAACTCTATAATTTTTTTCCTTCCGGGAGTACCTACCTACGACAGCCACACTTCGCGGTCTCAATATCAGCCGCTCAGTTACATACTTCGTACATACATAACCCCTTCACTAATATTCAGTGCTATGGATATTTTGATTATACTCACCAGTAATGTTTTTCCTGCCTGGAGTATTGACTGCTACCCGCACCACCAACTGGGTCCCGCCTCGCGGTCCCAACCTCAGCCGCTCAGTCACGTACAGAGCTCCAGTACTGGCGAAAGCTGCTCCAGCACTCAGGGCTAGGAGGGCTGTTACCTGAAAGTATTAAAAAGTACTTTAGGCCTTTACATCTTTACTAGATGATTTATACAGTGTCACGAGGCAATCTTTTGCCTACACTTGTCAGGACACTGTAGTGCCTGGGACATTGTTGAGATGGAGTAGGCTTGCCCAGCACCTACACCATCCTCTCAGCTTAACCTGCCATATCCACAGGAAAGACACGTATTAAAAAGTACATCAGTAGACATAAGGAAAGATAGTTATCTTTTCATATCGCTTGATACATTCAGACCAACCGCAGACAAAATAGCGCAATGACATCAAAACCTAAAGCTTTTTAGAGAACAACAGCGAAATTGATAACATACGTTTACAATAAAATCTGATACAGTGAAATCACTGTTCCATGATAGTGAACTCACAAACCCAATTTAAACTCCACTAAACCTATTTAAATTCCGAAAAGCTAACCTCGGCGACTAATTGCTCAAAAACAATTACCATGTCCCAAAAACCGGCTGATACGAGTTTGAAGGGGTTCGAACTCGGATAGATTGCCTAATCGGCCCATTTGGCGGGATTCGCGCGGGATCCTGGGATCCCGGGATGATCCGGGAATGCCTGATCGGGATCCAACAAGCCACGTGCGTGGCAAATAAAACATGCTGCTACGTATGCGGCCAAAGAACGTGCGTTATTTCATAATGAACTGAAAAGGATACATAAGCTAATCTAGAGATTTTTAAAAGCCAAAAGTACCAGACTAGTGGAATATCATCCAACGACCATTTAAAAAAAAAAAGTAAATTCGTATAAGCTAGTGGCCAACTCTGATGATTATTTTTTAACTGCCTGAAAGCCTCCGTTATGACCTAACCTACAATATAACGTGCACTCCAAAGCACGGAAGCGCTCAGCTGTTAATACCATTAGCGGTCACCCATCCAAACTGCAACCGCTCAGTGCTTTAGCCACTAGCTCATACGTACATACATACATACAGCGTTAAATATTCCAAATCACTTACTCATTTATCAATTAACCTTTCAATTTAGCAAGGCTTTAGATATTTTTTTCACTCTCGTCTCGTGTCAATAGAGCATGGAACTATAAAAATGATTTAGCCGTCTAGAAAGCCTCTAAGTCCATTATAAATGACAAGGTAAATGGTTACGTGTTCAGGAAACATGACTAAACTTAGCTTAGTGGTAACAACAACTTCTCTTATACAGCTTCAAGTTACACTGACGTCGTAACAAGTAAACAAAGGAAATAATAGGCAGTTGGATCCTAAGTAAATACCGGTAGCTAGTTTTCGAGATTGCATTAAAATAGGATTCAATAAACAATGAGAAGTTTTGTTTAGTCAACCCGAATATTATAAAAGTTATTAGATTTTTTTTCAAGATTTAACTGAAGATCAAACAAAGTCTTATACAATAACTTACTATTGGAAACTATTTATTTAATTCAATCACGCGAGGGGTCAGTAAAACCACTTTTTCAAATAAAAATAAAATACTTATTACAAAAATCTCTAAATATTATTTATTTAAGTAAGTATAGGTACGTTATAAGTAACAAGTAAGAATATTTTAATATAGTTTCTTTACTAGCGGATAAGACCGCTAGTTATTGAATAGTCTTAAAGCTTTACTGTTAATTTTAACCTTTACCCACCTACAATAAAGTATTTTCGTTAGTATTTTCGAACTTAGATTTAACTTTAATACAGTCCAAAAAGTTCATTGTAAAGTTTTGGCACTTACGCAAATTTTGTTCTTCTACCTACATTAGACATTTTGATTAGCAGAATCTAATTATATTTCCCGAGTACTACTTACTAATCACAAAGTGGCATGGAAAGGCCATTAATTATTACGCTGCATTAACACAATCGCCTGCAACTAATAAGCCATTGATTGTAACATTAACAACTAAATGGGATCTGTTTTATTGCTTAATCGCAGTTTGCTGGTCGGTAGAGTAGTGTTTCGAACATAAATTTGTTCCGAGTGAGCGATTTTTGATAGTTCATGTACGTGGAAATGACAAAAACACGTCGCTGAAACAGCTTTTAGAAACTAAAGGGGGCAACGGAAATACAGAAAAGTGTTTTAGAAGTAGAATAAGAGCTTATACTGTGCTGAAAATCGGTAGAAATTAAATTCCACTACCTTTAGGATAAAGATCCTAAATAAATAAAGACTTCATAATGAGAGAAACATTCTTAAATGAGAAATGAATATAGAAAGAAAAACTTAAAATCTTTGTATCTTTATTGTAGGTACTACTGTACAATCATACTAAAATGTAGGAATTGTTTAAGGTGTATAAGGAGAAAGAGAGCAAAAACACTTTAAAAGTAAGAAATTCCAGTAGGTACCTACAATGTACAAGTATTTTAGGTAACAAGTCCCCGAAACACACCAAGTTTGAAGAGAATCAGGATAAATCGCACTAAAATATGCTCTAGCTAGGTGCTTTAAAAATAATGTTTATTCAAATCTGAAAATATGAACAAATAAAGAAGATATCTACACGTATTATTAAGTATGTCTTAATTTATCTGTATGTCTACGTGGTTTTACATGATGGCGATGAAAGCGTTTCAATTTCGATGTCGAATTATTAAAAGCACTCAAAAGCAGTTTGAGCTTCGACGAACCAAGTCGCGACACACTGTGCCTGTTTTATCAATTCACGATTGGACGACTCTACAGTGGTTCACTCAACCAGACTGACTGATGAGCGATAAACATACTGTGGATTTAAGCCTCTAAATTGCTACCAATTGAATTAGGTCCCATTTATTTTACCCGTTCAAACGCGCGCCTTTGAAATTCTGTTGGAATTTTCTTTTATCTCAAAGGTAATGAGAAATCCCTAATTCTGGAATGTATTTCGAAATTATAGAACTATTCTTATTTAACTGGCCTTACTGCTTAGTCGGCAGTGGTTTTGCCTTCTTTGTTGTATGACGTGGTATTGTATTCTAAGTATATTTTTTATAAATTTCTTTAAAGTTTCAGTACCTAGTTCACCACGACAAATGCTAGGTACACAAGTCGATTGTCATAATACTCTTGAAAATATTTGCTAGAAATCTAGGCAGCGCAATAAGTTGAGTTCTCAAAAAAAAAAAAATATTACACACCGTAATAACACACGGGAATTACTCACGTAAAAATATCGTCGATTTGGATACGGCCAATGTTTCGATTCATCCGGAGAATTTTCATCTGGGTAAGGAGGGAGTTGCGGCGAGTTGCAGCAAGGTTACGCCCGCGTCGTCGCGTCTCACACTCTTTTTTGTTTCGAAAGTGAAACAGTACTTACATCCATACAATTATTGATGTTATTCGTAATCTTCACATCCACTTCAACCGTCTCGCCGACCTTCAAGGCTGGGGGTAGAGCAAAATCCAACTGTATCGGACGGAACACATTGATGGTCCGGGGCTCCGAGAAGCGTAGACCGCGGTTGGACAACGAGAGAGCCCAGAGGGACCAACGGCCTGCTTCCGATGGTGCGGTGATCGTCACGCCATCAGTCGATAGCTGGTTCCTGCAATGCAAGACAGAAATAAATTAAGTTTGGTTGAGTTAGAATTAATTTCACTGATATGTATCTACTACATTTGAAAATGAAAAATCTTATCAAAATTTTCAATTCCGACGGGATTCGAACTTTTGAACTTGAACTTTTATCAATTACTATCAAAACAAGAAAATAATGTTTTGTCACGTAGGAAAGTTTAATTGAAACCTTTTTAAAGTTTTTATTTAATTTTACGTTTAAGTGTTATTATATTTAGTGCTACTAAGCAAGATTTGAACCACTTCTCGGTTTTCGATTTGGTTAAAATTTGGCACACTTAGGCTGGATTCGACCAAGTCTTTTTACTTCCTAGCCGACTTCTCGAAACACAACTGTTTAGAATAGGGCCTGTATTCTACTAGATGACAACCGCTTTGGTTTGGTTCGATCTCTTAAATGTCAGCCATTTGGTGAAATGGTAGAATAGCTTTTCAAAAATTTGTTCTGCCAAAGTTCAAAACCTCACCACAACTGAGTCGTTTGTTATTAGTAGTCATGGAAACAGTCGCTTTAGTTGAGGTTTTGGTTGAGGTTGATAAAAAGTTCGGTACGAGAATCGACGCCCTGTGAACTGATTTGAATTGTCACTGATTCTCAATGACAGAGCAACAGTGGTGACTGCGAGCTGAATATACAGGGTGTGGCAAATTCTTGGTCACTGAAGGGTAGCTACCTTTTCTCTTGTAGTTAGAAAGTTTTGTTCTTAGGAAACTTTAGTTTTATTTTGAAGAAAAAAATAATTGCATTTTTATATTTTTGAAAAAAAGTACAGTTAGCCTAAAAAAATACATTTGTAAAAAAAAACAAGTTGGTCTTAATCGACTCTATTTCCCACCAGGAACACTTCTCCCAAAGTAACTTATCAAATCAAATCGTAAGTTTTTGCAATAATTCAAAAAATACATCACACAGGTTTTGATATTATAATAAATATCAGGGCGACCGAGCTCTGCTCGGGTGCATAACGCCATCTAGTGGTTCAATTACGAACCACATTGCACTTGTAAATCTTTTGCGTGAAAATGCGGCGAAAACAGCTTTTCCCAGATATGAGACCGAGCTAGATCGATTTTTCGCCCCCGTATACACCCGTACTGCAAATTTCATCGACATCGTTAGAGCCGTTTTCGAGAACCTCAGTACATACACACAAACTGCAAACTTCAAACGTCAAACATCAAACATCAAACAAATATTGCTCGTTTAATAGAATAGGATAACATAAAAGTTCAATATAAAACTACCTTTGAAAGCTCACTAAGCTACAGAATAGGTAACAAACACCAGCTGTGCCTAATGAAGCACTAGATCTAGACTAAGCGTTTGCCAATAATTGCTTACAAGGAAAAAAACTAAGCAGAATCACGACCCCAAGGTGCGGTAAACATTCTCTCAGATGTTTAGGCATTGAAGATTATTTGAAGATGTTTAAAGAAATCATAGCGTATTTATATGGAGAGTACATACACAACATTTCATAATCACATAACTATAAGTGCGAAAGTTTGGAATAGTTTGGATGGATGGATGGATGTACGTATGTTTGTTCGTCTAAACTCGACAACTGAACTGATTTGGCTGAAATTTAAAATAGATAATGACCGAGAATAGGACATAGGCTACTTTTTATCCGGATATCACGTAATCGAAGCCGCGGGTGGTAGTCCTACTAATTTTATAAAGGCGAGTCCGTGTGTGTGTGTGTGTGAATGTTTGTTACCACGTATCTCAATAACTTCTCACACGATTTTGATGAAATTTTGATTGT
The DNA here is from genome assembly GCA_958496255.1 of Camptogramma bilineatum. Taxonomy (NCBI): domain Eukaryota; kingdom Metazoa; phylum Arthropoda; class Insecta; order Lepidoptera; family Geometridae; genus Camptogramma; species Camptogramma bilineatum. The sequence continues at coordinate 3,800,873 of OY292460.1, forward strand.
ATAGGTATAGTTTAGGTTTTGGAATAACATATATAGGCCAATTTTTATCCCGGTAAAAATGCATGGTTCCCGTGGGATACAAAAGTAGTAGTCCAAGCGGGCGAAGCCGCGGGCGTTCACTAGTTTGTCTATAAAGTCCGAAATTGTGGCAAAAAACCATTAAAAATACGCAGAACGTGTAATAATTTGAAGTCCGTTGTTCCCGAATCGAATTTCCCATCTCAATTTGCGAGCCGAATGATTGAAATCGGAAAATCTAAAATTGAAGCAGCTTATTTATCTACACCTAGGACAGTAACTGTAGGAGTTCCACAGGGTAGTGTTTTAGGGCCTTTACTTTTTATTATATACGTAAATGAGCTTCCTAAAATTACAAACCATCAAACTATTATGTTTGCGGACGATAGTACGGTATTATTTACTGGTAATAATAAACTAGATCTGGAAAATGACATAAATAATACACTTCATGACATCATTCAATGGCTAAATAATAATAATCTTAAAATAAATCTGACTAAAACTTTTTTGACAATTTTTAGAAATAGAGAAATTAGAATTAGTAATATTGACATAAACTATTTGGGACAAAAAATTATACATGCAGACATGACAAAGTTTTTAGGTTTAAATATTGACTCCAGTTTAACCTGGAAGTCTCATGTTGAAAACTTGCGCTCCAGGTTAAATCAATATTCTTATGCGCTATATATGCTGTCAAAAGTTGCGAACCGCTCTACTGTTGTTACAGCTTATCATGGGTATGTGGCGTCTATCCTCAGGTATGGTGTTATGTTCTGGGGTAATTCAACCCAAAAAGAGTCTGTTTTTAAAGCGCAAAAGCGGTGTATTCGCTCTATTTGTGGCTTAAAACCAACGGACAGTTGTAGGCAATATTTTAAAGACCTAAATATTCTAACATTGCCCTGCATGTACATTTACGAGGTCTCAGTATTTGTGAGAACAAACATGTCTCTTTTTAGAACGTTTAGAGGACGTCGTCTATGTACAAGATTGTGTTGTCCACAAAGTAAATCTGCTATGTTCAGCAATAGTGTCTTTTGTATGGCACCTCGCATCTATAATAACTTGCCTAACTCCTTGTTTGACCTTACAATAGATTTATTTAAATTAAAATTGTGTAAGTTTTTAGTAGGCAAGGCATATTATAATATAAATGAATATTTGTGTGATAAAAATAAATAAGTGAATGATTATTATTGTATAAATTGTGTAGAACTTGACTTTTTAATCTGTTAATTGAATTTTTAATCTTAATAATTGGACATTTAATTTATAACTCTAATTAATTTTGCACGCTTTGAAGCAGAACATGGCTGTACCTTTTCAAATCTATTTCTTCCACCTGTTTTTGTTACCTGTGTTTTTGCAAATAAATGATTGTATTGTATTGTATTGTATTGTATAAAATAACTGTGACAATGGCACATCAGACCACAAACAGAGAGAACGAGTAATCACGCCAGCTCTGTAATCTGTGTTTTTAACAGAGTTTTATTGAAAGTTCTTGATCAGTAGATTTCTAATTTCAAATGATCGAGCTAAGATCAAAATTCTTTAATAGGTTGAACATCATGAGTGCCGTGATAATTCAAACAATGTAAGTATCTATAACTTCACACTTATGAAACTTAAGTATATTGCATTAAGTAGGTAAGTACCAATATATCTATAGCTCTTACTTAAAACTATTCTAGGCCACGATGAATAACTTCTTTCAAGTTTCATACAAATTGATCCAATGGTTAAGAGGTAATTGCAACACAAACTTTCAGATTTATTACAAAATTAGGATGTATTACAATCGGGAACTACAAACTACAAAACTACAAAAAGGGACTACAAACAGGAACTTACCCATCTATAAAATGATGGTTGCATTTGCAAATGTAACAGCGCAATAATTTACGTATAATGAAATTGAAAAGCTTTGTTAGCTGACAAAACAGCTGAAATAATTATTATTGTTGTCTCTGCATGTTAATAAATTGCGTGCAACCGTAAAGCAGATAACAAATTAAATTTGCATACACTTTTGTCCCTGGCTTCGGTCCGTTTTTGCAGTTTTAATAGGATTATCCCGGCGAGGCGAGATGCTTTTAATTTGGTCAGGCGTTTCTAAGAGTCCTTTTGATGTTTGTACAAAATAATAGAATAGAATAAATTTATTCTACAACTAGCTGCTGCCCGCGGCTTAAAAACCGGGATACCCGGATAAAAAGTAGCCTACGTTACTCTCCAGCCCTCCAACTATCTCCTCACAAAAAACCACGTCAATCCGTCGCTCTGTTTTGACGTGAAAGCAGGACAAATAAACAAACAAATAAACGCACTTTCACATTTATAATATGGAGTACGGATAACAGAAATAAATAGGTACTACTGTTTAAATCGGGGATGAAAACTAGGACAAAGTAGGAGGGGATGTTACTAAGAAAACAGTGAAGTCTGACTTTTGTTTTTTCTCACTTATTTGGGTTCGGCATTCATTTTTCCATTTCCTTTTACCACATTTTCAATTGGTTAAATAAACAAACATTTAATTTATTTATTTTGTCTTACGTTTTCTCTTAAAATCTATTTTCATTGATATTTTACATTCGTTAAGTGACAAGACACTCCTTATATCATTCCCTAATTTATGCCCATCAAGCGCTTCATTTGGTCACATTTTGAAGCTTTCATTTTACGTTACAGTTTTCTTAACTTTTAGTAGACATTCTTCTTTGATCACTTCTATTGAAATAACACGAATAAAAAATTTAAGGACGTAACAACAAATATCAACGGTTTTTAGGTACCATTTAAAGGACCAGGAATCGCATTTGTAAGAATGTTATGGTATAAAATTAAAGGTAATATATTCATCTCTAAAAATTTCAAATAAAAACTGGGCAGTTCCATACAAAATTTTCATAAAAACACGTTTTTACCATTGCAAGAATCGCTGAAAATACCGAAAAATGGGGTCTGATTAGGTACATAAATAGCCAATCCCGCTGCATATTTGAACAAAATTATAATACCATATTGTAGCTTTTAGAGTCCTCTATAATAATTTCTGATTATTTTGTTGCCAAATAAATTACATTTTTATTTATGAGAAAGAATAGACGGCAGAAAATGCTCTAGAATTTCTCCATACATTTTTCAAAGGAAAACTGACAAAACGCAGACAGATTTCATTTCTGCTCGTCATTCCGCGTTAAGACGCGGCAATGGAAGCACGGATGTATCGGAATTTTGAAAATTTATTTGGAACGACAAGGTTCTAAAGTAATTGTATCGTGTGTGTTTTATAGTGCGAGTGAATTATATTGATACTTTTTTGGACAGAAAATAAAAGTAAGTGCATAGCCAGAATTAGATTTGAAAAAGTACTTAGGTACCAGTGTGGTAGGTTACTACAATCATCATCATCACCATGACTCCCATAAAAGATGGCGGATGTTACAGTTTTATGAAAAACCAATATCTATAATTATAATGATAATCGGGGTTTTTGAGGGTAGTGATTACGAAAATGACACTCATTTTGGAATTAAGCCTTAAGGCTTAAGGAGGATCGCTTGCATCAGTGCGGGTTTGAATCCCGTCGGAATCACAAATTTTGATAAAAATTTTCATCTTCAATTTCTTCTACTATCTAGTGTTGTAGTTGTATCGGCTTAATTATCGTTAATGCATTGTTTTGTTTCGATGGAAACCGAATCGTACAAAACTAATAGCTTTACAGAGTTTTTAATAAGGTTTTATTTCAAATTCTTTACTTTCAGAAATTACCCAAAAAAAGAAAGCTGACGATCGATGGTGTATGTACCTAAATCAACTGTTATACCTGTTATAAAATATCGATGAAGACCAAGTTAGCAGTTAGTTACATTGACGAAGTAAACAGTGCTACCTCCATGGTCATGGAATGGTTTAATGTGGACAATTTATTATTAAACGAGAAAAAAACTAAATGTAAAATAATTTATATTATGCTGCCAAATGTTAGGCCAGAAAAGTGCAACGTATTTACATAATCTTATTGAATTTGATTTTTTATTTTGATAATACATACTAACACTTTTATAAAATAATTACATAAAAAGTACTTTTATAAAAATAATTACATATTATTGTTTTAGTTGAGTAATTTTTTATTTATTCTTAATCTGGGGGTCTAAAGTGGCCACTTTTGATGAAAAATCAGATGTTTCATAGATGCTTCATCTATGAAACATCTGAAGATATCAAATGCTTCATAAATGCTTCATATAATGCTTCATATATAAAGCATTATATGAAGCATTTATGAATTCAGATGTTTCAGAGATGAAGCATCTATGAAACATCTGATTTTTCTTCAGAAGTGGCCACTTTAGACCCCCTGTTTTAGCTTATAGAACGTTTAATAGGCTACCCTCAAATAAAATAGCTTCAACCTTCTGCAGTTTTATTATTTATTAGTAGAATAATATAAATAGTATAGGCAGATAGAAGATACATTACACCAAATGCTATTGCAAACACCTAATTTAATTTAATTACTTTACCTACCCATACGTACTAGTATTCTGTGCCCATACTAAACTTTCAAGTACCAAAATTAGTTAGTCAATAAAAAATCGAGCGTAAAGCGGCTTCAATTGTTTTGGTCTCAAATACCCAAATTCGAATGCATCAAAAATGTAATTACGTCCTTAACAGTGATTTATAAAATTGATAGAGCGAATGCACAATGTCAACCCTCACGCGCAACTTCTGTAAACCAAATTGTTTTCCGTGGTTTAAACTATGGTGTATACTGACCGTTTTTGCCACCTACACTCATTAACTTTTGTATAACTTTTAGCTTTTGTTTTAACAGTGACAAATGATAGTGGGCAAACTTCACCCAGCTCCGCCAGCAATGTAATTAATATTACTCGAAAGACCTAACAAAACTAAGCATTTTTTATTATCGACGCATTAAAATCTATCCCGGGGGTCACTAGATAAATCCATGTTTGTACCTACCTAACCTGAGTAGTAGGTACTAGATTGTATGACAACGGGGTAAAATATAATTTGTTTCAACGAGAGTGCTATTTTGAATACAGAATGGAGCGAGGGATGCTAGAGTTGAAACCCGAGCGCAGCGAGGGATTCTAGATTAGAATCCTGAGCGCAGCGAGGGATTCAAAGGACGTCATCGGAAATAGGAGATTGGTACACATGGTTTGAAAGCAACCTACCTAGGCACGAGATGGTTTGGCGCACGAGCAAAGCGAGGGCGCTAATAGTTCGAGTGCCTAAACAGGTTATTCACATCTATCTTATAAGAGCTATTAACACGCTGAGACGCTATCGCCGCATCGCCGGCCACGTGGCCAAACAGTTCGTATTGAAATGTATGACAGATAACTCACTTGGCTACGGTCTGGCGTCAGGATCCTGATCCTGTGATCCAGATCCCGTGATCCTGACTTCGTGATCCTATTCCCGTGATTTTGATCCTATAATCCTGATCCCGTGATTCTGATTCTGTGATCCTGATCCTGTGATCCTGATCCTACGTGATCCTAATCCCGTGATCCGGATCCAATGATCCTGCATAATCCTGATCCCGTGATCCTTATCCTGTAAACCTGATCCTACGTGATCCTAATCCCGTGATCCTGATCCCGTGATTCTGATCTTCATCTTATGGTAAATCGAAATATCAACTAAAGCTGACAAAGACGACATGGCTCAATAGAAATGTCAAATAGTAGCATGTGATTTATTTAATACTTTGTCAGCAGGGAAAATCGTTTCCCAGGGAGAATTGCTTCCCAGGGACGCAAAAGTACAGTTTTCATCCCTCTGTTCAGGTAACATCAAGCGTACTTTCCGAACATGAGAAATGAAAAATAAATACTTAAGAGACTTTCTCATAAACCTCACATTATTTTGAAATAAAAAAAACATCCCAATAAATCGAGACTTTCATCGCTCTAATCATAATCATTTTAGCTTTTTTGTAAGTTAAACCTTTTCGACTTCAAATAAATAGAGAACCCTCGGACAGAATTTGATGCGAATTGGCACAGAGAAACAAGGCTTTGATACCTTCTAAGCAAAAGTGGCTATATTTAAGCTGTGGCGGCCGTGGGTCCATACATTTATGATTATGCCCAAAAATGCGGTAACAGCCATTTTAACCTCTCTTTAAGTTAAACATATTCGACCCAAAATAAATAGAGAACCCCGGGACAGAATTTGATGCGCATTGGCACAGAGATACAAGGCTGTGATACCTTCAAAATAAAAGTAGTCTGAGCTGTGGCGGCCGTGGATGAAGTGCCCATATATTTTTGCCCACACTCGTTTATTGGTATTGAATGCATAAATTGTATTCGATTTTTTTTGTAAATACATAAGTACATATTTTAATTTGTAAATACATACACAATTATTTTAAATAGAACAAACCCGAGACAAATATTAGCAGAACAGACAAACTGCGGCGGGGATCGAACCCACAACCTCCTGCGTCACAGGCGGGCCTTCACCCACTGCGCCACAGAGGTCGTCATTTTATTCATAAGTTTATCCGAGTGAACCCGAGGCGGGCAACTGGTTTCTAAATAAAACTATCACCGATGATCATATATCAAAACAAATCGACGGGTGACGTTTAAACTCGCTCTATCATAAGCAGGAAGCTCGGCTCTGTCCGGGCGATTTGTCATGTCCACTGAATAATGCGATGATACATTTGATGTCCTGCCCGTTTCAAACATTGACAGAGACAGATTGTAGTTATCTGATAGTATAGAATATATTAATATTTGCTTGTCTAATGGATGATAAAAAATTATAGTTATGTAAACTTTGAGGAACATGGTGGAATAGTTCCCTAAAGGCAGAGTAGGTGGTTTCTCTCAACGGGCCGGCCCATCTGGCCCACTTGCCCGTGGTCTTTCGACCGACAGTTGTTGTCGGTTAGTCCTAGTTATGTCTATCGCCGGCGAAAACTTCGTTAGCGCGATCTAGACATTCTGATGTTGTGTGGCGCCATCTGTAGTGCGTAGCATGTTTTTGTAGTTCATCTAGCGACAGGTAGATGTAGCAATATAAACTGATCCAAGTTATAAAACTATTTCAAGTTTCACCCAAATCGGTTCTCTGGTTAAGGCGTGATTGAAACAGAAACATCCAAAAACACTCACAAATTTTCAGATTTTTTAAAGTAGGTAAGTAGGTATAACTGTGAATATTAATTCCTGCTGATAATATAGGATAAGGCTTAAAATTTATCAACATTGCGTTTGAATGAAAAAAAAAATGGCATAAGCATGTTTTAAAGGTTTCAAATAATTAGAATGCGTGAAGATTTCAGAGCATGTCTATCATGCTAGAGAATACAATCGAAATGCAGTTTCACTATAATTTTTTCTGTAGGTGCTTTTGATAGGTAACGAGACCATGAATAACGAATGCAAACAGCAAATTTTTCGTCACCGATTTCCATCAGACACAGAATACAAAGATGAAACACGAAACGAACTTTCATAGTTTATCTTCATAAAACGAGGATGTTTTATCCTTTTTCTCTTTCTCTCCTATTCGTAAACATAAGTTAGAAAAGGACAGTGTTTCAGGCCGGACTGGTTATCAGGCCGGTGCCATTTGTCATGGAGTGGAGCATAACTTACGTAAGCCGACAGATGAATCAGCGGGTTTTGGATTTATATGAGTTAACTTTCTGACGGTTTATCGCACTGTGCATTTGAAATATTGCATTGGTGGTAGAGTACTGTGTTTTAGAAACTACAAACATACTATCACCACAGGATAATAGTACTACGAATTCCCGTAGAAGTAGGTAAAGAGACCACAAACTTCAAGTTTCTACGATCCTGACACATCTTTCGCTTCAATTACTTTCATTACATTCTTCATACTTTTGACTTGATCTTTTTTAAAAATGTCTGTTTTTTTAACTGGCCCAAGTTTTTTAATCGGTCCAAGTATGTTCGCCTAGATCTTCTTCCAGCTTATTACTCTCACCTCATACAACTGTTTCGTTAATCGTCTTCCATACACTTTTAGAAAATTCTTTTTAAAAATTTCGTGTAGACCTAAGAAACTGAAGGTCAAAGACATCATATAGGTTACAGAAATTCCTTCATGAGATGTATAGGACAAAAACTTCTTTGGCAAGATGGAAAAATAAGTCAATAATATCCGCATTATAATCATGTTTATTCTAACCTGTTATGAAATTATTTATATCAAATTCGACAGGTAGTTCCTGAGATTAGCGCGTTCAAACAAACAAACTCATCAGCTTTTTATATTGGTATAGATCTTTAAAACTTCGAGTTTAATCTATGAGTTTTTATATCGTTCACAGTTTCAGAGACTTTCGAAACTTATGCAGACGGGCTATTTATTAGTTTAGTTTATATACAGGGTGTGGCAAATTCTTGGTCACTGAAGGGTAGCTACCTTTTCTCTTGTAGTTAGAGAGTTTTGTTCTTAGGAAACTTCAGTTTTATTTTGAAGAAAAAAATAATTGCATTTTTAGATTTTTCAAAAAAAGTACAGTTAGCCTAAAAAATTACATTTGTCAAAAAAAACAAGTTGGTCTTAATCGACTCTATTTCCCATCAGGAACACTTCTCCCAAAGTAACTTATCAAATCAAATCGTAAGTTTTTGCAATAATTCAAAAAAACACATCCCATACATTTTCTATGAAATTAGAAGTTGTAAACATTACAGTGCAACTTATTAGATCGTTCTTAATTTAATTTCATAAGTGCTCCGGCAAGCTGGGAGGCTATTGTAAAGCGTGTGTTTAAATTTAGAACAAAGTGCTTCCCTGCAGATGTAAAATTACCATTCTCTCTTGCGGCTCTGTCTGAGGTGCATAAGGCTTTACAATAGCCTCCCAGCATGCCGAAGCAGTTACGAATTTAAATTAATAACCATCGAATAATTGGCACTATAATGTTTCCAACTAGGTACTAATTTCATAGAAAATGTATGGGATGTGTTTTTTTGAATTATTGCAAAAACTTACGATTTGATTTGATAAGTTACTTTGGGAGAAGTGTTCCTGATGGGAAATAGAGTTGATTAAGACCAACTTGTTTTTTTTGACAAATGTAATTTTTTAGGCTAACTGTACTTTTTTTGAAAAATCTAAAAATGCAATTATTTTTTTCTTCAAAATAAAACCGAAGTTTCCTAAGAACAAAACTCTCTAACTACAAGAGAAAAGGTAGCTACCCTTCAGTGACCAAGAATTTGCCACACCCTGTATAGTTGCCTTCAAAGTCGTTTCATCAGCTAAACTCTTGCGGCAATGTCAAAAACTTTTGCTAAGTGATTTTATGGACAAAACTTTACGAGATAAGGTTCAGAGTTTTGTTTTATTGGCTTTTAGTTAGGAATCTCAAAATTTAAATTTAAATTTTAATTACTCATATCTTGAAATGGAAAAATGAACTGATAATGAAATAATGATCACAACTGTATCCCCAAGGTGCGTAGACTTTCTCTCAGATCTTTTTAGGCATTTTAAGATCCTTTGAAAATGTCTAAGGGGGTAGTCTGAGGTGGTAGGTATGTCCAAATACATGCATGCCCACATTTTGCAGAAGTTAGCATTCCTTACGTGACATTATCGTTCTCATTTATTCTGAAATGAATGAATCTCAAAGAATTTTTGTGGTGTCAATACATTAGTATACGAACTCAAATTCATTAGGCAAAGACCACTAAGCCTACACAGAAACTTCTTAAAACTTAGGTAATTCTAACTTCTCTTGTCCTTTCTTTTGAGATGAAATACTAAATGCATAAAAACTTATAATTAAAATACAAATCCACAAAGTTTTAGCAAATTCCTAATAAATCCAAAGTTATATTAGTTTGAGAAACTTAAAAAAAGCATTCACTATGATATTGGCAGGAACCATCTAAAGTAAATTTCTTACGGAGAAGTAGACAGTTCAAACCATCAGTAATTTTACAAAATAAAGGCAAATAACCTTAAAGATAAATTATCACTATAAACACAGGAAAAAAGATATAGTGATAAAAGGAACTGGTAGAAGAAGACAATGACATGTTGGACCGACCCCACATAGTGGGATATGGGCAGAAAGAAGATGTAGGAAAAAATTTGCGCTTTATCGTTTCACCATCTCTGCCGCTTTTTTAACAGAATATAATAGGTTAAAGGTACTTACGTATAATTGAAGCACTTCCACATCCATAGCCGATCATGACTCGCGGGGGGTACTAGGTGCGCGGGGGAGCGCGGGGCGGGGGCTGTTCGCTGTCGGTACAGAACACCGCCGCCGCAGGTGCCGCCACCGACGAAGAGCGATACTCCAGCTGATACGAACTCAGGGCCTGGTGGCTCTTCATGCTCGGAGGTGCTGCAAGAAAGTGGTAATTATTTTATGCTGTAGCGGCCTGCTCGCGGCGATCACGTGGTACCAACAAAGTCTACGACATATTTTAGAAATAGGATAAGTCGTTGCGTTCTCTAATTCTAAATTCAAACTTACAAAATTTACCTCTTTATAGCATTTGTGTTGATTAGTGTTACATACAGTAACCTTGTATTAGCTAAGTAAAAACCAATAGGCTACTGGGATTACTTTAAATTGTCTTTAGAGCTAGAAGATTTTAAATCTGTTCTTTCGCGGTCAATATAGGTACTTAGTTAAGAATCAGGGAAACAATCTCGATTTGGTCTAGCTTCCCTTCAGCCAGTGGCCAACTATGTGTTGAACCACTGTGAGACAAATATCTAATTATTATTTCAACAATATCAGGTTATGTAAGCAGCTCCGACACATTATGGATAACGGTTAAATATCTCATAAGAAACAGTTCAAAAACCAACCAACACTGTCACAATCTCTCAAAATACAGAGACCTTATTGAGACATTTTCTTTGAGCAGGCCAATACGTCATCTAGCAGGAAGCTCGCATTGAACAGATGAGGGAACGCGGATGTTTCTGCTGAATATCTTCGACAAATCGGCCGGAAGATGAATCGTGCTATGACATCGGCGCGAATGAGTACACTCGAGAGACGTAATTTGAAGACATATTTCAGAACGGTGATCGTTTTAGCACTTTCTCATTGGGACGATTATTTTCATCCGATTGCGAAAGAGGAGGGTTATTTTACACCTACAAAATTTGCAAGATGTTATAAACAAGTATGATCATTGCCATCAAGTACAATAGACATTCCTAGATCTTAAAACGTTCAAGATCATCTGAAGATGTCTATGGGGTAAAGAATGGGTAGTAGCGGTAGTTAAAGACACTGCATTCTATAAACAAGAGAAGCAAGGAAGCCACTTTAAAAAAATGATTTCGTTGGTATTTTTAAATACGGCATTGGGCTTACATTTGCTCACAATATTTTCCTAAACTGTTAGTTTTGACACACATACATTATTCGAAACGAAAAATCTATTTCTGCGTCAGATCCACCTCACATTCTACAAGCCCAAAATGGCTATAAAAATATTGCTGTACCAAACGAGCCAGTAAATCGGTAGACACTATAAAATAGGCGTTCTGCATGGCGATTCATACTTTATTTGATTCGAAGATCTTTGAATCATTTGAATACGTGTGAATCACTCTACTGAAGAGAAAATAATTGAGACATTTTCTTTCTCCAGACAAATACGTCATCTCAACAAGAAGTGTCGCGTTGCATAATGCGAATAAATCTGCTGAGTTTGCTTCGACAGGCGACCGGAAGATGAATCGTGTGACGTCAGCACGCGTGAGAAAGAGAACTTTATTTTGTTCCTGAATCATACATATCTGTGCTTTTTATCTCCTTGTGGTAGTGACTATTTTTAAAACAAAAAATTCGCTCCTAAAGTTAAAACACAAAATAAATGGTTAAATACCATGTTTCAATTCCAAAAGCGTACTTATGTCTTACACACGACCGGTGTTTCCAAGACGAGTCCTGTGTGTGACGATAAATGATGTATTCCATATTGAGCGTCGTTTTATCCATCGCCATTTGGTATTGTCACGATTTGATTGACGTTTCTAGAGCGAGAGATTGAGGGGCTCATAACATGAGATAATATCTTTGCTGTGTTTTGAGTATGAAAATATTTTCATTGAATAACTGTAGGGATTGCCTCGGCAACTACTTTTAGACGAAAATAATATAATCTACAAGCTTCTGCCTGCGGCTTTGCTTACGTGGTATAAACATTTAAAATAGCTTTTAAGCTATTGCAGGCCACGATCTATACTTTTCCAACTTTCATCTAAAAGTATGTTTGTGTTTTACTTTTAAAACAAATTGTATGTTTGTGTTTCACTTTCAGGTTTATAATATTACTTATTAGGATTTTTAGATGACTTCTCTAAAATAAAATAAGCCTTTGTTTGATACGTAAAGAAGAGGTGGGAAATATACAAATGGATCCAAATATTGAGATCGATCGAGGTGGATGGCGCATGTTCAAGCATTCACGAAGAAAAATACAGTTACATTATCAGAGGAACGTTGGTCTGTGTTCACGTAGTAGTTTCTGAAACCAAAATTTCCTAAGGATTTTGTTTCTTTTCTAGTAAAGTGCTGAATAGCAGTACACCGCCGATTTATGACCACAAAGGGCAAATAAGGATTTCATTATTATGAGTTAAACAAACTCACGTCATAAAGTCGACGTTACGCGACGACGTTAGGAAAAATTATGTAGTGAAAAATGAGTGTGATAACACAGAATAATAGTACTACGTACAATTGTTCTATCTCACGAAGTCCGTTTGGTCTTAATTGTGTGTGTAGATGCACGTGCACGTTGTTTCTGTGTGCGTGGGCCGATTCTGAGCGCTCCCGAGCTTACGCACACAGAAACAACCTGCATGTGAACACACACACAATTAAGACCAAACGGACTTCGTGAGATAGAAGAACTGTAGTGATACTCACGATTGGTGAGGATCGAAGCGTGTGTCAGGAGGCGTTCGGGCGCCGATCAGGCACATCATGGAATCTGGAGGAGCTAGCACGCGAAGCTGAAGCGAAGCACGAGGATACCACCATCTTCGTTCCTCCACTGCTACCGCCACCTTTTGGACAAATTATAGTTTACACAAAGGCAAATCGACATGAATTGAATTATGCTGAACTCCCCCCTTTTAAGTAAAAAAATCTGTTTACATAAAGGACAAAGACTCATATTTAATTTTATTTGCTGTACAGAAAACAATCCTTATTGACACGTATTTTCATATATTAATTCTACATTTTCATTTCGTCCTTAGAAAGTTAAGTGATTTCCTTTGATCACTACAGAAAAGGGAATCTCTTTGTTTTAAAATAATTCTGGCCACGAAGAAATTGAAGATTTCGAATTATCTTTTCATGAAAAAACTTACAATATTTTTATGGCAAGTTAATAATTTATTTCAAGTTATTAATGTTTTAATTTGTTGTGTGTTTAGTTTAGCAAGTTTTAAATGAATGAATTGAATACTTGCACAATGTTGAACAGTATTTCGTTCCAGCTTATAACAGCTCAAATTGAAAACACGACGAGCGAGCGATCGAAAACAAGGATTGGAATTATAGGCGTCCTTAATTGCAGCCTTTACTGCCAATTGCCTCTCATGATTAAGCAATGGATGTCGCTAAACATTGCGTGTTAGCACATTTTAATCTTTCGCGATCTGTAGACATAATTTAAACGAACTAACGGGACTTTATCGCGTTATTACCTTTGTTTATTATTTCCCGACGTTTCGAGTGCGTTACAGCTCTCGTGGTCACGGGTAGAATTAGCGATTAATTAATTAATTAATTAATTAGCGATTTCTCAATTAGCGACGGTGACTCCAGTACATCAGTCTACCCGTGACCACGAGAGCTGTAACACACTCGAAACGTCGGGAAATAATAAACAAAGGTAATAACGCGATAAAGTCCCGTTAGTTCGTTTAAATCATTGCGTGTTACTCGTTAATATACTTTCATTGATAATGATTAAAAAATCACAAAACAATACAATATTTGTAACTTCTCGGAAATAAACATTCACATGTAGATACCTACCGAAAATGTAACCTTTTGATTCAGTCAAATAAAATGAGATAACAATCTTTAGGTATGCTTGAAAAAATAATAATAGTTTAAACCTTTTCAACTGTTCAATTCTCTAGCAATCGTTAGATTCCTGTGGCACCTTGGGGTGAAGCTATTTTTGCGACAAAGTCAATGCTGGTTACTTGGAAAGCCAAGGTTTTCCATTTGTTGTTTGCCCTCATTCAAAGGCTAATTGCAAGTAGACCGTCATAAAATTTATAAGGACAGGAAACCTCCGTCGATTGCTAAAGACTCGTTATTAGCCCTAATTAAAAATAAGATGGCTATCAATTTTCTTTTCCACAGTTTTATGGCGCAATGCTAATTTGGTAATTAGAAAAGTGGAGGAAATTACGTTGTAACAGTAAATAGGAGTTTTACCACATTTTCTTTTGTAACAAAGTCAATTAGGTACAAAGTTTAAACTTCCGAAATGATTCAGCGTTTGGAATGTTTTTTGCTTTTACTATGACCGTCTTATTCAGAACCGTCATAAAAACATGTAAGTACCTATCTTTACATTTGTAAACATGAAAAACATTTACCTATAAACAGTGTGTATAGGTGAATAATGGAACCAAACAAAGTAACAAGTATAAAAAAGACAAGTTTTATCTTCAAGAAAATAGCAATCTACTGACTAGGTATTATTTAAAAAAAATATTGGCATACTTTTTTATTTCAGGTATATTCTAAACGGCAAATGATTGCATCTGCAACTCCAATGGTAAATTTGAATATCCCATCTAATATACAGCGTGAACTCATAAGAACAATCAATCAATAGAAAAGCAAATTGACCAAACCACATACCCATACACATTATACACAATCCCTCCTCATCTAAATTAATGGACAAAAATCAATAGCATACTGTAATGCGGAGCTGGGGCTCAAAATCAACAGTACCTACACTAATTAAGCTTTGTAAACGGTACTCCAATTTGACGCCATTTGACTCATCAAAGCTTCAATAAGCACCTTATTTAGGAGCCCGATATAATCCGAACACATTACAATGTGTTGTAAAGTAAATTTGTTTTATATTCTGATGTCATCAGTTGAAATCAAATAAGGCACAACTGTAAAAAGTACAATATTCATAATTTGTGTTTTACACAGGTCACGAAAGTTTTGAAAGGATTCCTAATAGCAACTTAAATTGATGAGAAACAACCGCATGCACTAGGATGTACATTAGACAATTTAAAAATAATATTTACGAGTAATGGCTGTAAAGTTGTCTTTTTAATCATCTAAAGTGTTCGATTCTACTTCTGTTCTTTAGCAACCAATGAAATGAAGCAGGAAGCAAGAATCAGGTCAATAAACACGGTTTCTTTTCGGTACCTAAGTAAATAAGTTCGTTTGAGCAACTCTGGTGATGGAGGTTTTAGGCCACCTAAAGGCTTCCATCATGAATTAAAGACTTAGAATCCGGGGCCGACAATTTAACGTTCCCTCCGAAGCACGGAAGTGCTCAGTTGTTAATGATATTTACGGTCACCCATCCAAATTGTGACAGATCAGAATGTATCGCTTAATTTCAACGATCTACAAGCCATGACACGAGCGCTTCGCCTCGGTTATTCATCTCTATACGACCAAAGTGCAACTGAGTGGTAACAGTACAGAGGGAGTCATTCTTACTGGTCCTATAAGAACCATAATTATGTTCTTCCTCTTAGACCTACATTAGAATAGAATAAAAAAAAGTTTTATCTGCGCCACCATGATACATACAAAACAGAAATCAGAAATGTTACAAATAAAGTGACGAGAGAATAAGCCTACCCCTCAGCATTTGCTCCAGCAGCACCATGGCTGTTAGAGCGCTGGTTTTCAGTGGCCCTGAAAAAAGGTGGGCATCATACTATGATATAACTACTATAAATGATATATTGATGATTACCTCTTTATGCAGCAGTTTGACGTGGAAGTTGACGACATCGCTGACAGGCTCGCCTGCCTCGGTCACGTAGTAGACGAGCAGGGAGCTAACGGGTGCCATGTCTGCCGACACCGGGAACCTGTGGGACAACATGATTCTAAAATTATGTGACCTTTTTTGATCGATTCAAAGGTTAACTTCTTGCAAAAAATGTTTGGGTATTATGGTACCATTACACCCAAACAGATCAAATAATTATCTGTAGGTACCTAATTCATGAAAAAACTTTTCGAATTTAATGTGAACCGAACTCAAGGAATATGCCAAATTTTTCGCAAGAAGTTAACCTTAGAATCGATCAAAAGAGGTCACAGAATTTTAGAATCATGGTACTTGTAGTTAATGATACCCGCTTCACAAGAAACCCTAGTGAGGAATAATGGACGGCTGGGTATTATTATATTACACTAGATATTACATTACATTTAGAGATAGGTTCATTTAGACTTTGTTTATTGAAGCATCCTTATCTCCTGAGTGAATAAACGAGATCAATTATTCCTCTATTTAAGTAATTTTATATTAATATAAACTGACACATAAATAACCGTTCAATCTGAAGTTATGATGCCTTAGATTTTCGTACGGTTTCATTAATTACAATAATACAATACAATAATATTTATTTCGGAACAAAAATAAGTAGGTACAAGTAAAAGTATGTTCGTTGAAAATTGCAGTAGTTAAAAACTGTGTCGCAATTTTCAGCGCCCGACCTAAGGACAAGTGCACTTTAACAACTAACAAAATAGGTACTATACTTAAAAACATTTTTAGGGTACTTTTATATAAAATTAAAAGTTTAAAGGATATTATAGCGAGAAATCTATATATAAATATATATTTAGGTAGGTAATACTAATCAAATCAAAAAAGAAAAAAAAACAAAGCAAAGCAATAACAAAAAATTGATACAGTTAACAAATCTCTTACATTCCATATTTTACTCGAATGTATCAAGTTTATGGTAGCAAGTATGTGTGTATGTGTGTGTGTGTGTGTGTGTGTATGTGTTTGTGATTGCGTGTGTGTATGCTTGTATGTATGCGTATGTGTGTGCATGTGAATGTGTGTTTGTACGTGTGTTTGACAAAACGTGGAAAGAATGTGTTTAGAAGTAGGTAGAGAAATCATTTCGTGATTTCGATAAGTGCTTCAACTTCATTGTAGGTCAGGGTAAACAGCCATTTTTTTACAATAATTTTACATTTGCTATGAGTCATTGGATGAATTTCAAGAATCTTATTTATTTTGTCATACAAAATTGGGCTTAGAGATTGGAAGTAGCGAAAGGCAAAAACAGTTCGACAAGGCCGATCGGTGCAGATAGACTTTACTCTGCGATTGCAGGTGGTATTGGGATGAAATGGTAAGCTACGGTGCTTACGGATAACAATGTTTAAAATGAAAAGCTTTCGAACTGACAGCACTTCGGACAGGGAGTATATATCATTTGTGGGGAAGAGCCTCGGTTTGGAGTACATTACTTTGAGAGTAGCCCGTTGGGCTCTTTCCAAGCTAATGAGTCTAGTTTTTGGCGCGCCCCCCCAAGCCGCTATGCAGTATGTTAAAACTGACTGTGTTAAGGAAAAGTAGACTACTTTAAGGGTCTGCTGATCAGCACAAGCCCTCAATTTTCTAAAAATGTACAAGAGTTTTCTTGTCCTCGAGGTTATGGCCTGAATATGAGAGTGCCAGTTCATTGTAGAATCAATTAAAACTCCCAGGTATTTAATGCAAGTAGATCGTTCGAGGCTACCACAGTGACAATTGTCTTGTGGCATCTTACACGTATGAGCTTTAATGCAGTAGTCATTGTGGGGTTGAGCCGTAGATAAGGCAGACAGAGTAATAAACTTAGTTTTATTTACATTCAAAGTGAGTAAATTGAACGAAAGCCATTGAGTCACTTTGCGTAGGGCATTTTCAGCGTTTAGCTTTGCTTCATGCCAAGAACTTCCTGAGATAAGTAAGGCAGTGTCGTCAGCGTACGCGAGAATTTTACACTTGTTGAGGGTCAGTTTGCACAAGTCATTGACGTATATAAGGAAAAGTGTTGGACCCAAGACACTACCTTGGGGAACTCCGTACGTTAGAGGCTCGTCTTCGCTGATAGAATTATCAATGATAACCCTCTGAGTCCGATTAGTCAAGTAACTAGAAAATATACCAAGTGCAGGGCCTCTAATGCCAATTGCCTCCATTTTGTTAAGAAGCAGGGGAACAGAGACAGTGTCGAAAGCTTTGGAGAGATCTAGGAAAATAGCAAGGGTCTTAATCTTGGAATCAATGTTTTTAGCTACATTATCAGTGAGATCTAGTACGGCGTCTTCAGTGGATTTTCCTTTTCTAAAGCCATATTGATTGTCTGCTAGTAGATTATATTTAGTAAGGAATGAAACTAATTTAAAATTAAGGCATTTTTCAAGAATTTTAGACAGTGAACTTAGGACAGAAATGGGTCTATAATTGTCGACAATGTCTCTGTCCCCAGCCTTGTGTACAGGGTGCACTAGCGCTTTTTTAAAGACACGCGGAAAGATCCCATTCACTAGACATAAGTTTATTACATGCGTGATTACTGGGGCAAGGGTAAGCTTTACGGATTTGATAATAGAACTAGGAATACCATCAAAACCAGCTGCACTGTTTGATTTAAGAGAAGTAATTATTCTGAGTACTTCGTCTTCGTCGACTTCGAGCACAGCCATGGAATTTGGGTTCGTGTACGAGTATTGTGCGCATACGCTGTTAGGAAAAGAATTCTCCAATACCTTAGTAGCCAAGTTCTTACCTACTTCTGAAAAGTATTTGTTTACGAAGTTGACAGAGTCACCTGGGTTTGGTAAAATTTTTAACAGTTCCAAAGGTTTCGATTTAAGTTTTTTTGTGTGTGTGATATTTTTAATAACTTCCCATGTAGCCTTTGGATTCCCCTTGGCCTTCTCAAACTCACTTCGCTCATATTCATGTTTTAATTTTTTTAATAAATTGTTACAAAAATTTCGGTAGCGTTTATAAATTAAAAGTTTGGTCGGGTTAGTAGGGTCCTTCATGTGTTTTTTATAGAGTTTGTCACGATTTCTAATACATTTTAGAAGACCAGGGGTAATCCAAGGCTTTATTACTCTTTTCCTGGACGGAATATTAATAATTTTGGAATGTTTATTTATTATAGATGAAATTATATCTACAAGAGACTGAGCAGCTTTTTCAGGGTCATTGGTGTTAAAAATGTCACTAAAATCAATTTCTTTAATTTCGGAAACTATTTCTTCTTCGTTTATTTTCAATCTAGTTTTCAATATGGGCTTACAAATATTGTTGTATAGATTACAACATAAAAGGAGAGGAGAATGATCTGTTGGTTTTGTATCTAAGACAAGGGTGGTGGCTTTTCTGTCTGTTTTTAGCATAACATGGTCAATACATCTGTGTAAACGTGTAGGTATAGTGTGAGCCGGTAACAAACCCTGGAAAGCTAGACTATTGAGGTATTCCTCAGACAGAGAAAAATCATGGTCGTCTTCTTCTGCTGTAATATTGATATTAATGTCGCCAATAAGTGCAATAGTTCTGAATTTTCTTAGAGTATCCAGATAATCAGAAATGCTATTAATAAATATATTACTATCTTTTGATGGCGACCGGTAAACTGCCAAAATCGCAATGTCATGTTTGAATTTTATGGATAAACAGTTGGACTCCTTGACAGTTGTCTGTTCAACAGTATGTACAAGATGATCCCTAACATACACAATGATGCCATCATTTTGATTGGTCCAGTCAGTCTTATAGCTGATAAAGCCATCAAGATGTGGTGTTACTTGAACTAGACTTAGCCAACACTCGGAGAGAACAATAACATCGCATTTTGCTGTGATCCTTACTAAAAGGAGCTCTAGTTTATTAAAGTTTTTATTAATACTGCGGATATTTAAGTGTAGAATCTTAAGTGACGATCTGGAGCAGTTTATGAAATTTCTACAGAGTTCCGGTTCACATAAGAAAGAATCCGAAACGGAGTAGTCTTGGATTTCATCATTTACTAAATTGACATTATCCATTGTGGATGTGAGGTAGAGTACGAGTGAGCAGTATATTCGATCCAGTCAAATGTGCTATTAATGTAGTATGTATGTATGTAGTTATATTGTGTGTGTGCAAATAAGAGTGTGTGAGTGTGTAAATTTTCAAGATGTGGTGATTTGAGATGTGAACAAAAAGTATTTTTATGGAAAGTGAATAAAATGCAAGAGAAAAATTTTTACAATAACAATTAAAATAAAATAAAAGAACAAAAAATAACACAGGAAAAAACAACCAAAGAGCAAGATCCGTTATTATACTAACACAAATGTATAGTCATACGATGGCTGATTGTTTGGCCAAATCCGCTTCGTTGGTGATCCGAATGAAGGGAGCTCCCTCCTTTTTCCTAATAAAGACCTTCCCATTTTTAACCCAGCAGTAGCTGTAGTTATTCGATTTAGCAAAATCGCGGGCAAGGAAAAAAATCCTTTTCATGTAAGAAGTTAGGTTTTCGGAGATAAAGATAGGCCTTGCTGCGCCACTCATCCTTATATGCTCTGTGGTTAGTCTATTATTCTGCTTTATGTACGTCTTGTACTTTTGTAGGACCCTCTCTTTAAACAACGTGCTGACAAAGTCCACTATTATAGTTTTCTGGGAATTTTCCTTTGATGTACTAATTCGATAAACATCTTTAATATCCGATTGCGAGACCGGGATGTCAATGGCATTTACCGTACTCAGTACGGTTTTCAGAAGGCAGTCCTTAGACTCTGGCTGAGCACTTGGAATATTTCTAATCTCCAGGCACGAAGATCGAGTATGGCGCTCACACGCTTCAAGTTTTCCCTCTAGCGTTTTTATATATCCGCGGTCCGAATCGCGTTCTTGTTCCAACTTGGAAATTTGTTCTAAAGCAGAGTTGTACTTAGACGTCGTAAATTCGAATGCCGCCTTAAGTTCTTCCATTGTCGCACATAGGGCTTCGAATTTTTTGTTTTGCTCCTCTTTGAAATCAGAAAACATAGTACGCATTTCCGACATAAAAGTGGGCAAGTTTGAGTCGGCCTCATCTACTACTCTGCGGCGTTTGGATCGGCGACACAATTCGGACCCGACGGATTCGGCTTTCTTTGAATGAACTTTACTTAGGTCAGGTTCTGAGCTGTAACAGTCTTGCATAGGTTCAGTGAGGGTAACAGGTACCCCCGACGACGGCGGTGTTCTGTTGAGCGGCATGCTAGTAGTACCAGGGCAGCAGAAGTGAAAAGGATACGTTCGAAACGGAGCGAAGGGGTTTTGTTCACTGGTTGATTAGACGTAGAATGTTTATCTGGCCAGTATAGTCAGACCTAACGCACACACGCTCAGGATAGACAGGGATAGCAATATACTGTTGAGACTGGAGATTGCGTTTCCTGCTCACACCTATGGGTAAGCCAAACCCGAGTTTTACAATGAATGTGTGCGTCTTCTTTGTTCTGTGACAGTGTGTGTAGCACTCACGCGTGTGTGGATCGTTCCGTGTTCCGTGCAGCCGGGTATCGATGAGTGCGTTTGCGTCGATGCGTGCGAACTCTTGTTAATTTATGCAATCCTATTATTTTAAGTAGATTAAATTTAGCAGAAAACAATTTAAAAATGAAATGTAGGCAAATACAGAGGATCACGTCTGAACTCCTCAGAGGTCCGAAGGGAAGGGGATTCCTTCTAAAGCAAAACAAAATGATGCTAATATAACCCACAATTACCTGAGGCCGATAGATGGCGCATTGTATCGAGTTTAAAATTAATTTAAGTTAAAGTCCCTCCCTTCGGTAATAGGATAAGTTCAGTGATGGCTTCAACGAACATTGAATAATGTGCTGTCGCGACTAGATTGTTTTACTTAGTGTTGTGGTCTGTGGTCTTCGCCGTTGGATAGTTTACAACTTGGAATAGTTCCAGTGAGGTACTTTTGTTTGTAAACAGGAATGTTTTTGTTCTTCATATACTTACTATCATCATGTCTGTAACACGCAAGAAATACGACTAATCTATACTACTATTATAAAAAGGAAATATTTGATTGTTTGTTTGCATTGAATAGGCTCCGAAACTGTTGAACCGATTTGAAAAGTTCTTTCACTATTAGAATCCTACATTATCTCTGATGATCATAGGTTAGGTATAGTTTGCGCCTCGACTTCGCACGGGTAATTTATAAATTAAGCCGTACTTAGTAAGTTATATCAGTCTTAGTATAAGGGCCTTACTTATGAAAGATGTTTAAAGATGAACACTTGTTTAACAACGTCCTGACTTTATTTGTGGATAGTGACAAACAGAGACAGGACGTTGTTTTACCAGTGTTCAACTTTAAATATCTTTCATAAGTAAGGGGGTAAGTATCTAAACATATCGTAAAGACGGTTAATAAATATGGAAATTCAATACCAACTTTATTACAATGCTTACCCACAAAAAGGGTTCTCTGTGAAATCAGTATCAGAAATGACGTTTTGCTACAAATAGGAACCAACACGCTTTACTTGATTTTCTCCCCAGCAATTGGACACTTGGAGGATTAAAAACGAATTTGTATTACACCGCAGAATTTACCGCGGAAATCAAATGCCATCAATGCGTCTCAACTGGGAATAGAATGACACAATAGAAAAAAATATATACTTATTCTATATGTCTATTACTGTGAACTTAGGCAAATATTATAAGTACCTACATAAAAAGTAACGTTAGATTCAAATGTGATTTGTCTGTAAGTAAACACATAGTAACGTTGGAATACGTTTTGATAAACAACAGATAGGTAACTGACATCATACTTATTCAATAGCAATAACTAGAGTGTATTCGTATAATAACCTCTGACCCAAATAACGAATATAAATGTCCAGTGTTACCACAAACGGTATATTATTTTTCCCGAGAAACAAAGGAATCGAAGCCTGCAGGCTGAAGGCTTTACTGCCAAACAATAGTGGTGGATTTATTACGACAAATATTAGACCGTCCGGCGCCTTTGATTTGTCGTGGGTAGCACCAAAAATAATTTCAGCTTTAGCCAAATCTTTATACTTAAAGAACATTCTGGTGTGACAAGAGTTGTCAACAAGTTTCTAAATAACTGTTTTTTAAAAACATCAAATCAAATCAAATAAGTAGGTACTTAGCTTTATTTGAGACCAAAAAGTTATTAAGTGTGCTCGTAATCCTTCTCCTCGTAAGAGGTTTGACCATTATATTTTTTTGTACTTATACACCGTTTATTTTTTGTCAGTTTAAAGCCGGCGCCTACGTAATCTATATCGATAACCTTACTCAAAAATAATAATAAAAATGAGATCTATTTTTTTGCAATTAATAATATCACGAAACATAGGCAGTACAAATCACGGAGATACGTGCTCTGTGCTCAGCTGTTGCTACGGCGTAGAGTCTACGCTATGTCGTAGTCATACATACATACCTAGGTCATTAGATCTGCGCGCCTGCGACACCTTACCAAGTGTTTTCCTCAATTTTGTTAATCTTTTCAACTATTTAGTTTCGTATGAAATACTTATCAAATTCAAAAATTAAACCAACGACACGAATACGATTAAGCAATACAAGCAGTGGGTGCTGGCTTTAAACCGACCCAGAATTAACGGTGTATAGGTACCTATTAATAATAATGCTGCACATTTCACACAGCATCATGTAGCTTCAAAGCAAGCAGAGATTCACACTCTCAGTAACACTCACAACTAAATCATACTCACAGAGGCACATTGGAGTACCTACATACACCTTTTGAAAAAAATAATTTAGGAACTCAGTTGGCTTCAGGGTAAAGGCACAAGCTATGTGCGTTCCATAGTTCATTGCATTGTGATCAGCATGAAAGGTAGTATAATGAACTAAAGAGCAAAACAAACCCATCTGCACCGGACATCTACTCAAAGGCGTGTCCACTTTTTATCTTGCAGCTTACAAAAGGGACCAAAGAAACAAACACTGAAAAATGCCTGCAGCAAAAAAGCCGACTTTTCAGCTCTGATCTGATAAAAAGCTACAATAATCCAGCATGACCTGACAGGCGTGATGAATAGGCTCCGGGGAACTGTCTGCCCCCCGCATCTTGTGAGTTATACCGGTTTTATTAAAGCAGCATACGGCATTTTTGGGCATAATGTGTGTTTTATGCCAATTTATTGTACGCTCTATACAGCTTTGCAAGTCAAATTAAATTGGGAGTTGTTTGGCCGAAAATGGAAATGTTTGGGGATTTCGCAAAAGTGATGGGTTTGATGTCGGGATTAAAATTGGCGTACGTTTGTTTATAACACAACCTTTGAAATCCTGTATCCAATTTTTAGTATATCTTTCAATTTATTTTAAAACAGAATTTAAAAAAGGTTTTAAAATGGAAATGCAGCAAGTGAAAGCTCGCACGGACATTTATTTCAATAGCCGGGTTTCGCGTATCGACAGGGTCATAAATGGTTGAACTCGACGCTACATCGCGTCGGACACCAATTACTACGATACAATTCCGTAAAACTGCAGGTGGTACTTTTGATACTAAAATGAACAAAGTATTCGTCGGACGTTAAAATCGATACCTAACAATAAATAAAATTTTAGGCAGATGGAAATTTTGTCGCACTCAAACTTCAAAATGGACGGTTGCTTAATATTTGATTTTCGTCTTAAGCACTATTTTATATTAGGTACAAAACACTTTAAACATAAAATATATTATGTAATATTTTTGTTATAGGTAAATTATAGAGTAGGTACACAGATACCACAAAAAAAAGGTTATTGGCTCTATGGTTTTAGGCTACTATAACAGTTGCAAACCTGCTATTTGCTACCTCAGTACAGAGAGCAGTGAGCGAGCACAGATAAAAAGTCGTGCACATTTATTTCAATCGGTAGGTTTCGTATCGGCCGCGGACAGGGTCACAAATGGCTACAACCCCGGCAATGCAGCATTCAACAGAGCCCCTATGCAATAACTATTTTAATTTAAACAAACGAGGTATTTATTTAGACCACGGATTGTTTTTTGGGTAAAATCAATTTACGGCTCTACCCACATGGCTAATTCCAATACTTAGGTATATTTCAAATGAGGCTCTAAGTAAATAAATATATTTTTATGTTGGTAACGTTATATTACTTAATTATTCTGTGACCGATTCAAGTTATTTCTTTTTGTAGTCTAGGAGAAGGCAGTCGCATAAAAAAATGTTTTGTTGATTGTATTAAAACACTTCGCATTGTAAAGGTACATACACTTTATCTGAACAGTTTTATTTTACTTCTTTTATGTATTCTTATGGCAAACATGCTGTAGGAAAAACACTTTATAAAATAGGACCATGGCATGGTAGGATTGATGCGTTTTCGTACCCTCCCGACCCGCGAGACCCATCCGTCAAACGGTTATGCCTTATTTTTTGACACAGATATAGATGATAAGTACCTACTAAATAACAAGATTTTCTGTTCCACTCAATTACGATCTAACAAAAAATAAAACAGTTTTTTCTTTTCAACTCGTGTTTTAAACTTTTAAAACTTTCATGGTTATGAACATTATAAACACCATAAACGGGATATTTACCATCATTTTTTTAATTTTCGATTTTTTTGATATTCCGGCCTGCGCCATGATCACTGTAAACTAAAATTTCAAAAATCCAAAAATCATGGTAAGTAAATAAGTAGGTACTTATCCCATTTATAGTATTAAAACTCATGTTAATTTCAAGGTTTCCACAAAATTTTTCCTTCTTTATTTTACTTATCCTAATTTAATATAATGGTCCCAGTTTTAAAAAAGATCTGCTATTTGCTGCTATTTCAGTTCGCCAAGGGAATTAGGATGGATGTCCTGCAATTAGGGGAAAAAGGAAAGAGGGGGGCAAAGGTCATTAACTGTGGTCATAACTGCGCTGTCCCCGTTTCTTGCGGAGTGCGGTTAATGGGCTGTTCGCTGCAGACTTGCTTATTACTTTATGTTTACGTCTTCTGTTCATTAGCTGACCACACATTTGTTTTGCGAAAATAAATTATGAGGGTAAAGGCTAGGCGGTTTTACAACAAGAATGCGACCTTTATTGTAATCCTTCTTTTATAACTACACAGGGTGGGGTGGGTATGAGCAATCCCTTGCCGACTAATTATGATTGTGAAGCTAGTACTCTGATAATGGCCTTAAGGAAATACATTCTGGACTGTCTAACCACCTGTACAAAGAGCAATACAATAGCGTTGTTCGAAGTGACCACATTCTACTCAGATATATATTATTTGAACCATTGATACGACAGATGATGACTCTCACAAACTTGGTCAAGTGAAACCGACTATCTCACTCGATGCATCAACGGATGATCTTTTTGGAACATTTACGAGTATGTTAGACACGATCTCTAAACGTTGTAAGAAAATATCGCAACTTCGATCCACACGGAGTTGACCTGTAGGCCTAACATGTGCAACGTCGAGAGTCGAGAAAAGAAACTTCTCGATCGGTTAAACTGCTCTTACGTATGCGTTAGAGCAGTTCGACCCATCGAGATATCTCTCTCGATGTTGCACATGTTAGGCTGGCTGGTCATTCTTGTTGGTAAGACTGATTAATCTATGATCTCAAACAATGATCCAGGCACTACGGTATCCCGTTGAGACATTTTGTTGCTTCTTATGTGAATAAACAGTGAAAGAGGAATACTTACGTGTAGTTGAACCGACATAGATCGGAGTCATTGGCCGGCGGGGCTGGCACGGCTGCCCAGTGCACCGCCCTCCCACTGCTCGTAACCGCAGCCAGGAGTCGCTGACGGCAACCACATGAGGACCACACGCTTGCACTTGCTATGCCATCAGCCTGATGAAGATAATTAGGTTTAAAAACATGATAGAGACATCATCTTTCAGGACGGTACGACCAGCTGATGATGGGAAAACTTTAATTTCAAAAACAAGTTCTTATCTGTATCCTCAAGGTACGGTAGACGATCTTATTAGGGTGTTTGCAGATTATTAATATACGAGGTATTTACAAGTATTCTTGTTATTTCATCGAATATCTATTTCACCTCATTACTTAGGTTAAAAATCATATTTACTTTAGATAAAAGATTTTTTCCTCTTGTCCACTTTTGTGGTACCATTAACCATCATCATCATAAACAGCTAACTTATACCACTTATAATACTCACATCCTTTGCCAATTTGACCAAGGATTCATAATTTCTACAAGTTTTACTACAAGTTATTTAGGTACGTAAATACTAGGGCATGCAATACCGGGACTAATCTCAATACCGGTATTGAGTTCGGTATTGGAGCCCAATACCGGAATACCGGTATTAATACCGGTATTGGCATTTTTATTTGAAATTCTAGTTTTTCCTAAAAAAACAAAAATATTAAATGTAATTTAAGCTAATTTTAGCAAGATTTATTGGTCAAGGACTATGTATACGAAGAAAAACTGCAGGAATAAAATCAAAATAATTTGTATTTCTATGAACATGTATAAAATATAGTATCTATACTCACATAACAAAAGAGATCAATCAATAAACTTCAATTTCAAATAAAAACAAATTATCCTGGTTATAAGATGTCAACTTGACAATGTCAAAATATACAAAAAAAAAACAGTAGTTTACCATCGTTTAAAACTTAATCCAGTTTGGTCGAATCCAGCCTAAGTAAACATTGCGAATAAAACAATATTTTACTCACATTATTGGAGCGATTCAGCAGCTAATCCAGCGTCACAATTTCACAAAAGTAATCACACTCACAGACACAACATTTGCGAACCGACTGATGCGATTGCGATAGTATGCGGCGCGGAAGCGGGGGTAGAGTAAGAGTGAGAGAGCGCTAGAGCTGGCCAGCGAACCATTTTTAAGGCGCGTTCACACGCTCGCGTGCAAACAGACAACGAGCACATTATTTTCTGTTGCGTCCGGTCTCCTCGAGATGAAAGTGACAGAGCTACACCATGCTTGATCTAATCATATTTCTGTCTCGATATATTTCTGTTTGCACGTGAGCGTGTAAACCCACCGTAATACTACTTGCCGGCCGCGACGTAGTTTATGATCTGGAATAACACATAGGCTACTTTTTACCCAGGTAGGCGCAGTCGCAGGCACATGGATGCTAGTAATTCTTATGATAGTAATTAAAGTAAACATAGACGTGCAATACGATTAGCGTATCTAGGCATTCGTAAAGTTAGCTGTTTCGATGCACAGTAGGTATACAATTTAGCAAGAAAATGCTCTATTGCGCACGACAAAAGACCGAATTCCGGGATCCGTTAACCATACTAACGTACGGAATTATTTGATATTGATTTCCTCAATACCGGTATTGTCCGGTATTGATTACTTCAACACCGGTATTGAAATACCGGACAAATCTTCCGGGATCCCGGTATTTCGGTATTACGGGATCCCGGTATTCATGCCCTAGTAAATACTACTGGGTGGTTTTACTGGGTTTATATAAAACACATACTTATGACTACTAACTTTATATCACCGGACTACAGGTACCATTAAGCTGGTGGCTTTAATTTGTAGCGTCTTGCATAATGAACATTCACTTTTAATGGCTTTCCTAGTTGGTACAAGTAGAGGTTAGCTAGTTAAATAAGTTTTAATTACCCCTGTTGCTGGAAAACGCTCTGTCATAAACTCACCCCGATTCCAACATTCCCATTTCAATGAGAATGGAATAGAAGCACTAGGAAAGATGTATTCTCATAGGACGCGGTTTCCTACCAGCTCGTTAGAATTTGTCAAAATGCTTTTAGCTTACCCTTACATTAAAATCCCAGCAGGAACACACCCTACCCTAATCATGATGTAGGATTGGCAGGGTCTGAGCGTTGATTGTCAATCAATCACTCAACTATTGGGATTTGGATGATTTATGCTCAACTAAGCCATATTGACGTTTGGCCGACGAGCGTTGAAGATCGGAGAGAATAGGAAAGGAGACTGTTTTTTTTTATATGGGGAGTGGTCTATGAACCAATAGCGATACTGTAGTGGTATTTCTGTGGGGATACCTCAACTACATCCTTGTGCAAGGGGGCATCAAAATCCAACCCGGCAGTTTTGAGAAAAATAATACTTTAGAATTCACATTTCTTGCAAAAATGTTTTTATTTTAGAAACGTTTTGAACGGTTATTGTGGTTAGTGTCTGTAAAGTTCGGACTACAATGTAATAATATGGTGACAGCGACATGATCTGATGATGGAGTCAGGAGCTATTCAACAGAACTCCTCAATAAATAAGCCGATTGAGTTGAAACTTGGCATGTCTATCAAGTTTCAACTACAATGTAATAATATGGTAACAACGAGCTAATCTGATGATGAAGTCAGGAGCTGTTCAACAGAACTCCTCAATAAATAAGCCGATTGAGTTGAAACTCGGCATGTCTGTCAAGTTTCAACTACAATGTTATAATATGGTGACAACGAACTGATCTAATCATAGAGTCAGGAGCTGTCCAACAGAACTCCTCAATAAATAAGCCGATTGAGTTGAAACTCGGCATGTCTGTCAAGTTTCAACTACAATGTAATAATATGGTAACAACAAGTTGATCTGATGATGGAGTCAGGAGCTTTTCAACAGAACTCCTCAATAAATAAGCCGATTGGGTTGAAACTCGGCATGTCTGTCAAGTTTTAACTACAATGTAATAATATGGTGACAACGAACTGATCTAATCATAGAGTCAGGAGCTGTCCAACAGAACTCCTCAATAAATAAGCCGATTGAGTTGAAACTCGGCATGTCTGTCAAGTTTCAACTACAATGTTATAATGGTGACAACGAACTGATCTGATCATAGAGTCAGGAGCTGTCCAACAGAACTCCTCAATAAATAAGCCGATTGAGTTGAAACTCGGCATGTCTGTCAAGTTTTAACTACAATGTAATAATATGGTGACAACGAGCTGATCTGATGATGGAGTCAGGAGCTGTTCAACAGAACTCCTCAATAAATAAGCCGATTGAGTTGAAACTCGGCATGTCTGTCAAGTTTCAACTACAATGTAATAATATGGTAACAACGAGCTGATCTGATGATGGAGTCAGGAGTTGTTCAACAGAACTCCTCAATAAATAATCCGATTGAGTTGAAACTCGGCATGGCTGTCAAGTTGCGACTACAATTTACATTGTGTCACCTGTCCGTTTATTATTTTTAACACTACACCGCGCGGCGCAGTTTGTTTATTTCCATAAGTGAAAGTATAGGCTTTTATAAAAGTCAATGTTAGACGGCTGTTTTTCTGTAGTTATCTATTAAGTGGTACGGACGAGAAACGACCAACAACTATGCCCATATGTATGGATGTATGTATGTGGACTCCCTTTTCCGCATTTAGACTCAAAGGGTCTTTTATGCGTGGGGATGACCTGGCTCATTAAAACTGAAGCCCGCCTAGCTCCTCCCAGAAGCACAGAAGTTTCCTGGGGGCTTCACAGACTAATTATAGTGTTGAGTTCTGTTCTGTTCCACCTGACAATAGCAACGTTTGTCAGTGTTGGTCTTATTACGGCTGTATAAAGCCATTATGGTTATTTTTGGTGTTAAACTCCATAGGAGACTGTTTTTTTTGTATGGGAAGTGGTTTATGAACCAATAGCGATACTGTAGTGGTATATTTGTGAGGATACCTCAACTACATCTTTGTGCAAAGGGGCATCAAAATCTAGCCCGGCAGTTTTGAGAAAAATAATACTTTAGAATTCACATTTCTTGCTATATTTTTTATTTTAGAAACGTTTTGAACGGTTATTTCTGACTGTATAAGTACTTTATCAATGTGTTTCTCTACTACTCACTTGCCACCTCAACATTTTTTTTATTATTATATGTATGATCATGTATCATTATTTATTATGCCATTATTACATTGTAGTTGGAACTTGACAGATTTGCCAAGTTTCAACTCAATCGACTTATTTATTGAGGAGTTCTGTTGAACAGCTCCTGACTTCATTATCAGATCAGCGCGTTGTCACCATATTATTACATTGTAGTTGAAACTTGACAGACATGCAGAGTTTCAACTTAATCGGCTTATTTATTGAGGAGTTCTGTTGAACAGCCCCTGACTCCATCATCAGATCAGCTCGTTGTCACCATATTATTACATTGCAGTTAAAACTTGACAGATATGCCGAGTTTCAACTCAATCGGCTTATTTATTGAGGAGTTCTGTTGAACAGCTCCTGACTCCATCATCAGATCAGGTTGCTGTCACCATATTATTACATTGTAGTCCGAACTTTACAGACACTAACCACAATAACCGTTCAAAACGTTTCTAAAATAAAAACATTTTTGCAAGAAATGTGAATTCTAAAGTATTATTTTTCTCAAAACTGCCGGGTTGGATTTTGATGCCCCCTTGCACAAGGATGTAGTTGAGGTATCCCCACAGAAATACCATAGCAGTATGGCTATTGGTTCATAGACCACTTAAAAACAGTCTCCTTTGATCCCATGCTTTAACTTATAGGGTCCAGTAAACACAAGCATCATACATGAAACGCAACAATTTCAAGAGTTGCGTCGTCTTCGCATATCAGAATATCCGAGCGACTCTAGCTCTATAACTTAGCTCGAATAGCTAGGACTTTATGAACTAAACCGGCTGTATGTCGTCATCTCTTTTTATTGACACGAAAGTGACAAGAACAAAAACTATAACGTCTTGTTAAATTGACAGGACAAATGAATAATGAGAAACTTTACCTGTAGAGGAGTTGGTAGGTTTTCAACTAGCAGATAACATTTGGACGTGGAGTTCCATTTGCGGATCCTCTCGCGTGCGAGAACGTAGTGAGTTTCTATCTCTTTCCCCTCCACAGCCACGAGCTCCGCCTGCAACGAAAGACATAGCAACGTTAAATAGATGTGATAGGTACTGATCTTGTTATAAAAATAAAATCACAGGCATTTAATGATCCTTTAATAAAAGGATTGATAGCCTTTGAGCATTGTTTATTAAATTGTTTTATTTTGTATGCTGTTTTCAGTTGCAAGATTTCTGCAACCTTCTATAGTGTGTAAAGCGTGTATTGTTCGCGTGTGTGTGAGTTGGCATCACTCGAACAATACACGCTTTTTTTTTGTTTGATGAACGCGGATGTTTGTTCTGTATCAAGGTACGAGTATCTCTGCATTCCTATCAGTTATCTGTACTTATCCCATAATACAAGCTTTGATTAGTTTGAGGGCTAGTTGGGCTGTAGCACAGAATACTAGTACCTACTACGTGCTGTAGTAGGTGGCATGCCCTTCAATAGTTATTTATTTAAAACTAACTGCACCCTGTGGCAGTTCAAATTTCGGATCTTCCCAGTACATTTTCCCAAAACTTTCTTTCATACAATACAACCTTGTCATACTGATAATTAAATCTGCCCAAAAAAATGGCAGATTTTTTGTATTTGTAATTAATATCTGTGTGAAGTCATGATGTTTCATACCTATTTTCATTTATAAGTATTGGTTTATTAATTCAGGTCCGTGTAACTGTACCTTTAGAATAGGTACTGTTCTACTTGCCCACATTGTTGAGTATGTTAAGCCGGGGCCCCACGGCCCGTGTTATCACAAGCCAGGACGGATCGCGCCACGCCGGTGGATGCCTGTGCGGCTGATTCGACCGCTGATCGACGACAGGCATCATCGGGTGCGACGTTTCCCATGGCCTGTCGGTCTGGCCTGGCGCGATCTGGCCTGTTTTATTACAGGCCGTGGGACCCCGGCTTTAGATACACCATAAGTACCTACCTACCTACATGTATATTTACTTCTAGTCGTTATGTTACTAAGTAGGGTGCCAGACAGAACTGTTTGTAGGTGCTTAAATAGTCAGTACTTACTCCTGCTAATAAAACAAGCTGTACAGCTTTACCTCTAATGGATAAATAAAACTAGTAGTAGTAGGGGTAGATTAGATGTCAGCTGATATGATAGATAGTTTGTTACTCTAGTTAATGATTGCCCATTGTAGAATGATTAGGTACTACCTAACGTTTACTATGTAAGTGCACAATAAACTTAGGCCTTTTTACATCTTTATTAGATGATTTATACAGTGTCAGGAGGCAATCTTTGCCTACACTCATCAGGACACTGCACAGTGTATCAAAAGCCCATATTTTTTAGATAAACTCCCAGAGTGACTTTTTTGGAATGTTTTTGCATACTTAGGTACAGTAGGGTCAAAGAAACCCATTTTAGAAATTTGGGCCAATTTGCCCACCGGGGGGGCAAGTTGGCCCCCCACTGGGGGCAAGATGAGATTTTATGTCCCAAAAATTATATTAGGCTGCAGAGGTCTTATGGAACAAGTTTGGGTCAAATCGGTTGAAAATGGCCTGAGATATGGCCGTTCAAACTTCCAAAATATCGGAAAAAGGTTGAAAAATGGCCATATTTGACCCCATATTGCTCAGAAGAGCACAACTATGCGCAAAATCTTTTTACACTCCTAGGTTCAGCATAACGTGGGATAAGAAGATCAATCAAAACCCCGATGAGTTTTGCCTAGAACCCGAGATATAGGACTTTGAAAATTTTCAAAAAAAACCCTAAAATCGAACTCATCTAAAGTGACAAAAATAATCAAATAGCTTCGGGAACACGTTATTTATCTAACACTACCCCCCCTTTGAAGATGGAGTCCCCCAGCAAAGGCAAAACCCTCTAGGATGGGTTCGATTTTAAGGTTTTTTTTTTTAAATTTTTAAAATAACGTGTTCCCGAAGCTATTTGATTATTTTTGTCATATGTAAAACACTTAAGATGGGTTCGATTTTCGGGTTTTTTTTTTAAATTTTCAAAGTCCTATATCTCGGGTTTTAGGCAAAACCCATCGGGATTTTGATTGATCTAGTAATCCCCCGTTATGCTGAATCTAGGAGTGTAAAAAGATTTTGCGCATAGTTGTGCTCTTCTGAGCAATATGGGGTCAAATATGGCCATTTTTTACCCTTTTTCCGATATTTTGGAAGTTTGAATAGCCATATCTCAAGCCATTTTCAACAGATTTGACCCAAACTTGTTCCATAAGACCTCTGCAGCCTGAAATAATTTTTGGGACATAAAATCTCATCTTGCCCCCAGTGGGGGGCCAACTTGCCCCCCCGGTGGGCAAATTGGCCCAAACTTCTAAAATGGGTTTCTTTGACCCTACTGTACCTAAGTATGCAAAAACATTCCAAAAAAGTCACTCTGGGAGTTTATCTAAAAAATATGGGCTTTTGATACACTGTGCACTGTACTGCCTGGGACATTGTTGAGATGGAGTAGGCTTGCCCAGCACCTTACCATTCTCTCAGCTTAACCGGCCATATCCACAGGAAAGACATGGTCAATACGTGTGGGGCTGACTAAACCGCGGGTTTCCTCACGACGTTCTCCTTCACCGTTTAGAGATCGCGTTAATGCGCATATAAATTTTTCGAAACGAAAAATCCATTGATGCACGGCCAGGATTCGAACCCACGACCTTCGGATCGAAAGTCGAGGTATTACCCCCCTCGGCCAACACGGCTCTGCACAATAAAATGTTTTCATCTAATCAATTATGAAATAAATTAGGTAAGTACCTATATCTATCCTAATAAAGTTTGCTCGAAGAAAACTCTTTTTAGGTTTACGCTCGCCTTTGTCATTACCTGCCTAGTTTTAAACTCTTTTTATAGATTTTTTTGTGTAATAAAGAATAAATAAAATAAATTTAGTCTCTCTGTATTATAAGATCCAGCCACAGCTTCTAGCAGCTATACCTATTCCAAGTCACGATCTTCAACAACTTTTAAATTCATAAAACTTATCAGTTGGTTTTGCTAGACTTTCAGAAAACCAACCACAATGGTGTTCATCATCACTATCTATAGCTTGATTTCACTCATTGTTGGATGTATGCTTTCCATTGTTATGGAGAAAAGTCCAACACAAAGGAAGGTCCACATCGATGCGTGAAATGAGGCCATGGATGATGATGATGATAAACAATATGGTAGGCTGTTTTACATAAGGGGACTTGGTTTTTATCATATAAAATTAAAAGTATAGGTAACGATCGAGTCTCTTGTCACACGAAATCGTAAATAAATGCTGTCAAGTAAAACAAACCATAATTTTTAAAATCTTTATTTTCCATTAGACATTGTTTCGTTAACCTGAAAATACCTGAAAATTTTACCGGTCACCAGAAATGCTGTTTGGTTTACTAGCTCCTCGCATAGTTTTATCGTAAATTTCCTTATCAGCTGGCCTTCGTTCATAATCTTCTGATTGAGTGCATGATATCATAAAATTCATTCAATATTTTTGCACTTTCATTATTTCACATAAATGCTAAAACATAAAAAATAAACAATTTAAAAATTAATACACCGTGAATAAAATATAGGTTAGAAATCGCTCGGCGAACCGAAAATGCCTGGAGGAGCTATTGGTCCATGGGCGACTTGATGAAAGGAGATCTTCCTCTATCTCTCAAGCGGAAATTGATGGACGTGTGCATCCTCCCCGTTCTCACTTATGGTGCGCAGACCTGGTCTTTGACCAACATCCAAAAGTGTAAACTCAAGGTTTGTCAACGTGCGATGGAACGCAGCATCCTCGGAGTAAAGCGAATTGACCGCATTCGCAACACTGAGCTGCGTTCAAGAACACAGATCGCCGATGTAGCCAAGAAAGCCGCCAAGCTCAAATGGGACTGGGCTGGTCACGTTTGCCGCATGTCGGGAGACCAGTGGGCCAAACTAACCACGGAGTGGTGCCCTAATACGTTGCGACGACGTCGCGGCAGACCGCGAACGAGATGGAGAGACGAGCTTGCCAAATTCCGTGCCGACTGGACATTACTAGCACAGGAGAGGGATGAATGGAAAGAGTGGGGGGAGGCCTTTGCCCAGCAGTGGGATATTGATGGCTGACAATAATAATAATAATGAAAAAAATTCAATCATGATTAAATCGTTCTAAACCACTAAGCGAAAGTAATCCCTTAAATAGCTTTCTATAAAAAGATTAAAAATCCATCACGAAAGTACCGTAACATTTGCGAAATTAAAACCTTGAAACAAAGATTAATATTATAATTAATTTGTAATATTAAATAAAATACCTACATTTACGTTACCTACAGTTGTGACGAGGAAGATTAAAATTATTTTCCAAGAAAATTCCATTCCTTCATTTGCTTCTCCATTGAAGTGATTTATATTTCTCATTTATTCCTTTGGAGGAGAGTTCTCAATGGTAATATTTTCAACCATTGTAGTTAGGTTGTCCTGTTGTGGTTCATTTGCTTCAGTTTGCGATGGACCTGTTTCTTTTGTCTCTTGGTTGGCCCACTTACGGTTGTGAAAGCGTCTACCATGATGACGATCTTTACACTTGCACAAACACATAGCATTGTTTCCATCAGATGGCTGCTCCACTGCTTGGGTCACAGACGTATTTGTCTGTAGAGGCGGCGATGGATTGCGTCCAGTCTCATCATCCTCAATTACAATAGTTTGATCTCTGCACATAGCAAAGTGTTTGCCGTGGTGTTTTCCAAAACACATCTCATGTTCAAACCATCCGTGCCTTCCGTGTTTCCCGTGTTTTCCGTGACCGTGGCCGTGGCCGTGGCCGTGGCCGTGGCCGTGGCCATGGCCATGGTGTCCGTGGTGTCTTCCATACGGACCATGTCTTCCAAAATGATGGCCAAACATACCATGGTGTCCATGCTTCATGAACTTACCATGCCAGTGACCATGCATGTGTTTCTCCTGCTTCTTTTGTTGCAGGAAAGAAGCAAACTTATTCAGCAGCTCCACATTTTCGGCTGTCAGCTCCGTATTCTCCGGATTAGTACTTTTTAGGTGCTGAGTGAAAGCAGCTACTTTCACGCCAAAGTCTTTTTCACACTGACCTCTCATTTTTGTAGATAAACAGTAGGAATGTAAACAGCGTTCGAGTGACGCGCGCGACTGTTTGGTTATGCGACGTAAACCAGTCGACCGGCTTTTATATGTTAGCTCGGTGTGACTCAGGGCTTAAATAAATACAGTGATGTTTTGCTAGAAGCCGTTATAGTTAAGCATATATATTCAACCTTATTTTATATGGCAATAAGGTATTGATTGCAATGTCGAGTAATTACGGGCAAATTGCACAAGGTATTATTGATTACTTGTAAGTATCTAGGGCTTCGTGTTTGTTTTGATGATAAAGTTTAATTACTCTATTATTCAATGAAACAATGCGATTTTCGTAATTTAGCACGATAAAAGATAAAGCTATGATTTTGCGCTTCAGTTAATGAATTAATGATAACGATTCGACAAACATAATTTTTATTTAAGGAATCTTTTTACAATTTAACACTATCAAATTGTTGGTAAGTAGGTACAGTCAGCGTCATCAATCGGTATCCCCCTATTGATTTTAACAAGGACATTTTTCATTTCAACTTTGGATTTCAGTCGGATTTGCTAGTATACTTATGGATATCTAATTTCGCTCGAGTTCCTATACTAGCAAATCCGACTGAAATCCAAAGTTGAAATGAAAAGGGTCCTTGTTAAAATCAATAGGGGGATACCGATTGATGACGCTGACTGTACATAGATATACAAACAATGCAATTTCACATTGTTGCTTCATATTTGCGTAATATTGTGAAATATGGTGCAATTCTGTAAAATATTGTGCAAATGCATAAAATATGGTGCGGTCGTAAATATAAAATTGTAAATGCTCCTATTCTCGGTAATGTTTGTCAAAATATAGGTTCGAATAAAATGCATCGGGTGCAAATGGAAAATATGATTTGTGGAAAATAGTTTCCCAAATTGTAGAGAGATAAGTTAGTTTTAGTGGTTTTTGGGCAAATGATCAGTGACTTTTGAGGTCGTAGGTTCGAATCCCAGCCGTGTATCAGGGGGTATTCTTTTAGCAAAACTTATTAAGTATACGCATCTCCACCTGACAGTCATGATCCTGATCTTTAGGATAATTTCTGGAGACGTAAGTTTATAGAAAAGGATAAGATTTAAAACAACAAGGTACCTACTTCAGCTATTGAAGTTCACTCACTGTCAGGTCTTTGAACTATGCAACTCAATGATTGCTGGCATCCGTTTGTTATTCTTTAGTGTTTATTACAAATGCTATGAGTACTTGTGAATTGTGATGACGATTTAATGGCGTTGTAATGACGATGTAATGACCTCATGTTCTTGTAGGTATTTATTTATTTGATTCCATCATTATCAATTGTGCCCTTATGCATACGCTGTTTAAGAATAGGATTACACATTACACTATCCGGTTCTTTGCAAGTATGGTTGGTTGTATATTTATTTATTTCCCTTCTTCGCATAGCCATGAGACGCCCTTTTTATTATACCACCGAAAACTCAATTGAACATAAGAAACAATACTCAACGAATATCGAAACAAATAAATAAGATGTCCCACTTGTTAAGGCCCGAAATAAGGGGAATTCAATAAACATAAAAGTAAGACCTAATAAAACTCCGTATCAGTAGCGAGCAAGCGACTTGAAGCGGGGTATTTACGATATTGGCTCTTGAAGGGCTCCGATGCATTAAACCGAACATGAGAAGTATTTTTATTTGTTTGTTATTAATATTTTTATAGTGAGGGTTATGAGACCCCAAAATAATAGGATAACATACTTTATGTTGTTGCTCACCTTGTTTACGTTTTCCTTTATAATAATTTACACAAATCGCAGCAAAGAAACAGCGTTCTAAATAACTATGATTATTATAAAAAGGCATATTAACCAAAAATCCATTATCAAAATTAACAATTAGGATTAGCCTAATGCTAAACTAAAAGCCTTAATGATTTTGAACAAGTTTTTTTTAATATACTCGTATTTTTGATTACACCAAACGTACACTAACAAATTAACAGATCAAGCTAAGTAATAAAAAAGGTTGTTATAGTCTCGGGTTATAGTAGATGTTTCATAAATAATTATGATTTGTCTATGTTTCTCTTACACTGTAGATCACATTTTATGAAAAATTCGCAAAAGCATTCATAAACAAAAACGTGCAGCATAATTTCACAGAATGTTTCTCCTAAACCGTGAATGTACGATATTTTACGGTATTTTGTGCAAAAATGGTTCAGATTAAAATACAGCATACCAATTTGTCTAGATTAAACGGAATAAAACATGGCTTAGCTTGTAAGTCTGGGTAAAACTTGTTATCAAGGTTGCCATACACTCCCTAACTGCAAGGGGACAGGGTGAAATTGGAGTGCAGATAACGTGATTTAATTTCTTGTCTCGAGATTTGCAGCTTGCGTACATCTTGTACAATAAAACAGAATAAATCTAGTCTGTTCAAAGAAATGATTTGATTTAATACGTATTAAGTTGGTCTCAATAAATTTTTGTATTTGTTTACATCGTGTGGAAACCATTTAGCTTTATAATAGTGTCGATGTCCTGCAACCTCTCACGTATGGAATGTTAACATTTGCAAATTGAGGGCATGTACCAGATTATTTAGTTGGAGGCTTTTGAGATGTGGTGTTGGCGTAGAATGTAGAGAATCAGCTGGACGGAAAAAGTGACCAACGTTGAGGTTTTGCAAAGAATGGAGTAGGAAAGATCGTTGTTGCAAGTTGTAAAGAACAGAAGAGGGAAGATGATTGGGCACCTTTTACGTCATGACAGTTTCATTAAGAACATCATTGAAGGAAAAGTGTCAAATGAAAGTCTTATACTAAAAATTACATAAGAAATACATGTAATAAGTATATATGGAGTGTACTAGCTGACCTAAATGTCTGTAACCCGAGCATTAGATAACTTACGCCTCATTTGTTTTCTATTGTTCCCTTATCTTGTCCCTTATTATGCTTATCCCTTTTGTGAAGAATTTTGTCTAAATAATCCATAGTTTCTTTGTCTAAATACATTTAACGGCCAGTTTTAATATTCTACCACCATTAGTTATAGAGATATTACAGATAGAGATAAGCCGTAAAAAAATTACATCTTACATTACGCACATTTGGATCTAGGCATTCGTGAAGTTAGCCGTTTCGATGCGCAGTAGAAAATGTTGTCTGAGAAAACGTACTGCGCATCTAAACGACTAACTTCACGAAGACTACAGGAGGACTCTGAAGTAATCGCTTTTTTTGTTTTCTTTAAATAATTTGTTTCTTTTTACATACTTACTTGGTTTTATACATTGTCATAGGACAAATTGCCTTTGTTTTACGGGACACTTGAAGTGCCTGGAACTTAGTAGACTGGAGTAGGCTTGATCAGCATCTAAGCCATCCTCTCAGCATAACCGACCAAATCCACAGGAAAGACATTACTAATACGTGTGGTGCTAATTAAGCCTCGGTATAATTACGATGTTTTTCTTAACCGTTTAGAGCTCGTGTAATGCACTTATAAAAATCCCTTGAGATACGGCCGGGATTCAAACTCACGTCCTTCAAATTGAAAGCCAAGGTACTCTCCCACTCGGACACCATGGCTCAGTTTATATCCACCACTAAACAACAAATCAAAATATTTAAAACACACTGCGACAGGCGAATTTCCATAAAACCTAATACCGAAATCATTTAAAAGCTCTGCAAAAACCGTGTGACTAGGTTCCTATTATCTAGGTTCCTGTTACACTTTTGTTCCGAAAAACTTACCTAAGAAGAAATGTAAGCAAATTGAATTGAAATCTTTGTAGATACACCAAAAATAGCATGTTTTCTTTAAATTTTTTCTATAGTAAGTTTTTTAGAACAAAAGTGTAACAGGAACCTAGATAAATACTGCCTTTATTCAGATAATAACATAAAGTGATTAAAATATGCTCACATTTTAAATTATTTTGGTATTACGTTCGTATGGACAATTCGCCTGTCGTCGGTCCCTTAAGCCCACCTGCTGTGATCTCCCCAAAATCTCTCTACAAAGGTTGGATTTCAAACAACAAGTTGAAGTTTCAAAAGAATTTGCTAAGTGTCGTCAAGTTTAATGAGATTGATACAAACTCTTATAAAGTATTCATGTAACATTGTTAGGTGATGCCAAAGTTTCAAAGTTGTGATACTCTTAATTAACTTCAAGTTATTGGAGGATGTTGTACGATATTTTGTTCTTGCTATTTATTGTATTTTTTTATTTATACATAGAGCCGTGTTGGCCGAGGAGGTTAGTACTTCGACTCTCGATCCAAAGGTCGTGGGTTCGAATCCTGGCCGTGCATCAATGGGTTTTTCGTTTCAAAAATGTATACATATGCGCTTTAACAAACTTAGTCAGTCAAAAAAAAAACGAAACGAAAGAAGATCACAACTGGAACCTCAAGGCACGGTAGA
The DNA here is from genome assembly GCA_958496255.1 of Camptogramma bilineatum. Classification (NCBI taxonomy): domain Eukaryota; kingdom Metazoa; phylum Arthropoda; class Insecta; order Lepidoptera; family Geometridae; genus Camptogramma; species Camptogramma bilineatum. The sequence continues at coordinate 3,842,441 of OY292460.1, forward strand.
CGTCTCAAGTCTTTAGACGTTAAGGCTGTGTCCCCAGTAGGCAAACTGTGAGCGGCCGACTGAGTTTGCGGCGTATCGGTTTAGTACGCTCTTCCATATATTAGAAATGGAGTGTCCACAGTTTGCTAGTTTTGCGCTCACTGTACGCAGTTTGCAGCGTTACGCGACAAACTAGCAAACTGTGGACACTCCATTTCAAATATGGAAGAGCGTACTAAACCGATACGCCGCAAACTCAGTTGGTCGCTTACAGTTTTCCTACGGGACACAGCCTTAAGATCCTTTGAAGACGAAGGGGCTAGTCAGAGGTATACTGTCCAAATTCATTTATAGTATCATGCCCACATTTTTCAGAAGTTATCGCAAGCACATAGCCTTCATAAAAAAAGTAAAATATTAGGTATCTAGTAAAAGAATTCAGAAAAACCTTTATCTGCCAGACAGACCTTTCGCTTATTTATTCTCTACACACACTACATAAAACTATGCCATTTCTCTTTATTTACTAAAACAAAAATATATACACGTCTCTATCGCATTGATATTCGATCTCAAGGACAACAGAGTAATAAAGACAAAAATAAGGGGAAAATATCGCGACAATATTTCTGCGAAACAACAAATTTGACGGGAACAAGATAACCCTTGAGCGATTTCTGATCTTTGAATCTGGATACGTCTTGTTCTAGGAATAAAGTTAGCAAGAAATTGTACCTTCAAAATAGAAATATCAGTATTCAATATAGAAAAATAGAGACTTGGGATTTGATTTGCGTTGTTTTTATAAACGATGTCTGAATTTCCATAACGTTCATCATTTTAAGTCGAAACAAAATTCAGTAAGAGATGCCTCTTTTTAATCAACTTCAAAAAAGGAGGAGGTTCTATTTTCGACTGTATGCCGGTTCGCCGATTTCTCTGTCAGTTGTGGATCAATTTTGTTTTTTTAGAAAGGGTGATCCAAGAAGATTCTAAACTACGTAACTGGAGTTATAACTGACATTTAATGTACAAAGGATTTTGAACCTTATCACTACTACGCAACGATCTATTATCATTTAATCTTGGTTATAAGGATTGTTGGTCTTGTTGGGAAGGCTTTCTTGGGTGCTTTGTCTCTTTCAAACTCGTTGTAGGATTAGTAGTGTGCCCATGTCATTTAAATTTCAGGATATTTTTACCTTATCGCGCTCGACAAAATCAGCGCTTGATTTCGATCCATGGTTTCGATCCTTGAATTAGAGATCCTTGAATTAGATCCTTGATTTTGATTTCGATCCTTGATTTCGATCCTTGGTTTTGATCTTGGATTTCGATCCTGGATTTCGATCCTTGATTCTTGAATTTTGAACCTTGAATCTGAAATCTTGAATCTTGAATCTTTGAAGTGACAGCTGTCAAACTTCAAATGACCATATCTCGAGAACTACTCGTCCTAGACTCCCCGTTCCCAGTTCAAATGAAAGCTATGACCAAGATCTTCATTTGAAGTGACAGCTGTCAAACTTCAAATGGCCATATCTCGGGAACTACTCGTCCTAGACTCCCCGTTCTCAGTTCAAATGAAAGCTATGACCAAGATCTTCATTTGAAGTGACAGCTGTCAAACTTCAAATGGCCATATCTCGGGAACTACTCGTCCTAGACTCCCCGTTCTCAGTTCAAATGAAAGCTATGACCAAGATCTTCATTTGAAGTGACAGCTGTCAAACTTCAAATGGCCATATCTCGGGAACTACTTGTCCTAGACTCCCCGTTCTCAGTTCAAATGAAAGCTATGACCAAGACCTACATTTCAGATGACAGATGTCATTTTGACAGCTGTTATTGAAAATGTAGATCTTGGTCATAGCTTTCATTTGAGCTAAAAAGGAAGAGTCTAGGATGAGTAGATTTCGAGATATGGCTGATTGAAGTTTGACATCTGTCACTTTAAATGAAGATCTCTTCAATAGCTTTCATTTGAACTGAGAACGGGGAGTCTAGGATGAGTAGTTCCCGAGATATGGCCATTTGAAGTTTGACAGCTGTCACTTCAAATGAAGATCTTGGTCATAGCTTTCATTTGAACTGAGAACGGGGAGTCTAGGACGAGTAGTTCCCGAGATATGGCCATTTGAAGTTTGACAGCTGTCACTTCAAATGAAGATCTTGGTCATAGCTTTCATTTGAACTGAGAACGGAGAGTCTAGGACGAGTAGTTCCCGAGATATGGCCATTTGAAGTTTGACAGCTGTCACTTCAAATGAAGATCTTGGTCATAGCTTTCATTTGAACTTTGAACGGGGAGTCTAAGACGAGTAGTTTCCAAGATATGGCCGTTTGAAGTTTGACAGCTGTCACTTCAAATGAAGATCTTGGTCATAGCTTTCATTTGAACTGGGAACGGGGAGTCTAGGACGAGAAGTTTCCAAGATATGGCCGTTTGAAGTTCGACAGCTGTCACTTCAAAGATTCAAGATTCAAAATTTCAGTTTTCAGATTCAAGAATCAAGATTCAAGATTCAAGAATCAAAATGAAGGATCAAAATTGTATCAGTATTTTAATTCAAAAATCATGCCCTGAAACATCACGTAAATCAGAAAATGATGGAAAAGGACTAGGAATGTTTAGTTTATGGTCACCCTTTAGAAAGAGACACGCCGCCCAAGTTTTATCTCTCAAGCGGACCTTGTTTTCTGTCTCAGTCAGCATTCCAGGTACGTAGTATAGAAATTCCTTGGGGTGATCCTATAATTGACAAATGTCAAGGATGTGAAGTTGGTTTTTAGTTTAAAAAAAAACCTGTGTTGCTTTTACTCTTTTGTTTTGTTTTATTAACAACGATTAAAATAATTGTTCAAAAACATTTTTTTTTGTTAAACTGTTACTTTATTTTTTGTTATGTTATGTACCGTATTAAAAGCTTCAGGGCCTTACTTATGAAAGATGTTTAAAGTTAAACACTGGTTAAACAACGTCCTGTTTTTATTTGTGGATAGTGACAAACAGAGACAGGACGGTGTTTAACCAGTGTTCAACTTTAAACAGCTTTCATAAGTAAGGGGGTCATTTTTCATTCTGATCGGGTTTCCACGTTAAAATAAGCTAGCTTTTTATCAAAGGCGTCGCGAAAAATAGCCTTGTATCTCATTATTCCTTGTGTATGAAGTCATATATCCTTATGTATGCGAGTATTTATGGTGTTGTTTACTGCAAGAATGAGTGATGAACAGATAACCGGCAGAGGGTAGGCTAAGCCCATTTAGCCGTGATTTATGGAGAGAAAATGCGATAGAAACTTTTCGGTGAAGAACTTTAAAAGGGTTTGAGCCTAGGGTTGGATTACACTGCATGGCACGGAGCAGAATGGAAACCTCGCCTTCAGCAGTTTTACAAGTTACCTTGGAAATTACATACTTACAATACATACATACAGTACATAACTAATTTATAAAATCACTCCTCTTTCTTGTAGGGACAGGTAGAGAACACATTTGATACCTCTATCACCTCATTCAATCTCAATTCATAATCACCACTCCTGTTAAATAAAGCCAAAATCAATAAGCATTAAAATGAACCTTTTCAATATTACCTAAGATTGCTTTGAATCGTCATAAACAGGTTCATGACACCGCCAAAACAAGCGGACTGTAAACGCTGATCCAGAAGCAAGGCGCTTCGTGAGCAAAAACCTCATAACTCACTAATTAATATTCCACGTAATGAATTGCCTTCACACGAAGCAATCAGGTGCTTTGTGCTAAAATTGAAACCGCAGGAAGCAAGTTTATAGGTTGTGGCATAGCAGCCAGATATGGAAGAGATTTCGCACTATGGCACTATTTTGTAGATGTCATGACAACAAATCATTTTACATCAAAATTACCTACAAGTGGTACCTGTTGCCTGAGTCTGCAATTTCAGGGGTAAATGAGTTCAATTTTTTACTTACTTACTTACTCCATTGGCTCAGGGACCCAAAGTGAGTTTTGGCCTCCGAAACGAGAATTCGCCACTTCCTTCTGTCCACGGCTGCCTCCAGCCAGTTATTTTTTTACACTATTTATTATTTTTTCTGCGTCAAGACATTAACCTAGCTAAGTAAATGTAATTTACACAAAAAAAAAATTAAATTAAAAATTCAGCTTGACATTATACCATTTCAAGTGAAACAAAACATAAATTTCAGAAATTCCAAATCGTAAGTGATTTTCATAGAAGAATTCACAAGTTTCTAGTTATATAAAATTCTAAAATTAAATTTTCCTCTTGAACGAAAATGTAGAAAACTAGCGCTTCTTAGAACATCCAATGATATGAAAACATTTCCCAACTTCTAAACTTAACGTTCAAAGTTAATCGATACAAAATATGTAGGTATCAAGTTCGTAGAAATCTTTTATGAATTATAAATCTTTTGCTTAGAGCCTTAACACACTGCTGCTAACAAAAAGATTGCGATGAACTGCGCATTAAAGACTTGTGTGATCTAAGCCTCGGGTATGAAAATAATGAAACCTGTTCATAGATTTTGTGGTGGGCAAAACCTGCAATCAGAGAAAAAAATAACCCAAAAGTTTGGTCGGAGCGAAAAAAAGGCATTACTTACATAAGGCAAAAATTTATTTATATCAGTGCGACTGAAATAATGTTGACAATCGATTTTATTAGCACACTTTATATTAACAATGTCTGAAACAAAGTATTAACTGGGACATAAAATCTATCTCAGCTTTGTTGGCCTTAGTTATAGGAAAGACATGGTCAAAACGTATAAGAACTAAATCTGTTGCGAGTTTTCTACTCTTTCTTTTCGGCACATCGTAAAAATTATGTTGTCTATTTGTAGAATAGAAAAAGTGCACTTTTAATGATTTTTAGCTCACATTCTTTATTACTACTCCAAGAAATAAGGTGCAGTGAAGTCGAGACGGTAGAAACTCATTGGTGTTTTATAACCTTTAATATAAAACTTGTTCGGTATTCTGTTGGCAGCCATCCCGTATGTATGAAAAAAATGGCTTAATTTCAGTAAGAGTCGTGATCAGATTTTATTTATGTAGATTGTATAGATATGGTTTTAATCACTAAAGAGAATTTGAAAGGTTCCAAGTCTGTGAGCAAACAATTTTGAAACACATTAGTGGCAATCGATGTAAGCGCTCTGCAACTAGCAAACTTACGCAGAGTTCCCAACTTTGAGCCCAAAAGTTGCTGGATGTTTGTAATGACTTGAAACAGTTATGGCGGTTCAATTTGAGTAGGTAAATATGTTTTTAAGTATACTCCGCTGGGAATTTCGTGAAACTTTAATATTTATTTCAATGGAGAATAAGTTGGAAGGTGCCTGTTATTTTTTATAGCAGCTATGAGCGTAAGTAGTTTTGAAACAGATAATCGAGTGTTGTGAATTTTACTTTTAAGTTTTTTATGTTTGTAGCTTTCATATTGAATTTTTCTTATTTCCACGATAACGTGGTGACAATACCTAGTAACATGGTTCTTCTGGTGTTACAAGCTGAACTTGACAACAGTTTAATAGGCAAGTCAGTTTTTTAACACATTTGGGAATGGCCACATTGCGTTTAACACATTTGGGAGTGGCCACATTGCGTTTTCTGTCGTTTCATCGCGTTTGTATGGATACAATACCTTTTTATTCTGTGGGAAGGAAGGGAGCTGTCTGTGCGTTTGTAGCGCGTTTTTATCGATACAAACGCGCAGCTCAAAAACGCGCTGCAGAGTGGCGACTCCCAAATTGGTTGACGGCTCAACTAGTTGAGCAATTTAGTTGAGCAGTGGAGAAGAAACGGTCTTCTCGTCGACATTTTCACACTGTTTTTAAATAAAGTCTTGATAAACTTCCTGACCAACTTGTCAAGTTACCATCGAAATGAATATTGAGTAGGAATCCGCCGTGGTCCGGAAAAACTTCGACGTCCTATCAATCACCGAAAGGAAACGAGAGTGGAGTTTTTGTTTCTTGCCATTCTGATCCATCTTAAAATATAGATCGATGGAATTTTTTCCTCGGATCTTCACAAAATAGGACTCTGTTTATAAGTAATCGGTATTTAATTGGCTTTTTTGTTAAAGTTTTTGCTTTTTGTATGCGTTGGCAAATGGCTTTGTGAGCAAAACTAACAAAATAAGTACAGTTGAGCCGGCGGATCAAGGCGTTCGTGAAGTTAGGCTTTTCGCTGCGCAGTAGAAAATGTTGTATGAAAAAGGCATCGAAACGGCTAACTTCACGAACGCCGAGATCCGTTGGCCGTACTGTAACGTAACGCACTCAATGTTACGTTACTTATTAAGCTCCTTGAAGAAGTTTTTTATTTGTTTTATCTGATGTAGCTATAGATAGAGACCTTTATAAGACTTAATAAGCATTTATTAAATGAATTGTATTTTCATTGCTTCGAAGAATAGGTACCTACATAATAAGTCTTTTTTATTTAAGATTTAATTTGAATTCACTATGGAGTTTGTTATTAATATTTCTCTGGTATTTACCAAATGGGAACATGTAAATAATTTTATTATTACTTTCATTGAAAAATTATACAAGTAACAAGGCGTCAAAGGGGATAGTACAAATACATATTACCAAATATATGATATATGCCTACACTCTGCAGAGATGTGTGTGTAGGTACTATTAATTAGCCAATTCATAGCAGATTCAACTTCAACATCCAAAGTCTCGCAAGTTCGGCCTAGTCAGCGCTCATCAGACTAATTTCATTAATCTTCCATTGATTGGATGCTTCTGCTAGCTCTTGACAAACTTACAATATTAGTTCTTATGATTATCTACAGTAGAGACGAAAGTGACTTGAGAGAAATATATATTCCGCTGACCCCCTCGGGATTGGAAAGCTTTCAAGTAGAAGCAAAAGGCTGTTTAGACAGTTTGCTTTATTCCAACTCATCTATTCTGTCAAGTTGTTGGCCTAGGTCAGCTGTTATGACATTGGGTTGAAACTAATTTCATGCTGTTTTTGTTATTTTCTTTTGGGTCGATTGGTTTGTAGATATTAAAGAAGATTAGCTAAAATTGAAAGTAAGCAAGTAATGTAATCTTATAACTAAACAATCCATTTTATACCGAACCATGTACAGCTATGTAGGGTAAAAACTATTTGTATTATAGTATCATCGGATCTTATTATCGAAGTCATCTAAGTACTTGGAATTTTGCTTTGAAATCATAACACGGATGCTTGAAAGTGGCATAAAAACTAAGTTAGGCACTAGCAACTTACTATTAAAAAGTATTTTCTGGATCATGTGAGCATGAATGCTCATCAAACTAACTTTATTCATAAGAACTCAGCAGTAAGTTCTACGTAACACCCTCATTTTCCACTAACAAGCGAGTATTTACGTTGCCAATTTTCCAAATTAGTTCTCTGAGTCTTCCGAAATCCCTTAAACCGACTGAGTTCTGACTGTGGCTAATTCAATTAATCCGAGTCAGCGGTAGATTTGGTAGCACCTAGCTGATCTAGATTTTGAATGTGAAGTGTAAGTTAATTATAATTAAACGTACACAGGCTCACAATTGTGTCTACAGGCACGGTGGATTTCCAATCAGATCTAAAAACCTTCAAGATACCTTATAAATTGCAGGACATTTCACACTGCATCATGTAAACTCAAAGTAAGCTATGATCAACGAAATCTTTCCGAGGATCAAAAGAGTCTGCCGCAGAACCGAAAAGCGTGGCTGACTAGCATTCATACAAGCATAATCTTCCGCTACTCAGTTTTTAACTTTTGCGATAGTCAACGTTTCCTTTTTGTACTCTACTACCTTGTAATTTGTTCCAAATAAACACTTTGAATTTGAATTGAATAATGTTTATATGTTTATACCCAGTAGTAGGTGTCTGGTTGCCGACGATTATGATAATAAAGAAATTAGAATCTTAAGGTGCTCACAGAAAGAGATAAGTCAAAAGAATATTCACATTCCAATTTATATATTTCAACGTCGACATCTGTCCGAAATTACCTAACCTAACGATGTCGCGACCCTCGTTAGCCTGCGAATTCAACTGAATTGAAACACCAATCAGATCCAAATCAAGTTTCAAATCAAACTATTCCCATGATCCAAAAACCACAAGCTCGAGCTAGTTACTTACCTAGTTAGTTACTTATTTGTATTCGTCGCTGTAGCGTCTAGCTAGACTAATGATCTTAAAATTCAATCGCATACAAAATGGCTAAATCAATTTGGTATTTTAGTTTATACTTTTTAAGTGCCTAGACATTAAAAAAAATGTTGCTCGTAGTTCGCTATTTGTTTTTTTTTTAACTCTTTCAGTTTTTTAATTCATTTTAATTATTTAACATACTTAGAAAGCATGAATTTATTTGCACGCCTACACAATTTGTGGACTATTAGGCGCGATAAATCTTTTGACCTTAGATTCGAGAAGAATGGTGTTATTTAGCAGCGATACTCTGTAAGGCGGAGATACTCCCCAGTCGGGCTACTCAAATATAGAGTAAGAAAAACCCACTAGGTTTCCTGCCGTCGACAGACATTCAATTACATACATAAACATGTGTCGGAATATTCACTCGCTATTATACAATAAATATGTGTCGGAATATTCTACAAGACATAATACGAATATCTAATCTTAGGAAATATAAGTTGTATCAAATGGAAAGGAAAATAATGTGTACAAATTGCAAGGATATTAGTACTCAAACTGAGAACCCCCCTATGACTAACCAGACTTCGCAAACAGAGCATGACTTACCGAACACAAAAGACTCTTCCTCCCCGCCAAATGACGTAAAAGAAGACACCATGAACTTAGAGTTTTTTCGTGACCAATAAGCTTTATATCAAAACATTAACGGACTAATTACCAAATCTGACGACTTCACAGTATGCTTAAATAACATTTCAAAATCAGGTAAACGCGTTGACATTTTGTGCATAACGGAACATAATATGACTTCAGATGACGTAAATATTCTTACGATTCCCAATTTTACTCTGACTACACTCTTTGCAAGAAAAGATAGAAACGGAGGGGCTTGTATTTTAGTGAGAAATGGTCTGAAATTTAGAGCTCTAGATAGCATTACATCAAAATTTAGCAAAGCGAATATTTTAGAAACCTGTGCTATAGAATTAGTAGATCATAAAATAATAGTAATTTGCATGTACAGGCCTCCTAAAAATAAAACACACTACACATATACATTTTTTAATTATTTCAATGGAATACTAGACCATTTAACAGACAAGAGTATCAAAAAGATCATTGTTTGTGGAGATTTTAATATTAACACTCTAGAAAAGTCAAAGAAATCTAATGACTTTCAAAGATTCGAATCAAAGAATATACGAATATACTTTGAATCAAAGAATATACTTATTAAAGAGCAAAAAGGGTTTCGAAAAAACAAAACGATCGACTCTGCCATATATGAGTTTTTAGAAATGATATATTTTAAGATGGACAAGCGGAAACCAGTTTATGCGATGTACTTAGATATGACAAAGGCATTTGACTATGTAGAGCACAGTATTTTATTAAATAAACTCGAAGCATATGGTGTGCGAGGAGTTGCTTTGGATTTACTTAAGTCTTATTTAGAAAACAGATCTCAGATCACAATAATAACAAAAATTTGCACCAAGACAAAACTCGAGAAATATTTTAGCTCTACCGAAAGAACTGTGGCCAAAGGAGTTCCTCAAGGAAGCGTTCTCGGGCCGCTTTTATTTTTGGTATATATTAATGATATAACAATGGCAACAAAAAACCCAATGATCTTATTTGCAGATGATTGTACCGTAGTCTGTCACAATCTAAATGAGATTGAAACGTGTCTGGAGTCAATCATAAAATGGCTGGAAGAGAATAACCTACACATAAACTTATCAAAAACGAAGCTAATGAACTTTAGACAAACACCAGAGCCGGAAGAAATTATTTCTATGGTTAGGTATAAGGGCCAAGAGGTGTGTAAAGCAATGACGACGAAATTCCTTGGACTCTACATTGACAACAATATGAAATGGCAAACACATTTAGGATGTGTATGTGGTAAAGTGGTCCAGTCTGCTTATTCATTGCGTATGCTAAGAAAAGTAGTCAACCAAAAAGCGGTAATAGCAGCATACCATGGGAATGTTGTCTCAAGATTAAGGTATGGGATAATTTTTTGGGGGAATGCTGTAAAAATAGAAAAACTGTTTATTGCTCAAAAGAGTTGCATTCGAGCAATCTGTGGGTTGAAAAGGACAGATAGCTGCCGACCATATTTTAAAAAACTAAAACTACTCACTCTGACATCACTATATATTTACGAAACTGTTCTGTTCATAAGACGCAACCCACACCTATTCCCTCATAACTTAAGAGATCGACGTCGGGATGACTTGCTGCTCAGGACTAACGTAAAAACAGCACTTTTTGACAATAGTGTTTTTGTAACTGCACCTAAAATCTACAACAACCTACCGAATGACATTAAGAAATGTAACGACTTTATCACTTTCAAGACTAAGCTATTCTCTTATTTAATAGATAAAACTTTCTACACAATTGTTGAATTTTTTGACAGCAAGGACTAAAATTAGATGACTTTTTAATTATTTATTACCATCACATACCTACATTATTCACATTTTGACATTATTAACACATTATTTTCATTTCACAATAATTATTATTAAATTTAGTTAGAAATCTATTTTTATTTGAATTATTGATCTACTTACAAGATTTGTACGCCTAGTGGCAGATCACAGTGCACTTTAAATATTTATAAACATCTACCATGTAACCACCTGTGTATCACAAATAAAGAAATTGAAATTGAAATTGAAACAATTTTCTAGTATAGCCTCATCCACAAGAAAAAAAGTGTTGGCTTATTGTTTTTCTGCCTGGTATATTATGAAATATAGCAGCATGGGTCTGCAAAATGTGTTTCGTAGATACGGCCGATGGCGACTGCAGGTCTCAACATTGTTCCAGGTACACAGCATCTTGATACATTTTAAATGTTAGGACATACCTAAGTGCTCCAAATGGCTCAATTTCAGGTAGCTTCCACAGTGGCTCAGCTTAATCAATCCTAAGCTGATCCGGACTTTAATCCTACGAATATCCGGCAGAACCGATGGACCAGTAAACTGATTACCATAATTAGTCTTCGAGTGGCCTCCGTAATCTGACAAGCTTCCCGTAGCTTTAATACTAATGACCTAAGTCGATCGTCTGCAAGGCCGTGCAAGCTTGGAGTTTGAGAATTTATGGTGGCAAGCAGAGAGTTAGCTTAGCCAACATTTGGGAATGTTAATTCTAGAAAGCAAAATAAAGCAAACGGTTAAGATCTTAACAAAATACTTGTTCCGTCGAATCAGCACTATTACAAACAAAGCAAGCGAACCATACTAGTAATGTTGTAGGGAACAGTATGTAATTTTGTACGAAATAAGCACATCTACTCATTTGATTTTAATAATTATTTCACACGTGGAAAGATCCCTGACTGTCATGAGCTATGTTTGTGCTGAAGCTTGTATTAAATAATAAAATACAAATAGCACATAATCATTACATTACAAAGCATGCCTGATCAGACACTATACAACTAACTGTACTACCTCGGTACTCAGACTCTGGGCGAATATCATCTGCAGATCATGCGATCATGTGCTGTGAGTTGAATCGAATGCGAATCTCAGCCGGCCTTGTGTAAATAAGAAATCTAATAATATTATAGTGTTCAGAATTTCCTTTTTAAAAAGATGTTACTAACATGAGTCATCACAATGTTTAAAAAGCGACATGGAAAAATCTTTATGAAAGCAAATACAAAGCACGTTCACTGCTCCTAGAAATGCATGTTTTATACAATTGATACTATTTTCTGATGAATAAACTCAACTTTTAAATACGGTTGGAAGAATATCATTTTCCTTATTGTGAAACCTTTCTAATGGAATTATTGTACTATGTAGAGATTTAATTGATGTAAATATTAGCATAAAGTAGATTGAGTTTTTAATAGATAGGTAAAGTACAGAACCTAGAAAAGCATATGTTTTTATAATACGAGTACCACTCATGAATAAAGCCGCGAGCGGACGCTAGTGTTCAATATGCTTAAAAATCGATTGCTTTAATGCAGCTTGGATTGGTATTATAAATGTAATGTACACAACCAACGCTCTGCTCCATTCTAAATGAGAGCTTTATCCTAATGATCTTACGTCCAACCGATCGTCTGCCAAAAGTCTAACTTGATTATTGGATGGGCCAGTTTGCAAAGTGGATGGATTCTGGAGCTTACTAGTTAGTTCCACAGTTTCACTCGTGTTTGAGAACGAGCGGATTACTCTTTGCTACATCCTGAATAATGAAGTTAGCAAACGTTTGTTTGCGAAGCTAAAGCGATAGTTTCCTTGATTAAAATTTGGAGTAACTGAAATTGAAAATTGAACTCTGCAGCATTTGTCTTGGATAATGTGGATAATGAAATCGTCAATCTGCTAAACAATTGAGAACACATTTACAAAAAGGTCAAGCTATTTCGTTATTCCGATGTAATCCCCTTTTAGCCGGGTCCTAAGATTAGTTGGCTAATTTCTTAAAAGCGTTCGCTTTTTACAGATTTAATGGAACAGGATTATTGTCTCTATCTCGGCATAATTTATCAGAGAGTTTAACTTGGGCCGGAAAATCTCAATGGAAAAATGTGTGCCGATTATAATAGAAGGAAAATTCTTCAGGAACAGCTACATAGAGAATGTCGAGACATGAATAATGAGGATCATTGTGGAATATAAAAGGAGCGCTCAGACGTAATAAGGGTAATGATGGTGAATAAGTGCCTCGGTGATATAACTGTTGATAATCGAATTGCCGAAATATTCTTTGAAAATTTTGCGAAATTTTCATTCAGATTTAGTCCAGATTTAGACATAAATAAAGCTAGTAAGATAAACTGCAATCACAAAAGAATGCATCAGAAAAATCAATTTGCAGCTGAGCGTTTTATTAAGATAGTTATGATCCCGGGAGCACTTCCCTCGGATTGCCAATAAGGCCCGGGGGCGTATTTGCATGACGTGACAACCTCATAGCCACTTACCTCCTCAGTAATTGGTTCCTTCAAATGACGTCACGACGATGGATTTTAAAATTAAAATGGATGGAGTCATAATATTACAAAATTTATTTGGCCGACTGTTTTATAAATTGTAGAATCTAAAAAAAATTAAGACAATTTTATTTACGTGATCTAACTCACAAAAGTACAAAGGAGTATTGTTATACAAAAAAGCATTCGCAATACGTACTCGTTAGCTTTCTCATTAGAAATAATGGACGAAGATTGACCCTTAGCAGTACTTTTCCTGAACATTTCTAGGGTTTTTTGAAAGCAGCCTAGAATATAAATACTCAAGAAATCTCAAAAATCCTCTTAGGCGAAAAATATGTCTTATCTATAGAGACTAAAGGTGTGTTTTCCAGTGTTCGAGAATGATCGTGTGATAGCTCCATTGTCTTTGCTCAGTGCAAGATGTTTGCTCCTGGCTAGTGCTAAGGCTAGTTTGGCTAGGTAAACTGTTTGCCTATTCCTGCAACTCTAGTAAAGTGATACTACATGTGATAGTGGTAATGTGTTCCAGTCAATATGGTTGTGTGTGGATTAATGGAGTGAGTCTATTCGTGACCACATTTGCTGTAAGTATATTATGTAAACTGAAACGTCGAAGGAAATTATTAAAAAGATTTATATAATTTTAAATTAATAAAGTGAGCAAGTACCTACCTGCTTAGATTGTAAGTTAGAAAAAAAAAATTTCAAGGCAAGCTTTTGTCCAAACACGGATGTTTCACTGTTATTCACTGAGAAATTCTATTGAAGAGGTCCTGACTCCACATCATAAGATCAGCTCGTTGTTACCATAATATTGTATTGTCACCGAGAATTGATTGATTGATTATAAGTGTGCTTCAGCTCAATCGGACATTGGAAAGTGGGTCCAATTTTAACTTGCAAGATTTGACCCGAACAAACATACATACATTGCATGTTAAAAAAAACTTTGTAAAAAGGGACGGCCTTCGGATACAAGGAAAGGATAGGTTTCCCTGTGGCTAAACTATGTATTAGGTTACAGCTCGCACGTAGCTGTTTGTTCTCAAGATAGATTGTGATACGTGATCACAGTAATTTGTGGTCTGCAATCACAATGATTAAGAACATTACGGAGAGTAGCGCACAACTGGTAAAGGTCTGTAGTTAGATTCTAAAAATCTGCAATTCTAAATAACGTAATTATTTTTTTTATCTGCAACAATAATGACTTTGGAGCTTACTTTGGAGAGTCATTTTCTTTTTTTTTTTTCAATCAACATAATATAGGTACAAGACTTATGAAAGAGGTCTTCAGTCAAAACTCCGTTATCAGAGTTTTCCAGTAACTCATACAAACATACATATTCGACTTAGAAAGTATAATGAGGTACATTGTAAATACTATAAACGGGATATTTACCATGATTTTATGATTTTTAAATATCGGGAGACTCAAAACTCCAAAAATCATGATAAATATCCCGTTTATAGTGTTTACAATGTTTACAACCATGATAGTTTCAAAAGTTTTATAATGAGGTACAGTTTGACTCAAAAGTACTTTCAAACTTCACTGAACGATACGATAGATTGGTCATCAAATATTCTCATAGTAAAATTCAATTGCATTCAATCAATCACGGCTCTCGATCGAGGCCAGTTCACGCCTCAAAGCTAATTCCCCTAATCGGATCATTAATTGGGTTGAAACTTGCGAAACTCCAATTCGCTGGAGTTGGCTGTTTGTGGAATACAAATGAAGGAATTTCGACTATTTTGTGGTTGCGTTTGAAGGTGTGAAGTTTATTTGGAACTTAATGAAGGAATTCACCAGTCCTAGGTGTATGTATGTATGTTCATATGAGTTGACTCGGGACTACTCGGGTGGCGGAGTTATTTTATGAAGACTTCCGTCATGGCTTAACGATTTAAAAGCCAATCAGTTGTAATGCAACTAGCGGTCATCCCTCCAAGTTGTGACCGCCAGAATGTCGCAAACTTCAACGATCTATGAAGAACGTCTAAGCAAACTATTCCACGAGCGCTACAGTCCTAGTACGGTGTTGTAAGCATTCGCTGGTTGTAAACAAACTGTTCCTTTTTGCCAGTTCAGCCGAGGCTCTGTGCACCCTCATTTATAAACATGGACAAAGTCAATCGTGCAAATGTCGTTTTCGCATTGCTTTGGTTGCGCCAATTCGTTAGGTTTAGAACAGTTTTTTCTAGAAAAGACTCATCACACAGTGAGTTTTTTCACACAACAAATAGTTTCTTAAAATAGAAACGTTTGAACAAAGGGTGGTTAGTGATTCACCTGACTATCGCTACTTTCATGTACCTATTCAATTTTTGACACAATCGTGCATGAGATTAACAGCTTCTGCGGGCTGATTGTATAACTTGTCTCAAATCTCAAATTGGTCTCAAACTGTCAAAACGATCGCGTAGGTATCTTATGTCGCGCTTAGTCTCGCTGAGATGAGAGTGACAAAGCTACTTGCGTGATCACTGAACTGTCATATTTGACAGTTTAGGACCGATTTTGGTCGCTATCAAAGATAGACAATCAGGGGATCAGCTACACAAAATTGATTGGATTCGAGAGACGCAATGGATTGAATAAAAACCTAAATTCAAACAGAGACTGCCTTTTTAGTTTAACATTAACTATTACTAGATTTAAAATCATATTATTCTTTTAACATGCCCACGGTGCTTTCGTACTTTTGGAAACAAAATTGGTTACTCGAGTCATCAGAGAGCTCATCAACAAGCAAAACCGCAACGCTCGACTCTAAGTCCTTGGAGTTAAATCAGCTCGCCCAGTAACACAATCGCCGTAGCCAAAATCGGCTAAGAATAACACACACACAGTGCCAATTAATGATCTTGATAATTCCAAAAGTTCAAAATTCAAATTTGTTCCAGAAGAACACCCAAAATACCTTGCTATTCATTATGGACTTAAAAGCTTCCTAGAGCTCAGATGGCTGCTAAATCAGTTGCCGTCTCTTTTCATTGACATAAAAGAGACTTTTTTTATCCAAAATAAGTTTGCGTATGACCACACCCTGCCTGATGTAAAGCAACAGTGTAAATGAAGCTCTACTAACCTGTAAATTGACGTAAGGCGCGTCAGCCATCACAGTGGGCACTATGAAGCCTCCTTCTCCCGTTGACATGTCGATGTCCTGACTGTAGATATCAGTTTTGTCATCGTACAGCTTCACCCGGACTCGAACCCGCTTCTCTGTGCTCATCGCTTCCACCTACAAAATAGAATCGTCACTGAAATACTTATTTATAAAATGTGAAGGATATTAAGAAATACGGTAGTGTAGGACGCCCGCCTGCCAGGTGGAGTGATGATCTGCGAAAGGCTGCCGGCACAAGTTGGATGCGTCAAGCTGAAGACAGGGCGCGATGGCGCTCATTAGGGGAGGCCTATGTCCAGCAGTGGACTGCTATAGGCTGATGATGATGATGATGATGATGGTTAAGAAATATACAGGGATTGTATCGCGCTATTTAACTAAGTTATCCTGGTGTTTCGGCTATGGCTATGTTACAACATCATCTTGGGCGAACGAGTAGGTATGTATTTGAGTTCCGTTGAATAGCTGTGGAAGTTTTTATATCCTCACTGATCTTATAAGTAATGTAAAAAACGCAAAAAATGTCCCGTATCCAAGTATTAAAAATATTAAAAATATGAATTGTGGAGACGAAAACGTAACCTCAGAAATTAATGGAATGATTTAATGTGGCAATTAAGCTGTAAGGATGGTTTAAGTACTGTCTAAACCTAGTCTCAAGATCTACAGCATCCCGTTAAGTTAAGGCGTCATCTCCTAACTTTGAAAGAATTACTTACATATTTTATGTGAAGGCTTTACGGTTTATTTCATAAAAAAAATGAAGTGATATAATAATGATCACGAATTTACCCTCAAGGCGCTGAAGACATTCTCTCGGATCTTTAGGCATTTTTAAGATATTTTTAAAGTTCTCTAAGAGAATAGTCAGAGCCCAAATAGGCCAAATACATTGATAAACCTGCTCATAGTCTGCAGAAGTTGTAATGGTCTTTTTGAGTTTTCCCGCCATTTAATATTACATCGATAGTTTTTGCTCTTGCCATAGGACTTGAGTGCTGGCGCGGAATGTCATCTGACACGCCGTCAGTATGACAGTGACATTCCGCCATGTCTCCTGTCTACGTTCCGCAGGAAGTTTAATTTTTTTTATTTAGTGTTGCCATAGTGAACGCACACTGCTTGAAAGTAGCTTTTTTCATTATCTCCAGCCAGCATCAATTTTGTTTTTTTTCATAGTTTCAGGTTAGTTTCAGTGTCAGATCTTTAGAATTGTCAAATTCACATTTCAGATATTTTGGCTGTGCTTGAGCAGAGTTCATTGAACCTTCTTTGTGAAATTTAGTTGTAAACAAATTCAAAATATTCAAATCTCGATAGTTTTCTAGCGAATCCAGGGATTCCTGCGCTGGAAACTCCGATTCCTTTCATTTCCGATCTGGCGTGGTCTTGTCGGGTCGGCGTTCCTGTAGTTCTAAATTTTTTAATAAGAATCCGTGAATTTTAACTTCATCTCAGCTGGTAAGCATCTATTTCATTGGCTTTCTATCGACGGCTGACAATCCTGTGAGCCTGGAATTTATATTTTGTGGTCTTTGTCGTAGGACACGTGTCGGCGCGTGCGCAGGGCCTTACTCGTGGTGTACTCTCTGATAAGACCAGCTTTTCCATCATTCACCCACGAGCGGACGGAAGCCCAGGAGAGTGCTTTCCCGGCGAAGACGCGGCGACCGAGTCCAGCTGAGGATTCAGTGTACAAATCTCTCGGTGGACAAAAACCCCATTCGGGGTGAGTTGGTTTTCTCGTAATCCACCGCCAATCCCTCAGTGACGTGGTCAGTCAGTAATTGATTGATTTCTTCAACAGGTTTTTTTTTCTTACCCTCTTCTTCTCTCAACATCTCGAGTCACCAGCCGAGGCCTCGCAGACGGGATCTCACCTGGAGCGGTGCTGTCTTCGCAGTGAGCTGGCCCCCTTCCTTCGAGACCGGCCGCTGCGAACCCCTCCACGGTACCCTCAGTCTCCGAGCGTTCTCTCTCGGCTGAGTTCCATTACTTCTGTGTCGTCAACCTCTAACCCTCAAAACAGTATAGTACACACCTTTGGTTCTGCCGTCTGCAGTATCCGTTCAATCTTAAATTTCAACGTTAAACTGGTTGCTGGTACAAGTCTGATCGTGTTGGCTCTCCACGAACCCTGTAAACCCTAGATTAATTTAGATGCTCATGTGAGCTAGCCGTAGCATCTTATTTACCTAACCTATCTTTTTTAAAGGCGCCCAACTTACTTTCTTACTACTTTCTTATTTCTTTTTAATAAATGTCTGTCATTTAAATATTTGTTTTTCTATTCATCATCCCCCCCTCCGGTTAGGTATCCTCAAATTTTAAAAACGTTACAAAGTTAACATTCCATTCGTGACAGGTTGCAAGTCCATCGATCCTATTAGAAAGCTAACTGGTTTTGTTTCCTCATGTTTCATAATTTATAGACAGCTGCTAAATCTGTTTCTTGTATGCTTTTGATTTCGAAACCTATGAGAGATTTTGTTTACTTCAACAAACGAAAATAATGTTGTTATTTTAGCAGTAAAATAAGTTGATGAGTCAACACCACAGCCCGAAATCCGGTAAAATAGCAGCATATTCCGCAGACTGCATGTAATTTTAAAAGCTTACGTTTCGCAATGAGCCGAGCAGATTCATCAGACTACCTGCAAAGTCCCGGTGAAACGATATTGTAGCTCCGACTTAACTCTTAATCAAGCCATTAAATTTGGCCCGGGCTGGCTTAATTCCAACCTGCTGACAGCGCACAGTGTGGGAT
This sequence comes from Camptogramma bilineatum, assembly GCA_958496255.1. Classification (NCBI taxonomy): domain Eukaryota; kingdom Metazoa; phylum Arthropoda; class Insecta; order Lepidoptera; family Geometridae; genus Camptogramma; species Camptogramma bilineatum. The sequence goes on from OY292460.1 coordinate 3,861,480, forward strand.
TTGACGTGATTTTCGGACATGGTCTTTTTATTGCAGAATTCGTTAGTATTAACGATTTAAAACGTTAGAGTAGAACTCCCGTGTTTCAGTTAAGTTTATTTTCAGAGATATGAATTTTTGAAAATACCTATATTTTTAGTGCCAAAAAAGTTTAAAGTGTTGGTGCGCCTACATTATAGGATTATTTAATAATTTGATTTCTGTATACCTAAGAATGTCTCAAGCTGCAATTTTAAAAATTATTTTAAATCTTCTATATGCTGTAAAACGCGAGTAATTAATTATTTTAGGTTTTTGGTTTTTATTTTTTTACTCCGAATTTAGGTCGCAGTAGCACATAATTTCTTCATAACACATAGCCCCAGATCGTAAGCAACAATGTGGTAAAAAAACGGAAAGCTAATCTCGCGTGGATTGGAAGTTACAGTGATTTAAGTTTTTCCGTTATGGTTGTCACAAATATTTGGTCAAATTTTGAACGTGTTTGGCCGTAAATTTTAAAAAATTGATAGAGCTGAAAATCTCAATGATACCGTGCCTGTGGATATTTATTTACCCCTGCAGGGTAATTTTTTTTTTTTGGGGTAATAGAACGAAACGAGGTATTTATGAAAAACAGATTTATTTATTAATATAAATGTAGATCATGCTATTTTCCACAAAACTTGCCGTGTATTCTTTTTCCTAAGATTCACCATTTCTGAGATATAGCGATTCTAAATGTAAAAAAAGTGTAATCCTCAATCATATGCACAATAATATAATGTAATTGAGAATAGCATATTCTAAGGATCGTTGTAAACGATCTAAAGAAAAATAAAAAAAAAAAGAATAATTTCCTTTATTTTTGGAAAAAAAATTATGATTGAAAAGTGACAACCCCGACTGTAAAGTTTTCGGCAAAAACGTTATTATTTAATAACTTCCAATCCACGCGAGATTAGCTTTCCGTTTTTTTACCACATTGTTGCTTACGATCTGGGGCTATGTGTTATGAAGAAATTATGTGCTACTGCGACCTAAATTCGGAGTAAAAAAATAAAAACCAAAAACCTAAAATAATTAATTACTCGCGTTTTACAGCATATAGAAGATTTAAAATAATTTTTAAAATTGCAGCTTGAGACATTCTTAGGTATACAGAAATCAAATTATTAAATAATCCTATAATGTAGACGCACCAACACTTTAAACTTTTTTGGCACTAAAAATATAGGTATTTTCAAAAATTCATATCTCTGAAAATAAACTTAACTGAAACACGGGAGTTCTACTCTAACGTTTTAAATCGTTAATACTAACGAATTCTGCAATAAAAAGACCATGTCCGAAAATCACGTCAAATCCCACACTGTGCAGCGCCAATATGAAACATGGACTTTATTAACACAATAATTCATACTGGATGATAAATAATCGAAAAACCAACGGATTATCGTGGTGCTTTATGAAGTCTAAAGGCCCTTTTATGGCCAGCATTCATTTTTATATCCAAGTCACGTAAAATTTACATGATTATTTAAATGTTATCTGCGTTACTTTTATCTCTTTTTTGTAACGAGTCACGAACCTCATTAAGTTTTACTGAAAATTAAAATAAATGTTTAAAATCTTCTGTACGTTTTTATTTACAAAAAAATGTTTTATGATAATGAAATTCTGCAGACTTTTCATACTGTTAAACAACTTTTTCAAAAGAAATAGCAGATTATTACTTAAATAGTCTACTTTAAAATTCACTTTTAAGTTTTATTTTAAAATTTGAAAATAAATGCCTTATTTTAAACTTTTTTAAATTAAAGTATTTTCAATCCAGTAAATTAGGAATAAGCTATGAAAGATCCAGCGTCAAAGACTACTTCTATACAGGGTGAATTTTTGAGACGGGGCAGTAAGGGCAGCTACCTTAACCGTTGTAGCTAGAGGAAAACGTTCTTAGGAGACTATCCTTAATTTTTGAAAATATTTCGACCTGCATTCACAGATTTTGAAAAAAATGTACAGTCAGCGAGAAAAGGGGCCATTTACACAAAAACTTTTTTTGATGCCAATCGATCCTGTTTCATCTAAGGATAAAATACTCTTTCAGACCAACTGAGGTTAGAGTACTAGAAAAGTCAGGAATCGCTAAAATGTATTTCTGAGACAAGACAGTAAGGGCTACCTTAACCGTTGTAGCTACAGGAAAACGTTTTTAGGAGACTACCCTTAACTTTTGAAGATATTTCAACCTGCATTCATAGATTTTGAAAAAAATGTACAGTCACCGAGAAAATGGGCAATTTACATAAAAACTTTTTTTGATGCCAGTCGATCCTGTTTCATCTAAGGATTAAAAGACTCTATGGGACCAACTGAGGCAAGAGTACTAGAAAAGTCAGAAAACGCAAATAACTTTGATTGTACATTTCGAACGAAATCATTTTGTCATTTGTCATAATTTTTCATCATTTTGTCGAAATATCTTCAAAAGTAAGGGTAGTCTCCTAAGAACGTTTTCCCGTAGCTACAACGGTTAAAGTAGCTGCCTTTACTGCTCCGTTTCAAAAATACATTTTAGCAATTTCTGACTTTTCTAGTACTCTTACCTCAGTTGGTCCGAAAGAGCCTTTTAATCCTTAGATGAAACAGGATCGACTGGCATCAAAAAAAATTTTTGTGTAAACTGCCCATTTTCTCGCTGACTGTACATTTTTTTCAAAATGTGTGAATGCAGGTTGAAATATTTTCAAAAGTTAAGGGTAGCCTCCTAAAAACGTTTTCCTGTAGCTACAACGGTTAAGGTAGCCCTTACTGTCTTGTCTCAGAAATAAATTTTAGCGATTTCTGACTTTTCTAGTACTCTAACCTCAGTTGGTCTGAAAGAGCCTTTTTATCCTTAGATGAAACAGGATCGATTGGCATCAAAAAAAGTTTTTGTGTAAATGACCCATTTTCTCGCTGACTGTACATATTTTTCAAAATCTGTGAATGCAAGTCGAAATATTTTCAAAAATTAAGGATGGTCTCCTAAGAACGTTTTCCTCTAGCTACAACGGTTAAGGTAGCTGCCCTTACTGCCCCATCTCAAAAATTCACCCTGTATAATTTATGGATCTCCAGCTAGCTCGAAAATGAATTCCATCGAAAATGTGGAAATTCTACACGGTTTTAAGGAAAGCTAGCATTTTCAGATTTCATCAAAGATGTTGATTTATAAACGGAAAATGGAATAAGGTAATATGGAATTAGAATATTTAGTTCTTTGCAACTCGTCACGTAGAAAATGCTTAGGTAGGTACTACTTGCAAAATGTGTTCTCTAAATATAGTTTTTGTGGAAGCTTTAAGTTAATTTTCTTATACATATTTAATTAAAGCGTGTTCTAGACGGTTTGAAACGATGGTTTGAAACAGATGTTTAGTGTAGTTAGTGGTTTCATGCCAAACTTCGCATGACATATAAGACGCCATTGGTTGACAGTAAATTTGGATGACGCCATTGGTAGAAAGGCGTGCTCTTCTGCCAAGGTCACCTTGGTAGAAGCTGTGGTTTCAAACCGTCTAGAACACGCTCAAAGAATCTAAGAAGAGTACCGATTTTGTCTTTTCAGAAAATATACAAGAACACTAAACAGTAAAGAAAAACACCATAGGAATACCATCCTCGGCCACATCGTCGGTCGGTCGTTTAACATTAAGTGAGTTGATGGCCAAACGTAGATCTATCTTCTATTAAAAAAAACATTCATATATAAACGGGCGGTGATAGGCTTGCAACCTGTCACGAAAAAAACATTTCGTGCTTCGGAGGTCACGTTAAATTATTGAGAGGCAGAAGCACGTCGGACTGTGCATTTGAAACATTCCTGGCTTTAAATGACGGAGGCCTTTAGGCGGCCTAAAAACCCCATCACCAGAGTTGGCCACTAGTTCATACGAACTTAAGAAGAAAACTAACTAAATGCAAAAAAGGGGCACGTTTCAACTGCACAGTTTGACGTACCTCTGACAATCCTCTTAGACACCTTCAGATAATCTATTACATCTAGGAACTGGTCAGGTAGACCACCTTTCCTGGATGCCTACCATCCCTGGAAACAATTGCGCCTGTTCACGAGATTAATATTAGCAGTACTTGCAAACGCTCTTCTACTATAGAAACGGATTGCAAAGAATACTCTTAACACTACTCATTCGTCCGCATCGCCCGTGCCATACAAACTAGGAGCATTAGCCTCGAGTTTCCGCTATACGATGAGCTAACGATCCCCATTTGTTGTACAGCACAGTGCAATACTATTCTATGTACAGACAGCGACAAAAGCGAACAAATACCTGCAGCTTAGCTAGTTTAGTTCCTGAGAAGCAACCGAGACTTTGAATGAAGCGTAAGCTCAACGAAACTCAAGACAGTTTCATAAAATATTCAAAGAGTTTTGTTAAGACTAGTACCATTAAAATATGGTTTATTATAATAGAGTTCAGAATGGTTTATTTGTGTTTGTAACCTTAGTAAAACTAACCCAGTTAAAATATAGTTAAGACGATGATTGTGGGTACAAATCCCGTCCACTACCTAAATGTTTTATTGCCAGTATTGACTACTGATTTTTATATGAGTGAGCACAGGTAAGGCCGAAGCTAATACAGGTGAGCAAGTCTTTTTAAAAATCTTTAAAATATTTGCATGGGGCTGCAGCGACTAGCTGGTTAAAAACATTAATTTCTGCATCCACGATCTATTAATGAGATAGATAAAACATTACTATGAGGTCTCATAGTGCGCGCGGACGCACAGGGTCCCTACAACCTATCGAAGTGAAGTACGAAACACAAACGAACCAATCAGAGAGCTCTATTGAACGCAGTGCGTTCGCTTAGCTAAGGGTAGTGGCAAGTATTGTTTGTGAATACCGGTGTTAGTGCATCGCATTCATAAAAAAAAGACATATTAATATATCCTACAAAAGAATCAAAAGCTTTTTGGTTTCGATTGTACAGAGGTAGAACTATCGACACGACTTGAACAATGAACGGATCGAGCGAAATGTCTTGAATTATCGCGTTCATTTCGCGCTGGTTCCAAGGAAAATTTAAAAGAAAATGACTAATTTCCTGCAATCGAAATGGCAAATTGCTAGCCATGTTTTTGTGATAGTAAAAGATTGATTAAATTTTGAAATTGTTGCGTGATTTAGCTTTGATTGCTTGTTCTATCTGTTTCATGCTGTTAGCAAACTTCAGCTACACATAAAAAAAATCTGCGGCTGGTGCTGCTGATGATCTACTCCATTGCCAACCGAGATCTCCACTTAAGATGAGCCACTGCCGTATCCCACAGAAGCCACCAATGGTTATTTTAAGGATCAAGAAAGTTAAATAAAAAAAATTATATGCGCATTAACATGAGCTCTAAATGGTGAAGTAAAACATCGTGAAGAAACCAGTTAGCTATCTAATAGCGTCGATGGGCTTGCAACCTGTCACGCATGGAATGCTAACGTCTGCAAAACGTGGGCAATTGGGCATGTCCCAATTTTTTTTTTTTTAATAGAATATAGATTTATGTTTGGCCACCAACTCGCCTGATGTTAAGCGACGGTGTGGCCGAGGATGGATCACATCGATCGAAAATAAATCTATTCACTCTAGCCTTGAAGGCATGTATTTGGACATACTTCTGACTACCCTCTTAGACTCGATGGATCTTAAAAAATGCTTTAAAAGATCTGAGAGAATGTCTACCGCGCCTTGGGGATACAGTCATGATCATATTTCATTTTTTCATAAGAAATTATAAACTTACTCGTCCAACAAAAGGCAGTCCAGGCTTGTATCTCCGTCGCATGCTGTCAGCGAACCTCAGCTCCACATAGTGCTGTTCCGCAGCTGGTGCTGCTGATGACGTGGGCCCTACTCCGTTGCCCACTGTGATCTCCACTTGAGCCGAGCCACCGCCGCATCGAGCCTCGATGTGCCAGCTGCCAGAGCGGGCTCCGTTGGCCAGAATTGCGCTGAATTTTCGAACACCTAGTAGAAAAAGTTTGATATTACTCGAAAGATACAAAATAAATAATGATGATCACACACCATGCTCGCATTTTACAATTCTTAAATTCTTTTCGTGATAGGTTTGTAGCCCATACCTACCTGTTATTTAATGGTATTTTTTCCAAGAAGTTTTCCTAGATCTTTGAGAGGTCAAGTATTATTATAGCAACTATTTTATACAAACAACATTATTATCATAACTTTACATTATCAATACCCTTTCATACCAATTATTAATTTTATTAATGTTGACGCCATGTCCATTAAATTATGTTATTTATTCCTCTCGCAAGTCCATTTAGAAGAGGCAAAAAGTATGCTAGCCCTAGCCAAAAGTTTTTTTAAATTCTAAGTACATATTTTGTGTGTTTGTGTTTTATTTTCAAAAAAATGTCACGTAATACCTAAAATGTTCAAAAATGCATAAACTTATTAAAACCTAGTATAATCTCTGAAAACATAAATCTCAAGAGACCTTGTTAGTAGAGTTTATTCACATTTAGATAGAAGTCCCAGACGGCTATAAATTTTAGATCTGCCGTGTATCAACCTAAGCCTAGAATTAGATTCTTTAGTTTTTAATGCTTTTTGGTTGAAGGAAGGTCTAAAAATATAAAATAAATTAAAACACCGCTAAAACTATTGCCATCATTTTTTGTTAGATAGTGACAGGGCAAATTTTGAGCATTTTTTAACCAGTGTTCAAGTTAAGAGGCGTTTAGAAGTAAGACCCTTAGTTATCTGAGACATAAATAACCCATAACTCACAATATGATTTACCCTATAAATAATACACTTAAATAATAAGAAATGAGACCCTTACTATTTGGAGAGGTCCAAACTTTTTGTCGCTAGTTATGACACGTGAATTTAAGAGGGTTCGCGAATGTAATTAATCAAACCCGTGGATTGGACCCTACTCACGCTGACAACTTTGCGTTAACTTCCTATGACAGTTGCTATTAGAGATGCAACTACTATCCGTTTACTATCCGGTATATTTAACAATGTCCCAGGCACTACAGTGTCCCGTAAGATTTAAAGGCCTTAGTTTTTTTAGTATCCGGTATGTGTGTTCGTACAAGCTAGTTGCTAAAGGCCGCTTGAAGGCCTCTGTCATAGTCCAACAATTATACGTTATCCGGCCAATTCAGCCATTTTTCAGTATCCGGTCTCACTCCCCATCTTTAATGCGTTTTATCTAAGTCAGTTTTTATTCATATGATAAAGAAATAAATAGTACGTGTCTAATATTTTTTTATTATCTAACTGATGGACTAACTATATTTTCTTTTTTTTACCTAGGCATTAACCCTATTTATCTAATTTTAGATGTAAGGTCTCAGTTTGGTAGAAATTATTTTAAAAACCGTTTTTTAAAGTTGGATAAACCCTTCATCTCGATCCTTATAAAATATTTGCCATGGCCCCAAGGGAAAATCATCAAAAACCCAGAAAATCCTTTCATTCTAAATGACGACTAATACAAATCCAGGATAATACCTAATTTGAAAGTGTTTTCAATTTATTTCCCTATGCCATTAAAAACGTTTTACGTCTCCAAACGTTTATATCTCAGCTCGTTGAAATCCAACTTTAAAACCGACGGCAAAGAGTTCAATATGCTCAAAATGCTAAAGGACGCATTGTAGCGAGGTTTTTAAGAAGTGATTTGTCATACCCGTCATTTTCTTGAGGATATTGATACCGGTTTACAAAGTACAAGAGACATTATCCAGATTTATGCTAACTTATCCGGTTTAAAAGTTACATATCTCTTTAAAAACTTTAAGGGAGTACAGTTGTTATTAAACACAATTACTTCACTCAACTCCAGAAAGCTCCCAAAGCACGGAATATATCATTTGTTATTGAAACTATCACCAATCCACATTGTGGTGTAGAAACATGTATGCAGTAAAGTTTTTGGAGAAATATTTTTTGTCGATATTTCGAAGCTCAAACAAAAAACCTATATTTTCATTCCATCTATTCGAAAAGGACGAATTTGTTCGCCTTTAAGTGCGCCCAAAGTAGATGATTCCTCTTCAAGGAACTTTTAGCGGGCAGTAATGAGTTTTTAATCCTCTTTATTTAGTTTAGCGGGCAATAATGAGTTTTTTATCCCCTTTAAGTGCGCCGGAATTATCTTTGCCGCGCACTTTAGAGGTACAACTACTTTCCACATTCATTCATCTCGACTCTTCCAGAAACACCACAGTTGTAATCACATTTAGAGATTTCTACTCTGCGGTTTTAGTTCTGTCCATACAAAAATTGTAATTTCAACCTCATAAAATCCTGTGCGTTTTCGTCAGCGCGATCTAGAAAACGGTCTTTTTTACTACCGCCATCTAGTTTGTTTTCGTGGAACTATTGAGCAATTCTAGCGGAAGAGTTTTTTTGTTTGAACGCGCTAAATCTCAGGAACTACCAGTCGGATTTGAAAAATTATTTCTGTATTTGATAGCTAAACTCTTGAGGAAGGTTATAGGCTACTTTTCATCATCATCATCATCACCAAAAATATATTATATACTTAGACTAGAATTAATAATAATAAGACTATGATCCTTGTGTTGGTCGAAATAAAACATATTTTTTTTTATTTTTTTTTATTTATTTATAAACCATCACTACGGGGGCAACGCCGCGAGGGCGCTGCTAGATAAACATACCGCCCACCGAAATCTAAATAAAAAAAAATTAATCCCCGATTACTCTTCTCAAGTGGAACTTTGTCGATTTAACACATTCTTTTCTCTTCCCTTTTATTTTCTCATAGATTGTAATGAAAAGTAGAGTGTATCACTCGGGCGCAAAATATATTTTTGGCTCGGGCGACGTACTTTAAATCCCTCGCTACGTTCAGGATTCTACTAAAGAATCCCTCGCTACGCTCGGGATTCTACTCTAGAATCCTTTACTTCGCTCTGGATTCAAAAAAGCGCCCTCGCCGTCAAAATGTTATTTTGCCCCCTTATAATACAATCTACTATTGTTTTCGCTTTACATTCCAACCAATCAGAGAGTGGGCATGGTATGAATAAAAAAAGCAGAACCAAGTGAAAACATGTACATCCTTTGAATAAGCCGGGCGTCGATTCTGGTACCGAACTTTTTATCAACCTCAACCAAAACCTCAACTAAAGCGACTGTTTCCATGACTACTAATAACAAACGACTCAGTTGTGGTGAGGTTTTGAACTTTGGCAGAACAAATTTTTGAAACGCTATTCTACTATTTCACCAAATGGCTGAAATTTAAGAGATCGAACCAAAACCAAAGCGGTTGTCATCTAGTAGAATTCAGGCCCAGGCTGTAAAAAGTCAGAGTCTTTGCATGATAAATGGATGTCGCAGTAACCATTGACGGGAGATCGTGACCGTAATTTTGTTAGCAAACAGTTTATAACAATGTTTGTGGACGATTTGTTTTGTTTAGACCCGAAGGTTGAGGCAATGTATTTTTGGTAGTCGAACAAATAAAATTATGACGGTCAAGTTTCGTATTTTCTTTTATAACTTTGCACTTGTCAGCAATGTCGTCTTAAATGTTTATGTGCATTTCCATACATTATAGTGCTGAGACAACAGCACTAAAAACTATTCATTTATTTAAAAAACTTGTCTATGTACAATTTTCTTTTATCTAACCTTTTTATCCTTAGTTTTTTTCTTTTTTACTATGACAATCATCCAATTTACAAATAAAATTTTGTTTACCCTCTTTGGGTTATGTCACTCCCAAAATCAAAACAAATCTAACGACACCCTAATAATATGTTAATTTATATACGACTAGCTGCTGTCTGCGGCTTCGCTCGCGTGGTACCCGGATAAAAAGTAGCCAATATGTTACTCTCCAGCCCTCCAACTATCTCCACACAAAAAATCACGTCAATCCGTCGCTCTGTTTTGACGTGAAAGCAGGACAAATAAACAAACAAATAAACACAATTTCACATTTATAATATGGGTACGGATTAGCGGCTGCAGAGCGTACCAAAGAACGCAACTAACGGGTAAAAAAGCTCACTTTACAGATACATAATTATCTTTAGAACTCATTAAGCTTTCGCAAAGAGCTTCAATACGGTTAGTCGCGACAGAGAACTATTTTACTTGAAATAGTTACTTAAAGTTGCCAGCTCATTGCGGTGAACCAAAGTTAATGAACGCCTCCTTAATTAAGTTCGAGCTTTGATACGAATTGCGCAGAAGTTGCTACATCTGCAGCAGTGTTGTACAATTGTTATATAGGTTAAGTACTACTCTATTCATTATTAATAATTTTAACTAAGTAAGTAGGTAGTTATTGTTTGAGAGACTTTGTAATAATTCTCTAAAATACCTCCTTATGATCTTTTTAGTTCTTAATAATTTATAATTGGAAAATAATGCCCTCAATCTCATATTTTTTTAACTAGAAAGAAAAAAGATGTTCAGTTTGTTGTCCTAGGTGAAATAGGTAGGATCCCTGTTTCAGTATGTACTGCACCAAACCACGGTATAGTAATGTTGCTACACGACAGATAGACAATCATATAAGAAACTGTAAGAAAATATTACAAAAATTATAGCTTTTAAGTTCCACTGCTGGACAAATATCTCCCACCATTAGATCACATGAATATTTACTAAAAAGTTATACTTAATTATTTATTAATTGATAAAATATATAATTTGACTAATAAAACATTAATTTAAGGGCTCTAGCAGACATACCACTTTTAGCATCGGCGATCGGCAATTTAGTCGCTGTTCAGAAGCAAAATGCAGCGACCAACATTCCACACCGGACACGCTTACTTACTTAGCAGTTGCTAAAACGCGCGATTTTGATACCGTCCTAACGCAGGAAGTCGATAAAAAATCGAGCATATCTGCTATAGCTCTAAAAGTGTCAAAACTATAGAATTCAATTCTTCTAAAACTGCTGGTAGGACGAGAAGTTAAAGTTGTAAGCAGATTTTATCTAAATTATCATGAGTAATTGCAAAAACCATTTATGAATACTAATGAACTAACTAATTCTGACTGTGGTAGAATTGATTACCGCGCGAACATTAGGTACATAAATTATTGTAACAATTATGTCAACTAAGCGTTGCTTAACCGTGAATAATCACAAGTCCTCTCATCAGATACATGAAAGTTTGTAGCTAAATATGTAAATACATTTTTTGGTATAAACCGGTGCTTGTATGAGGAATGTCTGCTCTTTCGAGGCAAAGGTGTGTATCAGGATCATAGCAAGTGTAAATCTGCGTTACCATTACGGGAAAGAGTTTGATTTTATGTTTGTATGTAAATTCTGACCGAGCAGCTGTAAAAGCCGTGATAGTAATATACTCGACTTACGACCTACGTTGTGATAATTATTTTTCAAACCCTTTCAAGCTTTTCTCGCATAATTAAAAGTAGCTGTTAAACTATTTGTTTTCGTTCTAAAAAAAAATTTTCAAGAGATACCTGAACGCCAATTCTACTTGAACTGTTTCCGCAAAGAACTTCTTATTAATAAAGTATCGATTCGGCATCCCGCAAAGACCAACTTATATTGGTTATATCTTAGCAATCCCCTCTAATTGCAATGTGACTTTTATTATTGTTTTACTCCCTGAGTTGAGAAGTTGTGAGATATTATTACGAATCGGAATCCAGGAAATTTTGTTTTTCGTATCTTTTGCGAAAAAAAGTTATTTGTACGCCTTTGATATAAAATACAAAGCTTTTGTGAGAAATGGAAATTACAACAAAATTCTGAGAAAAAGTTAAAAGAAGCAATATTGTTCTGATTAACATAATCTGTGTACGTGTGTACTTGTACCTATACATTTTTCTAAGTAATTAGGGTTTGTATTTGAATGAAAAATCACAGATAATTTTCAAGTTTTTCGTGTTCAGCTATTATAGTATTTACGTCCAAATTGTGTGTAATTGACTTAAAAATTTAGCATAGGTACATTTGCATTCAGTAAGTTAAGTGCATTAAGTGGATTATAAATATTGATGGCCACCGAAAAAGTAGCGCACTGAAGTCTGTTTCTAGTTTCTTTATTAATTTTAGTAACAATTTTAGATTTAATAAATTTTCCGATTTCGATGTTGTGGTAAAAATGAAAGGGGTTGGTAGTTTGATCCCATAGGGATGGTGATGTTTACATGCTCTGTAAATATTTGTTCCGGGTTTGAGTGTTGTGAGGTCCACTCAGACCCGGAACAAACATTACTTATGTACCACACACGTCATATCGTTATAATAGAATAATATTTTATTCGGTGCTATAACCGATAGTATGAGTTTATCAAGATTTTCGACCCGACGAATAATGATTCCGTGGCGGAGTTGGAAGGCACTCCGGCTTATGGAAGATTGCTTGTATCAACGCGGGTTCGAATCTTTATTTTGTGTGAGTGTATTTGTACCCTACCACAAGTTACACACTCACACAAAATAAAGATTAAAATTTAAATTAAAAGTTAATAAAATAAATAAATAAAAAACGGGAAAACGTGAAAAAGGGTTGATTTTTTAATGTAACAGATTTTCATGCTAAAATACTGGTATTTTGCTGAGTCCTGTGTTGACTTCGTAGACATCGAAGTTCAGAAAGATGTAATTAGCTCAAATAAACAGAAGTATTCAAGCTGGTGTCTGACAGAACTTTAGATTAAAATATTTTTATCCATTCTCATTTTAAAATTAAAATATCAAAAATGAGAGATTCTGCAAAACTGATAAAATATCAGAGAGAGAGAGAGAGTTACTAAGGAATTTCGAGAATTTCAGTTTAATCATGAACCAATACCCATTCTTAAAACAGTTATTCTCCATTATATTGGCTGACTTATCAATACGTGTAATCAGTACCTAAGGCTGCTTCATAAAAGCCTTTCCATGTCATCTTCAATACAACCCCCGTCAAAGCTGATAGATTGGATTTGCCCTGAATAGGTGACTGACTAACTGGCATATTGCTGTGAAACTGACAGATAAGGTATAATAATGGTGTGTCTACATTTTTGTAAATAAGACATGTTTGTTACTGTTTGGCTTTATTTGTGGAGCAAATTGAGGAACTTGTAAGTCAATAGAAATAAGTAGGTATTTATTTACTGAACAAATGTTTGAATATTTGGTTAATTTTGTGTTTTAATTTTCTTTCTAATGTGGTAACGCCAACGAAACTTGGAACTCAGCATGTCAGCCAAGTTCCGACTACAATGTGACATTGGTGATAGCTAGCTGATCTTATGATGGAGTCAGTACCTGTTCAATGGAACTTCTCAGTGAATAACAGTGGAACATCCATGTTTGGGCTCATTTTAATCAGCTCTTCCTTAGCCTTATCCAACAACAGCTTGTATTGAAGTCATGAGCTTTTTTTAATGCACTTAACACTATAACAATAACTTATTTGAGCGTGTATGCTTAAAGTGGTTGTAGATGTGAACAATCGTGATCTACTATATTGCATCCTCATTTATATAGGCTGCCATTTCAAAACCAGACTCTTCCCATCACGTAAACATGGCCAGGGATTATTTACCGATCATTATTGAAAGTTCGCAGGAAATCGAATCTGTCACACGCTACTTGGAGACAATCTGTGAAGTTACAAGAAAACGCTTTTACCCGCCGATCACGCCCACTTACCCGTTGTTTATGTAATGTGTCCCTAAGGGACGGTTTAGTTTTTGGACGTTTTGTCGGTGTAATTTAGTGGTTTTTTTCACGCTACGTAGGCCCTTTTAGGCTATAAAGGCGTGGCCCATCCCTAATCTAAGCGCGATGATAATAAATCAGAGTACTTAGTATATCGCTATCATGGGATTACTGATAAAATTCAGCAGTATTTTCGAAATTCAACACAAAATCTATTTCTCTATAGCTATTATTGATATATTTATTTGATTAGCCCTAGGCGTGGGACAAACATAAGCGGCGTGGGCCGGACGAAATGCGGTACTGCACCGATGCAGTGTAGAAGAAGTTTGCAAACGATGACATAAAGGCGAGGCAATTAAGGCTGATTCACATTGAAACAATAGCTGTATCCAGGGAATCTGTATCCGCTCCGCTCCGCTTGTATATGTCGCATGCCCCCGCCGCTTTTATACATTTTGTATGAAACACGTAATGAGCGGCGGCGCGGCGCCGCGTTCGAACCGCACCGGCACTTCGCCCGCGTCCGACACCGCTTATGTATGTGCGTCTCGCGCCTTAATTACAGTGTGTTCGGGTTAATAATTTAGAAGACTTTCAGGTTGTATATCGAGGCAGTATCTCTTTCAGCCAAAAAAAGCCAATCTGACAAATTATCATAAATATATTATCCACCCGCGGCTTTACTTGCGTGGTACTTACCCAGATAAAAAGTAGTCTGTATGTGTTACCAGGTCATAAACTATCTATATTCTAAGTTTTATCTAAATCCGTTTAGTAGTTTTTAGAAAGAAAAACTTCCATTCGTCCATCTATATTCACAAACTTTCATATTTAGAGGTATATTAGTAGGATAATGAGGTTATTTAAAACCATACCTTCATCCATAGACAGTTCTTCCCAGATGGCGACTTTGGTGCCAGCCGGGTCACTGAGCGCAACGTAAGCCAGCTCTCCTCGGACAAGGCGCAAGTCGTGGTCCAGTGCTAGGACCCAGAATGTGACTGTAACAAAAAAACATAATGAAATACCTAAAAGGTCATCAGAATATTTAATGAGAAACACGGAGTGGCTTTGCCCAGAAGGCTAACAACAATGCAACATTGGCAATGCAAATAGAGTACAGAGTCCCTATTAATAAATACCATGAACAGTCTTATACAAAATCTTTGTTCTGATACCACACAATGTCGTGGGAACCAGTAACTGAGAGTACCATGAGACAGTCAAACGTGACTGAGTTGATTATAGCACTACGGCTTTAGGGGAATCAAAAATATGGGCAAGAATTTTAATTTTTGATAGAATCAGCCAACTTTATTCTAAACAAATATGTGCAGACCATAAAACTAAAAGAAATGTAAATCCCTGTAATTATTTATCATTATGTAGTTAAAATTAGTTTAAAACCAACTAAGTTTATACATAAAAATTTAAAAAATGGATGATGTGTGGTTTTATGTATAAACTAATAGTTTATACATAAAAATTGAAAAAATGGATGATGTGTGGTTTTAAATAACAAGAGGGAATGCCATACTTTTGCCTTTCTCCGTCATACATATAATTCTGCCTGCGTTACACAAAATGACAATGCAATTTTTCTTTATTACTTTATAGGTATTTATTAGGTAAAATAATGTAACATTGCTATTGAGCAGATGCATTTTCGTAGCTTCTTCTAAAGACAGGATAAATCATATAAAAAGTCCAGGAAAATATCTTCCAGAAAGATAATAAGCTTGAGTTTAATCCAAAAGTAATTAATAAAGTAAAAACCTCCACAACCGGGGCATACCTCAAGTTGAAAAATAAACCAACGACCGCGGGAATCCCGGTATATTTTACTTTAAAATTCCCTTGTTAAAAACGTTCAACGCTTCTCTAATTAAGCAACACAATTTTTGGCTCTAAAAGGTATCGACTAATTAGTGTAGCCTAGCATTTTTAATCAACTTTTTGATGGAATAAAAGGAAAATAAGATCCTCAGCAATTTCGTACAACATTAATTTGGGATCGCTTCATAAACCACTAAGCTGAGTTTAGGGCTATACCAACATAAACCCGATCGTAAAAACAACACAAAGTCCGCCCAGAATTAATGACTCAAACATAAAAACGGTGATATTCGATATATTTTAGCGTTTAACATTTTATCTGTGGAATTCGATTTTGCTTTCAGTAATTTACAACTCATTTTACAACGAAAAGTGGAAATTGCTTCCATATTATATTTGGAGGTTTTATGAATATTGAACTCTATAATTTACATGAAACTGAAACGATTTTAACAGTTATTCGACACAAATGTTTATAAATAAATATAAAAACTATAAATATTTGGCATAACTTAGTTCTTTATAATTAGTTTTATTTGTAACAATAATAATGCTGTAGCACACTCATGTATGTTATACAATGGTGTTTGGGTGTATAACAGACATTGTTACAAAAGTAAACATTAATATGGTTGGGATTTCATTATTGTGCATTCTTTTGAAACTAGCTTTATTCAAATTAGAACTAGGTAATCCCGTCTCAAACTTTAGTCATACAAAAATCCCATAAAACACTTAGTTTCCCGAATTTCTTAATGTTCCAGCCAATTTTCCTATCTTTTGTTCGCAATAAAAATGTCTTATTGGTCAAGCTGCTCTCAAGTGATGATAATCTTGGACCTTCTTGATTTCATATTGCTTATATTGTTATTATTGGATTATTGGATACTTTCCATGTTTACGAATTCATAAAAAAAGTGTATTCACAAGATAAAATGCAAATAAAAAATGCGCCATAGATCGTTTGTATAAAACTATTTTTTTTTCAAAATAAATCATGTGCTGCCGGCCACAGCTACACATAACTCATGTTTAAGTTCTTATTTATGGTCTCTGGCTGTAGCATATTCACCATAAAAAAATATGCACATAGATGAGCACTATAAAATGCATCATTCATATGTGGTGATGACAGGTGAAGTTGAAGCGCTCGTGGCGTAGCTTGCTTGACATTCTTGATTGATAGTTGAAGTTAAGCAGCGTTGTGCGCGGTCACTTTCAGGATGGGTGACCGCAAGTGGTATTACGAGCTGAGCGCTTCCGTGCTTCGGAGGGCACGTTAATTGTCGGTCCCAGCTTTTAAGTCGCTAAGCCATGACGGAGGCCTTTAGGCGGCCTAAAAACTCCGTCACCAGAGTTGGCCACTTGCTCATAAGAAAAAAGAAGAAGGTGAAGCTGAGTTATTACAGAGTTGGGAGGACTATTAGAAGTCAGTCGTCCGCCTACTCAAAGGGTAGACGACATAGTCAAAACTGCAGTGTCAGACAGGCGCAGTATATAGGAGGTTGGCAAAAGCGAGGAGAGGCCTATGCTCAGCAGTGAGATGAGATGAGTTGCACGAGATGATGAGGTTCTTGATATTCTACGGCCCGTATTCATTTTTTAATTTTATAGAAAACTGACAAATTATCTCAAGTTTTGTGTACATCCCTGAAACAAACACCCCATTATTATTTTTTTACTAGTTTATAGAATCTCTAGTATTTCAGGTACACCATCAAAGTAGATGCTAATTGGGGGGTATGTTTTGGTGTCATTTAAATTAACGCCTTTCAGTCTTTCAAAAGAGCTTGGACATAAATGGTACAAGACTTCGGTAAATGGAGATAACAAATATACTCCTTTGAAGCGTTACAGCCCAGTAACTTGTCTTCATTTTCAATTAGACTTTGGATGATAGAAAGAAATGGAAACAGAAGACATGCTTGCTGACCCCTTGTGTTGTGACAAGGGAAGATGATGACTATATGACCCACAATATTAGGTGACTTTTCTTCCGTTTCACACTTACAAAAAACTAATTCACACTTTTAGTGGGGCACAACGACAATATATACATTTCAAACTGTGAGAAACCTATTTGTAAATAACAGTTTCGTCGTCGCCAACAGTAAATGGGCACCGAAACCGTCAACTAAGCGCATTGACGTGTTTGGGCAATTAATTAGAAGTAGGTAACACTAGTTTCCGAAGTTGTACGGCAAAGAGCAAGATTTGTTCGCTTTAGTTTCCCAACGTGCGAATTTTGGCAGAGAGATTGATCAAGTTTTACCTTAAGAATAACTGGAGTAGGACGTAAATTGTGCACTAATCAAAATGAAACATTTGATAGTCTTGCAGTAGTAGTACCTACTAACTGTGCTTTCAAATTTTAAGTGTTCCCGCACGGGTTTTGCCGATCATGTCGTCGCAGCCAGCGCTATGACATAGTGTTCTGTAAACGCCTGTGCTGTGTGGCATATCGTTCTGATTTGTATGGAAAACAACGCCGATGCATGCATGCGCATGAGATCAAACTTTACTATTCCACCAAAGACGAAACCTGCTTGTAAAAATAGTGAAGAAATATAATAATCAGAAATAATAACTAAACTAATTTTTTTTTTTACTTGGATTACATGATATTTTCAGTTTGCGTCTTTAACTACATCCCTCCATCATTCAAACTTAACATTCTTCTCGTTGTATAAAATTTGTTGATGACTTTTAATCTTACTTTTAAATACTTATTCCTGTGCTTATTCATTATTTTGTCCATTCCTGTTACTCCAAACCTCCATCTACTAAGACTAGTAGTAAGTTTTATTCAAAATACAAGAACACTGTAAACTCAGTTTGTTTTACGAAGCAACTGCAACTAAATTATTCAAGTAAAGTATAAATACTGTAAACTGTTCGCCCTTCCCGGTGGTTTATGAGCAGTAAAGCGAGAACATAAATTTGTTTATGTTAAGAAAACAGAGGCCACGGTGGCCTTCAAAATGTGTGTAAACTTTACTACGGTTTACTTAGTAACTCTGAAGAAAGTTACAAAATGAATATACTTTATCTTTATAATATTGGTATTACTTTCAGGTTTCAAGGTTTAATCAAAACTTGCTTAGTTAGAAAGCCCACCCAGTAGGTTTTGATACCACAGGCAAACACTAATTCACTGAACAAAATCATCTAATGATGTATTACAATGATGTATCGACATTCAAAGTGGGGTTTACTAGACGCACTTGGCTCTAGTTTCGAATAATTCATGCAATTTATCAATTTCCATAGAAATATTAGCTAATTATGCCCCTGACTTTTAAGAAAACAGCTTATTAATTGTAATATCTTGGCCTTCATGCTCATTACGAAGAATATCTTCCAACTTGCTTCCTACCAACTTAACTTTAACTTTCCTGTTGGATCAACGACACGACGAATATCAATAGGATTAGAGAGGCTACTCCCAAAACTAAAACGATATAAATAAATGAAAATTTTCGTATTCTGCTAGTTTCGTAGCTTAAGTTGAATGTTTCAAATTCAGTTTGCACCAACCAGTACCAACACAAGCTTAACAATTTTTAGTTTTGGTAGAAGAAGATCAAATTGGCTTTGTACTTACTTGTCTCCCCGGGTCTATAGTGGTGCCTCGCTGGTCGAACCACTACATCTCTAACAGGGCCCAGTAGTCGGATAACGCTGTGGCTCCGAGCAGTACAATCGTCATTGCCCACGCAGCCGACCGTCGTGTGTAGAGTGCAATGAGTTGCAGGCGACGATGGGATCTTGAGAGGAATTATGCCGTAACCTGTAAGAATGAAAGTACTTTGAACCGATCTTTGTATTTTGTACAGTTAGTAAATATGTAGTAGATTAGTTTCTGTATAGAGATGTTTACTTTGAACCCAATGATGTATATAACCTCTTTGTTTGAACCTGTTTCAGTTGATTGAACTAAAACACACATAACTTTTATTGATCGTGTTGCTGAGTCAGATAGTGCCATGACTTTGGATTCGAAGGGTGTGGGTTCGAAACGTGGACAATCACGGGGTTATTAATTTCGAAAAATATAATATGCTCATTAAAAGGAACTCAACGGTGAAGAAAAACATCGTGAGGAAATGATACAAGACAAAATATTGCATGTTTTTTGGTTGAAAAAAGTTACCATCTTTTCATAATGCTTAGCTCATCGTTGACAATTTAATAAACAAAGACTAATTTAGCTGCCTCAATGTAGTGGAAGTAACCAAAAGGTTTTCCGAAATGAAAATCAAAAGAAAAACCAAATAAAAACAAGAAAGGACACTCTCCATTTAAAGCTAACGGACTGAAGAACCTTCAATACCTACAATAAAAGCTTGGATGCTCTCCAAATGGGAAGATGTCGAAGGAATTCTCGTTGCGTTCGCCAACCACTTAAAGGCCTTTATGGCTATAACTTATAGCATCCGATACGATCAAGCGATTATTCCTAACTTTGTAGTAACTTATATCGTTGAGGTTTGACTGGAAACACTATGTAAATTGGATAGGACGAGAACAATTAGACCATTACCGGAGATGCAGTTTATTACTTAAATTAACTGATTGTAAGAGTAAGGGTGGCCAACTCTGGTGGTGGAGTTTTTAGGCCCGGCCGCCTAATGGCTTCCATCATACGAGTTCAGTTACTGCGGTTGGATATTTCACATTACTCCTCTACTAAAAATGACAAACTTATAACTATCTTAGAGCGATGCCACACGGTCGCTGCCGCTCCGTGGCGTCGTCGCAGCCGACGACGTAGCAGGTGTCACTGCGTTGTTTTCCATACAAGTCAGAACGACATGCCACACGGTGCGTTAAAACGACGCGCTTTGACAGAATACTCTGTCATAGCGTTCTGTCAAAGCGCTGCGACGACGCAACGGATCGGCAACGCCCGTGTGGCATCGCTCTAACTAAGCAAAAGCTTACTGTCCATATATCGCCTAGGCCACTTATGCTGGGGCCACACTACGGGAATATGGCAAATTATTTGCCAAATTTCGTATAGCCACAATACAGAATACCGGCAAATAATTTGCCATATCCCCGCAGTGTGGCCCCAGCATTACAGTCGGCAAATGTGAACTATCTTACATAGTTTGACATTTCCATCGATTCGTTCACTATATTTACCATTTACCTTATTGTAAAAATACTAAAATGGCATCTTCAAATAACAACGTCGTGTCGGTAACCTCAAACTATAGATTCAACCAGACACTATTAAAAGGTAAGAGTTATTATATCGTCTCAAGTGCAGACGGTGGCAACGGTTTCTATTATTTCAACTCGAGCTCTAATAGTAAAATTGTTTTCTTTGTGAGTTACCTTAAGTTTTGCTGGCGACGTAATAAGATTGGAAAATAGTTTTATATAGATAGGTCGGTCCTTCTTGGTATAATGTCGAACAAATATAATGAGAATCATTTCAGCCCGTTTAATTTCATTAAACATTTAATTCGATTTTATAAAGCTAATTTATTTAAATAAAATTAATGTTTATAAGTTTGTCCAAGCGTAACTTTGGTAGGGTCTTCTGAGGACGCCTGAGGGTTTCTGGCTCAAAAAATAAAACAAATTAATTAAAAAACATGTTCGGCGGGTCATCTATGTAGTTAACGTTTAATGAAAAAAAAACTTAGGCTTTTACATATACATATACTAGACGATTTATACAGTGTTAGGAGGCAATATGCCCACACGTAACAGGACACTGTAGTGCCTGGGACATTGTTTTTTGGGATGGAGTAGGCTTGCCCGCCCAGCACCTCTTATCCATAGGAAAGACGGGTCAATCCAATCCATAGGTCAATATGTGTGGGGCTGACTAAACAGCGCGTTTCCTCACGAGGTTTTCCTTCACCGTTCAGAGCTCGTTTTAATGCGTATTATAACTTTTTCTTTCCGTTTTTTTCATAATCATGGTCAATTTAACCAAAAAACCTGGAGTTTGCGCCAAAATTAAATCTGTTACGAAAAAAAATAAAAAAAACAAAAAAAAATATATATTTCCTTGCTCACTATAAAGTTCCATTTATGAATCCTGAATAAAATAGTTACTAATTATTACAATAGAAAAACTAGTAAGTATTCAGCTTTCATTCATAAAATATTAGAAACTCCTTAAAATCATCTATATAAAATGTTGAACAAAGCCGTGCTCACGATCCTAAATTAAACCAAAATTGTTATAACAAAAGTAAGAAACTTGAAAGCATTACAATAGAATTATGTTTTCAAAGAGACCATTAATTATTTAAGGTGCAATTTTACACAATTACAATTATTCCGTTCCCTCTTTACGTCCTCTGAGGTAGTAAAGTAAGTAGTAACTCTTAACTTCCATTCCACAAGATTGTTGGTAATGTAGGTCTATACGAGCAAACAACTTTGAGCTACATTTGACCAGTTTCAATATTTTAATTCATTACGAAATTTGCTTACCGTGGTTAACGAAACAAAATACAATAAAAATATTAGAATCTTAGATTTTAAAATAATTTTAAAGTAATTTAGAATTCCTTCCTAGCAGTTAAAACGCAGTCAAAACGTCGAAACATGCACGAAAAAATCCCCGTATCAATGTACTGGTCAAATACCTAATTAAGAGTTGTGATAACGAAATACAAAAATAGGAAATACATACATTTATAATAAAGCCTCTTTTCTGTAGGAATGGGCAGATTAAAACGATTTTAATCTTTCTTAATAAGAATAAGTACTTACTACTAAAATATTATTAATAATTTATGTACTAACATTTTTTGTTGCCAATTATAGCATAAAATTGCTCGTGTAACATTAAAGCGACTTTCAACTCAGAATCGTAGGCAATAATGGCTTTTCGAGGCAACTTCAGGTGGGAATTAACTTGTGTGAAGTTGCCGTGTACCGTTGTGGTCCACGGTCGGAACTTTTACGATTCAATCGCAAATACTTATAGGGAGGAGTTTACTTTCAAAGTAATTATTGTGGGCGGAAGTTTCACTAAACATCTTGCGTTTATATTACATTTGTGTGCTTGCAACTGGTCACGTATGGAATACTAATTTATACAAAATGTGAGCATAATAATATTATGTCAAGTATATAACTGCGGGCTGATTGTCTAACTTGTCTCAATCCTCAAATTGGTCTCAAGCTGTCAAGCTGTTAGGTAGGTATCATGTTTGGTCTCGTTGAGATGAGAGTGATTGAGCTACCTGCGTGGTCACTGAACTGTCCTGTTTGACAGTTTGAGACCGATTTTGATCGCTATCAAAAATAGACAATCTAGGGGCGGATACCTGTTAATCCACTTGGTTATCAGAGAGTCTATAATGCCTAAAAATCTGACAGAGTGTTGACCGCACTTTGGGGATACATCGTAATTCTGATTTGAGTTTTTTGTATTACTTTTTAACACTAAGGGCTCGCTCACTGGGACACCATAATAGCACCAGCACAGTTGCCCCACCAATAAAATGGTGCCACAAAAACACACTGGTGTCCACTTGGTTGTTCAATAAGTGGGACACCAAGTATCATTTTCTTTGTGAACCATTATGTCTTAGTGAAATAGGGCCCTTAATAAGAAAATTATACATTTTCTGAAGAAGAAATGAGCAGCAAATTGAACGCAAAAAAAAACTTTTGCCCTTTTTACTTACTTTGTAGCTGTGAGACCAGGGCGTCAATTCTGGTACCGAACTTTTTATCAACCTTAACCAAAACCTCAACTAAAGCGACTATTTCCATGACTACTAACAACAAACGACTCAGTTGTGGTGAGGTTTTGAACTTGGGCAGAACAAATTTTTGAAAAGCTATTCTACTATTTCACCAAATGGCTGACATTTAAGAGATCGAACCAAAACGCAGCGGTTGTCATCTAGTAGAATTGCCCAGCAGGCCTAATGTAATTTTGTTACTAATTAAGCTATTGGTCTGAAAATCTATCTATCTAGGCACATCCGCCTACTGCTGAGCCTAGACCTTATTTTCACACACTTTTACAAATCTTATGCCAATTATATCCAATGCGTGTCATGCCTTTACAATAAATAAATGAATATTCTGGTATTTTTATTATTTTTCGGTGTCTTACTCTTTAGATACAGAAAAACATTGCGTGAAATCCGAGCGTACAGACCACAGAACATAAACATTTCCATGGAAAGAATAATTTCCATATAAACTGTATTTTGTGAATTGAATACACTGCGATACGGTAATGTACGATGTATGATAAAAACAAGCCAACAAAACTACGAAGCTATCATGGAAACTTGCCAAGTAGATAGGCTGAACATTTTTAGCCTACAAGCAAATAAAAGACTACACACCCACTTCCGAAATGCGAAAAAAATAAAGGCTAATGCCTCAAAATAACGCACAAAATTCCGACTATAATTGTATAGCAGAATTTGCTTTTTATTGGAACGAATTTCTGAATGGTATTTCACGTAATCCATTGCTATTTTATTCACAAAGCGAAAACTAAAAGCCGTCTATAAAAGTGCATTCTACAAAACCCTTTATTTTTATTCAAAGTAAAATCCAACAATGAAAGTCATTCAGAAAATCATATTTCACGGTGCTACGCCGTAGGTGAATACATGTTCTACGAGCGTGCTACGGCGCTACGAGACTCTACGGTATGTTCCGGTTCCGCTCGGGTGCATTTATCGCTCCTTTCAGTATCATTATTTTTCATAGTAATAATACTATTTTATGAACTAGTTTAATAAAAAACATAATTTAGTTTAAGTGATTTCAAAGAATGTGTTATTTTGCAAAAAAAACTTATGTTTTCAGAAACGCTATTCAGTAATCATGTAATATTTTTCCAGATCTCTCAAAATGTTATTGGAGAAAAACTTAATAATCATTGAGTAGGATATCAATCGTAAACATCATTATTTCACTTCTTTAACTTATATGTACGGACGTATAATAAATCACGAGAGTTATTTATATAATAATATAGGACAAACATCTTCGCAGAGATATCATATTTTGAATAACAATATGATTAATAAAATGTAGGTATATCATGAAATCATATTTTTTTTCCATAATCATAAACGAAAAACTTAGAGTATATAATTAAACCACGATATTTTAGCTTGAAGCCAACGAAAATACACGATATTCCATTACAAAAGTTCCTTGTTTCATTCCCGAATATACTTTAATGGTGTACTTGTACAGTTAACGGGGAAACAAACGAAATAAACAATTCGGGACGAGGGAGCGACTCGTTAAAACTCATAAAAACTTTATAGAAAAAAAAAGTTTGACTTATGAATTGTAGACGAATAATAGGTTTTAGATGAGAGTAGGTAAGTTAGTTCATATAAGTTAGTGGGCAACTCTGGTGAAGGTTTTAAGGCTGCCTAAAGGCCTAAGAACTATGTGTCTACACAAAACAGATACTTGTCTACTACACTGATATTTATTTCTATTGATCCTTATTTATAATGTTT
This sequence comes from Camptogramma bilineatum, assembly GCA_958496255.1. Classification (NCBI taxonomy): domain Eukaryota; kingdom Metazoa; phylum Arthropoda; class Insecta; order Lepidoptera; family Geometridae; genus Camptogramma; species Camptogramma bilineatum. The sequence goes on from OY292460.1 coordinate 3,886,505, forward strand.
GAGTACAGTCTATATACTTTTATTATTTTTATAATTTGAGGTATTTATTCCAATATAAAAGTTCATTTTAAAATGTTTTTGTTTAGATTTGAACTAGTAACTAGTGGTCATTAGTTGGTGTGCCTCAGAAAAAGAAGGTACATATCTCAGTTAAGTTACCCCAAAGGACCGCTTATGCTCAACAAAACAAGCTCATGTTTCGCACTATTTTTTTTTTCATTTATGGCGTACTTTCAATGGCATTGTTTGTCTCATTATAAACATTACCCTGTTATTCATACTGAACCTATTGATTTTTTCAAACTCAAACGCAGCTGAATCTGTTTGCTCCTTTTTCAGGCAATTTTCAGAAAAATAGACCGTCAAATAGACCGTAAAACAAAATATCAAAGATCCTCTCGTTTGGAACACCTACCTCTGTCCACTTGTCACTGGTGATTGATTACAGACTTTACTACCGAAGGCTTAGAGGCATTTAGTAGTGACAAAATACCCTTCTAAGAAATCAAGATGAAAATACATTTTATATTTTTTCCGGCACGTTTAGTAACATTTTTTGTAGTTTGACAATTGTTAACAAACGCAAGTCCAGCAATGATAAATTTAAACCATAGGTTCTCAACGTGGGCGATAACGCCCCCTTGTGGGCGTTTGAGACTTTCAGGGGGCAGCAGGAGACCCATAGAAAATTATGGAGAAAAAAGAAGATTGAGAAACTATGATTTAAACAAACCAAAAATCTGGCCTACCTCCTGATATCCTTATCTTCAGTTCAGATACAAGTATGTTAAAATCTGCACTGTTTGAAAAAAAAAAAAAATTAAAATAATAAATAAATACATTTGTTGAAGGTCACTAGCATAGCTTAATGAAATAATAGTCAGGACCGACAATTTAACGTGCCCTTCAATGCGAGGAAGCACTCAGCTTTTAACATCAGCGGTCACCAATCCAAATTGTGACCTCACGATGTTTTCCTTCACCGTTTAGAGCTCGTGTTAATGCGCATATAAATTCTGAAATCGAAAAATCCATTAATGCACGCCCGTGTTTAAACCTTCGGATTGGAAGACGAGGCGCGATTTTTCTTACGGTTTTTGATAAAAGAAAATTCTACGCAGTCGGGTCTTGTTTTTATATTATTAACACTTGATTCGTTTTAATAATATTAATTACAAAGTACTTATATTACCTTGATCTACGAGGTGATACTGTGAGAGGCTATTATTATGTTAGAAAGTGGGTCAGCTCCCTATAGACTAGTACTTTAATTATAAACTATGGTTTTAGCACAATAGCTTGTAGCGAGCTTGCTGATAAGAATTGATACTCAAAATAATTTAGCTATGCTGTAAGTCATAGATTCTCAACCTTATTTTCCCCACCGCCCACTTTGAAAACATTTTTTTTTCTAGAGCCCCCCAAAAAATAAAAAGTAGGTAAGATAGCCCCCCCCCCCCCCCCCCCCTACTTTTTATTTTTCTTACCAACAGTCGCGAATTTTAAACACCTTTTTGGAGCACAGTGGCTATTACTTCTTTAACTGCTGTTAAAATTAAATCTTCCCCAACAGTATGTGGTTTTCCTGTTTTAATTTTAATTTTAGGTAGGTACTTTAGTGATAGTGATTAGGGCATGGTCGTCACACTTTTCTGGTTAACGTTAGACTTTACTCACTTTACTCGCAATATACCTTACTTATGAAGTGAAATGCGAGCGAAGCGAGCCTAATTTTTTAACACAAATGCAACATTGTGATATTTGATTTTGTTTGCGGTGATCAATAAAAATCTCGCTGCTTATCGGTGCTTATTCTGTGTTTAGACTTTACTCACTTTACTCACAATATACCTTACCCATGAAGTTAAATGCGAGCGAAGCGAGCCGAATTTTTTAAGACAAATGCAACATTGTGAAACTTGATTTTGTTTGCGGTGATCAAAAAAAATCTCGCTGCTTATTGGTGCTTATTCTGTGGTTAGATTTTACTTACTATACTCACAATATACCTTACCCATGAAGTTAAATGCGAGCGAAGCGAGCCGAATCTTTTAAGACAAATGCAACATTGTGACACTTGATTTTGTTTGCGGTGATCAAAGAAAAAAATCGCTGCTTATTGGTTCCTAGTCTGTGGTTAGACTTTACGCTCTTTACTCGCAATATACTTTACCTACTCATGAAGTTAAATGTGAGCGAAGCGAGCCGAATTTTTAAGACAAATGCAACATGTAACACTTGATTTTGTTTGCGGTGATCAAAGAAAAAAATCGCTGCTTATTGGTTCCTAGTCTGTGGTTAGACTTTACGCTCTTTACTCGCAATATACTTTACCTACTCATGAAGTTAAATGTGAGCGAAGCGAGCCGAATTTTTAAGACAAATGCAACATGTAACACTTGATTTTGTTTGCGGTGTTCAAAGGAAAAACTCGCTGCTTATCGGTTCATATTCTGTGGTTAGACTTAACTCACTTTATTCACAATATAACTTTATAAATAAGGATTTATAAAGTTAAATGCGAGCGCAGCGAGCCAAATTTTTTAAGACAAATGTAACATGTGACACTTGATTTTGTTTGCGGTGCTCATAGAAAGGCTCGCTGCTTGTCGGTTTCTATTCTGTGGTCAGACATAACTCAATTTGCTCGTATTATACCTACTCATGAAGCTAGATGCGAGAAAAGCGAGCTCCAAACCAAGCAAACAAAGCGACCTTGCCTATCTCGAAGTTTTATAATCAATTATAATTATTATTGTAGCAACGTAGGTAGTATCATTCATCATCATCATGTATGTCTGTATGTATGTATGGGGACTCCCTTTTCCGCAATTAGACTCAAATGTGGTCCTTTTTGCGTGGGGATGACCTGGCTCACTAGATGTGGAGCCAGCCTAGCTCCTCCCAGAAGCGCAGAAGATTCCTGGGGTCTTCGCAGGCCTCGAGGAGCGACCTCGGATTGTCGAGGATTTGCTGCCGTTGTGCTGCTACGCCCACACATTCCAGGACTACGTGGGCTGTCATCATCATCATTTCCTTGCCCTTTTCCAACTAGGTTGGGTCGGCACAACATTTTCTCTAACGTGGTAGCATCATTATCTATCATCATTATCTATTATCTATCAAAATTGTTTGCTTGGCCGCGGGCTGCACCAATACCGTCCGCGGGCCACACTTTGACGACCACTAGATTAGGGTGTTTTTTTTTTGCCTATTTTAGATTACATTATCGCCCCCCTGCTTCATCTCAACGCCCCCCAATTTTCTCTAGGTCTTCTACTGCCCCCCTGAAAGTCTCAAACGCCCACAGGGGGGCGTTATCGCCCACGTTGAGAACCTATGCTGTAAGTAAACCCTATTAGTAATAAACTAGCTTCGGTCGGCAGATTCCCTCGCGTGGTGTCAACCTTTGAAAATAATAGTCTCTGTTATAATAATATCGTATGAAAGTTTTATCCAAATCGGTTCATTGGTTAAGGCATGATTAAAACACAAACAAACATTCAAAAATCCAAACACATGATCTTTTAGATTTATCGCATTAGTAGGATAAAAGCAGTCTTTAACGCGTTTAGAGCCAATGACGCACATGTGCTCCAACTGGTGGATGTCCAGCGGAGGAGAGCACTGCAGAGCCGGAGCAGGGAATGGGTTAAGCATAGATAAAAAAATATACCTTTTTTTATAGACTTTAAATTCTAACAGAAAAGTTTAATTAACAAAAACCACTCTACACTCGGATACTACCTCTAAAATTAACTATTTTGTAAGTCTCAGTAACTACGAGTACCATAGTATAGCAATACCCTGATCCCAAAAATATCTGTGGAATATGTGAACGTAAGTTCGATTCGGGTCGGATTCGGGATCGAATCTCCACTTCTAGTGTCTCAATCAGGCACTGGCGAACGTTATGCCAAAATCGAAAACGAAGACGTGAAATTTTGTTTAGTGGCATACATGCAATAAATCTTTTATGCGAAGAATTTATTTGCAATATTCCTTTTTCTACTATCAACCACAGCTCAATTAAACATAGAATAAGCTTTCATGGCATTTTAGCACGACACCTATCTAAGTAACACATGCATAAAAGCTAGAATCGCATGAAACGTGAGCAGGTGAACTGATTCTTCGTATTCTTTATGCAGTGAAGCAAAATATATTGTGCACACATTTGATAAGATTGAACAGACTTTATACTGCTACTTTAAGGATATACTTGTAACCCGACAGCGGCGAAGCCCAAAAAGAGGGTTTTTTGTTTGACCTGTATGTGTGTGTGTGTGAGTGTGTGTATGTACTTCCTATTTCCGCTCGTAAATCGGCTCAACCGATTTTGATAAATGATACGTCATTAGATTCGTTTTAATAGCGCGAGTGTCTGTACACACAGTTCTTGAAAAAATACCAATTACCATAATAGTAAAAGCACTGAAGACAAGCTAGAGTTAGAACTTTTTAAACTTTTTATAAAATCTCTCGTTTCCGTAAACGATGCTCAGAAAGCTCTAAGGTAAAATGGTAGTGTAATTATAATTATAATTTACTTCTGAGAAGTAGCTCGGGTCTTTACATCTGTTCTAGATAGATGGTTCAATGAGCCATCACTAAGCTTTCGTTTAAGAATAAATATTTGATGCGTAGGATATTGTTGAAATAGACTTGCCCAAATGCCCAGTATCTAAACCATCCTTTCCTTTCAGGTTGATCAGCAAAAGTCAAATATATTAATGACATGGTCAACACGCAAAGTTGACTAAACGGAGGTTTTATCATTATAAAGGTACAGATACCTGCGGGCTTAAAAAGGTCGCTATTGCAGAATCGCATGAAAGGAATTGAACTATTGCCATCTCTTTTCACTCTCAGTCAATGAAAAGAGATGGCAATAGTTCAATTCCTTAATGCGATTCTGCAATAGCGACCTTTTTAAGCCCCCTGATAATGTAGTTTTTGAGGATACAACATCTTTCTTTTTTAACTTGTTCTTGTATTTTAAATCAATTACTAAGCGTAAATAAACCAGGCCAAAATTTTACTAATGTGAAGTTTATTTCTCCAAATTATCTAAAATTAATGTTGAATTTGCTGTAATGCAATTGCCTAATTCTCGCTAGATTAACATGCTAAAGTGCTTCGGGCATCCAAATAACATGAAATTGTAATTTGTTTTATTACCAACTAAAGCTTCCTGTTATACAAATTAAATACATAAATTCAATTGAACGGATCTATGCCTTTGTAAAATATATAAATATATATAAAAAAGTCGCTGTTTCAAACGAAATACTAAAAAACTGTTATTTATCAGACAAAAACGTTATGTTAACTCAATTTTTTTTTACGTGTATGTCACTTTATATATTATTACTTAAACTTTCTACATAATATACATGTATAATTATATAATATACAGTTATCTTTCACTCAAATATTATCATGGTAAAAATAAACCTAACCAGCACGAAGATATTTTGTTCCAATATGAAATATACGACATTTAATTTACCATGAACTAGAATAAAAGAAGCATAACAATCTCTTGACTGTGAACAAAGATAATTCAATCAGGGAGGGTAACGCTACCTCACTACCTCTGAGACACAGACAAGCAAAAGTAAACTCAATCTCAAAGGGCATAGAGACCAAAATTGAATAACTTGAATTTGCTGTTGAATGACAGATTTGATCTCTGGTATTCGTAAACGAAAGTAATGGAATCTGCGTACATATTCCAATTTCACAGTTGAATTAATTTTAATAGTTTATCGTTTGACTGTGTGATTATCAAAATATTGATATTTGGCTGAACTAAATGTGTGATAGTATTCTGTTGGCTAGTTGACCTGTGAAATAGTAAAAATCCGTCCATACCCAAATTATAAATGTGTTTATTTGTTTGTTTATTTGTCCTGCTTTCACGTCAAAACAGAGCGACGGATTGACGTGATTTTTTGTGTGGAGATAGTTGGAGGGCTGGAGAGTAACATAGGCTACTTTTTATCCGGTTACCACGCGAGCGAAGCCGCGGGCAGCTAGTAATATATAAAATGTTGTAGATTTGTACATAATAACATTGTTAAAAATGAATTAGGCTAAATCTCTGTCACATACACCCTCAGTCAACTTCAAAGGAACTAGCACTAGATTTGAAATAATATCTTCTGTGTGGATATACGGTTGTGATTCTTATTTTTTACGCTTGATGAATGATAAGATAGAGATAATGAGTAAGAATGGGATGAGTGCTGAGATGACGGCTGATAGAGGGAAAGAAGACAACATGTTGTGCCGACGTAATGTGGACAAGGGCAAATGATGATTCAAATTTTAACAATACATTTTACTTTGAAATACAAAAAAAACATACGTATACACAGTAGATACTAAAGTATGAGTCAGATTATTACATTATTATTAATTTCAAGCACCAAAACTAAGTTTGGCAGTTTTTTGGCTCAACGGATCAGCATTGCCATCCAGCGCGGTAATGCTGCCAGTGTCTTGAGCACGCTTCGGACTGGCAGTGGCTTGAATCAGTTGAGCTACCTATAGATGGTTTCCAACGATCCTTAGGTGGCTCAACTGGTTCTTATTGTATTTTATAATGTTATGTAAATACATAGTAGTTTTGTTTCTTTAAATAAAGTATTTCTACATCCAAAACCCAAAACCATTAGAAAATTAAAATATCCTTACATTTTCGACGAGTATTTCCCAACTACGATTGGTGGGTATAACTTGGTCAGCTAGATTCTCACTCGGTTTGTTTAACAGATAAAATTGCCGTAGTTTTGTTGTGCCTCGCTGCCAACATAGCCAGTTGCCGGGCTGCATGCGACGAATACTACCTCCTAAATGACATTCAGTAATGCCCTGGAACGCAATACTAAACTGCAGCTGCGAAAGCAACTAAAACTAAATAGTTTTAAAGAAATGTACAAACATTTTCAGAGAACATTTCGGCCAGGCAAATGCAATTGAAAATACTGTTTGAAGTGCTTTAGCAACGTGTTTTCAATACGTTTTTTAGATTCCACAAAATTCCTTTAAACAAATCATTTGTATTTAAATTTGTTGTTAACGTTGTTCAGTATAATTATAAAAGTACAAAAGTTTCAGTTAAAGTACAGCAAAAATTCCATGAAAAAATAACTCTCAGCGTTGTGATGAGTTCATTGTTTGTAGAGTAAAGAATGCTCCGGAGAACAGCATAACAAATTACGCGTTTGAAGACCGCACTTGTAGCGTTCCACAAAAAAATAAAATAACGGAACGAGCAATGCTTGCTAACCAGACAGAGTAAAAAATCTAGACTAAATGCGACCCGGCAGCGGCACGATGAAGTACGGATCTGCATTCTTCCCACATCACAAAGATTCTGTTGCCGTATCGCTGGCGGTCTGAATTCAGTGCGTACCATAAATGTTTTATTCTATAAAATAAATGCAAAAACAGCAACCCGATAACGAGAGCAACGCGGTATCGAGTTTTGTAAAAACGTTAGATAGAGTTGTTTTAGAACAAAAAGTAGCGTATTCGTTAAATTGAATCGGTTGGAATTCGGTCGAATTTCGTTGCAAAATATGCAGATGTTTTTATGCGGATGGTAAATACGAATCGCATTTTTTTTTGCGTTGCGGTCCGGGTATCAATCATCTGGCAATGTTTCGAACATGACGTGTTTTATTGACTACAGATACATTCGATGTTGTTGATTGGAAAACCAGTTGAATAAAATGGATTAATTATTTTTCTGGGCACACTTGAGTTAACAAGTTAATGCAGTGTTTTATTATTGTAGCGTTAATAAAAAAGCTGTTATTTACCTTTTTAGAATAGTGGTTGATTACCTTATTAAAATAGCTTGATTGCTTCTTTCTGGTAAGGGAGAAAATACAGGTACACAAAATATTTAGTAAGGATTGGCTTAGCTCCACACGTATTGACGACGTATTTTCTTATGGTTAATGATGATTAAGCTGAGAGGACGGTTTAGGTGCTGAGAAGGCTTTTCCATCTCAAAAATATCCCAAGCACTACAAACGACACAACAGAGTGCAGCGCCCGTTTGGTTTTTTCTCTTTGATTGCGTCCTGATGAAGTATTATTTGGTCGATTTCAAATATCAGTAATAACTATGACTGATCTTGTGAAAAAGGTACTGAATATATTTATGTTGTGCTCCTTTTTGTATTGACAATGGACAGCAAAATATTGCTCACTGCTTGCAGGAAGCGTGCCAAGTTCCGAATGCATGGCAAATCTGTCTATGCCCCGGAAAATTGGAACCTTTTGCTCGGAATTTTATTTACTAGACTCGGTAGACAAATTTTGTAAGAGGCGAACGTTTTATTATGCGAGTGGCTATTAATGAAGATTGAGATGGAGCAGAAAATTCTTTATCGTACTTTTATCTGTCACTTTTCTTTTTGGATTACTAAGTGAAAATTTTAATGCATTAAAATGTTTTAGCTTGAATATTACGAAAAAAGTTAGCTTTTATATATATCGTTGTAGTTATTAGTTTTCTTTACAAAGTAATAACTCTGTCTTCATAGTCAATTTCTGCGACAAACAACTCCTTAAACACAAAATCTATTCAAACCCCAAACAAAACGATAGCATCTAAGCTTAAAAAAACTCAATGGCACACAATAGACGGACACTTTTGAAATGAGCTGCTTATTATTCTTTCTTGCAAAATAAAATTTCCATGAGCACAAAGCAACAATGTACGATAATATTTTGTTGAGTATTTTCCAGAGAAATCTCTCTGAGATTGGCTTTGTTCGGACTCACAAACAAGCAGAGTTATTCAAAGGCGTTCGAACACAGGAAATGATTGGATTGGACGAATAATAAAAAGTTGTGGAAAGTTGTCGGGGTCTTATGAATCGAACAAACGGGCTTTCTGGTCCAGTTTTCCGATATTAAAAATGTAAAAGTTAGCTTCAAAAGGAGGTTATATGAAAAGTTTATGAACAGATCTTTTCAATATTTGGAAGGTATATAAATGGTCTAAGTTGGGAGGTCATAAATATCCGTATAATTAGTAGGGCTCACATTTATTTCACAGTCAAATTGTCTAATTGAACCAAGCAATGACCGAGACCAAAGATGTTTGATTTAATAATTCTTTCTGCTAAGCTTCTGTTGAATCAAATAAATCAGTATTTGTAAGTATCAATCACTCTGCAGTTTTTTTGATAAAATTGAAATAATATTTTCATAAATATTTGTTAAAAAATTAAAATTTGATTCAAAACAATCTTACATAATGGATTATCTTTACAAAATTTTAATTACAGCAGCGCCATAAGGCCACTTTGTCACACATCCGGTACGACGCAATTGTCATTAAGTGTTTTCATAAAATATAACTAAATACACTAAAGTTATATACTAAAGTGATCAAAAAGTTGTTTTCACGGCCTGATACTTTTTTTAAAGCAACAATTGTTTCGTACTACACAGGAGAGATATATATACATTTAACGGGACTCTGAAGTACCTGGGTTAACCTCAATAAATGAAACTGAATACGCTCAGTCGCCAGTCATGTTTCAAGTTATATATTTTCATTAAAAATAGCCGTATTTCGTATCCCCAGCGTCCGCGGCGAGGCAGTCTATATGTTAATGCGCCACTCCCCCCGTGTTCGGTAGTCAATCAACCAGTACTGTCTGATCAAGGGACGTGGAACGGTAAGTAATTTGATTCAATGTGAAAATTACTTTTACCTACGAAAAATATACGTTGGTAATAAAAAAGCTTAAAGAAAAACAATACTAATGATTTGCTAAATAATAATTAAATATTTACTTACTCGTGACGTAGCTTTTTTAGACGTTCTTGATAAATCGTTGAAGTTAAGTCTCGTTCTTAGCAGTCACAATTGGGATGGGTGACGATCTAAATACTCAATCACCAGAGTTTACTAACTTACCTACTCTTAAAAAAATACAATAATCTAGTTTAAACTTTTTAAGTAAGAAAATAAGAACTATTATGAAACTACAACTTCTCCATATTTTTCCTCATCACAAATAAAAGCGGCACGTGCACAAATTACCTTCATCGCAAACATTTACAGGAACAAGCAGACGCGCATAACGAGCGCCTAACAAGAACGTCTTCCTTTTACGTGTAGCTGCAAATGAAGGGGGAATGCTGTTTATTAGATAGCTGTCTGGTCAAAGCGATTAGAACAATATATTTGGTTCAATGTGTCTTAAGGATTTTAGTTTAAGTTAAAAAAGAAAGCGTTGGAATTTCTAGAGTACCTTACCTACTACCTACTTTTAGTAAAGAGGAAATACTGAAAAAAAAAAACTTTTGGTGATAGTACCGTTATTGTTGTACAACCTCTGACAGATATTTACAAAGATCTTGAATTCCCTAGAAAAAATGTGCCGTGTGCCGTTCTTGGGGGTACATTCGTGAATACGTTAGATAAACGTAATAAAAATATGACTCGGCTAGCTTCGTACCGCCTTATTAAAAAAAAAAATCCATCTTCAGAACACCCAAACACAGGATTACCTAGTTCAGGTTATGTTATTTCTACCTTTATGTAAAATGTGAAAACTTGTAATTTAATGCAATCAACTTTATGAATAAATTATTTACTATTTACAATTTACTTTACTCTACCAAAGTTTTACCACAATCCGATCAATAGTTTAGGAACGCATAGAGGACAAATACTACAAGCATTCACTTATCACATTCATTCATATAAAATGTTGTTTTCATTTAAAACACATTTTGAACTCCTTACGAAATGTAGATAAATGACGTTATTTTTCATTTCAGAAAATATTTTATAGGTGACTTTCGGTGAGGATAGTTTCACCTTAATTAAAACAAATACACAGCAGTAGACTCACAACGGGAGTAGAATCACCTAGCTCTTAAGACGTTTCAAAGTGGTCATAGCGGCCTATTGAATAAATGATATTTGAATTTGAATTTACAATATGAACCGTTCTACCAGATCTTATTCCGCGATACAGAGAGCGAGATGTAATTTTTCCATTTGATCTGATGAGACAGCTGACACGGTGCACGGTTCGTTAGCGCCTGCAAGCGAATTCTTTGAGATGGAATTAGCAATCACTTTGTATCATTAGTGTGAATTCAGCGGAGTTTAGGGTGAAATTTCGGATGAGTGTTTTGTGCAATTAATTGATTGTACATCTATGATTTGATACTATTTCTGCACACGGTTTTACTCGTGTGGTGGTACGAATTTAATACTATTTGGAATTTGGATGAATTTACATTCTGGGTTAGAAGTTTTTAATGCTCTGATGACGTAAATTCAGATTTGTTGTATTGCTTATTCAGCGACTACAATCATTAGTAGAATTTATAATCATTTTTAGCAGTAAGTAGTCATTTTATTCCTTCTTTCTTCCATTATTTTTTAAATCCCAGTTCTCTAATAAAAAACACAACAAGCCTTACTTATGAAAGATGTTTAAAGACAACGTCCTGTCTTTATTTGTGGATAGTGAAAAAAGAGTCACTTAACCAATGACGTATTGTATTGATAATCTCATTGCACTTAACGGGCACAGACATATTAGACACCAGTTTAGACTTATGTATACTACTAGATACTAACCACTTAGGGTGGCTTGCACAACGTTTCCTAATTGTATTTAGCTTGTTTTAAACCATACAAAAAAGTATTTAGGGCAGCTTAAATACAATTAGGAACGTTGTGCAAGCGGCCCTTAGTATCAGTAGACGACGTCATTCAGCTTAGGATTAAGCTTAATCGAGGTCAAAACATCCCTTTCAGAACCTACATGGATCATCGACTCAGTCACATCACTACGGGCCGGAACACATAACGGCGTTGCGGCGCGGCGCCGCTAAATCCAGCGTTATGACGTCATACTTCTTGACAATGATTCAGTTTGTTTCTATCACTCTTTCAAACAAAACGAATAACCCAGAAGCAGTTTGTAAACTCAGGATAATTTCAAAACTTACCGATGGTATGTGATGAGCTTTTTATCATCAGGTTTCCCGCGGCGGTTCTGACAAAGTTGGACAGCACAAACCGGCATAATAAAACAATTTCCGGGAGACCGTCATGATCTCAGGATGACACTGAAGTAGCAGAAATAAGTATGGACCTTTTATGGTCAATAAATTTGAACGTGTTTACGTGAGTGAGACTAAGAGGGTGTCTACAGGTAAAAGATCTTTGTGGTTACCCTACCATAACGCTCTTTTTCGCGACGCCGCAACGCCGCAACGCAAACTGCCGATTTCAGCGGCGCGGCGCCGCAACGCCGTTATGTGTTTCAGCCCTACGTGCAATCATTAATTAGTGCTGATATCTTTGAAGTGGGATTGGCAATCGCTTTGAGCTATTAACGGAGTGATTTACGATGTCCCGAGGCGATAATTCTTTGTTAATGATCTCCTATATTGGGATTGTATTGATTTTAGCCAATGTTGCTATTGGATTTGCGTTGAAGTTAAGCTAAAGTGAATCAGTTTGATTTTTGAATGTAACAAACAAATTGAGCGGGTAATGGGAGGGATAATTGGACTTACGATTCAAGATCCTTATGTTCGGTTCTCAGTTGATAAAGCAATCTATCTACAGCTAAATTGTATTATTAGGTGCTGCTGAAAGTTCCGTTTCTTGTTGGTATGGTTGCATTACGTTTTAATTCGTAGTTCATATTTCTAAGAAATGAAAAAATGATCTTTGCATTACTTTACAGGCTGCAACAAAAGAAACAGTAAATTTTTTGTCCGTTTAAAAAGTAACTCCTTTTACATTTTACATATCCTTCTCAAGGATGAGAAAATGGCCTTGTTGTTGATTGAATCCTACAAAATTTACATTTCTCAAATTATGATAATTATGATCTCACCCTCTCTTCATATTGTGTCGGTTTTGTTACTTACTTTGTTACCTATGTGTTTTTTTAATGAAAGGTTTACGACCAACTCCAAAGAACTAAGAAAGCTCAACTGAAACTTGCAAGCTCTCAAAGACAGGATCTGCAATAAAACAGTATCGGATGGACGGTAGAGTTCCGACAGTATCGCGACAGAGACGAATGCGCCGTCAGACTTGGAACTTGCACGTCTGATCCTTGTTTTATGGTAGGCTACTTTTTATTGCTGCTTCCGTATCAAGTAGAAAATGAAGAAATTGTGTTTATAAGAACGCATTTATTGTGCTGTGAGGAAATAGTACTCACAAGCGAAATTCAAACTCAAACTCAAATTCATTTATTCAATAAGATCACTTTGTGTATCACTTTGAATCGTCTTAAGAGCTAGGTGATTCTACTCCTGTTCTTTCGCGACCAAGACCGTGAAGAACCAGGCCAACAAACACGGTTTGGGGCCTAACACTCTTCATGACACCAGTCTTACGTGGCACATGGACATACGAATACTTAAATTTATTCAAACAAAAGTACTCTGGCACTTATTTGGCTCCACGAATCAGCATTGCCATCCAGAGCGGTAATGCTGCCAGTGTCTTGGGCACGCTTCTGACTTACTGGCTTGGATCAGTTGTTACTAGCAGGTGATCGTTTATAACTATCCTTAGATAGCTCAACTGGTTTTTGATGTATTTTATAATGTAGTAGTTTAGTTTCTGTTTTCGAAATTTTAACTTTTACAGTAACCATTTGCGTTTCTTGTTGTTTTCTTCTGATAGATACTAATAGGTATACTAAAAATGATACAAATATAAAAACAGTAACTTTCTGAAAACTTTAAAAGTATCTAAATCATACCATGACAAACTCATTCTTATTTAAAGTTCAAAAACTAAAGTTCTCTCTAAAGTCTTATTTTAAAATAACAAAATTTGTTTCATTCCATAACCAACGAGAACTCAACTGCAAAATAAAATAAAACTGGCGAGCTTTTACTCACAAAAATATAAAAATGTTGTAAGATTCAAAACATGCCAATATCTTTTCACCGCAAAGTTGGAACGCCTACGAGCAAAGTTTAGCAGTTTTCGCAAAATGTCTTTATGACTCCCGTAGACGCTCTGTAAATTGATATTTATTCTGAATCCGGTGATGTTGCCACACGAGAATAGAGCCTTGGTTATGAAGGCATCAGGCGCCTAAAATCTGAGCGGGATGCTGACTAATGCTTTTCTCATGAGAGAGAAGGACGGTGCGATGGACACGCGAGCTCTTTACAAAAAATAAACAGTTTTTATCCGATTACAAAATAATTAAATAGCCTATCGGAAAAAAAACGAACATAGTAAAAAATCATTTTTGAGCTTTTCAATAAACGTAAATTACTCAAAAATATTGTGCTGTTGCAGAGATAATCTGAAAATAGTTTGCAAAACTACTATTTGAAAAAATTGAGTCATGTTTTCAAAACAAAGAAACAAAAAAAAAGATCAAAGTTACCTTTTACAGAAACTGAAGTCTTAAGTACAAAATGATGATTAGTTTTGGTGATTACCCCTTACAAAGTTATCCAACTATTTATCTTTCTATTATATTCGTAATATCTACTTAAGTAGCTACTTATAAAAATGAATGTTTGCCCTCTATGCGTTCCTAAACCATTGAAAATTAAGGTAAATTAAGGTCTTAAGTACGGTTAAGGTATTTTATGTTTATAACTTATTATTTGGACTTTCCAACATTAATCATGTGTCCGCAATGTTAGTAAAATCTACAGCCAATAGCTTTAATTTTATCATAGTTCATTGCCTTGATTGGCAATTATAAATATAGACTAAAATTAAAATAATTTGTTGTCAATAAAGAGTTTTATGCTTCTTTCACTTTCTTTGGTCTCGTTCATAAGAAGTTTTGTTGATTCAACACCTTTTTGCCGCAAACTCATCACATCGATAACTCTCCCTACGTATATTGTGCAGTTTATTTCTATTTGGCAATAGACGGAGTTTTCAATAGCGACGTCTGGACGGAATGAGATTTTTACTACGGTAGTAATAACTTTATAGAATCTGGGCCACTGCTGGGGTAGGCCAAGTTTTAATTTTAAAAGAGTTATCCGGCTTTTTCTTTAGTTCACGCATTCTTGTTTTTGGTTGTAGCTGACATTGTGTTAAAAGTTCTATTTTGGTTGATAAAATACCATATTATTATTCTTATTTTTCATTATTCTCATTCTGTTTTCATTAAAGATTTAATTTTTAAATGTAAACCATGGACTTTACTGAACGTCGCACAATCTCAGAAGGCACAATATTAAATGTCCGGTCATTTGTTTCTCAGACTTTTCCGGCTACATTTCCTTGCACATCCCTAGTTCCTCTACAGTTCAGATAGAAAGCTTCCAAATCGTATTAGGAGGCGTTCCCGCAATTTTATTATTAAAGTTTACGAACCACTCCGATATGATGAATTTTATTGAGTGCTTGTGTTGTGTTAAAAATGCGACTTTGCTGAAAGTAACAATTTTCTTCATCATTCTGAAACTCTTCTATTTTCAGGTCTCCAACTTCACATTTAAATAAAAAAAGGTACATACTTTTTCATTTTGCCAATGACATCATTTTCAGTGTCAACCAAAATGATAAAGAGTCGGAATGATAGGAACCATTTAATTATTTGATATTTCAAATGAAGAAATAATTACTGAAATACATTGTTTCAAAAAATCTGTCAAGCAAGGCTTTACTTAAATGAAATTATGATCACAACTGTATCCCCAAGGTGCATTAAATAATCTCTCAGATCTTTAGACAACATTATATTATTTTTCCACACGTGACCGCGGTTGTAAGCCCGTCAGAAAAATTTCAAATCTAAATTTTGTTTTTCTCACGAAAGCTAGAAAAATAAAGTTATTTTTCTTACAAGCCAAGTTTTTATTCTACTTCAAGACGCAACTTAAGAAAAAGCGGGTAAAAAACCTTCGAGGATCAAGTCCGGAGCTAGACAATAAATCTTGGAGCTCTTTTTCGTTTTCAGGAAATGCAATACAGCCGTGGTATTTGAATGTGTATTTTTTTGTTTTTCCAGTTTTGTAGACGATTTAAAAAATTTTAATACCAATTTATAATCCCACGAACAGCGTTTGCAGCTTGATAAAGATCTGCTTAGAACAATGACGTTTGAAATGGCAGATTACAGCTGAGCAGCAGTTCCAAGACCAGGTTTTGGGCATGAATTTAATAATTCGACAACATTATTGCAGTAAAGTGGCCCACAAAACCTCTTTATATTCAACTGAATTAGGAGAGTATTTTTTTGGCACGCATTTTAGCGAAAATGGCCATTTGAACTATCGTTAGATTTGCAGTATACAAATTTTTAATCAAAGTAATTAGAGGGGTTCAAAAATTTATCAACAGCTGGTATCTTAAACTCACCATTGACCATCTGGCTGGCTGTAGTGAGGAGTTTCACATCATTGTCCTCGTCTTGCGTCTCTAGTCGCACTGTAACGTTCAGCGGATCCAGGGGACCCTCCCTGCCATGCAGCGTCACCAGCACAGCTGTCGTCTTCCCTGGCACCGCGACCTCTGGGGCTACTACTGAGAAGCCTCTGAAACAAGACATGGTTATATCAGAAGAATGTCTTAACAGGAGAACTCTATGTGAAGTACAGGGTTACTGTGACCGCTTCAGCTCCACCGGACTAGTAGGAGCATAAGGTAGTGATTCTACCAAAGATATGAAAGGCTGAGCGTAAGCCAGAATGCACCAATAATAGAACTGCGCTGATAAATATTTCACTAGTGATATTTTAGTACCTAATAAGTTGTGGGTATGTATGTATGTTTATACTAGCAGCATCGCAATGTGCTTTATGCAAAGTACACAAACATAATATACTACATGTAACCTTTGGTTTAATATTATAAAATATTTCACCTGTGCTATAATAAATTGTGGGTATGTATGTTGATTCTGGCAGTATTATATCGACTCTTGGTTAGAAAACGCCTATATACTCGTAATCAGTTTGGTAATTGTTCAAAGAACGCTGTAGAGTCCAGACACAATGTTTAGATGCTGATGCCCAGAACCTAGCCTAGCTGGTCTTATCTTAGAATAGTTTGTACTGTTTCTGAAAGCAATCATCGATAAATAGAATAAATATGAGATCCACAGTGCGAACCAAACAGTAGAGCAACTCAAACATTCTTCACAAACAGGGGCTCAGTATGCCGTGCACACGTAGCAAAATACAATAATAGGAACGTGTTCACTCGATTTGTCGCACTGCAGTCGCCTGGACGTTTTCAATATTCGTCGACGATGTATTGTTATTTTTGTTTGCTGCGCTCTTCACGGTTTGTGTTACTCAATTTTGTTTTAGAACTTTTGTAAAGTTAGCAATAACCATACAAATGCTGCAGAGAAAAAACAATAGATTTATGAGTTTTTGTTTAGTTAAGAATAGTAGGTAAGCCTTGTTACAAGAGTGAGACAGTACCTACTTGCGTATTGTTGGCCTAGGCTCGCCGAACATGTATAAGCGGCTTAAGAGAACGTCTGCCGCGGGCTTAAAAAGGTCGCTATAGCAGAATCATAATAGGAATTGAACTATATGGCGTCTCTTTTCTCTCTCAGTCAATGAAATTGAAAATTGAACTTAGTGTAGATGCCGCAAATACCTACAATGTTCGACCACAAGCCATACGAATGATGCATAAAAAAAAAAAAAAAAAAAAAAGTTCATTTCCTATTGTGACCTTTAGCGACCACCGTGCTTTGGTTTGGAGATACAATCATGATCATCGTGTTTCTAATTTTTCATGATGATTGAAATAGTGTCAGGAGGCAATCTTTGCCTACACTTAACGAGACACTACAGTGCCTGGGACATTGTATAAGATGGAGTAGGCTTATTGTCTGAGCCTTTATATTGTCCAATTTCAGTTACTTCACTTATGATAACCAAAAAATGTTTTGCAATGGATTTCGTCGGATCATTCTGTAAAAAACCAGAGACAGATCAATTCTTTGACAAATAGGGATGTTACATCAGAATGTTTTTATTTACAAGGAATGGTCCATAACATCTTGACGAGGGTTCCGTACATCTATCGAAGGATTTCGAGCCATTTTATTTCTATCTTGAGCATGGGATTGCATTTAGCTAATCTCTGCAGGGAAAGGAGATTTTCTTGATCTTTTGCTAATACTTAAATGCGAAATATAAATGTATCACATATCTAAATAAAACCGGCCAACTACGAGTTGAACTCGCTCATGAGGATTCCTTACCACCACACACAATATTTATGATAAAATAACTGAAAAAAATATATTTCTAACATAGGGTGGGTTTGGCATTTATCTCATTTTGTTGATACAGCGGCCGTAGTATATTTCAATAGTCAACCTATTACGGATCAAAAGATACAGACACTACCGACAGCCCTAATGACAGACTGACAGACGGACATAATGAATGAATGAATTATTGCATGTAAACAGGATACAAAACTTAAAATTAGATAAATTAGTAGATACAATAGACGGCCTTATCGCTTAAAGCGATTTCTTCCATGCAACCTTTGAGTTGAGTAAAAGCCAGTGAAAGTTGAAAAAAAAGTAAAAAGGCACATACAGATCATGGAGGCATAGAATTAGTGCCTAAGCACACTATGCCGAAAATACGCGACCGAATTTCGGCGTGATTACGCTTGCAATGCGATTTCAATTACTAGCCCCGCTTTTCCCGAAATTACGGCACGTATTGGCGTACAACCAAACTTCGGTAGGGCGTAATTTCGACGGCAACGTATTCTATAATAGCAACACACTATACGCGACGGTATTTCAAACGTTTGACGATGAACGTTTAAACGAAACAAAAGACGGAACGTTACGCAACCGAATTTCTTATGGTGTGTCATTCATAACAGCCGAATAGGTCGGAACGTAAACACGGAATTTCGGTCGCGTAGTTTCGGCATAGTGTGTTTAGACACTTACACCCGAATACTGAAACGCTACTTAAATATTTGAGACTTCCTTATCAATTTGAGACGTTCTTACTCTTCAGAATCGTATACAAAAATCACAGTTAATGGCAGTTAATGTCAATGATAAGCACAACTTAAACAAAGTAGCGTTTCAGCATTCGGGTGTTAAGTGTCCCGTCAGCAACTTTTGGGCACAAAATTTTTCACCAAACACAGCAACCATGAAATACTTTTTCAAAAGACAAATGCTAAACAGACCAGGAAAGAAGCAGTGACACTACGAAGAACAGGTACAAAACTTATCTGGGTAGAGCTTTGTGGCTTGCACAAAGTAGTTTTTGTTTATTTTATTCTGAAGACGGGTGGAACAAAGCTTCTTCAGTTGTAGTTGTTTAAAACTCACAGGACATCTGCCTGAGTCTTTAATAAAGTGCATACATAAGTAGTTAATATATGAAGCAAAATCTCTATGAAGATCTTGTACAGTTTAGATTCTGTTTCGTTTTTGTTTCGAAAATTTGTTTCTATGAGGTAGTGGCCAACTCTGGTGACAGAGTTTTTAGTCCGTTTGAAGGCCTCCGTCAACATTCAGCCTTCCAAACTACGGAATCGCTGAGTTGTTAATGCCACTAGCGGCCACCCATCCAAATGGTGACAGCCTAGAACGTCGCTTAACTTCAACGATTAATCGAAAACGCTAACATCAAAACTCAATAGAATATAGCTTGAATACAAATATTACAAGTTTTTATTGAATGCCGTTTTGCAATCCAATTCAGCTTCAGTCGAATTTAATCTTTAAAAATTCCCGAATAAACACAAAGAAGTATGGCGAAAGTCGACCCAATATTTTATAGAACCGTGCATGGTGAAGAACATAAAATATAAATATTATTTTATTGTCAGACTTTCATCCTAATAACTAGTAATTTTTTAAAGCTGGGTATAAAAAATTAAATGTTTTTCAAAAATGTGTGTAAGATTGACAACAAAACCTTTTCAAGGATGCGAAAACTAAATGAAACTTATCTGTTATGAGAAAATGTCAGACTGACATTATCTAAGCTAGTAGCATTGAGTTCAGTTTTTCACTTCGATTTCGTTCGTGTTTGTTTGCGCAGAGATTTCGTGGTGCTTATTTAATTTAATTTGTGTTTAATCCCAACTTTTAGAGGGTAACTTTTAGTGTTATTTTGTTTGCGGTGGTAGGTTGTACAAATCTTGGTTTATTTCGTTCATGAACGAGGCAGATTATAGTTGGGTCGTAGCTTCAAAGAACTTCGCCGGCATTCTTTGCTTGTGCTTTAAAAGCCGCAAAAACAGCGTGTGTGTGCATGTAATATTGGAACGAATTGGAATAACAAAAGCTTCACAAATGGACACTTGCCAACGCCCGTCGACTCAATCGATACGAAACGTTTGAGAAAAGATCGAGTGAGGATGCCAGAGTTCCCTATTTCTAAGGTTATTCCAAATTCTTTCTAAAAAAGCGGCTACGAAAATAAAAAATATTTTATTTTTGTTTTCTAGAATTAATTTGTTAAGGACAGAGATTCACTGATCCAAATGGAATTTTCAATTGTTTATTTAGACTTTTAAAGTCTTGGAATTTACTAAAGAAAACTAAGGCATTTATTTTCCGACTTATATAAAAATATGGCCTGTATTTTAGCGATGGAATCTCGTAAAAAAGAAAAAGCCTACTCTCGAAATTCTCAATTTTTAGCAATTCGATATAGGCCAGGCGATATAAATACTGAATAGCATTTTAATGACGCTCTTTAGATTAAATGGGAATTTTATTCTGTCCCGAACGATTTTAGTTCAGACTAAGCTTGGTATAAATCTAGATTCTAAAGCGATGCCTCGATCAGAGCCAAGTAGGTCGAGCCGTTTGATTTATTTTCATTTTGGGTGAAGAATGTCCGGGATTATTAGGACAAGCTACGTTGTTGTTGAAATGACTGATACTTACTTTAGTAAGTTTTTGAGGGCCAGTTTACTTTAGCGACAGAGTTTTCAGGGGCGGTCGCAGACTTTGATTTGGGGGGGGGGGGGTCACGTTATTTTCTAGTACGTACCTACCAATATTTTGCAGGGGGGGTCACGTTATTTGCTAGTACGTAAGTACCTACCTATTTTTTTGCAGGATGTTAGAGGTTTGTCAAGGATTTTTGGGGGGGGTTATAATATAAAATATAATGGCAAAGTGCGTCGCAAACACGTCAGAACTCAAAGCAATCGGGATATGAGTGGGCGTTCTCTGCGAATGACGTCATCTGCAGAAATACCGGTCTCTGGTGCAGAAATGCCGATCTAGTGTACGCAGTACCTACCAGAGAAACCAGTACAAAGCAAATAATCATTATGCTCCGTAACTCCGTACGCTCCGATTCCGACGCATAGATTAAGCAAACTAAACCAAAATATCTTCAAAGTCACATGGAATTTTTTTCAAAGTCACCTTGAAGAAAATGCCGAATGAAATGATCTTCGTTGGTAAGAGTATAATTTTGAAAACGTCTGGATCGATTTAGCTTTTTTTATTAGTTCTAATAAGGTTCTTTTTGGATTAGAAAGTTGCAAGACAAAAACATATTACGTAAAACTTAAACAGTTTGCAGACCCCTAATACAACATAGTATATTTACAAGAACACATAATTTAATTTTTGATCCAAAACAAAATAAAAAACCGGTACATGAATCCAAAAACACAAATCAAAGCAACCCTTTTAAAAGTAGGTACAAATAAATCGACATCCTACCTTTCCAGCGACAGTAAAGAAATAGCTCCAAATATCAACAGACCTAAGCCCATTTATCCGGTAATACCTAAAATATCGAATTCGGGGTACGGTATTTTGATATTTTTTATCCGAAGTAAAGTGGTGAAGCGTGACTCCATTGTTACGATACTTGACTGACACCCAGGGACGGAGCTAAGGTATCTTAAAAGGTTTCGACAGCATTTTATGTAGATCTCTAGTTTTGTTTATAAGTAGGTATACATACATCCAATTCGATTCTCACCCAGGACAGACTTGTGTGATGAACATACCTAGATGTTTGTTCTGTGTCTGGGTGTTATAAAGTCTATCAAATATGTATTTCCAAAAAATATAAGTATAAGTATTCTATCAGTTATCTGGTTCTCATAGTATAAGCTTTGCTTATTTTGGGGCTATAGATGACGCGATGTAAGAAATGTCCACCAATATTTATTTATTTCTTTCTATAATTATAATGTTAAATAGGTACTCATAATCCAATCCCTGGCAGAAATTAATAACACTGCTCATTGAACTAATTATACGAAATTATTAATGTGTATAGTAATTGTATTATTAGACTTGTTTTCTATGTGTTTGGGTATTTTTACTATAAGTACAACAAAGTATTTACAAGACCGAGAAAAAGTTAGGCCACAAATGAATTTTTATTTCTTCACTCTATTGGTTGCGAAGGAGCAAGGGAAGAAGATTTTCTAGATCATTGTGTCAAATGATTTTAAAATATGTAGGTAAAACCAAGCAGCATTGAAAAGAATAATGACAAAATGACTTTGACTTTTTTAACACTTTTGTGAAACTAAAGAAATCAAAAGTCCTAAAAAAGTGAGAACAAGATACACTCAGACAAGTCAACATTTTTATTTTATCTCAAAACGATAAAGTACCCAAAGAATAAACTCCACACGACAAAAGTCTCGATTCATATCGTGACTAGACAAAAACCATTCATATTGGTTTCAGTAGTTCTCCCCCTTTTATAGCCCCAGTAATAACTCCTTAGGCCAGCCCACGGGAACAACTCTTGACACGGGTTTAATCCAAATAAATATTCCCAATGGTTTAATTCCGATCGTTTCGAAATTCAAATTCGTAATTACGGATTTCCCGATAAATTGTGCGTCCGTTTATTCGATACCTTTCAGTGTTTAACGATGATTATTTAAATCGATGCTGCACAGTAAAGTTTATTTTCGAATCGTTACTTTTCAGTTTTTATGGTTTTACGGTGATACATACATACATACATAAAATCACGCCTCTTTCCCACAGGGGTAGGCAAAGACTACGGATTTCCACTTGCTACGATCCTGACACACCTCTTTCGCCTCATTCACTATGATACACATTGATTTTGCAAAAATTAAGTTAACTTATTGAATCGTTTCTACATACAAACATTAACGAGGACAGAGCATTCATTAAAATCCCCTCAGCCTGTTTTATCTCCCCTTTGTAACTCCATAGTATAGCAACATTTTATGGTAATTTTTTTCTATCCTTCCGACGAGAAATAGTTTCCATGAAACGAGAGTATCAAAGACAGGAGAAAATTAATAACAACTATACTTCTTTCTCGAGTCGATTCGGTACAATAATGAATCTGTTAGTAATCGATTTTAAATACTTAAGTCTAAGCTATTTAAATAGTATCTTCTTCATAATCATTCCAATTCCATCCTTCCATCTCTACGACCCAATAGCAATAGAAAAGAAAAATGTTCAAAAGCACTATCGCCTAAAACTTCCAAAAGAGGTTCGTTTCAAACTTCTCATCCGAGCAATCTTGGCGACACTTTTTCGTGAAATCATTAAGGTCGGGCGTTGCTTTAGATTTTCCCCTGAATACTTGCCCACGGCTCATTACGTTGTGTTGAATTATTCATAAACCTCCTTCCAGTAGGGATGTTACCTAAGAATAGTCGGATATTGCTGTCGATTCTGTTATTGACTACTAAATTAAAACACGTTCTGTTAAAAACTGTAAGCTGACTTCTCTTATTGCACGTAACGTTTGTACTTAACAGTTCATTATCTTAAAATAACAGTTAATTTTGATAAAACACAATCCAATTAAGTGTCGAAGAAATGCGTGGACATACTTACACTTTTAGTAAATACCTACTATAGGTAATATAATACTATCCATCCATATCCATACTTTCATACTAATATTGTAAATGCGAAAGTAACTTTGTGTGTCTGTTACGAATCAATTTTGATGAATTTTGGTATAGAGATAGATTGGACCTTGGAGAAGGATTATCCTGGAAAAATTCAAATTTCTGCGATAAAGGGTTACGTGTGAAAAATTCCCGTAACTTACACTTTATTTTAAGATAAAGTCGGATATTGAGACTTTAGCCGGACCGGCCCTATGCTATGCATGGCGCCCAGTGACCTGAAGACGCACCGAGTCTTTTGATTGAGCGCTATTGACAAGAATGGTGATACTTTCTTGGAAATATGGAAAAATGAATTGGATTTTTTTTATAATATTAGGTTTTATGATTAAATTAGTAGCATTAGCCATACATAATAATAATGTTGAAAGGTAAATAGATGTGTCCTGTGTATTTAGGTATATATTCGAATTTGAAAAGCATGTAGGTAAGTAATTAAAAAAAAAATTGTGTCTCCAATTTGTTTGGTATCAGTTATTAATTTTTCTAGTTTAGTTTCAGACGAAATGTTTTTTGTGAAATTTAACATACAAATTCTTCCGACATTTCCTGATTTTACTGTACAATGAGAAACGTGGAATCTTACAATTTCAAAAGCCTTTGTCTGTAACGAAATATAACTTCCAATGCTCCATTGAAACTGGTATTATTACCTGAGTAGAGTTCTCACTACAACTGATACACAACAATATATTAATATACAATAGGTATGTCTGTACAACTATGGTATCTACAACTCAGTTCCGGAATTCGATGAAATACGCGAAACAAACATACACGTATGGCGATTGGCAATGCCGACGTTTATTGATATGCTGCACGACGACCTAGAGTAGCTGGATATGATGCTAAAATGATGTAAATATTTGCTTGAGGCACTCATGGCTTGTTTAGTCGTTATTAATAGTCAAAGTTAAGTGACGTTTTTTGTAGTCTTCCATACTTTACTGTCCATTTTTTACAATGTAAATATTGGAAAGTAAAGTGTGGAAGACTGATGTCATCATGATAATTTAATAGTTTTATGAGAATGGTTTGAAGACATGGACTTAAAAAAAGCTCTTCAGCTAGTCTATGCTATTTTTTCTTTCTTAAAATAAAGAAACGATTACAGGAAAACTGTGAGAGATTATCAATTAGAATAAAATGTAAAGGTGCTTCCATAAAGTTTAGGTTTTTGTTGTCAGTAGGTTTGCACAGGCTTCCATGCTCACCGGAGGCTTTGTTCCGTATCTACTCGGATACTCAATTGAGTTATTGTACCAGCAACACCTGCCCAATAGTTAAGTTTCAAATACCAAACGAAATATTTGTAATGATCTTAACAATATCCTTAGTTATAATAATGTTTATCCAAAATCGTATTCTAATCGTATAATAAGCCTACTCTATCTCAAACAATGTCCCAGGCACTACAGTGTCCCGTTAATTGTAGGCAAAGATGACTCTTGACACTGTATAAATCATCTAGTAAAGATGTAAAGGCCTAAGTTTTTTATCCAAAATCATAAAATCAAACATTATAAAAGAGAAAATTCTGAACTATTTTTTTAGATAAACATGAAATAAGCATAATAAGCACTCGTATATACCATTCAAATAAATTAATCACAAATAGATTCGTTACAAATCCATTTAAATATTATGATCAAGTGAACAGATTTTGTCATACTTAAGCTGTGCGTCCACTTCGACAGTATCGGAGCGCACGTAGCATTAGTATTTACAAAATGCCAATAGGGTGCGTCCACTGCTTTTGGATTTTACATCGTCATTGACAATACACAACACGTCAGAACTCAAATCGGGATTCGAAAGGTGCGTTCACTGAGGATTACGTCATCGGCAGAAATACCGGTCTCTGCTGAAATTCTGATGCAGTACCTACCATAGAAATCAAAACAAAGCAACAAATCCTAAGGCTCCATACGCTCCAATTCCAACGCCGTGCACGCACAACTTTAATTTTTATGTTAAGTTAGTACTTAACTTTATTTAGTTACTATTCAAACTTTCAGGATTCGTTCATTGTGTCCCATAGGGAAGCCTACAATAACAAATCAAATCAAACTCAAAAAGCCCTTCAAAAGTATGCAAATACTTCCCCCATATTCATAGGGAATCGAATATTTATTCTGCGAGCAAAGTTTACAAGGTTTTCGAAACCCTGACAGGGCCCTTTCACAAAGTTTGAACTTTCGTCAATTACATAGATGACTGTCGGAAACGGATCGAGTTTCTGAGCCGAAGTGACGCCGAGTAGTAAATTTTATTACGAAGTGTAAAGATGATTAATGGAATCCCTGCGTGTTACAAGAGAGATGGCGACAAACAAAATTCGTGCGATGAATGGAAACTTTTGTAACGAGATTAAAGTAACAGTCATGTATTTGCTTTCTGAGCTTAGTCACGAAATGACTTGGCCCAGAATTGGTTAGTCATTTACTTTGTTTGTTAATATTTTGAGCAAGTGCACAGCCTATTCAGTTCCACACGTACTGTTTATGTTTTTTTAAATAGAAAATAGGAGAGGAAAATATCGAAATATCTAAGCATTTTCCGAATCAATACAGCGTCTTATCAAATTCAGGAAAAAATGTCTTAAGTAATAAAACAGAAAATATTTTACTGTCATTTAATACTCATCTCATATCTTATACTCTTAATCTTCATGGTTTAAAATAAATTTAATTAGAAGTCAAAAATGTTTTTGCAGTTCTGTATTTTCAACTCCATTTTATTTAAAATGCTTGGAGAAATGATATTACGGTAGTATTTTAGCTAAGTGTGCAAATGATTAATAGCTACTGTAATAGATTTCCTGTGTGTTTGTGACAAATGAAGTTTACAGGATGATTTGAAACTTTTTAATTACATTTACCTTTTATTAATTGAATTTTCTGTTTTGGAAAATTCAAACAACAAAGATCAACATTGTTTATTAATCCTTTAAATGAACGGGATGATTAGGTACAATACTATTTAGTGATCATAGAGTGATATTAAAAAAAAACGTTATTAAGTTTTTTTTTAAATACCTATCCTTAATTTTTAAACCCGAGACAAATACTTGCAGATCATACAAACTTTTGTCCAGCATTATCATTGTGTTCATACAGACGTTTGTTTTAATAATTTTATATCTGGTATGTAATAAATATTGCTGGACATTTGACACAGCGCCATCTAGTACCAAACTAAGCAAAGCTATGGGAAATAGATAACTGATAGAATACTTACATGCTTTTTTTGTAAATACATACATAGAATACTTTATAACACCCAGACACAGAACAAACAGCTATGTTCATCACACAAATGTTTGTCCTGTGTAGGAATCAAACCCACGACCTATAGTGCAGAAGGCAGAGCTACTACCAACTGAGCTAAGAGGCCAGTCTGGTATATCAATACTGATTCTATAAACTTCCACCCTGTATCTAAAGTCGGACATCAATCCACTTGGTAGTGTAATTTAAGACCCGGATTCCTACTTTTGATTTAAATTGAGTTTCAGTTTGAGTGAATTCGAAGATGATTAAGAACTTCAATTAATATTAAAATTATTTAGGTTCGGCTTGAAATAATTTAGCTTTTCTGCTCAAAAATTAAATGTATTTTGATTTCATTTAACTTTTAAGTGCTCTTTACTATTTAATTAGTAGATAACATAAATCGTTCAAACGTTTTGCTTAGCCGATTTGATATTACATTCTAGAGGTGATGAATGAGAAATTTTGTTGGTACATTAATTTGAAATTATATGTATAGAAATAGGTTTTGATAACACCTACGTATTTGTTATTTATAGTTTCTATACGATGTGGATTGGAGTGTATTGGGACGGGAAAAAGAAATATGAATAAGTAGCTCAACGAGCTTTTTGAAATAGAACAATATTGTACCAACTTAACATAGGTAATTCAGTCTCTAAACTAAGGATAACTTTTTATCCTGAATAACGATCCCTAGAACATCCTGTTATTGGTACTTAATGTAAATTAACCAATTTTTCACTTTTAAAAAAGCGGAATTGATATTGTAGTTTGTTGCCAAATAAATTGAAATGAAATTAAAATAACTGTTATAATCTCTTTGATAATTCACGTAAAATATGGATAAGACAACATCTGACGTCAGCTTGTTAATTTTAAATAATCTACAAGTATTTTTAATGAGTAGTCTTTATTATTCAACTAGCGGACGCCCGCGGCTTCGCCCGCGTAGACTACTATTTTTTTATCCCACGGGAACCGTGCCATTTTTTGGGATAAAAAGTAGCCTATATGTCCTATTCCCGGTTATTATCTATCTACATTCCAAATTTCATCAAAATTGGTTAAGTAGTTATGGAGATACGTGGTAACAAACATTCACACACACACACACACGGACTTTCACCTTTATAATATTAGTAGGATTAGTAGGATAAACTCCCTGAGCTCGGGGTGCTATCAATATCTACCTATTTTCCTCCACCCCGATTATTAGTATTACCTTTCCAAGCTTCTCAGTATCGCAAAATTACCACTCAAGCAGCATCAGTGACCCAATTATCTCGTGACAGGGTACTTCTTCCATTATTTTCCTTTTCATACGTAATTGTTCCAGTCAGCTTTCCTTGATGGACATCTTGATAATGACAAAGAGAGTTCTTTTCAGCTGTCATCTTTATGATCCGGTTGTAGATTATGAAACAGCTGGTCCAATAAATTATCACAATTGCTTTGTGGAAAGAGAACCAGGAGAGCAGGCAAAAATAAAAACACAGCAAAACCGTATGAATCTTCTCGTAGTTTTCATGTTCTGCTCTTGAATTTTAGTGAAGGAAAAATCTATGCCCAAACATTTTAAACGCGTGTATCTATAGAGACTGAAAAATGTTATTGAAAATATGATTGAAACACTA
The DNA here is from genome assembly GCA_958496255.1 of Camptogramma bilineatum. Lineage (NCBI taxonomy): Eukaryota > Metazoa > Arthropoda > Insecta > Lepidoptera > Geometridae > Camptogramma > Camptogramma bilineatum. Next base: position 3,915,328 of record OY292460.1, read on the forward strand.
AGTTTGATTACATAAACCAGTTATTTACTAGTGCATTTTCGCCAGTTCACAAGAAGTTACAGAATAGTATAGTATAAAATGTTTAAAAATTAATTTATTATAGGTTGTAGCAAAACTGACACGTCTCTGTTAAGGTAACAGTAACTTTTACAAAGGTGGCGGTGTTGCATCGCCTGAGCAAACCGATGAATAAAGTATGCACTGTTGTCACCAATGTCAAAATTGCGACAGCAATGTGTTATGAAATTAAATTGGCCTCTATGAGTATCATAAAGTGCATCAGATACATTTTAAAATTTAAATAGTTAACATAATGATATTTCTAAATGTGAATCAGACAAGCAAATTGCTGAACGACCATTTTAGCCCCAAAAATACATAATATGTGAAATGATCAAGCTATCCTCATAATCTAGGACCAGTCCGTCAAATTGAATGAGTAAATGAAAATCCTAATAGGGCCTCCAGACTCTCGAGAGAAGGCTCAGCGAGAAGTCTCGCCCGAGACTTCTCGAAGAACAAACAAGCTATCCACACTCTCAATTTTTCTCAGTCGTGATCTGTTTCTTATCCGGTATGGACGTCGATATTGAAACTGCAGCTGGTTTGGCTCTGTGTGCCATTGCATACTGTAACTTTGTGAATGTTGTAACTAAAAATAATGTTTAAAAATAAAATACTTAATGTAAAAAAACTTTTATCTTAGTAGTTTCGATATTTAGCATCCCATAAAATAGGCTCAGATTGAAAAAAATCGATAAATTTCAACTCTATTTATTATTCCATATTTTTACGAAAGAAAATTCTCGAAAAAAACAAACAATATGGATGTCTGCCCACCGCCGCTCATTAATCTGCAATGAGACAAAACGTGAGTGTAGGACCCTTCTCTTTTCTCGCCCGAGAAATCCTTTGGCTCGGCCAAAAATACCGACATCGATCGGAGAACAGGCGAGCCAGAGAACGAGAAGGCGAGAAGCTCTTCACACTCACGCTTCTCGGGTGTTCTCGGGGGTTCTCTACGAGAGTCTGGAGGCCCTTTATAGATACTTCGAGATAATCTTGCGGGATAGTGCAGAACAATGTTTTGTTTTGTCAGCTCGCTGAAAATTGTGTTTAAAATATGAGGTTTTCTTTTTGAATACGAGTTTGTTTTATTATAATTGTTGGAATCACTTAATTGTTGGAATGAACACTAGCTTTAAATTCCACAAATCTCTCATTATTATTTTACAAAGATTACAAATAGCTAGGTAATGCTTTTACGGTTGTTTTTTCCCCAATGGCGAAAGATGACGTCGCGATAGGCCCAGATTGAGGTGGTGGGATGAGCTAGACTCATTCTTTGAAAATTGGTCTTCCTTAGCATTAGACTGAGAAAGGTGGAAGGATAGGGTTTGGATAAGGAGGCCTTTGCCTATAAAGGCTCGAAATAATAACATGTTTGTACGTTTGATGATGTAGGTGGTAATCAACGTGGAAATGCGAGCTGGTCGTTAATTTTTATTAATAACTTTACTAAATATAGGTACATATTAATAGTAGGAACAGTTTAAAAAACCGTTGCTGATGATGAAGAAAAATACTTTGTTATAAAAAATTAGATATCGATGAATGGAAGGAAACTTTGCTCCGCAGTGGGACGTAATAAGAAGAATAGGATTATGAAATACTAGCTGCTGCCCGCGGCTTCGCTCATGCGGTACCCGGATGAAAAATAGCCTAGGTTACTCTCCAGCCCTCCAACTATCTCCACACAAAAAATCACGTCAATCCGTCGCTCTGTTTTGACGTGAAAGCAGGACAAAATAAACAAACAAATAAACGCACTTTCACGTTTATAATATGGGCACGGTACGGATATCTTACCAATTTGAGTTCCACCTACGCAAAAAGACGGTTCTGCGGTCCCATATTAAATTAGCTTTATCAACCCTGGTCTAAAGAAGAATAAAAAAAAATTGAAAAAAAAAAATATTACAATATGAAAAAAAGAGGGAGCTCCCAGCATTCATTGCGCGAAGCATCCATGTTCCATCATTATAATTTCCATGTAATTTATTGGACAAGTGCACCTGGTTAACTCAGCTCAATTAATTAAAACATCGCAAAGCGGCCTCCGTTGCAATTATTTGAGCAAAAATTTACAATTATTTTTACTGGAAATGGGCTGTTTTACGAGAACGCAATTAATTTGTTTTTGTTGCATGTTCGCCAATTTGTTTGCCTTTATTTTGATAATCATTGGTAGCCATCACCATTGTGTTTAATTGGTTTTTGTCGTTCCTTTTACTTTACAAGAGGAATAAAACAGGGAGCGTTAACAACATTTCAAATTCACCATGTCACCAAATGTACTTACCTGTTTTTAAATTTTGATAACAAACTTTAAAAAATATTTTCAAAATTTTTTACGGACTTGCTTAAAAAAATGAGTGAAAAAATAATGGTGAAAAATATGTTTTCCCTTTCTCTCACTGGGGTGTAATCAGATTTTAGAAGAACTTTTTTATGATAATTTTTGCCCCATAAACTAATAAACAATGAGCAAAGTTTGCGGCAGTAAAAACTTGATGACAATATCAGAAGTTGAGGTTTATGGGATGTTTAAAGTTTTTTCTCAAGAGACTTTATTTTAGTAACTAATCATTATCACATTTCATAGGTACTTAGAAGAGAGGAGCGAGCCTTAGTTTTCCCTATATTCTTATACGGCGTCGAGACATGGACTATCTTAGCTAGAGAGAGGAAAAGGATTGATGCATTCGAAATGTGGTGCTGGCGGCGGATGCTACGAATACCGTGGACAGCTAAGCGCACCAATGTATCAATCCTTACGCATCTAAAAGTGAGAGATAGACTTTCCACAATTTGTCACCGCCGCATACTCTCTTACTTTGGCCATATAGCGAGGCGTGGCGATGAGAGTCTCGAAAAGCTGGTCATCGTTGGGAACGTCGAGGGAAAGAGATCGCGCGGGAGATCCCCAACTCGATGGACGGACCAGCTCCAAGAGAAGAAAGCCAGGTTCTACGATGTGGTCCACTTAGCCACTAATAGAAGTCGTTGGAGGCAAGCTGTCCACACTATCACGAAGACGACCAGTGATCACGATCTTCAGACATGAAGAGCCGACCACAGAGAGAGAGAGAAGAGAGGAGATAATTCATTCATTCGTTACCGCGCTGAAAAATCAAGCTATATCTTCTAAGGTCATCAATATTATTGAAGATACATTTGGGTTCAATTTCTTCCCAAAAGTTATTAATATTGTCAATATTAATATTGGCCTCAAAAATCTTGATGAATGAAACTGTAAAAACGTCTCAAAATAAAACTCGGTCTTGTTAGCGTACAGTATTTATGTCTCGTATGGCGATGGCGCTTGACACGTTTCACTATTTCACTTTCGCCTCCCAGCTCTCGCCGAGTCGAGTACTGCAAATGTAAGGTCACGAGGCTTTTCATGGTTTTAATTTGAATGTCGTGGAAAGTGAGATTTCTGTGGGGTTTATACCATTTTAATGGTAAATGGAGCAATGGTATGCATTCATCGTTTTCGTGATTTTACTTTCAGAATATGAATGCGTAATTAAAAAATTGTAAATGAAAAAAATACGATGTTTTACAATTATAGTAAAATCTATATAATTTGTCGAAATATCGAACACATGGATAAAATAAGTACAGGAACCTTTTAGATGGCACATATAAATCTAGAAGAAATAATAAGGATGTCAAAAAACACCTGTTCTATCATGGTGTGATAACATTTTCAGTTGAAGAATCTAATGCTTGTACCAAAATACAGAAGCGAAGTTGTAGATGCCATTCAAAGCCATCTATTTTTGATAATGGTGCCAGTCATCGCATAACTTCGAGTTCGACAATCAATCAAAAACGAAACTTCTCTACAATCTGAGTTTTGATGCTCAAAAACTTTTACTTTAGATTAATCAAAACAATTATCAACAATGTTATTACAACATTTAGATGTAAAAAACATTTAAATCTTAGGTCCTTAATTCTAATTCTTGATGTTTTTTTCAATTGTCAGAAGAGAACCTACGCTTACATTAAACGGATCACTGTAATGTCTAGACGTTGTCCATCCCCTCAGTTTTATTGGCCTTATCCTCAGACAAAGAAAATAAACACGTTCAACACAAAAGCTACATAATATGTGTTGATTTTGATCTACTATGCCAAAAAGTTTTTCACGATGAGTCTTTTCACTATACCTACACTCTTACAGAGCTCATATTTCATTATTAGTCTGAAAGAAAAAATCCTTTGGTCGTCCAACTTTCGGATCGAAAGTCAAGGATCACATAAGGTCACAATATTCTTAAATATTGGTAAAATACTTACGTATTGCATTTCCCTGCTGCTGCAAAGGCTATTTGCAGCACCAGCAGTGCTATCCTTAAGGCCATGGTAGTGCTGAGGTCACTGCATCGTTGGGGATTTAATCTGAAACAAGATAATGAAAATAAGATGAGGCCACTAAAGAGTGGCTCATATACACAGTACGGAGTTACCAGAGTTTTCCACTAACTTACGTTCCTTTAGAGTGACGTTAAACTAATAATATGACCGTAGTGAGGGGCTAAGTGATGATAACAAACTTTGTATGTGGAGAAAATTAAAAATTGTCCTACTCAAAATGACAGTAGTTGTCAACTTGCCTCAGAGCGATGCCACGGGTGTTGCCGACCCGTTGCGTCGTCGCAGCGCTAACAATGTTCTATCAACGCGTGTCGTTTTAACGCACCGTGTCGCATATCTTTTTGAGCCTCAATTCGTCTATTTTTTACAACGTAAACCATTCAAGTATCATTGCCGCTGCGTTTTGTTTTGTTCTCCAAAATGACAGTAATGTGCTAAACCTCATTTTGTCTTTTGTTTAAAAACGTCATCACAACATTGGTTATTATTAGGTTATGAAACAGAACGAAACAGTTGACGTTTTGCTTTCGTTGATAAAGATTTTTTTAATAGAATCGAGGGGCTGCTTTGTGGAAAATAACGCAGCAGCACCGCTCCGTCGTCGCAACGCCGACTTAACGTATACGTATCGTATCGCTCTAAGAGAAGATTATTTGAAAAGAGATAGAGCGTATTTCTTTAATTGGGAGTAGCTCAACAGCCTTACAGAAGTTCGCAGACAAATGTATCTGAACAAATAGTCCTTACGAGTCTCTGCTCTCTAGGGCTCCTGAACCGCTGTGGTGATTGGCGGGTCGACAACACACGTTAATGAAGGTCTCTGTGTTATTTTTGTAGATTCTATTTTGTATTTCTATTCGTATGGTTGCTAAAGTAAATCCTTTTATTCATTTACTTACATTCTATTGAATTTTTAAAATGTTGTTTTAAGTTTTACTGAAATTGAACAGCTCAGTTTCAGCTGTCTTAGATTTATTTTTTGGCATGAGAATGAATGTGTTTTATTCTCAACTTATATTTTTCTTTACAATTAATTTTGCTTTTTAATCAATACAATGGCAATACAAAAGAAATCAAAGCCATTAATAGTTAGAAATTCAAGGATATTTTTAATCCCTACCAACTACAGACACGAGCACTTGAAACCATTCAATTCCCTCATTCACGCCAAGGGACTACGCCATGTGAGTGTTGAATGCTTTATGAGCTTTCTCTTAGATAAGCCACCCGTACACCCTATTCAACCCTAGCTAAAAGCCATAACCAAAATATAAAGGGCACGTTCCACTAAGTAGGTTTTCGTGCCTCACGCATCGAGCACTATTTCTTCTAAAGCCCATCGAGCTTTAACATTAGCCTTTTGTGATTCTTTACAACACTAGTTTCCAGAAGCAGTACCCATTAGCATCATCATCATCATTTACGGCTGGATTTTACCCTCTACTAAAAAAACAATCTAGGTATAGTACTCACGATCTAACTAGGCATTCATGAAGTTAGCCGTTTCGATATGTAGTAGAAAATTTAGTATGAAAAAGCTGCACTGCGCGATACTGCGCATGGGAACGGCTAACTTCACGAATTCCTAGTTACATCGTGTGTACTATAGCTATATATTTTTGCTTTATAAAGATTTGTTTGCGAATAAAAGTATAAAAATCTCTTTCACTTTATATCCTTAAAATGATTGCCGTCGTGTTGTCTGCGTTTTAGTGAAAACAAGGTCTTAAATTAATAATTTTCCTCGTTACTTGATGGATGGACTTGAACGTCAGCTCTCAGACACTAAAGCACAGAAGATCCATTTCATACCATCAGGGAACATTGTTATTAGTTTCCGAAGCAGTTAAGATTATCGCTAAAAGGGAAGCCCATCAAATTTTACCGTCCCTCGTTAAAATCGTAGAATATCACGAGCATTTCTTTATTCCCAGAGGTTTATCGCGTCTGTCCTTACAATTCACTGACCTCACATTATTTTGTACGAGATCCGAAACGTGACGCGTGTACCGAGAGCAATCACAGGTGTTGGATTCAGCTGGTCTACCTTTAACACTATCTAATCATTATTACTTCCACTATAAAACTTCAAACCTTCTTTCAGATTTTACAGAATTTTTTTTTGAGATTACAGATGTTGCATTGTAAATTGCGGAGAACTGACTTCTTAGAACATTGTCGATTAGTAAGATTTCATCGAAGTAGGTATGCTATTTTTGGGGATTAAATATTTTATGATAACTTATCTGCTACTAATTTAAAAATGTCTTTTTGTTTATGGTTAGTAAATCGTAGGTAACTCACAATTATCACCATCAATGTCTTTTGCATTTATTTGATTTTTTGTGCCTATTCGTATTTTTAACTGACTTCTGCTATATATTCATATAATCAATTAGGTTTGTATGTGTATATTGTGTATGTAAAAGAACAGGCGGCAGGTTAAAGAACAAATAGAAAAGATTGAACACCTTCAATTATTATTGTGACACGGAGCCTTTAAGAGGGCTGCGACCGGCGAATTTCCATAAAAACGTAATACCGAAATCATTTAAAATGTAAGCATGTTTATATCAGTTTATGTTGTTAGATTAGGAGAGTAGGTATTTATCTAGGTTCCTATTAAATTTTTGTTCCGAAAAACTTACCTAAAAAGAAATGTAAGCCAATTGAATTGAAATCTTTGTAGGTACACCAAAAATGGCATTTTTCTTTTCATTTGTTCTATAGTAAGTTTTTTGAAATAAAAGTTTAACAGGAACCTAGATAAATACTACCTTTATCCAAATAATAACGTAAAGTGATAAAAATATGCTCAAATTTTAAATTATTTTGGTATTACGTTCCTAGGTAAGTAGATACGTTCGCCGAGCCCTTAACATTCGTACATAGGCTTTCTTTAACGAGAATGATAAGCCATAATCACAGTCCATAATACGTCAGCAGTTTATGTTGATAATCACAATTTGACAAATAAATTCCCCAAGACGTAAGCCAGCCCCCCTAGCATGGCGATTTCATCTCTTCTCTACACTAGACTAGACAACACATTTTCCTATCTTCCGATTTTGGTCTTTCACGCGAACATAATCATAGCATTATGCTGTGACTATGCTCTCACTTATCTTACTTATCTCACTTATCTTACTTTTCTTACTTTCTTACTTTTCTTACTTTTCTTACTTTTCTTACTTTTCTTACTTTTCTTACTTTTCTTACTTTTCTTACTTTTCTTACTTTTCTTACTTTTCTTACTTTTCTTACTTTTCTTACTTTTCTTACTTTTCTTACTTTTCTTACTTATCATCTTACTTATCTCACTCATCTCATCTTATCTCATCTCATGAGTAAGATAAGTGAAGTAATATTAGTAAGATAAGTAAGAAAGTAAGAAAAGTAAGAAAAGTAAGAAAAGTAACAAAATTAAGAAAAGTAAGAAAAGTAAGAAAAGTAAGAAAAGTAAGAAAAGTAAGAAAAGTAAGAAAAGTAAGAAAAGTAAGAAAAGTAAGAAAAGTAAGAAAAGTAAGAAAAGTAAGAAAAGTAAGAAAAGTAAGAAAAGTAAGAAAAGTAAGAAAAGTAAGAAAAGTAAGAAAAGTAAGATAAGTAAGACAAGTAAGATAAGTAGCAAACTAGCAAACTACAAACGCAAGGCGAACGCGCGTTTGTAACGCATGGAAGACGCTTGTCTAGGTCTCAGGAGGTGTAGACAATTTCGGAAGAAAGTTTCTATTCTCGAATGTCAAAATCAGATAAAATTGAACGCCATGCTCGCATCTGTACACTAATCTCATACAAAATCGGAAGATAAGAAACGATGTTGTCTAGTCTAGTGTAGAGTAGAGAGGAAATCGCCATGCTTGGCCTGCAGAAATGACAAATAGAATAGAATGACGCAGCTGTCGTCGTCGCGACGTGACAACGTTGTAGAAATGCGTTGTCATACATAAAATATAGGTAAAAGCAATTTGCGGCATGAGGCAGGTGGTCTACGTCATTTGTGGATAGCAGTAAATACTTTGTAGTAAGCACTTTTATGAGACATAGTGAGCCATAGGCTGGTTTACGGTGCTTTTTAGATCATTACATTTGATGTAGTATTAAATATTTAGCAGAGAATATAGACCTATCGCGCATCTTGGTATAAATTCTCCTTATCTGCCAAGGTTTTCATCAGAGAAAAGGAGTTGTGTGTGTCATATATCGCCAAACTACGCGATAATGCGAAAGAGATCGATAGATTTGTTGAATGCTGATAGACATTGTCGATAGATTTGTTGAATGCTGCGGGCCTATAAAGGTCGCTATTGCAGAATTGCAATATAGAAATTGAACTATTGCCATCTCTTTTCATTGACTGAGGGTGAAAAGAGACGGCATTATAGTTCATTTCATATTGTGATTCAGTTTTAGTGACCTTTTTAAGTCCGCTGATAGACATTGACGGCGTTCTACCGCTGGGAGGTGTTATGAATGTTAATTTGACTTTACAATGATTCCATCTAATTCGACTGTTTCAGAGTGAACTGCAACCTATTTATTAACAAAATGTCCACGAGTGATCAGCGAAGAAAGTTCTTGAGCTTTGTCTTCATCTACGGTTCAACTTCTTCTACTGGATATTGACTGATTTTAGTTTGTAATGTAACATTCAACACGATCTTATCTCGACAACAAGACGACACCATCTACCGGATCCAACTATGGCTAAGAACTGTTCATCCAGGTGACTCTATTAGTAAAAACAATTTCACCGAAATCAGTCAAGCCGTTTAAGAAGAAAAGAAATAGGTACGACATGCATACCGGAATTTTACATAATATTAAGATAACAAAAATACAATCTTATTGAAAATGATTACAACGATGGAAGTGTGAAAAATATATTCTAGTTTTTTACAAAAAAATACCCATAGGTAGGTACTTTTAAATTTTTTTACTACTAGCACCCTCAAAAAGATATCTTAAAGCAAATTAAAAGTCTGTTGGGTGAAAATGACTGCGAATGTAGTAAAGTACCGTAATTAAGGGGAATGTGGGGTGGGGGGATGAACAATTACCGAGAAACTGATTAACAGGAAACCCCGCTCTCCTCATTAATGTTAAGGCTAATTAACAATTTCGATTCGCCAAATTTATAACTTTAAAGTAAAATTGATAATGTGCAGCTTTTTGAAATTAATTTTCATAATTTAAAATGAATTAACATAAATTGAACGTAGTATTTTGTTGGTGAATGGTACAATATTTTATATCGATAATAGTGCATTAATTTTAATTTTGGAAATAACCATAATACCTGCTCTAGTTATTTACAAAACTTATTAACAAAAATAAAAGAGAATATACTTTCATCGATTCAAATGTATGTAACTTAAGTTACGAAATAAAATATTAGTACTGTTATTGTAAAGGTTATTTATTTCTAGGATCCCTAAAAAGTTATGAAAAAAGGTGCTGGACAATTCCTAATCATTATAGTTATAGTCAAATAAAATAGTAAGTAGCAGTTTTGTTCTTTTGCCCCATTCATCTCTCTACAAACTGTTAGTACCTAGTACATACGGCAGCTGAAACAATTTGTAATTAGAGATTCGAAACTGCATTACCCAATCTCATTATTGTGTTCCAAATATTGGTACTATTCGATTAAATTGCAGATACGTTTATACTTCACTATCGAATGCAGTTTGTTTTTAGTGTAGGGGATTTTTAGACCTTCAAAGGAACCCTAAAAACGGGGAGATTGGTTTTGAATCCCGTGTCAGTTATCATCTTCAAAAGCGATGATTACCTTAAAATGGAAAGCTGAAAATAAACCCTTAGGGAGTGTACACATTGAGTTTTTTGCAGCGCGTTTGTATCGATACAAACGCGATTCGAACGCGATGCGAACGCGCAGCCCCCCGCGCAGCCCCTCCCGGTTCGCTTTTGTATGGAAAAAAACGCGTTGTGAACGCGCGTTTGTATCGATACAAACGCGCAGCTCAAAAACGCGCTGCAGAAAACGCAATGTGTACACTCCCTTAAATTATTAGGTAAGTAGTGTAATTCTACCAGAATAGCAACGTAAATTAGAGACAAAAAACCTGTTTAGTCTGTTTTTAACAAGTAAATTAATGATAATTAATACTGTACATTTGATTGTTGCCGATTTTTTTCCGAAACGCATTATTTATCTAGAAGAACTATGTTATGTTAAACCGTGATACCCAGTATCATGTGCTATTAGATGTGTCCATTCGCTATTCTATCTCAATCTCAATCTCAATCAAGAATTTGTTGACTTAGAGTCAAGTTGAGATTTCAAAAGTAAAATAAAGCGCTTCAGTAGGCAACCTTTGAAAACAAAAATTTTATAAAAGAAATTCGAATTACACCCCAAAGCGGTGAGCACACTAGAGAAATTGAACGTAAACCTACTTCGACCTCACAAAGGATCTGACCCTTTAGTAAAGAGCCCTTATGTAAACCCTAGTACACAGAGGTGCTAAACAGTTGGGGGTGAACCTCTCGTTCTAAGGCTAGGAGCACATTGAACGTAAACAAGCCTAAAATAACAAAATTACCTGTCTTAATTTTTTTAACTCAATCAAAAACAGCAAAATTCTGGACAAAATACGTTTTATACAAATTTGTGTTGGACAGAACTCGTGATACTTATATAAAATTCAGGTTGGACAAAAATCATGTTGAACATTAATCCTAGTTGGAATTTTGTATTTTGAACATTAGTCGTACAATGGATCTTGATAGTATTATTTCTAAGAACATACGGTAGCTTTTTACCTTTGTTTGAACTGCTTCCTTAAAAGAACTTTCCTTACTTAGAATAAATTAGAATTGATAAGCCGTAACAAAATTGTGCACTCTGCTTAATCAGCTGTAAAACTAAAAAAAAGTAATTTTTATCTACTTTCATAACAATCTACTTCTACACTTTATACTTGTAAATATAAAAATGTTTGAATTCTAATCGTATGCTTGGGATTGTTTTGAATAAAATACTGTTTTAGTTTTTACTGTACTTAGTTGTACTTAACTATTTTTAAAGCTTTTCATACTATTACACCGTATTTAATATTATTAATAATTTATAATTCAGCAGGACACAATCTTTTTAAATTCCCTTTCTGATGGAAAAGAGGGCGAGGGAGAGAAAGAGATGCACTACTTTTAAGTACTCAATTACGTAAACGAAACGGCAATATTCCTATGGAATCCTATCACAATCTATCTAAAAAGGGTCAAAAGAAAGAGACACACCATAAACATAAGGACACATTTAGTACAACAATACTTATAAAAGGTACATCATGATTAATCCAGGTCTATTTGAATAGTTAATGATGATGATGTATAAAGAAATAATCATGAGTCCCCCAGCCTCGCAGCATCAGTCTTTTCTTTATAACTCATTGACGCAAGCTGCGTGCCAGCCCTAATCCTTTGAATTAGGGTTTGCAGGTGCGCAAGACAGGTAAAAACATAAATAGTAGAACCCTTTGCACTTACAAAAGTACCCTAACACCAACAAGCTCGTAATGAAAATAAAATTAAAACTACTCGTACGTGTGTGGTTTAAATAATTTTAGGGTTAGTACAAATAAATTGTAGACATTTTGTTGTGCTCTAAAATAAAATTAAGAATTTTAAAAAGGAAACATTCACCTAATTCCATGTTTTATTTTAAAATAAATCAAAGAAATGGGTGGCGAGAGAAAGTAAAATTATTATATTTTTTTAAACCGACAATATTTCTCCAAGCGACCGGCTAAGTGGTGCTAAGTGTGCTTAATTTTTCTTTCAGATAAAACTATTTCTTAAAATTATTTTACTGTAAAAAACCTAAAACTATAGTTTTAATATTTAGTGAAACAGTAAATTATTTTTTTTATTTTTTATTTGTTATAGTGTTAATCCACACTTGGGTATCTTACACTTGAATCCCGTCGGAATTGAAAATTTTGATAAGATTTTTCATTTTCAAAAGTAAATGAAATGTGCATAGATTGCTGAATAAACCAGCTGTCCTCCTTATCTAGTTTCTAAGGGCGCTCCAGTTAATGGGTCCACGGCTTCGGAGTTAAAAATGGGATCACAGTCTGTTGACTGATGTGGTTTCTGAGGAAAGGTCAAGGACTAGGGATGCTTGACCCTTGTTTTAAGAAACAAACTAGGTCGTTTATGTTCTACATAGAATTTAGTTGATCCTTTAAGTGCAAGATGATATAAACAGCCCCCCTAGCCATATTACACTATCTATCGTCATGATAGAATAGAATACTTCAAAATGTATAGGAATTGACGTTCCAAAGGTGATGAGTCACGTGGTCAGAACGTCAATTCCTATACATTTTGAAGTATTCTATTCTATCGCGATGATAGATAGTGTAATATCGCTATACATGTGGATCGTGTGTACCTGAGAATATTGTTAATGTGGTTGGAAAACAAAGGTCCTTTTGTTATTTTTTTCCATGATGGAGGCCTTCAGGAGGCCAAAACTCCGTCACCAGAGTTAGCAACTAGCTCATATGAACATACAGACAAGTTTCTATCTATTTATCTTTGCGATAAGTTAACAACGTGCCTATGAAAAATTATAAAACAGTTGTTATAATTTTTTGATTGATTTAGGGCTGATTTTTCAATCGATAAATAACTTTTATCTGAGGAATAAATAATGGCGTTATGACATATTTTCAATACAATATCTGTCAAATCGCATATTTATTTCCTCAGATAAAAGTTATCTAGGTATTGAAAAATCGGCCCCAAGTATAATTATTATTTAACTTTATCAAGCTAAAGGTTTTTACATTAATTTATAACAAGATAAGCTTACCAACAAATTCACTAGAAATTGATACTGCGAACAAGATGATCATCCTTTACCCAAACGTGTTTTTCAATCTCAAAAATATTCAATAACAATCCCTCTTCTGTATTTTGTAAGCAAAGCTTTTCGCCATAATATTATCCTTTCGCCCTATTTACGCTAAAAACAAACTTTACGGTAACCGGACCCAGGGCAGCCGTTTTGGAAATTGCAAAACGTTGTTACTAACTCTCTAATGAGTCTTTAACCTGGCTCTGCGTGGTTGGAATAAAATTGGTTGCGTTTGGCTGCTGCAGATCTTTGCTTTGTATTTTTAACCAACTTCAAAACAAACTTAGGCCTTTCCTTTATTATTTGTTTATTTATTATTGTTATAAAATGCTTAGATCTAGACAGGTGGCAAAGGCCTAAAATTACCCTTACTTTTTTTTTACTAGATGATCTATATAAGCAGTGTCAGGAGACAATCTTTGCCTACACTTATCGGATCACTGTAGGGCCTGGACAATTTTGAGATGGAGTAGGCTTGCCCAGCACTTACACCTTCTCTCAGCTAAACCGGCCATTTCCACAGAAAATACATGGTCAATACGTGTAGAGCTGACTAAGCCGCGGGTTTCCTCACGATATGTTTTCCTTCACCGTTTAGAGCTCGTGTTAATGCGCACATACATTTTCGAAACGAAAAATTCATTGATGCAAGGATTCGATTCCACGACCTTCGGATCGAAAGTCGAGGTACTATCCCCCTCGGCTAACATGGCTCTATAACTTCAAAATATTCGTAATAGTTATTCCTTACTGATGTTATAAAGGTGTAAGTTTATTATGTTTGGATGTTTGTTACTCAACCACTCTTTAGTTCACTCTTTCCAGTGAACCAGTTCAGGTTAAACTTGGAATAGGAATCTATAGATCACATAGACAAGAATGAAACCCCTGGCGGACGCAATTCAATAAACGTTCGTTCAAGACAACATAGGTATTTTACTTTATACATTACATTTAAAACCTTTTAGCTGCTCCGCTGAAAATACCTAACATCCCAACAAAACCCGAGTAATAGGGGGTTAAACACAAACGACTTCACGAATCCCGTAACTTTTAAAAAGTTTTTCACTCCAACAAAGTCCCTGGAGTGTCCCCGAAAACTCACAACACGACGTGCGAATCTAGGTTAGTGCGTTTCGAAGTTACATCAGGGTGGCGATTCTACTACCAAACTTTTTATCAACCACCAGCAAAACGTCAACTAAACCTTAGATTTTCAACTGTTTCCTATTCTACTAATGACAAACGACTCAGTTGTGGTGAGGTTTTAGCTGAGGTTTAGACTTTGGCAGAACAAATTTTTGAAAAGTTATTCTACTAGACATTTAAGAGATCGAAACAAAACGCAGCGGAATGATTGACGTTGTCATCTAGTAGAATTGAGGAGCAGTTTAATATTTCTAGACATTATTTTTAAGAGTTTTCGGCTAATAAAGTTTTGTGTAGAATACTCAAAAATGTTAGTCAGACATTATTAACACACGGGAATTACTCACGTAAAAATATCGTCGATTAAAAGAAAAAAAAAATGTCATAATATAACATCCTTATAGTCTGTTAGTCTTTAACATATCCAACATTTAAGTTTAGAAGTAAACAAAGAATAAAGACATTTCACATTTGAGCCGCGTACCAAATCGCTCTTCACCCCACGTCATGGCGACCACGAGATCGTTTGCAGAACATTTTACACTCAGATAGTGAAAATTTAGCTTACTTTACTGAGAAATACACAACGTGTTTCACTGTCACTGATATCATTAGATTAACCACATTTTAAATGTTTTTTTTTTAATAAAACAAAACTACCCAAAACGTGTTTTTTTTTACAAAACTAGCCGCTACATTGTTGTTATTTTCTAAAGTTTACGTGATATGGAGAATTAATAAACAATCGGGAATTAGATCTAAGGACGATTCTGGAATATTTCTCTTTTCACATAGAAAACAGGTCCTCCATAAAATTTGTATCGGGCGCGATCTGTCAAGATTTATATTTGATAATTTTAAATAACCTGCTGTGTGTGTGATGTGCTTTATACTCGTATTAATCTACATTTGGTAATGCTTCTGAATGTAAAACAATAAAAATATGATTATCGCTGATTAACTGCAATTTTCAAAAAACGGGCACTGTAGTTTTTATTTTACTAGGCAACTTTTTACAAGGTGACTCAGCATGTGTGTGTAGGCAATTTTTATACCTTAAGTTTTAGAAGGCACTGGGATTTTTTCAAGAAGAACCCGACTTACATTCCTGAAAATCAGAACTAAAAATCTTCGATGCCAGAAAGAATGAAGTACTTATTTGTAAATTTTGGGCTAAAAAAATATGTAGCAATTTCAGGTACCTACTTATTGTACTCTTGATAGAACATGGCTTTTAGAAGTAACATTTGACGAAATTAACATCTCACAGTTAACAGGTACCTGCGATGATAAAAAAGAAGGTAGCGTTCATTTCCACAAAGTCTTTGACATTCCCTGCATCTTAGAAAACCGAGCTAAGAGTGCGCTTAACTACAGTGGTGCTTATCTTCACACCGGCATGGTGTCAGTGAATATACTACAGGTGTAATACTAAGTAAGTATATATTTCACATAACTTGCAAAATCTGAGGATTAATAGGCGCAGTTGAACTTCTAAGACGAAAAGAAACATGATGATCCAATGATTGTAGTGATTGCTGAACTTACATGACTCGTTGCAAGCCCGTCGTTGTCGCCATTTTGCGATATACTTTTGTACAGACAAACCTTAAGACGATGTTCAATCAAAATAAGTACATAGTTATATAATTTAAGCTTGAATCACAAATGCTGCAGCACCATTTTTTAAACTTGTAGGTTTTTTTTTAGTATGAAAAGTTATTAAATATTATGATCAGATTCTCGTCTCTCTCTAGTTACTCTACCTTCGTATTTTGTCGCTCTCCTGTAAGTTTTCTTAGTATTTATAGTTGACACTTTACTTAAACTTAAAACAGCCATATTTCCAAGAATTTAGGGTTGCGGTGCACACTATTCATGTTAAAACTTCAAACTTCTTCAGCGGTAAATATCAGAATATGTGTTTACGTGCAACCTACAAAAGCGTTGTTATACGCAGACTTTTAACTTGGCTCTTAAGACAAATAAACCTTTTTAGAAAATACGTGAAGAAAAACAAGGCAAATATAAAATGAATAAATTATGGAATCCACAGAGACCAGGATTATAAAAAGTGAATATAATTAGTAAAGATACCTATGTACGTTTTGATTCAGGTATTTACTACTTCATTATCCGAATTATACGTATATCAATAGGCATTATATAATTAATCAAAATAAATATGAGACTTGATTCTACACGCGGCTTCGCTCGCGTGGCATTCTGTAACCAGAATGATATAACCCAAAAATGTAGAAACAGGTAAGTACATTTAAAAGTTTTGCACATCTCTTTGTCAATTTACCATTTAATGTTTTTTATTTTCCCTTTCTTGGTATGGTATTCTTGTTAATAAGCAAAGTTATCTTAAATATTAAGAAAGCCTGCAATATTTTTATTCCAAGCTACTAGACGCATAAAAAAACGTTGATATGGTCGTTCGCTCTCTTGAGTGCCGTTTCCAGAAGGTTTAAATTTAAACGTTAGCTCATACATTCAGTGCAAGCTCCAAAGTTTTGTACCGTGTCACGCCCGTATTACCACAGTATTACAGCCCTCTGGTGTGCTGGCCTAGTTTTTTTAAACTTACGATATTACAGTGTGTAAATCTTAAAAAAAATGCTTTTTTGTGAGACTTGTGTTTAAAATGAATGTATATATGAAATAAAGTTTATTTTTTGGATTAACAAAACGCTTATTTTTGAAATTGCCAATTCGTTTTTTTTAGCTGATAGAAATTCAATATGAGGTTTTGTAAATCGCTGCTTTGGTAGAAAAAAAGATGTTCTTCTTTAGTGTGAGTTGTTAATCATTAATTTTCTGAAACAAACAGTCCATTAACACAGTCCATTAACAATTCGAACTCATGACCCATGGCTCGAACGTCAAGATAAATTCTACTAGGCCAATATAGCACCCCAATAAACTTCTACATTCATAAATATTTTATTCGGCCACAAAATTAACCCATTCTCGGAACAAGCCTTCAACGTCAGACCAAACTAAAATCTGTCTCCCTCTAAAATTTTGCAGCAACCGCATCGGAAGTCGTCTCGCTAGATACTCGGAGAAAATTTACGACCTGATAAAACATAGCCGGTCCATCGAGACCCCTGGAGATGGGTCATTTTGCCCGTAAACACTCGCAACTTGCTTGCATAAGGGGGGCGAGGTAGGTCTGCTATGAATGGCCAATGTGTAAAACTTGTCTGCCAAATGGATTACCTCGATTAAGTATGAGCGGGTCTGACCCGTATTTTTGACGCATGATTATGTTGAATCACGGCTTGACGGGTTGACGGTCTTGCCGTTTCAAGCACGTTGGTTTCATATCAACTAATATGCTCTACATAATAGACTAAAAGAGACATTGTTTTCACTCACCTGATTGGTAAAAAGTCAATTTGCAATGTACTCGCTTGGACTTGAAAAGCTGTACCTCGCTCAATTTGTGTCGTAGTGTAAACGAAAAGCCTGGCGATAATTACCTTACGAGTATCGTAGTTATGACATGCTCGTAGGCGAGTTTTTGTTTCTTGGTTGAATGTAAACATGTGTGTGAATTTAATTATCTCCTACAATAAAAGCATTCGAGTTTCTCACCCCAAAACGTGCGATAAACTCGCTGCATGTAAATGTCGCTTAATGGTGTGATGTGACAGTTTGAAAGTGTGCTTGAAAATTTGTATGAAATGGTTTTTCTACACTCATTGCTTTTAGAATTTTAATCATAAGATATTGGTTATATATGGGATGTTTTATCAATACTAGAACTCTTAATTAGACACACTATAAAAATGTGTCTTCTAAATAAACAAATGTGCTCTTTATTTTCTTACATACTTTAAGACTTATCCTGCAATTTCTGAGACCATTACCAAAATTCAGTAAACGCTCCCTTGTGATCTCTTAATCCCATTTAGATACAAAAATAATAAAAAAGAGGAGAATATTGATACAGGGTCGGTCATTAATTTCACCAGAATGTATGGCTGCCAGGCCTGGACCACGTCAAGCGTATAGGCATAAATTTTTCAGAGGGGCCATTTACTGAGCAGGGTTTGCATATCTGAATGTTTCCAATTACAGAAAGGGCTGCTTTGTTTTCGGGTCAAGTGATAAGCGTTATGGCATTAGGAATAACATATGAGCAGGAAAGGTTTTTTCAAGCCTCAACGGTGCTCCCACACTGCTGTTAAAAATGTTTGCAAACAATAGTAAACATTTTCTTATCAAACATTTTGATCACAATGTTAAGAAAATGTTTTTATGTTAGGTAATGTTCGTATACTTTTGGAGTGAGCCCTCATCTAACAATTCCTAATAGAATGTAACAATTCTTAACATAGTGTTAGCAAATAATGTAATGTGCCACTAATTTGTTATAAAATGTTTATACGCTTTTTCACTTCCCTTCACTTTGGGTTGTCTGTTAACATTTTTCTAATCAGTGATATAAAATAGCGCAGCTGCACATTCAACAATCAATCGACAAGAGCGTTTATCTTATCCTCCTACTGTTTTTCAGTTAGATTAGTTCAGTACATTTTTTCTTGTTAAATTTTGCAATAGTTATAAAAACTCTTATGTTTGTTTATCTAACAACCACCAGACGTCCTTAAAAATCTTAAATTCACAAGCATTTTATCTAAGTAAACTTCTACCTTATCTAAGGATACACAGTCGTGAGCCTGTTTAAAAAAACAAGCTGGCTCGAATTAAAACGCTCAGCTTCCATAACTTATTGGATGCTGCGGTTAAATAGTGATACGGGTTTAAGCCCCAGAGCTTTACGTGACACCGACTGTATTATTTTTGAAACATCTCTGATAACTTACTCAGTAGAATTAACCCCGTTTAATATTGGGATTAAACTCTTTTAAAACACAACACTACATAAAAGCTATTTTTTATTTAGTGGTTGATATTGCATAAAGTTCGAAATCAAAAACTGGTTTACGTTAAAATAACTTTTAGAATTAGAAGGGTGTTTTTCCTTTATAAGAAAGCTATATAAATGGTTACGTATTGATGTCACGAAAAATACAAGACAGATTTTTGAAATCCATAGGAACGTTTGACAGATTTTTGATTTCTTTTTTTTCATAATACAGGAATTCGAATTCCATAAATTCTTAAGCCAGATTTTCATTTGGTTTTTTTTTACAAGGCAGAAATACAAAATAGATGTAAACATTTTCCAGAAATTTTAACATCCAGATAATTAACTTTACCGCATGTTTGTTTTCCATATAATTTGTTTTCCATATATTTTGTGATCCCGAAAAATTACAAAATTACCTATTACAAAATTATGTATTCAATCTTTCTAAACGCCTACTAATTGCGCCATCTAGTAATAATTCAGAGCGTTATAAATACTAGGTACCATAAAATTAAATGACCGATGTCCATTATGTAGCTTGAAGTACTGTAGGTAGATATCTAATAAATATTGTACCTAGTTACTTTTTTTTTATTACCTTTAACATTTCCTAACTAATTTCGTGCTAGATGGTTAAGTAACCTCACCAAACACTTTTGGCAAATTATCAAAATTTAACCTTAATCGTCTATCCATTTCGAATTTGTGACGGCTCCGGCGCTTCGGGAAGTGCAGCCCCTCCGCCCTTGCGTAACAAAACGCAGCATCAGCACGAGCCTTCGCAGCTTCGGCTGTTTGGTCGCCACCTTCGGCGGCGACCAGCCTCAGCCGCTCCAGCTCGTGCTGGTGCCGCGTTTTGTCACAGCGGGCGGGGGCTGCATCTCCCTTCGCGCCTCCGAGTTCATAAAAACACTCTAGGGTAGGACAGACAAGACTACGTGGAAGTCGGGGTGGGCAGATTCGGTTCTGAGACCGATAATAACCTAAAAACGTTTCGTTTTAAGGTAAGACAGACGCAACATAAAAAGTAACACAAATTACGTAAATAATATAATTGAGTAAGATGGAAAAGGTTTTATATGGCTGGAAATTTTCTGGTAAGCGTTACTTCTGTCTTTTAAAATAAGGTATAAGGATATTGTTGTCAAATGAAAAAAAAAACGAAGTGATAATCTGGCTTTAGTGTTTCTGTCAAATGAGACTTCTGTGAAACGTTTTATCGGAGTAATAAAATTATGTAAAACAAAGTATCTCGATTTCGAGTTTCTATCAAACGTTTTATGGATTTTAAAATTCGGTGTATCGTTTTTCGAAAGATTGATAGGTTACCTATATAAATATATATTACCACAAGTATAAGTCATCTAAAACACAAAGCAAACAGCTGTATCTGTTATAAATATAAAAAACTAAATCGAAGGCTAAGAAGATGAGGTCAGTCAAACAATTTTTTTCCAATTAAAGTTACAAGAAAATCTCTCCTTAGTCCATCATACGAGATTTCCTACACCTCCCACTCAAATATATCGTCATTATTTTTTCGTTTTCTTGACCAACCACAACTATAACACTTACTTGTGGGATTATTTTGTGTATTATTTTACTAAAAACCTACCAATGGTACCTGAGAAAGCAAGTAATTTGTTTTAGCAGGTAATGGTAAATCAATTGAATAAAACATTTGGAGGCACACCACAAACACCGAAGTTCACCAATTCGCTGATAGAGCGATATACCAAATCCTTACGTAACTCAATCAAAGAGTAACCCGGATCGATCTCAATCCCAACTAGTACGTAAGAATAACAAAACTTTCCGAATTTTGCCAGAGCCCGAATTCTCTAGGTAAACTAACATACCCGACAGCGCCGCAACCGTCAACACTTCTAATTTAATTTGGAACATAGGAGAATTGGAATTACTTCGAGCCACAGAAAACAAGAAACACACAGAACAGCAAAAATCTACTTAAAGTATTATTCTGTGAACCTCCTCAGTGAGACAAAGTAGCTCAACAATAAGATTTTGTTACATAAAACTTTTTTAAGTAAGTAAAACATTTTCGGTAAATACTCGTACTTTGAGCTTGGACACGAGTATTTTAATGTTATTTCCTGAGGAATGACACATAGAACAGCTCTTGACTCCATCATAAAATCAGCTCGCTGCCACCATAACGTTACAATTCTTTTGTGTTTTACTGTCGCGAGAGACAATGAAATGAATTTGTTCTATCACAATGAACTGGACTCCGAAAAGCGCTTACATTTAAGTATATAACAGGATTAATTATTTGTAAAAAAGTAAAAAATAAATAAATAAAAAAACAGAGTATTACAACAGATCTTGTGTGTGGTACAACAGATCTTGTAACTATGCAAGAATTAACTTTTGTACGAGTAAACGCAGCGATAATTTTTTCTTTCAGATTTATTTTTATTCACTGTGACAGCAGTAGTGAATCCACGCGAGAGTTAGGCAAAGTATCAAACTCTGAGTCAATTTGGTGAGCAAACACCATTTGTCTTGGTATGCAACGCAAACTAATACAATGTGCTGGACTTTCGAACATAAATGTGGTTCTCAAACCTCTATACGAACTTCTGATTTCTGTCCAACCGGAACATGGGGCGCTACAGAACTACAATATGAATTTGCAAGGTCCTTTGGAGTTCTTTGGAGCTTTAGTCCTTTGGAGCTTTACTAGATGATTTATATATTTAGAAGGTAATGCATGGAGTGTCGCGTCAGTGTCGTGAGTCGCATGTTCCTTTTTACTTTGACAAGCTTCACTTTGTTAGAGCTTGGCAACTTTTTTTATGAGATGAATTATGGAATGTAAGCTAGGTCCCAATCCTTGTCTATTGTTCTGATATCTTACGGTATTGGTCAAAGAATAAGCTAGCTAATTGTCTATCTTTTTTAAGACAGTAAATTCTCGGTAGAAAACATTTGATGATTACATTTTAGATTGCACCAATCATGTAAAAAAATCACGTAAATCGGGAAAGTCCTAATAGATTTTTTAATTGAATGGATTGTAGCTCCAATAATGGTATTACAAACACACGTGTCGACTTGGTAAACTCCTTTTTTTTGGTCAGTTAAAAATATATTTCGTTCCTGCTTCTGCTTACGTTATCTTAATTCACAAGCACTTAGGTAATACAATTCTACATTGAACATGACAACTCTTCAGATAGAAGCAGAGATTTACTAGCTCGTAGGCAATAACAGCTCTAGAGAATGCGATAGCGGATACTAATATTACTTATCGGAGGCATGTTTACGACCACTCACCTGCGATGTAAAGTAGGGAGGTGGAGAACTAAAGATGTCACGATATCGATATCGATAAGAATAAAAAATTGTTTTGTGAAACTGTAAACAAAAAATGTTACAATACTTTCAACAGTGATAGAATTTGGTAGTTTAAACACCTAATGTAAAATTTCAACAGGCTCACGATTGAATGACTTTATCATATCTGGGGGATACGTACGATACACATCTTTGCAAAATCAGTTATTGTCAATTTCAAAAACACCTTTGCCTCATCTGTAAATTATGAATGCAAATGGTATTTCCGTATTTCATAAGACAAGTTGCAAGGACAAGAATTTATTCATCATAACCAGAAAGTAAGAGTAAGAGTAGTTTAAGTGCTACGATGACAGATACATTGACAGATACATACATAGGTACATAGCCGAAAAGGTAACCTTTCGCCTAAGCTTTGACGTACATTAAAAAGATTAAGTGAAAGTTCATGTTTTTATAATTAAATTTTATTTATCGACATTTATAATTATTATTGTTATCACCCCACAACCCTAGTGGGGTAGCTTCGGATGCGTTTCTAACACGATTAGCCGCGTTACCGGGAGTCACTCGCTCTGTTGCTTGTAAATGCTTTCTACATTGATTTGTTCCAATTATTTACCGTTCATTAGGTATTTAGGTGCTTTATGTAAATAAACTTTTAGGAAAATCACTGACCTTTTACAATGGTTGTGATTCTTTTGTTCATCAACTAACTAAAAATATAGTATACTACTTATTGTTTATTTTTTAGTGTGAACGAAATAGTATACACTAAAGAGTATAAGTAACATTTCTAAAATTAAGTTAATTTAGTAAATTTTGTATATTTGCAGAAGTCGATGAACTTTAAATCGAAAATTCATTCACAAGTTATTTTAGCAGAAAAGGTTTAAAAATAGAATTCACTAAAATTAAAACACTATTGCTTCGTTGCATAAAACGAAAGGCTTTTAAAATATTGCTTTGACATAATAACGTTAGCGATTTTAGCGATAACAGCGATAAAGTCATGTAAGTGATATAATATATTCAATTACTTTTAAATTGATGATAGTCCAAGACCTGTGTTTGGCCTAGTGGGACGTACTTTTTAAGTTTTGATAAAAAGGTTGTCAGTTCGAAGCAGGGCCACGCCTTTATCATTTTGAAATGTTATGCGGCGTTCACACGCTCACTAGCAAACAGACATTCAACGAGAAAGAGATATGATTAGAGCTAGTACGAAGTAGCTCTTCGCTCTGATTTCAAGGAGACCGACCGCGACAGAAGATAAATGGCCCTTTGAATGTCTGCTTGCTCGCGAGCGTCTGAACCTACCATTATAATGCGCATTGACACGAGCTCTTAATGATGAAGAAAAACATAGTGATAAAAGCCTTACCCATGACCTTCGGATCGAAAGTCGAGGTACATCGACCCCATCGACCAACACTACTCACTTTTTCACTTTCAAAACTTTCGTGAGTTTTACTAGACATTATTTAACACACGGGAATTACTCACGTAAAAGTATCGTCGATTTAGATACCGACACATTGTCGAAATGAATCGAAACATTGTCTGTATCTAAATCGACGATATTTTTACGTGAGTAATTCCCGTGTGTTAAATAATGACTACCTACTCACTTTTACTAAAACGTCGCACAAAATCTTCCACCTTGCTTACGTTTAAAAACTTTTTTGTTATTCGTTCGAAAGAATTTTCATCAGCGCTACCGCTATGGAAGCATTCATCTTCGCCGTCACCCACCCAAATTAACTTGAATACCTCAGCGGAATTCCCCGGAATCTTTCCTAACGGGAGTAATCCATTAGCAGAATGGTTTCTTATCAACTCATAAATCCACGCTATCGGCCACGTCAAAGGTATTACGTATTGATGGCTTTGTTTTCGATTGGATACGGATTTAGATTACGTATAGTTTACGTACGTTTCAATTTCACACACAATTTGCACGTAGATTGAAGCTTATCCTAATCATGTTAAGGCATTATGTTATTAAGTAAACAAGGTTAATATCCTACTATCCTACTATCCTACTATCCTATCCTACTAATATTATAAAGGCGAAAGTCCGTGTGTGTGTGTGTGTGAATGTTTGTTGCCTCGTATCTCCATAACTACGAAACCGATTTTGATGAAATTTGGAATGTAGATAGATAATAACCGGGAATAGGACATAGGTTACTTTTTGTCCCGAAAAATTGCACGGTTCCCGTGGGATAAAAAAAATAGTAGTCCACGCAGGCGAAGCCGCAGGCGTCCGCTAGTTAGGATATAAATGATAAATAAGATGACAGTGTAAGAAAGGTAAGAAAAAGCTTAACACGTTCAGTGCGGTACAGGACATATATGGGTTGTACGCGACTTTCTTCTGGTGCGGAAGGTAAAATTGTAGTTTTACCGCTGGTGCGGGGGCTATTTCTATAGGAAATCCTTTATGTAAAAAAGAGTCAAGTATACTTTTCTGTAGCTTATTAAAAATATAAGCAAAATTTGCCATAAAATTGTACAGGACACATATGGGTAGTACGCACTTAAAATCAATTTTCGTAATTCTGTGCGTTACCATACATATATGTCCTGTATCCGCGGATCCGGTGTCGCGCTGATTTTTACAGTAGTGCGGAGCAATCCCTATCTTGTTAGCACGTCATTTGTCGATTATTACATTAACGCCTAAATAAAGCGATCTCATAAAATGTTATTGATGGTCGCAATTTAATTGAGGATTGAAAATCATCAATATCCTAACCCAGTTATTAAAAAAATCAATTGCCGCATGTATGTTCCCGCATTACTTGAGAACGGCTTGACTGATTTGACTGATTCCTTTTTTGTTTTGTTTGTAATTGTACGGACAAAGTTTTTATAAATTAAAAATTTGTAAGTATGCGGTGGAGGTCTGCGCCGAACAAAATTGACCAAGGATGCACCAAAAATGAGTCCTGCATATACTTCCACCAGGACCATAAATCCATGCCGGGGTCTTTAACTTAGCTTGTAATTTAAGTAAATGAAGTTTTGTTCATATTCAGAGAAATAAATGCTCCTTATCGATATCGATTGTTCAAATTACGGTTAGAACATCACTAAACTTGTGTAAAGGACAAACGTTTTGACCCTATTTTCAGTGCGGTACAGGACAATTTTTGTGGGTATTTAGTTTTAGGTATAGCTTCTAAAGTATTCACCAGATCTCCGTCCTGGCTTACCATATGTTAGATAAGGTTATAATCTACCCAAATAATTAAAAAAATAACATTAAATTACGAAATTCATTAAATTATAGGCATTTCAAAAAAAACATAATACAGGACATATATGTCATGTACCGCACCAGGAGTAACTCTCGTACCTACCATAAATGTCCTGTATCGCACTATCTGAAAGTCTTGCAAATACGGTCCCGCACCGAACGTGTAAGTGCTAAGGCTTGTAGAGGGAAATAGAATAAGAACCCTTATTGTGTCTGCTCCACGTAATGTTCGACTTCGAACTGTCCATAGACAGGAAAATGAACATGATAACAAATGAATAAACTATGGTTTAAGTTATTACTGATCTAAATCTACGAGCTACGAGCTACGAGCAATGCTATCTACGAAATGCACACATAACTCTACGAAGTGCTACGTCGTAGCTATTGGTGTATTAGACAGAGTAAACAGAATCCCCCTTACTTATGAAAGATGTTTAAAGTTGAACACTGGTTAAACAACGTCCTGTCTCTATCCACAAATAAAGACAGTGTTCATCTTTAAATATTTTTCATAAGGGGGTTAGTGCTACAGCTACGGCCTCTTAGAAACTTTTATAAGTAACCATTAATTTGTCACTATCCACAAATAAAGACAAGACGTTGTTTAACTAGTGTTTAACTTTAAACATCTTTCATAAGTAAGGCCCTGACTGTTTGGGAACGGTATGTGCGTCGTAGGCACCGGAAATGTTAAATGTTATAATACTGATTACTTAAATGTGAGCATTTGCCTAATGTACGGCGTGGGTTGACGTAGGTGAGGTTGTTCAAGTATATTAAAAGTTTTGATCCCTCGTTTTAAATCTTAAAATAATCTCGAATCTCATAAGGGTGTAAGAAGAGACTTTCTATCCTTTGGGAAACAGTCGTGTTTTGTTAAAAGGAATTAATTATTAAATAGGTAATTTTCCACCCGGCTGATTGTCAAATCACAGGGTTATTTTAAAGTCAGAAGTAAAGTACCTAAGTAAGTAAGTTCATATGAGGAAGTGGCCAACTCTGGTGTCGGAGTTTTTAGACAGAAGTCAGAAGTGAAATAGACGTTTGAACTATAAAACAAAGTTATGATTAAAAGTCTGGATCACGAGCAGTTCTAAAGTGGTAATGCTGTCTAAAAATGCTGACGATAGTTTCCTGAAACAGATCAACTATCTTTAGATCGTTTGTAATGATCCTGAAAAAACTTGAAGCTGAATGTGGGAATGTACCAAATGTGTTTGTACCTCTGACTACCCCCTTAGACATCATCAAAGGATCAAAAAATGCCTAAAGATCTGAAAGAATATGTCTACCGCACCTTGGTAATACAGTCGTGGTCATATTTCATTTTATTAAAAAAAAATTTGGCTCTAGCAATAATTTTTATGTT
The DNA here is from genome assembly GCA_958496255.1 of Camptogramma bilineatum. Lineage (NCBI taxonomy): Eukaryota > Metazoa > Arthropoda > Insecta > Lepidoptera > Geometridae > Camptogramma > Camptogramma bilineatum. Next base: position 3,942,662 of record OY292460.1, read on the forward strand.
CTGTGGATCTAGTGTAGTTTTTAAAGCTATATATTCTTAAAGCTTTAAAAACTACACTTAACGTAGGAGATTAGTTTATGTTCCAAAATTATTTGAAAACATGAAATGTTCCCCGATTTTGTAGCTAAATGTACCAGGTTCAACCTCTGACATTAATTCACTAATTAACATTTCGGCTCCAACACAATGCAAACGGGATTTCCTTACGATTCCCGGCTTTAGATGATAATATTGTTATAATACAAGAACTTGTTTGTTATTAATTTTGATGTACGGCAAACATTTACAGAGGATACAATAATCCTACTTCCTGTAAACATTATAAATTTAAATGATTGTGGTATGTTTGAAATAAAACAGTTGAGGCACGGTACACGATTGCCCCAGTATCGTTGGTGGTACCGTAAGGCAGTCGTGGCACGGCACGGGCACGGTACGTAGTCATTCTCTTCGTAGGCTTGCTTCCCACGGTGCGTGATTCCGCGTATTGTCACGCATGGCCGGACGACCACGGATAGACACGCACTTTGCACGAGTTTCTTCCAACTGTGCGTGCCTTCTTGTCTTGAGATTGGAAGCAATTTGGTCATTTGTGTTTAGAGCTGACGCCGCACCTTTGAAGTTACCGACTCTCTGCAGATCGGACGTGCCGCAACGGATGTGTCTGCGCTATCACGGAAAATATCCTTCCCATGGTGCGTCGAGGTGGGCTGACCGCAATACTGCGTACCGTGGGAAACCAGCTTATAATAAGGAAGCTGGCTCACAGTAGCCACTATGCACTACCGTCCGGTAAACATCGACATAGAAACAGATATTCAAGGTCTTCTTAAGATACTACGGAGGTAGTCAGATACATGTCCAAATTTTTAAAGTAAAACTTCTTTACGCACGCTGACACACTTGGGGCGGGTTACTTCAGTGGTTTAAATAAAGAAACTTACTCGTTTTTTTTAGCTGACACATTTAAATTGTATTACATTTACCTCTGAATGTTACGCCTGGATATTTGTGTTTCTTAGACAAAGTTCTGAGTCTGTTATGAATTATTAAACAATGTTGGGCGAGAGGGTGGTTTCTTTAATGCAGATCCGAAGGTTATGGGCTCGAATCTCGGTCTTATCGATGTATTTTCGTTTCGGAAAAATCTAAGCTCATTAGTTCTGCACGTATTAGAAAAACATAACTACATACCTATTGAGTTTACTAATAGGCAACAATCGGCATGCAACGTGTCACGTTTAGAATGCAAACTTCTGCAATGTGCCAAATAAATTAGGATATTTAGGATGTGCCTACGAATTTGGTCAGGATCATTCGAGGGAATTACAAACAGAAATGCACCTCGAGAGGGCAGAAAATTGCTCAACTTATACACATTGAAGTCGGTTTTTTTTAATTTTTATTTAGCCACTTGTGTCTACCGTTTTTCATAAATTCATGCACATGCAAAAGCACTTATAATAATTTGTCTACCTTTATATTATAGAAAATAACCATATTTTAATCATTTTATTGGTAGCAAACCTTTGGACTGGTAGAACGCGTTTGTGTGCAATGAGACTAATAGCCTTGTACATAATACTCGGTGCATTTGGCGTGAGTCCGGTCATTTCATTCCAGTGCTCAAAGGACTGTCGAATGAATACTGTTGCATTGAGCTCCTTTACACTATTGACTGATTCAGTATTGCGTCGCTTTCACTTGTGTAATAGAAAACTAGTTAGTCGACGGGCTTGTAACCTATGTCATACTCAAGCTTATTTATTTTATCCTAGACTTGTATCGTATCTACTATTATTTATTATGTGCTTGTATCCCGGATAAAATTAGCCCATGTATTATTCGAGGTCATAAACTATGTATTTACAAGTTTTAGCCATCCTAGTAGTTTTTGCCTGTTTTTGCTTTGTAATTTAATGCAATTTTTCGCACCCGCAAACCCCTATATTATTGCAAATTTCATCGAAATCGTTAGAGCCGTTTTCGAGAACGCTATTCGCGTTCTCGAAAACGCTATTCGTTCAAATATACAAGTAAAGTATACAAAAATTATAATACAAGTATACAATGCTCGTTTAATAGTATAGGATTTGATTGATCTTTTAACTAAATTCATCTGATATTTACGTGTGTCAGTTAAAAATTACCTCTATCCCTACGTACAACAGCTGCAATTCCATTGTACGCACTAAACCGCTCTATAAGCTCTTACGATGTTTGATTGGCTCAATACAACCGTGTTTGTGTTTGCTCAGTCTCGGTTTCACTGAGGTAGATAATGTTAGTAGTAAAATAGGCACATTTGTGGCTATTTTGGACCGAAACACAAAGGCATGAAAGTCGAAATTTCCATGCTGAAATGTTCTGAATAGGCTGCGCAAAACAAGATTTGGCTCATACTCGTACCTTCATTTTCATAGAATATGCGCGTTTATGTACCTCTTGTGTTTACTGTTGAAATGAATGGCACATAGTAATAATAAGGGTATGTAGTCATAGTAATAATCCACAAACAATTATGAAATTAAAAAAAAATGAATTTTGAAATCACTCTATCCCCAAGGCACAGTAGACATTCTTTCAGATTTTTGGCATTTACGATCCTGTAAAGATGTCTAAGGGTGGTAGTTAGAGCTATTTCCAAAAAACAATAAAACCTGGCGGCAATGGTTTTGCAATACATGCAGTTACTCTCTACCTACTTACAATATGTGAATATAATATTGTGAATATAATATAATAATGTGTAACGTTTATTTGGCACACACACAGAGGATACAGAACAGAAAAAGGTACACGGAGAAAGATAGTTCTAAGTAAACATAAAAAACAGACAATAAAAAACATACCAGCGGTGCCAAAAAGGCCCAGTCTCAGCTAATGCTGGACACTCCCATGAGGTCCCATGGGAGACAGCGCTGATTTTCAGACTGTGCCTTTATAGGGTGACTACACGTATTATACCTAATATTTGGCCATACCTCTGTTAAGATAATCCTTTTGACATCTCCTACAAAGAATCTTAAGCAACTGAAAACCTAATCACTGCCATAGAGTGCTTTATAGAGCTAGGTTATCTATAAAAAAAATATGTAAAGGTTCAAAAAGGTAAAACAATCAAATGGTTTTACCAGCAGCGCCAGGAGTCGGGGCTTATCCAAATTGGCCATCTAAACTGTGAAAAGCTTACATACATCAAAACTCTTACAAGGGGTCAATGAATTACCGTAATTCGGCCGAGATCGATGTTACCCACATTAATTCGGCATTGAGCCTTGTTACACCTGGACGGCGCCGGCAAACAATTGCCGCCTAACGAACCCCAATTAGCCCGAGCCCTGCGGTCAGGGTTCCGTATGAAGCTATCAATTAAACGCGATGCGATTGATATTGCCCGCCTTCAGATTTTTGGTCAGTTTTGTGAACTTATTGCTGTTTTACAAAGCTTTTCGTGAGCTATACATCGTAAAGCATTTAATTTCATGCTTTCACATTCGTATAACCTTAGTATTTATATTATAAATGAAGAGATGATGAGAGATGCAAATGTGGTGAGTTTGTAACATTGACTGGCCAATCAGCTCAGTTGGTAGTAGCTCCGCCTTCTGCGTTGTAGGCCGTGGGTTCGATTACCACCCGGGACAATCATTTGTGTGATGAACATAATATTTTTCTGTGTCTGGGTGTTCTATAGTAAAGTATTAAGTATGTACAAACTTAAAAATTCCAATACTTACAAAATATATCTCAAAAGTAATGTTCAAACGCGCTTCTGATTATGCCTCTCCTTAATCAAAAACTAAAAACTACGAGAAAATTAATCATGAAATACGAACTTAATTTTAATTCGTTACAACATACTAACCTATATTCATAACTTTAAAAAAATTGCTAAAAGACCACATTTCAAAGGATTTTTCGTTAATTGATTCGTAATGACTAAACAAAACCTTATTACTGAATAGACACGTTAATAAATCGACTGACATTTGCCTCTCAGCCTCTCACTATGGCATAGGCCTTAGTAAACATGATGCAGCGACAATACGCAGAATGTACCCACCGCTTCTTACCTACTGATGCACCAAAACTACGCGCTACAATTTTTATTTTTATTTTAATTATTTACTAAGACATACTTACTCTTATAATTCCTACCTATGTTTAGTTACCTACTACCTACCTACTTAACAACACTACATAGAACCTACTTGTTATTTATTACCTAACCTATTGTTAAGCTACGCTATTAAGGCAAAACTTTTTACCATAAGTTTTTATGTTTCTCTTTAAGTGAATTTGTAATAATTATTTTGAGAAATAAATATCTTAAACCATAAACCATACAATTCGTAACAATACCATTTACCGTGAACGATATCGTTTCCCCATTCCCCATGTGAACTCCTCATTGACTTTACTCTGAAACGATTACCTCGGTAATCCAACAAGACTAGCAATTAAACAAAGATTAACTTAACCTCAGCTTAACTGTCACAGTGGCTAATCCCGTAAGACAAGTCTGCTCAAACAGCTCTCTCTGGGACCAATCAGGTTGCAAAGTTAGGCAACTACCTCTCAGAGGTGCTTATTACGTCTGAAGTTGGTATATTCTACTGGTACTAACTTATTCTGTGGTCACCGACTTGCGAATTGGGAGTTGGATCTAGGTTTTGTATTTTGTAGACGATCTTCAATCAAAACATTTTCTATGGTTGTTCCACGATTTCCGCTCTTCCTATAAACTCCACTCAACTTCTGTTCAAATTGAAACACCATTTAAACTATGGCCATCCTTTTTTTTTTATAGTGGCAAATAATGACAGGGCGAATCTTGGGTATAGTTTAACCAATGTTCAAGTTGAGAGGTGTTTAGATTGCGGCTTCAACTCAGTTTGTAGTAAGTAGCTCAGCCTTCTGGGCTGTAGCATGTGGGTACCCAGGATAAACATTTGTGTGATGATCGTAGATGTTTGTTCTGTGTCTGGTTGTCATAAAGTTAATAAGTTTTACAGTCAAGTCTACAAATCGCCAATCGAATTAACAGGCTATGTAATCGTGGCTCTGATTATATTGGTGGAAAGTGAACTCGGTACATTTCATCAACATATGCTAAACTACGAAAATTGGCAAATTACATCGTTTTTAGTTTGAGTAGGGTCTCAGAACTATACCTAAATAAACTATAGACTGTTGTAGATTTACTAATCTAGACTAACACATACATTTATATTCAAACTAGCTGCTGCCCGCGGCTTCACTCGCGTGGTACCCGGATAAAAAGTAGCATATGTAACTCTCGAGCCCTCCAACTATCTACACGCAAAAAGTCACGTCAATCCGTCGCTCCGTTTTGACGTGGTTCCACGACAAATAAACAAACAAAAAAACACACTTTCACATTTATAATATGATATGGGTACGGATTACATTAACGTCAATGCTTGTTCTCAAAGCGAGTCTTGTTTTCAAAACACACGTCTAAGTAATCTGATTTTGTGCAACATTCAAAGTCCTTTGATAACAGCCGGTCGTTGAACTTATGTTATTTACTTAAAGAAAACTTGGAGCCCAAGTTAGCTGAACTTGACATAGCTATCACAATAGTTTGCTAACTTAGCTAGATGAATGCCAAAAGAATTTGTAAAGCTGTGAATTCACGAACGGTTTTATCACCATACAATTTTTGGTAGATGAGATAAAAATGACTAATAGCACAGAATAAAATATAGTCCACTCGTCTCGAAGTGCATTGAGACTTGCTTGAACATTTTCTGTAATAAAAATTATATTTTTTTATTTCTTATTCTCAGTATTGTGTTTTGTGAAACAAATAACGATTAATGGAATTTTATTTTATAGAAAACCTTGGTTAACATTAACAATTATTCAGCTATATTATCATCATCGTATTGATCATGTTTTTTCTTAAACTAGAAAGATGGTTCAGATGTTGACCAAGCCTACTGCATCTCAATAATGTCCCAAGCACTAAAGGAAAGAGCACACTGCGTTTTTTGAAGAGCGTTTGTATCGATACAAACGCGATGCGAACGCGCTATTCAAAAACGCGCTTCAAATACGCTGTGTGCCCCACTCCCGGTTCGCTTTTGTATAAAACGCGCGTTTGTATCGATACAGAAGTGCTCCGAACGCGCTGCTCAAAAACGCGCTTCAGAAAACGCCGTGTGCCCCTAAAGCATTCCGTACGTAAGTGTAGGCATAAATTGTCTTGTAACTCTGTACAAATCAACTGACAACATAATGTTAAAAGCCCTATGTTATTTTTATGATTTGTGGGTTGTACCTCTATTTTGTAAAAGAAATTCGATCCTAGTTACCTAAAAATGGAATATTTTTATTTGGATAATGCGTAGGCTCAACCAAACATTATCCACACCCACGTTACATTTTCATGAAAAAAGTAGATGTTATTTTAAGGATTTATTTTTTAGTATAGTTAATTCTTTGGTTCAGATAAAATAATATACATACACTTCAATTATAAACATCTCCCAACATTTTAATAGAGACTATAGTCTGCAAAGTTAGTTCTTATTTAAAGTTTTGCATTACCTTTTAGCTAGAATTGATTGATTGGTTCAACAGATGAAAGAGATGACCTTTGTATAAGCATTGTTAGTAAAAATATTAACTTTTTTCTCGCTGTTGTAAACAAGTCCTTACTAAAGGTGCCCGTCTACGCCCTACGTCTGACTTCTGAAGTAGTGTATGTATTTTGAATCGTAACACTATTTGCAGTAAAATGTACTGATATGGGTAAGCTTGTGAGAAAGAAAGGATTTACGATGAAAAATGCTTTGAGGTTTAGCACTAAGGTAAAAAGAATACCACTAAAGCTTAACGGGTTTACTTTCACCTTTAATATGTAACTTTGTATTTTTTTTCATAGCATCTTGGAGACTTGGAAGTTCGTATGAGCTTGAAAACATGGTGACAATTTTTTTAATGTCTTCGTATGATTTTATGATCAAGACTGTTAATCCAACATCTCTCTAAGCGTGAAATAGCTTAGTTTTTATTATCACCAGCGAACAATTGAGCCTACTAGAAGCAAGGCAGTAACACCCACTTTAACTAACAAGGCGGTTTTTTATTATTTCGTTTTTTTTTTGTCAAACTTCATTAAAATATGCCAAAGTGAAAAATGTGGATATTCCTGCCTTTGCTCTCAATAGACTCAATTACTTGTTGATTAGGATTTATACTCACGACTTTCAGAATACAGGAACTATCGCACTTGGGCAATACCCACAACGATAGGAGTATTTATGGGTCAAAATCAGAGAGGTGGGCATTTTACGTTTTCAAATATCTGAAAAATTAAGTTCACTTCTGATAGAGTTTAACAAAAGATGTTTATAGCGCCAAATGTTATGAAACTTTCCTGAGAAGGGCCACGCAAAAAAACACGTATTTCCAAAGTTGTGGCGGTTAATGCAAATTATGGGCTAGTCGGACGTCATTTTGGGAACGATTTTTAAATTGATTTAAAAAAATATGTAAGCAATGTAATAAAGAATTGTTTTTAAAAACCTGTAATAAGCATGTTTCTGAATCATAAAATATTGTGATTCACTTAATTGTTTTTCGTAAGACATTACTTTTTTTAAAATACCCTTCAATTTTTTGTATTTGGTCTAAATTCTGATACAAAGTTTAATTTTTTTGTTTTGACAGCTGGGCTATGCGGTTACTAATAATATAACTATACAAGTATAAAAGACATTTGATTCTGTGTATGCAAACATTTTACGATAAATAATGATTTATTGATTTATTTGCAGTTTTAGTGACGTTCCCGGAAATGACGATAACGTTCTCAAAATGACATAGTAGTTTCCTAAATGATCATAGCGCTTTCTAAATGATCGGAACGCACCATCTATCTATCTATGGCAATATTTTTATTTGTTTGTTTGAACAGTTTGTTTAACAGTCCTGGGTGCTAATTCTACTACCAAACTTTTTATTAACCACAAGCAAAACGTCAACTAAACCTTAGATTTTCGTCTGTTTTCTATTCTACTAATGACCAACGACTCTGTTGTGGTGACATTTTAGCTATGGTTTGGACTTTGGCAGAATTTTTTTTTTTAAAAACTTAAAACTCAAAGATTATTTATTCAATAAGATCATGTAGGTTGATCACTTTGACACGTCAATTGTTTGATATAGTTTTGATACAATATTTTATGATTTTAATATAAATAAACGGACTTGGAGTCTGATAATCGTCTTATTCCAAGATGACATTATTTTTGTTGTTGGATTACACCATTGGATAGGTAATTTAAAAATTTGACATAATGTACGATAACTTTTCAGATTGGTTGTTATAGTGATGAGAAAACTCCAAAAAAACGGAATTTTATCGTGTTTCGGAGCGTGCAGTTGTCGTAAGCGCCACGACCGAACGAATTTACATTCATCTCTATTTTACCGAAGCTAAGTCAAATATTTGATGTTGCTCTCATCAATACGCTAATTTTAGGTCGAGATAGCGCCTTAAGACCATACCCTGAGCTAAAATTAGCACATCGATGAGTACAACTTCAAATATTTGTCTTAGCTTTGTTAAAATATAGAGGAATTTAGAATGCGTTTGGCCGCGGCGCTTACGACAGCAGCTCGCTCCGAAACACGACAAAAATGCAGTTATTTGGAGATTTCTCATCACTTTATCAACCAATCGGAAAAAGTAATCGGCAATTATGTCAATTATTAAATGGCCTATCCAATGGTGCAATCTAAAAACATAAATAACATCAACTTTAGAAGAAGATGAAGATTTTATTTTAACTCACAGGAATTACTCACGTGAAAGTTTTGAAAGTGAAAAAGATGAAGAATTATTTTATTTTTAGTGGTTTTTTCGTTGATTTATGATCAAGCAAATATGAAGTTAAATAACAATATTAAACGGAGAATTAGAAGATAAAATGTTAAAGATGCATGTTAGCTTTTCAGTTACTTTCCACTTACTTTATTTGTCGAGGGTATACAGGGTGAATTTTTGAGACGGGGCAGTAAGGGCAGCCACCTTAGCCGTTGTAGCTAGAGAAAAACGTTCTTAGAAGACTATCCTTAACTTTTGAAGATATTTCGATCTGCATTCACAGATTTTGAAAAAAATGTACAGTCAGCGAGATAATGGGCAATTTACACAAAAACTTCTTTGATGCCAATCGATACTGTTTCATCTGAGGATTAAAAGACTCTAAAAGACCAACTGAGGCAAGAGTACTAGAAAAGTCAGAAAACCTAAAAAACTTTTACGTACTTGTACGAAACGTATTCGTACGTTGTCATTTTTCATCATTTTGTCGAAATATCTTCAAAGGTAAGGGTAGTCTCCTAAGAACGTTTTCCTGTAGCTACAACGGTTAAGGAAGCTGCCCTTACTGCTCCGTTTCAAAAATACATTTTAGCAATTTCTGACTTTTCTAGTACTCTTACCTCAGTTGGTCCGATAGAGCTTTTTAATCCTTAGATGAAACGGGATAGATTGGCATCAAAAAAAGTTTTTGTGTAAATTGCCCATTTTCTCGCTGACTGTACATTTTTTCAAAATCTGTGAATGCAGGTTGAAATATCTTCAAACTTAAGGATAGTATCCTAAGAACGTTTTTCTGTAGCCACAACGGTTACGTCCGTTCCACCTAGTTACATTGTAGTTACATTGATGTAACTAGCTAAGGTAGCCCTTACTCTCTTGTCTCAGAAATAAATTTTAGCGTTTTCTGACTTTTCTAGTACTCTAACCTCAGTTGGTCCGATAGAGCCTTTATGAAACAGGATCGATTGGCATCAAAAAAAGTTTTCGTGCAAATTGCCCATTTTCTCGCTGACTGTACCTTTTTTTTCAAGATCTGTGAATGCAGGTCGAAATATCTTCAAAAATTAAGGATAGTCTCCTAAGAACGTTTTCCTGTAGCTACAACGGTTAAGGTAGCTGTCCTTACTGCCCCGTCTCAAAAATTCACCCTGTAGACAGAAAAATACAGTGTTTGGCTCAGGGTAGGCCTTTATGCTACGTTGTGCGCGGTCACTATTTGGATGGGTGACCGCAAGTGGCATTACGAGCTGAGCCCTTCCGTGCTTTGGGGGGTACGTTAAATTGTCCGTCTTGGCTTTTAAGTCGTTGAGCCATGACGGAGGCTTTTAGGTGGTCTAAAATCTCCGTCACCAGAGTTGGCCACTAGCTCATACGAACTTACTAATTAACTATTGACTATGCAGTAACATTGAATTTCATACACAAATTGTCATTTTGGGAACGCCTGTCATATACGGAAACGTTCCCAAAATGACCGTTCCCGAAATGACTTTACGACAGATTTTTTCACGTCACGCATCATGACGCTATTTTTGATGCCGGTTTTAGAGGTTAATAACAAGTGAGCCGTAATATTTGTCAGAATTGCACAAAAAACACTTGCTATTTCTAAAAACTAATTAGCAAACAGCGTTCCCGTAATGACAGGGAATTAAGGTACGCTAGACATTTTATCATATTAACGGTACTTATCAGCAAAATAAAGTGTTTATTTCAGAAAAAACATTGAACATTGTTTATTTTGACTTGTGGACTTCACATTTTCGTTTTTGGGACATCTGCGCAATGCTTTGTTTTAGTTCTATAAAACAATAATGACCACGTTCACGAAATGATTTTATAAATGTCAGACAACATTTCAATAGCCCAAACATGAAAATTTAAATGTTTTTAATTCATTTAACGTTAATTCTAATATTTTAAATAAATGTTAAGCTAATATTACAGACATTCGATTAATATTTTATCTTCGTTTTCTTTATTGACAAATCTGAATTACGAAACATGGTATATGGACGCGTTCCCAAAATGACGATTTAGACATATTTTTGTTCAAAAATCAATCAAAACATAATTACTAAAAATAAACACGCGAGGTGCATATACTTTGAGATGATATCAGTATATTTAAACGCGTATGTTACTGTTTTCATGTTATTTGTTACACAAAAATGTTATCAGAAGCAAAATGTTCACCTCTCTGATTTTGACCCTTATAGCTACAAGGTTCCAGTGTATTTCCTCGAGATTTCGTTCCCTATTAATATTTCATGACGAAATCTGTGTCGCCTCAATTTGGTGTGGGCATCAAACACCTGTTTGCGCACGTAATGCCGGGAACGTGTGAAAAGCGCCTCATTCCGGCATCTAGTCTCTTTGAAGTACGATAGGCTGTTATAATTGCCAATAGCTCGGAGCTAAGTCTTCGTCTCTGTGCGTGTGGTCCATGTTTTAAGAGGCTGTGATTTTTTTATAATTAGATTTATACGAGTGGAAACTAACCGTTCTACTTATCAGCACCCCCCAATTACTGTCAAAATTGAAACACCGTTTAAACTATTGCCATTATTTTTTTTTAAATAGTGACAAGTAGTGACAGAGTGATATTGAGCATTGTTTAACCACTGTTCAAGTTGAGAGGCGTTTATAAGTAAGGCCTTGTTTAATCCATAATAAAAAAAGTTGAGGACTATGTAGAAAAGAAGAAGAAGTTGAGGACTATGTAGAAAAGAAGAAGATTAAGGGAAAGACCAAGAACAAACAATACGAGACAAGATAAAAAACTTTATTACCTAAACTCTTCTAATTAAACCATACTTACCTACCTAATTAATTTTCTACTTTCTCTTTTAGTTACTTACATACAATTATTAGCTAATTATGGTTTTAGTATTCTTAAATTTTTAAATAAATAAATATAACTTTGAAAAACATCATATGGAAATAAAATCATCAATATTTATGATTGTTTCAATTTCGACATTTAACATTTGAAACTGCAATAAAAGTGATACGGAACTCTCAAAGCGTGAGTTTGGCTTGCTCTTGTCCGTTTTTCTCCTTCTTCAAAAACATTTTCAAAAGGTCAAGTAAAAGTTGTGTAGGCGGTTGGATTTTAAGCCCTGAATGGGAGTGGGCGACGGTTTGAGTACTATAATTGGCTTCTGTTAGTCCGTTCCGAGATAAGCTGGCTTTCACGGACCTCTTAAACAAGATTGTGGCTCGGCTTAATTGAGGGAAAAATAAATAAATTTAAAATTCTGCTACTAATTCAACTGGTTTATGAATTTCTTAGTATTAATACGCTAAGACCACTTCCCTCCACACCCTCTAAAAGTGACAGAAATATTGTTTGAAAAATAATACGCGTACAGGTGGTACGCGCACACTTTAGGATAAATGGTCTAAGTTATTACGGAAAGTATCTAATTGTTAACTGAGGTGAGGCAAAAAGTAGACATTTGCCAATTGTCTACTATTAGATTTAGCGGAAAATGAAAAATCGCCTAGTTCTTGAGACAGCTCTAAATTGTCCCAGTTGTTTATTGAATAACTTCTTGAATTTGTATAAATAAACTTGCTGGAATCTGGAACCTGAATCTTTGATAATATAATCTAAGTCTGCCATCCTACAGAATACAATTGTGAGTTTGTTTTAGATAAAATTAATTAATCAATTGCTTGACATTTCACACAACCCCATCTATCCAATAACTAAGCAAAGCTCGTACTATGGAAACAAGTTATCTGATAGAATACTTATATACTTTTTGTAACACCTAGATACAGAACTACCTGGGTAGGAAATAAACCAACCACCTGCAGCGCAGAAGGCAGAGCTACTACCAACTGAGCTAAGAGGCCAGTGACATTAAGCAAATAGGATATCTAAAGGACTTGGTAGGTAGACTTTGCTCTTCCATAGAGATCAAAGAAAAAAAAAATTAGTTCTCGACACTATTACACTATTATAATTATGAAAGAAAAGAATTAATAACACACGAACCCTGGAATTTCAAATAAGATTATGTGGCCAAAGCAAATTGCTTAGTCACATTAGGCTCTCCTTGGGCTAGATTTTTATGTAATCTGCTACCTATTTCTTGTGTTTTGCACCAACTGTGTAGTTTACTCGACCCACAAAGGGCTGGTTTATGTCCCTGGTATCTGCCAAGGACTATTTTTAGCAAATGCCTTCTTATCTTAATAACTTTGCTTAGCTTCGTGACTTTAATTGAGTCTTTTGTTGCCACCGAGTTATGGTGTGCAAGTTTGTTTGTTCTGTAAAATAGCTGGAATAAAAAGAGAATCTGTGAGACTCCTTTGTTGGTAAAGTACCAAATAAAAGTAACTTGCTTGATAAGCAGATTGTAACAGGGAAATTCTGAAAGTTGATTTTCTTACATTGTCCTATAAATATATACCTGAGTAAAGCTGACTGAAGTACCTGTTACACGGGTTTTAACGCACCCATTTTAAGGCATCAATTTATTTACATCAATAATGATATTTATAAAAATCTATGTGTTTAATATTAATATCTAGTTCCTATAGAAAAAGTCCTGCTTATAGTTTGGGGCTAGATGGAGCTGAGTAAAATTCACTTTATTTTTTTAAATATTTTATTGTATGCTCTATTGGTTTGTAACGCTACAGATTTGCAGATCATTAAAGAGTATAAGTAAATAAAAATGAAAATAAACAAAAACTTTTTTTATGAATTCTATTTTAAAATTAAAAACATTAATTTTTGTAACAAAAAGTTAACTCCTATACCTATTATAGCACTTATAATAATAGCTAAGAAATCATAATCCAAGAGGATTAATTCTATTATTTTTCGCTTATAAGAATACCTAAGCAAAAAATAATAGAATATCTTCCGTAAAAGTAAACTAAAACCCTTGTTCGCTTTTTAAATTAAATCTTGTCTTTGCATTACAATTCTAAAAAGCTTTATATAAAGCTCTGTCAGCTCTGCCCGTACTTATTTATACACATAAGTAATTAAAGATGGATGTGGAATATGTCTACTCCGTACCTCGCATTTAAAATTAATATTTAGTGTAACAATATTAAATTTGAGTTCATTAAAATAAATCCTTTAAATTATTTGGATAATTTATTAGATTTAGAAGCTACTCCAAAATGTAAAGGTTAAAATCTTCTTGTGGTCACAAATAAAAAAATTCAAGAAGTATGAATGTGTAATGTAAATTATGTACCTTAGTACCTACTCATATTTTTCATAAAAGTTTTTTGAATTTTTGAGCTTACGGGCCATTTATAATTGTAAAGCGGGTCACAATTTGGGCATAGGGTTGAGCAGCCTTGCTATCGAAGTAGATACTCGTACCTAATAGATAGTGTGCACTGTATCTACTTCGAACCTATAGAGGTATAGGTGTGGACTGTCTAGTCAGCGTTCCTTGCGAATATTGGAAGGGCCAATAAATATGACGGAACGGGAAATTGGAACGAGTTCAGCTTACTTGGCATTCGTGTCGTTATTACAATCGGTTTCTATTACCTACAGCATCTTGCACCTAAAGTTTAATGTCTGAAACGTTTCAGCTGAATTCAACGTGGATTATTCTATCAAATCGAATTGTTCCGTATATATTTTGTTTTCAATTGCTGATGCTGCTTCAGTAGACTGTGTATTTCAATAACGAAGTATTTTGTTAATAAAAATTATATAATAAATACTTAATAATAAAATAAAGCTTACGGTCATTTTTACTCTAACTGTCAAATTGTTATATGGACACGGGATTTTATCCTATATAATTTACCTTATTTATATATCCCGACGTTTCAGCTAAGTTACAACAGCCATGGTTGCGGGCAGTCTGCCCGCGACCATGGCTGTTGCTACGCGATAAAATCCCGTGTCCATGTAAATTTCAATACGAATAGTGATCGCGAAAGTTTAAAAATACTAACTGTCACATAAAACATTTATCGTTGTTTTGTGGCTCTTGAACGTGTCAGATGAAGGGATGTTATAATAGGCATGATGACAGTAATCAAGTATCACCAAAATATTTATCTGATCTAATGAAATAGGATTCAAAGATTTTGAAAAATGTATTTATTCTCTTATTAATGTCGAGATTACTAATTTATTTGCTAAAATAAATCTACAAAATACAACAATCCGCCATGATAGCCAAAACGCTCGCCGGTGTCATGGCGTCTGTCATTGCGTCTCGTCTCGGTAAACATCCTTTTGTTTCTATAGTAACTATGTAGTCATCACTGATTGATATACCGATCCGTGACGTAAAAACAGACGCCATGACACCGGCGAGCGTTTTGGCGTGAATTTGAAAATTTAAATTTAAATGTACTTTTATTGCACAAAAACCTTAATTTTCTACAGAAATATGATACCTATATTTTAGACATAATAGATACTTCTGAATATCATAGAAGAGATTTTGAAAATTAGGATTCATGCCTATTGGTCACGATCCTCTGCCATACATTAGGAAACGACAAAGAATAAAACAAAGATGCTGTACCGTAGTGATCAAAAGATCCCAAGGCACTGAGTATGTCTGCAATACCTAGGATTTGGACATGAGCTGGTTTACATTAACGTCAGCAAATAGGAAACCAAAACGAAGTCTAATCGAAAAGAATATCGTGATCCAAAACCAAAATCGAATAAGCAAAACAGGTCACAGCTCTATTATCGTCCCATGACCCGTCTGTCCCCGGGCATACATACATATTTATCTGCCTCGGGGACACCAATTGCCACTAGTATATTATACGCGGTCTGAATAAACGGACAAAGCTTTTTGCGGCCATAGTTGATGCGATATCGACGGAAACTAGAACGAAAAATGCATTGCGCGTGATTTTTAGACGAATTGATAGGGATTTGGAAGATAGCACGGCGGATTTTTTTATTGTATTTATCAGAAACGAATCTATAACAAACTTACTACTTGCAATAAAATATTAGGAGAAGTTAAAACCTTGTATTCAGTTGACAATAATTGCCGCGCAACATGTTGCTCATCAAGCGACAACGCGGAACTTTTTTAAGCAGTGTTTTCATGTTACTCATTAACTGGCAACGTTGCCGAATAAACTAAACTATAAAATACTTAACTTAGGCAATCTCAGAATCCAAAGATAAGTAGCAATTTTTTTCTGGAGTTTCATAGATTGTACAATTCTATAAAAATTGTCCTTCAAAAATCGTAATGTGAAGCTTTATTAAACCATTGTACTCGTATTACAAAAAAAAAATACAAAAAGAGGCAAGAAAAAAATTTACCTGGTAAACGTCATTTTTAAATTTATTCAAAACACCACCCCAAGTTACTTTTAAACTTAATTGAAAGACAAAATGCACGGGGCTGCTTAAGGGGCCGTCTTACTGTTTCATTAGGGGCATTAGTCTCTCTGTAAAATTTCCATAAAAACTCTTCAGCTTGAATTCGTTAGGGGGTTTCTTTGTTGTACTCCAAAGTGTTTTTAAAGCATTAAAACGGAATTTATAATTTAACAAGCTGAACCAGAATTAAAAATTCCTGATGTTGTCCTGTCACAGACCGAAAAGATCAGTTATTTGGGATTTGTGTTTTATAAACTCATCATTTTGCTAAAAAAAAATCAGGCAATCCAAGCAAGCCTTCTGAGAGGAAAAAATTACTACGCATGCCGGAAATTAAACTGAAAATATTTGATTTGATTCAAATAAGAACATGATTTAGCATGTTGTGAGTTACTACTACAGTTGCTCAAAACAATTCTACAAAATAAAACTTTAGTCTGCAGAGCAGAGTCAGAGAGTTAGAACATGGTTAGAACATGTCGATGGCAGCAAAGTAGAAACGGACATCTGCATTTTTGCGAAAATGCTTTTTTTACAAAAATGAGCTTATTTTAACCTTATCTACAAGTCTGCATTAAAATAATTTCGAATTTCAAAATAATGAAGAAAATCTGGCACGTATAAAAAGACATCTACACACGAATTTTAAAAAACGTCGCAGTAGAAACGGACATTTACCTATGACCGCCTTTACTTCGGAGCTTCGTCAGGTGGCCCAAAAATGTGTACGACGTAAGCACGGACATCTGCCACTTATCCGTTTATCCGTCGTACTTTTTGCATATATCCCAATCTAATTAATTTACTATTCTGTGTTTTATAAGGAAATTCATTATTTTTTCTGTAGATACACTATTTTACACATTGGTTTTATCAAATTCTTTGTTTTATTTTCAAATTAAGATGCAGAAAATGAATTAATTCAGCTAATTGATCTATAAGCAGACATTTACGGCAATTAAGATACCTATATGTTTAGAGGGTCTTTTCATAAAAGCAGGTTAATACCATTTATTAAAACTACTTTAAAAAATATTTAGAATGTTCTTCAACTACATCTTCAGGTTTACAACAAATAAATTAAATTCGTGTAGAACCTTGCCATCTTTACACCATCGTCTGTGGCGTTTATTAGGTCCTCCCTTAATATTTTCACATATTTCCTCTACATCAAACCACTAGGTACTTAATAGTCTTTCTTAAACTTTCGCGATCACTATTCACATTGAAAATTTTATGGACACGGGATTTTATCGCGTAATTTACCTTATTTACGCGATAAAATCCCGTGTCTATAAAATTTTCAATATGACTAGGTGCATAAGTTAATATTATTTACAGCTTACTGATCTTAGGAAATGACACACTTGAACATCGTTTGATTGATGATAAAGAGCGTTATCACTTACAACCTGTGCTAAAATACATTATAAGCCAAATGCTAGTCTAGCCAATTTAACTGTTTGCCCTCAATCACGCGCAATAACACCTATACCTCATGGGTTTATTTCATTTAAACAGAATCGCATTTGCTGGAACTTATTGCTGAGGATGATCATTTACGTTCTTTCAATCCACAAATCACTTTACCATACATTTTAATCACTGATTCTAGTGCAACATCATCAGCAATGGTGCTTCTAGTGAAAGCTTTTCTCCTTCGGAGAAAACGATGTAAATTTACAGTTGACGTTAGGAAATAAAGCAGAAAATGCAGAAAAGAGAATTCGATCGATACAAGAAGATTTTTTTTCTTAATATTGATAAAAAAATAAAATGATGTGCAGCTCCCATGCGAAAACTGTAAAATTAGTGACGAAGTAACACGAAGTAGGTAAGTAGGTATTTGATTTATTTTTAAGGTTTGGGTAATGATGATAAGCAATGGGAATTACTAATAAATTCCCATGTACTTATTGGCCAATAAGGCCTATAATTAATTGACTAACTAACTTTCTAAGACTGGTTTTTTAAGAAAGAGAGACGTTAGAATTTGATGGGTATTTAATTTTTTTTTGTTTTGGTTGATAGTTACTGGTATCTAGTGTAATACCTACTTAATAATAAATTTCATGATGTTTTCTTAAAAAAAGGTATAAATACCTATACTAATTTGTGAGGTTTGGGAACTAAATGAGTTTAACTGATAGACGTAGATGAAGTTTAGTGAAATGTTAAATGCAAAGTAAATGAAGACATCTACAAAACTTGGTCAAAAAAAGGAGAATACTGTTTGCATGGTGCTTAGATTTTCTTTAAATATCATTAGAAATATTACCGGATGCTCATTATCTTAGTTTATTAGATATTTTAGGTGGAATGAACGCTTTTTTTATCACAACGTATAAACGGATATCAGGCAAATGTCTTCTTCTACGTCGAAGTTTTATCAGAGTATAAAAGTACATCTACATTATTTCAGTAAAACAGTGATATATCAAAAAAATCTGTTATACAATCAATAAAGAAGGTTATTTTAATGCACCTCAGAAAATTTCATGTTAATCGGTTCATAACTCTCAAAAAGGCAACATGTTTTTACTAAATGTGCTCTCCTGTAAAGTAGCGTTTTTGTAGATGTCCGCATCTACTTTGCTGCCATCGATGTATCCTACTATACCTTCATGCAAATACTACCTTAGAATACTCAATTACTACGTAGAAATTCACAAAGAGAGAGCAAATCAACCAAGGAAGTCAGTTCAGGAGTCAACGCTCAATTAAGTGGCGAATTCACTGCGATATTAATAAGATCCTTGGGAACATGGGCCCTGGCAACTAATTAATTCGATACGGGTATTGCATTTGGAAATTGTTTCACGCTTGCCCGTGCATGAACCAGTAGTCTTACTCTAGAGAGCCAAAACGAATATATCGAGATGACACATAATTTACATACTCATACATTTTCACACACACACAAAAGACGTGCTGTCTCGACTTTCAATCGGTCGTGGCTTAGAATCCCGGCCCTGTGTGTGTAGATTTTTCGTTTCGCAATGTGCATGTCGCAGGCAACTGGTTGAATTAGCCATTCAATTAAATGCCTAGCCATTTCATTGAGTACCGCCATTCAATTGAATGGCTGACCTTCGTTTAGGCGGAGTGTTGAATACAACGTTCCACACTACGGCTAAACGAAGGTCAGCCATTTAATTGAATGGCAGCGCTCAATGAAATGACTAGGCGGTTCACTTGCACACAGAAAAAGTAAGCAGGTTTTGGTTTTTTTTATAGCACGCGTATCACAAAGGCTGCTCGAAGGTAAATCCATTATTTTGTGGCATACGAATAACACTGGGAACTTATTTTGTTTATTTTTCACGACAAAACAACACACAACATTCAAGAAACACCAGCTGTAGACGCCATCTTGTGAACAAAATGAAAGTAGCACCGCGGTGGCTTGGTTGAATGGCGGCACTCAATGAAATGGCTAGGCATTTAATTGAATGGCTAATTCAACCAGTTGGCTGCGACATGCACATTAACACGAGCTCCAACTGTGAAAGAAAAATTCGTGAGGAGACCAGTTGGCATTCTTATACGTAGCAAGAAACACGTTTATATCATCTGTAGATAAGTTTATTATTCGTTCTGGGGTTTGTTCTGATAACCCTGATCTCAGGGAATCTTGAGTGGGATCAATAATACCCTGTCTTGTTTCTGTATTAATATTGGATATAGAAAACTGTTTGTTCTTTCATAAATTCAAAACATGAGTAGGTACAGCTGTCCAAGAATCATATCAGACAGAAACCCATTTGATACTTGTCTGTCTATCCAATTTATTAAATGGGAACCTTTCAGACATTCAATTCAGTCATCATGTAAATCTATTTCACAGTTCTTGGCAAAGAGCTAGTGCACGAACAACCCAACCAAAATGCTTACACATTTTGGCTTCAGTTGCGTTGTGCAGTGCAAGGATAAAAAAATAACCTGAATCTATTTCGGATCATGACCTATAACTATTTATTCGTCTTTGTGTTTAATCGCGTAATCTTTTATAGGTTGTCTAATGAATAGTTTCCTCCGGACGTTTTCTAAACATCATATTACAAGTACTTCGTATCGAATCTCTTTCTATCATCGCTAATACTTTGTTATGACCACGTGTGACCACTTATCGTTATTAAATTACAATACCCATACATTTTCTCTGTTATCTATTGCGTTAGCGATTGTAGATAAGTAACTTGGCTACAAGTGCAGGTTACCACTTGTAGCCAAGTTACAAACCATTTTTAGGACCTTTACATCTTTTTTTACTAGATGATTAATACAGTGTCAGGAAGCAATCTTTGCCTATACTTAATGGGACACTGTAGTGCCTGGAACATTGTTTGAGATGGGATAGGCCAGCACCTAAACCATCCTCTCAGCTTAACCGGCCATATCCAGAGACATGGTCAATACGTGTGGGGCTGACTAAGCCGTGGGTTTCCTCATGATGTTTTCCTTCACCGTTTAGATCTCGTGTTAATGCGAATATAAATTTCCAAATCATGTCGATAATTAGTATTCATCACTTTGTCTTAAAATAAGTAATTTATTTTTTATTTTTTGGACCAAAATGTGTCAATATCGAGCAGAATCTGGGCAACTAACATAGACTTATTAAGTGAAAAGACCACCAATCTCATGTGATGAAGATGAAATTACTTTCCACTGTCATGTGAATAGGCTATGTCAGATAAGCTTACCTATTCCAAAATCTAATTGGTTTAGGGTGCACACACAGGTCGAATAACTCCGAATGGTCCCTTCTGATTTCATCCACTAAGGGGCTATGTAAATATTTAGATTATTACCATCTCTCTGCGAAGGATTTACCAGTAGTTCGCTTTGAATGGACTTACATTTGAGATTAGGATGTAATCTTACTGTCTGCTTGAGTGAAAATGAATGACGTAAGATCTATTTTAACTCGATGTGATTCCTATCTCAGGTTCTTTTCTTTGATGATATTTTAGGAAAATGGTATGAATAAATAATTATATTTTTGACACAGACAATATTTGCATATTTTGCTTTGATGTATTTTTATTTAAAGGTTAAAAAAACCTTATTTAGACGTAATATTTTTGAAGGTAAAAATATTACTTATACGAAATGCCTCGAGGCAGACCACCTGCTCGATGGTCAGATGACATAGTGAGGGTGGTAGGAGAGCAATGGATCAGGCTGGCACAAAACCGCCAGGAGTGGCGTGATGGAGAAGAGGCCTTTACCCAGCAGTGGGTGTTACAAGCTGCTTAGATAGATAGATACGAAATGACAATGAAATGAAACATAAGAACAAAAACGCTTATCTTTCAGCTGACATTTTGAAAGTAATATGAGTGTCTGCCAAAATATCCTAAGATTCAGAACTTCTTCCAGCAAAACGTGTTAAAAATCGGCAATTTAGTTAAACGCTTTATCACGTGCCGGTAACAAATTCAAATGCGCGCCATTCGAGCTTTACATTTTAAACAACGTGGAAATCATTTCGATGCTCGGGAGACTACAAAACGTTGTGAACGACCCGTTATTTTGTCCCCTGTTTTAAAAGTTTAAACAGATTTTACAACCAAAACTAATCGTTGTAAAGCTTGTTGCAGTGGAATGATTTAAATTTAATTTTACAATAAATTTATTTAAAAATCCCTCAATAGCAGTCTTAATAGATTCTTTAGATTAGAGTATTAATTTAATTACATTTAATTTTATTAGATGTACACATTAAAATTTATAGAATCATTCTTTTCCTATTTTAGTACCTACGTTTTGAACGAAGGTGTTCCTATAAGATTTATCGCGTTGTACTAATATAAAGCAGTCTTTAGCAAGAAGAAAACCTAAGTGCATTAGGAGAGTCCTACAGTTTACAAGTCCTAAAGAAAGGTTAATTTAGGAATAAACTAACTCATTAACTATTAATTATGTGCGAACTTTGCACGTATTTGGCATACTGCCCATTGCGTTGCTAGCAATACACTTCAGGCCAAAACAATTGTACGCATTTTCATAATTTCGCTGCTTAATATGTAGAGTAATTTTACCGTGGAGCCAAGTTATACATTGCAATATTAAAGCCATAAATTCTTAAAAATTGTATTATTTTCACCGAAATTTGAACACTGCAGGCTTAATAATGCAAAGTGTAGGTGTAACTATCCATTGAAAAAAGTATTTAGTTACGTTTATGATTATTTTTTGCTAAGTTATAACTTTTTTATGTCATTTTAAGGCGTTTTTACAATATGATTTTGCTTGAAGTACCTATTAAAACAAGCATTCATTCATTTTAACATACACTCAAAATTATTAACATGGACAACAAAATGTTGGTACCCGCTCGTTATTGCACTTTTTTTGTAAGGACTATCGAGCTCAATCCCCTTATTTTACGTACCTAGGTACTGATCAATAAATTTTAGTTAAAATAATTGTTTATATACAAAAAATTGCATTAAAAAATAGACAGGTACCTAATACAAATTGACTTATGTACTTACTTGTGAACTATACCTACAATATGAGTCTGTTAAAGTACTTTACAGTTGAGCGCTTTTGTGCTTTGAAGGACACATAAAATTATCGTTCTCGGCTTTTGTGTCAGTAAGCCAGCCACGGAGGACCTCAGGCATCTTACTAGTCCATCACCAGAGTAAGCCACATACGACATCCATACATTTTAACCAAACATTATTGTGATTGAATCCACGTTAAAGTTTAAACACAAAAACCGTTCAAAAAGAGATAAATTAAATCGTACTTTTCGTGGCCCGATGTGTATCAAAACTAACGTCGAGTAATATGGTAAAGTAGAGTAATATCAGTAAATACAGTGAGCAAACGTACCACTGCATACAATTTAATAACGAAATGAAAAGAAAATTGGACTCACCCGACTCACATGAAACGAGAGAGGTTTTCTTGAAATTTTGGAGCTTACCTGCAAACGAAATTAAATGTACATATTAATGTGGGGATTATGTTACTTGTGTAAGTAGAGTACATACATCAAATTGGAGTAAACTAATGAAAGCAAATAATTGAAAATAAAATGAGTTTTATTAACCGACTTTAAAAAAAGGAGGAGGTTCTGAATACTGGTATACTTTCTGATTGGTGCCACAAAAATTTGGTGAGGGTCTGTTGAGTATCTTTGGAGTTTTGAACAGATATGCACCTCGAGATTTCAGAAAATTGCTCAGCTTATAACATTGAAGTCGGTTTTTTTTTAATTTGGCACTTGTTTACACCAACTACAAATAATTATGTCATTATAGGATGTCAACAAAGTTATTTTTGTCATTTTTTATCCCTGGATGAAAGATGACAAAAATAACTAGGTACCTTTGGTAGGAAAGGAACTGTCCTTTCCTAATAAGAACATGAATGATTTTACCAAGACCAAATATTTTTTTTAGTACAACACAACTAGCGTCGCAACACCGACTGCTTCTACTGGAAGTGAAGATTAGAGTACAAACGGCCAGATGTAAGCCTAAGCCCCCACCGAAAATCAGGTGGTATATGTTGGAAAACGAAATTAGTGCAAACAAATTCCAAAAGAAAGTGGTTGATAAAATGATTGAGATGGATGACAGAATGGAAGAGATGTCAGTGAATGAGTGCTGGAATGAAATGGCGGAGTGTATAAGGAATGTAGCGAAGAACGTTTTTGGTGAGACGAAAGGTAAGGGTGAGATTGATAAGGATACATGGTGGTGGAATGAGAATGTGCAAAAAGTTTTAAAAGAAAAGAAAAATGCGTTTAAAGAATGGAAAGGTGTGAATGACAGTGACTCTAGGTTGAAAGAGCAAAAAAGACAGGTGTATGATGCATGCAAGAAAAAAGCAAAGAGGGAGGTAGCTATCGCTAGAGGTAAGGTCCAAGATAAATTGTATGAAAAGCTTGGAAGCCCTGCAGGACAAAAAGAACTATACCGTCTAGCGAAAATGAGAGAGAAGAATACTAAAGACATAACGCATGTGAAATGTATAAAAGACGATAGTGGAAAGGTTTTAATGAGAGATGAAGAAATAAAAGCTCGTTGGAAGGGTTATTTTGAAAGGTTGATGAATGAAGAAAATGTGTGGAGTGGAAATTTAGAGGAAGTGCCACTAAATTTGGGTTTAGTAGAAGAGATAAGTGTGGAAGAAGTTAGAATGGCAGTTCAGAGTATGAAAAACGGTAGAGCGGTTGGTCCAGATAGAATACCAGTTGAAGTTTGGAAATTTTTGAAGGCGGATGGATGGAAGTGGCTGACTTTATTCTTCAACAAGTTGTTACATGAGGAGGCGATCCCTGAAGAGTGGTGCAGCAGTTCACTGGTGCCCATCTTCAAAAACAAGGGTGATGTACAGGACTGTAACAACTATCGAGGAATAAAGCTCATGTCACACAGTATGAAAGTTTGGGAGAAAGTGATAGATAGACAAATGAGAGAGGAATGCGCGATTACCCAGAACCAGTTTGGTTTTATGCCAGGACGGGGGACAACGGATGCAATATTTGCTCTACGTCAACTCTGCGAAAAGTATCGCCGTGCACATAGGAGCTTGCACTTGGTCTTTATTGACCTAGAGAAGGCGTACGACCGTGTTCCCAGGGAAGTTCTGTGGTGGGCTTTAAAAGAAAAGAGAGTGCCAGGGAAGTATGTTAGGCTTGTGAATGCGATGTATGCAGGAGCACGCACGAACGTCCGGTCCAAAGCCGGCGATACCGACGAGTTCAATGTGGCAGTAGGTTTGCATCAGGGGTCGGCTCTAAGCCCTTATTTGTTCCTCCTGGTGATGGATGCTTTGACATCAGACATACAGGAGGAGGCACCCTGGTGCATGCTGTTCGCCGATGACATTGTTCTCGTCGGAGAGGATCCAGCCGAGGTACAGAGCAGACTGGGAAAATGGCAAGAGAAGCTAGAGAAAGTGGGCCTTAAGATCAGCCGCACTAAAACTGAACATCTGTTCTGCAACTTTAGTGGCTCCCCTAGTTTCTCTCAAATTGCCTTAGATGGTGTAACCCTACCAGTCTGCTCCGATTTTAAGTACCTTGGTTCGCTTCTCCAAAACGACGGTGATATTGACCGAGACGAATGCGGGATGGATGAAGTGGCAACAGGTCTCAGGGACGATATGTGACCCGCGAATGCCTCTTAAGCTTAAGGGAAAAATTTATAAGTCAGTAATCAGACCTGTCGCGATGTATGGATCAGAGTGTTGGGCAATGAAGAAGACTGATGAAAGGAGAGTGCACGCTACTGAGATGCGGATGTTGAGATGGATGTGTGGGGTGACACGTTTGGATAAAGTAAGGAATGAGTATGTAAGAGGAAGTTTGAAAGTGGCGCCTGTTACTGAAAAGGTGAGGAGTGCTAGGTTAGCTTGGTATGGACATGTTATGAGGAGGGATGAAAACCATATAACCAAGAGAGTGATGAGTATGAATGTGACTGGGTACGCAGGTAGAGGAAGGCCGAAGAAGAAGTGGTTGGATTGTGTGAAAGAGGATATGAATGTGAGAGGAGTGGATTCTGAGTTGGCGAATGATAGAGGTGAGTGGAAGAGGAAGACATGTTGTGCCGACCCCACTTAGCGTGGGATAAGGGCAGGGGAATGATGATGATGATGACAACACAATATTCACTGTGGTAGAGACGTAGGTAGTTAAATAATGCATGCGCAATCATTGTGCTGCGACGGAGTAACTATTGCCACTGAATATACATAATATACATTGTGGGGAGAAATTTGCCAATTATAGCTTTGATGACATTGTGATTACGATATTCATAACTAAAGTTGGTAGCCATATTTGTTGTATGTATGTGTAAAATAAATGTAGCACTAATAGTTTTATTAAGATTTGAAGGATTGCATTGTCCATGCATATTATTATTAATGCTGTAATCATCATTCTCATACAATAAGTAAGTACTTACATTGATTTATTGTCGTTCACTGACTCAACAATTTATTTAGGAACAAAAGCAGCAAGCAATTATAATGTATTTTTTGAAGATTTTTTGTATTAATTTATTTACAAATTTCACTAAAATCACTAAAATTGAAGTAAAACCAATTTGTTGAATGAGAAAAAAAACAAGTGACGACTGATTTTTTTTTTATTTTGAATTTCGAACTCTTTAGATACGAAAATAAGTTTCATTAGGAATAAACTCTCTATGCTTGAAAATGTAAAAGAAATATTCTTTTTTTTTCTGTTCTTTATTTTGATTTCGCACGGCTTGTGCATTCAGCCAGTGTCAAGTAGATAGATAAATAATTTTTTAACATTTTTGATGTGTGGAAGTTGAACGGGGAGACCTTTGCTCAGCAGTGGGACATGATAGGTTAACTAAAAAAAAAAAATTTAGGTTATTCTCAGGGAAAATGTAAATAGGTAACTATTTAAGTAGGTAGGCACCTACTTATTGTCTAAAGTGACTAAATATTTTAATGGGGTATTTTACGTACGATACGTTTGGTATCAATTAAACAGATAGAAATGCATAATTTTTTTAGTCCGTCCTACTATTATCTGAAAATATCACATGCATAAACGAATGTTGTTTATGCGGTTTTCCCCAGTGACTACAGTATGGGGTTCTTCAAAAAGGGCGTTTTGAAATTCTTAAAAGGGTCAGCAGCGCGAGTGTGACTCCTCTGGTGTCACAGGCGTCCATAGGCTACGGTAACCGCTTACCATCAGGTGGGCCGTATGCTTGTCTGCTACCTTAGTAGTATAAAAAAAAAAAAAAAAAATGTTGATTTTACACTATGAATTATGCATTCTGCGTTCGACGCCTAGCCTCATTAGGATCCTTGTCTCCCTACCCCATCTTGGCTTTACAACCTCACTTGCATGTAATAGTGTACCTACCTACTATGCAGGGCCACACTACGGGGATAATATGGCAAATTATTTTCCGGATTTCTTAAGGCCACACCACATAAATCCGGCAAATAATTTGCCATAATTGTGGCCCCTGCATGACTAGCCTCTCAGCACAGTTGTAGCTCTGCCTTCTGTACTGTTGGTCGTGGGTTCGATTCCCACCCAGTCAATTGTACGAATACTTTCGGAGATTATACCTGTTAAATTCAAACTTACAAACTTCTTGTATGATACACTAATAATCTACACTAATCTATCTATATTAATAGGTACTTATAATAAAGCGGAAGAGCTTGTTTGTTTGTTTGAACGCGAAACTTTGAATATCAGAAACTACCAGTCCGATTTGAAAAGTTTTTTCTGCATTTGATGTAAACTCTTGAGGAAGGTTATAGGCTATTTTCCATCATCATCATCATCATCATCATCACCATATACCAACACTACGGGGGCAACGCCGCGAGGGTGTTGCTAGAATAAATATAAATAAGTGTACACACTGAAAGTAATTACTTACATTCTTGTATCCGTTAATTAGAAAAAGGCTAGTATTTCTAAAATATTACTTTTCACCGAAGCTCTGTTAGGAGTAAAAAGTGTTTTATTTTATCACGTCTCACAAAACATCCCTTACAATCGTTTATTACAGCCCCAGTACTTTATTATCGTTGAAATGAATTTATTGGTTCCGTTAGATAAAACCTTTAATTTTACGCTCTTGAGGTGGCAGATTTATAACCGTTTAATAACGTTCTAATTACTACGTAGCTATGAAAATAAAGACTTATTTATTTCATTCTACTGTAGCTTATTATTTATTTTGTTGATAGAACATTTCTGAAGGAACCTGAAGTTAACCTGAAGTTAGTTGTGTGATGATCAGTGATCGGAGTAGGTAGAGCTATTTTATGTACTTGCCATATGATAGAATAATATGGATATTCCCCGAATCCCGGGATTCGTTTTTTAGCTAGAAAATTAATAAAAAGCTTTTTGCTTTTTGCTATATACGGGTTTAAGGATTGTATAATAAATAGATAGAAACTTGATTCATGAACACACATATATTTTTATGTAACAATTTCTTATATTTATACAAGAATCAACAATCATTTAACATTTTCATTCTGAAGTTGTACAAGAACATACCATACAAATTATTAGTTCCTCAAAAATCGAAACATGATTGAATCCGTGGAATCGGAATCCCGTGGAATATCCATATTAACATCAATGTTTGCGGTCAATGAACCTAAATAGCTCTACCTACTCCGATCAGTGGTGATGATACTTATGCTACATGTCTTTGCGGACACGTTAAACCGGGTCCAAACTTGCAACATTTGCCCGATCAGATCACCGTATCCGTATCAGCGTATCACGTATCAAGCCCCGTATCAAGTTGTGGACGCCTCGATTTGCTCCGTATCCGTATCTTCACAATAGTTTTTGATGATCGGACAAAAACCGACACGACATGGGTCGGGCCGTATCATAACGGCGTATCAAGATCGCGTATCATGATACGCGTATCATCTTCCATCCACATATTATGCGATCATCGCAACGTGCACTCCGTGCAGTGCCCTCTCAGTCTTTTGTTTGAGAGCGGCAGCGACCGACATCTACGGTGTCTGTCGTTGTCTGTTGATGTCTGACACCGCACGCTACGTGTCTGCCACGGCTCGTGCCTCGCACTTTCATCTTTGTCAGTCAGGACAAAAAATACTGTGAGTGGTTCCTATTTTTTATGCAAATAGTCAATTTATTATTTAAGTAAGTACCGTATTGTATTTTGAGTGACTGCTACAAGCTACAAGATTCAATTCCAATCCTGGTACGTTTTAGCAAACAAGTCCTTTGTTCCCAACCTCTTGGCTACCTCTCTATTCAAATCATAGAGAACTCATTCAATAAACGATACAGTAGGTACAACTTTATTACCATCTTATATTACTTCGAAATTGCATTTTCATCTCTATCGTGAAGGAGCATGGCTCAATTTGTAGTAGATATTCGCAAAATATAAAGTGGAAGTGTACAATGAAATCCGGCTACACTTTTTGTTCTCGTCAAAGCTGTGGCAAAAGAGGGGGTGAATTTAAATTTTTCAGTGGATGAACAAATCTATATTGACACGGCTAAGCTGGCATCGATATAGCCGGAATTTATTGGACGAAACAGAACTTCAGTGTTTGTTTAGCTTGTGTGGTGGTGTATTGCACTTCAAAGGAATATTAGCCAAGCAGTCAGCTGAGTAACAAGACGGGATTTATTAAAATAGTTCACTATAATAAGGGTACCTACTAAAGAATTAGAAACAATCGAACATAGACCCCCTTACTTATAAAAGATGTTTAAAGTTGAACACTGGTTAAACAACGTCCTGTCTCTGTTTGTCACTATCCACAAATAAAGACAGGACGTTGTTTAACCAGTGTTTAACTTTAAACACCTTTCATAAGTAAGGCCCAAAACCTCCTTTTTTGAAGTCGGTTAAGAATACGTTTACCTTTGAAGCTTTTTATTTCTTTGTTAACATTCAGGAACTGGTTACGCGAGGTGTTTACCTCGAAACTGGTCCGTAGTTTACGATTGCTACAAGAATACGATAAAAAACGTTTCAATGGAAAACAGCTTCAAAGTCGTGCAGAGAATGTTTTCATGATAAAACGTAACGACATTTTGTCCTTGTTGACGACACATTCAGTTAATCCTACTAATATTATAAAGGCGAAAGTCCGTGTGTGTGTGTGTGTGTGTGAATGTTTGTTACCACGTATCTCCATAACTACTGAACCGATTTTGATGAAATTTAGAAGGTAGATAGATTTGGTTCTGGAATAGGACATAGGCTATTAAAATTTTGAAAAATCAGCCCCTAAAGGGGTGAAAAAGGGTAAATACTTTTGTATGAAACTTTTTAACGCGTTATCCTATTTACTTGAAACTTTGTTCAGATATGTAAAATCAAAAATGATTGAATACGTGTTTCAGGATTTTTCAAAATAACTCTTAGAAAGTGATAAAATGGGGTTTCAAACTTTGTAGGGAAACTTTTTAATGAGTCATGCGACTAGCTTGAAATTTGGTTCGAATACTTTACATACAAAAATTAATAAACACGTGTTTCAGGGTTTTTCAAAATAACTCTCAAAGAGTGGTAAAATGGGGTGTCAAAGATTGTACTATACAAAACCACCATACTATACCAACCTCCCATACAAAATCGGCATGGCCATTTGGTTCCAATCCTACTAATATTATAAAGGCGAAAGTCCGTGTGTGTGTGTGTGTGTGTGAATGTTTGTTACCACGTATCTCCATAACTACTGAACCGATTTTGATGAAATTTAGAAGGTAGATAGATTTGGTTCTGGAATAGGACATAGGCTATTAAAATTTTGAAAAATCAGCCCCTAAAGGGGTGAAAAAGGGTAAATACTTTTGTATGAAACTTTTTAACGCGTTATCCTATTTACTTGAAACTTTGTTCAGATATGTAAAATCAAAAATGATTGAATACGTGTTTCAGGATTTTTCAAAATAACTATTAGAAAGTGATAAAATGGGGTTTCAAACTTTGTAGGGAAACTTTTTAATGAGTCATGCGACTAGCTTGAAATTTGGTTCGAATACTTTACATACAAAAATTAATAAACACGTGTTTCAGGGTTTTTCAAAATAACTCTCAAAGAGTGGTAAAATGGGGTGTCAAAGATTGTACTATACAAAACCACCATACTATACCAACCTCCCATACAAAATCGGCATGGCCATTTGGTTCCAATCCTACTAATATTATAAAGGCGAAAGTCCGTGTGTGTGTGTGTGTGTGTGAATGTTTGTTACCACGTATCTCCATAACTACTGAACCGATTTTGATGAAATTTAGAAGGTAGATAGATTTGGTTCTGGAATAGGACATAGGCTATTAAAATTTTGAAAAATCAGCCCCTAAAGGGGTGAAAAAGGGTAAATACTTTTGTATGAAACTTTTTAACGCGTTATCCTATTTACTTGAAACTTTGTTCAGATATGTAAAATCAAAAATGATTGAATACGTGTTTCAAGATTTTTCAAAATAACTCTTAGAAAGTGATAAAATGGGGTTTCAAATTTTGTAGGGAAACTTTTTAATGAGTCATGCGACTAGCTTGAAATTTGGTTCGAATACTTTACATACAAAAATTAATAAACATGTGTTTCAGGGTTTTTCAAAATAACTCTCAAAGAGTGGTAAAATGGGGTGTCAAAGATTGTACTATACAAAACCACCATACTATACCAACCTCCCATACAAAATTGGCATGGCTATTTGGTTCCAATCCTACTAATATTATAAAGGCGAAAGTCCGTGTGTGTGTGTGTGTGTGTGAATGTTTGTTACCACGTATCTCCATAACTACTGAACCGATTTTGATAAAATTTAGAAGGTAGATAGATTTGGTTCTGGAATAGGACATAGGCTATTAAAATTTTGAAAAATCAGCCCCTAAAGGGGTGAAAAAGGGTAAATACTTTTGTATGAAACTTTTTAACGCGTTATCCTATTTACTTGAAACTTTGTTCAGATATGTAAAATCAAAAATGATTGAATACGTGTTTCAGGATTTTTCAAAATAACTCTTAGAAAGTGATAAAATGGGGTTTCAAACTTTGTAGGGAAACTTTTTAATGAGTCATGCGACTAGCTTGAAATTTGGTTCGAATACTTTACATACAAAAATTAATAAACACGTGTTTCAGGGTTTTTCAAAATAACTCTCAAAGAGTGGTAAAATGGGGTGTCAAAGATTGTACTATACAAAACCACCATACTATACCAACCTCCCATACAAAATCGGCATGGCCATTTGGTTCCAATCCTACTAATATTATAAAGGCGAAAGTCCGTGTGTGTGTGTGTGTGTGTGAATGTTTGTTACCACGTATCTCCATAACTACTGAACCGATTTTGATGAAATTTAGAAGGTAGATAGATTTGGTTCTGGAATAGGACATAGGCTATTAAAATTTTGAAAAATCAGCCCCTAAAGGGGTGAAAAAGGGTAAATACTTTTGTATGAAACTTTTTAACGCGTTATCCTATTTACTTGAAACTTTGTTCAGATATGTAAAATCAAAAATGATTGAATACGTGTTTCAGGATTTTTCAAAATAACTCTTAGAAAGTGATAAAATGGGGTTTCAAACTTTGTAGGGAAACTTTTTAATGAGTCATGCGACTAGCTTGAAATTTGGTTCGAATACTTTACATACAAAAATTAATAAACACGTGTTTCAGGGTTTTTCAAAATAACTCTCAAAGAGTGGTAAAATGGGGTGTCAAAGATTGTACTATACAAAACCACCATACTATACCAACCTCCCATACAAAATCGGCATGGCCATTTGGTTCCAATCCTACTAATATTATAAAGGCGAAAGTCCGTGTGTGTGTGTGTGTGTGTGAATGTTTGTTACCACGTATCTCCATAACTACTGAACCGATTTTGATGAAATTTAGAAGGTAGATAGATTTGGTTCTGGAATAGGACATAGGCTATTAAAATTTTGAAAAATCAGCCCCTAAAGGGGTGAAAAAGGGTAAATACTTTTGTATGAAACTTTTTAACGCGTTATCCTATTTACTTGAAACTTTGTTCAGATATGTAAAATCAAAAATGATTGAATACGTGTTTCAGGATTTTTCAAAATAACTCTTAGAAAGTGATAAAATGGGGTTTCAAACTTTGTAGGGAAACTTTTTAATGAGTCATGCGACTAGCTTGAAATTTGGTTCGAATACTTTACATACAAAAATTAATAAACACGTGTTTCAGGGTTTTTCAAAATAACTCTCAAAGAGTGGTAAAATGGGGTGTCAAAGATTGTACTATACAAAACCACCATACTATACCAACCTCCCATACAAAATCGGCATGGCCATTTGGTTCCAATCCTACTAATCCTACTAATATTATAAAGGCGAAAGTCCGTGTGTGTGTGTGTGTGTGTGAATGTTTGTTACCACGTATCTCCATAACTACTGAACCGATTTTGATGAAATTTAGAAGGTAGATAGATTTGGTTCTGGAATAGGACATAGGCTATTAAAATTTTGAAAAATCAGCCCCTAAAGGGGTGAAAAAGGGTAAATACTTTTGTATGAAACTTTTTAACGCGTTATCCTATTTACTTGAAACTTTGTTCAGATATGTAAAATCAAAAATGATTGAATACGTGTTTCAGGATTTTTCAAAATAACTCTTAGAAAGTGATAAAATGGGGTTTCAAACTTTGTAGGGAAACTTTTTAATGAGTCATGCGACTAGCTTGAAATTTGGTTCGAATACTTTACATACAAAAATTAATAAACACGTGTTTCAGGGTTTTTCAAAATAACTCTCAAAGAGTGGTAAAATGGGGTGTCAAAGATTGTACTATACAAAACCACCATACTATACCAACCTCCCATACAAAATCGGCATGGCCATTTGGTTCCAATCCTACTAATATTATAAAGGCGAAAGTCCGTGTGTGTGTGTGTGTGTGTGAATGTTTGTTACCACGTATCTCCATAACTACTGAACCGATTTTGATAAAATTTAGAAGGTAGATAGATTTGGTTCTGGAATAGGACATAGGCTATTAAAATTTTGAAAAATCAGCCCCTAAAGGGGTGAAAAAGGGTAAATACTTTTGTATGAAACTTTTTAACGCGTTATCCTATTTACTTGAAACTTTGTTCAGATATGTAAAATCAAAAATGATTGAATACGTGTTTCAGGATTTTTCAAAATAACTCTTAGAAAGTGATAAAATGGGGTTTCAAACTTTGTAGGGAAACTTTTTAATGAGTCATGCGACTAGCTTGAAATTTGGTTCGAATACTTTACATACAAAAATTAATAAACACGTGTTTCAGGGTTTTTCAAAATAACTCTCAAAGAGTGGTAAAATGGGGTGTCAAAGATTGTACTATACAAAACCACCATACTATACCAACCTCCCATACAAAATCGGCATGGCCATTTGGTTCCAATACTTCATAAATATAAGTGTCACATGTTAAATTTGTCTAAAAAATTTCCGCTCGCTTCGCGAGCTGGGGAAGCTGGCTTCGCTCGCATGTTACTTTCATAAGTATTTTACGAGCAAATTAACTTACTGTTATGAACCGACAACCATCCATCTTTTTCTTAGAGCACCGTTAGCAAAATCAAGTGTAACATGTTGTATTTGTCTAAAAAAAAAATCAGCTCCCACCGCGGGTAACACCGCGGGGCACAGCTAGTAAAAAAATATTAAAAAAAACAAAAACCCGACTGCGTTAAAGTTAAAACTAAAAAGAAAAAAACAAGCCTGCAAAGAATAACTCACAGTCGGTACCCATTTATTTTATTACCAATCAAATCTTCATAATGTTATGGGTCCCGACTGTGAGTAATTCTTTGCAGGCTTGTTTTTTTCTTTTTAGTTTTAACTTTAACGCAGTCGGGTTTTTGTTTTTTTAAATATTTTTTTATTTCAAACTTTTTAGTTATGATTTATTAGGTGATGATGATTATTATGATTAATTAGCTGACGCCCGCGGCTTCGCCCGCGTGGGCTACTATTTTGTTTATCCCACGGGAACTATGCATTTTTTCGGAATAAAAAGTAGCCTATGTCCTATTCCCGGTCATTATCTATCTATGTTTTAAATTTCAGCCAAATCGGTTTACGCGTTTGGCCTCTAGAGTGCCACATAGAAACATCTGTAGCGAGAGTGAATATTAATCAACTTTAAACCGTTATGTTTCCTAAACTATTGCTTAAAATGAAAAGTGGTAAAAGAAACCTAAAGTTGATTTTTAAATACCTATTCAACGATACCCCACTTGACATAATTCGTCAATTTTGATTATTTTAATTTTGACAATATGGCGTCTGGTTGTGGCACTGGTGAATTTTGATTACTGTCATGTCTTTAGTGACACTTCCAAGGTTGAGACAAATCGATTGACGTTAGAATCATCAAAATCGGTCCACGCGTTTGGCCTATATAGTGCCACATAGAAACATCCATACATACCCACATACAAACATAGACTGATAAACACATTACCCTTCCTTTGCTTTGCGCAGTCGGGTAAAAAGATATGTTTTACTGTTGCTTCTTTTTTTTTTGGAGTAAGTAATTTGCCTCGAGGCAGACCACCTGCCCGATGGTCAGACGAAATTGCGAGGGCGGTAGGAGAGCAATGGATCCGGCTGGCACCAAACCGCCAGGAGTGGCGTGATGGAGAAGAGGCCTTTACCCAGCAGTGGGTGTTACAGGCTGCTTAGATAGATAGATAAAAGTTAATTATAAATATAAAACTGTAACTTATCGATGTTTATTTTTTGAAGATATTTGAGAATAACAATTTTTAGGAGCAACAATATGAACGCAATAGAACCCATATCAATGTTTATCTGCGAAATTATGCGCATTATCTCTAAATGGTGAAAGAAAACATCGTGAGAAAATTAGTTAGCTTGCGATCACTCATGTATGGAATGCTAACTCATCCGAAATGTGGACATGTACTAAATGTAAATTGGAAAATCCTCTGACTACCCCTCTTCAAAAGATCTAAATACCTAAAAAGCTAAAAGACCGCTCCTTGGGAATATAGTGTGATTTATAATGTATCATTGTAACATTTGTAAATAAGTCACATGCTCTCGCTTTGTTTTGCTCTGGTTCACTTTTTATTGAACTTTATTTAGATTATCTCAAAGAAGAAAAAAAAACTTTTTCAAAAATCGCAAACATTGAAAAATAATGTAAGAATTTATTCATGAAATATTATGCTTACGCAAGTCACAAACACGTTCAAAATAAGAATAAGCCTCTTTTCTCCCGTAATCTTTTCCGTCAATTCATATTGCGGGCTCGTTCAAACTCGAATAAGTTTCTTGCGGCCGCACTCAGAACCTTAAAATAATTTGTAGATACCTGATTATTTTTAACAATTTGCAAATTAGCTTTCAACTTTGTCTACGACAACGTGGTTCCAACACAGTGTATTAGTTTAGAATATTTTCAACATAAACGAAGATAGACATAACGGGTAGACAGGGGAACCTTTTACAGTCTATGAAGACCTAAATTTTTTACTTTAATTATCAAAATGAAATAATTAAAATCATCACAACTTTTATAATTTTAAACGGTATCAGTTTGTAGCTCACTTCCTCAAATCTGCAACACTTGTAATTTTTTACTTATGTTATTATTAGTCACTAGCTGAAACCCGCGGCTTCGCCCGCGTGGACTACTATTTTGTTTATCCCACCGGAACCGTGAATTTTTTCGGGATAAAAGTAACCTATGTCCTACTGCCTAGCTGTGCCCCGCGGTGTTACCAGGCGGGGCTCTAAGAAAAAGATGGATGGTTGTCGGTTCATAACAATAAATGAATTTGCTCGTAAAATACTAAGTAATATGCGAGCGAAGCGAGCTTCCCCTGCTCGCGAAGCGAGCGTAAATTTTTTAGACAAATACAACATGTGACACTTGATTTTGCTAACGGGGCTCTAAGAAAAAGATGGACGGTTGTCGGTTCCTAACAATAAATTAATTTGCTCGTAAAATACTAAAAGTAATATGCGAGCGAAGCAAGCTTCCCCTGCTCGCGAAGCGAGCGTAAATTTTTTAGACAAATACAACATGTGACACTTGATTTTGCTAACGGGGCTCTAAGAAAAAGATGGACGGTTGTCGGTTCCTAACAGTAAATTAATTTGCACGTAAAATACTAAAAGTAATATGCGAGCGAAGCGAGCATCGAGGTCAGCGAGCGAAGCTATCTCCACCAGCTCGCGAAGCCAGCGGAAATTTTTAGACAAATTTAACATGTGACACTTGATTTTGCTAACGGTGCTCTAAGAAAAAGATGGATGGTTGTTGGTTCCTAACAGTTAATTAATTTGCTCGTAGAATAGGCACTCATCAAAGTTACATGCGAGCGAAGCGAGCTTTCCCAGCTCGCGAAGCGAGCGGAAATTTTTTAGACAAATTCAACATGTGACACTTGATTTTGCTAACGGGGCTCTACAAAAAGATGGATGGTTGTCGGTTCCTAACAGTAAATTAATTTGTTCGTAAAATACTCATGAAAGTAATATGCGAGCAAAGCGAGTACCGAGGTTAGCGAGCGAAGCGAGCTTCCCCCGCTCGCGAAGCGAGCGGAAATTTTTTAGACAAAAACATGTGACACTTTGGTTTTGCTAACGGGGTTCTAAGAAAAAGATGGACGGTTGTTGGTTCCTAGCAGTAAATTAATTTGCTCGTAAAATACCAAAAGTAATATTATGCGAGCGAGCATCGAGGTCAGCGAGCGAAGCGAGCTTCCCCAGCTCGCGAAGCCAGCGGATTTTTTTTAGACAGATTTAACATGTGACACTTGATTTTGCTAACGGTGCTCTAAGAAAAAGATGGATGGTTGTTGGTTCCTAACAGTTAATTAATTTGCTCGTAGAATACTCATCAAAGTAACATGCGAGCGAAGTGAGCTTTCCCAGCTCGCGAAGCGAGCGGAAATTGTTTAGACAAAAATCTGACACTTTGGTTTTGCTAACGGGGTTCTAAGAAAAAGATGGACGGTTGTCGGTTCCTAGCAGTAAATTAATTTGCTCGTAAAATACCAAAAGTAATATGCGAGCGAGCATCGAGGTCAGCGAGCGAAGCGAGCTTCCCCAGCTCGCGAAGCCAGCGGATTTTTTTTAGACAGATTTAACATGTGACACTTGATTTTGCTAACGGTGCTCTAAGAAAAAGATGGATGGTTGTTGGTTCCTAACAGTTAATTAATTTGTTCATAAAATACTTATCAAAGTAACATGCGAGCGAAGCGAGCATCGAGGTCAGCGAGCGAAGCGAGCTCCACCAGCTCGCGAGCGAGCGGAAATTTTTTAGACAAATTTAACATGTGACACTTGATTTTGCTAACGGGGCTGTACAAAAAGATGGATGGTTGTCGGTTCCTAACAGTAAATTAATTTGTTCGTAAAATACTCATGAAAGTAATATGCGAGCAAAGCGAGTACCGGGGTTAGCGAGCGAAGCGAGCTTCCCCCGCTCGCGAAGCGAGCGGAAATTTTTTAGACAAAAACATGTGACACTTTGGTTTTGCTAACGGGGTTCTAAGAAAAAGATTGATTTAAACATCCAAACTTTCGCATTTATAATATTATTGGTGTGATTATTAGTGTTTTAAAAATATTATCCAAATCTGTTCGATATATTTAGCGTGAAAGTGTATTTTTCGTAGGAACGTTTTACGCCGTTGCTATCCCATGGGAACCCATTTATGGGATAAAAAGTACCTTATGTCCTATTCCCGGTCATTATTCGCGGGATTCATAGCTGACGCCCGCGGCTTCGCCCATAGCTGACGCCCGCGGCTTCGTCCGCGTGGACTACTATTTTGTTTATCCCACGGGAACCGTGCATTTTTTTGGGATAAAAAGTAGCCTATGTCCTATTCCCGGTCATTGTCTATCTATGTTTCAAATTTCAGCTAAATTGGTTCAGTGGTTGTCGAGTTATAGAGGAACAAACATACATCCATCCAAACATCCATCCAAACATCCAAACATCCAAACATCCAAACTTTCGCATTTATAATACTATATAATATAATATAATATAATAAATATTAGTGTGATACTAGTAGTTCGCCCCGAACTGAGATCTCGCGCACCGTAGATGGCCAACATTTGGACTTTCTTCTGACTACCCCTATAATTTCAAGTGCTACTACTGCCGGGTATGCCTATTGCGCTAGCTCTTCATGGTAAAAAATACTAGCATGCATGCAATACATAATGTCGTGTCTAATTTTTCATTTATTTCATATTTATGAATTCTCGTCGTATTTTTAAAAGTATACGTCCTAGAATAAAAATAATAACTATTTTAGAATGTACAAATAAAGACCTTTCATTTGACACCGCACTCAATATATTTGTTTACTTAACTTTTTTTACCCCAATTATTTTCATTTTTTATCAAAAATTTTTTTATCATGAAAATAAATCAAGTAGCATCTAAAATCATTGCAAACCAAACCGCAACGATGCCACTCTCTTTTTAAGACCGACCAGTCAATGAGCTACGAAGACATCGAAACTCTATGAAACGGGAGCTCTTGCAGCTCTGGTTTCGTAGTTTTTGGTCTTTGGTCGTATTTCAAAAACTATACATCCTAGATTAAAAATAAAAACCATTTTGGAATGTACAAAATAAGCCCTTTCGTATGACACCCCACTCAATATATTTGTGTAACTTTCATAATTTTTTACCCCCTTGGGAACCCAATATCTTCACAACCCCTTCATCGATTAAGCTCATATGCTCCACCGTAAATTTCCTTACCACAACCTATTGA
This sequence comes from Camptogramma bilineatum, assembly GCA_958496255.1. NCBI lineage: Eukaryota > Metazoa > Arthropoda > Insecta > Lepidoptera > Geometridae > Camptogramma > Camptogramma bilineatum. The sequence continues at coordinate 3,982,177 of OY292460.1, forward strand.
CCTACCAAGTTTCATGCAGATTGGATGAACGGTTCGACAGTTATGCTCGAACAACAATTCGTGAAACATACAAACATACAAACATACAAACATACAAACATACAAAGCAAAATCGCCCAACTTACCACTAAGATCTTCGCTCGCTTCGCTCGCTCGATCGATTAGTGTGATTAGTGTGATTGGAACCAAATGGCCATGCCGATTTTGTATGGGAGGTTGGTATAGTATGGTGGTTTTGTATTGACACCCCATTTTACCACTTTTTGAGAGTTATTTTGAAAAACCCTGAAACACGTGTTTATTTATTTTTGTATGTAAAGTATTCGAACCAAATTTCAAGCTAATCGCATGACTCATTAAAAAGTTTCCGTACTATGTTTGAAACACCATTTTATCACTTTCTAAGAGTTATTTTGAAAAATCCTGAAACACGTATTCAATCATTTTTGATTTACATATCTGAACAAAGTTTCAAGTAAATAGGATAACGCGTTAAAAAGTTTCATACAAAAGTATTTACCCTTTTTCACCCCTTTAGGGGTTGATTTTTCAAAATTTTAATAGCCTATGTCCTATTCCAAAACCTAATCTATCTACCTTCTAAATTTCATCAAAATCGGTTCAGTAGTTATGGAGATACGTGGTAACAAACATTCACACACACACACACACACACACACGGACTTTCGCCTTTATAATATTAGTAGGATATAACATAAGTAAAAAAATATGACATATATTATGACATAAATTATGACTTATAATAACATAATTAAAAAAATACAAGTGTTGTAGCTTGAAAAGTTTACTAAATTATATCTCATAACATAATAAATTTTTCAGGAAACTTTTTCAGAACTACTCCATTTTATTTACCTGATACAGTAAACAATTTAATGTCCATTAAAATTAAATGATATCTCCGAGCGCGCGCGTTAAGGAATAATTTACATACGTAGGCTTTGTGAAATCCAAGGATTTTGCCGGTTACTTAGAATGTTAGGCTTTGTTTTTCCACGTGTTTTGTTTTCCCGTTTAAGTACATTTTGTGTAAACCACCTAGGTTTTGTTATACTTAGTAGTTTTGATTGCTGAACATTAAATTTGCTAGATGTGATTTGTAGACGTTTTATGTATTTCGACATTTTGCCTATGTGGAGGCATTTTTTTGGGTTTTATATGACATAGAGCCTGTTTATAATAGTCTGAATATGGAGCAAGGAGAAAACACTCAATAAACGATCAACATCGAATGTTACCCAGCAGTGGGTAAAATCGGGCTATGGATGATGATGATGATGAAATGATCAACATAAAATTCAACTCCTACTCAGTTCGTCTCTCAAAAGAAGATAAAATTGTCCTAAAATCAAATCAATTTGATCTTTAAATCGTTGAAACAAGACTGAAATACATGGGATCGTAAATTCATGTTTGTTAACATAAGAGGTGCAATATAGGAGATTTGGAAGGGACCGCTCATATCAATATCCTTATAAGAGGGCGTAAAAAATAACTGAACATATAAGTAAGTTTCTGATACAGTGCAAATTTATAACAACTCTTACTCAATTATTTGAAATTATTATTTAGTAGGTATAAGAATAACATTTTTATCTTTAAACTGATTTGATAAATTAAAGTTTTTAACTATTACTTATAAAATATTAAAATAAATGTTAAAAACATTGCGTGTCTCAATTCTCTTTAATTTACATAGAAAATCAGATTATAATTTTTTCAAATGTCCTCTCCATTTTCAAAGAGAATAAAGGATAATGGTATTCAACTCATATTTTAAATAAATCGAATTTCGCACCAAAGTTTGTTATTCCAATAAAAACTTCAATCCCAGTCTGTACCACAGACCTTGTTAAGTTTATTTCATTTTGTTGAAATATGAAATTTTTCAGGAGTTTCAATTTGTCTTCAAAGGTCCAAATATTGGGGGTAAAACTGACAGACCGAATTAGGAACACAATGCTACGCTCGAAGTAAATCACTATAAATCACCGCGTTTAACCCACAAAATCATCTTTATGCTAATTGTAATGTAAACAAACAATAAATGCTTTCATCAATCAAGAAATAACAGTAAGACGCTGAATTAATATCATAGCATGGGGTGCCAACCACCCCATTTCATGAATTACAGCGACTCCAGGGTTCCTTCCAATAACCGATTGTCGAAGCATAGTAATCTAAATGAATTTCTGCGAAGATTTTGCAGAAGGGTAATAAATGAGATGACATGGTTTCATTATTTATTAAAAAAAAAAAATTGCGCCATGTTGACCGAGTAGGATAGTGCACGACTTTCAAACCGAAGTCGTGAGTTCGAATCCCAGCCGTGCAACAATGGATTAGATATTAGAGAAATGAAAATTAGGATTACGATGAAAGTACGAGTCAAAAACTTTAGGGTTAGATGGCGCTGTGTCAAATGTGCACCTTATTTCTGATATGAGAGGGCAGTTCTAGTTTTCATGCACTAACTGAAATTACAATGTTATTTTCAAATTAATTTTACTAAGCGCTTGTTAGATTCTATAAATATATTGGTAAATAACATAAATCAATTCGTAATTTTTTAGATACCTTGGTAATTGTAAAGTGAATATTTTATTAGTATTTCGGATTTATTATTTGATATTAGACACATTTCCGTTGTTATTTAAATTGAATAAATAATAACTGTTGAAAAGAAACATAATTTCGTATAGGTATTTATAATTAATAATATCTATGATTTTTAGAATGTAATTCAACTTCATAACAAGTTATTTTGATATCTATTAACGGACATCCGTTTAATTAAAAATATATTTTAATTAATTGTTTAAAATGTGATATATAAGTGTCGAAATTCGTAATATAATTATTAAAGTGTATTTCAATAATAATAACAATTTATTTCAATAAATAAATTGTTATTGGTAGTCAGAGGTGGTGCAGAACAAGTAGGGTACTATATAAACGGTGTCAAAGTCGATAAGGGGCTCAGTTCGTCAGTTTTGGCATAGTTGGTCAGTTTGGCAGTTTGGCTCAGTTGGACTCTGTTGGATAGAGTTGGTTGGAAGACACGAGAGAGGCAGTACCTGGGAATACTTGTTTTGCACCCTGTCGGCGTTTTGTCCGGCTCTGAGTACCTACCTACCCATCTTAAAACAAGATAAGTAATTTTTATCGCTATATTTTTCATTGCTGTTCGCTACATTCAAATATTTTATGTAAAAGGTTATTTGGCTGTCCTAGATTAAAGTAATAAACTTTAATATAAGATTTACCTAGTTTTAAGGAAAGGTAGTTCTTCAAAGAAGTGTATCACTATAATAAAATACAATGATTTTGATTTTAAGACTATTTATTTTTATGATTATTACCATTTTTCTTAAAAAGGTAGGTACCTCTCCTTACACGCTCATTGAAACCGGTGGAAGTTCGCGCCCGAGACCGGCAGGCTGATTGTCTAACTTGTCTCAAACCTCAAATTGGTATCAAACTGTCAAAACGATCGTGTAGGTATCTTTTGTCGCGTTTGGTCTGGTTGAGATGAGACTGACGGACCTACTTGCATGGTCTCTGAACTATCATATTTGAGAGTCGCTATGAAAGATAGACAATCAGGGGGCAGGACAGGAGACCGAGACAGGAGACCGTTGTCGTATAAACTGACGGTTCTCTATCTCATTTCACTTTCGCGCGCCCATAATTGCCTGTCTCTGGTCTCGGACTCCTGTCTCGGTTCCGAGCGCGAACCGTCACCTTTAGAGCGTTTTCACATTATCCGATCCGATATCGATATCGGACGCCGATACGATATCGGGGCAAGTAAAATGTATGGGTTATGTACCTGCCTTTCACATTGTCCGACCCGATATCGCATATCGGAGCGGACATCTTTCATACATTTTACTTGCCCCGATATCGTATCGGCGTCCGATACCGATATCGGATCGGATAATGTGGAAAGGCTCTTAGACTTTTCAGGTAATGCTTTTTTCAATATTTCTTAGTATTTTTTATTAGTTTTCCTTTTCACTCTCTTTTGAATCTCGCTAATTGAGTTTGAAGTGAAACATCGGAAAGCAAACGATGGTGGTAATTGAAAACTGTGAATCCTTTGTATTTTATGATTAGTTTACTGGGTAGGTGTACAGTTCTCCCTTTAGGGGGTTAGGTTGGTTAATATACACTTACACTACACTATAACTATATCGGCTAGCTATACACACTATCACGTCTGTCCTGCACCGCGGTTGGCAAGCGACTGCCCCGCCTCGTGCCTGCGTGGTGTGACCAACTAGACGACAGACTTACCCTAATGCATTAGTGTTGCCATATTTATGGTTCATAATTATCCTAGTATTATTTATACAAATACTAGTGATTTTACCTGAACACTACATCCCTTCCTTTTTGTAATTTTTTCAATAATCACGAAAGGAGGTTGTTCACCTCCAACAGTGTTTATTATAATATTGATTCCCTAAGGCCGATTTCATCATAGCAATTAAACGCGATCTACGAAGATAAACTCAGCTCCTACATAAACCGAGAGAAGAGCTGTCACTTCGATACTCTTGATGACAACCTACTAGAGAACGGCACAAGTCACATTTTACATAACTTTGACTTTATTTGAACTCGATAGCCGAACTCAGTTTCCTGATCTCTATGATCCACTAGGCCAACTAAGCCGATTTGGCAGCGAAGCATTCGAGTTATTAACTTGGTAGTTATTCTCATCTTCTGGCTCTCCTTCACTTTGATTCTACTGTGTGGGTAGTTCGCTCATAATACTCCAGGCTCAACTCTCAACTTGTTGCTTTTTTTTCATATTCCTGACCTATTACTTTTACAACTTCTTGATCACATTCCTGCGCTGTCCTTGCTAACATATTTGATACTCTTTCCTTTCTCTTACTTTTTTTTTTTTTTTTTTTTTTTTTTTAATCGCTTATATTTCTCTAAACTCTTGCCAATTATGGTGGTTAAGGCGCCGATGCTTTCCGCGGCATTTATAAATAATTACGAGAAATTTCTCACACTGACAGGCATTTATTTAAAAACAAGCCAACTTTGTAAAACAACCAGGAATGGACCTGAACGAATAAATACCATATTCGTAAGTAATCCTCAGGCCAACGATTGATGTTCCACAAGAGTGCCTGGGTAGGTACTTACTAAATCTTCTATTAAAATATGTATATATAAGTGTAATTTTGACAATAACCTAAAAACTGGCTTATTTCCTAAGTGTTTTTCTTTCTTTAAGAACTCCATAATGATGCATGTAAGTGAATGTTTGTCTGTAGTGTACATTTATTTGTATAACCAACTTATCACCTTTGTAATTATTATTCTATCATTTACAATAAAAATTCCATTCTATTTCTGTTTTTTATTTCCTTGTTATATTGCAGACAAAATATCACAATTTCCTTTAGAATTAGCTCCTCCAACTACGTATTTTAGCAATTCCTGAGTTTCACTTTTTCTTACAGAGATATTGGTAGGTATTAGGTATGCGACGGTAGGTTCAAGTTTAAAGTTTCACCACTATCTATCGTAATTTCACCCAGTAGGTATATCCTAAATTTTGAAAATTTTATTCAACTTTTTAATACCTGTGCTATGTGTAGGTGTGATGTGTGCTTCAATACCTTTATATCATTTATGTCAATGTCCATTGGTGTAAGCATGTAATCCTTCTTCAATAGCAATGGTGTAGGTATGTAGTTCTTCTTCAATATATCCTTGGTGTTTGTATGTAATCCTTCTACAATAACCCTAACAAGTTTAGTTCAGTCATCTGATTAATTTCTTGAGAAATACCGTTCAAGATGAAATTTACACCGACAAGTATATAATGTTTTCTCCTAGTTTCTAAGTACATCTTTTGCTCAACGTTTTGGCGATTTTATTCGATAAAGACACACACATACACACGGACACTCACACACGCCTCGATCACTGTCGGTTTACCTGTTAATATAATGTAAATTCGTTATTGGCTGTCAGTAATATATTTAAGTTTTTGTGCACTAATTTTCTAAGAGCTGTGGATTTTGTTTAAGAAAAAAAAATAAAAATAAATAAAGGTTATCAGATACAGTCAATTTCTAATAGGCCTTCAGGCGATCCAACTTCGTCCTCAGAGCCAGCCACCCGCTCATACGAACTTAACTTTACTTAATTTCCAATCGTGTATATTTCAATTCCCGTGGTACAGGCCTACCCTAGTGTAGGAATCATTGATCATTTAGTTATGTGTTAGTCTATCTATTCAGATGTTTGCAATAGTTATATTCATGTGATACTTTAGCTGTTAAAGCAGTTACTAAATAAATACATTTTCCTGTCTCGTAGTATCTTCATCTGTATTTCTTATGAGTGGTTGTCTAGTCCTACACTATATCCTAAAATGTCCATTGATTCTATACCGTAAGCAGTTCTTAATACTTTTGCGGGCAGCTTCTTGTCTCAGGCGTAATGCTTTTTTTACTCACACATCTGGAACATCGTTCTCTTTTCCGATCTTCAGGCTATTTTTAATTATCCTTTGTTGGCTTCTATTGATACCATATTAACTCCCTGAATATCCGTGGGTTTTCTATCACAATCAAATATTTGACGATTAACCACTTCTATGACATTCGCCTCTATAACAAAATCTTCCAAAGTCATTCCATCTCCTGTTTTATTAATTCCTACCGCATAACCGCAATTCAATGCCAAATTTCAATCGAATGACTAAGCCACAATTTAATGCCAGAATCGCAATTAAATGCCAGAATCGCAGTTTAATGTCATAACCGCAATTTAATGCCACAACCGCAATTTAATGCCAGAACCGCAATTCAACGCCAGAACCGCAATTTAATGTCACAACCGCAATTTAATGCCACAACCGCAATTTAATGCCAGAATCGCAATTTAATGCCACAACCGCAATTTAATGCCACAACCGCAATTTAATGCCAGAACCGCAATTTAATGCCACCGCCGCAATTTAATGCCAGCACCGCAATTTAATGCCACAACCGCAATTTAATGCCGCAATTTAATGCCACCGCTGCAATTTAATGCCAGCCCCGCAATTTAATGCCACCGCCGCAATTTAATGCCAGCACCGCAATTTAATGCCACCGCCGCAATTTAATGCCAGCACCTGCAATTTAATACCATGGTTACAATTGCATCCCTCTACTTAGTCCTAAATATTAAAAGTAACTATAGCTTCCTAGTCTAATCTATTAATCCCCGTTTATAAGCAATGAATGTAGGTACCCACCCACTAGGTATAATAACATAAATGGTTTTAGCTATGGAACCTTAATAACATAATTATCGTGACCAATACTTTCACTTCCGCTGTGATTTATAAATTATTAAGATAAGGACCTGGCTGCTTACCATGAGCTTTATATGTAACCCAGTTTAGGTCCCAAACCGAACCGCTTCGCTTGACGTATGCCATGACGCTGACGAAACATCAAAACCTAAACATGACCCAAACTGAACTGCTAGACAAAGCCCCGCTCACTCAATTCGCACCATGACCGTTCAGCACGCGCTGAACCGGCTCACCCCTGTGCCAAAACTGTCACCTCTCAAACAGGTCATGGCACAAATAGTTTGCGAACCAGATAGGAACCCTTACTGGATAGCTCCTAAACTGAGCTGCCCACCAAGAGATCATGGTATAGCTGCTGTCACGTAAAGAATGTCAACCCCTGCAAAATGTGGGAATGACAAACCCCTGACTACACCCACAAAGGATCCAAAAACGTCCAAGGATCCGAAAGAACATGTCCACCACCCACCGGGAACACAGTCGCGATCATATTTCATTTCACTTTTCATAAGACCAAGATAATTTAAAAATTATAATTATTATAACTTGTTAAACTTTCGCGATTTGTTAACATACTGATAATTATTATTACGGGATTTTATCGCGTACCTTTTATTTATTTTGTTTCCCGACGTTTCGAACACGTTGCAGCGTTCGTGGTCACGGGATGACTGAAGTACTGGAGCTACCGCCGAGATTATAATTATTAATTTAAATAAAGTAAATTATACACTATGGAATATCTTACCTTAGCATCCAATATATCTCACTAGTATAGATATAGGCTTTAGATTGGACGGGTGCTACTGGTGATTAGTGAAACTACAGCAAAATAATTTGACTATCACAAATAAATTTTCGGTTTCATGTAGGTAGTACCTAATCAAGTTTCTTCATAAACCACATTCAAAAATTGACACACCTAAATTATTATCTTTTCAAAACTTATCCTGCCAAAGCAAAAGTATAACGTAACATAGTAATAACGTAACCTAGTTCTAGTGCATAAGAAAGTTGAGTTGGTCTCGTCATATCTTTGACCATAAAGTAGTCACAAGGAAAACTGCCAAACCTAGATTAGGTTGGTACACATACCTAGAACAATTTTGATCTCAAAATCGTTCAACTAATTTTCTAATTCAAACCCTGCTAAACTACCTTAAAGAGTTATAGACTCAGAAATGAATAATAATAAAACTTTAGTATGCAATAGGTACTTACAAATCACTTTCATCATCATCATTTTCCTGCCCCTATCCCACGCTAAGTGTGGTCGCACAAATGTCTTCCTCCTCCACTCACCTATATCATTCGTCAAGTCTGAATACACTCCTCTCACATTCATATCCTCACCATTTTAACTTTAACACGCGTTGACGGGCGGTACGCCTATAAGCGTAAGCATAAAAGTTGGTGATATAACAGTACGCAGGTCAGCGTCCGAATCCTCTTCAGTTTTGCACCAGTACGCCAAGGGACGATTGACTTCCTATACTAACATAAGGACCAGTTTGTACTGTCACCGCATGCACAAATAATTTATTTCTACTGTCACAGTGTAAGTCCGCGCATACAAGCACGTGTCCACATACACTCATACTACGCCGACGGGCGTCATGTTTTCATACCTACATGTAGTTCGTTCTGTCATAAGACGTACCCTGTGACACAACGCCTGTTCTGTGACTACGTCCATAACCATGTATGAAAATTAGTAATGTCATCACGGTATCAACTGATGAGACAGTATAGTACCGTACGTGTGTTGTAGCAGGTACTAACCATCATCGTGTTAAACTAATCCATTAAGTACCTACCCACGAGTAAAATGAAACAATAAGTAGGTACATATTCCAATTAAATCTAAATTAAGTTTGGTATGAATTATGGTCTCATGAAATACAACCAAAACGCAATATGTGTGCAGCTTGGATGGATCATCCTGTATTATGTTAATAGTTCCTAGTAGTAGTACGTTAAGTTAGCGAGTAGTAATAGTCGGCCAACCAACGCACACATAAATTACTAGCAGCGCTCTCGCGGCGTTGCCTCCGTAGCGATGGCTTATGGTGATGATGATGATAAAAAGCAGCCTATAACCTTTCTCAAAAGTTAAGCCATCAAATGCAGAAAGAATTTTTCAAATCCGACCTGAGTTCCTGAGATCATCGATATTATTGATAATCGAATAACGGCCATTGTGAGCAGACGGATAAATCATCTTAGGTTTTAAAGTGAAATAGAAATTACGATTTTGTAATTAGATACTTACTCGTTGTAAACAACTACGTAGGGTACTTACTTAACTGGTTATCTGTTGGAGCACAGATCTGGTCGAGACACAATTGATTTTCTATTGTGTCTGGAACCCCGACGAACTAAAGGTTAAATAAAGAAACTAACTCACTCGTAAAATATCCATTATACATAAATATTGTTATCAACGGGATAATTACCATGATTATTGAGTTTTGTTGTTTCCTGATATTTCGACGCAGTTGCATGCGCCATGATCACGGGTAACTGAAGTCTTTGCAAGGTAGAGGGTAGTTATGTGCAGACGAAACGGTCTACCCTCTTTCTCAGTCGTTTACTACTACGAACACCCCTCCCACCGGATTCATTCTCACTCACAACCATGATAGTTTCAAAAGTTATATCCATTATACAAACTATTAGCCCATTATATAGGTCACTGTACATAATTAATTAGATATATTATACCTATACCAACTTACGTCGTTGTGATTTTCAAAATGAGAGTAGGTTTACCTAATTGTTATCTAGTGAGTAAACTTCTATCAATGCTTTCTAAAAACAAGCTCGACATCTAGCTACGAACTTACAAATCAGTGCTCAAAAAGAGTAACGAATCTTAAACAAACAAGGCTATAAACAAACAAAGACTACCTATTTTCAATTAAGACTATTTCAACACTGTGTGATATGGACATACCAGCTAAAAGCTGCTCGTCTGTATCGATATCTAAAATAAAAAAATAAATTATGTTTGCCTATTACCGGACAGTATTTCCCGTAAATAGTTCATTGTCTTACCTACTTAACTACTCAAAAATCTTTACCTACCACCGGATAGATTCTTATTTAATTCTATGAAATATTGAAATGAGTAGATATTCTCACTTTGTTATTGCGAGAAGATTTTCGTAGAAATTAGAAGAGTTTGAATAGTTGCTCGCATATTCTTGAGCCACATAAATCATTCTAAAATTGTACGGAATAAATACTACTTCTCTCCTTTCTTTTTATCTTTTTAATAAATAAAAATTACTCACGGTTTTCACCTCGTCGCCATGTACAGTTCTCCCTTTAGGGGGTTAGGTTGGTTAATATACACTTACACTACACTATAACTATATCGGCTAGCTATACACACTATCACGTCTGTCCTGCACCGCGGTTGGCAAGCGACTGCCCCGCCTCGTGCCTGCGTGGTGTGACCAACTAGACGACAGACTTACCCTAATGCATTAGTGTTGCCATATTTATGGTTCATAATTATCCTAGTATTATTTATACAAATACTAGTGATTTTACCTGAACACTACAGTAGGTACTGTTGATTTTGTCTTAATATTATAAAGAGGCAGTTTGTAAGTTTGGATGTAGAAGGTAATCTCCGTAACGGCTCATTTCTTAATAATATTATACATGTGAAAGTTTAGATGGTTGGATGGATGTTTGTTACCTACTTACTTAATCACGCTAAAACGGCTAAACGGATATGGACGAAATTTGGCAAAGATATAGATTACTTTCTCGGAAAAATGCACGGTTCCCGTGAGATAAAAAAATAGTAGTCCACGCGTGCCATGCCGCGGGCGTTCGCTAGTGATTTCATTTAGAATAGAATATAACTTTATTGTACATCATAAAAATACAAAAGTAAACTAAGCCTAGTTAAAAAAGTGTATCAATGGGCGACCTTATCGCTAAAAGCGATCTCTTTCAGGCGACCTTTGGATGGACAGGATAAAAACGAAAAATTCACTAAGTATTTCAAAAGTACAATTCTAGATGGAATGAAGTCAGAGAACTGTAGATAATATACTAAACTGAGCGAAATCGGTGCCGCTAAGATATAAGTTTGACTAGTCATACTTTAACCATAATTATGTCATGGAATGTTCGTACGAGCTAGTGGCTAATGCGATGGAGTTTTTAGGCCTCCTATAGGCCTCCGTCATGATTTAATGATATAAAAGCCGGCACCGACAATTTAGCCTCCAAAGCACGGAAGAGCAAAAAATACTTTTTTTTAAATGTTTTTACGCGCTGAATAAATAACACAAAACATAACCAAACATTGCCAAAAAATATGAGTAAACAATAATGTATTCGCAGTCAAACAATAACTCTCTTACTCTGTGGAAATAATAGTCTTTTTTAAACTTTCGCGATCACTATTCATATTGAAAAGTTTTATGGACACGGGATTTTATCGCGTAATTTACCTTATTTATCCCGACGTTTCGGCTATGTTGCAATAGCCGTGGTCGCGGGCAGACTGGAGTATGTTTTCAAGGTCCATTGTGAATCGGCGGTAGTATCCAAAACTACCCTCACTGATCTTCAGATTCCGGATCGGCTGCATTTACACCGCAACACACTACACTAACCGTATCTTGACACCGGAAAGTCACATTACGACGTGCACTGCATTTACTAATAACAGGATTCCATGATGACGGGAGCCTGAATCCATCCTCGCGATTGAAATTCGGATATTTCTTGATTTCAATTGCCTCTCGAATTATTCGCTTGTAATACTGGCGTTCGTTGGCAAGAATCTTGGGATCGTGAAGTTCAATCCAGTGATTAGGCCCGGAATCCACTAGGTGCTCTGCTATCGCCGACTTATTTACCTGGCGGTTCTTAACTGCTGCTATGTGCTCCTTTATGCGTTCGGCTATAGTACGCTTTGTTTGCCCAATATAGGAACGACCCGATAAAATCCCGTGTCCATAAAACTTTTCTGTGGAAATAAGGTTATATTTCCACCATTTAGAATCACGGTGGTTTGTATTGTCTTGAGAACTGAACTGGAATCCTAACTAATGAAGTTTGGGAATATCAACGCTGCGAGATGAGAAATGCATGAATTTGACGATTGCTTTACCGAAGCTTTATTGAATTTGAATAATTACGATTGTTTAACTGATAGTTTATTTATAGAAACTAACCTACAACATATTCACATAGCTTTACAAAATACAATAGAACTAGAAACGCCATCATCAAAGTGGATTGATGATTTGATTTGCCATTTCTATTTTAACATGCTGAGAAGCAGACTTAAGGCTGTACCTACGTATTTAATACCTGTCATCTGTTTTTTTTACCCTTGATTTGCAAAAAACATAATTATGATTATGATTAAAGTTAGCCACTGCTCATACGAACATATTCATATACATACATACTAGAACTAGATGTAAAGATCGTTGCAAACAATCTGTAGATTGCCTAGCGCTTTTTGCGGTGGGATATTCTAAAGATCTGACAGATGGCTATACAGAATGTTTTTTTTAATTCAGTTAAATTACTTTTTCATTTAGTAAGTCGCACTTTATTATTTTTTTGTTAGTGAAGAAAGCAATGAAAATATTTTCGGGACAGACAAGGAATATAATGTGGGGCAAACGTGAAATTTTACATGTGGGGAAAAACTCTGCGGGGCAAACGTGGAACAAATCAATGAAACACTTAATAATTGCTGTAAGTACTTATAATACTTTTTGTATCATTTTGTTGGAAGAAGTTAGTTGAACATACACAAAACTAACCAACAAATAAATCAGATCAAAGTACAGGTAATTCTGCGTATACAGCTAATCTATCCAATGCCCCGGTTCTGAAGATAATTTTATTGGCAATTGAGGCGAAGCAAGCAAATCTATCGGAAGAAATCCTCACATACACGACTGACCCAAATTCTTTCGAGCCGGGTGATTGGTGTGCCTGGGACGCGCGCGCGATTATTTAGAAGGAAAATCGGGAAATTATTTCGGTAAATTGGGGCAACATTTTCGGGTGTGACATATTTATTTTTATTAAATCTGCCCGCTATACTTTCAAAGTACCGAAAACAGACGAGAAGAAATTGATGCAAAAAGACAAAGTGTTTTCTACATACGAGTACACTAAACTTGTCCTTTTTTGCATCAATATCTAAGTAAGTAGTTGGAATTCCGAAAACAAATGAAGAATAATAATGTCCTCGTCGTGTGTGGTGCTCTTCGATCTTGACTTATAATATTCTAAATTCATAATTAAAATCATGGTTTACTTTTCATAATAAAGCCATAAGTACGGCCAGTTTTAATATTCTATATCTTTATGGTTCTGACATTTTTATTATGAAATTATGATCATGACTGTATCCCCAGGCGAAGTGGGGGGCAGAGGGGGGGCAATTCGAAAAATAAATAATAATGCTAAACACAAACGGTAAACCGAAGCCCCGTATTGGAGTACTTCCGCGGTCCCTGCAATAAGCAAAACCATTTACAGATAGAATATAGGAAGGCTGTAAGTTTATTCCTTGTTCCATACAACACACTCGCCAAACGTTCTGTCTGGTAGGACACAAATCCCTACAGGGTAGGCTTACTGCATTGTGCAGTTCTAGACACGGCAAATCTATTGGAACTAAGCGGGCTAGTTCACGCTTCAGCTATTTTACATGCTCCCGCTGAATTGTTCCCGAGTATTATCTGAACGATGGCATACTGTGTTATTGAGTGGGTTTGGTTGAATGAATTATATTTCACGTTGTTTGATTCAGAGGACGTGGCAATGATGGGATGATTTGTGATTCGCTTGAATTATATTTAGGTACTCTAGAACTAAAGTTATAGAATAGAAGACTTTTGCTCGGAAGTACTAAATGAAGAAGTTTGATAATAAAGCGAGGCAAGAAACTCGAACCATATAAACGGGGCGCCTCGAGTTAAAATTGAAATTACTTGAACTTGATTTTAATGTCAAAATATGTATTTTTCTACATTTTTGTAATAACAATATTTTGAATCGCTGACTTAAGAAAATTTTAATATTACCTACTCAAGATTTTTTTTTTACTAAAACTGTAGCTTTTATCAAAAAGACACATTTTTCATTAGAGCTTTTGTATGAAAATAACACACCTACTTAAATATTTATTAAAAAATTAATGATGTCAATCTATTTAAAGATCCTCAGTATAAAATATTCAGACCGTTATTTTCTCAGAGTACAATCAAGCGGAAGAAAGGAATAAAGCCCCGCCAATGGCGATTGAATCAACATGATTGTCAAATAGTCTCAAATTCATTACCAAGAATAACAAGAATTTCAATCAACTTAGCTTATAGCTAAAATAATGAATAGGTTTTTCAAATTTTCGAGGACTTCATTTGGGTCCTAAATCGAAATACTTTTAAAGATTCAAAATATTAGTATTTTGAATCTTTAAAAGTTTTCGAAACCGGAAAAGTGCAAAGATCGTTGAAAGCTGCGTCGTTGATGGTGGGTTTAATATCTCGTAAGTAGGTAAGTATACCTATATAAGTATACTTACCTATATTTTGTATGTTAATTATATCATACTAGCTGACCCGCCAAAATTCATAAGTACCACCTCAACAATCAAGATATTATCGTCAAGCCGTTCCACAGAAAATGTATGAGAAAATTAATTTACATCATAATTTTTTTTTCGTCCGTTACTTTTCCAATGTTACGATATAATAGTTTTGCTATTCAGAGGGCAGAGATAAATCTGAAAAAATCTAAGATGTTAAAATTGGTTCAGCTGTTCTTGATTTCAATAGTGTAACTAATCAACCCGACTATTATAATGACAATTTGAAGGTTATTCCAAGCTTAAAACTAAATAAAAGTTTAACAAAAAATATTTTAGCCTACCTCTTTTTATTCTTCTTATAGTGCCTCTCCAGTTATTGAAGGTCGGCGGTCATCCTATTAAACTCTTCCTTGTTTTGGGCTATTCGAAATAGGTTTTAAGCCTTTTTTATGCCTGTCCACTGCCTTATATTTTGCCTATGTAACTATTATCGTGTACCTAATACCTATGCTCTTTTACACCAAATTACGCAGAACTGTAACGTGAATTGCTATAATATAGCAATTCAATTACGCAGAAATAGCAATTCACATTACAGTTCTGCGTAATTTGGTGTAAAAGAGCATAGGTATTAGGTACTCGATAATAGTTACATAGGCAAAATATAAGGCAGTGGACAGGCATAAAAAAGGCTAAAGAGCATAGGTATTAGGTACTCAAACAAACTTCTTAATCTATTTGGTTGGCTACATCTGGTTGCAGAATCTACTAAATTAGACAAACTAGCCAGATGCTGTGTTGTGCTTGTGAATTATTTAGCTGTATTAAATACGGTTTAAACTCGCTTCTGATGTATGCAGCTTTAAATTAGGTAGGTTAGAACTAAACGGTCAGTTAAAAGCTTTTAGTTGGTACGTGTATTCCCTAAACCAAGCCGGTTTGTGCCGTAAAATTTTAATGAAAATATACAGGATTTGCTTGCTTTAAGAACATTCTGTTTTTAAATTAGGTTTTAAAATAAACTCGACAAAAACATTCTTACGCAAAAATGTTTTTTCGTAGATTTTGATGAAACTAAAGCGAAAATATACAAGCGCAAATTCTAAATTAAAAACGATAAGAATCTTTGACAGATTTGAAAGATGCCATAAAAGTGACAATATCAGAAGTATTTATGTCTTCTTATATCCCGACTAAAAATCTCTTTTCCTTGTCTCTCTCAAAAGAAAATAGTACAAATATCTAATGCCAAGGCCATCAGGCTTTCGGTAACACGTGACGTAAAACCTCTATATGAAATTCAATAAGAATATTCTACCACTCTCATCAGTCGAGATAAAGTTCTTTGTTTGAGAATCATTGCATATTCCGTAGGTATGCGCGGTAGGTAAATAATAAAAGTGGTCGGAGTGTCGTGCCCTCAATGTTTCCGACCTCCTCTGAATACGAATTGGCCTAATTTAAACCTTATGTACTCTATTGTTCCCTGTTTATAGCGTATTCATAGATGGATCAGCTTTATAGCTGAAGTTGACTTAAAACATTTTGTATGGTCTACGTGGGTATCTCTATTCTAATCTCATTGTTTTCAGCTGTCGACTTCATATTGTTATATTTTGCACTAGGTACCTTTAGGTACTTTACATTGTAACTGTTTTATTAAAGACAAGTTTCAAAACATATCCTTGTTTTGTCGTTAATCGGGAAGTTCTGAAAACGTTGGCCGCTGTTTTCACTGAGCATTCATTTCTCTGTGACTGAGCTAACTATGGAATACATTGTTATGGGACCTTATTATAAATTCAACTACTCTCAAAGTGACGTTGTCGCTCCTGAAATATTATAACTAGACTTACCCCATTTTTGGCTGTTAAGGCATCGATTATACTTTAATTCATGTAGCCAAAGATTTCGTGATCAGTGGGTAAAAAAATTTAGAATTTTTTAAGGGAAACGGATCACGATATCAGTGGATACACCTAGCCGTGATCGCTGTGACAGTGGAGAAAGATCCATTATTATAACCATGCTCATAAAACTGACATTTTAATATTAACCACCATCAAGTATGTAGGTATCTACTTATTTCTTATCCCTAGTAGGAAGAACTATCTACTTTCACATCTTAACCTAACAAAAATAAAAACAAACTGCACGTTGTTGAGAAATAAAAGTTGGAAGAATATCATGTAAATCTTACCTGCAAAGAGCCATATTTCCATTTAGCCTTATGCGGGTAATACAAAACTTTCATATCCATTAGACTGAGAATATTGCTTACACAAAGTTGTGTTACGGGATATTGTTAGGAGTAGTGCATTTAAACGAATATCAAAATTGAATATAGGGACCGAGCACACCTCAAACTATCTCTCGGCCGATAGATAGTTGGATCGGGCTGCTATGGTGCGCACACGTGTCCAACTAACAATCGGGTTGGAGAGGGGTCCGCAACGTATCCAACTGCAGTCGGCCGACTGATGCCGTACCTCGAAGGGGTAGGTAACGATTCGCATAAAAAATTTACACATTTATTTTGCTTATCAACTTATGGCATAAATGTTTCTTGCTTAAAATTTAATGACTTATTTAACAATCTAAGTTTGTAAATAGGTGAAAAACCTAATACAATAACCCATTCTCAAAAATCCATGATTCCGGAACTGGGTAGTTAACGTGACAAAATGTTCATCTTTGAGATTTAAGTACCTGTAATAAATGCAACATAAAGTTAAAATAGTTATACATTACAGTCATAAAATCTCCAACTTAATATAAAAGCAGTACGTATCTAATATCTGTATTATCCAATTCTCAGTGGACCACGATTGAGTTATTGAATTTCTAAGCACGTCTATAACAAAAATATAATATTTTATTACCTACACTATTCTTCACATCTGAAGCGTGAAAGAAATTAAGTTACTGTTTCACTGTGTTTTATATTACGAGGTTGACAGACGAAATATGAGGCTTTAATAATTTACAGGGTTGCATATGAAATTGAATATTACCAAATTTTAAGAACATTTTCCGTACATTTGTATTTACAATTATTATAATTCTAGTGGAATCCTTCTTTTGAATAAATGGTCTAAGTTCTCCAACTAAACTTCAAGACCGATTTAATGTTTTTTGTACCCTATTGGTCTCATCAATATGATTTTTAGCTATAGTTGTAACCGGTTTGGACCACTGTACTAAAGATCCAGTTTTTTCAATATTCTGACCAATTAAAAAAAATCTTTAAAAAAAAAAACCACTTTGCTGTGGCATGACAACGCCTGCCTAGCCTGGTTATTCCTGCCTGCCGTTCCGCTAGTGTTTTTTTTTTTTTTTTCAAATTCTTCAATCGCAACTGGTTGCGGTTGAAGATTATTCTGCCACAATTTGCATGCAACCAGTTGCGGGTAAATAAATTTATTTTCGCTTTCGCAACTGGTTACGAAAATTAGTTGCGGAAACGGCTGGAAGGAATTTAACAGACGCTATGAGTAGGCTACCACTGATCGCAAGGATGAAAGAAAGTGTGTTGTGTAAATGCACTATTAGAACGGAAAAAATATCTCAATCCCCACAAAGCCACAATAAATTTAAAAGCAACCCTAACAAATTTCGTCTTTTACCCTTATCACACAGAATTGGCCATTTTGGTAGATGTGGTGCTCGCATCTGCACCCTGCCTAATGTACCGTTCTTAAATGTTCTACTTACATAAAAATTCAACTGAGTGCGATATAACTTATAACTGTTTATAGTTTACATTAAATATGGATTCGGGATCAATTT
This sequence comes from Camptogramma bilineatum, assembly GCA_958496255.1. Taxonomy (NCBI): domain Eukaryota; kingdom Metazoa; phylum Arthropoda; class Insecta; order Lepidoptera; family Geometridae; genus Camptogramma; species Camptogramma bilineatum. The sequence continues at coordinate 4,000,914 of OY292460.1, forward strand.
GAGGAAGAAACGAGATGAATTTACAATTTGACATTGTTTGAATGTAAGCCTAATTTTCGAACAGTTTTAGGAGTTATGAAAAGTAAACAGATTCAGTATTTCACTGCATACTAGCAGCGCCCTCGCAGCATTGCCCCCATAGTTATAGTTTAAGGCGATGATGATGATAATGAAAAGTAGCCTATACTTACTATTATTCCTCAAGAATTAAGCTATCAAATGCAGAAAGAATTCCAAATCGGACTGGTAGTTTCTGAGATTAGCGCGTTCAAACAAACAAACTCTTCCGCTTTATTATATTAGTATTATATATGTACACATTAGACGATACATTTACCTATAGATCTTCAAAAATATAATTCCCTAAGTAGTAAGCGAGACAAAAACTCTCAATACATAAACCGCCTATTGTACGAGAAATAACTCGTGTGAAATAATGGTACGTAACATTCTACAAAATAAGAACACTTCTCCTTACACTTTCAGAATAAAATAAGCCAAAATAAGCAGCGACTAGCCTCTACTATTTCAACACAAAATATGCGTACCGGGTGGTTTTATTGTATGTAACTATGTACAGCGATACTGAACTCTATGTAGTTGCGCAAAGAACGGCTGAATCAAACCTTACATAGATCAAAATGCTTGGCGAAAATACTTTATCTAAATATATTTTTATGTTTGTTTCTAATCGCGTATTATAAACTTTTGATAAGGATAATTGACTTTAAAATATCGCAACCATGATGACGTGGTTCCCCCTTAGATCTTCAAGCTCTTAAGGTCTTTTAGAGATCTCTATTGGTGTCTCTCTACTATCAAAATCATCTCAACAACCAAATTCAAATGGAACTTTACAAAAAAGGACTTGTATTTGTATCATTAGTCAGTTAATTTAAGATGAGAAAATTTTGAAACAAAAAAAAAAAGCTTGAATGAAAAATGTATCACTGTCATATCTATTCCTAAATTTTTTTCTTAAAATTTTGATATCTTCAACATTTTTTCAAAAAAACTATAAAATACATTACTACATATTACAAAAAAATGCAAAACGTAGATATCTTCCAAATGTGTAATTAGACGTACCTGTGACTCTTTTGAACCTGTACCTGTGAGATACTTCTTAAAGATCCAAAGGGGATCTTAGACATTTTTAAAGGATCTTGAATTGATTAAAGATCTGAGAGAATATCTTATAGTTATATATATAGTTAGTTTTTTAGTTAGTTTATAGTTTTTTAAAATGAAATTCCAGCGATTGAAACTTACATTTTCCTGTGCGTTCCAATCCCGAAGATAACCAGTTATCTCATATCAGCTATGGCATAAGCACGCTTCAGTTCCGAGCTCCTTTGCCAAATGCAATGTAAGAATGCGAATTTTTAGTAGCTCCATCCTATCTGCACCGACTTTACGGATTCGAATCTTGCCTTTTAGATCCTCCATAATCTTAAAGCATTTGATTGATGAAAATGTTTTGGTATGTTCGAGGATATCTTGGCTTGCAGTTTTGAGAAAAGCTATATGCGGCAATCTGAGATTGATTCGACTTATCGACGAGTTTATTATTCCAATCCGTTACATTAGGTATAGGTTTATAGATTAGGTATTGATAGAATTCTTTAGGAATATTAGTAGGTACTTATAGCCATGGATATAAAAGTTAGATATGCCGTGATAGTCAACAAAACAGTCTCCCAAATTGGTATTCATGTAGTCATCATAAAACCTGAGACGCCACTCAAAACAATTTAAAATTCCAACTTTAGTATAATAATATTATACTTGAAGATAATTACGTGTTTTAAAATTCATTGAAAATTTAAATAGTTTTACCGCTCATCGTTAAATATCAAGAATATCAGATGGCAGGGCCCTGAGGCACCTTGTTTGTTCAAACTTCCGACCGAGGTTCATCGACGCTTGCCGACGTACCTGAATAATCTATTTGGGATGAAAACTAAAGAGGCCATAATCTGCATGTTTATTATACGATGGCATATACATGTATATAAAGAATCTTATTATGTAGGTTACTCTATTTTACGAGGTCTGTATGTATACGTTTAATGGAATAGGTACCTATGTTCATATACAAATATATCGATTATTTTAGCTCTATTTGGTCTCCGTCACTGGCTGCCACGTTCTAAATATCGAATGCGTAGGTTTATTATGAGTGTACATTGTTTTATTAAGGATTCTTTTTTTAGTAGTACCATGTATAATATATCACCTTACCTTGACAACAATAGGTACCATCCTTAAAATTGAAAAATTAATTAAATTTCTCTAAAATTGTCTATTAAATTTTTTTATAGTGTTAAACCACACTTAGGTATTATCACATTTTAAGATTTTCAACCCTGACGACTAAGAATTCCGTAGCCGAGAAGGAGGATCGCTTGTATCATTGCGGGTTTGAAGCCCGTCGGAATTGAAAATTTTGATAAGATTTTTGATTATTTCATTTTCAAATGTCTATTTTATTTCTCAATTTTGCTAACTATACAAAAATCAAGCTTGTGACATTAATAAAAGCTACAAACAAGATGCCATTCAAATATAACTAGCGAATACCTAAAACTGACTAGACTAATTGCTAATCAAGTCCATGGAGTTTGTAAGTTTGTAATAATTCCCGCGGCGCTCTGCAGACCATAGCCTAGCTTATTCATCGGCCACCTAATGGAAATATGAATAATTCTGATGTTCCAACTTGGCTCTCTCGAGCAATGGAATAGTGCAAGTTTCCAGGACTTGTCATGACTCATAGATCATAAAGGCGCAGTCCCACCGCAGCGCATGTACACGAGCACGCGTACACGAGCACGCGGCGCATTTTAGCTGCGTGGATTAATTTGTTTGACAACGTGGGTGTACGTTTCCACTGCAGTGCACGAATGCACCCACGACTATGTACAACTGTAGCGCAGCACAGTTTTGAAGCAACGCCTTGTGGAACAGAAGTGAAGCTACGTACGTTTTTGTGTACTGCGTGCGTAGCGTTGACAGCGTTGAGCAGCGTGGTTGCCATATTCGAGCAAGCCACGCGTGTACCAATGAACGTCAATTCATGCGTAGCGTGTCCGTGGGTTGCAGTGGACACAATTACATACAGTCTCCTGCAAAGTGAAGGTTGACGCACGTGCGTAGCCTCTCCGTGGACCTCGGTGGATCCGCGCCTTAAAGCCGCGAATCAAAGTTTCCTAGTTAGGTGTCAGTTTTGTCACGAAAGTTAAAATTGTGTGGCTGGGATGGCTAATTTGGATGATGAGAAACGAACAACTATCGGTGAACGGGATTTAGGTAATGTTATTATGTCTTGTTGGAATTGAACTGTTTGCATACATCATAACCTTATAAATTACAAGCTCCGCCTTCGTAGCTTTACCCGCTGTGATGGTATATGGTGGTGATGATGATGGTTAAAAGTAACCTATAGTTCCTCAAGAACTAAGCTATCCAATGCAGTTTTTTTTCAAACCCGACTGATAGTTCGTGACATTAGCGCGTTCAAACAAAAAAAAACTCTTTCGCTTTATTAATTACTCGTAGTTTAGATTTAAAAGACGATGGGCATATTGGGCATACCGCCACTGACTTGTTCGAGTACCTATAGGTACATTTATAAAAAAAACTCTTGTTTTATCGTTATTTTTCTTCAGTACCTACCTAGTTTAATATTTTTTAAGAACATGTCAGATTTTCATATCAGTAAGTACCTATATAAAATAGCAAAGTACCTTTTTTATGTGTTTTCTATAAAACATACTATATAAATATAATACATACTTCTTAAATAACATAAAGATAAGAGGATAGATAATGTTGGAAGGTTGAAAGCCTCAGTAAAGAAAGATAGTAAGTATCTACTTAAAACTATAAGAACGGAAAAATAGCGAGGATTTTCAGAGCACTTCCCGATATTCAGATAAACATATCAATAAATTTATTCCTACGGCCTTCAAGACTCTTTGTGTAGGTAACCGACCTCAATAAATCTCTTATTACCGAGGTCAATAGAGTTATTTTTTGTGTGTCGTAAATAGGGAACTTTTGCAAAAACTTTCTAAAAGCTTTGTATTCAGTTGAAAATAAGAAAAATACATTTCCATTTGGTAAATTCAGCTTTTTGTAACTGTACGTTGTGATAAATAGATTTCTTTTTAGAGTTTTTTTAAGTACATTAAGGGCTTCTTGCACCACATTCTTAATTGTATTGAAGCTAGCCTAAACGCAATTTTTGTATGTTTATCTTAGGCTGGATTTGACCAACAGTCGTCTTACTCCAGAGTAAGTAACCGACGTAATTCGAAATATAATTCTTTAGAAAGCGCAACCGAACATTATTAGTATGTTCATACAAATTATCCTGGTTGTAAGGTGTCAACTTTACATTGTCAAAATATTCAAACAAACAGTAGTTTACTCTCGAGTAAAAACTTAATCCAGTTTGGTCGAATTCAGCCTTAGCTGAATACAATTTTTATTATTATTATATTTATTTTTCCCACGTGTATCTGATTCTGGATTGCTATCATCCCTGACAAGTTTATTGAAAAAAAAAAAAACAAAAAAACACCGGTTGCCCAAACACTAATATAATAATGTAATGTAAACGATGTGATTTAGGGTAAACGTCATCTCCTATTTGAAAAATCCTATCATAAAAGGTAGATCATTCTAGATGTACATAGGCTATTATAGCTTAATCCGAGTAGGGCAAGTCGCTAGAGTAGATAAATACTAGTTTCGTCTACAGGATAACTGAGGCTATGTAGTTCGAGGACAGAGCATGCCTCTGTCCTAGGTTGAAATATGGGCCTGTCATGTTACGAGATAGCTAGACCACCGCGTCGCTCGGTCGGCATTTAGCTTGATCAATTTCACAAAGATTTTGTAGAGCTAAGGACAAAAACAATGCTCTGTTAAGCTGCAGAGTCATTCTGTTAACTCACTTCGAATGTCGAAGAGCTGAATCTGCTGTGAGACTTCAAATTTCGTACTCGAAATTTGAATCTCACAATACATTCTTGTGTATTTAGTGAGCTCGGACATTCGAGTGAATTCGAAATGAGTCTACAGAATGACTCTGCTGTTACCTAAATAGATGTTTCATGATTAAGTATGCAATTTTTGATTAGGTACCAATCAATTAAAACATAAAAAACTTACTTATAAGTATTTAATTTTACTAGTAAAATATTAAAAAAAAATTACATGGAGGACACCAAATGTCCTACTAATATCGGAAATATTTTAGACCTAAACTTACATACTTACAATCTAAAACAAAAGTTCATATTAATCATCTAATATCAACTTAAAATCCTAATAAATAATTCAAAAGTTATAATCTTGGTTAAGATTTAAAATCGCCTGGCCTAGTCCTTAAAATATTATTAGTATCTGAGCATATTCAGTTTGAAATTACATAACTTTAAAAAACTGAAATGTGATTCGAATAAGTAGTAGTGTAGAATTGTAGTAAAATGTACTTACTTAAGTACCTACTTTTATTTTTTCGTCTGATATCCCCACGTGTCCGTGATAAGTATCAAAATCACCCTTAAAATCTAACGTCACGTGTCAACTTTACGACAGTAAGTTTGGATCGAAAGCCGTACCTTTTTGGAAATTAAAACACAAGACATCCGAAAAGGTTCGAAGGGGCAGCTAGAATAATCCTCATAATATACCAAAGAATCTATAGGAAGATGGGGAAGTTTCTTGTCTCAATTTCGTACCAATACATGAATGGCAACACATAGACACAGTGACAAGCCAAACATCAAGGACCGGAGGTTGAAATTTCAATTTCCGCACGGAAAAGATAAATTTTCTCGTCGTTTATTGACGTTCGTTGTTCGCAATTGATTGCTCAGTGTTGGATAAATAAAATGGCATTTTGTTCTAAATCAATAAGTTCGAAAATTATTTGAGGGGATAGGGAAACAATGCATAGAGGTATAGTCGCTACTATACAAAAAAAAAACCGGTCAAGTGCGAGTAGAACTCGTACGCCGAGGGTTCCGTACCTACCCATTATACCCATTATGTTATTGTAGCCCGCTTATTTGTATGAGCGCCCATACAACTCAGAGGACAATCTTAATTGGCGTCAACTATGTATGTAAGGGAACACCCTTTAATTTTCAACTTTTTTAATTTTTTTGAATTTTTCCTTTATTTGTGCTATAAGACCTTGCTTTTTGCCATATTTCGTGATTCTAGGTCAACGGGAACTACCATTTAGGTTTTCAACCCAAAACCTCTAGGGTACTTCCGGTTGACCTAGAATTGTCAAATTTGGGTACAAGCAAGGTCTTACAGCACAAGTAAAGGAAAAATTCCGAAAAATAAAAAAGTTGATAATTAAGGTAAGTTTTGGTACTTACAAGTTTTCACGAAAACCTAAATTTGCCTATATCTTTTTATAGTGTTGACTCAGGACCTTGATTTTTATACTCACAATAGGGACTATAGACCTCAGTATATGGTATAAATTTCAACTTGCCAGCTCCACCCGTTCCTGAGATAATCGATGGTGACACACGGACAGACAGACGGACAGACAGACAGACAGACGGACAAGAAAGTGATCTTATAAGGGTTCCTTTTTTTTACCTTTTAAGGTACGGAACCCTAATAAAGCATTTGGATTATACAATAGTCACTAAACTAATACATTGCTCTTGCAGTGCTGTCTCACAAAGTGTCCAGCAATTTCTGAGCCAGCATTGCAAGAGGAATGTAATTTGAAGATGGAATTAACTTTTAAACCAACATTTTGACCAAAGAGGTCATTCGCCTAAGTTTTATTTAAATTTCGAATTTGCGATTTGTGATTACCTACCTACATGAACTAGAAAGAAAAATTAAAAAAAAAAAAAAATTTGAGCGCAGCCATTTTTATTGTCCTTATAAGTAATTTAATTAGGTACTTTATGTTGACTTTACCTAGGTAGGTACTTTAATTTTCCAGCATGTTTTAGAAAACCACTATACAAGCCTTGGCCATAGCTACTAAGAAAGGCATAGCCGGACTTTGTGATCCGTGCCTCGGCTCCGCTTCGGCCCGCATACTCACGATGCTGCATTATTGGATCTCGGGGGTAATGTAAGTACTTACTATAATTTGAAAATAAAAACTACATACTTACACTCTATCAAACCACACAATTTTTGTAATGAAAAACCAGGTCCAGAATAGATTATTTTTATAGTCTTACCTCACACATATTAATTTTTTTTTAATACAATACAATACAAAGGATTTGGCCGAATACTGCCCCAGAGCCGAATATCGAATTAGACTATGCGTCTGAATAATATTATTTAAATAAAATATCACAAAATTAACTGGTACATACAGAATACTTAGATATCTCGTGCCCTGTGGGAATATAATTATGTTATTTTATTAGTAACTTTAGTCACTTCCGGTACTACAGTCCGTAATGCCTCTCCAGACTCACGGCGAGAAGTTTCACCGAGACTTCTCGAAGAACAAACAAATTATCCACACTCTCAATTTTCTCACTCGTGATCTGTTTGAAATCCTTTGTCTCGGCCAAAAATAGGTACCGACACCGAAGCGCGAGAACAAGAAGGCGAGAAACTCCTCACATTCACGCTTCTCGGGTGTTGTCGGGGTTTCTTGCCGAGAGTCTGGAGGGGCTATTAGGTATCACAGACAATATTTTTATCAGATAGACCTACCTTCTTTTTCGCGGTTGACATGACACTCAAATAGTAAACAAAACAGACGGACAAGAATTTGACAGATGTAAAAGGAATTTCGTTGAGTTTCAGTTGTGTGATTGTGTTGTGATGTGATTTATGAGGATTTATCATATTTTATTTAAAATTACAAAAAGTACTGACGCCTTGGGATATGCATACAGACTAAAAATGGAAGTGGGCTGGACATGTAGCCCGTCTACAAGATGGAAGATGGACTAGGAGAGTGACAAATTGGGAGGGTCCAAGAGGTCGACGCTGCATAGGAAGACCATACGCTCGCTGGGACGACGACATCAAGAAAACTGCTGGACCAAACTGGCTCCGAGTAGCACAAGACAGGGACAGATGGCTGGCTTTGGAGGAGGCCTTCACCTTAGGGGTTCTCTAGTACCTACTTAGATTATAAGCATTAGTGATAAGAAAAAATGTTAATTATAGAGAAATAAAAGGCTTTTTATTTTATTTATTTATATCATATTTTATTTTAGGCGGTACGTACAGAATCACTGCACACGAGTGTAGATAATTTTATTGATGAAATTCCCAATTTTTCCTAAGTACTTTTCTTTTTTACTTGAAATTGTAGGTACTGGGAGCACCTGTGTGCGTCATTTATTTTCTATACCTACTTCACTTAAAATTCTGCTAGTCCTAATTATATTAATGAAAAAGTAAATGTTCACACAGCGCCATCTATCCCCAACGTAAGCAAAGCTTTTACTATAGGAACCTTAAAAATATAGTTTCCTAGGTTCTCCGTTCATGCTGGGTGGGCGTCATAGCCTGCTGCTTTATATTAGAATAACTTTTAAATCCCACTATTTAGAGGAAGAATATGAATGGAGTCTCATTATAAAATAAAAAAACAAACCCAAAAATCCCAATTTGGTCATGACGCAAGCATTCTTTCCTGTTGGCATCTGTGGGGCAAATTTATTCGAGGAATCGGCCATCTCTTTTATTTATTTACCAAATAAACCTAGGTTACAGTACAGAGGGTTTGCTTGTGGTCCCCGCACGAGGCAAGCCTGTGTCGCGAGAGGCCACTTTGCAAGATAGAATTAAGTACCTACCTAAATTGCCTTATATTGGAAAAATAAAGTTTAAAGATTTTAAATTAACAAATAAGATAAGCGGTCAATAAGGGTGTGTGTCTGTGTGGCTTTAATGTTATGTTTGGGTATTTGTCTATGTTTGATAAACTAATGTTGGATCTTGAATAATACTTGATCTTGGGGAGGAGGAAAGATCTAAAATGCGCAAAAGGGAGGTGGCTTGATCTTGGGGAGGAGGGATTTTTAAATACCTAACAATTGTTTTTTGAAATGCATTTGAAAATCCGGCCCAGAACATTTGCAGATGGTTGTCCTAAGATCTGCATCACCGTTTCAATTTTCAGCAGTAGGTGGTTCTATAGATCTAGTATAATGGCTATTGCGGATCAAACCCAGACGCAAAACAACTATTCCGGAAATTCGATTCCGTCTCGTCGTTTTGCATTCGCTCACAAACTCGTCTGTTCCACTAACTATACTTACTTTATACTTGTTTCTATGTATTCATAGCAGACAGTTAGCGTCATTTTCAAAGTTTATAAATAAATATTGGTGGACATCACATAGCAAAATGTAGACCTAGCAGCGAGATAAGCGAAGCTTGTAGGTAGCACATTTTAAACTTTCGCGATCTGTATAAAATAAAATGATAAAGTCCCGTTAGTTCGTTTAAATTATGAAGCTTGTAGGTACTTACCTATAAAAGTGTGTGTTTTCTTTTTTGTAAATATTAAATTTTATTTTTGAATTTTCCTGCACTTTGTAATGCTTGTTTAACACCAAGACATAGAACAAACATTTATTTTTATAGCATAAATGTTGATCCTTGATGGGGGGGTCAAATGCAAGAGGGTCAATCTTCAGAATTAGCGCACCTGGTTGATCGCTATGGCGCCCCTTAAATGTCGATATTATTGCCTTCCCTTCAGGGGCCAATAAAATAATGCTTATTATATTTTATATTCTTGAAGCTTTACCCATACACCGGAAGCCGAATAATTAAACAAGCCCGTTATACCAAATAATCCGCGATCGGTTTAATTATTGATACCTACACGAAATAGGTCAGCTGTCTAACGAACGAAATGTCAGTTTTTGGCCAAAATATACTTTTTCTCGCAGCTCTACTAAATATGATCGTTTAGTAAGTAATTGAATCGTATTTGAGATTATTTTTTTATGATTGCGTGATGTATATTGTATGTAAGAGCAATGCCACACGGGCGCTGCCGCTTCGTTGCTTCGTTGCAGCGCTTTAATTTTTGTTCTGTCAAAGCGCGTCGTTTTAACGCACCGTGTGGCATGTCGTTCTGACTTGTATGGAAAACAACGCAGCGTCACCGCTACGTCATCGGCTGCGACGACGCAACGGAGCGTCAGCGCCCGTGTGACATCGCTCTAAGTAAATAAAATGTGTGCAGCAGTGTTCTTCAGTTAATAACTTTGTTTAGTCATGCAATGCAGATTGAGAATTAGTAAAACATTGATGATTAACGACTTTTTCTTCATAAAAACAAGATTTAAAATTTGAAACTGTAGTTCTCAAAGTCAAAAAGGCCATCTTAAAACCCAAACTTAGTAGCTTCAACGTACGCTGTTCTGTTGTAAAATAATTTATAACGTTAACCGACGAACGCCCCCGGAATACTTTGTCATGATGGATATTGGATTATCTGAAGGGCGCTCACAGAGGAAAATAGCTTATTGTCCAATGGCTTTCTGACCGTCATTTTGTTTGATGAAAAATGACAACTACTTGGACGTTTGAGCTCAAATAATAGCATAGATGAGAGAACACTGATGCAGATTTTTCTTTAAATAATGTAAAACAAAGAACTTGCCCAGAAATTGTTTCTTTCAATTTAATCTAAAGAAAAATCTGGCATTCGCTTCGCAATCTACGACAAGGGGCGCATTATCAGAAGAATCAGACTGAGATAGAGGCTCCTTCAGATTGCTATGCAAATGATCACAGGCAGAGCGTAGTTCTATTTTTCAGTTCACAGAATACCAGCAAAGCGAATTTAATACTGAGATTAACCTTTTACGTAGAGCTTTTTTCAACGGCACGGCACCGGGCGTCAGAAATATCATCACCTACTTAAATCCGATTCCTAAATTGCATGGTATTGTTGTTTTTTAGGTTGGTCACTTGCTCATACGAACTTACTTAGGTGACATTCAACAAAACATCGCCGTTTTCTTTTATAATAATAAGTAACCGACTTCAAAAAAAGGAGGAGGTACTCAATTTATCGGAATCTTTTTTTACTTTTTTCATGTATATTCACCGATTACTCGGATACGCCTTAACTGATTTGAAACATTCTTTTTTGTTTGAAAGGGTATACTTATCGGAATAAGTACTTACCACAAAATTTTGGTGAGGATTTGTCGAGGATCTTCGGAGTTGTGAACAGAAATGCACATCGAGAGTGCAGAAAATTGCTCAGTTTTTAACATTGAAGTCAGTTTTTTATTTTTTTATTTTAAACACTTGTTTAATAGATAAATAAATAAATATTTATTTGGAAGCTTAACTTCACGTAGGATACTTAGCCGTACCATGAACTCTTAGAGCAATGTTAAAACAAGCTTGAACTATGACAACGAATGTAAAAAGTCAAAAGTCAAAAGTCAAATTCGTTTATTCAATAAGATCACAAGTGTACCACTTTGAAACGTCTTAAGAGCTAGGTGATTCTACTCCTGTTCCTTCGCGACCAAGACCGTGAAGAACCAGGGCAACAAACACGGTTTGGGGCCTAACACTCACTGTCATTTCTAAAGCAGTAGGACTGTTTTAAGCTTGTTTTAACATTGCTCTAGGAGTTCATGGTATGGTCCATTTACTGCTCGGAACGTGGACTTTGAACGCTTGATTAGGAAAGTACCTAAGTAATTGAAAATTTTTCACTACTGACCTTTAAGTTAGAATTACTTCATAGAATTACATTCAACAGTTTTGAATTCAAGCTCAATCCTACGTAAAGTTAGGATTGGAATCAAATCGAGTGTCGGGAGTAAGCCGGCTGATCTTCAACGCTTTTCTCAGCATAACTCTTTACAAGGCCGTATATTTTATAGCATTTGATCGTAAACAATAGTTGTCTACTTTGCAAAATGACATGAAATATCGTATCTAGAGCCGTGTCTATGTACAGTACAGTACTTCAAGATAAATCACGCGCATCGGCTAATTTCGTGTTTTCCGAATATGACCAACATCGACAGCATCCAGGCAGTATAAATGGCAAAACAGAATGTGACAGAAATGCACATTGTTAGCTGCGCAGCTAAGCTCAGTACCTAAGTGCCAATTCAGACGTACCACAACCACACGACACCGACAACCACACCACAACGACGCGACGTGGTCGGGCGTATATTTGTATTGAAAATGAATTTCCAATTCAGACGTACCACATTTTGTCGTTGTTATCGACCACCTGTGTAATACGACCACATCGCGACCACATCGCAACGACATGACGTCATCAACAGCGCGCGCCTAGCTGGCGCCTGCCACATCGACATTTTGTCGGTACCACAACGCAACTGCAAAAAGTCGCTGCGACACAATTCACACGCAACCACAGCTGGACCACATTTTGTCGCTGCGACGTGGTGTGGTAGTGGTACGTGTGTTTTGACGCTAAGTTGAAATGGTGAGTGTTTTTTTTTTACCAAACTACTTTTTGTCAATCGTTTTTATAATGTTATACGATTGTTTCTGACTTGAAACATTACGCAATGTATAAAGCTATTTCCACCTTGCTTTTGAAATGGTGGAACAATTTTGCGGTGGTTCCAAAGATTATTTTCCAGAAATAAACAAAAAACAAGCCAAATTAGTATCGATACGGCTAATAGTCTAATCACTTATGGCTAATCTCTGGAACTAAGTAGGTACCAGTCGGATTAAAAAATATTTCAGTAAATAATATAAATAAATAAATACCTAGTTAATTTCTCAAGAAAGGCTATTCAAGGCTATATTAAATGGCGGGTGAAACCGCTGGGTACAGTTAGCATTTTTTTTTTTCAATAATAAACCCAAATGTTTTGATGTATAAATCTAGCTTCATGTAGTTAGTTTAAACATCTTTGGCTCAAAACTGGCGCGATCATAATATATTATGTAACTAACCCACCCTTGCTCTACTTAAGCAAGGTCGTATCCCAAAGGAGAACCTACCCCCTGTTTGTGATTCGATCACTTTATAAGACCTGAATGATAAAACACTTGCTTGCACAGTATGGAGACATGGACTTATGTTAATAAGCTATCACACTTATATTATAAATGCGTAAGTTTGGATGTTTGTATGGATGTATGTTTGTTCCTCTATAACTCGACAACCACTGAACCGATTTGGCTGAAATTTAAAATATAGATAGATAATGACCGGAAATAGGACATAGGCTATTTTAATCTGGGTACCACGCGAGCGAAGCTGCGGGCGAAAGCTAGTAAGCTATAAAAATAAAAATTAAGAGAAAAAGATTGGACAATTTTTGCATCAAATATTTACAACATAACTCAGGTTTGTTTTTTAATACTACTTAATAATTTTAAGTCGTTAAGCGATGCGGTCTTTAGGTGGCCTAAAAACTCCGTTAGTCAGTTAGCCACTAGCTAGCCATACGTAAGGATTTTTTGCCGTCAAAGCATAGTTGCAGCAGTAGAGTCAAGCGGTAGTGCCAATGGACATAAAGACTAAAAAATGCTTCGATTTTTAAAGTAAACATAATTATCTACCGGTGTATATTTTGTAGTCATATTTTAAAACACAGTTCAGGTGTCCAGTGAAATTTTTTTACTTTGCAAATCGTTACCCTATGAATCAAGACCTAAAGGCTAGTTACAATATTCTATCAACAATCTACGATTTTGCTTACTGGGGTTGGATATTTGACATTAAGTAGAGATCGCGTCATGTAAAAAGAATGCTGGAAGAAAGTGTGTTTTGTCTCATGTTTGCGTATGGGTTACCTATTCGCAAACAAAAAAAAAAAAAAAAAAAAATTAAAAAAATGGCTTAAGGACAAATGTTTTTACTCAGTGAACGAATTTCTTAACAGTAAGGGACAGTAAATTATTATATATCTTAATATTGACATTCTTAAATCTTGACATTTTAATAGTTTTTATGATGACTTATATAAATTACATCAATAAATAGGACCTATACAGATTTGCATGTCTAAGCTTTTGGTAGGACATAGATTGGACTAATTTAATTTTAAGACATTGTATCACATGTGTTCGTGCAAATAAATGTCATTTATCATTTATCATTTATCAAACATGAGACAAACACACGCCCTCCACTTCCTTCCAGCGTTCTTTTTACATGACGCAACCTCTACTTCTATGCTAAAAATGACAAATATATGTATAACCACAGTAAAGAAAACCACTTATAGATAGAATATTGAAACTGGCTGTTAGAGGGGATAGTAAAACTTTGCTGATATTTTTAAAACGGTATTGAATATTTAGTACAAAAGTAGGTCACAGGAAAACACAAATTTGCATAAATTATTCTCTTCAAAAAGTTATTTATTATTCGCGTTCCCGAACTCCGCGTACTCCATTTTTGAATAAGTAGTTTCTGACCGAATAATTTGTTTCATAAATGTGGGTCGAGAGCTTCAGCGTGACCCAAAAATTAAAACAAAATATAACCGACACATTATTCTCAAGCACGGATGATATTCTTTCGAAATAAATTCAAGATTCTTTGAAGATTTTTACAGGGTCCTTAAATTGTTGCATGTACAAAACTTTCTTGTTTTATTTTTTTCACTTAACAATAACATACTATTTACCTACCTCCCAGGCCTAGAATTCTCTGTGTCGTGAGTATAAACCATGAGTACCGTGGTACCAAAACCATCAGACAAGAAACACATATTAGTCAAATACCATGTGATTATGGTCCGGGCGCCGCGAGAATCGAACCCACATTTCTTGCGTCTGAGCCGAATATCAGCCTGTCATATTGTTTAAACTAATGTTAAAGCTTTAATAATAAATTTTGAACATTTTATACTACAGTCATGAACAAATTTTTTGTACCGCTATACCCAATGTTATAAATATGCCTATAATGTGCTCATAGTTATCTACTTTATTTCATTATATTCACACAATACATGTAAAAAATTAACATAATTGTACAAACAAAGTCGTTTCATTCATATTAGGGTTCCGTAAGAGTTAGGTAACGTTGTTTTACAAAAAACGGAAGGGCTCCCGGCTAATTTATCCTGACCTTTAGCATCAATGGAACCTTCTTTTTTCCTAATCAATTTGGGAAGGTTAAAGTCACATTCTAAGCTTTGTGATGTTTATAATTCCAATAATAGCCTTATGCCATTTTTTTTATTAAACTTATAACTTACTAGCTGCTGCCCGCGGCTTTGCTCGCGTGGTACCCGGATAAAAAGTAGCCTATCTTACTCTCCAGCCCTACAACTATCTCCACACAAAAAATCACGTCAATCCGTCGCTTAATTTTGACGTGAAAGCAGGACAAATAAACACACTTTCACATTTATAATATGGGTACGGATAATATACCTATTATTATAGTAATTATTTGAGTTTTTAATTACTTATATGAAGAAAAAAATCTACCAGACAAGATTTAAAAATCTGGAAAGAGATCCTATCCGGCTAAAAGGGACACGCAAAGAATCCAATTAGCTGACGACAGGTGCACAAACGAGTTTAACATAAAACATGTGAGGATTTCACCCTTTGAAGTCTGAAGATTCACCCTTCAAGTTTTTGCTCAATCGGTGAGTTCACACTCATGTCTGTTTCTTAGGGTTGATGTTTCTTTTTTTCCATTTTTTATATTATGTCAAGATAACAAAGTTCAAATTCGTTCGTATCCAAGATGCTCTTTCTTGTGCTAAGAATTTACTCATGCTTTTTTCTTTCTAATCTGTTTTAATTTCTCAGTCAAATATGAGATAATAACCGTAGTTTAGGCCGAGTGCGATATTGCCTCGACTTTTGATCCGAAGGTCGTAGGTTTGAATCCCAGGCATAGGCTTATCGTTTCGAAAAAAATATAGGTACGTATCTAAACGGTGAAGGAAAACATCGCGAGGAAATATTGTCAGCTTTTAAATCGCAGCGACGGGCTTGCGACCTGTCCCGCTGATTTCTGCAAAATGTGGCCATGTACTATAAGGACGTGACTCTGATTACCCTTAGGCATCTTCAAAGGGTTTTAATTGCCCAAAGACTGGTGAGAATGTCTACCGCGCCTTACGGATCACATATACAGTCATGATCATGATTCGTTTTGTGTTGATATGCCTGCCATTTGCGTCACTAACATCGAAATAATAAAAGGTTTGATCAGATTGGTTAAGAAATGTACTAGGATTGTACAGTAGGAGTTGAAGTCTGATAGTGATAATAAGGAGTGAGTAGTATACACAACACTACCTCAGCTTAAACGTAGATAAGTGAGTATGTAAGTGAGCGAAAACGGAGCACCTAATTGTTTGTTATCTAGGTTCCTTTGTTCGCGAGGCACGAACGCGGTACAAGTGAAAGCTTTACCTGAAAACAAAGAAAAATATTATCTCACAGATTTGTATTTTGAAATGAGCACTAGTCACGGATTATTTGAGTGGTAGATTAGCGTGGCTTGGACGAAATGCGAGAAATTTCTAGATTTAATTTAATTAGAAAATTTCTAGTAAAAAGAGGTGAAAGAAGACTTATTGAGACTTTTAAAGTTATTCACTCCTTTTCATTAGAAAAGTTCTGTTTAGCCCTCAGAAAACCATTTCAATCGCCATGTTATAAAAATGAGTGAAAACTTTTAAACTTTATTGAATCTTTCATCTCTTTCTACACCATTAAAAATAGGGGATAAAACTAAAATAGACTAATAAAGGTTAATCAAGAGTAACGAGTCGTTAAGCCATTACGGAGGCCTTTTAGGCGGCCTAAAAACTCCGCCACTTGAGTTGGCCACTTGCTTATACGAACTTAATTTATTGGAAGAGAGAATTAGGTAATGTTGACCCTACAAAAAGTGGCTAAGGTCAAGAAATTAGGGATACCTACATAAAAAAGGACAAATGGCAGATGACAGAAAATACACATTGTTCACGACGGAAGGTGATGCCTCAGCGGATTGTCAAATGTAGGCCATAAGGGCTCTAGCCAGACATGCTACTTTTAGCATCGGCGATCGGCGATTTAAGGTCGCTGCATACGTAACGGGATAAAACCTCGGACGGGACGGAGACGTCGTCCTTACACTCGCAGAACACTAAGGCACTTATTGATGTGTTTACCGTTTTTGACGTTTTTTCCCAGACGGGACGGGACGTGACGGCAGGTGAAAAAACATCAATAAGGACCTTAGTTTTCTGTGATAAGGACGACGTCTCCATCCCGTCCGAAGTTTTATTCCGTTACGTATGCAGAGACCTTTAATCGCTTTTCAATAGCAAAATGCAGCGACCAACAATCCACACCGCACACTTAAAAACGCCAAACGCGGCGATCGGCGATCACAGCAGTTGCTAAAACGGATTCCAATACCGCTTCCGAACGTAGGAAGTCGACGCAGCATCGAAAACGCGATTTTGATACTGCGATCGTACGCTTAGTTGCGATGCAGCTTCGATGTAGTCACAAAATCACCGATCGCTGATGCTAAAGCAGCATGTCTACTATAGCCCTAATTTCGCTTTAATTTCATGCTTTATAAGCAACCTTACCGAAAATCTTATGTGAAAACAGTTTTATCCCATCAATAACTCGCTATACTCCCTAAACTTAAAAAGGCAAACCACAGAAAAATGTAGTGCTTTCTTTACGTGGAGTCCGTGGAAAATCGGTTTTTGTGCCGAAGCGGCCGAGCGTCGAGTTGACGGCGAACCGATTTACTGAAAATCGAGCTCCATTTGAGGTTTTCTGGCTTGACGTCATTGTGTTTTGGGTAAAAAATAGAAAAATTATGCTCTTAAGATGTAGAAAAGAGACCACAGAGCTTGAGTGGTTTTAACCGACTGCCCGCAAAAAGGAAGGTTATGTTTTTAAACTTTCCGATAATAACTCTTATGTAGGTACATTGAAACGAGAGTTTTTACTATTTATGTCCTGACGTAAGTATCTGGGGCCCTAGCCATATTACACTATCTATCGTCGCTGTAGAATAGAACTAGTACACTTCAAAATGTATAGGATTTGACGTTTCAAGTAGATGAGTCACGTGGTCCGAACGTCAATTCCTATACATTTTGAAGTGTTCTATTCTATCGCGACGATAGATAGTTCTATCGCGACGATAGATAGTGTAATATGGCTAGGGGGGCTGATTTGTTAAAAAAAACCGCCATATTTTTTAAAAAGCTTTTATTTTTTATATAACAGATCATGCAACTAAGTTTTGGTCAGACCGATTCGCCACCGATCTGTGATTATCTAAAAATAATAAATGAAAAAAACAGTATTTTCTATTTCCTTTAAATAAGTTTAAGTTGACTGCAGTCAGCTCTTTGCAGCTTGTGACATATACTCCGAGATAAAATCTCTAAGGAGTTTGATCGGTTCAGTGTTGAGGTCGTATCATTAATGTTTATACGACACGTAAACAACGAAACGAGATCACGACTGTATTCCCAAGGTACGGTGTACATTATTTTGTTCCTTGAAAATGTCTATGAGCTCAGTCAGAGTATATAAAGGCTTTTGGGGAACAGGGTGGAATAGTTCCCCAAAGGCAGAGTAGATGGTTCCTCTGCAACGGGCCGGCCCATCTGGCCCACGTGCCCGTGGTCTTTCCACCGACAGTTGATGTCGGATAGTCCTAGATATGTCTAAATTCGTTGGAAACTTTGCTTGCGAGTTTTAGACATTCTGATGTTGAGTGGCGCCATCTTCGTCGAAGCTCTTAATGAGTAGAAAGTCTATTGTTCATCTAGCGACAGGTAGATGTCGCTACAAGGCTCATTTACATGGTGCGACTTTCTTACCTCTAAGATGCGAGAAACTAGCTCCATGACAATTCAGTGACAAGCTATTATCGTCCTTCTACGTATGATGTCAATGTTTAGTTTACATTGTCATTAATTTGACATTTATGACGATAAATCGCCTCTTCGGGGCGAGAAACTTGCACCACGTAAGCCTTAAGGAGTATCTATGATACATAATGGTGTTGATCACCTAAGAACAGAAGTAGAATCACCTAGCTAAAGTCGTTTCAATATGATTCCAGAGGGTCCTACTAAATAAATAAATTAATAATGCTAAGTAGGTATACATTTCACACCGCATCATGTAGCCGCCTAAGAAAGTAGCATGTGATATGGGAACCACATGACTGGTATACACTAACGTACTTTTTTTTTGTAATTATAATTAAATTTAAAGTAGAAAACACCCAGACCCGCAACAAATATTTGCAGATTATACAAATATTGACCCGCAGCGGGAATAGAACCCGCAACCACCTGTGTCTCAGGCAGGGCTTCACCCGCTGCGCCACAAAGGTCGTCAAATAACTTTTGAATTTTAATTATGCCATGAAAGAGCCCCTTTTGTAAGTATGTTCGTATGAGCTAGTGGCCAACTCTAATAGCATTGTATGTTGCCCAGTATAAAGAATATCAGTAAAATAATATACACTGTATTTCATGAACCCGAATCCGAAGCTGAATAATTTTAATTGCCTACTGATCATTTCTATCAAAACCATTTCATCCAAATAATTTTGTCATTACCTATATTAACCCTAATCCTATTTAACCCATTTGCTATACAACAACACGCCTCATTCACAAAACTCGGAGGCATTTAAATTCGGGATTTTTAATACAAAGAGAGCCTTTTCATACTTATCCCGTTTAAGTACTTACAAAATGAGATAAGTAGTAGGATTTGTCTCAGTCTGGTTTATTTAAGACTTTATTTGCACTGAATGAATGTCCAACTAAACTGTTTTTTAAAATATTTAGAGAGAACGATATTGCTCCATTATTCATAATACTTAGTCAACTTAGCAAGGCTTAAGGTAAATGTTTTTTTTGTGTATGTTAATGAGCAGGTAACAGACTTAGAAGCCATCTGAGGTCTAGGAAGCCTCTAAGTCCATGACTTATAACAGGAATAATCTTTACTTCTTATTAATCATAAGTTGAATGGATTAGCATTAAAACAAAACTATCTAGTTAAATCAAAATATTTATCTCGAGTGTGTCCTAAAGTGGCGACAAGAGACCGAGACCGAGACAGGGGCCCTAGCCATATTACACGATCTATCGTCGCTGTAGAATAGAACACTTCAAAATGTATAGGAATTGACGTTCAGACCACGTGACTCATCTACTTGATACGTCAAATCCTATACATTTTGAAGTGTTTCTATTCTACAGCGACGATAGATAGTGTAATATGGCTAGGGGGGCAGGCTTTGTAGGGGCGCGCGAAAGTGACACGAGACAGAGAACTGTCAGGTCTCTGGTCTCGGTCTCCTGTCTCGGTCTCGGGCGAGAACACGTTCGTCGCTATGAAGCCCTATTTCATTTCGTTTCCATGGATTTTCTAAAGCTATATGAATCCAACATTTTTGCGCACACTTTATTTAAAAGGGTAACAAAGAACAATAGCTCTTTCCTGTTCAAGCAGCTAAAATCAATACAAAGTAAGTAGGTAGGTAGGTACCTACATTCAAATCACAATGAAAAGTCTCATAACCCAAAAAGCTTTACGTTTGCGAAGATATTTTTCATTGTAGCCACAAAATATATCAAACTTTTACAATATCGGGCCAACGGGAACGAGACGTAACAAATGTATGAAATTTTGACGCTTTCGTACTTTCTTAGAATTGAGTTCGGGAAATGTCATTTTTCGAAGAAAAGCTGCTATTGCGAAGCGGTCAAAAGGTTGTCGTAAAAGCTATAGATGTGCATCACACATGTCATTGTAACTTTAACGAAATATTTCTCATGACAGATATAAAATTAAATAATAACATACCTAGGTAATAATAAACATTGATAGGACTACAATTTAAGATTTCATCATCATCATTGGCCTTTGGTCATCTGTTACAGATGTTTTAGGTGGCGTCATGTTACAGAACAGTTGTTTAAACATTTTCGTTCGTGGCTAAAGAGGTCTATGCGGGAGTGGCAGCCTCGACCACATTTTCTACATATAAAGGACCCTGAAGACGTTACAGGGTTTGCAGCACGTTGGTGACGTTTAGTGCGATTTTAATTTAAGATTTAGTATTCAAAGTAAAATTAACTAAAAATTATCAATTCAAGGCCCTAATAATGTTAGCTTTAATCAACACGATTTGCATGGAATGTTCAGATTTAGCGAATATTTAGGGTGCTGCCACATTATCACGTCTCTACCCCGTCGCATAGCATGACCGTAGCAACACCGTCCCGGCAAAAATGATATTCTTTGTATTGAAATGTATGCGACGCCCCACACCAGACCGTTCCCACACCGTCGCGTGTCCTGCCCTGCCATGGCCGTCTTGTCAATCTCCGGCCGCCATGATTATTTTGCTGACACGTAGGGTTGCAACACCTAATATTATATTTAATATAAGTCTAATATTATTTGAATCCTAAATAATATATTTTTGGGGAAAAAATATATTAGGCGAAGATCTTAGTGGCAACTTGGGCGATTTTATGTTGTTTGTTAGTAGATGTGTTTCAAAAAATTTTCCGGGATAAAAAGTAGCCTATGTCCTATTTACGGTTATTTTCTATCTATATTTTAAATTTCAGCCAAATCGGTTCAAACACATCCAAACATCCATCTAACCACCCAAACATCAATCCATCCATCCAAACATTCAAACTATTAGTGTGATGTGATAGTGTGATGGCTTTGACCCTTTCTTCTGACTTACAAATTTTGCTCTTAGAGTTGCCGCAAAAAATAATACCCTAGCCTAGAGCTAAAATTAGCACATCGATGAGTGCAACTTCAAATAATATATTTGTCTTAGCTTTGTTAGACTAAAGATAAATTAAGAATGCGTCCGGTCGCGGCGCTTATCGGCGCTGCTCGCTCCGAAACACGACAAAAATGCAGTTTTTTGGAGCTTTCTCATCCCTAATAACAACCAATCGAAAAAGTGAACGGAATTTATGTCATTAATTGAATGATCTATCCGATGGAGCAAACCAAAAACATAAATTACCTACACCAACTTCAAAAGCAAATGAAGATTTATCTTATTTTTAGTGATTTTCGTTGATTTATTATGAAGTAAATATGATGTTAAATAAAAATTAAAACTAAATTAAACGGTATATTACAAGATAAAATGTTAGAGATGCATGTTGGCTTTTCAGTTACTTTCCACTTTATTTATCGAGGGTTTATACAGGGAAATACAGTGTTTGGCTCAGGGAACGCCCTTAAAGCAGACTCAACAAAACCATGGTAAGCTGTCATATTAATTATGTGAATGTAAACTTAAACTTGTAGGGGTAGTCAGACAGAAGCAAGGAAACTTTTATTTTTCAATCACATTTTTTATTAAGTAAAATCTACTATTTATTTGTAAGTTCCTACAAACTCCTTTATTCGAAAAAAAAGTGGCAACCCTACTGAGACGGTCGCATGCATGTCAGGTCGAGTTGACACTCGACTGACGTCCGCTGACAAATAACAATTTTAAAAATATAGGCTGAGTTCACATTGCATCTCTAAAATTGAAAATTGACAACCTTGTACGAGTTGATGTACGAGTAGAAAAATTTAAATTCCATATACAGGGTGGAAAAAATGAATGGGCCCCGGAGGGAAACTACTTTAAATCCTTAAGATACAATATTTTACTTAAAGGAAACATTCCTTTATTTTTAAAAAGAAACGAGTAGAAAAGAGTGTTGTCGAGACGTATTTAAAAATAAGTTTTTGAGAATAAAAAAGTTATTGTATTGTTCAGTTATTCAGTTATTTATTTACTACAGATTTAAATTATCATTGCAGATAAACATCCAATGCGATAATTTAGATAGGTACTTTTGGAAATTAACATCTACTATGAATACTTACATTGTACGGTCCGCACACCCTGGATAAAGGATAGTTCATAGTCTAATATCAGTAAAACTCTGAGATAAATTTTAACTGATATATTGTAAGAAAACTTATGATATTGATGACTTATGTTATGATACTTATACAAAATACTTAAAAAATACAGACGGACGGGCATAACGAAACTATTAGGGTTTCTTGTCAGGACAACGGAACCCTAAAAAGTAGTATTAGTTGATGAACTGAAATATTTTGTTTTTGAGTTTCCCAACTCGTTCTATCTAGTACATTTTTTTTTAGTATGTAAGAGACGGAGTGCAGACACGCCTTTATATTTTAATCCCCGCCCATCTGTCAATACACATATTAGTAGCGTAGCCAGGTCAGCCCCTAGGGGCCGCTTTTCGGCCGTTGAAAGGCTTAGGCGGCCTTTCGATGGGAGCGGCCCCTAAACGGCCTATATGCACCTAGTTACCTTTTCCTATTTTTATTAGGTAGGTACTTACCTAATCATAATTCAAAAAAACAAATTCGGATTGTAAGTACAGGTAAGTACATAGATAATGAGATACTGCGTTTAAAAAACCGGTCAAGTGCGAGTCGAACTCGTACGCCGAGGGTTCCGTACCTAGTCATGGTGCCAATTACCTAAGCTAGTCCGCTTAATTGTATGAGCGCCCATACAACTCGGAGGACAATTTTAATTGGCGTCAACTATGTATGGGAACACCCTTTAATTTTCAACTTTTTTAACTTTTTGGAATTTTTCCTTTATTTGTGCTATAAGACCTTGCTTTTTGCCAAATTTCGTTATTCTAGGTCAACGGGAACTACCATTTAAGTTTTCGACCCAAAACCTCTAGGGTACTTCCGGTTGACCTAGAATTGTCAATTTTGGTTACAAGCAAGGTCTTCCAGCACAAGTAAAGGAAAAATTCCGAAAAATAAAAAAAGTTGATAATTAAGGTAAGTTTTGGCACTCACAAATTTTCACGAAAACCTAAATTTGCCTATATCTTTTTATAGTGTTGACTCAGGACCTTGATTTTTATAGTCACAATACGGACTATAAACCTTAGTATTTGGTATAAATTTCAACTTGCTAGCTCTACCCGTTCCTGAGATAATCGATGGTGACACACGGACAGACAGACGGACAGACAGACAGACGGACAAGAAAGTGATCTTATAAGGGTTCCTTTTTTTACCTTTTAAGGTACGGAACCCTAAAAAAATATAAAAAATTAAAAAATATTAATAAAAGGTAAAAAAAAAATTATGTCCACCCGTGCGAAGCCGGGACGGGCCGCTAGTACCTAATATTTTTCCCTACGAAAATCACCCCAAAGGATTTGTCCACCAATAATTCTTCCTTGACCCGATAAATACCTACCCCAAATATGAATTGGAAAACCCCCCCATCTAGCATAACTTAATGCGTTCCGCACGTTATGTGACATTATCAAACGTCAAAATCCCATCGGGTACAATACTGCCCTCTCGAAATCAAAATGTAGTAACAGCAAAAACACGATTTCGAGAAAAATGATGAAGCTACAATCAATAAAAATATTCAGAAGAGGTTACATATTAATAAAACCTTGAATGTGGAGTGAAAGTACACATAATCTATAGGTACCAACCAATAATAAAGCGTAAAAGTTTGTTTGTTAATTTGTTTGAACATTGAACACGCTAATCTCAGGAGCTACCAGTCGGATTTGAAAATTTATTCCTGCATTTGATAGCTAAACTCTGTGAAGAAGGATATATGCTACTTTTTATCATCATCATCATCATGATCACCATATACCATCACTATGGGGGCAACGCTACGATGGCACTGCTAGTAAACTATATTTCTTAACGTTTTTACTTTATTTTTTCTTCAAAACATAACAGTTATAGCCATTTTGTAGTACTACCTAGTAGAGTGATATATCCCCTATTATTGCAATTAGTTTTCTTGTGAAATCCGTTCAAAACCCATTATTATTAACGCAGTAAATTTTCTTACTACTGCGTTTTCGATCATTTTTTCTGTCATTTTACTAACTAAAATGTGGTATTATTGTAAGAATACTACAGTTTAAATGTGAAATAATTAATAATTAATAATTTAACAGTAATTTCACGCACTCTGCTGTGCGACCAGATGGAATAGCGGTTGCAACACCCGGTTGAAATGCTCCTGCGTGTGTCCGGGTTCGGCTTCAAATCCTATAACGACTATGGATTTTTTTAATCAATTTATTTTTTTATTTTTTATTTCACAACGAACTATATGAAATATGTATTTTAGTGTGGTTTAGCTTGTAAACGCTCTATATTTACAAAAAAATTGAGTGATAAGTTTTAAAATGGGCTTTCAGAATAATTGTGTATTTAGCATAAAACCAACAAAATGTCTATTACTGTGGTATAGGCTCGGGTGGGCAGATTACGCTTCGCAAAACGGTTATGCGACGGTCCTAGTATGATACGGTCTTAGTGTGTAAGGTGCTATTTTCGCGACGGGCTCGGTTATGGCTCGGCCCGCTTATGATATGACGCAATGTGTCAACAGCCTTATTATGAATGTTATGAGGTTATTTTCATAGTGGATAAATATTATATCAAAGAAAATTGTTTTAAAATAAAATGATATGTAATGAATTTTGATTTTTGAATAAAAAGTTTTTCGAAAGTTTTAATTCGAGTCCAAGAATTTTTGACATTGACACCTTTTAAAACGCCATTTGCCGACCACCGTTTTTTAAAAAACAAAAGCAATACCAACCTAATCTTAAGCAACCTTTATTCGGCCATTTCATTCACAAAGAGTTTCTTTATTTCCATTATTCCTGCGAAGATAATTTTCCACCAGTTTAAATCCGCTTTCATATTAAATGTCCATGTACGGACCACTGATTTTCTTTCCTTTACCTTTTATATGATCCCAAAAGAAAATTAATTAAGTACCATTGTTCTTTGTGAAGCGTTTTGTATGTGGGGGCAGCAGGGCTTAGGGGCTATTAACAAACGTTTTAGGACAGGACATGGTAGGTCGACTCGCAAGGCATGTAATTGACGTTTGATGATCTGCCCCTGATTGTCTTTGATAGCGACTAAAATCAATCTCAAACTGTCAAATATGACAGTTCGATGACCACGCAAGAAACTCTGCCACTCTCATCTCAACGAGACCAAACGCGAAAAAAGATACCTACGCGGTCGTTTTGACAGTTTGAGATCAATTTGAGGTTTGAGATAAGTTAGACAATCAGCTCACTGATGTTTCCGTGTAAACTAAAATGTTATTTCAGTATAATACAGCCTAGGAAAAAACATACAGCCCGTGGCAGTATCGTCATGCGTTATGCCGTGATATTGACATCGTTACGTAATGTATTTAGAATTTACGACTTATATTGACAAATATTCTCCTGATTTCATCAACCATCTTTTTTTTTTTCAAACACATTACGCATATCTTCTTTAAAGCAATCCATTTAAATTCACAATCATTTACAGTCATAGTAATAGAGTAAGAAACCAATTGACAAAATATCATGCTACGAGTACATCATGCACAGTAGAATATAAAAATATAACATTACCAACTCCAATCTAAACATTAAGGCCTTTATATTTTTTACTAGGTAATTGAGACCTTGTCAAGAGGCAGTTTTTGTTTTGCCTATATTTAACGGGACACTGTACAGGTACTCGTAAGTTGTGGGAAAAAATTGCCTCCTGACAATGTATAAATGAGCTGTATGTAACGGGAACCTTCTGGTAACTGTAGTACCTACCTAACTCTACACACCTATATTGTCATGTTAACTGGGGGTACCTCTATGTTCTTTAATAATAAACTAGCTATCGAGTAAGACGGGCGTTTCTATTACCACCGATACACCAATAAATCATCTAGTAAAAGATGTAAAGGCTTAAGTAGGGCCTGAGGACATTATTGAGATGGAGTAAGCTTGCCCTCTCAGATTAACGGGCAATATCCACAGGTCAATACGAGTAGGAATAAAAAACCGCGGGTTTCCTTACGATGATTTCCTTCACTGTTTAGAGCTTAATGCGCACATCAAATTTTCGAAACGAAAAATCTATTGATGCATAGCCGGGATTCGAAACCACCTCCAGATCGAAAATCGAAGTACTATCGCACTTGGCCAACACGACTCTATAACTCTATTATACTACATGCTTAACACCACTATAAATGTAGTGACTTTAATGACATTTTGGGCCAACATGATTCGGTAAAGGCTGCTTGAATGAAATGGTTGGAGGGTGGATGTTTTGAGTAATAAAATCGATAAGAAACTTCATTTGATTTTATAGTAAGGTTAGGGGATTGCTATAAGGAAATGACTCTATAAGAGAGTGGATGTGAAAGCCTAAAAGGGACTTCGCGCGTATAGAAAAATAAATACAAGCAGCTAGCTTATTTAGATTTTTAAAAATGTTTCTTCCATAAGAAAGTGGATGTAAAAGGGTCTTCACGCTTATAGAAAAATAAATAAAAGCAGCTAGCTTATTTGGATTTTCAAAAATTTTTCTCGTAGGATTATCCAGCAGAGTCATTCTGTAAACTCACTTCGAACGTCGAAGAGCTGAATCCACTGTGAGGTTTCAAATTTCGTATTCGAAATTTAAATCTCACAATACATTCTTGTGTATTTAGTGAGCTCGGTCACTTGAGTGAATTCGAAGTGAGTCTACTGAATGACTCTGCTGGTCCAAAAGTTTCATCTTCGGCCAAGATGGAATGGAACGTATTTGGATCAACGCAGATTGGAGATTTTGATTAAAGCCTAAAGAATATTTTAAACTATCTATAAATATAAAAATGGCAAGATTCTGTCAGAATAGAAAATTGTCGTGAAAAATCATGTACTTACTTAGTGCCTTTTTTGCCCTTTTTACGCCTTAAAAATTGCAGAAGATTGCTTTATTTATTAACTAGCTGCTGCCCGCGGCTTCGCTCGCCTGGTACCCGGATAAAAAGTAGCCTATGTTACTCTCCAGCTCTCCAACTACCTCCACACAAAAAATCACGTCAATCCCTCGCTCTGTTTAGACGTGAAAGCAGGACAAATAAACAAACAAATAAACACACTTTTACATTTATAATATTATGGGTACGGATTAAAGAGCGATAACTATAATGTCATATGCTTCTATTTTCAATAATACTGACTGATAAATTTTGTTTACAAGGGCTGTCACATCGCAAAACATTGTTCTTTCAAAAACAAAAGTTATCTAAAGATTAAAAAATTAGGACTTAGGCTCGTGACACATTGCGTCATACCATAAGCGGGCCGAGCCATGACGGAGCCCGTCACGAAAATAGCACCTTACACAGTAAGACCGTATCATACTAGGACCGTCGCATAACCGTTTTGCGAAGCGTAATCTGCCCACCCGAGCCTATAACACAGTAATAGACATTTTGTTGGTTTTATGCTAAATACACAATTATTCTGAAAGCCCATTTTAAAACTTATCACTCAATTTTTTTGTAAATATAGAGCGTTTACAAGCTAAACCACACTAAAATACATATTTCACACAGTTCGTTGTGAAATAAAAAATAAAAAATAAATTGATTAAAAAAATCCATAGTCGTTATAGGATTTGAAGCCGAACCCGGACACACGCAGGAGCATTTCAACCGGGTGTTGCAACCGCTATTCCATCTGGTCGCACAGCAGAGTGCGTGAAATTACTGTTAAATTATTAATTTGAATGTTTGGATGGATGGATTGATGTTTGGGTGGTTAGATGGATGTTTGGATGTGTTTGAATCGATTTGGCTGAAATTTAAAATATAGATAGAAAATAACCGTAAATAGGACATAGGCTACTTTTTATCCCGGAAAATTTTTTGAAACACATCTACTAACAAACAACATAAAATCGCCCAAGTTGCCACTAAGATCTTCGCCTAATATATTTTTTCCCCAAAAATATATTATTTAGGATTAAAATAATATTAGACTTATATTAAATATAATATTAGGTGTTGCAACCCTACGTGTCAGCAAAATAATCATGGCGGCCGGAGATTGACAAGACGGCCATGGCAGGGCAGGACACGCGACGGTGTGGGAACGGTCTGGTGTGGGGCGTCCGGTACATTTCAATACAAAGAATATCATTTTTGCCGGGACGGTGTTGCTACGGTCATGCTATGCGACGGGGTAGAGACGTGATAATGTGGCAACTCCCTTAAAGTATCAAAACAGTTAAAAGGTCTCTAATGGATTATCCAAAGCGTGAGGTTATTAAAAGTAATTATGCTTCTAAGTTTTCATAAGATTATTCAAAGTTAAAACCTGTTCCTTTATAATCTCAAACTATCCACTTAAGTACTTACCCAAATTAAAAATCTCAGATAAGTTATCACAAGATCTAACCCTTCCAAAATGGCGGGCAACTTGATCACTTATCCCAAATTGTCTTAATTTAAATCGCAGCCGCTGCTCGATTTGCCCTGTGGATCCTTGGGCCTACCAGGTTTTATAGTTTATTTGGGTATCCTTGATCGTTTGAAATGTCAAGCATTTTTAATAAATATATGAAGTGCTTGTGGCGTAGCTTGCTTAGACGTTCTTGATTGATCGTTGAAGTTAAGCAGCGTTGTGCGCGGTCACAATTTGGATGGGTGACCGCAAGTTGCATTACGAGCTATTCCGGTCTTCGGAAGGCACGTTAAATTGTCAGTCCCGGCTTTTAAGTCGTTAAGCCATGGCGGAGGCTTTTAAGCGGCCTAAAAACTCCGTCACCATAGTTGGCCTCTTTTTCGAACTCGCATACTTACTTACAAAATTTTT
Organism: Camptogramma bilineatum; assembly: GCA_958496255.1. Taxonomy (NCBI): domain Eukaryota; kingdom Metazoa; phylum Arthropoda; class Insecta; order Lepidoptera; family Geometridae; genus Camptogramma; species Camptogramma bilineatum. Next base: position 4,030,628 of record OY292460.1, read on the forward strand.
GTAAATTTTTTTTTGTAATACAAGACTGACATTTTTTTTTATTATTTTCTTTTCATTAAATTCATTCGCCGACACCATAGTTATATATAAAACCAGCTATTATGAAATGTAAAACTTGGTTCTTAAATTCATTAACAATAAATTATTGTTTAAAATAATTTAGTTCAAAATATACATAGACACTTTTTAATTAGTGATCAAAATGAACTGAAACCAAACATCGTTATACGTAGCTTTAAATTGACAGTATGCACAAAAATTTGGCTTATTTATTATCAGATACGTCAAAAAAAAACTTTATAGGTATTCCCAAAAACGGCAGATTCTGGCTTATTCTATTTTTTCATCGGCCCTTCGAATACCGAGGAACTTTATATTCATGGGGGTTTTGCATTTTTTACGCGTTGGCTTCCGTCATGGTTGACGCGATCAAACTTTTGATAGCGTTAAGGGGTGCCATACATTTTGGAAGTTAGAAGCTTAGGCCAATTTCGGGGCATGTTTTGTACACGAAGTTTGGAGTGGACAAAAAAGAAAACTGTCAGAATATGCGGTTGTGGTCAGTTGAAAATGCGGCAAAAAATATTTGATGGTTCAAAATAATGTTTATAAATTATTCATAGTACCTACTCATATTCTCTAAGGAATGCTCTAAGTGGAGCTCTGCTGAAGGAAGGCTCTGAGGAATGTGTTTTTGTTTTATCACTCTCATGTTAAAGAGATGAAATCTAATTAGAAGCCATTCGAGCTATAAAAATCTGAATGTGTTTTGTTTCTTAAAACTTTAAACACACGTCGTCGTAGCAAAGATAAATATAAAATGCTACGTGTGTAGCCATGCGTAGACACTGCTACGAATTTCTACATTACGAAAATGTAAACTTCTCACCCCTTCGTACCTAAGAAGGTAATAGGGGTAAGGTTTGATTTGTTGCTTATTAGTAGGAAAAAATTACACACAAACCTTATCGCAAATATTTCTGGTCGTATCATTGAATTATTGTGGTACCTACTGAACCATACAAGCTGACTAGGCGATTTATGTTTTTTTATTAATCCGTTTTAGATAATTTAAGACAAAAATATAATTTACACCATAGGTTACGTATATTTGTTTACAACCCAATACTATGTACTTGTTTATTTACATTTAAATTAGAAGATCTTTATGTAATATCCATACATAAACGCTTCAATACACAAAAACTGCAACGAAGCAGAAAATGAAATGAAATGAAAACGAAGCATCAGAATGCACGTATAATCAAACATTTTTTCTTTCACCCGCTGCCTTGGTGGTTAAATATGCAAAGGCCTGAAAAGGTTCTACTGTAAGGCTTGACCCGGCATCGAATGCCGAGTTTGTTTTAACGTTGACGAACAAAATGTTTCCTTTTAAACCGTCTTGTTTTTTGCTGTGTTAAACTTAGACTTTTGTCGGCTTTAGATAAAGTACTAAGTTTTTTGATGGACTTTTTATTCAAAAGTCCCTAAATGTCCTGTAATATTGGATTGTTTTAAGAAGAAAAACCCAGATAGACTCTACCTAAAAGTCATGTATGTGTGTATGTATGTATGTGTGTTAGTATTGAGCTAGTGTCTGACTCTGGTGGTGGAGTTTTTCGGCTGCCTGAAGGCCTCCGTCATGGCTTAATTACTTTAAGTAAAATATAAATTTCACTGTAATAAATTGTAAATTCAATATTTTAAGCAATTTTTTTTAACAAAAATGAACATTTAAGTTGAAAGTTGTTACTTTTTTTTTAAGCTAGGTTAGCTATTGACTTTGCTCCTTGCCTAGGCATGGATGAAGTCGAGCTTCCCTAGAAAATGCCTATTAGTAAACGTGTATCAGAATCTGGAACCGTAGTACCACGAAATGCGAATATATTCATGACTTTACAAATAATAAACGCAGAGGGTCGAATCCACGACTTTTGATCACAAGCATACCACCGCCAAGTCACAGAAGCCGTCAGATGAATTTATGGATAATCTCATTTCAGTAGCTGGTGTTTGTTGTAAGAAAAGAATAATAAACTTCGCTCCCGAGCCAAATTGAAACATCTGTTATGTTTGCAAACAGACCTTAATTAAAAAATACAGGCTTCCTTCCCCGTGTTGACTCAGCTTGTTGTTGAAATATTTTCAGGTAAAGTTATGATTTCAACACGACATCAAATTATATAGAAGTTATGTAAATAACCTTGTCCGATCCGAACAGGCTGGTCAGATGGTTGTGAGTTTGTGTCCCGGTCGCGCATTAATGGTTTTTGGAATAAAACTTCTTTACGCACGCTTAACTTGGGGAGTAAGCTGGTGAATGGCGAACGGAAGTTTTACTTCAATCGTGTGGTCTAAAGCACACTCGTTTTTTGTTTCGAAAAAGCTCTGAACAGTGAAGAAAAACCAAAGCTTTCTAATAGCGGCGATGAACGTGCAACCTGTCGTCACATATGAAATCCAAACTTGTCTTGTGCAAAATATGGGCATGTACCAAATATTTCTTTGCACTATCCCCTTAGATTTCAAAGATTTTAAATGCCTAACTAAAGATAAAAAGAGAATATCTACCTCGTCCTAAGGATACAGCCAAGATCATGTTTCGTAAAGTCGTTTTGTGGTAACTTTTCTCGTTTGAGTACCATTATAAAACATGAGAATACGCTTAATGTGTGCTGAAACTCACCTAAATATAAATCTTAATTGCGTCGTAGCTCTGAGTAGGAGTCCACGGTAATGAGATATACAGTACTCCCAGATATTTAATGGACATCGGCTAATTTCATGTTTTCCGAATATGTCCGTTAGCAGTGTATGATTCCACAAAATAGAATGCGATAGAAGTGCACGTCGTTAGCTGCGCAGCTCGCACGGCTTGCAACTAATTTACTTTTCTTAAAAATGACATTGATATTTATTTGTTTGGAATAAAGTTGAAATTATAAGTAATTTTCATTTCCAAATTACTTTTTGTCAATCGTTTTTGGAACTTTATGCGATTGTTTCCGATGTTTTCCGAAACCCATTATTTATCTTAAATTACTGTACATTCGTGAAAATACATATTTTAAACTTTCACGACTTGAACACATTTTTAATTATTATTAACGGGACTTAATCGCGTAATGAAATTGTTTTATTTACCTCGACGTTTCGGCGACATTACAGTCGCCGTGGTCACGAGTAGACTCACAAGTAGACACGAGTAGACTCACAAGTAGACACGAGTAGACACAGTCTACTCGTGACCACGGCGACTGTAATGTCGCCGAAACGTCGAGGTAAATAAAACAATTTCATTACGCGATTAAGTCCCGTTAATAATAATTAAAAATTCGTGAAAATATCAAAAAATAAATATAGTTAAAAAAACTACACGCTTTAGTACCATTCTGTATTATTCGTGAAAATATCAAAACTAGTTAAAAAAAACTATACGCTTTAGGATATAACCATTGGAACCATTCTCTATTCCAAACAGTTGCGTGCCTTTTGTGAAAGACAATACAGAGAAATATTTTCCTCCGTACAATACATAACTGTTTCCCTTATAAATGTGACCTCTTTCTTACCCACATTTTTTCATACATCTGTTTTGTTTTACGTCTACCTCCAACCATTTTCCGACTCTGTATTGTATTTATTTAGGTCCGTTTTCCCGGCGTGATAATTTAGTTATACCAATGACGTTTTATGTTTGAATATGTTGTTTACTCTTTGAATTAATGGGAATGGAGAGAAATAAAGAAAAATGTTTTCAGCGCGCTGTGAAATTGACACTGAAGAATTCAATTTTTTTTTTCAAATACAAATACATTTATTTACCAAAAGAAAATACAACACATACAAATATTACTGATGGTCCCCGCTCTATCGCCTGTATCGCGGGAGACCGAATAACAAAAAACGATCCATTGTATTTGGAAAAACTGCGAATATATTAAAGGTTTTATAGCTGACCAGTTGCCGCCGCACCCAAACCTCACCGCATCGGTAATTCTTGTATGAAATTCTATGGAACAATACTCACTACATCAACTTCATAACGTCACCAGATCGCCACATCGCAAGCCAAAAGTGAAGGAGCAATTGAACACCGAAAAGGTGATGCGGTGAGGGCAGTGACTGGTCAGCTATAACCTTTATAGTCCGAGATTGGGAGCGTATTGTCAGAGCAAGCAATGTTCGAAGTAAAATTTGTGAAGATGAAACATTTAAGATGGTTTTCAATTATGATAAGATAAATCTATAGATTTATCTTATCATAATTGAAAATCATCTAAAACTATTAGATTATAACATGGAATAGAATATAGTTAAAGACTTGGAGATTATCAAAACGACTTTTGAAGTAGTAGTTAATATAAACATCAGTGGAAGCCGACTAATTTAGGCTAAAATATACTTGAATAGAAAATTACGTCAAATTGTTTTCCTTTGGTCACACTCTTTCTTTAACATTTGTTATCTAATTACCCAATCATATACCTAGACAGGTCTCTTCTGCAGTATAATATTTTATTGATTTACTGAAAATAATTGTTGATTTTAGTAAACGTAAAAAAGCTATAATAAGGCAATCATACTGCAGATTTGAATAAGTTAAAAATGGTTTTTTTTTTTAAGTAAGCGACTAAGAACTAAAAGTTTAGAAGTGCATTTTTAATTTAGTAAGTAATATGATTATTCGTCTAGACTTAATAGTCTAGCTAGACGAATAATCATATTATACACAAGAAATGTATGGAAGAAAGTCTGATAAACGAATGTAAAGAAAGCTAAGAGGAGCTTTTTAGACGTATATGACGAAAAAAATAGAATATTATGAATTCTGTCAACACTATAACAAAACAAGTGTTGATTGAGTTTTATACCAAAATAGTATTGAAAAGGAGTGAAGAGTAAATACTAACCTTTGACAGCTCCGCGTGAGCAAACAGCAATTGTCCACAACACTAAACAAACACCACGATTTAACCTTCAAACTCTAATTTTGCAGTTTTACAGTTCAAAATCGCATATCAATGTATTTTTGAAGGCAGCTTCGTAGCAGATTCGTAGCAGGCTCGTAGCGGGGTGTGACAAGCGTGTCAAGGTCTCGAGGTCTACGAGTGCTACAAGCGACCGCTCCGTAGCGGATCTCCCGTAAGACAGGCCACGCTCGCTGTTACCAACTGGGTCCCGGTGGTTGGCTAGATTCATCCCGAATGTGGAGGGATGTCGCTGGGATGCGCCAAATTTTCATAAAAGCGCTACTATCTGTAACTGCTAATAAAGCAATCAAGTAATTTTAGTAAAGTAATGAAAATGATGTCATTTATGCAAAAAACTTTTCATATTAGATAAAGGAATAGATGTTTGAAATTTGTTTTTTTTTAATATTTTATTAAATTAGTTTTATTGATAACAAAATACGTAGCATAACTGTATATTTTACTTGTTTTCATTATAATACATTTTCTTCTATGCGAAGAAAAAAAGCAAACCAAAAACTTTGTCTGTGTCCCTAGTTCATCAGGATATTGGTCGTTAAGGATCGTGTGCCTTATTAACACTATTGTATGCGATCCTAGCGTCTTATCAAATAAATTATTTTTGACTATGACTTTACTAAATATAAATTATAAAATAACTGTTTCATAGAAACATATTCAAAGGATTAAAGACACTGAAATTCGGCCTCATCTCGCCAGAATCCCGTGAGCTGGCAACAGTGCCCACGTTGCCACGCTACGAGTCTCGCAGCCAATCGAAGTGAGGCTGCGCGCTGAGAGAATGCTCCACACGGATTTCTGAGATAATTTCGGATTGGATTAAGTGGCTTTACATTTTTTTTCCTTCCGCCATGACGAGTCTCTTGTTGACTTTGCGTGAAGATGTTTTGGATGCTACTCGTAATTTAATTTAATATTTGGACTCTGTAATTTACGTAAAATACAATAAATAGCACGGATGATCCGTGCTATTTATTGTATTTTACGTATCTACATAAAAATTGAAGTACGGTTAGATAGCTTCTGTGTTTAGTTGCTTTTTATGTTAAAAGCTTTCATTTCAGAACGTCCGATTTTACCAATATATTGGTAGAAAGCTGATACTCCTACTTCCGAGCGCTGTTATTGAGAATACAGAAAATGGTTCAAGAAAACAGGAAGTGTTATGATCGTATTGTAGCTCCACCAAAATAAACGTCTAAAGTGGAGCATCTTGCATTTGCAACAAACTGCACCCCTCTGTGATAACAATAAAGTTAGATCATTTTCGTATGTTAAAGCAAGAAAAAGCTATTGCATTTCTGTGAGCCAGAAAGAAATGGAGATAGATAAGCGGATTTAGGACCTAGTCTAAATGTTTCAGGAAAGATTAAATTATTTCGTTTTATTTCGCTAATTAAATAATCGCATAAAGCATATTCTTAACCCATCCCTTCAGCTTTTCATTTATATCAGTTTAGCATAATAAAATGTACCATCATAAGTTGATGGCAGAATAAGAATAAGAATAAGAATCATTTATTGTAAAACTGTGTAAAGAAAGGTGTTACAGTAGTAACACCTTTCTTTAACAGCAGGTGTAACAGCAGTGGAGGCATCCTCTATCGCTAAAAAATAACCGAACACAAACTAAAACGTGGTGGGGCTTATCAACTACCATTGAAGAGGAATTCATGTTCCCAGGATTTAAAGTCGATTTTTGAACTGCAGTATTGAAAAGTTATTTTGATGTGTGTGTGAACTCGTTCTAGTGGACCTAATTAACTTACCAAGACTCGATATTTTATTTGAAATATAATACTGAAACAGTAGTATCTGAATATATAATTTTATTGGAATTACTAGATTTGCGTCTAGTTTTAATCAACCGAGTGGAAATGGAAAAAGTGAGCTCACATACAAAAAGAAAACAGGACTGTTTTTTACTGTTTTTTTTAACACGAAAAAACAAAGCCGCTACGTCAGGGCTTTTTTTTGACGCGAATGATTTTATCTATTTATTTCTTCTGAATCTTTCAAAATTATGTAATTCATTTAAATTACTGTAACACAATAAAGAAAGGGTTGATTAAAACTACTCACGTTGGGACTTTACGGGTCGTATAAGAATATGCCTAAAAGGTCTAATGTAATTCGTCCGGTCCAAATTTTCAGACATATTAATTAAGTTAGCTAATTTTCATAAGCGAATGCTTTGGACGATATAAATTGGAGGATGTTATTATTTTAGATTAGTAAATGTGCTTGAAATTTAGGAGTGTTTCATTTAATTTTTTTAACCATGTTTGTCTAATACTTGGTGTTTTCCATAAGTGTAAAAATAATGTTTTGCGCGCGATTTTTTTGATAACATAGAAATAACAAATACTTTTTTATGCCTCACAACACAGAAACATCCGTTACAATCTTTAAAATGTTTGTTCTGAATCTAAATTGAACCCACAACGCTGAGTAACTACCAACTGAGTTATGAGGTAGCTCTTTAAGTTTGTCATTATAATGCGTAAGCCTAGTCCCAGAGGTTTTACATTTATGCTCAGTAGTCTCTTAAAGTTGAAATAAAACATACCTGCGTATTTGGCTCAGAACTAAATTAATAATGCACACAACAGCAAGCTCCCCTAAGAAATGGTTTGAGATGGTATTAAGGGGTGCGTCACTGACTTGTCGGTTCTTCCAAACAGTGATGTGTGTTCGGGATTATGTTACATGCTTTTGAATTTTACTTTTTAGAAAAAATCGCGAGGAAATCAACTCTACGGCGTTGGGTTTGCAATTTGTCACATAAATTAGCATAGCTTCTGAGCAAAAGTTCTGCATGGTGCCAAACATTTATTTAGACGTGTTGACATAATTCTGACTACCCTATACATACAAACTGTATTTAGCTTGGCGAGAAGAAAACCGGGATCCATCACTAGGAAACAAAACTAATCAAACCAACTATTTAAAAATGAATGTTCATTTCACTTCGCCTCATAATAAAATTGCAAAAATTTTCTTATGTATTATTCAAATATTAATTTCTACCACAACAGTTTCCTGCTGTTCTGGTTCAAATTATATTTACCTTGACGTCCACAATAGTGTAATGTACGCTTTCACGAGCATGATTTGCAAAATCAAAAAGCAAAACATTTTCGCGGAACAAAATGTAATCAAATCAACTGGCTTTATGCTTTCTGCATTTGCAAAACTACTATTCCACAAAATTGTTCGAAAATGAGCTCTGTACCGTCGGAATAAGAGTTTAGAGTTTGTGAATGGATAATGGTTGAAATGAAGAGTAGAACAATAGGCCACTCAAGTTTGAACACAGTGTTAATGTTAATATGAAGAGGGTTTTGTGGGGAACTATAGTTTAAATGGTGCTTTTAGGGACTGAAATACTATTTGTGGAAGCTTTCGTAGTGCGGTAATTTCATATGTTCAAAGCCTGCCTTATTTTGTATTATGTACTCAGAATAATTAAACTTCTGAAAACTCATTCCAAAGTTTCAGAACATGCTTCCTGATTGCCGAAAAAGTATGAAATAAAGTACCTACTTTAATTATATTTCTAATAAAATCTCAAGAAAGTTTTTTCAAGTTTCTGAAGTAACGTTATACTTTCAGGCTTATTTAATAATAATAAAACATCATAATTTTACTAAAAAAAATACACTATCTACTTGAAATTCGTTTGAAACAGGGTCTGCTTTTAAACGTGATGAATAAACCACTATTGAATCCGTTAAATCGTGAATATTACTGTGATTCATTAGTCAGTGATAATTCAGTAGAGGTTTACTGTAAACTGTGCTGCCACATGAACGGTGCGTTGCGTTGCAGTGCGGTTGTTGTCCATACAAATCAGAACGTCATGTCACACGGTGAGTTAGAACGACGCGTGTGGACAGAAAACTTTCACATAGCGCTGCGACGACGCAAGTGTGGCATCTCCCAATCTGCCAAGATATTTGTACACTTACTCAAGTGTACAAATAATTTGAATTATCTTAAGAATTCAGTGATTCCAATCTTTTCCACGTTTGGGGCCTAATTTTCTTTTTGGTGATCCATCTTCTTAAATCTAAATATCCCAAACTCCTGTGGGGTGTCAATTGAATAAAGTGAGACTTGCCAAAACCAGATGAGAACCATCCTATGAATTACATAAAATCTAGTTTAAACTAGCTCCTAGTTTGACGTAAAGCAAAACTTAAACAACAATAACTTTTCACTAACTTTCAAGAACGTACAAGTTGAACCCAGAATTCTTACTAGCAGTTAGTTAAACGATGTTTAATTAAAACGGTTTAACTATGCCGATATTACGAGTTATTTTGAAGTTATGTACTTACAACTCTGTAAGTGTTACATACAGGGTGCAGATAAAACAATAACTGCTGAGATTTTTTCTTGGTTATCTTTGGAAACGTCGAGGGAAAGAGATCGTGCGGGAGATCCCCAACTCGATGGACGGACCAGCTCCAAAAGATGAAAGGCAAGGTTCTACGACGTGGTCCACCTAGCCACTAACAGAACTCATTGGAGCTGTCCACACTATCACGAAGACAGCCAGTGATCACGATCTTCAGACATGAAGAGCCGACCACAGAGATTGAGAGCTTATCTTTCAAGTCATAATGCAAAACGCAACAATAGCGCGATCTAGCAACAGTAAGTACAACATAGTCATATCAATTAGTTCTGAATTGAAACGAAACATTAGTAGGCAACTGTATCTTCAAGGTGCAATAGACATTCTCTCAGAGTTTTCCTAGGGGCAGTCAGGGTGTGAGGCACGTCCAAATACTATTGGATACGTGCTAACCTTTTGTAAAGGTAGCAAAGACATTAAATAGTTAAATACCTAACTCTCCATAAATAAATAGCAAAAACCTCAAATGCCTACAAAAGCGTACAATATAAACAATCTTGTAGATCAGCAATTTGAATCGAAAACCATTTGCACAGACATTTAGGGCACGATACTCTCAAAGTGGGTTTTACAGCACCAGACAAGGTTCGAGATAAAACTGATTGCATCATATTACTCTCAAGTGATGAATGAAAGGACCACGTGATTGCTGCCAGCTGCTACACGTATGTAAAAAGTTATTTTAGTCGTTACATTAATGAATTAAGTTTAAACGAGAATGCTTTTGCTGTTTTGTAGAACATTATTCTGATTTATTCCTTGATATAGAGAATATTAACATACTTACTTATCCGTACCCATATTATAAATGTGAAAGTGTGTTTATTTGTCCTGTTTTCACGACAAAACAGAGCGACGGATTGACGTGATTTTTTGTGTGGAGAGAGTTGGAGGGCTGGAGAGTAACATAGGTTAATTTTTATCCGGGTACCACGCGAGCAGCAGCTAGTATTTTATAAATATTCACTGTGTTATAAAGTAGAGAAAACGTAGTACCTGCCATTTGACACTATATAAAATGAGATACACTAAATAAAATGAACTGAATTTGGCCAAATATTGTTGTGACCCAGAGGGCTCTTGTTGCGGTCAAAAATACTTTCAAATTCTATGTTTCTGGTACATGATCTGGTAATTCTGGTACATGTATTATACCAACCTGAAGCAATAATATATGAATAGTTTAAATTAAAAAAAAAGTTTGGTAATCAAGCGGAATAAGTTGGATGAAACAGTCTTATTTCAATTGCACAAACTAGAAGGCGAGGCAGGACAGACAGACGTCTGCCACAACAACTTAGCTTAGGTTAAAAATAGCTAAGAAGACAGAATCCGAGATTTCCAAAGTAATTCCCAGACGAGTACAAAATGTTACGTAAACTTCAAAACAAAGCCCAAACATACAGCTTTAGGAAATATGGATTCGAAATCTGAATAAAAGGTTACAATATTCGTTGTTCCACCATCAATAAATATCCCGACACTCCTGAAGCTGTAACTTACTAACTGCTGGAAGTGAAAATGTTTTACTATAGAACTTTTTGCAGGCTTCTTTGTAGGTTCTATTGAATTTGTTCACAACTTTAAAACTGAACTTGCTAGGCGAATCAATATGTGCATCTATATTTTGAGTTCCAAGTATCCCTACTGCATGCGCGGTCCGAGGGGGAGGGGGTCATGGGAGTCATGACCCCCCCCCCCCCCCAAATCCTTAAAAACCTCTAACATCCTGCAAAAAATAGGTAGGTACCTACTATACTACGCAAATAACGTGACCCCCCCCCCCTTCCCCCCAAAAATCAAAGTTTGCGACCGCACCTGCCCTACTGGTAGTTTCATATTTTGCTCTAAGTCGTTGGTTTGATTTCCTCCCAGGACATTTTAGTTCATTTTAATAGACTTCCATAGTGATTTTTTTTTGCAATTACATTTATTAAACATAGTTTTTAGTTGGTTTGTTAGTAAGTCGATGGTGAATATTTACTCTTATGATTTTACTGGTTGATGATAATATTATATCATACTACAATGTTATAGTAGCAGTAGATAATGATGATTGAGATAAGAACTGTTCAACGAAACTCATAGAATAAAAAAAAAATTGCTGAAAAAACATGTTTTCAGTAAAAACTTATTTAATATTTAGGTTTATCAACTCTTTGATACCTTCTCTACTGGTTATTATAATTCTCACCAATCAGGATTAGTAGGGAAAACGCCAAAAGTTTTTTGAAAATTGACATAATCCCCACCGGTGGGGACAGCGTAGGTTATGACAATAAACCATTTTTGATTTTGTCTGATTGTTTTTACTCCATTTCTACCGTCAAAAATGTATATCTACTAAGCAATCTCCATACCTCTTCCAGTACTATAAATTCCTCAAACGCTCTTCGAAAGGGTTTGTATGTAATTAAAATTCAGTTCGGTTGCGGCTGTGTTAGCGGCATATAAATCAGTGCGGGGTCCCCTTTCCTTTTCTCTCTTATTTAGATAGCGAGCTCTTGCATACGAAAGCGTGTTTTGAGGTTATTTTTGTCTTTTCTGTTCATTCTCGGTTGATTGTTTCTTAGTTGCTGTAGAGTTTAAAGCAAAACGATTGTGCGGAAGCGTACACACGATGATTTCACGGATAGGAAAATTCACCAAAAATCTGTTTGTTATTATTATAGATCACAGTCAAACATACATAGAAGTATAAAAGATTACAAGAAAATATGTTCACAATACAACCACCAAAATATTCGTAGATGTTGCTGAACGAAATAATTATTAGATGTTTTTAATTGGGTATAAGTTTGGGTAATTTCTTATCCTTACCTGTAAAGTGACTTTACAGGTAAATTTCGTATCCAGTTTCTGTTCCTTTCTTTTAACTAGACTTTACTAAAGTCTAGTTAAAAGAAAGAAGTTAGAAAATTTGCAGTTCAGTGGCTCTTCGCAGCAATTTCTACCTCATTTGCAAGCGAACATTCTCTCTGATTTGACTGTGCGTGTCTCGAAATAATTTCAGCAGTAATGTTCTCGGAAGATCTCAAGGGCTTACTACTGACATTCGACTCGATTCCAATTCACTTCACTAGGGTATCGTATCCTAGGCACAACAACGATCTGTTGAATGCCCAACATTTTTTTAACGTACTCGGCCATTACTACAGGTTGGCGCAAGCTTGCCGAGTGAACGCCAATGCTAACGTGCAGACAGCACATTTTGTCTTGCCTTGTCATCGCTCGGTGTCACTTGCCTAGCTGGCCGGTGAATACAGTGCATGATTTGCATTGGTTTGCCAAACGTCTGGACGGTAGCACTCACCTTACATAAATTTGCCTTTGCTCACGTTGGCCTAGGCTCGCCAAATATGTACCTCTATGCGGCATGGGGTAAAAATGAGTAGATTTCAACAATACAGATGCATCTAGAATTGCATTTAACAGTGTATCTAGAGAATAATTAGAATCATTGGTAAAATCTACCAATTGTAATCCTGAAGTGTAATATCCTAGACACTCTTACATGCTGTACTAGAGCACAATTAGAGTCAATAATAGTAACACCAATTCTTCAGTGTAAAATCGAATACAATTATAAATGCTATACTTATAGGTACTGAAGCAAAACTAGGATCAGTAGGTATTGGTGAGATTGGAATTTCTCAACGTCAATCCTAATCCTGCCCTAAAAGTTGTACAATACTATTTTTAGAACAATTCAAGTCGAGTTTAGGGAATAACCTCGCGTGTAGGATTGCGAGGGCGAGGATTATCAATCAATAAGACGTGACTGGTAATTGTTGGGGGCGAATTATAGAATATCCTATATAACCTTGTTCTACTATCCACTGGTTTTCGTTTTTGCTAATTTCAATTTTGCATTGCGAACCAGTTTTATTTTACTTGCTTATTCTTTGATGATTCTATGAATTGAATAGAAATTAGGTAAGTAAGTAGGTACATAATTTTCAATTTATCTTGGATTTAGCGAAGATTTATTCTATCAGTGTAAAGCAAAGTCACCAGCACTGTAAACCTTTTATTGTTTTTCGGTGTTCTTTTTCAAATAAATACAATACCGATTCATCAAATCTTTATTCCTCCTCTAACTTTGAATTGGGTTCATCGCCGAAGTACTTAGCGTATATGTCGCGGAACTTGGCGTATATGTCATTGACGTCAACTACAGCATCCACGTCGTTGTCAGAGTACCTGTGCCCGCAGTAACAATTGTGGTCCTTACCGCAGAACGCTGGTTTACCAACCTTGAAGCAACAAATTCAAAACAATTAACATGTTTCATGATTTCCGAGGAACGCGGTTCTTTGGGATGTATATTATTCAGAAATTTAGGCGTGAAGGTTTTCAGAACTCCTTTCCTATGGAGAGCTGTCAACAGTTGATGGAAAGTATCGATACGAATTTATATCATTATCATAGGCAGCATAATTGATAGTCTCTAAAACATGTTGAGGTTCTTGTTTTTTTAAAAATTTAAAAACAGAAAAAAAAATAAGTATAATGTAAAAATTAGTATAATCAAGTATTCTATACAATACCGGGGCATTCTATAGATTGTCTACAGCGTTCAGGCAAAGTATGAAACATAATTTATTCTAAACTTTGCCTTGGCAATCTGTATTAAACCGCTACGATCGTTCTACCGACAATGTGTGAAAAATGCTATTGGCGAGATAGCGGGAGGTCATGTGGGGCGTGAAGTGAACACGTGGAAGTCAAAAATGCAAGCATATAAACAAGTAAAAAAGAAAAAAAAGCCTTTTAGTAAAAGGCCAGGTAAAAAGTACACTAAACCGGCGAGCTTGTATGAAAAATGTGATGGGGGTGAATGAGGCGAAAAAGGTGTGTCAGGATCGTAGCAAGTGGAAATCCGTGGTCTCTACCTGCCCCTGTGGGAAAGAGGCGTGATTTTATGTATGTATGTATAATTTTATGTATGTATGTATGTATGTATGTATAAACAAGTTAACTCGAACCAATATCAAACAGTAACAGATGACTGGGATGCGAAACAGTAGTAGTAGAATCACCTAGTGTTTTTAGATCATTATCATGATCTTTGTTCCCTTATTTAGTAAAAAAATTAAAATTCAAAATAAAATAAAAAATTACCTACCGCCATACAGGTGCGAATGCATGTCCTAGCGACTGCTAAATTAGGACAGAAATGGGCAATGTGGTGCCGCAGGGCTGGATGCTCCTCCAATTCCACTTCAAGTTCTTTTTCATCAGTTTCTATTTTAGTTAGGTATCGACGAAGACCATCTATAAAAGTAAATTTATTTACCATCAAAATTAATAATTATTAAAATGTATGACGATTCATTACTAATTCGCACCCCTAGATGAAAACCCCGATAACTCAAAATTTACCCAAATGGAGTTAGTTGCGTTTTCGAATTCCTAAACTGAATACCCATACGGTGATACAAATGAGATAATTGAACAAGCTTGAAAAAATGTTATCTTCATGAATAATTTACTACATTTTTCATAGTCCGGCCTAGATTTCTAAATCAGTTTTTTGTCATTTTATGAAAAAGAGGAAGTTATGTGTTCGACTGTAGGTATGGTTTTTATGTACGTAGGTATGTTCACCAATTTCTCCGTCGATAATAATGGACCGATTTTAAAAAATAAATATTTTGTTCGAAAGGGTATAAAGTCTAGTCGGGTTTTAGTTTGTTCAAAACATATCTTGTCTTTTCATACAGAATAAACATGAATATTATGTAGTTATAGTGTAAATATACGTTCACGTACCGACCAGATCCTCAAAGTCATGCAGTAACTTTTTTATCTCCTGCTTCGATGACGGTAGATTTTCTTCCCTTTTCATTTTTGCTATAAAAAATAAATTATAGTCATAAACCACATTTGAATCCAAAAAATGCTTATAAAAGTAACACTGGGTGTAATAAGTCCAGTCTTGAAAACTAAGACAGTAGGCAGTGCTTTATTACTATTGAAAAAACCGGCCAAATGCACTCGATTTTTTTTTTAATTTGATTATGTAGTTTACTAACCTTTGAAGCTTCAAGTGACTACACTAAGCTTAGGTTAGGTTAGGCTATTGTTATCATTATCTATTTATTTTTCTTTTTTGCAACAGGCTGGTTTAAAATACATTGTTTTATTAATGCATTCACTATCTTGCCTTTTTTTATTTCCTCTTCCAAGCAGACGCATTCATCAAAAATGCAGCCATAGTTGTTAGGGCCACACATTGCCCTACATTCCTGTTTCCGTTCCGTGGTGGCACATTGCATAGTTTTAGTACTACGCAAAGCTTCTCTTCCGTAAAAATAGTCCATTTCTACGTCCGCTACGAAAAAAAAAGTTAAAAAAAAAAGTTAAAAAATTAATTTTGATATTCATTCTGGAAATTGCAGTCATACGGGATTAGAACCCTCTTTTTCATCATGGCCTTGTTCTGACCAATTGAGCTATATGTCAATCAACATCAAGCTTGAAATTTTGTAGCAGAACTTTAAAGCTTCTCGAAAAAATATATTGGTGATTCGTAGATTTTTTCAAAAATTTACATTAAAACTAAACAACATAATAATCACATGCAAAATAACCTCCTTCCAAAAAAGTTCATTAAGGCCATGATACTGACCATGATGCTTTCATTTATTGACTTTTAAAATGGCTTTTTCAAAATATATTTTTTGTGTCTTTTAGATTTAATAGATTAGAAAGCATGGTCCGCAGTACCAGTTTGCGTTTTCAGGAGTGGTTTTTTGCACCCAGTATTGATGAAGTCGGCTGCATAGTCAGAGCAATACGAAAATAATATCGCAACTGAAGCCACCTGACGCTTTTTTGAAAGATAAATAAATATTTTTATTATCTACCTGATATATTCGAAGGGAGCAATAGTAAGCCAAAAATAATAACACTGTAATTTTTTATGAAAGACATCTTGCTTGAACGACACTGTGCGAAGTGTGTAAATAACTCGATTTCTCGATTAACGCCGTAAAATTAAAAGTGTAATCGATTTTCAATAATAATCATTGGAAATACAGGGTACCTGACTAGTTCTTAACAAAAAAAAAACTCATTTAGGTAACATGGTGTTTGAAAATGAAAAATCTTATCAAAATTTTCAATTCGATGCTATAATCGATAGTATCGTCTTATCATGATTTTCAACTCTGGCGACTAAGGTTCCGTGGCCGAATGGGTAAAGGCACTCCGGCTAAAGGAGGATCGCTTGTATCATTGCGGGTTCGAATCCCGTCGGAATTGAAAATTTTGATAAGATTTTTCATTTTCAAATGTAAATACCTAAGTGTGGTTTAACACTATAACAAAATAAAAACATGGTGTTTCTTATATTTTCTTAATGGTACATTATTTCACAAAAATATCACATTTTTCTTGAAATGTGGATAAGGTAAAGTCAGCCATAATTTTATAAACGCTACAACTTTTAAGGCACTAAATTTTAAAAGTATCTTGGCTTTTAATCACAATCTTGTCAAGGTCAATCTATCTTTTCAACAATTTCATCATCAAATTAATTAATATCATAATGAACATATAAAACTTATCATCAATTTCAAATCCCATCCGATTAAAACCCAAAAAATGACAATCATCTTATTTTACTGGCCTGTCAATTGCATCGCAAGTGCTTTCCAAACAAAAAAGCTGGTTAAGTACTAAAATTAAAAAATGTTTTCGAAAAGCGCTTTCCAGCGCGGATCAAACCAATTAAAAGTCATATAAATCAAGTCAAGCAAGATGTCCCATTGTACTAAAGCACTTCAAAACTGGCATCAAACAATGCCAACGCGAGTCCAATTACAGAAGTCTAAACGACTCCCAAGTGAGTGAAACTTCATTTCCTTACTTATATAAAGCGAAGCTTCCTTAGGCGCTAGTTTGAGCGATGATATGACAAGCTAGTTAACGCTTTATTCAAGATTTTTTTATTTTTTCTGCAGTTCTCTCGAACGAATGAATACAGCGGGGTTAAGGGAGTGTACACATTGCGTTTTTTGCAGCGCGTTTGTATCGATACAAACGCGATTCGAACGCGATGCGAACGCGCAGCCCCCCGCGCAGCCCCTCCCGATTCGCTTTTGTATGGAAAAAAAAGCGTTGCGAACGCGCGTTTGTATCGAAACAAAATCTCAAAAACGCGCTGCAGAAAACGCAATGTGTACACTCCCTAAAAAGGCGGCTTTAGCAGAATCACAATAGGAATTGAACTATATGCCGTCTCTTTTCATTGACTGAGAGTGACAAGAACAGCATATAATGCAAAAATAACTCCTATTTTGATTTTGAAGATTCTGACTTAAAACCTAATTACCTATGATTCTTTAGCCTCAGGAACATTGAAATAGGAATCTAAATTGGGTTATATAAGATCTTACGTTATTGGAATCTGATTCTGGCTAACACAAGAGTAGGTAATAGTTACTGTGTCAAGATGATGTCGATGAGACAGTCTCTCGGATACTAATGTAAATATTATGATAATGTCTTATCCTTTTCACAATGATTTGCGAAGAAATGAGTATGAAAAAGTAGAATTGTTACTTAAGACACTTACCACTTACAAAGCTGAGCGCACACCGACGTGGCCACGGTTAGGAATATTATTATTTAAACGTTAAATACGTACTCAAGAACAGTGAGGATACAGATCATGACAAACTGTAAACGGATCAGATCATACGTTCAAAATCCTTTGAAAATGTCGGTGGGGTTCGTACTCCACTAGACAAGATGCAAGCCATCGCCACGTCTGGGTACTCACTGTTTTTCTCACGATATTTTTCTTTACCGTATGACTTCTATTGTAGTCACTCAATTGAGTATTGCGTGCCCTCCGAAGCACGGAAGTGCTCAGCTCGCAATGCCACTTGCGGTCACCCATCCAAATTGTGATCGCGCACAACTCTGCTTAACTTCAACGATCACTCATGAACATCTAGGCTAGCTACGCCAAGAGCGCTTCGATGAAGATAATAGATTGAATGACAGTCTTGGTTATAAATTGGTTTTGTCCACCTTATATTGATAACTAGTTCAGATTGACTAGGTATACATGTTTTAAGTTCTTCCAGTAACTTAATAATTATGGTAGGTGTAGGTAGTGGTCATGACTCCTGCCACGATAGTGTGCGTTCAGTCTTAAATTAACGAGATTCTTAATGAACTCAGCGTAAATCGTAGTAAAAGTTCGCAACTAGCTCCTTTAGAAGTTCGGCATATTTTTACTTATTTCAGAAAACGACAGAACTAGTTTGATTTGTCGAAGTTCTCAGAGAAGTTTCCTTTTGAACTTTAAACTTTTTAAGTTATTTGTCGGGATTTTTTAATAAAACTTTGGTTCTCTGTTTAACTACGTAGTACTTACTATTATTCTGTGGTTTAACGTGCACTTTTATGAAGAATATGCGAGTGTAGAGAGTACATAATTAAAAACTGAAATTAACGCGTTTGCTATCAAGCTTCTGCTCGTCTCAATGTGCTAGTGTCTACTGTATAAAGTCTAGACAATCTAGGCATAGGTACAGATTCTGGCGAAAACTAGTCAGAATTTGTGAACTCCTCGCCTTATTCTATGGTAATTTGAAAACTTTAATGCAATACTGCGCTGATTAGGCATATTTCATTTGCAATGTCATAGCGATTAAAAAAATGTTCGCGTCAGTTTCGTGATGTGGCCATGAGTTTGCATATCAAAGCAATGATTTTTAAAAACAATCCTACTTTATATTACCCGTATATGAACGTGTTACAAAATAAATAGAAGTCACTTTTTTTTTACTTATGCCTTTGATAAAAAATAACAAACCTCAATAAAAGAATAGTGTGGCAACGGAATGGAAATGAACCGATTGTGTACAAAGCAGAAGTTTTTGCCAACACAAACACCAACTCTCCGAAAGTAATTAAAACTGTACCAATTTTGGAGTTTTCTTCGCGATTGCCTTTTGTCTAAGGACGTTTATTTGTAGAACGCTTTGATGGGATCAACCGTTCTAATTAATTTTATTTCCCTAGAACCTTTATTGAATTGTGTAATTTATGTTTAGTCTAGCCGAGTCTTAGCTGTAGTGCCACAAATAAAGATATTAAAATTGATTTATGCTCGGTGAAGTAATCGTGAAATACTACACTTGCCATCTTTAGATAAATTGATATAGGTTACCTTATACTGCACAAATCATCTTGAATATAAATAAAAATATAAATACTAAGCAAATAAAAGTTGACCAGTCTGCTAGACGAATAAAAATATTTAGTAGATACTTACTTATAATAATCAATAGGTAGGTATATACTTTTCAAAAACTAGAAAAGAGCTGATGATCTTCAAACGGCTGAAGAGATTTTCATGATACGTAGCTAAGAACACTCTCAACAAATTACAAAGAACAAACAAAAAAATAATAATTAAAATTGGTTCAACCTTGTGAGATGATGCCACAGCAGACAGACACAGAAATACGCAGAGACACAGATACACAGACAGAGACACAGATGACACACTAGTAGTACAAAATCAACCTTGAGAGGTCATGATGCCACAGCAGACTGACACAAAATACGCAGACACAGTTACACAGACAGAGACATAGATACACACTGTAGTACTTATATTATAACACCACTTTTTCGTCGGGGGCTAAAAATCTTCTTGAAAATACACTGCAAAACTACTCAGACTACGATACGCCGTAAAAAGGTTATTCCACGGTTTATGAAAACAATTTCTGAGACGACTATTTTAATAAGCTTCTTGGTTAAGGGAGAGGCATTCAATTTGCTTACTTTGGTATAAGATTAGGCGGGTCAATCTTCAGAATCAGCGTGTTTGGTTGATCGCTATGGTGCTTTTTAAATATCGATATCATTGCTTTTCTGTATTTTTATTTCGAGAAGGTGTCTAAATAAGCATATTTTCAAATTGGCCCCTGAAGGGGCAGAAAAGCATTAATATCGATATTTAAGGGGCGCCATAGCGATCAACCAGGTGCGCTGATTCTGAAGATTGACCCAGGCAAGGTAATAAACACTAATAAACTTTGCTGACGAAAAATATAGTTCCCAAACAAACTACTGTATTCACTATTGACTGTTATTCACTGTCGTGAAGGCTCGCCTGAAACACAGAAGGTTCCGGGTTCGATCTCCGCCGCGGGACAATTGTTTGTATGATCTGCAAATATTTGACTCGGGTCTGGGTGTTTTCTATGTAGGTATAATAAGTATGTAGGTACTTTTGTATTAAAAAAAATAAGTCGTACATCAGTGATGTGGTTCCCATAACACAAGCTCTGCTTTTTTTGGGGCTCCATGATGCTGTGTGAAATTTCCAGCAATTTATTTATTATTTGTTGTTACACAATAAGGTAGATACAATGTCAGTATCAACTATACCTAATATTTATAGGCTTAGTAGGTAGTTTTGTTTAGATATACCTACCTATATTATTATGTTCATCTACACAAAATGAATACACGGACTTATGTTCCACATCATTTATTTTATTTTGTACCAGATAAGTAAAATTTTATAAACAAATCTTCGTATAATATTTGAAATGAATTAAAAAAATGTAAGTACCTAAATATAATATTAAGTTTAAACGACATAAGGTTTTCTATCGCGGATATATTCCTTTACTCCTGGCAGGTTATGGACCTCATTCAGAAGTGCTGAGATCTGAGGATAGTTTTTCTCAATGCCGATTTTGTCTTCAAGGAAGAAATTCATACAGTCCAAGAGGCCAACCAAGACGAAGTCAGCCCAGCTCAACTGAAAAAAACAAATGATAAAGGTGACAGAAGAAAGAAGGTAAATGTATTTTCTTTCTTTCTTTCTGACAGCGGATCAGTAGCCATAAGTCTTCCCACTTCTCTTCGATCACGTCTTTTTGCGATTTGCAAGAAAAAAGTGGAACGAGTAGAGTATTCTGACTTTAACAATTTTTGATTAGATGATTTACTTTTATTAAACTTCAGAAGGCAATCTATGCCTATCTATCTATCTAAGTAACAGTACGCTGCGCTGTAGTGCCTGGGACTTTCTTGAGGTGAAGTAGGTTTGCCCGCAGAACCTCTTCTCTGCTTAACCGGCCATATCCACAGAAAAGACATCAACAATGCGTGTGAGGTGACTTATCCAAAGGTTTCCTCAGATGTTTACCTTCACCGCTTAGGGACGCATGTAAAACAAAAGTAAATTACCTTTTTACCAATATGACCATTATTTTCCTTCAGCTGTTTTTCAAACCTGGACCAATAGAATTTGAAATGTTCCTCGTAAAGTATCTTTCGTAACTTCGCCTTTTCTTCTGGTTCTTTCGCATTAAACACCGCAGTTACATCTGTAACAAAACAAAATACCAACATTCGTTTAAATAATATACATTTTTCACCAGATATAACATCGTACTAATTTTATTACTGACCGAGCGAGTGCGTAGCGCGAGCCAAGCGTCACCGTTTCGGCTTGAGCAAAAATGTTTTCGTATGTCTGTCCGTCTGTTCTCCTCAACATCGGGGCTAAAAAGGCCGCTAGCAGAATCACAATAGAAATAGGGAATATGCGTCTGATTCAAAAGCGGGTTAATTTTTTTTTATTAACATTATTGCTTTAGTGTGTGTAATAACTTTTTTTTTTTTTAATTAACCTATCATGTCCCACTGCTGGGCAAAGGTTCAACTTCCACACATCACTTTTTAATAAGTATTATTTAATTTTTAACATAAGCTACGGATAATAATACATTTGTATCGCGAAAAAGAAAAAGGATTGTGTGGAAAATGACTGATAGTGGTTATGTGAAGGTTCAAGCAGATTATTTACCAAAAATCTACGTGTTCATGATGACAACATTATTTTGCTTTAAAACCGGATTTTACGTCTGCTGAATTAAAAGGAGTGAAAGCTGCAAGGTATTTATATAATAGAATGCTTATTTAGTCTTCTTTTTTGGAATAATTTTATGAACAAAGAGAACTTATCGAAATATTATTTTCTACAACGCAATCAAGCTACTAGCGTAGGCACCGTGATATTTAGGCTGAGACTCCACCAAAGCGGAGATGTGTGAGATGTGTTTTAAACAACCAATAGAACTTCGTTATTCACACATCTCGTGATGACATTGTCTGAATAACGAAATTCTATTGGTTGTTGAACACACATCTCACACATCTCCGCTTTGGTGGAGTCTCAGCCTTAAGGGTGACTTTTGTACCGTAAAGTATCGGATCCATTGAAGGCAAATGAACTTGGAAGTAAAACACAAAACTTATTATTTTTAAAATCTAATGACGCAGTTTTACTTTTATCAAAATCGCTTACGAGGCTCCTTTGAGTGTTTTTCGCTATTGCTAATAGTTTCAGATTTGGCCCTAGAGGCACTCTTGAAAAACTCACCCTGTATAACTCGCTTCTGACTAAGTGAAGATGTATACTGCTCTAACAAATATTGTTTGTTATAAGTACTCCTAAGAGTTTATATTTTAATGTTTGCTTGATGGCCGCGCGAAACAAAAAAGGCACCACTTTCCGGCATAGGCGTTTTGATAGTGTTGCAAAAAATAAAACAAAATAAGTACCAACTTACATATTTGCAAATCATAAATAGTTAGAACAGCAGCATCCAGTTGCGCCTGCTCCCAAGGATCCGAAGGTAGGAGGTCAGCGTTGGCAGCCACGTATCTAGCGATGGCAAAGGACTGGTGGAGGACTTTACCATCTTCTTCGTACAAAGGCACTTTGCCGAATGGAAGACCTGAAAACAGACGAATAATATTTTTTGAGTGTGGATTGTAGCAAGTGTGAAAGAAAACTTGTGATACTCGTAACTACACAAAAAAGAAGGACAGGAACATGATCCTCACAATCCATGATGATACCTATTGCAATAGGCACAAATCGACCTACTAATATTAAAAGGGTGCTAATTAAACAGACTCCTATTAAATAGCATTTTTTGCCTCGAAAAGTTTACATTGACCTCTGAATTACTAAGTCAGCCATTATCAATGTGCGTCTGAAAAATACTATCTTAGCCACTAAATCTTCGATGTAGGTAAGCCACTTTAAATACAACTCAGCATGCTAGTTATTTTTTAGCATCTAAATTTGTAACACATAATCAAGCAGTAAACTCCTAAAATATTTAAATATGACACCAATAAGGTAAGTCTATCGACTTCTAATTTTATAACACAGCATGTTTAAAATTTAGTGAAACATGAATTTCAATGCCGAATCTTAAAATAGCGAATTTCAGAATATAGAAAGTTTGAAATGTATAAAGATCGTCCGTTTACACACAGATTAGAAGGTTGTTCATTTTCCCGTTGCTTCGATAAAAAATCAGAAGTTAGGTTCCGTGGCCAAAAAAAAAATTCTGCGGCTCGACTTATTATTCCCCATATTTTTAAAAACTAGGTTATAAAAGTACTACATACTCCAGAAATAAAATTAACTTTATTAGCTAATAGTAAACTGATTAACAGTAGTTTTATTTCATTATCATGAAGTGTAAATAAACTATATCATATTACAAAAATGTAATAATAGAAGTAAAACTTACTGTCTTTGATTTCTTTGATGGGCCAAGTCTTGTAATCCAGTCTTACATCTTCAAATTTTTCTCCCGAGTAATATAGCATGTACCTAATCGGTTCTGCGTAGCCGATAAACTCAAAATAAGAAAACCTTTTCGACATTTTTACTTCGAATTATTACTCCAAACTAACTTCACGGAAAGGAAGCTACGAGTTTTATAACCGGAGTTTCTTAGATAACAGAGAGTAGTACCTACTATCAACACAAATTTGATAATGCGCTGTATCTTAGTGACATAGCTAAAACTGATCTTAGAGTAGGTACCTACTCGCTGCTACATTCACGCTCAATGAATACAAATATTGTACCTACCTAGTGGCAAGCTGCTGTACCTATTCGCTATCGTTATGCGCTTAGTCATGTCAAGTCAAGGCCATGCCCAAGTAACACACAAGCAAGATGACAGTACAAATTTAAAACATTTTGCAGTTTAAAAATGAATATAGTTTGTAGGTATAGGAGCTGTAGCAATTTTAAAATGCTGACTCATAAAATTATTAATACTTGATAAGTTCTAAAAACAGGCGTGGCAAATTTTTGGTCCCTTCAGGCACAGATAATATGATACTATACTAGTACTTCAGGGTAGCTACCTTATCTCTTGTAGTTACTTTCGAAAAAGTGTTTCTGGTGGGAAACTTGTTTTTTTTTTTGACAAATGCAATTTTTAGGCTAACTGTACTTTTTACAAAAATCTAAAAATTATTTTTTTCTTTAAAATAAAACAATAGTTTCATAAGAACAAAACTTTCTAACTACAAGAGAAACGGTAGCTACCCTTCAGTTGACCAAGAATTTGCCACACCCTGTATAATGTTCTCCCTTTCTTTATGCTTGTTAACCAATCTTCGTAAAATTATTATACACCATAGTCATCAAGCATTGCGCATTCCAAGTGGTTTAAAGCTGAAAAACAGCATCTTCGACAGCATTATTTGAATAATCATAATCTGAATACTAAGTTAGTAGCGATCGAAACAGTTCGCTGGTTAAATGCAAAAGTACCACATTCCAAAATTTCACTTTTTTTCAGGAGAGCCTTTCAAAGTTTTCGAAACGGTTTTTTTTAATTTCTGAGAAAGTCTTTTTTTAAATAACTGTATTACCTATCAATATATGCGTATTTTTAATTAGGATTAACGTGCATTTTTAATTTTTCCGTAACTTCAACCCACCATCTTATAAAACTAGAAAAGTGACTCTTGCATATTAAAAGTAATACAAATGTAAATGAAAATTGTCATTAAAATACCATAATATATCATTAAAAATTTAATGTTTATTACTCTAAATCATGTTTTTTTTTTTTAAGTTTTGAATCACAGTCTCGTAAAATTATGCAATAAAAATGGTACACGAACAACAAAACCTTACAAAAATAAAAATAAAACACTATTTAAATGAATACACAAAGAAAACTTGATAAATGATACCTATCAGAATAAATTCTTCA
Source organism: Camptogramma bilineatum (assembly GCA_958496255.1). Taxonomy (NCBI): domain Eukaryota; kingdom Metazoa; phylum Arthropoda; class Insecta; order Lepidoptera; family Geometridae; genus Camptogramma; species Camptogramma bilineatum. The sequence continues at coordinate 4,056,136 of OY292460.1, forward strand.
CACACACCGAAACAAACAGTTATTCACCAGATTATTAAGTTTACATGACATAAGGTTTTCTATCGCGTATATATTCCTTTACTCCTGGCAGATTATGGACCTTTTTCAACAGTGCTGAGATCTGAGGATAGTTCTTCTCGACGCCAAGGTTATCTTCAAGGAAGATATTCATACAGTCCAAGAGGCCAACCAACACGAAGTCAGCCCAGCTCAACTGAAAACAAATGATAAGTAAGTGGTGACAGCGGATCTGTAGGTATAGTCTTCCCTGTATCTACCTGTCCTACCTGCGATTAGCAAGAAATAAGTAGAACGGGTGTATTGAATTTAACATACTTTTGAAGTTAAACTTCTTTACGCGCGCTTGACTTTGGGAGTAAGCTGGTGAATGCGTGACAAGAGCGTTAAGAATAGTGTGATCGGGCGAGGGGAATGGATGTTTTACTGTAGTCATGTGGTTTAAAGCACACTCGTTTTTTATTTCTTATGTATATGATTTTATAAAGCTTCATTCAAGCCTTAGGAGGCAATCTAAGCCTATATTTAACGGGAAGCTGTAGTGCCTGAGACTTTCTTGAGATGGAGTAGGTTTGCCCGCAGAACCTAAACCACCTTCTTGGCTTAACCGGCAATATCCTTAAAAAAGACATCAACAATACGTGCTGGGTGACTGATCCACGGGTTTCCTCACGATATTTACCTTCACCGCTTAGAGATGCGCATGTAAAACAAAAGTAAAGTACCTTTTTACCAAAATGTCCATTATTTTCCTTCAGCTGTTTTTCAAACCTGGAGAAATAGAAATTGAAATGTTCATCGTAGAGTATCTTTCTTAACTTTTCCTTTTCTTCTGGTTCTTTTGCACTAACAACCGGAGATGAATCTGTAACAAACCGAAATACCTGCATTCATTTAAATTTATACAACAAGTTCATCGTTTAGTCATTGTTTTTGCCAGATCTAACATCGTACTAGTTTTATTAAAGACCGAGCGAGCGCGTAGCGCGAGCGTAGCGTCTCCGTTTCAGCTAGAGCAAAAATGCTTTCGTCTGTCTGTCCGGGGCCTCTAGCCAAGTGGCATCAATCTTTTCTATTCTACAATTAGCTTCGCTATCGCCGATGTTTCATTGGTGGAAGACCACGTGACCTTACGTTCGACCTTGGTTCGACCAATGAAAACCTCACGTTCGAGTGTTAGCGAAGTTAGAAATCGAATCGCTTCATAGCGAAGGCCGGTTGGCTAGGACCTCGGCTGTTCTCCTGTTTTGCATTTCTCTACCGATTCTAGTAAAATTTTGTGAGCAGGTTTGAAAACTGGATTTTTTTGTCGATTCAGTCCTTGGATTTTTTTCAAAATAGCGGAGCCATGGAGGTTGAAAACGTAAAAAAATTTCTAATTTTTTCATGCAGCGCCAGTGGGTGGATACTAGTTTGTTATAAATTTTGATACTAAGTGTTGCAAAAAGTAAAAAACAAAATACTCACGTTTGTGCAAATCATAAACAGTTAGAACAGCAGCATCCAAAAGCGCCTGCTCCCAAGGATCCGAAGGTAGGAGGTCAGCGTTGGCAGCCACGTATCTAGCGATGGCAAAGGACTGGTGGAGGACTTTACCATCTTCTTCGTACACAGGCATTTTGCCGAATGGAAGATCTGAAAAAAAACGAATAATATTTTTTCAGTGTGGATCGTAGCAAGTGTGAAAGAAAACTGTTGTGATAACTCCACATAAAAGAAAGACAGGAACATTATCCTCAATCCTGATGATAATACCAACAGGCACAAATCAATCTACTAGAACTATTAGTAAGTATTTAAAAACTAGGTTATAAAAGTACTACATACTTACTCCAGAAATAAAAATTAAAACTTTATCAGTTAATAATGAACTGATGAACAGTATTTTTTTCATTATCATCAAGTGTAAATAAATTACTTACCTATATTATATTACAATTTTTTTAAGTAATATTTAAACTTACTGTCTTTGATTTCTTTGATGGGCCAAGTCTTGTAATCCAGTCTTACATCTTCAAATTTTTGTCCCGTGTAATATAGAATGTACCGAATCGGTTCTGCGAAGGCGACGAACTCAAAATAAGTCAATTTTTTCGTCATTTTTCTTCGAAATATTACTCCAAACTAACTCCACGGAAAGGAAGCTACGAGTTTTATAGCCGGAGTATACTTTTAGATAGCAAAAAATAGTACTTAGGTAGGTACCTACTAGCAGCACCATGTGAAATAGATTTGATAATGCGCTCTATCTTATCGATAAAGCTAGAACTGATTTTAGGATTAATTTGCTGCTACATTCACGCTCAACAGAGCCTAGTGGCTAGCTGCTGTATTCACTATCGTTATGCGCAAGGTCTTGGATGAATCGTCCAAAGCCATGGTACAATGTCCAGCAGGCAAATTCTACTAATTTACAACGTCTACCATTCCACTGCGTTTTGTTTCGTTCAAAATGTCAATCATTTGGTTGGAATAGCTTTTAGAACAAATTGTGATGGAAACAAAAAATATGTTTTCAACCTTGGTTTAACTAATCCTTAAAAAACAGCTTTTGTAATAATGTCAAGTTCAAACCGCGGTTCATCGATGTTTCAACAAATGAACCTGGTTTTGTTAAGTCATCTTTCGTAATGAGACTATGTTTAAACAATATGGGTTCTACTTATGAAAGATGTTTAAAGTTAAACACTGGTTAAAAAACGTCCTGTCTTTATTTGTGGATAGTGACGAATAGAGACAGGACATTGTTTAACCAGTGTTCAACTTTAAACATCTTTCATAAGTAAGGGGGACTATGCCGAAATTACACGACCAAAATTCCGTTGCTGATTATTTTTCGACGTATTCGGCTTATATCGCGGAAATAACGAGACAAAAATTCGGTTGCGTAACGTTCCGTCTTTTGTTTCGTTCAACGTTCGTCGTCGAAATTCCGTTGCATATAATTGTTGCTATAATATACAGATTACGTTGCCGCCGAACTTACGCCCGACCGAATTTCGGTTGTACGCAAAAACGCGACGTAATTGTGGCAAATGAGTTGCTAGTAATTGAAATAGTATTGCAAGCGTAATCATGCCGAAACATACTATTTTTGGTGTGCTAGCACTAATACCTACATGTGAAGTTGAAAGTAAATAAAAATGCATGTGTCCAGCTGGAAACTTCTTGGTGCTGATTATAATGATAATGGATCTACAAGAACTTATAGCATCTGCGTGTAGATAATTATGTGTTTGACGAATCACGGATGAAACTCGATACTAAGTAAAAGATTAATAATAATAATAATAATTTATTTATTAAATCAGTCACATTACGAGTAAAAGTCCATTTAGTGTTAGTAAGAATGCAAGTCTTATTTCTATGTTAGTGTTCCAGTACATTTAAAACATTAATTAAGTATTAATAAATTAAGCAGGCAGTCCAATGATTTAAATACATTTCTCAATTTACTTTCTAATATTTGATGAACATTTAATATTTCTTATCTTCGTACAATGTTAAGTCCATGCCTTAAGGGGCCTGTGACAGGCGAATTTCCATAAAAACGTAATACCGAAATCATTTAAAATTTAAGCATATTTTTACAGCTTATGTTGTTAGATTAGGACAATATGTAGGTACCTATTTATTTAAGTTCCTGTTACACTTTTGTTCTGAAAAACTTACCTAAAAGAAATGTAAGCCAATTGAATTGAAATCTTTGTAGGTACCTACTTACACCAAAAAAGGCATGTTTTCTTTTCATTTGTTCTATAGTAAGTTTTTTAGAACAAAAGTGTAACAGGAACCTAAAAAAGTTGGTACTGCCTTTATACAAATAATAACATAAAGTGATAAAAATATGCTCAAATTTTAAATTATTTTGGTATTTATTACGTTCGTATGGATAATTCGCCTGTCGCCGGTCCCTTAAAAGTTCTTATTAGCTGCGTTGTGGCTTGTAATAACTTAGCTGCTGTGATTATAAACAGGTGCGCACACGGTCAGTTTGTCAAAATATTAAAAATTTTGCGGTTGGTAACTGCAAAAATCTTCATTTTCGTTAGGTAGGTACTGGAATACCTATCTTATCTTTAATCAAAAATTGGTGTAGGTACAATATAACTTTTGAAACTACGAGTATCATGGTTACGAACATAAATATTATTATCAACGTAATTATCCCGTTGATAATATTATTTTTATTGGTGTACAATTTTGTTAAAATGTTAATACTTATTGTATTTGTATTTGTATTTATTTATTTGAAACACACGAGTTGGGCTTACAGATTAAGTACTCCAAAGCGCCCAAATCGTCTATACAGTATGTGGTATAGTGCAATATAGTGCAACAAGTCATTTTGTTCAGGTGAAACAAATTGGAACTCCGTCCTGAAGGATTTTTTCGCGAAAGACACACTCATTAATAATAATAGTAGTATCATTCTTACAACATTGTTTAGGTAATAGATAATAGGTAGTAACTTCTATTTTATTTTTTCAATTAAAAAAAATGACTATGAGCATTATTAGTGCTAATAAGTACTTAAATAAACAGATTTGATAAATTGATATATGTTTAAAGTGTTCACTATGATAAACAATAATCATTTCTTGTCATGCTTACTTGTTATTTAAACTCATACCTCTCAAAAGTGGAAAAATAAACAACTAATCTGGCCTAATCAGGATATAGATAAAGACATTTATTTATAGATTTGTTTATTTCACAAAATACTCGTTTCTTTGTTATCCTATAGATAAGTTAATGGCAGTCTTAGGTAAAGGAGTTGTTTATTTAGTTAAAACTTTTATGATTGTTACTAAGTTTTATACAAAAAAATCTTTATTATTACTGTAAATGCGATACTTGAAATAATACAAAAAAAACACTATAATAATAATAAATAATAATAATATACTCGAAATACTTGCTATACTTGAAATAATACAAAAAAAAACACTATGTATTAACTAAGCCTCAAACTACATAAGGTTTTCTATTGCGTATATATTCCTTTACTCCTGGCAGATTCTGGATCTCATTTACTAGTGCTGTAATCTGAGGGTAGTTCTTCTCGATGTTATCTTCGAGGAAGAGGTTCGAACATTCGATAATACCAACGAAGACAAAGTCAGCCCAGCTCAACTGAAAACAGATGACAAAGTGACAGGTGAACTGTTGGTCATAACTTATGACTCATAAGGCACCTGCCGGCTTAACTTGTGCAACATCGAGAGTCGAGAAACGATACTTCTTGATCGGTTAAACTGCTCAAACGTATGCGTTAGAGCAGTTCGTCCGATCGAGATATCTCTCTTGATTTTGCACATGTTAGGCCGGTTGGCCTACCTACGATTAGAGTGAAACGAGTAAAGCAAGTGTTCAGACCTTAACGAATTCAATGCCTATAACGCACAAACATACGGATCTTGCGTGCAGTCGGCCACGGTGCTAGCATTCGGAGAGCACTCCTCTACCATCCTCTCGACTTAACCGGCCACCACAGAAAAGACATGGTCAATACTTGTGTGGCTGATTAAGCCGCTGGTATCTTCACGACGTTTTTCTTCAATATTCAGAGCTCGTGTTAATGCCTATATAAATTTTCCAAAACGAAAAATCCATTGATTCACGGCCAGAATTCAAACCCTCCTACGGATCAAAAGTTGAGGTACTGTCCCACTCAGCCGACACGGCTCTAACCACACAAGCGATTATCACTGAGCAAGTATCGATGTGTGAATGATAGCTTTCGACAAACTAGTGGAGAGCAAATTCTCACCGGCAATATCTCTGTTATTAGACAGGATGTGATTGTGCATCTTTCATACATTTATTGAGCCAGAAATAGTTAAAAAAACTCGCTTCTTCGTTTTTTGGTGGAAAAATTCATTGATGCACGGACTACAACTATCGGCTATATAGTTTGAAATCAAAGCACACTCGGTCGACACCGCTCACAAGGGGAACAATACCCAAATCACCAAAACTGCAGCGAGTGGAACAATAGAGGAACAACAAAACTAACAACATACTAAAAACTAATTAAACAACATGCGAAATATGAGAATAGAATATTTTAACTTAATGCGCGCTAATGGCAGCAGATGTTGCGCAGGTTGTTTTAAACTGTTAACTTTCCCACAAAGTTATTTCATTTATTAGTTCCAAAATATTCAACATAAATATTAACAGTCTCAATGACTATAGATGTCCTATCAGATTTTGATGTCAAGAGTAGGTAGGTATCATAGGATCATAATATAATAATGACCCCATGACGTCCTAACATACATTGGGAAAAAGTCAACATAAAACCTACTTTTTCATGTTAGTTATTTATGTGATAGATTTTTTCTGAAAGATTTTTACTGCAACCCCATTTCGTATCATACGGGTTTTATGCGTATCGTCAAAACTGCTTTTCGGATCATACAAATAGACATGTCAAATAGGTAGGTACCAAGTTAAATAATTAGAAGTCTAGACTCCTAGGTTTTAAAAAAATTGGACCGGGTTAGCTCACAACAGAAGTATGTGAACCTTCAAACCTGCAGTGGTACTTCACAGACTCATAAACAGGTGCCTAAATAGGCTAGTAATTTTAAACAAACAAAATAAAATTACCTTTTCACCCAAATGCCCATTATTTTCCTTCAGCTGTTTTTCGAACCTGGAGAAATAGAAATCTAGAGGTCCATCGTAAAGTTTCTTTCTAAACTCTTCCTTTTCCTTTGGATCGGTCGCTTGAATGAACGGAATTACATCTGCAAGAAAAAATAAGTACATTCGTATAAGCTACTACATAGCACTGGCGAACAAAGTTTATCGTTTCGTCATCGTTTTTATTTTAGCAGATAAATCACATACGTACATTCTGTAAGGCCTATTTCCTATAGGAGTAGGCAGAGACTATGAATTTTCACTTGATACGATAATTTTTCTGACACTTTTTGTACTCTCATTACAATCTTCATTCAAGCTCACCGGATAATTTTGACCTAGTCCTTCTCATAAAGTTATTTTGCTAGTACTTAAAGCTTTTGAAACTATCATGGATGTGATAGTTTTTTGTGGACTTTTAGAGTTTCCCGGTATTTCGGCACAGTGGCATGCGCCATGATAAAGTTTAAACAGTTTAAACCGGAAATATTGGAAAAGCCTAAACCCGCGTAAATGTCCCGTAGACAGTGCTTATAAAATTTTGGTTTTTTTGCGAAAAATAAAACAAAAAAGGTACCTACTCACTTTTATCAAAATCATAAACAGTTAGGACAGCAGCATCCAGAAGCGCCTGCTGCCAAGGATCTGAAGGTAGGAGCTCGGTGTTGGCTGCTACGTATCTAGCGATGGCGATAGACTGGTGAAGAACCTTACCGTCTTCTTCGAGAAGAGGTAACTGGCCATATGGAAGAGCTAAAATTAAACGAGGGATATTTTTTCTTACTCTTAAAACAAACAATTCTTTGGAGGGAATCAGTGAAAAGGGAAGATATAAGAAAATATCGATTGTGTGAACGTGAGGGTAGGAAGTATGGGGAAGAAAATATTGAGTGTAGAGATGAAGGCTGATAGAGTAGAGTGGGAAAAAAACCTGTTGTGCTGACCCCACATAGAAGGAGAATGAGGGCATCTCTCTAAAATAGCGATTACACTTTCCAACTTTTAGGAAACCGTTCTAGAATCATCGCTCAGTCTCGCTCTGTGGCCAAAGAATCGCTGCGCATTTCTCTGTCTACGTTTTTCTTCCTACATTTGACTGAAGTTAGCAACAGATAGGATAATAAGAGTAGGATGCACCATACGCAATTCGTAGGCCAAAGAGCGAGACAGAGCGATGATTCCTAGATCGAATTGGATAGTGTAATTGCTACTTTAGAAGCAAATACTATACTGATACTGATATAAGTAGCATTACAACAGGAATAAACTGACCTACTAATCTACAAAAACTAGATAGTCAAAATACCAGATAGGTACTCCAGAAAGTGATAAACATTGGTTTTATCTATCATGAAGGTGAATGTAAACATGTAATAAAATAAAAAAATACAATAATATGGGTATAAGCTTACTGTCTTTGATTTCTTTGATGGGCCAAGTCTTGAAATTGTGCCTTACATCTTCAAACTTCTGTCCCGTGTAGTGTAGAATATACCGAATTGCTTCTGCCAAGCCGTTCAACTCAAAATACGTCAATTTTTTCGACATTTTCACTTCGAAATACTACTCCAAATTAACTCCACGACACAAAAACAACGAGCTTTATCACCGGCGTTTACTAGATAGCGGTTGCTTGAGTATTACGTTAGTTACGCAATACTAAAGCAACACCCACCATGTGAAATGGTTTATTGATAATGCGCTCTATCTTCTTAGCGATAAAGCTAAAACTGTTTTTTGGAGTTACTCGCGACTACATTCATGCTCAATGAAAACAGATGTTGGTTGGCTACTGTATTCACGATGTTATGCGCCAAGGTATAAAGTCAAGTATCAACTATGCCTAAGCCTCACAAACTGAATACACGGAATTATGTGAAGTATGACTGTATGTACCTATGTGTGAATATGAGATACTGAAACGTGAAAGGATCCGCACAATGACGATTAAGATTTGTTCTAAATGAACAGCACAGACACAGACACCGATCCTTTTCAAGACGGAGTGCTTGAACCACGGAACCAAAAATGACGCCCCGAAAATCTTAATAAGATCATTATTTCATCGAAAATGAATAACCTTATTAAAATTTTCGACTACGACAGGATTCTGGAGTAAAAAAAACTTCAGTGAATAATTTGTTTATGTTACAATATTTTTATTTGTTTCTTTTTATTATTTAAATTGTTATGGCAGTCTTAGATAACGGAACTGTTTATTTATTTAAATATTTTATGTTGGTTACTCTGATTCATACAAAACATTCTTAAACCTACATAATATTGTAAATGCAAAAACAAGTAATACATTAAAATATAGGTACCTAGTATTAAGTTTAAATGACATACGGTTTTCTATCACGTATATATTCCTTTACTCTTGGGAGATTATGGATCTCATTCATAAGTGCTGAGATCTGAGGATAGTTCTTCTCGACGCCAGTGCTATCTTCAAGGAAGAGATTCATACCTTTTGTTATTTAAGGTGCTCAATAAACAATTTACAATTTACAATTTACAATACCTTCCACGATGCCAACCAAGACGAAGTCAGCCCAGCTCAACTGAAAACAAATGATAAAGTGGTGACAGCAGATTAGTAGTCATAAGTCTACCCTGTTCTTCTTGCAACTAGAAATAAGTAGAACGAGTGTTGTGACTTTAACATAATTTTTTACTAGATGATTTATTAAGCTTCATTCCAGCTTCAGGAGGCAATCTATGCCTACATACGGGACGCTGCTGTAGTGCCTGGGACTTTCTTGAGATGAAATAGGTTTGCCGCAGAAACTTAACCATCATCTAGGCTTAACCAGTAATATCCACAGAAAAGACAATATTGTCATCAACAATACGTTTGGGGCTAACCCACGGTTTGTCTACGGGTTTCGGTTTCGTCACGATTTTTTCTTTCACCGCTTATATATTTTCAATTTTCAATTCATTTATATCCAAAAATAACATCAAATTGTAAGCGGGAAACACTAAAACACAATACAATACAATTAACAGGAACTTATTTTAACAGAAACACAAAACGATGTGTACCTACCTATAATGTATAAAACAAAAGTTAAGTACTTTTTTACCTTTTTACCAAAATGTCCTTTATTTTCCTTCAGCTGTTTTTCAAACCTGGAGAAGTAGAAATCCAAATGTTCATTGTAGAGAATCTTTTTAAACTTTTCTTTTTCTTCTTTGTCTTTTGCAAAAATAACCGGAGATACATCTGTAACAAACCAAAGTACTTAGCCAGTTATAATTTTACATTGATCGAGCAAGCGCGAAGCGCGATTGAAGCGTCTCTGTTTCAGCTTTGTCAAAAATGCTTTCGTATGTCTGTCCGTCTGTTCTTCTGTTCGAATTGGATGCATTCCGTGAAGTGTGATAATTATATGGATTTTTTTGGATGATTCATTTTTTTTAAATGGCGGCCATGGGGGTTGGAAACGTAAAAAATATATATGTTTAAGCAGCGGGCGGATACTAGTCTGTTATTTTTTTATATTACTACTAAGGTAGCAGACATGCATACGGCCCACCTAATGGTAAGCGTTTACCCGTAGCCTATGGACGCCTGTGACACCAGAGGAGACCCACACGCGCTGCTGACCCTATAAAAGAGGAATCACTGCGCCGACAACACAATGGACAAGACTGGTCCAGCAGTTGTCACCGCAGCGCTTCCTCGAAGAGCACTAGTAACCTTACTCACCGCAGAAACAGAACACCATTCAAGAAGAATGATGTTATTTGGCTGCGATATTCTGTAAGGTGGATAAATTTTGATAGTTTTTCGAAAAATAAAAAACAAAATAGGTAAGTACGTACTCACATTTTTGCAAATCATAAACAGTTAAAACAGCAGCATCCAGAAGCGCCTGCTCCCAAGGACCCGAAGGTAGGAGGTCAGTGTTGGCAGCCACGTATCTAGCGATGGCCAAAGACTGGTGGAGGACTTTACCATCTTCTTCGTACACAGGAATCTTGCCAAATGGAAGATCTGAAATAAAACGCATAATATTTTTTGAGTGTGGATCGTAGCAAGAGTGAAAGAAAAAACCCTGTTGTGAAATCTCCACATAAAAGAAGGACAGGAACATGAACATCAATCCTGATGATGATACCTAACCTATTGCAACAGGCACAAATCGGCCTAATCATAATTTAAAAACCATTATAATTTACGTGATAAATACCCGGATACATATGTATTTATAATTTAGAAACTAGTAATCCGCTATTGGCTGTAAGAAACAAATAAGTCGATTTGTTACTACTAAGACCTGTGGATTTTGTATGATAAATAAATAAAAATAAAATAGTATTTAACTAGTTTTTTTTAGTATAACAATAATTTGAAACTTTATTAGCTAATAATTAACTTATGAACCAGTAGGATATTATTTCATTATCATGAAGTGTAAATAAACTATAATAGATTACAAAAATGTAATAATATAAGTAATATTTAAACTTACTGTCTTTGATTTCTTTGATGGGCCAAGACTTGCGTTCCAGTCTTACATCTTCAAATTTTTGTCCCGTGTAGTGTAGAATGTACCGAATTGATTCTGCGTAGCCAATGAACTCAAAATAAGTCAATTTTTTCGACATTTTTATTTCGAAATATTACTCCAAACTAACTCCTCGGACAGGAAGCTACGAGTTTTATAACTGTAGTTTACTTTTAGGTTCAGAGAGTTAGTAGCGCAATAATGTGAAATGAAATAACGCACCGCGCTCTACTCTAAACCACAAAAACTGATCTTAGGAGTTACTCGCTGCTACATTCACGCTCAATCAAAGCAAATATTGTATCGTTAGTTAGGTTAGCTGCTGTATTCACTATTGTTATGCGCCAATGTCATGATCTTAAACGAATCGTCCAAGGTCAAGGTACAATGTCCAGTATAAACTATAAAAACCTAAGTAGGTATTCACAAAACAAACGCATGGAATGATGTTCCAGCTGAAGTTTTGGGCTATCATCATTGAGAGGAAATAAAACACCAACATAGGGAATTTACTTTTTCTCAAACGTGGTTCGATATACGACTATCTATACTATATCTAGTCGTATATCGTACCACGTTTGAGATATATCTAGTCGTATATCGTACCACGTTTGAGAAAAAGTAAATTCCCTATGTTGGTGTTTTATTTCCTCTCAATGATGATAGCCCAAAACTTATCAGCTGATCTTACTCAACCTTCTCTGGGATAAATCGTTCTTGCAGTACTGGGTCAAAAAGTCTCCAGCAATTTCTTATCTGACCTGCTCAAGCGGCCGGCAATGTAATTTAAAAATGGAACGAACGATTTTTTTTTTAACTATTGGATAATATTTAAGAAAAATATATAATACTTCCTCGTAGGTACTATCCTCAAAAAGTCTTCCTACTGGATTCCAGTTTTTGAGACCTAATTTTTTAATCGTCTGAGACAATTTATTTAAGAAATAAAGTTTGGTAGTTATTGTATAGAAAATAAAAGTTCTTAAATAATGTGAAATCACCAATAATTATTAAATTCTGGAGATAAAAATTATTTGATGGTTACAAAACCAATCTCAGAAAATTCATCTCAAGTAAGCTCGTATACGTTTGCCGGAAACGTACAAAAAATCTAACATAATTATTATTATTATTATAGCTAGTTAGCCCATTATGTCCCATATATTATAACTATTTATATATGTTATAGCTAGTATATAATGTTATAATTATATGTTATAGCTATATTATGTTTTACTATGCTAGTTATATATGTTATAGCTAGTTAGCCCATTATGTCCCACTGCTGGGCAATAAGAAAACAACATTTTATTTTATTGATTTAAATGGAACGACACAAGGTTTCCTATCACGGATGTATTGCTTCACTCCTGGCAGATTCCGAATCTCTTTTATAAGTGCTGTGATTTGCGCGTAGTTCTTCTCTAGGATGTCTTTAAGGAACAAATTCGAACGTTCAATGAGACCTACCAAGATGAAGTCAGCCCAGCTCAACTGAAATCAAAAGATATAGATAAAGATAACTAGCTATTGATTCATTTCTGGTTTAGGGTCTTCAGCAGTGCGATTCAGACTTCCGAAAATGCATCCGATTCGACGATCTTCTTCGGAAAGTTGACGTTTTTTCAGAGAAGGAACGTCACTTTGCGATTTCTTAATACATTCCAAGAAGTTCCGAGCTGCACTGCAGATCCTGGCTTCGGTATAAAAATAGCATGTTTGATTGAATGCACCACAATTTTTTAGTCACCTAAATCTTTAGTAGTCTCTTCTAGATAATTATGTCCCATCAAGATAGTTTAACTAAGTGCCTATGGAGATAATTGGGGGAAAGATGGGCATGCAACCTGTCACGTATTGACTTTTGCAAAATATGGGCATATCAGCCAAATATTTGGTTTAGTTGGATTGGATTGTGAGCTGTAACGATTCGAGAGAATGTCTACCATACTCTGAGGATATGTGATCTTGATTCAATTGCTGAGATCCTGTACATGATTAATAATTAAATAAGTAGGTACCTTTTGACCAAAATGTCCATTATTTTCCTTCAGCTGTTTTTCAAATCTAGAGAAGTAGAAGTCTAGGTGACCATCGTAAAGTTTTTTTCTCAGTTCTTCCTTCTTTTCGGGCTCTGTCGTTTGAAGGTATTTAAGAATAGCTAAAAAATAATACATTAAAGTAAATTAGTATTAGCTACTGGCCTAGGTACCTTCTCTGGCAAACAGAAATTTGGATCATGCAAAGTCAGTTTTTTATTGCGCTAGTGACCTTACTTTGGCAAACATCAAGCCCATCACACACACAGCAGAAAATATTATCTTATGAAATAAATATGAATTTTGAGATCGCGCCCATACAAATTCTATGGAGGACCACACACAGCGAATATAAATTACAAAATATCTTTGGTGCGATCTGTCAAGATTAATATTTCATAAGATATATTATTATCTGCTGTGTGTGTGGTGCGCTTCAGAGTTTACATATATAAAGCTGTACTTTCCGATAAAATCTGCATCTCTTGACTTTTTTGCGCTAATAACTTCACAAGGCACAATGCTTTATTATAAATGACCGTGTAGATGGCAAAAATATTTAATAAGTAAGTACCTATATCATTTTTTTAGTAACGTGTCGTTTTAAAATGTCTGTGTGTCTTAATCTCTCATGTGAAATCTTTCAGTAGTGTTCCATTCTTCTTTTTTCGGTACTCAACACTTTATAGTTCGATGATGATTTTAAAATGACAAGGACTCAGTTTATTTATTTATTATACTTGAATAGAAAATGTGGTAGCTCACTATACAGGGTGAATTTTTGAGACGGGGCAGTAAGGGCAGCTACATTAACCGTTGTAGCTAGAGGAAAACGTTCTTAGAAGACCATCCTTAATTTTTGAAAATATTTCGACCTGCATTCACAGATTTTGAAAAAAATGTACAGTCAGCGAGAAAATGGGCCATTTACACAAAAACTTTTTTTGATGCCAATCAATCCTGTTTCATCTAAGGATAAAAAGGCTCTTTCAGACCAACTGAGGTTAGAGTACTAGAAAAGTCAGAAATCGCTAAAATGTATTTCTGAGACAAGACAGTAAGGGCTACCTTAACCGTTGTAGCTAAAGGAAAACGTTTTTAGGAGACTATCCTTAACTTTTGAAGATATTTCAACCTGCATTCACAGATTTTGAAAAAAAATGTACCTACAGTCAGCGAGAAAATGGGCAATTTACATAAAAACTTTTTTTGATGCCAGTCGATCTTATTTCCTCTAAAGATTAAAAGACTCTATCGGACCAACTGAGGCAAGAGTACTAGAAAAGTCAGAAAACGCAAATAACTTTGATTATACATTTCGTACGAAATCAATTTGTCATTTGTCATAATTTTTCAGCATTTTGTCGAAATATCTTCAAAAATAAGGGTAGTCTCCTAAGAAAGATTTCCTGTAGCTACAACGGTTAAAGTAGCTGCCTTTACTGCTCCGTCTCAAAAATAAATTTTCGCAATTTCTGACTTTTCTAGTACTCTAACCTCAGTTGGTCTGAAAGAGCCTTTTTATCCTTAGATGAAACAGGATCGATTGGCATCAAAAAAAGTTTTTGTGTAAATGGCCCATTTTCTCGCCGACTGTACATTTTATTAAAAATCTGTGAATGCAGGTCGAAATATTTTTAAAAATTAAGGATGGTCTCCTAAGAACGTTTTCCTCTAGCTACAACGGTTAAGGTAGCTGCCCTTACTGCCCCGTCTCAAAAATTCACCCTGTATACGTTCTCGAAAACGGTTCTAACGATTTCGATGAAAAGAGATGGCCGATTCCTTGAATAAATTTGCCCCACAGATGCCAACAGGAAAGAATGCTTGCGTCATGACCAAATTGGGATTTTTGGGTTTGTTTTTTTATTTTATAATGAGAGTCCATTCATCTTCTTCCTCTAAAAAGTGGGATTTAAAAGTTATTCTAATATAAAGCAGCAGGCTATGACGCCCAGCATGAACGGAGAACCTAGGAAACTATATTTTTAAGGTTCCTATAGTAAAAGCTTTGCTTACGTTGGGGATAGATGGCGCTGTGTGAACATTTACTTTTTCATTATTATAATTAGGACTAGCAGAATTTTAAGTGAAGTAGGTATAGAAAATAAATGACGCACACAGGTGCTCCCAGTACCTACAATTTCAAGTAAAAAAGAAAAGTACTTAGGAAAAATTGGGAATTTCATCAATAAAATTATCTACACTCGTGTGCAGTGATTCTGTACTAACCGCCTAAAATAAAATATGATATCTATAAATAAATAAAACAAAAAGCCTTTTATTTCTCTATAATTAACATTTTTTTCTTATCACTAATGCTTATAATCTAAGTAGGTACTAGAGAACCCCTAAGGTGAAGGCCTCCTCCAAAGCCAGCCGTCTGTCCCTGTCTTGTGCTACTCGGAGCCAGTTTGGTCCAGCAGTTTTCTTGATGTCGTCGTCCCAGCGAGCGTATGGTCTTCCTATGCAGCGTCGACCTCTTGGACCCTCCCAATTTGTCACTCTCCTAGTCCATCTTCCATCTTGTAGACGGGCTACATGTCCAGCCCACTTCCATTTTAGTCTGTATCCATATCCCAAGGCGTCAGTACTTTTTGTAATTTTAAATAAAATATGATAAATCCTCATAAATCACTCATCACAACACAATCACACAACTGAAACTCAACGAAATTCCTTTTACATCTGTCAAATTCTTGTCCGTCTGTTTTGTTTACTATTTGAGTGTCATGTCAACCGCGAAAAAGAAGGTAGGTCTATCTGATAAAAATATTCTCTGTGATACCTAATAGCCCCTCCAGACTCTCGGCAAGAAACCCCGACAACACCCGAGAAGCGTGAATGTGAGGAGTTTCTCGCCTTCTTGTTCTCGCGCTTCGGTGTCGGTACCTATTTTTGGCCGAGACAAAGGATTTCAAACAGATCACGAGTGAGAAAATTGAGAGTGTGGATAATTTGTTTGTTCTTCGAGAAGTCTCGGTGAAACTTCTCGCCGTGAGTCTGGAGAGGCATTACGGACTGTAGTACCGGAAGTGACTAAAGTTACTAATAAAATAACATAATTATATTCCCACAGGGCACGAGATATCTAAGTATTCTGTATGTACCAGTTAATTTTGTGATATTTTATTTAAATAATATTATTCAGACGCATAGTCTAATTCGATATTCGGCTCTGGGGCAGGATCCGGCCAGATTCTTTACAGTACGGGTGTTTACGGGGGCGAAAAATTGATCTAGCTAAGTCTCATATCAGGGAAAAGCCGTTTCCTCGGCATTTTCACGCAAAAAGATTTACAAATACAATGTGGTTCGTAATTGAACCACTAGATGGCGTTATGCACCCGAGCAAATCTCGGTCACCCAGATATTATATATTACTTACGTTTGTCACAGTCATATACAGTTAATGCAGCAGCATCCAAAAGCGCCTGCTGCCAAGGATCCGAAGGCATGAGGTCAGTGTTGGCAGCCACGTATCTAGCGATAGCCAAGGACTGGTGGAGAACCTTACCATCCTCTTCTAGAAGAGGAAACTGACCGAAAGGAAGACCTGAATAGAAATTGATTTTATTTTACTAAATATTTTATTTAGCTTGTTAGGTAATGTTTTGCGGAAATCATGCAACTCCATTTGAACTTGTAGTCACATCTTCCATTGAGTTAAAATAACTTACATCCGTACCCTCCGTACCTACCCATATTATAAATGTGAAAGTGTGTTTATTTGTTTGTTTATTTGTCCTGCTTTCACGTCGAAACAGAGCGACGGTTTGACGTGATTTTTTGTGTGGAGATAGTTGGAGAACTGGAGAGTACCTAATATAGGCTACTTTTTATCCGGGTACCACGCGTGTAAAAACGCGGGCAGCAGCTAGTCAACTGTTAAAATTTGGAATGTTTTTTTTTTTTACTTTAAGCTTATTTTAATATACCTACTTAGTGCTAATTTAAACTACTAAAAAAACAATGCATTGCAAATTTTAATATTAGTAGAAGAACATTCTACTATCACAGTAATGACATACTTACCCAAGAAAATATTATTGACCTTATAAAAATTGTAATCTTGTTGTTATGAAAATTTATCGGCACCTGTTTAAACTTGGAGCAAATACCTAATTAAAAAAAAATAACTAGGTACGTAGATTATTTTATCAATTTTATTTACTCATAGATCTTTTACTACAAATAATTCTACATGCCATAGTAATTTATTAATACGAATATAAATTACCTCCACAAGACATGGTAAAGCCAACTTACTGTCATTAATTTCTCTGATGGGCCATTTGGTAATATCATGCCTGATATCTTCAAATTCCTGACCCGTGTAATTAAGGCTTCGATCATAACAAAGGATATATCGGATTGGTTCAGCAGAGCCGTATCGATCAAAATAATGCAACTTTTTCCTCATTTTCCTTTGAAATATTTCTCACAACTAGCTCTACCTAACAGGACTAAACATCGTTAGAGTTTTAATATACAATTTTATTTGAGATAGAAGTGGTATTGCGTGACCATGCGCTGTATTAAGATCAATAAAACAAGTACTTAGGTATTTATTATTAGGTTCGATTTCTTTAATATCATTTTCAGAAAATAAGTTAGTATGATTATCCTGAAAACAATAAATAATATTAGGACAATTATGGAAAAGAAGCACACCCTTGGAGCAAAGCGGAAAAAGCAACTCCCACATTATAAGAGATTGTTAGATTATAGAGAAATTGGGGGTAATTGCCGCATGCTTCGCATCAGTTGGACCGATAAAGTTACTAATGTTGAGGTTTTAGACCGTATGGGGAAGAAATTGGAACTTATCCGGACCATTAAACAGCGAAAGGTCGCTTACCTCGGACATGTACTGCGACATGACCGGTATCATCTTTTGCAGACCATCATGATGGGCAAAATACCGGGGAAGCGTAAGGTTGGAAGACGTAAGATGTCATGGCTCCGTAACATCAGGGAGTGGACAGGCATTAAGACGGTGGAACAACTGTTCAGACTTGCGCTGGACAAGGAGAATTTTAAGAAGCTGACTGCCGACCTCCATTAATGGAGAGGCACTGAAAGAAGAAGAAGGGGGTAATTTGGATGTAGGTAAACAATTTGGGATGAAAAAAGCATTTGATTTTTTTATTTAATTATTTCATTTATTTAAATTTTATCATACCTATACCTACCCTAAAGTGAAGATAATAACTTGTTGTAAATTATAATAAAATGTAAAATAGCGCAACTGGATTTCCGTAGGCTGAGGCCCCATTAGTGCGTTGCGCTGCGTTGCGTCGTCGCAGCGTCGTCGCTGCGTCATTTTTCATATATTTTTTATAACATGCCCCACTAGACCGTTGCGTCGTCGCGCGCGATGTTTCAACGGATCGACGGACAAGAGACGAAGCGGGAGGGAGGGTGATGCGCTGCGTTGTCGAAGCGCCGGCCGCTGCGACGACGGACAGTGATCCAATTGTAGGTCCGGATGGATACCGGTCCGCGGACCGGAATCCCTCGCGGTAATTATGGATGTACATCGCACGTCAACTCGGATACCGGTCCGCAAAGCCGGTCCGGACGGCGGACGGCGCGGACTGGTAACCCGGAGCGATAACGCGGAGCTGCAACCCGGAGCGATAACGCGGAGCTGCAACGCGGAGCGGGCGGACGGCGGAGTGCGGACGGAGTGGGGTACTGCATAGGTCCGGGAACTGCGGGAAGGGTGCAGGTGCGAGACCTCAAGCGAAGTTTGCGTGTGCAACACCGAGCTGATTCATTTTTGTTTGTGTTTTCGTGTGTCAAGTCAGGTCAGTGTAAATAAATGAAGCGTGTCGAGTGTCGCGCGTGTCACATCATCAAGATGTAAGTACTTATTAGGCCATATTTATTTTTATACCTACCTACCTACGCGATTGCATACGCATACCTAATTTTTTCTCTCTCTTTTGTGTGTAGCTTGCAAGTTTTATTTGTACCTACCTACCGTTGTGTTTCTCTAAGACTAATTACTTAGTCTAATTACTTATTACTTATTTGCCGACGCAACGCAACGCAACGCAACGCACTAATGGGGCCTCAGCCTTACTTACTTAATAGGTAGTAGTAGGTACATACCTAAGTTGTGTAGGTAGTGTAGTAGGTAACATTTATAGACTTAGTTCAAACAAGTACCTAGGTACAATTGGAGTTACAAGTAGGTACCTACACAATGTAGATAGATACCTACCTACCTACCTACTGTCTTTCATCCCTCGCCACTGGTATCTATCTAGGATTGGGTGCAATGGACACGGGACCTATGTAGGTCATTAGACGGTGACGCGGAGCGGGTGGAGTGCGGACGGAAAGGATAGGTAGGTACTGCATAGATGCGAGTGCGAGCTGGACCCATATGAGTGCAACGGACACGGGACCTGTGTCTAGGTCTTTAGACGGGGCGGCGGAACGGCATCGCGCACGACGGAACCGAAACCTACGCTCCCGCAGTACCGAACCCATATGGGTCCGACGGACACGGGACCTGGATGTAGCTCTTTGGAGCTGGATGTACATCAAGATGTGCGAAGGCTGAACTGAGACGCAGGCTGCGACGCTCTTGCGCTGCGACATCGTGCGTCGTCGCAACGCAGGTGTGGCATACAATGCGCTGTTCCGTTACGACGACGCGACGCAACGCACTAATGGGGCCTCGCTCGGGGAAAGAAATTGGAACTGCGGCCGAAAGATTTTTTGCGAAAGAAACACCTACACAAGCGACGTCGTTGTCTGAGGAATAGACGTGGAAACTATTAGTGCGCATTTGAGTCCTATAGAATCAAAGGCGGTAATCTGTACTTGGGCTGAATTTTGGTAATTCAATAAAAACGTTTTACTAAGTCTGTTTTGAAATTATTTTGAAAGAAAGATTGCCGTATTTGAAACTAATGCTGATTTTTGACGTCAATTTTGAACGCTTGAATGCCACCTTTGATACAGATTGAGAAAATAATGAAACGTTATTTTAAATTCCCTAAACGGCCATACCATTATGTCATTTTTGACAAATTTGACAGATTACCGCCTTTGATTCTATAGGACTCATTTTTATTACTTAAATATAAAACTGGGTAGAGGAGGATGTTGTTGGTTAACACAGCTTGAATCGGTTCTTCCACGTAGTCAAACTATAGAGGGTGTGGCAAATTCTTGGTCACTGAAGGGTAGCTACCTTTTCTCTTGTAGTTAGAAAGTTTTGTTCTTAGGAAACTTCTGTTTTATTATAAAGAAAAAAATAATTGCATTTATAGATTTTTGAAAAAATGTAGGTACATTTAGCCTAAAAAATTACATTTGTCAAAAAAAACAAGTTGGTCTTAATCGACTCTATTTCCCACCAGGAACACTTCTCCCAAAGTAACTTATCAAATCAAATCGTAAGTTTTTGCAATAATTAAAAAAAAACGTACCTACCTATGTGTGAATATGAGATAGTGAAATGTGAAAGGATCCCCACAATGACGATTAAGATGTTCTGGGTGACCAAATGACCTGGGTGTCAATTCTAGTACCGAACTTTTTATCAAACTCAAGCAAAACCTCAACTAAACCTTAGATTGTCGACTGTTTCCTATTCTACTAATGACAAACAACTCAGTTGTGGTGAGGTTTTAGCTAAGGTTTGGACTTTGGAAGAACAAATTTTTGAAAAGCTATTGTACTATTCACCAAATGGCTGAAGGTGCATACGGATAGCGCGTACCCTGGTTACGCGTACCTAGACATTTTACGCGTGTCCAGAACGTCAAGTCCATACCTGTAGCTACGCGTACACTCTTGCCAAGAGTGTGGACTTATGGAGGTATGGACTTGACGTTCTGGACACGCGTAAAATGTCTAGGTACGCGTAACGTACGGATAGCGCGTACCCTGTGTTATCCGTACGCACCTTTACATTTATGAGATCGAACCAAAACGCAGCGGAATGATTGACGTTGTCATCTAGAAGAATTGGGGGGCTGGAGGATTTAAAGGTTCATTTGTTTAGTAAAAAATTTAAGAAATGGCTTATCGACAAATGTTTTTAATCAGTGAACGAATATCTAAACAGTAAGGAACTTATCTATCTATATTGACATTCTTAAATCTTGACATTCTGATACTTTTTATGATGACCTACATAACATTACATTAATAAATAGGACCTAACAGATTTGCATGCCTAAGCTTTTGGTAGGACATAGATTGGACTAATTTATTTTTAAGACTTTATTGTATCACATGTGTTCGTGTAAATAAATGTCATTTATCACTTATCATTTAGTACTTTATTAGACACCAATAAAGGATTGATCCTTTTCAAGCCGGAGTGCTTGAACTACGGAACCCTAAAATGTCGCCCCGAAAATCTTGATAAGATCATTATTTCATCGAAAATGAATAACCTTATTAAAATGTTCGATTATGACAGGATACTGGAGTAAAAAAACTTCAATGTTTATGTTACAATATTCTTATTTTGTTTCTTTTTTATTCTTTAAGTTGTTATAATATGGCAGTCTTAAATAACGGAACTGTTTATTTATTTAAATATTTTATGCTGGTTACTCTGATTCATACAAAACATTTTTTTTACTATTAGTACTTATTAAAGAAAAATATAAAATACTTCCTCGTACTGTTCTCAAAAAGTCTTGCTACTGGATTCTAGCAGTTTATCTAGGAAATAAAGTCTGGTCGTTATTGTATAGAAAATAAAAGTACCTACTTAGGTATGTGAAATCACCAATTTAATTCTAAAGATAAAAATTATTTGATGGTTACAAAACCAACCTCAGAAAATTCATCTCAAGTAAGCTCCTAGCACGTTTCCGGCAAATACATTTTCCGGAAACGTTCAAAAAAATCTAACAACATAATAACAATTATTATTATTATAGCTAGTTAGTTAGCCCATTATGTCCCATATGTTATAACTATTTATATATGTTATAGCTAGTATATACGTTATATAATGTTATAGCTATATTATGTTATACTATGCTAGTTATATATATTATAGCTAGTTAGCCCATTATGTCCCACTGCTGGGCAATAAGAAAACACCATTTTATTTTATTGGTTTAAAAATGGATCGACATAAGGTTTCCTATCACGGATGTATTGCTTCACTCCCGGCAGATTCCAAATCTCGTTGATAAGTGCTGTGATTTGCGGGTAGTTCTTCTCTAGGTTGTCTTTAAGGAAGAAATTCGAACGTTCAATGATACCTACCAAGATGAAGTCGGCCCAGCTCAACTGAAAACAAAAGATTTAGGTAAAGAGGTAAAACTAACTATTGATTCATTTCAGGGTGACAATTCTAGTTCAAAACTTTTTATGAACCACAAGGAAAACCTCAACTAAACCTTAGATTTTCGACTGTTTCCCGTCCTTGCTGTTTCCTATTCTAAGTAGGTACTAACGACAAACGAGTTGAGGTGACGTTTTAGCTAGGGTTTAAACTTTGCCAAAACAAAATTTTAAAAGCTATTCTACTATTCACCAAATGGCTGACATTTACGGGACCGGCGAACGTACCTACGTAGGTACCTAGGAACGTAATACCAAAATAATTTAAAATTTGAGCATATTTTTATCACTTTATGTTATTATTTGGATAAAGGCAGTATTTATCTAGGTTCCTGTTACACTTTTGTTCCAAAAAACTTACTATAGAACAAATTAAAAGAAAAAAATGCCATTTTTGTTGTACCTACAAAGATTTCAATTCAATTTGCTTACATTTCTTTTTAGGTAAGTACCTAAGTTTTTCGGAACAAAAGTGTAACAAGAACCTAGATAAATACCTACTCCTTAATCTAACAACATAAAATGATAAAAATATACTTAAATTTTAAATGATTTCGGTACCTATTACGTTTTTATGGAAATTCGCCTGTTGCAAGCATCTTAAGATATCGAACCAAAACGCAGCGGAATGATTGACGTTGTCATCTAGTAGAATTGCCCTGGGTCTTCAGCAGTGCGATTGAGACTTCAGAAAATGCATCCAACTAAATGATTCTCTTCGTAAACGTGACGGTTTTTCAGCGAAAAAACTCACTTTCCGAATTCAGAATACATTCCAAGAAGGTCTGAATCGCTCTGTAGATATTGGCAGCGGTATAAAAATAGCAAGTTTGAGGCTTATTGAATGCACCACATTTTTTTCTAGTCACCTAAATTTTTGGTAGTCTCTCCTAGATAATTCATGTCCCATCAAGATAGTTTAACTATGTGCATATGGAGGTAATTGGAGGAAAGACGGGCATGCAACCTGTCACGTATTGACTTTTGCAAAATATGGGCATATCAGCCAATATTTGGTTTAGTTGGATTGTATTGTGAGCTGTAACAATTCGAGAGAATGTCTACCATACTTTGACGATACGTGATCTTGATTGATTCAATTGCAGAGATCCTGTATATAATTAAAAATTAAAAAAGTACCTTTTGACCAAAATGTCCATTATTTTCTTTCAGCTGTTTTTCGAATCTTGAGAAGTAGTAGTCTAGGTGACCATCGTAAATTTTTTTTCTTTTTTCTTCCTTCTTTTTAGGCTCTGTCGTTAGAATACATTTTAAAATTGCTGAAAAATAAAATGAAATACTGTAGTAAATTAATTTAAACTATTACAGTAAATACTACACTTGAATAGAAGATGTCGTAACTACTATATTACTATATTACTTACGTTTGTCACAGTCATATACAGTTAATGCAGCAGCATCCAAAAGCGCCTGCTGCCAAGGATCCGAAGGCATGAGGTCAGTGTTGGCAGCCACGTATCTAGCGATAGCCAAGGACTGGTGCAGAACCTTACCATCCTCTTCTAGAAGAGGAAACTGACCGAAAGGAAGACCTGAATAGAAATTGATATTAATATAAATTGATTTTGATAGAAATAAATAAGAGGGTCGACGACATAGTTCACGTCGCAGTGTGTCAATGGATGCGACTGGCACAGGATCGTGGTGGATGGCACAAACTTGGGGAGGCCTATACCCAGCAGTGGGTCAAATCGGGCTGTGGATGATGATGATGAAATATTTATTTACCTTGTTTAGGTAATAATGTGACGCAGAAATCATGCAACTTCATTTGAACTAGTTAGTTCTCTTATTGAGTTGAAAATATATAGGTCGGTACATCAACTACTTATAAAAGCACTAGCTGCTGCCCGCGGCTTCACTCACGTGGTACCCGGATAAAAAGTAGCCTATGTTACTCTCCAGCCCTCCAACTATATCCACACAAAAAATCACGTCAATCCGTCGCTCTGTTTTGACGTGAAAGCAGGACAAATAAACACACTTTCACATTTATAATATGGGTACGGATGCGAGAGTCAGGAGCTGTTCAATGGAAAGGTGGCGGTTCATGCCCGAGGCCGAGACCAGACACCGAGACAGGAGACCGTTGTCATATAAACTGAAGGTTATGGTGTCTCGTGTCACTTTCGCGCGCCCTAATTCGCGGGACATACAGAAAAGACGTAAGACGAGGACGCGTCGCAGACATATGTCTCTTCCGCGTCCCTTTCATAGAAAATGTATAGAAGCGTCGCGCCGCAAAACATACAGAAGAGACGGGGCGCCGTCACATTTTGTATGAAAGGGACGCGGAAGAGACAAATGTCTGCGCCCCGTCTCTTCTATCTGGCCCACGCCTTACAAAGCTCTGGTCTCCGTCTCCAGTCTCGGTCTCGGGCGCAAACCTCCACGAGCGGGGCTAAAATAGCCGCTAAAGCAGAATCACAATAGAAATTGCAACATAATGCCTTTCTTGTCACTCTGTCTACGCAAAGAGACGGCATTTAACTCAATTCCTATTATTTTTCTGCTATAATGGCCTTTTTCAGCCCACTGAACTCTTCAGTCAACCACAACAGCAACATTCTCAATCTAAGCTAGCTAATACTAACTTTGGGACTTGTAAAAATTTATTCTTGCATCTTATTTTAAAATTTATTTAGAGCTAATAATTTAAACTAGGTACTACATAAAAAGCACTGCATTGCAAATTTCAATATTAGTAGAAAGAAACATTTTAGTATCACAGTAAAGACATCCAACAGTAACAAATTACTATCGACTTTTTAAAAATTTTGATCTTCTTGTTATGGAAATCAGCGCCTTACTCCAGAGGAAAACAAATAACCACATTTTTAATTTTCAAATTATTCAACACTCTATTAATATAATTTTTCATCATCATCATCATTGGCAGCTCAAATAATAGCCCATTGCTGGGTATCAGCCTCTTCCCTCAAACGCCACTTTAATCGACCCTGTGCTGTTCTCATCCATGCCTTTCCCTTCCATATCGTCCACCCACCTGACTGATAGTCTTTCACTACAAATAATTCAAGGTCTACTATTATTAATACGAATACAAAGTACCACAAGCACCGGTAAAACAAACTTACTGTCTTTAATTTCTTTGATGGGCCAATTGGTAACATCATTCCTGATATCTTCAAATTTCTGTCCCGTGTAATAAAGGATATAGCGGATTGCTTCTGCCAAGCCGTTCGCATCAAAATAATGAAACTTTTTCGACATTTTCCATTGAAATATTTCTCACAACTAACTCTTATCAGGACTAAACGTTATTAGAGTACTAAGCGTTATTAGAGTTTTACCATGCAATTTGATTTATATAGAAGTGTTATTGCGTGACCATGAGTTGCTTTTATGATCGGTTAGGAGCTCTAAAGAACAAGTCAGGGCCCCAATTCTTCTAATAAACTTTTTATCAACCAAAGCAGAACGTCTACTATAACTATAGATTTCGTTTTGTTTCCACATCTAAATTAATCAACGACTCTGTCGTGGTGAAATTTTCAAACAAATTACTGTCATTTTGGAGAACGAAACAAAACACAGCGATAATGATTATAAGAGCGGTTGACGTTGTAAATTAAAAGAATTGGGGCCCACTTATGTAGGTATTCACTTTAGGGTAGGTATTGGTGTAGTAAAATTTTAAGAAACAAATAATTTAATCAAAACGAAACGGTTTTTTAATAGAATCGAGTGGCAGCGCCTGTAGCTAAGTTACTGTAGGTATTCTACAATATACACCATAGTTAACAGTCAAAATGTATGGGAATTGTAATTCAATGACGATAAGTCACGTGGTCAAAAGTGTCAGAAAAATTAGCCGCGATAATAGAAAGAGATTCGATACTATCTAGGTATTACTCGTACAATATGGCTAGGGGGGCTGATATTTTTAAAGACGATAGTATAGATAAAATCTAGGCATGATTTTACAAATAATACACATTATTATGACAACATTTACAGATACAGAGTACCTACCTATAAGATAAGTGAATTTTCTAGAATATTGATAAAGTGATAATAAACAATACCTAGTCATTGTTAAAAACGATATTATATCCTTTGACATTCATGACTGGCATATAAATTCTTTTTTTAGATTTTTTGTGAATATCATTTGTTTTAACTGACTGACAAGCCTTTTCTGTTTAAATTTAGAGTTCATTGAAAAATGTCATAGAAAAAAGCACTTTCTAATTTGCACAACTTTTTTTCTCGTATAATAGATATATATAGGTATATGTATATATAGGTACACTATACTCTTGAAGTTAGTTACTGTGACCCCTGATGTTTTGTGAAAAGTTTGATAACATATTTACAAACAAAACTCATCTCTTATCTTAGGGATAGGTGAAAGTCGATGAGATTTGTTCAATCAAAATTGACCTGTATTATTATAGACATAGTACCTAAATAGTAAAAGGTATAAAAAGCCCGTGGACCAATTAAAAAAAATGATTGCAACTGTGCAACACAGATTAGTTCTCAGGTGACCTAGAAGTGAGATAATCCTTTGTATAAAATGGGATGATACTCTCAGCAAGGTACATTCGAAGACAGCTCTTGAAACCACCAAAATGGCACCGACATACAAGCTCAAGTACTTCAACTATATGGGTCTGGTTGAACCCATCAGGTACCTGTTGGCTTACGGCAACATCCAATACGAGAACGTCGTTATTCCTGATGCTGAGTGGATGAAGCTGCAGAAGGGTAAGTGCTTGCTACATCAGACAATTTTGATGTTAATCTTGTTACTTTTTAGATTTGCCCCTTTGCCCAAAATCTGTGGCCTTAGTTTTCCCTTTCTTTTTTAATAATTATGATTTGGAAATTTCAATATTTTGTGGATATATTCCATAAATCATGGATGCCTAAAATCCGTGGAATTGTTACGTGTGTGATATAAAACATTGTCATTCCATTTTTCTCCCTCGTCAATTGCAACATTAATTTATTTGTCTAACGTGTGAGCAAGCTCACTTTTTCATGATGACACTTCTATACGCTCGCTTAAAGCTGAGTCACAAAATCACCAATAACGTCATAATTACAATAATAAATAGTGACATAACATTTTCTCTTCTAGTGGTTCCTTTCTACAAGCTGCCAATCCTGGAGGTAGACAACAAGCCACTGTTCCACTCTGTGGCCATCAGCCAGTACCTCGGCAAGGTGGTTGGTCTCCAGCCCTTCGACGACTGGGAGTTCGCTGAACTCGACGCCATTGTCGATGTCACCTATGAGCTGGGATGGCGTAAGTTTACCTTTTAAAGCCTTTTTAGTGTGTAATAAGATATGTCCTGAAAACAGGTAACAAACTACGGTTCTATGACTCTGAGACAATCATTTTATTCAGAAGCTTGTCCAGTTGAATGGGCAAAATAACTCTTTGGGTCTTAATGTTAAAACTTCCAAAGGGTTTGTCAATGAGCACAAATAAATACAAATCTGACAGAAGAAACTGAACTTTAATACGAAAAATCAAATATTTTATACATATTTCCTTCTTTTTAACTAGAATTCATATTTAACCCAAACTATTCCTCAAATGAATAGTTTTTGGAAATTTGGATTGAAAGCGACTATAATTATATTCGATTGGGAAATGGAAAAGTTTAAAGTTCCATTCAACATCAAGATAAAAAAGTTATTGTCTCATTCATTGTTGGCAGAACTTTTGTAGTTTTTGATTCGCTGACTTTTAGAAAAGTTGAATTTCTTACCGACTTATAAATAAATAAGTACATAGTCTCGCATGGCGTTATCATTGTTATTTCATTAAACGTTGAAAATTTAGAACTGTTGCAGTTTTTAAACTATGACGTTAGGTATGTTGACGCTATGGATAAAAAGTTAGACAACTACTTGTATACTTTGTTAAAGTTATTAAAAACTTACTCGATATATTGTACATCATGCTTGTAATATTTCAGAGGTGTGGAACTGGCAGCAGCAGCAGAACCAAGAGCTGAAGAATGTCATCGGTAAGGAGCTGATTGAAGTCATCATCCCGAGGTGGTTCGCTGACTGGGAGGAGATCCTTAAGAAGAAGGGTGGTTTCTTCGGAGGAAAGGTAAGATCATAGGAATTTACTATGAACTATAACGTACCTCTACGTTAATTTATCTGTCGGTCGCTTATCAATTTTTAAACTAAGAAAGTTCTGTGTAAAGTTAAAAAGAGTGATGCGCCGAATAATATAAATAGGCTGTATGTTCTTCTAAAGGCTCTAACACTTGTTGGCGCAGGGTCGCATTGCCTCTCTATCGCTCTCGCCTTGCGTCGATTCGCCTTCTCGCTCGCACTCGCCTAAGCTGGCCTAGGCTGTCCCAACATGTGTTTGAGCCGATTATAGATTACATTGGCGCCAATCTCATAAACTGAATCTGCATTTGCTTCAGAACATTTCCTGGGCTGACATCTACGTCGTCGGTATCCTTGAGTTCGTTGAACTGGCCTTCAACAAGAGCTGGCTTTCGAAGTACCCTCAGCTACAGAAACTTATGTTGGAAGTACAGAATGTGCCGGCTATCAAGACCTACATCAGCAAGCGACCCAACTACAAATACTAGAGCTATTGCTATAACGTTCTACCAGTAGTATCAACATTGGTAGAGCTTTGCCAACATCGTTGTAGTTTTAAGCTACCGTCCAAACGAAGCGATTATGGAAATACTGTCCAGGTTTATCAACAAAACAATACAGTGTTTTGTCATTTTTCAGTTCTTTCAAAATCGTTTGTTTGAATGTAGCTTTAACTCAACTGTAGTGTGATAGCAATAGGTATTTTGGATAAATAAATGTTTGTTGAATAATACTGTCTTTTTATATTGAGATTCCTCGTGATGTTTTCCGACACCGTTCAGAGCTCGTGTTAGGGTTCATGAATGAAATAATGATCACGACTGTATCCTCATGACATGGTAGACATTAGCGGCCTTTACACGGTACAGATATCTATACAGATATGAACCGCACAGATATCTGTACAGATATCTCTACAGATATCTGTACAGATATCTGTACAGATAACCGCAGATAAAACTGTAGTGTTAATTACTGTCACAGTTTTGGACTGGCGCGTGGTACGATATTAGCGGCCTTTACACGGTAGAGTTTTTACCACGCATCTGGACTGCGTTTCGAACCGCACAGGTATTAAACTATTTTGTAGATATCTGTACAGATCGTCGCGCATCTACACGTAAGGTTTTTAGCAAAGGTTGGAATGGCGCGTGCTATTTCCCGCGGGCCGATCTCTGCGTGTAAATGCTGCTATTTTCTCAGATCTTATAAAGCATTCAAGATCTTTTTAATATGAGTCTAAGAGGGTAGTCAGAAGTACAATCTCACCTACCTAATATAAATTCGTTTATAGCTCATATTAATATGAATATCAATTTTCCAAAACGAAAAATCCTTTGATGCCTGGATTCAAACCCAGTAGGACTTTGGTTCCTTTCCCAGTCCAAAAAGGGTCGTAACATAGTTTTAGCTACTTATACTAATCAAAGCCTCATATTGGACTTTATGAATACCACGGTAGGTACATACGGTACATATTATTGAACATAGATATATGCTTTAAGTAGGTTACTAGTCGAATGGAGCTATGTTCATGTTCACAGCTGCAATAAACCGCTTTCTTGGGCTGTGGACAAGACTGTAAATAACAAGGGTTGCTGCTGTCGCCTATGCAGTTTGGGGTGAGACAGAAAGCGAGTCTTAACTGTGCTAAATTAGTCAATACTAGAGTTTATTTGACTCACAATACACAGATAACACAAAACATACAACATGGCAAAAATAACAATAAAGATAAAGTAAAACCGAAGAACAGAGACGTTCTGTTTTGTGTAACAGAAAATTACAATAGAAATATAGAAATAGACATAGAACTTTATTTATTTAACCAAAAATAGTAGGTACATAAGAATAAGAGATCGTTTATTTGGCTCACAATCAACAAATAACACAAAACATATAACATAGCAAAAATAACAATAAAGATAAAGTAAAACCGAAGAACAGAGACGCTGTTTCTGTGGAACAGAGAATTACATTGAAAAATTGGTAAAGTTTTGTTCTAATTAGTCCCCTCTGTGTCGTGTTCGCCAAACAGGTCCGGTATCAGCATATTGTAGATTTTACCCTTAAGTTTAAAAGCATTGAAAGCATAAAGACAAAAGAGCAAATATTCTATTAACAAATTTCCATTCCTATGAAAACCAAATGGGTATTGGGACATTTCTAAGATATTCTAGTATCCTATAGTATCGTATGTTCCCAAATTCGATTTTCGAGAAACACCGCTAGTAATATGACACGCTCTTAACCTAAGTGGCAAAGATCCTTTACTTTCAGCGTTGTAACTAATACCTTTTGTAAGTAATTGTCAGTAATACAGTGACCCGCACCTGTGAATAATGGATGAACGGTCTAATTACATTAGCACTGTTGGGAGATTCGGGAATTGACCCGTTTGACCCGCTCGGGTTCAATCGAGTAGCGATGGACCTGGTTACAGATACCTTATAAATATCTATAGCAATGCACAATGTGGGTATCTGAAAATGAAAACCTTGAAAATTTTGACTTTAGAGACGACTTTTTTGAAATATTTTAAACTTCTGCGACTTGAACTCATTCTTAGGTTATTATCGGGACTTAGGGCGGCTTGCACAACATTCTTAATTATAAAAGTATTTAAGCTATCCTACACGGTTTTTGTATGGGTTTGTATGGGTTTAATGCGTTTATGCTAGCTAAATACAGTTAAGCGCATCACACACACAACAGATTTTATATTATGAAATATAAATCTTGACAGGACGCGCCCATACAAATTCTATGGAGGACCACACACAGCTATTATTAAATTTATTTTATATTCGCTGTGTGTGGGTGGAGGACCACAACCCATCAAGATTTATATTTCATTAATGTATATAATCTACTGTGTTATGCGCTTTAGGAATCGTGTGCAAACTGCCCTTAATCGCGTAATTAAAGCATTTTATTTATCTCGTGACTTCTCGCGACTTCTCGTGACTTCTCGTGATTTCTCGTGATCACGCGCGACAACGTCGTGGTAAATAAAATGATTTTATTACGCGATAGCAATTTTTATTGTTTGCATACTTTTAAGAAAATATTAATTTTCTATGGGCTTAGTCAGAGATTTAATAATTTTATTTTTGGTTTAAGAGCCCTATATCATTAGGACACTATTGGACGTGCCACTACAAATAAAATGTACGAAAATGACTCCTACAGTGCGATTCAGGACCTCGGAATGTATTTCGAACTTGAAAAGTGACAAAACTTTTGAAACTGTCATGGTTGCAAACATTGTAAACACTATAAACGAAAATAATATAATATAATATAAGTAATTGAAAAGTGACGTTTCTTCGCTGAAAAAACGTCAACTTTCCGACTAAAATCATCGAATCGGATTCTAATTCGGAAGTGTAAATCAGCATGCTGGTGTCCCAACTGTGGTGGCGCCACCATGGTGTACTAGTGACATAGAGCCCTAAGTCACCGTAGCGCAAGTCATCACTCTTACTAGTATTCTGTGCTCTTACCCATCACTTTTCGAATACTTATCTAAAACGATTATACTTAGGTACCTACTTGAGGCTTGATTCATTCTATACCTATTAGCTTACCTATACGAACTTTTAGTCTTTTCAATAGATAAAATACGGGTTTTATGCGTATCGTCAAAACTGCTTTTTACAGTCAGTAGGTAGACCATGTATTTAAAAAAAAAAAAAAATTAAACGATACAAAGCATATTATTACGTATACGTACCTCACTCACCCACAATTTCAATCGCAACAATGCTCCACACTGTTTCACCAAAATCAATTTCCCATTAAGTATGCCTACGTACAGCTTCCCCTCAATACGGGCCTTAGACGCCCCGGGGACAAAATCACTTTCATCAAAAATGATCAAATATGCACCCTAAGCTTTCCTATCATACCCAGGCTACAACCTCCCTACTACGACCCTAAATCCACCTACCTTTTTGCAATGACAACGACAACCACGGTCTTCATTGCGCAGTTTATACACAAAATCTCGGGAAAAAGCGATCTAAGCATGCAATGGTCGTGGAGAATAAGGATGGATTGATGTATAAAAGATTTATCGGTGTGAAAAGTGATGTGTCGCGATGTTATCGATAATAATGCCTTCAACCGCAAGCAATAGGGTCGACAAAGACGTCACGATGAAAAGACTATAAACATGTATTGTCAGCACGTGTGGAGGCGGTGATGTGTGGAAGATTTCAGATAATAGGTTTCTGTGGACATTTTTCTTTTGTGGTTTTAGAGATTGTCCATTTTGTCAACTTGTTTTGAGGGTTCCGTTACAGATTTTAGTTTTACTTACTTCATGAAGTCATAAAA
Organism: Camptogramma bilineatum; assembly: GCA_958496255.1. NCBI lineage: Eukaryota > Metazoa > Arthropoda > Insecta > Lepidoptera > Geometridae > Camptogramma > Camptogramma bilineatum. Next base: position 4,089,167 of record OY292460.1, read on the forward strand.
ATGTTTCGCAATAGGATCATACACCGTTGATTTTTGGTCAGTTTAAAGCCGGCGCCTACGTAATCTATATCGATAACCTTACTCAAAAATAATAATAAATATGAGATCTATTTTTTTGCAATTAATAATATTACGAAACATAGGCAGGATAAATCACGGAGATACGTGCTCTGTGCTCAGCTGTTGCTACGGCGTAGAGTCTACGCTATGTCGTAGTCATACATACATACCTAGGTCATTAGCTCTGCGCGCCTACGACACCTTACCAAGTGTTTTCCTCATTTTTGTTAATCTTTTCAACTATTCTGTTTCGTATGAAAAACTTATCAAATTCAAAAATTAAACCAACGACACGAATACGATTAAGCAATACAAGCAGTGGGTGCTGGCTTTAAACTGACCCAGAATTAACGGTGTATAAATACATTCCAATCGCTTCTTTTTACTGGCGAGAAGTCGTAAATTTTTTACACTTTCGTCATGAACTTGTAAATGGACTTTTGTGCACGATCCTCATGCGCTCTAATATTATTTTTATTAGTTTTGATTAGTTTATGACCTTCAAGTAAATTGTGATCGATTGGAAACTTCAATTAAATTCATTCAATATTACATTTTACTGTCGTAGCTCCTAAATCGTCGTCAAAACTTTGTTTTGTGCAATTTAATTCTGTCAGAGCGGTAAACAATCTAATAATATGTTTTGTTCCTGTTTCATGGTAGATAATACTCAAAAAGGTTAAGCTCATCATTTTGTAACTATAAAATCAAAATCAATAACTAAATAAACGGCAGGAACCAGTACCTTATTTTGATGTGTCTTCAATAATACATTATTATCTATTTAGTAGAGCCCAGCCAGTTAATTTTGCATGAATTACTGATACAAACCCGCCTAAAATAAGGGTCAGCATGCTCTTAATAACACAAATTGCGCTACACAAATCACGTGGTGACAAACGAAAGGACTAACTTTACCTCTCCCAAAATCCTAATTCGAATTTAATTAAGATTTACACTCAGCATTTGAACATAACAGGTTATAGTCCTCGACATAATAATATTTGTAGGATGAATTTTGTAATTTGGATAAGGCTAACAATCATCCTAATATTATAAAGGTGAAAGTCCGTGTGTGTGTGTGTGTGTGTGTGTGTGTGAATGTTTGTTACCACGTATCCCCATAACTACTAAACAGATTTTGATGAAATTTGGAATATAGATAGTTTAGGTTTTGAAATAACACATAGGCTACTTTTTATCCCGGAAAAATGTATGGTTATCGTGGGATAAAATTGTATTCCACGCGGGCGAAGCCGCGGGCGTTCACTAGTAAATTAATAAGATTTTAAGAAGCTGTAGGTAGGTACCCCACTATCTTGAAGATAATTGAAGATGAAGATTGAAGATTAGTTTCTATAAGTACTAGATTAAAATACACTATCAAATTATTCGATCTAATACCATATTTATCGAAGAATACCGCCTTACTTTGGGGCTAGATGATCCTGTGTGAAAATGTCCAGAATTTTTATTTAAGTTAATTGAGCAGAGTTTGACAAAAAAACAAGGGTCACCAACGTTTCTGCACTCCATGTTGGTCTGCGTGAAGGTTTGTGGTTTTATGCACGAGCCAGCTGTTCGCGGTAGGCCTGCCGTTGCCAAATTATCTGTGCCAATGTACAGCAAGCTTATTGTTTACAAAATACTTTTGTTTTTGAAACAAAATAATTTTATAAGTACGGTGATTATGTTTATGCTTATGACCATTCGTATCTATCGTTATTGTCATGCATTCTGTTATTAATAATATCTAGGTACCCACCTACATGCCTATCAAAAGTCAGGGACTCCATATTTCGGGGATGTTAAGCTTCGACTAACAAAATAAATATCAAAATTGTAATAAAATAATTATTTATTTATTTAATCGTATGACATTGTACAGGTTACTTAAAAATACTCTTAGGCTAAATAAAATTATATAAAACTAAATTAGTAAAAGCCTTCCTTTAAAATTTAGTTTACAAATTACGAGTATTTTACTTGTCCTAATTTTAGTAAATAATTTTAGTTTTTCATACAACCTTGTTTAAATAATGCATGCATTGTGATAACACAAAATCGTTGGTATAGAACTTCTGCTTCTTCTTCTTGTCATGTCAATGCTTTATCAAATTCCTTATTTACCTAATCATGTATTTTTCAAAAAAAAAAATGTTTGAACTAATTTAGAGAAATAAATGGTTACTTCAATTGTTCTATCAGTAGTAGTTGGTGAGGTCTCTTTTGCAGATTTTAGGGCACAAGTGTTGGGTCGGTTCTATAAACCTTCTTAGGCTGGTGGATACTATACTGAGCATAAAAGCTTAAGAGCAACCTTTATTCAGTTTTATGAGGATATTCTACTTAACAGCGCTCTTATGAATATTGGGCACATCACAAAAGACATACTGCACAATTTTCATAAAAACAAAACGAGCTTAGCAAGAGCTAAGTAAAGCATGAAGCAAATTGTATCAACCCACTTTATTATCCAATTCTTTACTTAAGCCTAATTTACATACTACACAAAAAAGAAAATTAGGTAGCCCAGCAGTATCTCGAATATCCTTACAAAAAACAGTCCAACGAGAAAATGGTCACATCAGTAATTTTAGGTAGCCGACCGGACGTCAGATATTGGTAAGCGTCAACATGTCGGTATCGTACGCTTCGGACGCATCGCACGCAACGGATCGTAGTATTATTTGTATAGAAACTCATATAAGTGCGTCCACATGTCCGCATCGTACGCATCGCATTACACAGATAATCCGTTTGATGCGATCCGTCCGCTGCGTGCGATGCGGGCCTGTGGACGCTTACCATATAGTTACTGTAATGTTACATTAGCTTTGCTTATTTTGGGGCTAGATTACTGTGTGAAATTTCTAGCAATATTTATTATTATTATTTTTAATAGACCTACCTGTTTTTTTCTCTTCTTTTTTTCTCCTTTCCATAAAACCTATATTCGATGACTAATCAACCACAAATTATGGTATTTTTCCTGTGACTGGCCACTTCAATGGCCTCTTTTGTGCACTCCATGAGGGTCTTGTAGAATGTAGAGTGCACGACATGGGACCCTTCGGGCATTCCGACGACGGGCAAGCTATAGGTTACGTCAAAATATAAGTTTAGAACACATACCAAATTTTATAAATATTTTTTGTAAACATTCTTCGTAGATGCCACATTTCATCCTCACAAAAATGGTGTTGCTAAGAAATGTGAACACAAGAGTAGAAGAAGGAAGACCTTAAAAAATACATATATTAAAGAATATTGAGCGTGATATTATAGCATGCATTTAAAAGTAATCCTGATATGGCGAAAAATAATATAGAGGGTGTTAAAAGTAGGTACCTACTGTGCTAACCAAGTGCGCTATGAGTACGGTTATGAGTAGAAATATCATGATGGTGTTGAGAATAAAGTATTTTATTTAAATGTCCTAGCTGCTAAAAAGCTGTGAAACAACAATAGCAAGTAAAAACGCCTGAACGTTTTCCGTCTACAAGATTTATAGCAAATTGCCCGCTCCCACCTCCAGGCGTTGTTTTATTTCGAATATGGGAACGTTCTCATAATGTGTATGCGTAGGGAGGAATAATGGGTGAGGACAATATTTTTTCCTATAATGTGTGAAGACAATGTTTAAATTCACCGAAAACAACCTATATTTACACGAAAAAGGCAAAAAATACCAAAGAGCAAAACGCGCAAAGGATCTTGAATTTGTTTTGTTGTTTTACTATACTTAATATGTAATACTTATACTAAAACCAACTGTAACCATACCCGAATTCGGTAGACAGCTAATTTGAAGATTTCAACGTTATTATAAAAAGTAAGTAAATAATATTAGTCTACATTTATTTACCGAAACTAAACTACCTAGGTACTAATAATTTACATAACTTTACAAATAGCTTTGATCCAGTTGAGCCATCTAAGGATCGTCTCTTAATAAATAAACTAAAACGAACTAAGAAAAGGTTAATTAACATAACTTATAAAGTTATAACACAAAAGATCACCTAAGTAAGTAGGTACCTACTTGGTTTCAAAGTAGGTACTATCTACTAAGTAGGTACTTATCTTAAGTTCAAAAGGCGGAAAATAAACAAAATAAACCTAATGAAAACTTGAATGATAGAAATGCAATTTTGAACTTGGACAGTTAGGACAGCAACGGAAATAATCGTAAAGTAAAAGTTCGTGATCCACGGCAGTAAGAGAGTTATAAAAACTAAGCTATAGAACCAGTCTGTTAGGTAGCTCAACCGTAAACAAATCATCGAAGTCTGATCAGAGTAAGAAAAGTTACTAAACTTGGCCAAACATTGAAATTTAGAAGATATTGATCTATTCTGGCGAAGTGATGTACCTACTTAGGCCTTTACATCTTTACTAGATGATTTATACAGTTTCAGGAGGCAAACTTTGCCTACGCCTTAACGGGTCACTGTAGTGCCTGGGACATTGTTTGAGGTGGAGTAGGCTTGCCCAGCACCTAAACCATCCTCTCAGCTTAACCGTCCATATCCACAGGAAAGACATGGTCAATACCATGTGGGGCTGACTAAGCCGCGGGCTTCCTCACGATGTGTGTGTTCCTTCACCGTTTAGAGCTCTTGTTAATGCACATACATTTTTCGAAACAAAAAAATCCATTGATGCACGGCGAGGATTCGAACCCACGACCTTCGGATCGAAAGTCGAGGTACTAACCAACTCTGCCAACATGGCTCTACGATGTGATTAAATTCGATAATAGGTAATAATTTTTGAAGAATACGCTTTTCTTCAGCTTGCTTGTTGTGACTCCGAGTTTTCACCCTAAGAGCAATAAAACCTAGGGTGTAAGAATTATATAAATCATCGTCCTTCCGTTGTAATAAATGAAAAAGCGAATTCAGAATTTGGTATTGGGCTCCAAATATAAGCTTTATTTGGGACAGACAGAAAAAGTGGTCAAATAAGTAAAAAGCCTTTTATCAAACGTAAGCCAGCGGCTTAAATATTTGAACCACAAAAGGGAAAAATATTCAGATGGAAATACTGATTTTCTTTCTATTTTCACATTAGGTGACTATTTCTGCAGCGTTCTGAATTCACTTTTAGTAAATAATAATAAAGTTATTAGTTAAAGTCAGGTAATAATTTATTCAATAAAACAGCCGGGATCACAATATCACATAGAAGTCTTGAAAACTAGGTGATTTCTCTCCGGTTCTATAGTGACCTATGAAGAATCAGGGAATCAAACACGTTTTGGGTATTCCCAGTATAAAAATGTCAATGTTCATCATCAGCCAATAGAAGAACACTATAGGAATTCCCAACTTTCGAAAAGAACTACTTTTTAAACCACCTCTATACAACGACCACCCACAATGTTATTAAAGAGGACTCTTTAGAATGGTCTGAGCACTAAAGCATACGAGTTTTGTAATCTGTTTTAGGAATAGAGCTTTACTGAGATATATCCTCCAAAAACAACTCATTCGGATAACAGGACTAAACACATCAAAGGTTTTTCCGCCTCAGTGCGTCACTTACTCCTCTCTAAACAAACGAGGTCAATGGGCTAGCGGTGCCATGGGTAGGTAATTTGACATAAATCCGTGGAGAGCCATCGACACACCCGCTTCTTATGTATTGCCACTATCGAAGGAATTACTTGAGGATTTATCGGTTCCCTTTGTTAGGGAAACCAGTTTGAGGTCAGAACTAGCGCATTTGTCTTGTAAATAACTTCACAACGAGCGTAAAGTTTGTTGAAGTACATTTTAGGATTTATTATCATGTCTTGTAAGAGAGCTGCTTGTACAGGATTTAATAATAATGTAATAATGTGAGTTTACTTCGAATTGCGATTCAAAGTTCATAGTTTCAAACCCCATGCCTTTTGGAAAATGCATATCATGTGCCTTTTAAAGATTCCTAACTGCAAAACAAAACCATGTCTGAGTCAGCTTTATTTCTATTGACCTTGTGGATAAGAACGATTTAGATTAGGGATTGTTTGAAGCTGGGCAAGTCTTTTCCATCACAACTATGTCCCGAGCACATAATCTGCACTTGTAAAGATAATTATGAGTACATAAGGATCGTTTGTTTTTGTTTAGAATCGGTGCACTTGTAATATTAGCCTATCTATCCTAGAAACCACACCGGAAAATTAAAATATCAAAGTTAAAAGCCGTCTGTTAGATTTTATTCAAAGGATCTTAAATGTTAAAAGTTCTAAGAGTTATGTATTTGTCGACAAAAGACATAAGTTAGTACGCGTAGATAGGATAAGACTGTAGGATGCGGCAATATCAATTTTTTTCTTAACCTTTCCTGTATAATGTTTATCTCTAAGATTTGAAATCTCCAGTTTTATAATTTCAATGTGACCCAATAACAAACGCTAAAGGGAATAATGTCTCATAACTAACAGAGAGTAAGATATGAATGAAGATGGTAGAGGTAGACCAAAGAAAAGATGGATAGATTGTGTGAAAGATGACATAAATAAGAAAGAAGAGAGTGCCAAGAAGATTCTAAACTACGTAACTGGAGTGCTAACTGACATTTAATGTACAAAGGATTTTGAACCTTATCACGACTGAACAACGAAGTATTATCATTTAATCTTGGTTATAAGGATTGTTGGTCTTGTTGAGAGGCTTTCTTGGGTGCTTTGTCTCTTTCACACAGTTGCAAAAAGAAAGAGACACACCGCCCAAGTTTTATTTCTCAAGCGGACATTGTTTTCTGTCTCAGTCAGCGTTCCAGGTACGTAGTATAGAAATTCCTTGAGAGAGTGCTGAAATGACAACTGATAGAAGCGAAACAAAAGAAGGCAAGTTGTGCATATGTGAGACAAAAGCGGGAGGAAGAAGAAATTCGGAACTCCTTATCATTTAACCAAAACTATTCCTTTCTATAAAAGGCCGTCAAAATCAAAGGATCCTTCCAAAGGACCACTAAAAGATAAAGTTTATCTGAAAATACCCACTTTATTCAATTGTACGTTTGACCACAGCCAGAAGTTGTAAAACGTTCGGGACAGTTTTCAATACGTTAACCGTTTGAGCATCGAGTCCATTGCTAGTTTTAATAGTATTTGGCCCGAGAATTTAAAAGTTAGTTGGTGTCGGAGCTTCTGTTTAATTTTATTAAATTTTCAGTTCGGATGCTTTATTAGGAAAAGTAGGAAGCTTTGTGGCTGCATTTATTGCGGGTTCTATTGAAATGTATTTTTAGCTGCCATTGGAGCAATCAACTGTTAAAACTATTTTAGTTCCTCACTTCGTTTATTTCAGTATTTTGACATTATTAGTTTAGAGTTTGTTTTATTATTGTATGTCGTTTTGTCTCCGTAACTTTCTGTCTACTCTCTTCTGTACTTACTGTATTTTTTTTAATTTTTATATAATATATGTGTGTGTGTCGAATAAACGTTTTCTATTATATAGACATTATAATAAAAATATATGCCTACAATCTAGAATAGATGTTTACCAAATACAGAAAAAAAAAAATTACAATAGGTATCAATAATAATAACCCTTATATTTTTAATGAATATAACTAAGCGAATCAGACTGGTAGATAGAAATGTTACTCTAAAAATAAAATGATCTCGACAACAGCACCACTCGGTCCAAATTGTAAGTGATTGATAGGTGATTGTTGAAAAATGTAGCTTCCTCTGCAACATGTCCAATGTCCATGACTGTCAATCGCAGCTGAGCCTATCTTTTTAACTTTTTTTTATGATTTACATTCGTAAATGTAAAAGTGATTTTGTAAATTATTTTATGACAATAAAGTTTCTTAAACCGTAAATCATCTGGGTTAAAAAGATATGCTGAGCTCAAAATCTCATGCAACAATCGCTTTATATAACTGAGGGTGTCAGGCTTTGAGCAGGTGTCTGCGGTTTGAGGTCTAAGCCAGGCACATGCAATTACCATTTCTAGCACACACATGAGCAAGATCCTATCTTCTACACAGCAAGGTTAATATTGCTTTGTTTCATCTGAATTATACAGTTGGTTGTCCTGAAACTTTCAACGGAAACCAAAAGCAGTATGTGATCGTTATTGATAGTAGCATAAAGCGGGATTTCGCTTGTTAAAATAAATTCATTATGATATTCACGCTGAAGTTGCGGACGAAAAATGACCTGTCTGTTGAAAAGGCGACATTTTATTGTATGCCTCTCAGATTTTATGTCATTGAATTATTATTAGTTTAATGAGTCAAAAACTCTAATTTTTGCACAGTGTTTTACTCACTCAATATGACAACAACCACAGATAATTCAAATTAGCTTTACAACCTAATAATAAATAAATGCTGGACATTTCACCTAGCATCATGTAGCCCCAAGCTAAAGCAAATAATTAATAAATAACTCTATGAGATGTGTAGTTCTATTTTTAGATTTGTTAATTGATAAGTTCTAATTATATCATGGATCCACCAACACAATCACAAATCGAATCCTTTAGAATTCATTCGCCAACAACTTCGAAGGTCAAAATCATTCAAATACTGTATTGTAAACCAGTCAAGGTAACTCTTCTTATATTACCTACTTTCAAAGCAAAACTAGATTAAACTAACGTTTAAATGACCTGTGTAAAATTACCGAAGTAACGTTAGTGCTTTGTCTGAGCAGTTATAGGTACGGCTATGTTACAAATCGGTTCATAAAGAGATTAAATTTTACCGACCACAAAGATTACTTCATCGATATTTACAATTCTAGCATTTGGCGTATCTGTCGATGACCAGTTTCTATGTTCTATCTCTGGTTTTGCTTACCATACTGCGACTTATATTTGACATATTTTAATGGAAGTCTTGTAGATTCTAGGCTCTAGCTAGGGCATAGTGGGTTTTTCTCACTGAATATTCGAGCAGCCCGACTGGGGAAGTACCTCCACCTTATAGAATATGGCACTCAAGTAACATCATTCTTCTCGAACGGTGTTGTGTTCCTGTGGTGAGTAAGGTTGCCAGTGCTCTGCAAGGAAGCGCTACGGTGACAACTGGTGGACCAGTCTTGTCCATTGTGCTGTCGGCGCAGTGATTCCTCTTTTAAAGGGTCAGCAGCGCGAATGTGACTCGTCTGGTATCACAGGCGTCCATAGGCTACGGTAACCGCTTACCATCAGGTGGGCCGTATGCTTGTCTGCTAACTTAGTAGTTTAATTTTTTATGTAGACTAAAGTCACTGACTTGGCTGAGTATCTGTATTATAAGTAGTAGGTTATAATCCCAATAATGAATTTATCTAATGGATCATTTAGTCGTAATTACTTTCGTATATCAATAGCGTGTGTTTGTACACGCTATTCAAGTAATTATTGATTTACTGAAAACTATACGCTTCATCTGTCTGAATCTAAGAGCGACGATCTTATCTGTTTAATTGATTGGAAAATGCAAAAGTGAAGTTTTTATGTTGATGGTTCCGTAGGCACTAAGGTACGGCCGGTTGCTATGCTATAACTACTCGTTAATCCGTGGTTTTAATTAGTAGTTAAATATTTGACACATTACTTCTAAACCTGTATTACTTACTATTGGGCTAGATGGCGCTGTGTCAAATGTCCAGCAATATTTATTTATAAATACCGAAAACATCAAATAGGTACTTAGTCAGAGACCATAGTAGATATTGCGGTATTTACATGGAGCGAGTTTCTCACCTCGAAGATACGATTCTCGAAGGCGAGAAAAATTCAGTGACAAGCGATTTTTGATTTTGGTGTATCAGTTATCATGGTTTCCTATAGCACAAGCTTTGCTTAGTTTGGGGGTAGATGAAATCTCCACCAATAAAAAAATCCAACCCAATTTCGCCTTGTAGGCCTAAAAAGTTACAAGTATCTGAAGCTGACTGTACAGCAGACGGCTGACATTCGTAGATAGATACGGCCATATCTCGACACTTGACATGCAAATCAGTACGTGGCTTAATTAGTCTGATTGCGGCTTTGTAGGGTTATAGCGGATTATGGGCCTTATTCCGCTCGTGTGTTCTGTGATTTGTTTCATGTGAATGTAAAGTTTATTTAAGGGTAATGGCTTAGAGTTTTACACCAGAATACTGTAATGAGTAAAACGTCGCAGCGTCGACGCTGCGTCGTTTTACTCATACATTTTGCCGACGCGACGCAACGCAACGCACAAATGGGGGCTCAGCCTAACTCTAGGTACTTACCTAGTTTAAGTGTTGCTTATCATTGACAGTAACAGTCATTAACTGTTATTTTTGTATACGATTCTGAAGAGTAAGAACGTTTCAAATAGATAAGTTCGTCTCAAATATTTAAGTAGCGTTTCAGTGTTCGGGCATTAGACAATTTACATTTACATTAGAGTGTAAGATACACATTAGAATGTAAATGTTCAGTACCTACTTTAAATAACAAAAAACTTTATTTCGACAATTTGCTACATTCTCTTCGATCTTTTAAATAATTGTCTGCTATTTTTTTTCACGGTAAGTAGGTAGATGCTATCCGTAAAAACATTTATCTTGTTGTATAACTTTTTCTAACTTTTAATGTGGTTAAGTATCACATCATCTGTAATGGTTTTAATTTAGAGTTATGACACGGACTATCAAAAAATGGCATTATCTAAATTAAAATCACAAATTGTTACGAGGAAGTTCTTTCGAATATACAGCACATTTTGACGTGTTTAGATAAATGCATTAATTATTGAATATAAAAAAATCACTATGATTAAAAATTTGAAAGGTTCTGTTACCGGTCAAATGGTAACAAATCAATTGCATTATACATATAGTTGACTCAATTCAATTGATTTTTTACCGTACCTTAAAATTTTAAGGCTACATTACACCGGGGCAACACTTTGCGGCATTGCGGCATGCCACAAGGCCGCATGCTACAGAATAAAAAATGTCGCACATTGTGGCAAGAACCGTGCGACATGGCAACCTTGCGTCATGTGGCAGGCTGACCCAAGCACGATGTTGCCTCGGCGTAAAATAGGCTGCCGCATGCCACTAATGCCGCAAATGCTTTCTTATATTTGTAGCATGCCACAAGATGTCACATGCCACAATATGTAGCATGCGGCACTGTCACACGTTGTTGACTCGGCGTAAACGAGCCTTTATTTATCTAAACCTACCGCACCTACCATATTGGTACCGCTTTTTATCTAATGAAATTACAACTGGCGTTTACGTTTGACTGCGAATTACCAACAGACCAAAGTAAATTACGTAAATTAAATTGAGTTCAAATTCAGAGGGATGAACTCAAGGATAAGAAGAAAAAAGAAAAATAACTTTCCTAATTAAAATTTCACTGCCCAACTGGCCACCGTGTCGAAAGAATAAAACAAAAAAGTTTTTTTCTGCTCGGCAATGAAGTTAATTCCCTGAAGATAAAGTCAGTCGGCTCCGACGATAATTACAATGGCAGTGATATAAAATGTTCATTCTACATAAGTCTTTTACATTTTTTAGAATCGTTCTACACAGTTACAGACGCCTAATGAATATCACTAAATGAATATCCCTATCAATAAAGAAAATAAAAAAACATGAAAGAAAATAAAGAAAAGAAAGATGGAATTTGATCCACTTCCTAGAGTGTTAGTGCCTTTTCACACGTCCCAGTTTCCGGATAGCCGGTGCCGGCCACCAGACAGTGTTTGTATGCATATTATTACGCCGGCACGTGTGAAAGCTACCGTACATAATATGCCCATACACTTCGCCGGCGACCGGCTACCCGGCAACCGGAGCATATGCAAAGGCACTTACAGTGAGCCGAAATTTTAAATTTCAGAGATACGTCCAAATACCTACATAATTTGGCATACCTAAGGGAGTGGACACACTGCGTTTTTTGCAGCGCGTTTGTATCGATACGCGATGCGAACGCGCAGCTCAAAAGCGCGCTGCAAGAAACTCCCTAAATGCTCACATTTTACAGAAGTTAGCATTTCATACGTGACGAATTGCTAGCCCATAAAACCACCAATAAAATTTCTAGAGATTATAATTTTGGAAACAAAAAAGTTAATTTATAAAGGAATTCGAACTCACGAACTCTGAATTGAAAGTCAAAGCACAACCCCTCAAAAACACTATTCTATTTTTATACATCAACACAACGTCATAATGTCACTTATGTGGCTTCCTGCGCTGTAGAGATTCCTCATAATTGCATTACTGACCTACTGCAGGCCTTAGAATAAACGTGCCTTTTACGTTGCTTTCATAATAAGATAAATACAACTACGTAACAGAAAACATATCCAACCATTTTCAGTTATTTCTATAGGTACCTACCTACTATAATATAATTTTATTTCTCTATTAATTCATTGCTAAACCTTTTTTCAATTCTTGGTGTGTACCTACATCCTTAGGTTTTTCGGTGACATGATTTTAAAAAGTATCCATAGTCGTATTTTTAATTATACCTACCTACGCACTAAAATTGACGGTCAAAATGACATTTTTCTTATATTTTTAGTTTGTATAATGAGCAATCAGACTAAGTACCTACCTATAAGTAATTTGTAGTGTGTATTTATCATAATTATAAAAAAACTTTTTTCAAAGTTTTAGAAAACATCTTCAAATTATGGTGATAGGTAGGTACTATTAGGTACCTTTCTAGAAATTCTCCAAACATTTATCGAAATAGAATCTAGAAATAATAAATATTTGTGTTAAATAGTCACAAAGACGTAAACCTACCTTTCTACAGATATTAACTTAGATTTATTTCTGCACTGACAGAGTAGACAAGCAAATTATACTAAATACAGGTATTATCTTAATGATGTATTAAACCGATAATTCATTGTTACACCTACGATGCATGGTCACCTATTAAATTAATCCATCATCGTGAATATTCATTGATTAAAGATAAAATACTGCATCTTGTCAGTAAGTATATATTAGTTTTACCAACAATGTTTCGCTCAGCGGCGCTTGCGCAGATAGAATAATACTATAGGTAGATATTACTTTCGAAATAGATACATAGTCACGGGTATTTATCGCGTTTTTAACTTATTTACATTGCAAATTTCGGTTTTAGTACCTACCACAGCTCTGCGGGCTTAAAAAGGTCGCTATTGCAGAACCACAGAACCGCAATAGGAATTGAACTATAACCCCGCATCCACACGTTGGGGCCAACGTTGGTCCCAATGCCTCTCACCAACGTGTGGTGCTGACAAAATAGCTTGGCGCCAACGTTGGGGCCAACGTTGGGGCTTGGCCGTGCCGTGTCGGTTTTATCAAAGGAAGTTGGCGCGCCAACGTTGGGGATCCGTCCACACGTTGGCGCTATGCTCAGTCCCGTTTCGACGCGCATCGTGAGCGCACGTGTCGACTGACGAGCGAGAATGTCATCGTATTCCTTATTTATTGTGTTTGTAGGACTATCGGGCTGAAATTTTGCACACTTATAAATTCTCGGTGACAATGAAATATTATGGTATCAACAAGCTGATCTGATGATGGAGTCAAGAGCTGTTCAACAGAACTCCTCAGTAAATAAGCCGATTGAGTTGAAACTCGGCATATTTGTCAAGTTCTCACTACAATGTAATAATATGGTGACAGCGAGCTGATCTGATGATGGAGTCTACTATTTTTTTTTATGTTACGGGAACCGTGCAATTTTTTGGGATAAAAAGTAGCCTATGTCCTATTTCCGGTTATTATCTATCTATATTTTAAATATCACCCATATCGGTTAAGTGGTTGTCGTGTTAGAGAGGAACAAACATACATCCAAACATCCAAACTTTCGCTTTTATAATATAGTGTGTTGTGTGAAGTGTGATAGTGACATTATGTGATGTGATTGTGATAAAATTGGTATTCAGTAATGTAAAATCACTTAGAGAAATTTCAATTTCTGTATCGGACGCGCAGACATCGGACGTCTGCACGTTGGCTCTGACGGAACAAGACTGGTGTATCGCCAACGTGTGGATGGTTCACGAAATCTTGGCCCCAACGTTGGGACCAACGTTGGTCCCAACGTATGGAGCCGGCGTAATGCCATCTCTTTTCATTGACTGAGAGTGAAAAGAGACGGCATTATAGTTCATTTCATATTATGATTCAGCTTTAATCGTTCGTGGGCGGGTAAATTCCCGTGTCTTATTTCTAAATATTAATTGTTGTGATCGCGATAGTTAAAAAAAAAACAAATACTATGCAGTCCCTCAGTTTATCAAATTTTGACTAATAGTTTAACTAATAGTTGAGTGCCCCATGGTTTTGAAAATGTGCGTTTCCCTGCGCCTATAGGGATATAGTTATTCAACTCCAATACAACCATAAGCCTTGATAAACTTCATACAGAGACCTAGCATTCCATTTTTAGAACATAATCCTGTTTCCGATTTCACTAAAGTCCGTTCAGGCAAACACTTCATTATATTTTTTTCATTGATTATAATTAGTATTAGATGCACCACTAACTTATTTTTTTTATTTTTTCAAAAATAAAAAAAAAATTATATGGAAGAATAAAAGAAGACAATGTATTGTTGACTGTCACATAACTAAGAAAACACATTAACACGAACTTTAAACAAAAAGACGTACTTACCTACTTATCTACTTATGATTTGTATTCCATCAGTAATAATTGTATTTGTTGTATTTTCTATTGGTAAATAAATGTATTTGTATTAAATCTATACATTTGTCCACCGTCGGATTGTAAAATCACCATGAAAGCTTTTCGATTTCATCAAGCATAAAATGAATGGAAAGCGCCATCACGTTGAGATTTCCAGAGATGATTGGAAAAGAAAGGGAAAAATGTATACTTACCTAATCGTGTCATTGGCTATGCAAATAGCATGTATTGATTGAATTCAAATGTGCTGGTTTCCGAGAGATAATAATTTTGGAGGAGAAGTTTACTAATTATTACATTTTGTATATTAAACTTTTACAAATCCAACCGCTAAAATTAATTAACAAACGTGACAACTTTTTGATTCGCGATCAGAACATATTATAATATACTTACTTATTTAAGCATCCGTAAATGTATTGGTGCATCCAGTCGAAACGTCTCGGTCAGGCTAAATAAAAAGGTAATTTACGTGATACCCGGATACTACTATTTATAACGTAGCAACTTAGTTTCTAGAAAAAAGTTTTCTTATAAAGATGACCATTTTGATTACGGTCTCATAGGATGGTTGATTGATGGCATCGAGCGAGCTTATTGGATACTTATAGATAATTGACAACACAGGTTCAACCGATGCTAAAGTAAATAAAATATTTAAAAATAAGTAAGGTTTCCATTAAAGGTAGAATGGCCTTGAACGATGCATTACTTACTGTTTTTTCATAAGTTACATTTTCATACATCTTCTATTATTGTTTATTTTTTAAGTTTTATAGTGTTAAACCACACTTAGGTATTGTTTCATTGAAAATGAAAAGCCTTATCAAAATTTGTGATTCCGACCGGATTCGAACCCGCACTGATACAAGCGATCTTCCTCAAGCCGGAGTGCCTTTACCAACTCGGCCACGGAATCCATATTCGTCGGGTCGAAAATCTTGATAAACTCATATTTATCGGTTAAAGCACCGATTAGCGCCATCTACAGGCTTGTACACCAAGTATCAGTGCGGAGTCGTATCCCGTCGGAATCGCAAAATCTGATAAGACTTTGATTTTCAACATTTTCTATTCATAAAAAAGCTGAAACTGTCAATCGATTTTCGTTGCTGACTGTATCTACGTAGAAAGCCATCAAATCTATTAAACTCATACAGAGTGAAATCATGAAAGTATTCATTGATGACCGATGACTCTGGACTTGGCTCCATCATTAACATAGCAATCAGACGAGCGATGAACGTGAGTGTGCAAATATTGGGCTGTAGAGCGAATGCACACTTGAAAAAGTTTTTACTTTTCATAGTTACTTTATGTTGGGATTTTTCTTTTGAAATGTTGTGATACCCTATAATTACGGGCGGGGGCTAGATCTTACTTCACTTGTTTTTGTATGAAAAATGTTTGCCTTTGTTGGGTAGGTATCCACTTAAACTAGTAGTTCGCCCCGAACTGAGATCTCGCGCACCGTAGATGGCTTACATTTGGACTTTCTTCTGACTACCCCTATAATTTCAAGTGCTACTACTGCCGAGTATGCCTATTGCGCTAGCTCTTGATGGTAAAAAATACTAGCATGCATGCAATACATAATGTCGTGTCTAATTTTTCATTTTTTTCATATTGATGAATTCTCGTCGTATTTTTAAAAGTATACATCCTAGAATAAAAATAATAACTATTTTGGAATGTACAAATAAAGACCTTTCATTTGACACCCCACTCAATATATTTGTTTACTTAACTTTTTTAGCCCAATTATTTTCATTATTTATCAAAAAAAAATTTTATCATGAAAATAAATCAAGTAGCATCTAAAATCATTGCAAACCAAACCGCAACGATGCCACTCTCTTTTTAAGACCGACCAGTCAATGAGCTACGAAGACATCGAAACTCTATGAAACGGGAGCTCTTGCAGCTCTGGTTTCGTAGTTTTTGTTCTTTGGTCGTATTTCAAAAACTATACATCCTAGATTAAAAATAAAAACCATTTTGGAATGTACAAAATAAGCCCTTTCGTATGACACCCCACTCAATATATTTGTGTAGCTTTCATAATTTTTTACCCCCTTGGGAACCCAATATCTTCACAACCCCTTCATCGATTGAGCTCATGCTCCACCGTAAATTTCCTTATCACAACCTATTGACCTACCAACTTTCATGCAGATTGGATGAACGGTTCGACAGTTATGCGCGAACAACAATTCGTGAAACATACAAACATACAAACATATAAACATACAAACATACAAACATACAAAGCAAAATCGCCCAACTTACCACTAAGATCTTCGCTCGCTTCGCTCGCTCGATCGATAAATAAAACTACTATTTTTTGTACTTGCATTCAAACGATTGTCTAAGTCTATTTTAGGAACGCAAAAATTTAAAAATGAAGATAATTATACGAGGCTTATAAAAAAGTTTTTTTAGTTTTCGGATGAAAATATGCCAATAAGTAGGTACCTACCTAAGTATTGAAATATTGAAAGTGCATCATAATTTCAATGATATTGTCATATTAATATTTTACTTATGTCAAAACAAAAGCTAATACAAATATGGAAAAAAAAAACAATAACTTTATTAATCTTCGATTGAGTAAACAGTGTAAACTATTCTTTACTTTCTCGTGTGCAATGAGATTTTTTAAATTACCTACATTCATTTTAAAAATGAATTTTGAAAGTAGGTACCTATTATTTTTGTGTAAATGGTTTTTGAATAGGTAATGAATGACATGACACATTAAAAGGTAAGTAATTGATTTTTGAATTTCCCCCCTTACTTATGAAAGATGCTTAAAGTTGAACACTGGTTAAACAACGTCCTGTCTCTATTCGTCACTATCCACAAATTAAAACAGGACGTTGTTTAACCATTGTTCAACTTTAAACATCTTTCATAAGTAAGACCCTTCATTATTATTTTATTCGTTTTAATACCACATGCTTGGGGTAATAGTCAATGCTATGTTCCTTGTAACGGCCAGTTAAAATATTGGCAAATCGAATATCTTAAGTGGACCTCTACTTGAGCATTTGTTGTGTAATCCTAAGTTAGTTAAGACCACATTCATTCTCACCTCACGAACGGAACTCGAAATAATTACATCTCAGGGTTGCCACTTTATTTAAAGTAGGTACATTGGTACTCTTTTCAGACTTGTAGTAGGTACCTACCGAGTAAGTTACACGACATTCGTCGCAAAATATATTTTAGAAACGCTCGAATATAAAAAAAAATTGTTATCACAATCATAGGGCTTTAGGTACTTACAAAAGCCTCTCAACTTTGAACACTGGTTAAACAACGTCCTGTCTCTGTTTGTCACTATCTAACAAAATAGAAACAGGACCTTGTTTAACCGTTGTTCAAAGTTGAGAGGCTTTTGTAAGTAAGGCCCATAATATTTAGAAATACATTGAGACAGGAATTTAAGAGCAGGCAAATTATCGCTGCTCATGATCGATTGATAGCTCATTATTGCAACTTACAGTCATACATGCATTGACATTGCAGTGTCATACAGGACAAATAAACGCGATAAATTCCTGTCAATGTCAATATTTCTAAATGTCACTTTAAATTTGATTTAGATTAGGAGTAAGTAGTATAAATCAGTATTAAATCCTACATTTTCAATAAGATAACTGTGTAGGCAACTATGTGGCACCCCTACCACGATCTCTATATTGCTCCCATTCACGAATCCATCTCGATCGCGTTTTGCATACACCATCGCGTGCTTGCTTGTCGGTCGTCACGACCGATTAGCTGCAATTATTGTATAATTGCAACCCGGCGGGAAAAGTCGAAACAATGCGGTTTTTTTTCGCAACTGTTATAGATAACTTTGTAGTACCTATCCCCTACTAATGAAAAAAATATGAATTATGCCAGTTTTCCGAATGAGAAAATTGGACCAAAATCCAATTTTAAAATATTATAAAATTTGAATTTGAATTTCTAAATATCGTAAACTAAATAAATAAAGATCACAATCTTCTTTGCTTCAGTCGCTTTACCTGTGGCACTTGGTTTTCTCCATGAAAACATTCTGATTTGGTTTCTGTTTTTTAATAATTTATTTCAGCATTTTTTCATTAAGATCATGACGCTTTGACACGTCTTAAAAGCCAGTTTATCCTATTTCTGGTTCGCGACCATTTAAGCCCCTCAATTCTACTAGATGATAACGTCAATCATTCAGCTGCGTTTTGGTTCGATCTCAAAATTTCAGCCATTTGGTGAATAGTAAAATAGCTTTTCAAAAATTTGTTCTGCCAAAGTCCAAACCTTAGCTAAAACCTCACCACAACTGAGTCGTTTGTCATTAGAAGAATAGAAAACAGTCGAAAATCTAAGGTTTAGTTGAGGTTTTGCTTGAGGTTGACAAAAAGTTCGGTACTAGAATTGACACCAAGACTCTATTCCGTGCCAGCTTCACTTATTGTCATCCGACTGACACTGACAATGTAAAAAAGTAAATTGTTCACCAATAAACTCACAGATTCGAGAATCAATAATGGTAGGAGCAATGCTCTCATTGACATTACCACTAGGGCTATTAGTACGTCAAGTGAGCTGGATAATTCAGTTTTACATTCACATTCACAGTTAATCGATAAATAGCATTGTTCTTAATTACTACAATCATTGAATTTTACCGGTTACAGAGAAATTATGATGATTACCTACTTAATTGGTTGATTAATCGATTGGTCAGAGATTTACCTATAATTTTTATTAATAATTAATTTAAGCTGAATCCTACCAATATTATAAAGGCGAAAGTCCATGTGTGTTTGTGTGTGAATGTTTGTTACCACGTATCTCTATAAGTACTCAACCGATTTTGATGAAATTTTGAATGTAGATAGGTTTGGTTCTAGAATAACACAAAGGCTAATGATCCATAGTAGTCCATGCGGGCGAAGCCGCGGGCGTTCACTAGTTAATAATAATATTCTTCAACATCACTACTGTTGTCGTGACCTATTGTTAGGGCTCGTGGCGTAGCTTGCTTAGACGTACCTTTCGAAGGACGGGAGCGCTTTCTTAATGCCACTTATTGTGGTCCGGTCACCCATCCAAATAGTGTCCGCTCAGAAGGTCGCTTAACTTCAACGATCTATCAATAACGTTTATTCAAGCTACACCATGAGCGCTTCAATTTCTTACACTTCCCACACTAATAAAAACAAACTTAGGCCTTTTTTTACATCTTTACTAGATGATTTATTATTTAACTTAGTATCAGTGGTATCAGGAAGAAATCTGCCCACACTTACACTTGCCTCGAGACACTGTAGTAGGTACTTGGGACAATGTTGAGATGGAGTAGGCTTACCCAGCATACACCATTCTCTCAGCTTAACCGGCCATATCCACAGGAAAGACATGGTCAATATGTGTGGGGCTGACTATGCTGCGGGTTTCCTCATGATGTTTTCCTTCACCGTTGAGAGCGTCGTGTTAATGAGGTTAAGTATAAATTTTTTTGAAATGAAAAATCCTTAGATTCAAGGATTTGAACCCACTACCTTTGGATCGAAAGTCGAGGTACTACACCTCTCGGCCACGGCACACTAATAAAGGCATTACCATTGTGGTCATAATTTAACCAGGTCCATAATGAAAGTAAGCCTACAAAGTGAAGCCTACCTAATCGGCTTCTAAAATGCTCTATAAGCATTTAAGAGCGTTACGAAATAAGTAGAGGATTATTTAGTTTAATTTATTCCTTCTCATAATTTACGAGTTTTTTCTAAAGATCGGACCACAATGTTGCTGCTATTTATAAAGTTTAATATTTTCATAGGTAAGTCAGGGCATTGACTTTATTACCTGAAGAAAGTTTTTACCTATATTATTCCATACTCGCAGTAATTCGGTATCTAATATTTTCCTCATAATAAGGCTCTAGCTAGACAATGTCTCTTTCTTGTGAGTCTTATTTGGCTTTCTACTATCCTGTATTCTCAAGTTCCATTTACTAACGCGGAACTGTACTTGCACTTTCAAAGATGCTTTCTCTACCAATAACATTTGTATAGATTCTTCTATAATTTCATTTGCGGCGCCACTCGGTTGTACAGCTTCGATTGCCACTTGCGTTCTAACATGGTACTAACTCACTACAGTGAGCTGTGGGACGGACGCGTGAGACCGCGGTACAAATAAACATAATAAAAAAGTGCACAAAAAAACCCAAAGGCGAAAGTTTTTCGTTGATAAGATAAGCTATCCCGTTTTGTGATTGTGGATCTGTGAGAAAATGGAGTATCATTAACGTAAGAGGTAAGTTAAGGCTTTTTGTTCTGTATTAATGGTTGTTTTTGTTTTGTTCGGAAAAAGTGTTCGGCTAATGTTAAAGAAAGTGAGGTTATTCTGAGAATTTACTTGCGTAGGATTTGTAGAAGAGTTTTTCTGAACTTTTTGAAGGATGGATGAGAAAACACAAACATACAATTACTTATGTTTTTATTAGAATAGTGGATAGTATAATTACTTATAAACACTTTTTTTTTAAGTGGCAAAAGCGAAGAGAGGCCCATGCCCAGCAGTGAGATGAGAAGGGGATGATGATAATTAATATGTTTTTATGATTTGTGTAACAACATTGTGCTATGCCTAAAGAGTAGGTATATACAAAGAAGGAAAAATAGAGTAAAGAGTGTAGTCAGAGACAAATCCAAGGAAGTTTTATTAAGAATAAAACATTAACGTAGGTGGGATATTTTCGCTACTTTTTAATCATAGGAATTTGAGCATTACTTACGTATTTTTAATAATCCAGCTCTTAACTATAGTTCAAGCAACGAACAACAAATTACTTTATCACTGTGAATGAATTCTACATTACCATAACCGGTCTCGGAACAATTCATTTATTTCACAACAAACTCAACGAGATTGTGCAGAGGAGAACCGGATTCTAAAATATTTGAGGCAACATTTTTACCTTATTTATTACCACTTTAGCAATAAATCAAAATATTAACAGAATATTTTACTTATTATAATAATAATAGGAAATAACCAGGAGTACTGAGATGACTAGGGACTAAGATGATTCTAGGATATACTATGTATAAACCCCCCCCGGTAATTCAAAATTTTCCCAAATGGAGTTCGTTGCGTTCGTTGCGAATACCTCAACTGAATACGGGGATACAAATGAGTTAATTTAATAAGCTTGAAAAAATGCTACCTTCAAAAATGTACTTATTATTATATTTTTCATAGTCTGTCATAGATTTCTAAATCAGTTTTTTGTCATTTCTGAAAAAGTAGGTTTTTGAGTTACCGGGGTTTTCATCTAGGAGTGCGATATAGTTTGTTGTGGGGATTGAAATTCACGGAATAGGTCAACAAGATGATCCTTTTTTACCTCTTTACTTAAGTTGAGATTCAAATCAAGACTTTTCACTCTTTTTATCGACTGTCCCAGATTATAGAGTCCATTAGACAGCAAAAACCACTTCGAGTTCAAGTTTCACTGATTTTGCTAAGCGAATATAAAAACTCTAATGAAGCACGCTATGGTTTTTTGTGGCTCACTTTACTGTGTAAATGCTTTTTAAAACGGCAAGGTTATACTTCCATTGTAACGCTATCATCTGATGGAAAATATAACCTTCTTGTATAAAACTAGATCCTCAGTGAAGTCTGGTAGACTCTGTGGGTAGACTAGTACGAATTGGCTTGATAGTTGCAGGACTTTCCTTTTGTACCCAGTTATTATTTTTTTTTCTATTTGCTTAGTCACATTTTTAGATCAAAAGTTGAAAGTATATCCCTTTCGACTTTTGATCTAAAAATATGAGTTTAGCTCGACTGTTCACTGAATTTTTCATTTTGGAAAATTAAGCGCATAACACGAGCTGTAAAAAAAGAAGGAAAACATCGCGATCTGAACTTCACACGTATCGACAATGACATTATCTACTCTTGTGAATTAGGCCAATTAAGTTGAGAGGATGGTTTAGGTGTTGGGCAAGCCAAATCAACAACGTCCCTAGTGCTAGAGGGGTCTTTTAGGTTTTCTATAACTGCTTTTTCTCATAGGTTTTCTGAATGTAAAAAAAAGAGAAAAAATTATCTAGAATGGATGTAAGGATCCAAAACGTAGAAGTGAACCACTTACAACGTCAAAAATAGCACAGTGAGGCCTGTGGGTGAAATCGCGCTGTTGCATAAATAATGATGATGATAAACCTAGGAATTCTATGACAATCTCGATAAGAGTTACGCTGAAAGCGTGTCACTATATAATTATCAGACTGTTAGCACTTTGCTAACCATTACAAAGCAAACAAGATGGATCTATGAATAATCTATGAACATTTGATTATGCTGTCACGACTACCTGTACCTACTGTATCTACTGCTCATAAAATTGAAGTATAATACGAAAAGTGGTAGATATAGGTTATGATAGAGTACTATTGTATTAAACCATTAGTAGTTAAGTAGTATTCCTTCAACTATCTTTCGAAAATTCAAAGTTAAAGTTATTAATGTGACATATAAATAAAAAGAATATAATAGGTAGGACTTATATTTAAAATACATAGTCTGAAAATGTGGACGTGTGCTAAATATGATGATAATGATATCTAAGGGTTTACTTATAGTACCTGGTTTTAAAATTTTTATAGTTTTGAAACATGGTTTCAACTACCTATATTCAAATGGCTCTGAGCGAACTGTCTACCGCACCTTGAGGATACAGTCGTGACCATAGTTTCTTTTTTTCATTCCACTTAGGTACTTATAATAAAAAAACGAAGACATAAAGTAGCACAACCTTTATGCTAGACACAATGATTGACTCAATCCACAATACTCACTCAAGCGCCGTCGTCACCCAATAATCGGATTGTCGAAACCTCCGTTACCTGCAGATAACGTGCACCGTTATTATGACGGCTGCATTTAGGGCAATTACACACCGGGCTACTTTCTGTTGACTAGAGTTGCTGCGTTTTTGTATAAGCCGGATTCGATCAGTTGTTTGTCCGGCTTTTCTATTCAAACTGTAGTTGTCTCTCGCTTATTCAAATTGTATTGTACCTACTTAGTACACTTTTTGTGTAAATAATGTTAACAGAAGAAATTAGGTACAAACGATGGAAAGATAAAAAACAGAACAAGATGGATTTACTTTTTATCACAGAAATGGTGGGATGGATTAACATTAGACCTATGTGACGGAATAATCTGATATTAATGATAACCTAGAAACATAGAAGTAAAAAGAGATTGTAAAATAATGAGACACATCAGACTCTAAAATACAATTAAAATACCTACCTACATTTAAATAAAATCTAATGTATTCTAGTAATTTAATAAGCTAATCGAGCTTCTTAAAAATTTACTAAAAAAAACTAGATTAGAATTCTTCGTCCGGCTAATATTACTTGACAGTTGTAGTGATGGTCGAGCCGCACCAATGCAACAGAAAGTGAAACGATGCTTTTGAGATGCGATCGGTTAGATTACAAGTTTGTTTATACTTTTTGTACAGAGTTTTGTTCTGTTTATCCGTGATCACAACTGCAAAGTAAATTTAAGTTTAGATAGTTTTGATAGAGGTGAGAATTTGATAGAAGCAGATTTTATTTAATCCCAATAACACTTTACTTACCTAACAAAGCATTCGGAGTTCAGTACCAAGTTGATTTATGTGCTAATAGGACCCCGTCACACATTTTTAATCCATACCCATATTATAAATGTGAAAGTGTGTTTGTTTGTTTATTTGTCCTGCTTTCACGTCAAAACAGAGCGACGGATTGACGTGATTTTTTGTGTGGAGATAGTTGAAGGGCTGGAGAGTATAGTGTTACTACTGGCTACTTTTCATCCAGGTACCTACCACGCGAGCGAAGCCGCGGGCAGCAGCTAGTGATTTATAAATTTGATCATTTTTTAGGGTTCCGTACCTTAAAAGGTAAAAAAAGGAACCCTTATAAGATCACTTTCTTGTCCGTCTGTCTGTCTGTCTGTCTGTCTGTCTGTCTGTCCGTCTGTCTGTCTGTCCGTGTGTCACCATCGATTATCTCAGGAACAAGTAGAGCTAGCAAGTTGAAATTTATACCATATACTAAGGTCTATAGTCCCTATTGTGAGTATAAAAATCAAGGTCCTGAGTCAACACTATAAAAAGATATAGGCAAATTTAGGTTTTCGTGAAAACTTGTGAGTACCAAAACTTACCTTAATTATCAACTTTTTTTATTTTTCGGAATTTTTCCTTTACTTGTGCTGTCTGTCTGTCTGTCTGTCCGTCTGTCTGTCTGTCCGTGTGTCACCATCGATTATCTCAGGAACGGGTAGAGCTAGCAAGTTGAAATTTATACCATATACTAAGGTCTATAGTCCCTATTGTGAGTATAAAAATCAAGGTCCTGAGTCAACACTATAAAAAGATATAGGCAAATTTAGGTTTTCGTGAAAACTTGTGAGTACCAAAACTTACCTTAATTATCAACTTTTTTTATTTTTCGGAATTTTTCCTTTACTTGTGCTGTAAGACCTTGCTTGTAACCAAAATTGACAATTCAAGGTCAACCGGAAGTACCCTAGAGGTTTTGGGTCGAAAACCTAAATGGTAGTTCCCGTTGACCTAGAATAACGAAATTTGGCAAAAAGCAAGGTCTTATAGCACAAAAAAGGAAAAATTCCAAAAAGTTAAAAAGGTTGAAAATTAAAGGGTGTTCCCATACATACATAGTTGACGCCAATTAAAATTGTCCTCCGAGTTGTATGGGCGCTCATACAATGGGGATCAATCACTTAACGAAATATTGGGTTTCTAAGTATGAGGGCGTATACTCTTTAGCATTCTGAGCATTCTGTTTTTTAAATAATTAAAATCCATCAATAAATGACGAAGTTATTCAAGTTTTCTTTTCGGTCATTTCAAAACGCGCGCTCGGAGCTTCGCGCTGCGTCTGACGTCACCAGGTGCCCGCGGCTCGGTCTACTAGTACAAAATCGCTAGTTAATTTCAAACTAGCTTCCGCCCGCGGCTTCGCTCGCGCGGCACCTGGATAAAAAGTAGCCTATGTCCTATTTCAGGTCAAGAACTATCTATGTTTTAAATTTCAGCCAAATCAGTTCAGTGGTTGTCGAATTATAGAGGAACAAACATAAATCCAAATATCCAAACTTTTGCATTTTTAATATTAACTAGCTTCCGCCCGCGGCTTTATTCGCGTAGTACCCAGATAAAAAGTAGCCATGTCCTATTCCTGGTCATTATCTATCTATATTTAAAATTTCAACCAAATTGGTTTAGTGGTTGTTGAGTTATAGAGGAACAAACATCATCCATCCAAACATCCAAACTTTCGCATTTATAATATTAGTGTGATTAGTGTGATAGTATGATTAGTGTGATGAGAAAGTGTGATAGTGTGATTTGAAAACCAAGTTTAGGTAGGTAGGTAATGTATGTGATTATTTTGACTCGAACATACAAATTATTAATTAGGTATTACGATTAAAAGTATGTAAAAAAAATACCTATTCACTAAAAAGTTTAAAGGCGAAAATTATTTTTAAGTAGGTACCTACCTAGGTAAGTAGTAAGTAGGTAGGTACCTACTTAAAAATAATTTATGTAGGTAATAATTTAAGTAGGTAGGTAAAAATTTAGGTAGGTAAAGTTAATATTAGTGTGATTCGACTCCTGATTGTTAGTTTTGTTTGTTATTGTTTTCGGTAAGTACCGGTACTTACCTAAAATACCTATTCAGTAAAAAGTTTAAAGTCGAAAATTATTTTTAAGTAGGTACCTACCTAGGTAAGTAGTAAGTAGGTAGGTAGGTACCTACTTAAAAATAATTTTCGCCTACTTCTCCTTACTTCGCCTTACTACTTACCTAGGTAAGTAGTAAGTAGGTAGGAAGGTACCTACTTAAAAATAATTTTCGCCTTTAAACTTTTTACTGAATAGGTATTTTAGGTAGGTACCGGTACTTACCGAAAATAATAACAAACAAAACTAACAATCAGGAGTCGAATCACACTAATATTAACTTTACCTACCTAAATTATTTACCTACCTACTTAAATTATTACCTACATAAATTATTTTTAAGTAGGTACCTACCTACTTACTACTTACCTAGGTAGGTACCTACTTAAAAATAATTTTCGCCTTTAAACTTTTTAGTGAATAGGTATTTTTTATACATACTTTTAATCGTAATACCTAAAATTAATAATTTGTATGTACGAGTCAAAATAATCACATACCTACCTACCTAAACTTGGTTTTCAAATCACACTATCACACTTTCACAATATTTTCCTTCACCGTTTAGAGCTCGTGTTAAAGCGCATACCTACTTAGGTACCTACTTATACATTTTTCGAAACGAAAAATCCGTTGATGCAGGGCTGGGTTTCAACCCACAACCTTCGGATTGAAAGTCGAGGCACTAGCGCACTCGGCCAACACTGCTTCTCTACCTCTGACTACCCGCTTAGACTTTTTCAACGGATCTAAAAATTCCTAAAAGATCTGATAGAATATGTCTACTGTGCCTTGGGAATACAGTCGCGTAATCATATTTAAAAATAAAAATGAAATCATTTATAACTTTTTTAAATCTACAAATCTGCATAAGTACTTACTTAACAAAAAACGTGAATGACCTCGAAAGTTTGGATGTTTGGATGTATGTTTGTTCCTCTATAACTCGACAACTACTGAACCGATTTGGCTGAAATTTAAAATATAGTTAGGTAATGAGCGGGAATAGGACATAGGCTACTTTTTATCCAGGTGCCACGCGAGCGATGCCGCGGTTGGAAATTAGTTTGAAAATAACTAGGGATTTTGTACTAGTGGAGCGAGCCGCGGGCGCCTGGTGACGTCACAGCCAGTCGCGGCCTTCTCGCGAGCGTTTTTTAGATTGGTGCACTAAAATCTCTGTAACTCGGTCATTTTTGATCCGATTAAAAAACCAAAAACACAGTATTTTTTGTTTTTTTTGTATCTACAAATCTGCATACTCAACTAAAATCGTGAGTCTTCCTCATTAAGCGGACTAGCTTAATTGGCACCATGGCTAGGTACGGAACCCTCGGCGTACGAGTTCGACTCGCACTTTTCGACCGGTTTTTCATAATGAACAAAGTTAGTGATCTTAAAGATTTTAATTTCTCTTCGAACCAATTTATTAAATTAAAATCTGGCACGTCATAAATGTAAATTTATACTTACACAAATAATTGCAGTTATAAATTTCAATATGGTAGGTACAATTACAATACGTTTTATGAACGCAATGAATTTGCTTGAAAACGATACAGATGGAAATGAACATGAATTTTATAGTGATCTGGTGAATTTTATAGCCATTTTACGTGCACTACTAAAATTCTGATTGGTAACGAATAATTTCCGTGAAAATCGAAGAAAGTTGAATAACAACCTACAAGAAAGTAGTCGATATTGGATAATACCTACTTAAATACGAAAAAATACAAGTAATTCTTTACTTTGCTTCCTCTTACTTAAAAACACGTTTATTTTTCAGAAAGAAACTAAAAACACACGAGTAAAAAAAAATAATACAAGTAGGTAATCAGTAAACTAATGGTAATCTGCAAAAGTATGTACTTAGCTAAATTATTTAAATAAATAGATCATGACCTAAGTTTAATCCAAATAAGTCTTAACATTATAAAAATGAACATTTCTAAACAAACAAACTTTCAGATTTTCCTAAATAGGGACTTATTATCTACATTTACTATCCTTATATTATTATTATACAATATTAACCTTCCTCTTGAATCACTCTCTATTAAAAAAACCGCATCAAAATCCGTTGCGTAGTTTTAAAGGTCTAAGCACACAAAGAGACAGACAGCGGGAAGCGACTTTGTTTTATACTAGGTATGATTATAAGTTGGATAGATTCTTCATTACCTACAGCCTAAAGTGTTCATAATTTGAGTAGATTTCTATACAAAAGCGAAAAGCCAATTTCCATAACAAATCCTATAATAGTTAGAGCCGACAGTTTGATTGACAATAAATAGGGAAATTACATCTCGGAGGTAATTACGCTCCTCCATCCTCTTCTCTCATTAATCAAGCTTTCTTCGAAAGCTTGTTATCATCAAATTCATTAAACATGAAACAAGATATCAAATATAATAGTTATGATAATTTTGATGTAATAATGTGATTGGAGGATGGAAGTTTTTGTAGTCCTGGTTCTTCTGAGTATTTTTCTCGTGTTTTGTTGGCTTTTACTAAGTAATTTCGGTGGAATTCTAATAAATAAGACCTGCTGGCGTATTCCCTAACAGTTGACACCAATTTGATAGGCATTATCGGTTATCGGTCTCCTGTAGGCTTGTTTCACTCTTCAGCGTGTCGCCGCCGGTCGCGTCCGCGATATGACCATTCACAGCACAGAGAAATAAATTTTGACCATTCACAGCACATAAAAATATGCTGTGAATGGTCAACTTGCGGACGCGACCGGCGACACGCTGAATAGTGAAACAAGACTTAGTCTTCGGTCTCGGTCTACGGCGCGAACCGCCCGCCTTATGGGGTTAGTCAAAAGCACACCGAAATACATAAGCCTAATGAGATCTGAGAAATTGTGTTCCACAACTTGAGTTTACAGTCGTGATCATATTTTATTTCAGTTATTCAATGTTACTTGACATTGGCAGAACAAGCTAAAACTACAGGTTGTTGCCTGAAAAAAGATGTGAATACGAGTAGTACCTGTAGTACTATTGGAATCAAGAGCTTTCAAACCTCTAGGTACAATCGGGTCACATTGCGAAGTCACACGAAATCAAATATTAATCGCACAAAAAATATAAATGGTGGCTTTCAAGTATTTCACTATTGAAGTGAACTCGTGACCGTTTTAACCCTTAATTTGATTTCGGGAAGTATACTGGACATTACCTTTAAAAAAATCTTGAGTCTAAAATAATAACTTTATCTATGTTATTATTGGTTAAAAACGTTTTGTAAATAATGTAGATTTATACAGCGAAATGGTAAGACCATTCGCTAACGTAATCTCTGTTGGTGACCTGCACAACACTGAGGAGGGAGGACCTGCCACGGGCGCACTTGGTAAGTAATTTTTTATTACATGTTTTTCTTAAACAACTATCTACGATATTTAAGTATGTTACTGTGTTTGAATAGTTGCAACAATGTACGTAATTTTTTATTAATTATTTATTATAATTTTCACTTTACAGCAGTTTAAAATGCAACGTCCAGTATTCTTCCCATTTCCAATGATGTAGCGTTCAGACCAACTTTCATAACGTCCAGTATTCTTCACATTATTAAATACGCGGAAATAAACATTTGATGCAAAATAGAGTCAAAATATAAGTTTATGGTATAAATAAATAAAAAATCAAATGATACAGTATGTCTTTTTGATTGACAAATTAATTCTTATTTATTGGTATTATTTTTTCTTATATTTTTTGTGACTTTTTGTTTCTGTATATACATAGACGTCCTTTAGTTTTTTCAGCACAAAGTAGTAAATTCTTACGAAATTTTGTTTTTTTATTTTTGTTTTGTTTTAGAACATGCTTATTCTGTCGTTAAAATCAACAAAAATAAAAAATAAAAGTAATACGGAGGGTATTTGTGAGCTGCAGCAGTGACGCACTGCAACCAACATTAGGAGCAAAATCGGTCTGTGTGTTGTGATAATGGGTTTTTACAGGACTAATATGAGATTAGTCATTGATATACTGCCATGTTTACTCAAATGCTTGTTATTTCAACACTTAGTTACTTTATAGCAGATCTGTAACCACCAAACAATGAAGCCTATGAACCTAAAACGTTTCCGCAGCTTGCTGGCCCAAGAACTGCTTCAAACTAACAGAACAATCGATAGCTCCTACTGCAACTCAACTCAACAGGATCAAGCTCATGTGAAATGAAACCTAGACTACCTGAATCAGTACGGTACGATGACCTAGGTGACTGACAAGACTTCACAAGCTATGGACGGTGCAGGTTTGGCGAAAATAGCAAAGTGGAAGTCTACTGCATAAAATGAGGGTGTTTTGAGAATTTTTTCAGCAAATTTCACAAATAATGGCAGTTTTGAACAATTAAGTTTTCTAAGGTACCTTTATTTTAGTAAACTTTAACTGTAGGTAATGTTTTCTAAGTTCAAGTAAGCACCTAGTACGTACTGTCCTCAGTTCCTAGGTTCCTAGTTCCTATGTGTTGAGATTGAGACTGATGTCTAGTAGGTACGGCTATCTTCTATTTAAAGAATTATTAAGCATATAGTTTATAAATGTTGTACCTACCTATTGTATTTATGAAGATAGGTCATAATTATTGCAATTTTGTTATCTCCTTGTGCTTATAGTAGGATGTTTTGTAAGATTTTTTGAGTTCGGCTTATGATTTGTTGTCAAATACGACATAAAATAACAATTTTAATAAATATATTTTGCAAATTCATATTTTTGTTATTTATTTCAATATATTTCTAAGCAATACTAAAGTTCCGCATCTCGAGAAATGTCCAGTATACTGAACGTCTAAAATCACTCTTGCTTCTCCGCAAACCGGGAAATGTCCAGTATACTGGACGCCCATTTTCTAAAAAAGTAATAATAATAGAATTTTTTTTCTTCTTGTTCCCTCTTATTTCATCATGTAACATCTCAAAAATCAATAGAAATCATAAAAAATCGAAAAAAACATGCTTGGCTAAATTAAGGGTTAAAATAAATACTTATTGGAAATCAGTTCTAGATAAGTGCTTTTAAAAATAGTAAAATCGATTTAATAAGAAACTATTTATGTTTAAGAGATGACTTTTAAATGATGCAGAAGAAATAACAAAAATTATGTTCGTATGAGCGAGTTGCCAACTCTGGTGACGGAGTTTTTAGGCCGCCTAAAGGCCTCCGTCGTGGCTTAATGACTTAAAAGCTGGGACCGACAATTTAACGTGCTCTCCGAAGGATTTATGTGGACCAACCACCAAATTACCAAACTATCATCGTTCTCTATACCTTACTATCTAAATAGTCATCAATTACAATGAGTTTAACAAGAAAGTCAATTACATGCCAAACAAATAGCTCAATTTGATCATTACACAAATATTCATTCATCAGAAATGCATGGTCAAACATTTCAACTTCGTTTTAATCGTTAAATTCATGCACGATTTTGTTCCACTGTTCCATTCAGCAAGTTCTGACATTCTGACATCAAACATTTTCAAACGAAATTGGCTTGTGACTGATTTTCAATAATAGATGCATTGTACATTATTCACCCCAATTATTCGTTTAGCGGTGAAATAAAGAAAAAGTATTTTGTGAATTTAAATCTTTTTATCAGATGTTTACTTAACGGTAGGCTGTATGCCTGGGACATTGATAAGTCCCTCTCAACAATATCCCCGGTGGCTGGCGTAAAGGCTTGCCTAGCACCTAAACCAACCTCTCAGGTTATGGCGCCCCCACACTGTTGTTAAAAATGTTTAAAAAATGTCACAATGTTATAAAAATGTTTTCATGTTAGGTAATGTACGTAAACACTTATAAAGGAGCTTTCTATAGGAGCCCTCAAAATATCTAACAATCCCTAACATAGGTATGTTAATAAATATACTAATGTTAGAAAATGTTTATACTTAACAAAATTTACAGCAGTGTGGGAGCACCATTATGGCTGATTCAGCCACAAGAAAGACATCGTCAATGCGGGTCTGACACAGCCGCGGATTTTCTAACTGTTTTCCTTCACCGATTAGAGCCCGAAATTTCATATTTTCCGCAACAAAATAATCCAAAACCTAATGCACGGCTGGAATTCGGACTCATGCCCTCCAGATCGAAATCGAGACACTAAACCTACCACTTTGCCAACGCGGCTCTAAGTGAAACCCTTACGACTGGCAGTGGCTTGAATATTGTAAGTAAGTATTTTATTTTATTTTCTGTAAGTAATTATAAGTATTACCTACCTAGGACCTAGGTACCTTAAACCAACAGCAACACTGTGCCCGTTACGTGTCTGTTACACTCAATGTCTGTAGATACACATACATACATCAAATCACGCCTCTTTCCCACAGGGGTAAGCAGAGACCACGGATTTCCCTTGCTACGATCCTGACACATTCACTCTCATCACATTTTTCATACAAGCTCGCCGGTTTAGGGTACTTTTGACCTGGCCTTTCTCCAAAACATCACCAATCTGATCCAGGTATGTTCGCCTAAGTTCCCCTTCCAGCTGTTCCATTCACACTCGCCTCATACACTGTAGATATTAACATAATGTACGTAGCAGATATTGCTCTCAAAATGCATATTAACTTAATGATACGTACATGTCCGTAAGAACCTACATTAAATTATTTATGGGTATCGTTATCGTGATACTATGTAATAGGAAAGTAGGCAAGTACTACAATGTCGCAACTTTTATTTTCTAACTCGTAAACCCCGTAATCTCATCGTCACGGTAGATCCGTCACGGAATCCACTATACATACAAACTAATCTTACTTTCTATACATACATATTTGTATAATTCATTCATAATCCTTTGAAAGTAGTGTGGGTTGAACTGATTTTGGAGACGACTTTTTATAAGTACCTACCTAGCTGTTGAAATAGTTTTACGTTACAACCGATTTCTAAAATGAATTTTATTTAACCAACCGTATCTTGTATACAACAAATAAAAGACGCACAGAACATAAGGAGCGAAGTACAATGGGCGGTCTTATCGCTATGAGCGATTTCTTCCAGACAACCTTAGGATACTTCGGTACCTACTGGAATTGAACTTAGACCTACCTAAAGTTCTGGGTAATTTTAGAGAACAGAAAATGATTTATGTCTCGTTGGTAAACCTCATGATTAAAAAATAAATAAAATCAAAGTCAAAAAATAATTTATTCACTAGGACCTCTGCATCACATTAAACAATTTTAGAGGTACATTATGTACCAAATGTTTACTGTACCTAAGTGTGTAATGTATGTAGGTAGGTACAGTCAGCGTCATCAATCGGTATCCCCCTATTGATTTGAACAAAGCCCCTTTTCATTTCAACCTTGGATTTCAGTCGGGTATTATAACAGCTATTGCTTCGGCTCGTTTAGGAACTCGAGCGAAATTAGATTTCCATAAGTAAGCAAGGAAGTTTTTACAAAAGTTGAGATCAACGGCTTGCAAACCGACCTCTTACTAGGGGGATACCAATTAATGACGCTTTCTGTACCTACCTACTAAAAATTATACCTACTCAGGTAAGTACCTCTAGTTTTATCTAAAGGACGTTGACTAATGAATCACGAAAATGGAGACCAAACTTTGGGGATTCAGGCACGATTCTGATTACCGGATACAATCTTATACAAGTGTAATAAACGGGTGTTCATTCATTCAATTCATTCACAGATACATTAATTAATTATGCTAATTTTGAGTACTCCTATGCACGCATATAGTTCCCGGCGATTAGTATGGCATATATTTTTTACAGCAACCCTAAAAAATACATCCTTGTTAAAAAAAATATCAAAGGCAATGTTACGGCACAGGCTGGCTACACTGTCAGCTTTTTTATGATCAAAAAGAGGCTCATTTTTATTCAAAACCAGTGTAAGACGATTCATATTTTTTTCGATAAGTTCTCTATCTTTTCTCCTTCTGTAGAACAAATCTGGCAGTTCCCCACCCTACCATTAGGCAGAGACATAAATGTTCTGTGTCATCCGCACTAAAGTGTTGTACTGTGATGCAAACGTATGAAGAAAAGATGTTTCTTTGCTTCATACGTACTTCAAGTACCTACTTATTCTTGAAATACCGACACGAGACAACCAACAACAATGTGTAAAGATTTGAACAGCCTGGGGACTTTATTGATACAAAATATCTTTGCGCAGCTGTAAAATAAGCTAAAAAGTTATATTTTACGTCATAACGCCAGCGCCATAAGAAAACATTGATGAAAAATTGACAAATATTTTTATTTAAATGTTCTTCTGTCAAAATTATAAAACATTCTTTATATTAATGTATCGGACCGGATTATTTACCAAAATAAATTACTTTGTAGCTAGTGCTACGAGAACTGTAGCTCTAGCTACGTCTCATAGGCGGAACGTGACAGTTTTTCGTGCGTGCAGCCGGCGTTCATCGATTTATAAGACGTTAATACGTCAAAAATAAGGACGTGTGTAAGCACATTCCGTGAACTACACCTCTAGTTTATCGCCCCTTTAGAGGCATCAAATCGGTTTCCTATCTCGCAACAGTCGATCATGCGAAACCAATCCATGTTTGTAAACATTACCGATAGATAAATCATTTCTATTTCACTAATAACAGGGAAGCATGTGTTAGATTACGAATTCGACAATTTATTTACGATTACAAAGAATGTTACGATCGATTATAGGATTACATATCGTTTGAATAATTTATTGCCGTTTGTTAGATAATATTTAGTCCTAGTTATTGTTTCTGATAACATTATGTGGCGGCTAGCCATGAACCTACTCATATGTAGCAAATTGGGCTGAAGGAAATAAAAAGGAACGCCGGAGTCTGTATTTCCAGAAAAGTATAATTTGGGTGTCTTCAAATCGAGAGTCAATAGGTTCCTTCTAGGTAAAAACATTAGGTAGGTAAAAGTAAAATGTCACACAAACCAACGTTTACTTTTGATGTAGATTGTACCTTGGTCTGACCTTCTTTTATTGATAAGGTAGAGTACACTCTCAAAAATCTTCAAATCGTGACTTTCTCTTCGAATAAGTATTTTGAAGTCTTCTGTCGTTGTGATAGAGCTCAGATTAAATTGGCTGTGTTAGGAATAAGATATCTTGAAACGTATCAGGTGAAACATTGATCAAGCGTGCTTTGTGACTTAATGACCTCGCAAAATTGGCGTTCAGTCGCCGCGTGTAGTCGCTGCGACATGACATGACGCTCTGTTTGCGCTGGTTTGCGACTAATCGCGATGTCGCCTCGTCGCGTTGGCGTCGTCAACCGTCTGACTGATTTACCTGTTGCATGCAAGTGTCGTGCGTTTAGTAGCTGCGACCGACCGAGCGTGCGACTGCCCCGTCTATCGTTGCGACGGCTTTGAACTAAAATGTTTGAAAAATTGTCGCCCTGTTGTCGGCGTCGTCGCATCTAAGTCGCCGAGCTGTCGCTATCCCTTGTCGTTCTGTGTGCGCAGTCTCTTAGTTTGATATTTGAAACCTTGGAATTGTCTTCTTGATTTCAATGTAATGTATCTGAGTACCTACACTACGCGACAGATTCAGATCAAAATATTCGTATTTCTATCAATCAACTATAGATACCTACCTATAGTCGTATTGCTCATTATACGGACTAAAATTGAAGGAAAAAATGTCATTTTTCCTTCAATTTTGATTAGTTTTGATACGTTTTATGTCAAAATTGAAGGAAAAATGTCATTTTTTCCTTCAATTTTAATCCGTATAATGAGCAATCCGACTATACTATAAGTCGTATTGCTCATTATACGGACTAAAGTGAAGGAAAAAATGTCATTTTTCCTTCAATTTTGACATAAAACGTATCAAAATTAATTAAAACTGATCAAAATTGAAGGAAAAATGACATTTTTTCCTTCAATTTTAGTCCGTATAATGAGCAATACGACTATAGCTGCGACTTTTAAGAATTATTTGATACAGAAGCCGATGTTTGCAAAAAAAAAAACAAAGTCTATGATAAATTCAATTTTTTTTTTTAGAAACGCACTGATAGATTTTTTAGCCAGAAAAATGATAAGTAACTAAACAAAATAAAAAAAGGTACCTACGCGATAAAATCCCATAATAATAATTATCATTATGATAACTATCTGATAGAAGGAAGTCGGTTAAAAACAAGTGGCTAAATTAAAAATTTAAAAAAACCGACTTCAATACAAGCTGTTATTGGGTAAGGCTAAGGGTGAGCTGATTAAAATGAGCCCAAACATGGATGTTCTACTGTTATTCACTGAGAAGTTCCATTGATCAGGTCCTGACTCCATCATCAGATCAGCCAGCCGTCACCTTATTATTACATTGTAGTCGAAACTTGACCGACATGCTGAGTTCCAAGTTTCAGCTCAATCGGCCAATTTACTGAGGAGTTCTGTTGAACAGCTCCTGACTCCATCATCAGATCAGTTCAATGTTACCATAATATTGAATTGTCATCGATAGCCTACAAAGCTTTTAAAAAATACCCTAATCGCTTCAAGTGTGCCTATAAAATTTGAAGATTTACCTCGATTTCTCCAAGATCCCATCATCAGATCCTGACCTGATGACCAAAAGGACCAATAGGAAAGTGTACCCTTTCAAACAAAAAAAGAATTTTTGAAATCGGTCGAGGCGTCTTCGAGTAATCGGTGAACATACATAAAAAAAAAAAAAAAAGATTCTGATGAACTGAGAACCTCCTCCTTTTTTCGAAGTCGGTTAAAAAGACTGTATGGCATCCACTATGTGATTGCGATATTTCTTTGGTTAAACTATTAATAAAATAAACGGTCTTCCAATTGAAAATTTTTATTTTTACAATGATAAAAATAATGCTATTTCGTAAAATGTTTATAGGCTTAGCTTAGGTGAAAAGATGCGAAATTTTATAGGGATATTAGGAGTGTTAAAGTTTAATGTTGTGGAAGAAATTGCTATAAAATCTTAGAACTTGCTTTATGTCATGCTTACCTGCAATGTCCGTGTTTTCTCGTAACACTCAGCACATAACAGACACTAAACTTACCTAGATTAGCTATAACAACCACTTCCACCAACTGACTAACCGGTCGTTTTGGAACTGACCCTTACAAAAGTTACCTAAAGCTCTTTCAACTTGACTAGACTGACTAGACTAGTAATCTTTGGAGTCACTGAAAGTTTTGTTTAAAGATTTTTTTTTACCCGACTACGGCGAAGCAAAAAGGAGGGTTATGAGTTTGACCGGTATGTATGTATGTATGAATGTTTATCTGTTCCCTCATAATTAAAACTTACCTAATCAAGATAAGGACTTCTCACTCTTATTCATTTTTCTGATTCAAGCCATCGTAACACTGGCACATAGGTAATGTTGTAGGTAGGTATATATCCTGAAAAGTAATAGGTACCTACCTACTGGTTATGAAATTTAAACTGACTGAATTGAGTGGATGGTGGCAAGGCTAGGTACCTACTTCAACCATTGTTCCAGATAACAACATCTTAAAGCTGCAAATGCTGAAATAGATTTGTATAAATATTCCAAAATGTTTTTGGTTGCAGTAACCAAAAGGTGTCAACCGAAAAAAAAAACCATAGATTGTGTATCTAAATGTCGCTAAGAAAAAAGTTAAAGATGGAAATTTTTTTTTTTAAATTTGAAACGGTTGTTATTGTTCAGTACGGAACCTTGCGGAACCCTTCGTGCGCTTGAATCTTACTTGGTCTCTTTTTTAACCGTTGTTGGTGAACATGGGTCCATCACGGTACACTGACCGAAGAACGGCCACAGCACGTATTTAGATCATAACTGTAGATTTAAGTTGATCACAGTTTACGTAAGATGCGCCGGCGCCGGTGTGCAGTGTTATATTAGTGGTTAAGATAAGAGTGTAATTTGGTGCTCTTTCAGAACGTAGTACCTAGGTAATTTACTTCCTTCTTTTGAGGTATTATTAAATTAATAAGCACACCTCAATAAGAATTTAATGAAAACAAATACAAAAGTAAAAAATAACCAACAGTCACGAGCGCTTCAGTTTCTGACTCTCACAAACAGACAAATTAAATAAATAAATAAAATAATAATAAAATTAGTCTGGATTAATTCAGGACTATGAAGGATAATTTAAAATACCTACCTATTATTAATATATTATCTAGGTACTGTAGCGACCTCTACCTGTCGCTAGATGAACTACATAGACATGCTACGCACTACGAGCTTCAGCGCAGATGGCGCAACGCAAAATCAGAGTTCCTGGATCGCGCAAGTGAACTACACAACGCCGATCGCGTTATATACAACGACGCGAATTGCCATATGTCCCACTTGCTGGGGGGGAAGGGAGCCAACTGTCACACATGACATATTTTTGACATAATGATGATATATTACTGTCATACATGAAAACTTATAGTGATACCACTATCATAATTTTATGTTCCCCGATTTGAAAATATTTTGTTGAGACGTGTAGCACACTTTGTCTTTAGGTAATCAATAAATCTTAAAATTGTAACGATTTTATTTATAGAAAGTGATCTCCCCCCAATTCTACTAGATGACAACGCCAATCATTCCGCTGCGTTTTGGTTCGATCTCATAAATGTCAGCCATTTGGTGAATAGTAGATAGCTTTTCAAAAATGTGTTCTGCCAAAGTCCAAACCTTAGCTAAAACCTCACCACAACTGAGTCGTTTGTCATTAGTAGAATAGGAAACAGTCGAAAATCTAAAGTTTAGTTGAGGTTTTGCTTGAGGTTGATAAAAAGTTTGGTACCTACTAGAATTGACACCCTGCTAATTAGTTAAGCAAGTAGTTAACTTTACAAAGTAGGGACCTACATCACCTACATCTTTAGATTTCTCAACATGTTCTTACATTTATAGAAATATACCTACCTACCTAATATATTTTACTAGCAGCGTCCTCGCGGCGGCTTAGTTTTTGTGTGAGAAAAAGAGAAAAATGATGTTGCTTGTCACAATTTTTACATTATAAACTTTTAGTTAATCTTAAAATAAAGCTCTATCTACTTACTCTAAAAATCTGTACCTACCATAAAATATTGCGAGAAAATATACTGGTATCACTACTACCAAATTTACTTTTGACATGACTTTCATAGGGATTGATAAATATCGATATTGGAGATGTCGATGTTTTTTACACTAACAGTAGAAAATGTGTAGGTACCTATATTAGGTTAAAAGTTTTTTACCATTTCTATCCAAAAAAATACTTGTAATAAAATACTAGGTAAAATCCAGTTGATCTCATGTCTTGTTAAGCTTATAATTGTTGATTATAAAATTAAATAAAAAAAATATTGCTGAACATTTCACACAGCGCCATCTAGCCCCAAACTAAGCAAAGCTTGTACAATGGGAACCAGATAACTGATAGAATACTTATATATCTTTTGTAAATACATACCTACATAGAATACTTTATAACACCCAGACACAGAACAAACATCTATGTTCATCACACAAATGTTTGTCCTGAGTGGAAATCGAACCCACGACCTACAGCGCAGAAGGCAGAGCTACTACCAACTGAGCTAAGAAGCCAGTCAAATTGTACCTAATTGTACCTAGAGTCCGCGTCAGCACTAAGTGCTACGGCAAAAGCGGGAACTAATAGTTTTATTTACTTTAATAAGCTCTTTTAGTCACGGTCGTTCAGTTGTTCTGATGTGTAGAATTAACTAACGTACAAACTTGCATAATTATGATTGTTCAAGCCGCATTTGGACAGTTAGTAATTTTTAACCTAACCTAGCTCTGTGATAGCAGCGCCGCGTCTATCGGACTTCAGTGGGGGCGCGCACTCTACCTATTGTTATAATGTTCAAACGGCTGAACCGATTTTGATTAAGCATGTCTATGAACCATTACTAATAAAAAACCTGCTTTCAAATAAATAAAAACCGCATTCAAATTGGTTCACCCTTTTAAGAACTACGGTGCACACATACAAACATAAACACACACAGCGGTCAAACTTAGACACCTCTTTTTGCGCCGAGGGGCGGGGGGAGGGGGGGGGGGTTAGAAATAAGTCAACAAAAAGTTTATAAGTACTTCATCATAATCATCCGCAGCACAACTCGACTTCCCCCATTGCAGGATATAGGCCTCTTTTTGGTCGTGCCACTGTGTTTGTTCTCGGCTTTGTGCTAGGCTCATCCACTGCGTGCACCAGCACGACATTGTCGGGCGCATTTTACTTACAATATAATTACAACAAATAAATTATAGAAAAAGTAGGTAGGCACACGAAAACGTTGAAAATCTTAATAAGATACTTAGGTGTGATTTAATACTATAAAAATTATAATTATGTTGTTATGTGCCAATTTGCACAACTACACAACTACCTAGGTACAATACAACATAATTTAGTATATTATGTAACTTCAAGAAACTTAATGTAAATGGTTTTATCGATATCGATAAGGAGTAATAATTGTACATTACCTCATCGTAATGCATAGACTCGCCACGTCAATTATGTACCTTCGTAAACCTAAGTTATTCAAAATTCGAACTATTGCTAATCGCAATAAGGCTAAACATAATTTTAAAAACCGCATTAGTATCGTGGTACTGTCTCTCAAGACAGTTGTCATTAGACAGTAGTGCATGAGTGATGTCCAAAATATAGTAATTATAGGTCTACCGGAATCTCATGGCAAATGAGGAAATAAAAATTTATTGCGTGCAATACTGGGGAAATTGGATTAAACGATCTTGATACTTTAAAATTTTTATTTATGCTAAAGATTAATGAACATGAAGTATATATGGTATGTGTATGAAGAATATTGTTATACATCGGGTTTTTCATAGGAAAATAAGTCATGAAAAATAAATCAATCGTACATTACTTTATGTACTAATTTATTATATATCATTTAAATCATACTAAAACTTAACATTCAGACTAGAAAACAAGAACCAAGAACTCCTCTTGCATTTTTTGTTCTTCATCAGATGATGAAGATAAAGAGGTATTTATTATAAATCGCTCTTCCAGCCTCTCAATTACTCTATCTTGCTTGATGAAATCGTTTTCAATTTTCTTTACATGTTCACAACATTTTCGCCATTCCTCACCACCAATTTGAGAGAACGCTTCTTCTGTTAATAATTTTATGTCACTCGCAGGCCTATTTACATTTTTATCAGCAACTTTTTGCTTCATTATACCCCAAATCATTTCTATGGGATTTAAGGTGCAATGATAAGGCGGGAGCCTTAAAACTTCATGACCGTGCGATTTTAATACTTCATCTATCTCATATACAATTCGTCGTATAGTAGTACCGGAAACACCTATAAAGAAGGTACAATTAAATAAGAAAAATATAAAATAAACTAAAGTATCAAACCAACTCAGTCCAA
This sequence comes from Camptogramma bilineatum, assembly GCA_958496255.1. Taxonomy (NCBI): domain Eukaryota; kingdom Metazoa; phylum Arthropoda; class Insecta; order Lepidoptera; family Geometridae; genus Camptogramma; species Camptogramma bilineatum. The sequence goes on from OY292460.1 coordinate 4,131,109, forward strand.
CTTACCGGTCAACTCAACGACACGCTTTAAAATCAAAGATTGAGTTTGATTTTCGCCTTCTTCTTCGCTTATTTTACGATACACATTGAAAACAATATTTCTCGCTTGAGATCGAAGTGGCTTTTTCGACATTGTCCCAAAAACAACAAAATAACAAGAAGAAATCACTAGCACTAGCAAAATTTCAGCAGCGGTTGACAGATCTCGTAATTTGATTAGACAGGTAATGATTGACATTGCCATATGAAAATCACAATTTTTTATTTTTTTTTTATGCCATGAGATTCTGGTAGACCTATAATAGACATTGCTAGGCAATTATAGACCGTATCCACCGTATCCGTTACGATTGAAAATTAAACAGAGATGTGACGGCAGGCGATGCGATCTTTTTCATTTTAGTCGTATATTTTTTGAATCGATGTTTTAACCTCAGTTAAAATAAAATAATGTTTATTGAAGTAGAAAATCAGCTAAAACACAAAAAAACATTTACATAATGAAATGTTACACCATATTTTAAAGATTTGAGGTGTAGTGGATTTTTATTGCACTGGTATAGCACCATAAACTGGCATTTTCATGGAGCACCTTCCTCGGTGATAACGATACGGAGACTGATAAGAATCGATTATTAGGGTAGTTTTTATTGACGGTACCTGATTTTGATTTGTCAAAGTAATCCTAGCCGTTGGCTAGAGGGGTAAGATTGGTAGGATCATAAAGGCGCGTCCCGTTCTTTCGTCCGAGTATACAACCAACCGACAACAACTGTCGGTCGAAAGACCACGGGCAAGTGGACCAGATGGGCCGGCCCGTTGCAGAGGAACCACCTACTCTGCCTTTGGAAAACGATTCCACCCTGTTCCCCAAAGGTACCTTTTACACTAAACATTGAACTGTATCTATGAGGTGTTTTTTTTAAACTTACTCCCCCTTACTTATGAAAGATGTTTAAAGTTAAACACTGGTTGAACAACGTCCTGTCTCTGTTTGTCACTATCCACAAATAAAGACAGGACGTTGTTTAACCAGTGTTTCACTTTAAACATCTTTCATAAGTATGGCCCACTATCAACACCTTCACTCTACAGCACTTTTATAGAAATAACAAGTTCCCCTTCCGGAAATTTAATTAAACAAAACGAAATTCAAAAAATAATTGCGATTAGGTACATAAATAATAATTCGTATTACATCAATTAGGTACGTTAATCGAACTGTAATAAAGCAAACATAACAATGTAATGCCGAATAATGTCCAATGTTTAACATGCGATTGAAACCGAAAGCTAGCGTGGAACATTCAACCTTATTGACTTGGTAATTAAGGCGACAAAAAAGTTGTTCCAGTAACTAAATCTGAAGTAGGTAAGGTGCAGCGGGGCAATTCTGGCAGCGGGGTAATTATGTCAAATGGTTATATCTCTCGTTCTATGACTTATACCTCGAAGAGACATCTATGTACGCGTAGAGAAATGTTTTGTTCATTCATAAACGATAGGTGGCATTTCTAGCGCAAAAACTGACTGATTGGCAGCATCATTTTGACAGTCACCTATTTTTCGGAGGGTGTAAAAATATTAGCTCCTCGAGTTTTTGTAATAATTAAGTGGTTTTCGCGGTTTAATTGAAAATTAAACAAGCTAAGGAGGTGTATTTTAGACTGGAGATTATTTTAATCGTACTAGTTCGTTTCCACTCATTGTTTCTTCTGTGTTATTGCATCCGCTATAATTACCCCACAAAGTGTTGATTTTATGTAATTTTATCGAAATCGGTTGCCATAATTGCCCCACCGATTTTGTATGAAGTTGCCAAAAACCAGTGATGTCCACAGCATTGAAGTAAACGTCGATAAAAATAATACTTATCTAATCGAGCGAGTGAAGATCTCAGGGTTAACTAATGCGACATTGCTTTGTATAAGTATTTGTTTGTGGCTTTGTTTGAGCTTAATTAAACCATAGTCGACACGCATTAAATTTTCGATCGAGCGAGCGAAGCGAACGAAGATCTTAGTGGCAAGTATGGCGATTTTGCTTTGTATGTTTGTATGTTTCACGAATTCTTATTTTCGCATAATTGTCGAATCGTTCATCCAATCTGACTAAAACTTGGTAGGTCAATAGGTTGTGCTATGGCAATGAAACGGTGGAGCATATGAGCTTAATCGATAAAGGGGTTGTCAAGATATTGGGTTCCCAAGGGGGTAAAAAAACTAACAAATTTATTGAGTGGGGTGTTATGAAAGATCTTTATTTGTAGGTACATTCCAAAATAGTTATCATTTTTATTCTAGGATGAATACTTTTTGAAATACGACATAAAAAATTTGACACAACATTATGTATTGCATGCTTGCCAGTATTATTTACCACTAGCAGACGTCCGCGGCTTCGCCCGCGTGCACTACTATTTTTTTTTTCCAACGGGAACCATGCATTTTTCGGGATAAAAAGTAGCCTATGTCCTATTCCCGGTCATTATCTATCTACATTCAAAATTTCATCAAAATCAGTTTAATAGTTACTGAGATACGTGGGAACAAACATTCACACACACGGACTTTCGCCTTAATAATATTAGTAGGATAGGATTAGTAGGATAGTAGGATAACAAGCTAGCGCAATAGACATACTTGGCAGTAGTAGCACTTGAAGGTATAGGGGTAATCAGAAGAAAGTCCAAATGTAAGTGATCTACGATTCGCGAGATCTCAGTTCGGGGCAAATATATTTCATACATCATTTTTGCGCGAGATTTTTGCGGATTCTCCGTTTATCGATAGTCAGGGTCCCAACACTAGCATGTATGGGAGACTAAAGAGTGATGCCAGAATTACCCCACAAAAATTTTAACAGGTTTTTTATAGAAACTGGACCATCGTAGGAGATTAGAATGTTCAAATTCGCGTGTATTGTGTTGCCTAGTTTGTAAAGCTTCTGGATTTAGTATCATAGCATCATTGGTTCGAATAATATCACCACCTGACGGAATTACCCCGCTGAGGGGCTATTCTGGCATTTTCCAGTTTTTAGTTAAAATTGTGTTATTTCACCATTTAAATATGCTTTTTCTTTAACAAAAATACAACAAAGAAAAAGGCAGATAAATGTTACATAACACCAATTTGTCAGAATTAGCGTAACTCAATAAGGAACGAGAGCATTGAAGTTTTAAATTTTGACTAAAATTTTTCGGCCAGAATTGCCCCGCTGCACCTTAATTGTTTATGAGTTAATGTATCTTTTTATTATTTATGATACAAAATACAAATATGGTTTAGGTAATTGGTCATCACGCACGAGTATTTTAATTGTACGGTCATGAATAAAAATAACGAAGAGATAATATTACTTATTATATTTAGTTATAAGTACTAGCTTCCGCCCGCGGCTTCGCTCGCGTGGTACAAGTAACATTAAGTCCTATTCCCGGTCATTCTCTATCTCTATTTTGAATTTCAGCCAAATCGGTTTAGTAGTTGTCGAGTTACAGAGGAACAAACATACTCGTACATCCATCCGTCCAAATTATGTCAGCTAGTTACTCTGGAGTAAGATGAGTTTTGGTCGATCCAGCCTTAATTCGAAATACAATTGTTTAGAAAGCGCAACCGAACATTACTATGTGCAAACAAATTATCCTGGTTATAAGGTATCAACTTTACAATGCCAAAATATTCAAACAAACAGTAACAGTGCTCTGGTGTAAAAACTTAATCCAGTTTGGTCGAAGTTATAACACGCGAAATGCGATCACTAACCTCATTGTTTATTAATTGGATTAGCGAGTAGATCGGGGATAAGTGGATTAATTTATCGAGAATAATCAATACATTACTTTAGTTAATTGACTTTTAGATGACGGATTATTCGAACAATTAGTTGAAAAAATTACTTTTAGGAGCAATTAGGCACAAAGTGAAATTGATACGAGTTTTGAGTTATTGGACAAAAAACGGGCACAACTCTTTTTCACGAGCAAATCTATTCAGACAAAAAATTTAATGCGCGAAGAAATTTTCTCAAAGCTTGTCCGAAATATGGCAAATTGTAGTGCAACATGATTTCAGTACTTAGGTACAAAAGATCTGCACAAGTTGCGAATAAACTCAATGAATTACTTAATAAATAAACTTTCTGAATGATTGACTAATTTCAGTGTGTCACTTTTCGAGAAACATTTGTATTAGGCCTTGTGCCGAAAAAAGCTTTTAAATTATTAGACACCTATTTTATCCGTTCTTAGAAAAACTGCAGCTAAAGCTGTCAGTTTTAAATATTGTATGGTAGGTACTTAACTGAAATAGAGTAAGACCGGAACATAGCTGATTAGTTTTCTTGAAGGCTTCATTCAGAGGCAAATTCAGTCGAATGGTAAAGTCTAATGCTATGGTCTAATAAAAAGCAAATTATCAACTTTTGAAAACGAAAATTTCAACCCTGACGACCAAGGATTTTGTGGCCGAATTGGTAAAGGCACTCCGGCTAAAGGAGGATCGCTTGTATCATTGCTGGTTCAAAATCAAATCCCGTCGGAATTATAAGATTTTTCATTTTCAAATGTAAAAATACCTAAGTGTGGTTTATCACTACAAAAATTAAAAAAATATCAACCTTTGTTTTAAATACCATAGCTCTACTATCTAATGTTATAATTACCTACTTAATTTGATCTTGAACTTTTCATCAACAGACACCTTACATACGAGTACAATAATGAATTATGTAGGTAGGTATTCCTAGAACAAAGAGCCATAATTTTAGTTTTATTCACAACAGACTGTACAATGAAGTCTAAACTCTCACGTCTCAGTACACTTGGAGACAAGAAAAGTACCTACCACCTGAATTTTATGCCCATTGTTTGATAAACTACCACTAACAATAGTCACCGTTTATAAAATCAGACATAAAAGCAATTTGATGTTATCTTTATTTTTTTCACAGGACAGGGAAACGTTCACTTTTAAAACTAGGTAGTAACTCGCACTTACCAAAATTTTAATATTTTCTGACATTAAGACATACCTACAATGTTTAGAACTCTATTATTTTAATTATGAGATGTGATGATCAAAGATTGTGACGGAATAGTAGTAGGTAGCTCAAAACGTCAGTTTTACGTGGTTTTACGGACTTTACGGCATAAAAAGATTTCTTAATATTGAATCAAATGAAAATCTGATTTATGTTTTTTTTTGCTTTGTCAGGTAAGTGAGGTCGTTGATCGAGTCGCTAACAAAATCGGTTTCAATAACTATAACTTTAAAGACTTGCATTGTCCCGCAGAGTCAAAGTGTTGTCTGGTTTGACCTAACATCGTATTGTAAGTCCCAAGGATGTCGTCAATTAAATCGTCATGTTTTTTATAGGTCGGTAGGTACTAATAAGGTTTACAGATTAGTTTTTTAGCATATGGCCCACCTGATGATAACCACTTGATCATTATCATTTAGGTATTTCTTCTATTAAATACTTCATGTACATTATTAAAAATTACATTATAAAAACTGAAACTTTATAAAGACTTTTGCATTGTCCTGCAGTGTTACTGGCGTCTGTGGAAACTGCATCAAATCAGTACAAATAACTGAAACTTTATTATGACTTCTGCATTACCCTCCCTGCAGTGTAATACAGATGTCTGAATAAATTACATCGAATCTGTACAAATATTTATATGTACCCACTACTTTTGCATTGACCTGCAGTGTATTACTTACAGTGATGTCTGGGTAAACTACGTAAAATCGGTAAGAGTAGATAAGTACCTATAAGTAACTTTACTAAGATTCTTGCGTTGGTGTTTGGATAAACAGTAACGATAGTTTATTAGTCTCTCACTGCTGGACATTCGATATGTCGAATCGGTATAAATAATTGTAACTTTATTATCATTGTCCTGCAGTGTAATAGTGGTGTCTGGTTTAACTACATCCTATTGTGAGTCCCGCGGGCACGTGAGCGCCTGCCGCTGACACGTCAATTATCTGCACGTTTGGTGCATTTTCATTGTGCCCCTACTTTATAATGAAGAGAATTATAATTATAATGAATAATTAAACAATGGAACAACTACGTTTAAAAACGAAACAACTTAGAATAATCACGACTGTATCCCCTAGGCGCGGTAAACATTCTCTCAGATTGGGTCCTTTGAAGGAGTCCAAGATTCCCTTAAAACACTTTCAAATGTATGCTTGTATTGTAGTTTAGAAGGTAACGTATGGAATACTTCCATACGTTACCGTTTGAGCTCGTTAATGCGCATACCTTTACCTATAGGTAATTTGAAAATTGGAATTAAAAATTTCATTGACGCTAGGCCAGATTAGAACAGACAGATTAGATAGAACCCACGACCTTAGGATCCAACCCTTAGGACCTTAGGATGAGGCAATACCCCACACGGCCAACACACCGCTTTTTGATTCGCTAAAAATAGTTTACAACATTGGGTCCGCCAACTTCACACGTACCTAGGTATTGAATCTTTCCTGTAGATAGGATTTTTTTAAGCTGAGAGAATGGCTAAGTGTTGCAGCCTTCCCTATAAATACAGGCATACCCTTCCTGGCAATAACGCCTCAACCGCAGAATTAATTTAATTTTTACTTGTTTTTAAAACAATGTGGTGTTGAATTGGAAAGAAAATTCGTTCCGATTTTCATAGAAGTAATTTGATGTTTACTATGACATTACTTTTAAAATAGTAGAATAGTTTAGTGACTGTACCTACTGGTGCTTAGGTATAATATAACGTTTACAAGTCTAGATTTAGATTAACTCGCTCACGTTGGCACTAGAATAATTTGTCACGCACGAGCTACCATGCTTTACTACATAATAATGATAATGATAGCCTTTATTAACAATCTGAAAGTACAATGCATCTTAATTCTACTTAATGTTACTAAATCTAATTTCTTAATAAACTGTATTTCCTATTCGACACCGGTTTCGTGATTGTCTTGCTTTCCAGCATAGGCCTCCCCAAGTGTTCTCCACAAAGATCTGTCTCTTGCTTTTCTCGTCCAAGTCGTTCCCGCCACCTTTCTTAAATCATCTTCCCATCTTCGATGTTGTCTGCCTTTATTCCTCTTCTTATATCTGGGACACCATTCTGTTACTTCTTTGGCCCATTTTTCTGTCTTACTTCTTATTAGATGTCCAGTCCATTTCCATTTTAGTTGATGGATTCGGTATTTTATATCTATAATCTTTGTTTGTTTTCTTATTGTTGTTAACCGAACTTTATCTTTTAATTTTATGTTGAGTATACTCCTTTCCATTCTGTGTTGACAAGTTTCTAATGATTTAATGTTTTTGTTTGTGCAGCTCCATGTCTGACATCCATAGGTCATGCTTGGTAGAATACATGTATTAAATACTTTCTTTTTTCCTTTAATTGGTATATCCGAGTTTTTCATGACTTCTTTTAAAGCCCAATACCTCTTCCACCCTATGTTTATTCTGTTATTAATTTCTTTTGTTGTGAGGTCTGTGGGAGATATTATTTGGCCGAGGTATGTATACTCGTTTACGTATTCCAATTCAGCTACGTTGTTAGGTTTAATAGGTATTTTAATGTGGTTTGTCATCAGCTTTGTTTTAGAAGTGTTTATTGATAATCCAACCTGTTCGCTTTCCTGAACAAGTTGTTCAATCATGTCCTGTAGAGACATTGGGTCTTCGCAAATTAGAATAAGGTCGTCGGCGAATCTCAGGTGGTTTAATAACACTCCATTAACATTTATACCATATTTACTCCATTCTAGCTGGCGAAATACATGTTCTAGGGTTGCAGAGAAAAGTTTGGGTGATAAAGGGTCCCCTTGTCTAACTCCACGTCTAATGGGGAAATCTTCTCCTATTTTTTCTGTGCGTATTTTCGCTTTCATATTTTTGTAAATGTTCTTAATTATACGAATGTACTTATTATGGACTCCTTGTGAGGTAAGAGCTTCCCATATTTTCTGGTGTTTAAGCGAGTCGAATGCTTTGTTATAATCTATAAAAGCTAGATAGTAGTTTATTCCATATTCTTTGCATTTCTGAATTAATTGTTTTATGGTATGGATATGGTCAACAGTTGAGAAACCTCCTCGAAACCCAGCCTGTTCTTTTGGTTGGTTTTCGTCTAAGGTCTTTGTTAATCGCTCTAATATTATCTTGGAGAATATTTTATATACATTAGACATTAGCGAGATTGGTCTGTAGTTCGAAATATCATCTGTTCTGCCTTTCTTATGAAGTAATATAATAGTTGACGTGGTCCATTGGTGAGGTATATATTCTGTTGTTAAAATTTCGTTAAAAATGTCCGTGAGTGTATTCAAAATGATTTGAGATGTTCCAATTAAAAGTTCGTTAGAGATGCTATCTTCACCTGGTGCTTTCCCTTTCTTCTGTGATTTTATAGCTTTAAAAACTTCATCTTTCAGTATGTTTGGAATTGTTTCTTCGAAGTCTTCCTTGCTGCTTATAGTTGACTTCGTTTGTTCGTCATTATAAAGTTCGCGATAGAAATCAGTCGCTGTTTCTAGGATTTCGTTCCTTTTTGATTTACATATTTTAGTTTTATGATGTGTTACTTTACCAATCCAGTTTGTATTTTCTTGGAGTTCTTTCCATGCATTCTTGAGTCCACCTGATTTTGCTATGTGGAATTGTATTGTTTCTGTTTTTAGTTTCAGTCTGTATTTTCTTATTTCTAAATTTATTTCTTTGCTTATTTTCGTTATCTCCTGTTTATTGTTTTTTCTGTTTTCAAATAAAAGTGCCCTTCGTTTAATCAGGTCTCTTGCTTTTGATCCTAGTCTATCTTTTAGTGTTTTGTCCCTTTCCAGTTTTTTGTTAATTTCTTTTATCTCTTTTTCTAAAGTATCGTATTTTCCTTGAACCGTCCTGATTTCATTTATTGGTATCAGCTTACTTTTAAGAGATTCTAAGACGTGACTTGGTAGTGGAAGTGTAAGTGGTAGCTTGAAATTTTGTAGCTTTCTTAACTTCTTTGGTTCCCGCATATGTAAATGACCTCTGAGTAGCCTATGGTCGGTATTATAGTTAAAGTTGTTAAGAACTTCCACGTTTAAGAAAAGCTTTGGTTTGTTCGTAGTTATGAAATCTATCTCATTTCTTACTAAGCCATTGGGAGATTCCCACGTCCATTTCCTTTTAGGTTTCCTTTTATAAAAACTATTCATTACATACAAGTTATTCTCTAACGCGTAGTTTATCAATCTTTGTCCGTTGTCGTTCCTTTTGCCGGTTGTGAAGGGTCCAAGTATTTTGTCTTCGTTCTTTTTTCTCTCGCCAATTTGGCTGTTAAAATCTCCCATCACAATAACAGTGCTGTATAGAGTCTCCATTGTATTGTTTAGGTTTTCGTAAAAGCGATTCTTAACGTCTTTCTTTGCTAACTCGGTAGGAGCGTATACCTGAACTATTGAAATTGGATGTTTGTGACCAGGAAGTATTATGTTTAGGACGGCTATTCTATCTGATACTCCTTTAAATTCTATTATATTGTTTTTTAGATACTTCCTGACCAAGAAACCAACGCCATATAGTCCTGGTATTTCATTTTTGTAGTATAAAATGTGATTTTCATGTTCTTCAATTTTTTCATCCGATCTACGTACCTCACTTATGCCAAGGATATCCCAACTAATATTATTCAACGCATGCTCTAATTCTGTTAAATTTTCTTGCGACTTTAAAGACCTTGTGTTGAGTGTTGCTATATGAAATCGCTTTCGGATCTTTGTTGTTGTTCGATTCTTCATTGTTGTTTGATTCTTCGTTGTTGTTGTTTCGTTTTTCGTTTGTGTTTGATTCTTCGTTGTGGTTTGATTCCTCGTTGTTTGATTCTTCGTTGTTGTTTGATTTTTCGTTGTTTTTTGATTCTTCGTTGTAGTTTGATTCTTCGTTGTGGTTTGATTCCTCGTTGTTTGATTCTTCGTTGTTGTTTGATTTTTCGTTGTTGTTTGATTCTTCGTTGTAGTTTGATTTTTCGTTGTTGTTTGATTTTTCGTTGTGTGTTGATTATTTGTTGTTGTTTGATTCTTCGTTGTTGTTTGATTTGTTTGATTTTTCGTTGATATGAGATCTTGGGGGGTGTGGTCAATAACCCCGCGGTGACCAACCGAATTGGGGATTTTGTTGTTGTTTTGCCATGTTTTGCCTATATTTTGTGTTTCAATTTCGTTACCGGTGTCTGATAATTCCTATGCTTTATATTGTTGAGCTGGTTTTTCATTCAAAGATGAAGATCTTGCCCTCATATACTCAAACGCATTTGTTTTATGCAGTTTAGGAGGTGCAATAATGTTTTTCGAGCCACTGAAGTGCGCTGTTGCGTGTGTGTTGTTAGGTGACGTTGAAGCCACTCTCTTTCTTTTTTCCGTATCTAGTGATTCTCTTATAACTATTTTGTTGTTTCGAATGAATGCGTTTTTTCCGTTTTCTCTTTCTTGCTTAAGTTTTTCCTGTAAATTTTTGCGTATTTCCATCGTTTCTTTCGAAAAATCTTCAGTAATATACGTTTGTTTTGGCATTTTCATCTTATTTTTCAATATTGCTATCTTTTTATGAAATGACGTAAAAGATATAAGTATTGGTCTTACTTTCTTCCCTTCTTGTTTCCTTCCCAGTCTATAATAGTTATTTATTTCGTAGGTTTCGATGTTAATATCTAGGTTTTCAAGGGTCTCTTTTATTTTGTTAAATAACTCTTGGTGATTATTTTCAGTTTCTTGTATACCGTGTAGAATCAAATTATTTTTCTTAGTTTTGTCTTCCAAATGTTTGACTTTTCCATTAAGTCTTTGTATTTCTGTTTTTAGGTATTTATTTTCTTCCAAAATCGATTGTAACTTCTCATCTATGTTATGCATGATACTTTCTGTTACATTCTGTGTAATTGTCGCAGTTTGTTTATCAAGTTCAGATTTCATCATCTGGAATAGCTTTGCCATGTCTTCTGACATTCCAGTAGTACTCATGTTTCAAATCGAACGTTTTTAACTTGCGTGGATTGGAACGTAATTCGCCCGTTCAGTTGGTACTACTTTTGTTTGTATGACGTCTTGTCACTGTCAGACTGTCACACGTCAGCTGACGCGTCTGACGACAGATAGGGAATGTCAATTGGATAATAAATAATTCTAACCTCGCAAGATTTGGTGATTTGTTTGCAGATTTATCGATTTACTCGGGTGTTTTCAGTATGTTTCTTTTTAAAAATGTGTTGATATTTCTTCCTGTGTTGATATTATGCGGTACACTGCTGGTATTATTTGTTTTTCACTGTGATTGCGATTAAAAACCGGGAGCACTTTTACGTACACTGTTGTTGTTTTGACAACCGGAAGCCGAAAAAACTTTCGCGATCTGTAGACATAATTTAAACGAACTAACGGGACATTATCGCGTAATTACTTTTGTTTATTATTTCCCGAAGTTTCGAGTGCGTTACAGCTCTCGTGGTCACGGGTAACGGGTCACGGGAAATAATAAACAAAAGAAATTACGCGATAAAGTCCCGTTAGTTCGTTTAAAGTACCTCACTATTTGTTCAGAAAACCGCATTTCTCAATACAATTTTTTGGTACTCTCTTATCTTTCGTTTTATGTTTTTTGTTAATCTTTTCAACCTTGAACTATGCAACGGTGTTGTAGTTGTGGTTTGCCAATCACACACGCAAGTGAGTGTAGATTGCCAAAACTCATGATAGGGGTACCTCAGGGTACCTACTGAACACAACGGCCACCAAATAATAATGGAGGGTAATGGGTTACCTACCTACCTAGCTAGATATAGGAAATTGATAAGTAATCTTTTCTCTTATGAATCTTCATCTGCAAATATTTGTCTCGGGTCTGAGTGTTTTCTATACCTAGGTCAACACAAGCTCTGCTTGGCTTGGGGCTATTATGATGCTGTGTGAAATGTCCTGCATTATTTATTTACTATCTGCAAACCAGGCAAAGACTTGTATTTTATATACTTAGATATACCTACCTAAGAAAAAAAAGAACACTAGTAAAATTGAAAATGAGTAGGTACTTAGTATTCAATTGAAAAGACTGTACCTAAATAAAATTATAAACGAATAGTTACGTACCTACAGTTTACCTACACTTTACTGAAGTACAATTGCCATAAATTTTACAAATAAGTAGGTACATACTTATTAATGTTCAAAGGTGGTTTTTGATTTAGGCACCTACGTTACCTTCTAACGTAGGTAACGTAAGAAACGGCACGGCAATAGTTTTAATAATGCTAATTCAGATTTAAATTTAGAGCAAAAGAAAGGCTTTTTGATAACTTTATAACTGAAATAAAAATGTCACGTAAAACAATTTAAAATGCAAGTCTTATCTCTTCATAAGATGTAAAATTAGGGTTCTCCAAATATAACATTAAAACAAATTATTCCGCCGCAACTTTAACGCAGTTTTCACGGCGCTGTGCGTTCACCGATTTTGAAAGTACCTGGCCTACAAAATTACAATTTTCTACTCTTGCCTCATATAATTCACGTTATAATTGCAGGGGATCTACCATCTGATATATGGAACATTGTGTTTATCTGTGATTAAGCAATTCAAGTGCCGGTTACTTGAAAGGAATGCATTTAACTGACGTGAAATGAAATAAAGTCATGATTAGTAACCATGTACAGTCGCATGCAATAATATGTATACCTACCTACACACACACTATACTTTATAAAACGATGTCACAGAAAACCCTATGGATGAACCCTAGGTGCACAACAAATATTGAAAAATTATTTAGCAATGCATTAATATAGAAGTCAATAGAAATAACTGATCTTAGTTGGATAGTGTTTACCTACTGTTATGTACATTCGTTTTAACTTTGTGTACCTAAGTAATATTAAGTATAATCCACCATTACTTATTATTTTTTTCTAATAATTTTAATGTCTTATGCGGAACCCCGCGAACAAATTAACCGACCTTCCTGATAAAAGATTGATAAATGATTACTTTGAAAACTATCATCAGTATCTACCTGCGGAGACCGTGCGCGTAACGTGTGAACATACCTTTACCTACTTTAAACATATTAAAAAATTATTATTAGCATATTTTCATTATGTTCGTTTGGTTTTTGCATAACTGTATACGGAAGTTCTTGTTATGATTTGAATATTATGTACCTAGTTATTCAGAATTTGTGAAAGTATTTGCATTTTAGGTACCGTAGTAGGTACATTAAAGTGTGGTACGTTCAGTGTTATGTAAAAAATGTGCGTGAATTTTGAAAGATGTGGATGAAGAGTTGAAGTTCCGACGTGTGGTTTGGGGTTTTCCAATTTGAATTTATATAAGTAGGTACACCTACAAACAGTACCTACATAATCAGTCACAACTCTGAAAGTTTCAACCGGATAGCATTAGCTATCCGGTTGATCAGGGAGTGCTCGAAATTTTAGTTGCAAGATACCAGCCGGAACGACAGACAGACAGAGAAACAAGAAAGTGACTAAATGAAAACGTTTTAATAAAATACTTAAGTTTATTAATATAATCTCTGGGCGACCGAAAATAAAAAAAAAACTCGAAAAATGAACAAAAAAAAAATGGACAAACGAAAAGTACGACTACCAAAAACTCAATGATTTACTATCTCGTTGAAAAAACCTGTCAATCAATGGCTGGGATTCGATCTCGCAGCCTTCGCTTTTCCCAGACATGAGACATAGCTAGATCAATTTTTCGCCCCCGTAAACCGCCGTACCGCAAATTTCATCGAAATAGTTAGAGCCATTTTCGAGAATGTGAGTACAAACAAACAAAATATTGCTCGTTTAATAGTTTTTACTGAAGCCAAAGTAGAGTACAGTCAGCGTCAAATTGATATGAGCGTCTAGAGTAGTCAAAATGATCTGAAATACATGAAAGCAATTTGATGCTTACATGTTTTTCAGACTATTTTGACTACTCTAGACGCTCATATCAATTTGACGCTGACTGTAATTGCTTTCATGTATTTCAGATCATTTTGACTACTCTAGACGCTCATATCAATTTGGCGCTGACTGTACCTAGTAATTGTTATGACATCATGTGAGAAGTCCTAATAAGTAAAGCATGTGATTTAAAAAAACAGTGTTGTAGAGACAACTGCTCGATATCATTCATCTTATTGACTTTATCGTTTATCGTGTTCAAGTGTGCAGCTATCATAAGAAACACAATGGCCTCTATTAATAAACTCGGATTATCTTCTGTCAAAGTTGCGCCACGCATCTATTGCCATCCTTTTTTGTTAGACAGTGACAAATAAGGATGGCAATAGTGAAATCCGTGGCGCAACTTTGACAGAAGTTAATACGAGTTTATTAATAGAGGCCAATCAGTTTAGTTGACAGCGTAGTTAGTAGAGTAGGCGTTGTTATTTTTTTTATAGGATTAACTTTAGTCATATTCAGTCCTTTTTTCACGAATTTTAGGCATCGAGGCGTAGGTATTTAGTAGCAGGTAGGTATATAAAATGAATAGGTCGAATGCTTTTGGGATTTAAAAAATAATAAAAGTAATTTGGTATAATCTCTTAAAATTCATGCTGAGGCTTTGGCAGTTATATCTATGGACTTTTTATTTAAAGAATTATCTCTTTGTCCTTGCTCCAAAATTCTACTTTCAGTCGTAGAAACAAAACAATAATTCTGAGAATTTCACCTTTTTCCCACACGAAGTAATGAAAAGGAAAGTTGATGAGAGCTGTTTTATTGTGGGTAGTTCGGTAAATAATTTAGTAGGTCGTAAAGGTAACTTTTGCGACAATTTTCGTTGACCTTTGTCACGATTCAATATCAATCTAGTGAGTGTCAATAATATACTTAGGTAGGTAGATACTATTACTTACTTACACACATTATTTTTTATAATCATTGCACAACCAAAAAAAAATGTAAGTAAATACTTACATGAATCACTTTTAAAAGTTGAATATTTTTTTATAGATATTTTGTCAATTTTTGTAAAGTAACTTACAGGAAAGTTTGTTTTAATCTTTAATTCTAATTTGTATAGTAGGTAGGTAGGTTCCCAACATTGACATTCAACTAGGTACCCACAGACATCCTCTCAACACATGTAGGTATAATGTAGGATTGGTTATAATCAAGGCGTGAAACCTCCCTGTTTGTTTATGGTGTGGCTGAGAATATTTTAATGAATAACGTAGGTATCTTATCTAGAGAATTTTATCAGTATGTAAAGGCGGCTAATACAAAAAGTTATTTTAGCGCTCTATAGATATACCGACATAGAGATATACGATACATAGGTATTTGTTTGTCTGTCAAAGACTAGGTAGGTAAGTACCTACTCGTACTGTTAAGATGAATTTTCTGATTCTTTAGAAGCCCCGATAGATTTTTCTTTCTTAGAATTATGTTTGTAAGTATTTCACTTATTATAATAAAGCATAGTTTTTATAGCATTACAATGCTAAGAAAAAAAATTCTATGATTGATAATTTTTTTGTTTGTGTGTGAATGTTTCATAGCTTTTATTATTTTCATCCCCTTATTCTAAATTCAGGATTTAAAAATAATAACTTGTATTAAAGTAACTTACTAGGTACTTACTAGGTAAAATAAAATAAAATAAACAAACCAACTTTTGCTTGACTAAGTTTCAGGAATAAGGTGACTCTACATTGCTCATGACTAAACTTGAATCATTCATTGCCTGTTTATCTAAAAAGTAAATAGATACCTACCTACTAAATCTATTTATCAATGTTTATTATTAGGTAGGTACTATCTTAGCTAATTTTGTAATGTCATTTGTAGATAATCAAATGCGAGGTGAATCATTGTTGGTAAACAGAATAAATTGATTGATTGATTGAGATTAAAAGTTCGAGATTTACCTAGGTAGGTACTTAAAAAAAAATTGTAGGTAGGTACCTACTTAGCCTGACTTCACTGAACGGTAAAAGTACCTACTTAGTGTGGAAATCCTTATAAAATATTAGTCGAGTTCTCAATGAGTCAATGATAAACTCGGCGTTATCTGAGTAGGTAAATGAGGCGCTAGAAGGAAAATCTGTAAGTATTGACTTGCATTGAAAAATTACTCGTTTGTGGAAATTATTTCTTACATTAATTCAAAGTAAGTTGTTGAAAACAAGTTACCTAAGTACTTACATTTTTTTTATGTTACCTACTGTGTAGGAAATGTTTTTTTTGTTGTTGCTTAAAAAAGCAAATTATCAATTTTCAAGTTATTATAGAAATGTAGAGGTGTAGGTAGAGCTGATATTTTTAGATTGAATTATGCAAAAGTTTACAGTAAAAAAAAGAAACAAAACTTTTTGAACTTTTAGAAAGTTTTTTTTTATTTCCTTTTCCACGGTTTTAACTTTCATTCCTTTGTACAATCCCAAGTGAACTTTGGACTTACGTCTTTGTTTTCTTTCCATTCTACTGTTGCCAAAAATAATTGTCAGTTTGCCGGACAGCAAACATAGCTTGGTGAAGGTAGATGATAAGCCAGATAAGCAGTGTTTACGGAGATTGCTCATAAATGAATAGTCAAACACTTACCGTCTGCGCTAGCGGATATTTCAACGGGAAATTGAATTACTGTCTCCTGATAAAAGTTTCTAATAATATCGAGTGCATTTTGATAAGAGTACCTAACTAGGTAAGTCAAACTGATTTATCTTTAACTTTTATATTGTTATTGAGGTATGATAGTCAACTGCAGGAAGGTAATCAATTCAGCCCATTAATTCAATTCAGCAATCAGTTTTCCTGAGATTATTTTTCCGACATTTTCTCCGATTCTCTAGAATTGGCTTAGACCTTAGTAGTAAATATAATATAGGTTTAGGTTTAAAGAATTTATTCTCAAAAAAGACAAAGTCACTTACATGAGAATACTTATTTCACTAATATTTAACTAAGTAGTATAATCGTCGTTCTAAAATATTAGGTACATAGGTACTTACTATTAATATTCTAACCTACTAGATACTAACTAAACGTGTCTGTGCCCATTGCATCTAGGTAGGTAGGTAGGTACCTACTAATTGCCTCCACGAAAGAAAATCGAATAATCATATTGTCCTTAGCTGAAGTACTTATCGCTTTTAAATTTTAAGAGACTAGGTACTTTGAAAGTTGAAAGTTGATGAGTTTTGGAAGTGATGAAACGAAAAAAAAATTAAGTGGAAGAATGAATGTGAACGTGAATATGCAAAGACCAAAATAAGAATATCATTACAAAAGTCACAATTGAAAATTCAATTGAACGACAGAATATACCAAATAGCATTGTATCTGTATCTAAACCTCAACACATTCGGTACATAGTTCAAAGAATGTTATTTCTAGAAAAACAAAATGTTTTACGACATTACGACATTCAAATGAGTCATGATAAGATAAACTGAGATAAATTTGACGACTTGACTCGAAATTATCTTTAACTAAATGCTCGTGTAGGTAGGTAAGTACGTACCTGCTTTACCTGGGTGAAAACATTTCCAGTAGATTTTTTCAAAACATTTTGTCATATAAACTTTGTCTTGTAAAATACGAACACAACAAAAATCAGCCAAACTTTTTGAAACCTTTCCAAGAGATAGTCCTATTATCTTCTCATACGGCACTGAATTTTATTTATATAAGTACCTACTTACCTAGATAATTTATCTATCTAGTACCTACCTACATTTTCTAAGCTTTTATCGATATTTTTATAGACCACAATTGAAATTAGACTGAACCTAAACGCCTCTATCGAGTCTAGAATTTCATTAGTCGGTCAATGCATAACATTTCCATGGTCAATGAGGGGCTGGAAAACAGTTTACAGTTTATGTACCTACAGAACAAAAATGTTTATCTAAGCCGTATCCTATTATTCAATCACCTGTCAATTTCACAGGGTTTTAGATAAGTAGGTACTTTATGTTTTTTTTTTTGTTTAGAAGATTCAGCAGCTATACAAAAATGAGTCGAAGTAAAGTTCTTGAGATAGGGTACCAGAACTAGATTTTAAATTTTGTGGTTTTAAGTGTTGATTAATCCGCAACATTTGGGTATCTTAACCGACTTCAAAAAAAGGAGGAGGTTCTCAATTCGATGGAATCTTTTTTTTTTTGTTTTTTTTTTTTATGTATGTTCATCGATTACTCCTGGACCGATTTGCAAAATTCTTTTTTGTTTGAAAGGGTAAGTATATACCTAGGTCTGTACGTTTCATAAAAGTTTGGTGAGAATCTGTCGAGGATCTTCTGAGTTATGAACAAAAATGCACCTCGAGAGTGCAGAAAATCATTCAATTTTAAAAGCCACTTGTGAGTACATATTCTTATATGGTGAACTAACTAGTTATTCAAATAACTTAATCTTAATTTATTTATGGTAGGTTGATAGGTACCTATTCAAAACTGAACTAAGCATTCACTCGATTAACGAACTCGGTATTCAATGAGACTAGGACTACTTAGTTCGAATTAAAAATTGATCATTCTCATCAAAAAATATCTTTAAAGTCGGTAGAGGTAGTCAGTGAACGAAGCAAAGATAATGGAGACTGAAAAATAGACAAAATGTCGGACAACATAGACGAGCTGGTTAGACGGTACGAGGAGGATGTTCTTTCGCGACACACACGGATCATTGGTTTGTTGTATTTTATTAAGTAAAACTTAGCAACCCGGTATTTTAAAATAGGCTTTTCGCTGCGCAATAGAAAATTATGTATGAAAAAGCTGCACTGCGCATCGAAACGGCTAACTTCACGAATGTCAAGATATCGGTTGGAAGAAGTGTATCTAGGTTGTTTCGAAGGTTACCTTCCATACATGAAAACGAATAGGTAATTTCTAGGAGTGGGATCAAGAAAAATTTGTACCTAACCGTTGGACATTCATTCTATTGAAATTGAGATAGAGGTCATATCCTAATTTTAGAAAGGTATCAAGAAGGTAGTTTGCTGTTTGCTGTGGATTAGCCAAGTGAATAGAACGGACGAGCAAATGGATCTAGGGCTCGATTCCGGTACCGAACTTTTTATCAACCTCAACCAAAACCTCAACTAAAGCGACTGTTTCCATGACTACTAATAACAAACGACTCAGTTGTGGTGAGGTTTTGAACTTTGGCAGTACAAATTTTTGAAAAGCTATTCTACTATTTCACCAAATGGCTGACATTTAAGAGTTCGAACCAAAACCAAAGCGGTTGTCATTTAATAGAATACAGGCCCTAGTTTTTAAATAAGAATAAATTAATAGGCACCTTATGAAAGACGTTAAAACTCGGAAGACTAAAACAGAAAAAAAGAATAAAGTTACGCGAGAAAAGATACAAAACTTTGCTAAGGATGACAATTCAAGCTGTAGCAAATTGGAAGTGCTTATAAATTACCTTTATACTTACTACTTAAATCAATAGCGAGCTTTGAAACAGGATATTTAATTTTCAGCGAAACTTTGAATAAGACAAAACTTTTAACTTAAATGAATTCTCGCGTAAGAAAAATCTTTTTAAGTTGAGAATCGTTATGTTCTTATTGCGATATTGTAATAAGTAGGTAGGTAGGTACTTACAATTTTTGATCGTGTGTGCAGAAGATGGCGTTGCGACAAGTCCAAATTGAGGTGGCGATATAAGACCTATTTTTGGAAGAGTGACACCGGAGATCCCTTCATCCTGATTAAGCATAAGCACTCCAATTGAAACCGATTTCGTTAATTCTTCTTTTATTGCTTCGTTGACGTATATCTCTCCGTTTCCGCCCCTTCAGGACCGTCCTTTAAAACCTTCCTCTGGCAGCCCAAGCTGAGAACCATAACTTAGAGGTGCCTTTACGTACCTAGGTATGCCTCAACCTAATTTTTCCATCTGCTTTGGCTATAGTCTGGTGAGGCTGCAGCGGAGTGACCTTAGCACAAGCCGAGGATTATACTACCTAGATACATAAGAAGCGCCCTGGTCATGTTGCCCCAACCAAACTTTTTCCCGACCTAGAGTTTTCTGCTCTCGCCACGACTATGGCGCTGGCGACTTGCTGCAATATCACTGTATTACCTGCAAGCATAAAAGTAAAACCGAGTGTGCTCTAGACCACACGACTGAAGTAAAACTTCCGTACGCCTCGCCCGATCACACTTTTCGTAAGGCTCTCGTCACGCATTCACCAGCTTACTCCACAAGTCAAGCGTGCTTAAATCAGTTTTACTTCAAAAATAATTTCAATGTATCTCTTCCAGGGTTGTTTCCGATCCCCGAGTACCCAGAACTGGAGGCGAAGCGAGGCATGTGGTCAGCGGCGCTCGAAGCACTCCTGACGACCCTGCGTTACCTCGCGCCGGCGACGCTGCTGACGCTGTTCTGGGGGCAGCAGAGCTTTTTCTTCACGCTGATCAAGCACATCGACAACGCTTTCAGAGCTAGTGAGTAACACTTTCTAGAGGCATGTGGTCAGCGGCGCTCGAAGCACTCCTGACGACCCTGCGTTACCTCGCGCCGGCGACGCTGCTGACGCTGTTCTGGGGGCAGCAGAGCTTTTTCTTCACGCTGATCAAGCACATCGACAACGCTTTCAGAGCTAGTGAGTAACACTTTCTAGAGGCATGTGGTCAGCGGCGCTCGAAGCTCTCCTGACGACTCTGCGTTACCTCGCGCCGGCGACGCTGCTGACGCTGTTCTGGGGGCAGCAGAGCTTTTTCTTCACGCTTATCAAGCACATCGACAACGCTTTCAGAGCTAGTGAGTAACTCTTTCTAGAGGCATGTGGTCAGCGGCGCTGGAAGCACTCCTGACGACCCTGCGTTACCTCGCGCCGGCGCCGGCGACGCTGCTGACGCTGTTCTGGGGGCAGCAGAGCTTTTTCTTCACGCTGATCAAGCACATCGACAACGCTTTCAGGGCCTGTATTCTATTAAATGACAACCGCTTTGGTTTTGGTTCGAACTCTTAAATGTCAGCCATTTGGTGAAATAGTAGAATAGCTTTTCAAAAATTTGTACTGCCAAAGTTCAAAACCTCACCACAACTGAGTCGTTTGTTATTAGTAGTCATGGAAACAGTCGCTTTAGTTGAGGTTTTGGTTGAGGTTGATAAAAAGTTCGGTACCGGAATCGAGCCCCAGAGCTATAAGTCGTATTGCTCATTATACGGACTAAAAGTGAAGGAAAAAATGTCATTTTTCCTTCAATTTTGACATAAAACGTATCAAAACTAATCAAAATTGAAGGAAAAATGACATTTTTTCCTTCACTTTTAGTCCGTATAATGAGCAATACGACTATAGTGAGTAACAATTTCCATTAAATAATTCTTCAAGTTCCGCAATAGGAACATTCAACAAGTCTCCTTTACTTTAGTACCTAAAGAGCGATGTGCATAGAAGAGTTACAACATTTCTAAAGTCTGCCATGCCTAGAGAGTTTGACTAATGTGGTTCGTTCGATACCTACTCTTCCAATGCTTGTAGATACCTAATGAATTTTCTAACCTTACTTACGTGTTGCTGATAAATTAAATAAATCAAAATCCAAGAAGGTCGCCTTATCCCCGAGGTCGGCAGACATCGAATTAGGTTTTCAGATTTTCAAGATCTTTTAAATATTATACAACTCTATTCATATAGGTAATAAGACTAAGTAAGTATAAATCAACCAAAACTTTCGAATGGATTAAGTACCTACCTATTAGCAGAGCTAACTATTGTACCTAGGTACCTAATTATTTTAAAATAGGTACCTACCTATCACTAACATTTTGAACATCCTGTATAATTAAGTATAAACGTAGGTACCAAGTGAAATTGAATGACGACAGCATCACTTTGGGACAGTAAATCTATAATCCGGAGATTATCTTCTCCAATTCAGACGGTCAAAAAGGACAAGAAACATAATTATGATCAGTAATTATTTTCAGAAATGAAATTGGGGAACTCCCACGCCGTAATTAATTCTTACAGACAATAGCTATTGTTTATACGGAGATCCGATTTCTGAACAATACGTATCTTTTTCACACATTTTCGAGGAATATTAAATCTAGATCTGATTTGGAGGTTTATGAATGGACTGAAATCTAGGCCAGTGCCAATGTAATGGTATTCTCAGACCATAAAAGTATAACAGTATGAATAAGATATAAAAGTAGGTAGATCATCTGATTTTGTCACATCTTCGTAGACATTCAAGGTTAAAGTCAAAGTAATAGGTGTCTACGGCGTAGTACCTAATTTACTGCAACACTAGTTTCAGATTTATAAAGATTTTCAATTTTGTTTTATGAAGAAGTCATTCTGGATCCCTTGAAGATATTTCTCCAAGGATCTTCTTATTAGACATGAGGGGGTAGTCAGAGGCCCGTCCAATTACATACCGTGCATAAATAATGTTGGACATTTTTTCCGTAAATCATAATAGTGGAACAAAAACATGTCAGCGTGGAGACTAATATATTTTGTCTGTTTCAGTTGTATTCTCAAGTGAAGAGCAGAAGCAAGAAGTCTTGCAATGGCTGGCCGAAGCTGGGCCGATGACTGTAGAACACCTGGACACGGTATGGCGCCACGGGTGGATACTGTGCAGCGTTCTGGACGGGGCATTACCGGGAGCTTGCGCGGGACATCCCGCCACGAGACTATCGCTGCAACACGCGCAATCTATAGCCGATCACTATCTTGGTGTTGAGCCGGTGAGTATTATACCTGTACGTAGGGGTCTCCAACGTCGAAACAGTGGAACACAATGAAACTTTGCGATATTTCTGAAATAAGACGTTGCTAGATATTGCAATTTATCGCGTAAGCGAGCGAGCCCTTAGCGGGCCTCCCGCCATACCCCAGTTTGCTTCGGCGCCTTATGTTCGTATGACCTAGTAGTGTCTTTGGTGATGGAGTTTTTAGACCTCCTGAAGGTCTTCGTCATGGTTTTATGAATTAAAAACCGGACCGACCATTTCACGAGCCATCTGAAGCACGGAAACGCTCAGCTGTTACGCTGATAATGGTCATCTAAAGTGACCGCTCAGAACATCGCTTAACTTCAAACGAGCTATCAAGAACGTTTAAGCAAGCTACGTCACGAGCGTAGCCAATGAATTGTTTTATTGATCCGTTACAATCTGTCTGTAGTTTAACTTACCATGGTTAGATATTTGATATGACTTCAAACTTGTACACTAAAAATGACAATATCCAGCGCGGGCAAAACCACAGACAGATAGATTATTTAAACTAGCCGTAAAACAGTTATAGAAAAATATTTGGTATATTACGCAACTGTTAAACTGCTCGTGACGGGAAAACCTTCTTGAGAGATAAATGATAAGCGGACATTTAAAAGTAATTAGGTAGGTACCGCTGATACAAGTGGTTTCATTAACTTACAATTATACGTGCACTTTGATCCGGAATAGTACTAGCTAATGCGAATATTATCAAAGTCCGGGATGTTCCAAATCTTCTTTTTTTACAGGTCTTCTCCCGTCAAGAGCTGGAATCGAACGACTCACTAAGCAGACACCAAGAATGGAAACTGGCTACTTATCTCAGCCGTATCCGTCAAGCTCTCTCCAAGATTACTCCAGCAGTGTCAAAACCGCCATCTCAAAGGACATCCCCAGAATCCTCCCAGATCACCTTCGACTACGTAGCTAAAGGCTCAGGCCTTACTATAGCTCAGGTCAACAATAAAATGTCTTTCAAAGTCTACCCTACTCCTCAACAAGCAATCGACCCTGGAGAAGTAACGATATTAATAAAAGGCCCGAAGGACAGTTATGGAATGACGGTAATTCCACCTGTATTAGGCCAGGCGCAAAAAATAAGACAGAACCTACTCGGATTGCACTCAAAACAAACCTTCACAGAAAACGCCCTACCGATAACACAAGGAGCTATGTATTTGAGGACGTACGGAAAAAATGACATGAACAAAACGTATTACATACCTAAAGCTAAATACGATATTGAAATAGAAGTAGAAAAACGACTGGATCACGCAAAGATTTGGTACAAAGTGATGCGAGAAGGAAAATACGAAATCTCTATAACAAGTAGAGGACTCAGTATTGTTGGATCACCGTACATGGTAACCGCAAAACAAAACATTATCAGAATACTTGAAAAAGAAAACTTCTCATTGGAAGATGGTGAAGAAATCGATATAGTAGATGACAAAGCGGACAGAAAAGTAGTTCTACGAATAGTCGACTTTGTGACTGAAAAAATGTTACTTAGAGAAAATGGCAGTTTAGAGAAAATAAGTGAAGCTGAAGCCAAGATTTTAATGACGACTGACGTAGAAAATGAAAGGTCTTGTTCTGTGACTGAAATAGATGATCACAATTATAAGAAAAATAAATTCAACGAGGTGGCACAGAAAATATTAAAAATGAATCGAGTATGTAAAGTATTCAGTGACCTCATGGAAGACAAACGTACACAGTCAGCACAGAAAGAAAAGGAACATGAAAAAGAAAAACATTTTGCCTGTAAAAGAAGTCAAAGCGATATACCAGATATTGTCAACTCAACTTTAAGTGACACTGGTATAAATCCGTTCATTTTATTGGAGGATAAGTACATAGTCCCTGAAAATATTTCAGTCTCTATACGAACTGAGAAGAAACAGCATTTCCCAGCTGAAGAAACATATAGGCCAAAAAGCCGACTCGAGGATTTATCATCTAATGAGAACGCTTTTGCCAGATCTACTAGTCCTGATAGTTTGGAAGATAAATTATCTGCGGTGGATGAAGTAGAAGACGATAATATATCCGTAGACAGACTAACACCGCTTAGTAGCAATAACCCTTTTCTATCCGAAGTTTGTGAAGATTTTGCAGTTGAAAAGAAACTGGGCACGTTTGTTATAAGTGAATATGAGACTAACAACTCCCAGAATGAAGAAACTAGAGACAGTACGATCAAAATTATAATAGACAACAACACCCCATCACCGGTAGAAACCAATCCGTTTGTTCACACCGATTTAAGACTATTGGAGAGACCAAAAACCCCAGTGTATAAAATCATAACAGGAGAACTATCAAATCGTGCTGATTCTCCGTACTTGGATCCAAAGAAGGAACTTTTGACGGATGACATGCTGAGTAATGAATTTGTCAATCCTTTTTTTGTTCACCAATTTCAGTCAACTTCGCACTATGATAAAGTTCCTACAACAGATTTTATAATTGGAGCTCCTGTATCTCTACCGCCCACATTGAGATCCCATTCACCTGAGCCAAGAATAGATCAGGTCGTAAGTGGAATGAATGAGGCAGAAAATAATACACAAGGTGGAAAAGATGTAGGAAATAAATCTATGGAAGAGGATATCTCACCATCGGTGTTTTCAACTCCATTGCACACAAAAATTGAAAAACCAAAAGACCAATCTACGTTATTATTATCTTCCACATTCCACAGTCTGGACTCAGATTTGACAGATACCATTGATATTTCCAATGCTTCCACATCCAGTGAAAATCAATTTGATCCGTATATAATTGAGAGTTCACAATGCAATCGTGATATTTCTCCAAGAAAAGATCTATGGGATTCTGCCTATGTAAGCATAGATGACAGCAACAGCTCTCCAGACAGTAATAATAATGAAAATAATACAATTTCTGACACTTTTAACAGACAAAAGTATTCTCATAACCTCGACACTTATAACTTGAGAGAAGAGGAGTTGTCAAATATGGGCCCAGCTGAGAGGGAATTATGGACAACGTGTGCCACACTAAATGAATCGAATAAACCTCAAGACGAAATTAAGCCCTATAGATGGGAAATAAAGCGACCCATGTTCACTCCTATAATAGAAGAAAGTGATAGGAGTATTTCATCTGGAATAAAAGACATTTCCTTAAAATCAAACGAAACTGATTCTGTTACTATGGCATTTGCCGAAATAAATGATATTTACCAAGAATACTTTCCTAATTCAGAAAAACGTTCCTCTATAAATTCAGAAGAAAATGTTCATCGAACCGAAGTGGAACAAACGATCGAAACAAACGACACTGGTGTCAAATCTGCATCTGAAACGTTAGCAGATGTGATGAGACACGAGATTGGACAAGAAGGAAAGATTTCTGAGGTTCAGGCAAATGCCACTGAATCAGTTTCAGCAAGTCAAACCCTTCGTGATGAAATGAATGAGCAATCATGCTTGCATTCCAGTAATGAAGAAATACAATTTGGAGATAGGACTTACAGTAACATAGTTCTTGAAAAGAAAAAGTACTGGGACGAAAAGATTCGCCAGATTGAAGCAAAAACCGAAGAATCTACGAAACATTTAAAGAAAAAGCGAATTCCAGCCAAACAACTGAAACACGATTCACTGAGCAAAAGAAAAGGTAAACAAATAATTAAAAACTTTCTACAGGCTAGTGAACAGCAAGCCAAATTAGCAAGACAAAACAGCTTGACTAAACCAGAAGTTCAAGCCCCTGACATAAATGAAAGAAATTTAAGAGCCGAGGAGAAGCTTGTCGACAAATGGAGGAAATTTTGGGATGAAAAGTTAGAATCAGAGCACGAAGACATTCAGAATGCAATATCAAGAGCAAAATCACCGGTTACACCAGAACAAACCCCCAATGAAATAAATCTAAAACAAATAACTTCAGAGCCAAAACAGGAACTACCCGAAGAAGAAGTTTTTAAGGCATTTGAAACAAGCCCGAAAAGATTCTTTGGAACATCAAGAAAACGTATCCTAAACAAGATTGATACGTTTTTGGGCAAACCGGCCAACGTTGTTGAAGATACTAATGTTGAACAGAAAAACACAGTGGGTCCCGACAGTGGTTTAGTCTCTAGTCGCATATCTTTATTCCATAGCATGTCTCAGACAGAACCTCTACCTGAGACAAGAAGTAAAAGTATGTCCTCATATCATATCAATACGAGAAAAGACAGTGAAAATAGCATTACTTCAATAGAAACATTCGATTTTGAGGAAACCGAACAGACTCATAAGAACGAAACAGAAAATTATGTTCAAAAAATTATGAATGAAATCAACGTAGACAATGAATCGAAATCATTAGCAATAAAAGAGAAGAGGGCTCGAATGACACAAAAACGTTTTAATACGAGTTTCGATGAAGTTGATAATAGAAATGAACAAGCGGATACTAAAAGGCAAATGCAACAAAAACCCATCAGAGAACATCGAACAAGTCACATAGAAAAGTACAAGAAATCTCCAGTAGCCCTTCGTAAAACTTCCATAAGTAAATCTGAGATGGATATTTTCAACAAAATTCCTGTAGAAGCGGACGATGGATTAGATAAACACAAGTCTTATGATGAACTGCCAAAAATCAACGTCAAAAGCTTTATAACGCTATATGAGAGCGTCTCTAAAAGTTCTGTCGAGCAGAAGCCAGTCAAGAGAGTATTTAGACCTAATTCTATAGACTCGCAAACCTCGCCGCCTATCAGTTTAACTTCAGGTATGTAGACCAAGCAGAATAATATTCGAATATGTATATTAATAACTAGCGAACGCCCGCGGCTTCGCCCGATTGGACTACTAATTTTTATCCCACCGGAGCCGCGCATTTTTCCAGGATCAAAAAGTAGAATACATGCTATTCTAGACTATAACCTATATCTGTGCCAAATTTCATTCATATCCGTTCAGCCATTCTAGCGTGATTGAGTAACAAACATCCAAACCATCCAAACATCTAAACTATTACATTGATACAATGTAAAAAATATTATGCTTTTTACAGATGCTGAGAAAAAACCGGACGTGCAAAGCCACGACAAACTTGAAGCGAGCAGCATATCTCACACAGTAATAGCGGAAACTACGCCAACAAAGCTTACCAAAGGATTCAGACGAAGACTAATATCAGATACTACAAGTACTGAAAGTATAGATGCCAAGACAGACAGCGGATCCATTTACACGGACGCAACAAGTAATAACAAAGATACAACATACGTCAGCCTTTCGGATTTAGAACTAGAAATAGTAGAAAGCTTGTCGAGCCCTGACAAATCTAGCGAGTCTTCACCAGAAAGGACGGAGCAGCCACATATAGATTACAAAAACCGCTTCAAGAAAGCCAAGCAATACTTCCAATCGCTAGAAGAACTTCGAGAAATAAAGAAACCCAAAAAGCTGAACGAATGTCAATTGCTTTTACTGAACAAATCAACTGAATCTCTAGAAAATGAAAAGCAACAGAAACGACTAAAGACGAAAGTAAAGTCACATTCTATGCCATCATCAGAAATAGCAAAATACTGGAACGAAATGCAAGAGAAAGAAAAACTGACAGAGACGAAACTGATGAAGATTTCAGAAAAATTCCATGTTGATGATCTATTCAGTGACGTGATGGAGGGAAAATTGAGTAGGCAGGGTAGTTTAAGAGGCATACCACATAAGAAAGCTGTTCTCGAAGCGTTTAGATCTATGGAGAACGTTTCAGATGAGAAAATAAGTGCGTATGATATGTCTACATCGCAGATTACGGACTTTACAAGCGGAAAACGAGGGACCAATGCACAGACGTACTTGAGCGAGTATCCATACTTACCTACGACTGATCCGTCAAAGTACCATTCCCGTTTAGACGCTAGAGCATCAGGTCTTATAACTTTGAAAGAATTATTGGACAAGAAACATAGAAGAAACAGTGTGCCAGACTTAAGGTTACTAAGTCCAAAATTTTCAGCTGACTTATAATAGATTAAAAGTTAGTGCGTTATTTCACAGTATTTTTGCTAGTACCTTACAGTTGGGATGGACTCAACTTATTAAGGACTTGTTTCACAATCTCTGAGTAAGGTAAGAGTAGAACTAACCAGAAGAAAGTAACTGATTTCGTTACTTTTACTCACTGATTAATATTATTCTAAGTAATTAACCAACATTTTACTCTGATGTTGAAACAAGCCCTAACGATAAAAAGTTTCCTGTATGTAGGTATACTTAAATAAACTCTTCTAAGTAAGTAATTACCTACTTATTATATTTATGTCGAATTTTGTCTACGAATATTAGTCTATCAATTGGCATATTAATAAAGTATTAAAATTTTCATATAAGAAAATTAGTTATGTAGTTGTACAATTTTGTACAGATGTTGAATCTAATTATTCAGTTTTAAGAATTTACTGTAATTTATTTATTATCTAAATAAACTTTCAACATAATTAAAGGTTTTTATTTGAATACACAAAAACTTTTAAGTTACGCATAATTTTTTAATGACTGATAGAATAATAAACATACGTATTTACATTTCGTTCTACGGCAATTTGACTAATTTGTCAACTACACAAATTATTCTACAAACTTAAAATCAATGTTATGGTCTAACAGTTAGACCATAACAACAGTTAGACCAACTGTATTAGTTAGACTCTAACTAATACAGTTCATTTCTATCTACACTAAGCAGTCAGTCGATAATCTAAAATGGTATTTTATTTGATCAACTTTACTTGAAATAAGTATGAGGGTAATCATCTATTCAATAACTGGTAATATGTGGAAAGCAATATATCATCAGTGGAAAGGAAGAAACGTTAAGGCGCCAAAATCGAATCGCATTTGGGCACGGATAGGTGCAAAGTGTCCACTGGCAATAAATCTTGCACAAGTTGGTGCGATCTGTCAAGATTTATATTTCAAAAGATAAATTATCTGCTGTGTGTGTGCACTTTAGAGTAGATACTGAACTACTGAGGTATACAAATAGAGCATTATAATCCTTACTGCATAGTTCACTTTATATGTATTTGGACGTAAGAGGACGCTGCATTAGCTCGTCGCCATTTAAGCCATTCTGCTACTTTAGGGTCATTTCGGTCACCTCTCGCTTCTAACTGTTGGTAGTATGCTTCGCGAATGATTCTGAATGCATCTACGCTTCGGTAGGGAAGTTTGGTGATAGGGTCTATGTAGCGAGCTGGTCGTCTGAAAATACAATATAAGATACTTACAACTTAGTTTTACAAAATTTTTAAGTTTAAGTATTACATGGAGAATGGAAAATATTAGCTGGACCGAGAAGTACCTCTAAAATTATCAGTGTTTATCTAATTATGCATGTATTAAGTATACATATAAACCCTCCTCTTGAATCACTCTATTAAAAAAAACCGCATCAAAATCCGTTGCGTAGTTTTAAAGATCTAAGCACACATAGCTGCCGTCCGATATCTAAAACGCCGTTAAGTGCCAAAACCATTTTTTGAGATATTGCAAAAAAACGCGACCCTTCTTTACGCGCTTGCAGTTTTTTTAGGACCTCTAATTCAAAAACTATAAACGATAGGAACTCAGTTCCAAGACCGATCGATAGAGAATTTTCAGTTTTAAAACATGGCATTTAAAAATGAAATTTGACCAAATGTCACTTTTGATATCGCTAAAAAACGCGCTGCTTCTATACTATCTTGTTTCGCGCTTGCCGCTTTCTTGCTATCGCTAATTTGAAAACTATAAACGGTATAAACCCAGTTCCAAGGCCAATCGACAGAGATTTATGAGCTTTATAACATGGCATTTAAAAGTGAAATTTGACCAAATGTCACTTAACGGCGTTTTAGATATCGGACGGCAGAGGGACAGACAGCGGGAAGCGACTTTGTTTCATACTATGTAGTGATGATAGTGACCGGACTGGCCTCTTAGCTCAGTCGGTAGTAGCTTTGCCTTCTGCGCTGTAGATCGTGGGTTCGATTCCCACTCAGGACAAACATTTGTGTGATGAACATAGATGTTTGTTCTGTGTTTTGGTGTTATAAAGTATTCTATGTATGTATTTACAAAAGGTATTTAAGTATTCTATCAGTTATCTGGTTCCCATAGTACAAGCTTTGCTTAGTTTGCGGCTAGATGGCGCTGTGTGAAATGTCCAGGAATATATTTATTTATAGTGATAGTTTTGGGGAACAGGGTGGAATCGTTCCCCAAAGGCAGAGTAGGTGGTTCCTCTGCAACGGGCCGGCCCATCTGGCCCACTTGCCCGTGGTCTTTCGACCGACAGTTGATGTCTGATAGTCCTTGATATATTTCAATTCGCTGGAAACTTTGCTTGCGAGTTCTAGGACTGTTGATATTAAGTGGCGCCATCTTCGCTGAAGCTCGTAGTAAGCTCGTAGCATGTTTCTGTAGTTCATCTAGCGACAGGTAGATGTCGCTACAATAGTGATTGGCCTCACGTAATTAATTGAACACCCTCAAACTAAACAAAAGCTTGTAATGACATACTTAGTAACAGCACACAGCATTTCTCTTCGCCGTCGCGGCTGCGACTTTGGAAAGCAAGTGTTGAACGCCTCATCACGAATGTCGTTCTCGAATGAGATTATAGTGCGCTCGTAGAAGTTGTTGTTCTGTGGTCGTCGCTTCTTAAATGATTTCTTTTCTTTGCTGTAATAAATTAACTTATCAGTAATAGCTTGAGAGAGAAGGAGACACCCTTTCGAGTTAGAAAGTTAGAGAGTACAGTGCCACAAGTATAACTTGGCGCGGCTGAGCGCCACTATGTTGAAAAAATATAATTAATTGTACAGAAAATACCACGAAATTTGCGAAAATATGTAAGAAATATTTAATCATTTGCGTATTTGTTTATGATAGTTTAATGATATTTCGCATTAAAATACTCTTTTTCCGTTTTTCCGTTTTAGTTCCTCAAATCGCCACCGCCAACTTATACTTGTGGCACTGTAAGAACAAGACGTTTTCTGAAGCACGTTTTTGAGCTGCGCGTTTGTATTGATGCAAACGCTCAGACAGCTTTCGTCACACAGAATAAATAAGTATTGTATCCATACAAACGCGACGCAAACGCGCGTTTGTATCGATACAAACGCAGATACGCGCTGCGAACGCGCAGCTCAAAAACGCGCAACAAAAAACGCAGTGTGGCCACTCCCTAAATAGGGATTAGTTAGCACGCCATTTTGTATTGCCCTGTCGTTCTATCTCATACTTAAGAAGGCGAATTTCTCTCTCGCTTTAAAATAGCATAGAGATAGTGTCAATGTATTTAACTTACACAGTGCAATCCTCTACTTTGATCTCTTCATCGGGACCAATGATATCGATTTTCATCCTAGGATGCGGTTCTAAGTTATCTCGTTCATCTGTCTCTGTCTTCGGCTCTGTCATCTCAACGTCAGCAGTACTTGGGCCTAGAAACAAACATTTAATATGGATACTAGCAGCGCACTTGCGGCGTTGCCCTCTTTATTATGGTGATGCCACATAACTATATCGAGATAGAAGCAAAAAGTTCGTTGATTTGTATGGAAACTGACCGTGTAACTTTTGCGTAGGTACTTACGAACGCAGTTGACAGTTTGGATAACATTGCTGGTTTTCAATGCCCGCCAAGTCTGGCGCGTCAAATTAAAGCAGCAATGGAATGAATTCGGAATTAACTTCGCGGCGAGAAAAGTCCTCAGTCCTTCTTTTCGGCACGCGAGGTACATACACTCTTTGCTTCTATCTCGATATAATTCTGTGGGTGATGCTGATGAAAAGTAGCCTATAACCTTCCTTAAGAGTTTAGCTATCAATCAAATACAGAATAATTTTTCAAATCCGACTGTAGGCGTCGTCTTAATGAACCTAAAAAAAGTATGGAGTGTGGTGGACCAGTCTTGTCCATTGTGTTGTCGGCGCAGTGATTACTGTATGCTGTCTCTTTTCATAGACTGAGAGTGAGGAATGATGATACTTGATTTTTGGTTCTGCTAGAGCGGCCTTTTTAGCCCCGCTGGTGGGCCGTTTGCTGGTTTGCTTCTTTAGTAGTAAGTATAAAAATGTTATATTATGACCTTGAAAGTATGGAGTAAGCTGGTGGACCAGTCTTGTCCATTGTGTTGTCGGCGCAGTGATTCCTCTTTTAAAGGGTCAGCAGCGCGAGTGTGATTCCTCTGGTGTCACAGGCGTCCATAGGCTATGGTAACCTTTTACCATCAGCGGGGTTAAAAAGGTTATTGCAGAATCACGATAGGAATTGGACTGTATGCCGTCTCTTTTCATAGACTGAGAGTGACAAGAACGGCATAATATTACAATTTCTATTCTGATTCTGCTATAGCGGCCTTTTTAGCCAAGCTGGGCCGTTTGCTTGTTTAGTAGTATAAAAAATGTGATATTTGAACTTACCTTCTTCACTCTTTATGAGATCACTTAAATTGAGCTCGTCCAACGGTGATATACTGCCTTTGTCGTCATCATCATCATCATTTACCTTCTTATCCAGAGGTACAGCAAAGGAGTGGTATCTGTAAAACAAATACATTGTTCATGAAGAAATGTCAACTATTTTCAATGACATGAGAGTGACAAAGAATGAACAATCAAGACTGCTTTGCTAAGGCTGAATTCGACCAAGCTGGATTAAGTTTAGTCTCGAGAGTAAACTACTGTTTGTTGAATATTTTGACATTGTAATAGGGCCTCCAGACTCTCTGCGAGAACCCCCGAGAACACCCGATAAGCGTGAGTGTGAAGAGCTTCTCGCCTTCTCGTTCTCTGGCTCGCCTGTTCTACGATCGGTGTCGGTATTTTTGGCCGAGCCAAAGGATTTCTCGGGCGAGAAAAGAGAACACTCACGTTTTGTCTCATTGCAGATTAATGAGCGGCGGTGGGCAGACATCCATATTGTTTGTTTTTTTCGAGAATTTTCTTTCGTAAAAATGTGGAATAATAAATAGAGTTGAAATTTATCGATTTTTTTCAATCTGAGCCTATTTTATGGGATGCTAAATATCGAAAATTTCGATATTTAGCATCCTTTCCATTTCGATTCGAAATTACTAAGATAAAAGTTTTTTATGTTAAGTATTTTTTTTTAACATTATTTTTAGTTACAACATTCACAAAGTTACAGTATGCAATGGCACACAGAGCCAAACCGGCTGCAGTTTCAATATCGACGTCCATACCGGATAAGAAACAGATCACGACTGAGAAAAATTGAGAGTGTGGATAGCTTGTTTGTTCTTCGAGAAGTCTCGGCGAGACTTCTCGCCGAGCCTTTT
This sequence comes from Camptogramma bilineatum, assembly GCA_958496255.1. NCBI lineage: Eukaryota > Metazoa > Arthropoda > Insecta > Lepidoptera > Geometridae > Camptogramma > Camptogramma bilineatum. Next base: position 4,165,200 of record OY292460.1, read on the forward strand.
CTCGAGAGTCTGGAGGCCCTATAAAGTTGACACCTTATAACCAGGATAGTTTATGGACATAATAATGTTCGGTTGCGCTTTCTAAACATTGTATTTCGAATTATGTCGGCTAGCTAATAGTCTCGGGTAAAAACTTAATCCACTTTTGGTCGAATCCAGCCTAAGTTGACAGTTGAACTTGAGACTTGAACTAAGAGGCTTGCAACCTCCAAAAGGATTTTGTTACCTAAAAACATTTTTAGGGCCATATCAAACATCTATGTACAATGTAATGTAGTATTATTAATTAGCTTACTTTATAATAGGTCCGGTGAAGGTTTTCTTCGTAGGTCGTATATTCTTCCTTTCCAATTCAATCTGTTCGTACCTCTCTGAAAATAAAATATAATAATTAATAGTGAGTCTGAGTTTTCACATGAAATATTATAAATATTATTTTAGAAGATCATTTAATTGCTCAGTTGGTAGTAGCTCTGCTTTCTGCATAGGTTGTGGGTTCGATTCCCACCCTGGACAAACATTTGTGTGATAAACATAAAATGTTTTTATTATTACATAAATTACGGTATTGGCTACTAGATCATTAATCTTCGACTGCAGATGGTCTCGTGATGTGGCGAATAAGCACAGGTCATCTGCGAAATCAATATCCTCATGGATTTTACCATTTGCCCATGGCAGACCTCTTTCTTCTTGGTCTGTCACTCTGCGCATCACGTCATCCAAAACAGTCAAGAATTAAATATATTAAAATTAAATATTGCTGGACATTTCACACAGCATCATGTAGCCCCAAGCTAAGCAGAGCTTGTGTTATGGCAACCACATGACTGATATACTACTTATATACATTTTTGTAAATACATACATATTATACATAGAAAACACCCAGACCCGAGACAAATATTTGCAGATCATACAAACATTTGTCCCGCGGCGGGGATCGAACCCGCAACCTCCTGCGTCACAGGCGGGCCTTCACCCACTGCGCCACAGAGGTCGTCAAAACAACAAAGGCGACAGCAAGCAGCCCTGTTTGACTCCAGCAGTGACGGGTATCAGATCTGACAGTTGGCCCTTGTGCATTACTCGGCAGGTGGATCCCTCATAAAGACACTTAATTATATCTATGACCTTGTCTGGTATTCCCCTTTGTTTCAGTATTCGCCATATGCTTGTCCACTTCACCCTGTCAAAAGCCTTTTCAAAATCTACGAACAGGACATAGAGCTCTTTTTTTGTTGTTTGTTTAAAAAACTAAAATGTATTTTTAAACAAAGAATATTATTTATAAAGAGGTTTTATAATAATAATTTTAGGAATCAGAAAAATTACCTAAGCTCTTGAGATTCTCTTCTTCAGTGATAACAGCCTCTGCTAATAACTCTTCCTGTGTCGGCATTTTCTCTTCAACTTTCTTAGGTTTCTTCTTCTTAAGTTCCGATCGAATCTTGATCCTCTGCTGGGTTTCTAAAGATTTCACTGCTGTACTCTGCCTTATGGATTTTCTTTCTAGGGATCAGTCATCATTTTATTTGACAGTTTACAGGGATCATACGCTGAAGGTCAAATACGCGTAAAGTCAAAACCTAGGTAATACCATAAAGGCATGTAATAGTGTCCACTGCAGCCCACGGACACGCTACGCATGAATTGACGTCATTGGTAAGTACACGTGTGGCTTGCTCGAATATGGCGACCACGCAGCTCAACGCTGCGTAACCCGGGCCTTACTTATGAAAGATGTTTAAAGTGAAACACTGGTTAAACAACGTCCTGTCTTTATTTGTGGATAGTGACAAACAGAGACAGGACGTTGTTAAACTAGTGTTCAACTTTAAACATCTTTCATATGTTAGGGGGCCCATGCGCAAACATGAGACAAAACACACCCCCGCCACTTTCTTCAGCATTCTTTTACTTAGATTACTGAGTGCGTTTTTAACTATTGACGCGACTTATACTAGCTGGCTAATTCAACAGCGCTACATACACACCAAATCATCAAATTAAAATTAAATTAGTATGCAGAGAACAGAAATCATACCAAATGATGAGTCAATGAGAGAGCGGTCCAGTTTCTCAGACTTTTCAGATCTTGTTTTTGGTTCTTTAGGTTTTTCTTTCTTTACAACAGGTTTTTTGGCGTCTGTACTAGCGGTGGCTGCTTTCTTTTTTCTATTTGGATCCTGTGAAGTGTTTCAAATTCTATAAACATTTTCTTATGCCCTTGCAGCGCTGCCAGGGAGGCGGCGCATTTAGGGGCCTTTATATGACAGGGTATTATGTATGGTATAGTATGCATGATGGATCTAGGCATTTGTGAAGTTAGCTGTTTCGATGCACTATGTAGCTTTTTCATACATTTTCTACTGTAAGTTGTAGCAAGTAATGTGAAACAAATATAAAATACTAAAAGTGGCCTCTTTAGCCACCCTGATCATTTCAGGTCTCCCCTGATGAAGCTATGTCGGGTACTACTGGCACTTTGAAGAGCTTGTAGCGCAGCTTACTTGGACGTTCTTGATTGATCGTAGAAGTTAAGCAGCATTGTGCGCAAACACTTTTAGGATGGGGGACCACGAGTGGTATTACAAGCTGAGCGCTTCCGTGCTTCGGAGGGCACGTTAATTGTCAGTCCTGGCTTGTAAGTAGCTAAGCCATGATGGAGGCCTTTAAGTGGCCTAAAAACTCCATCACCAGAGTTGTCACCACTTGCTCATACGAACTTACTGGCACTGCCCTAGTAATGGCACAGGTTGCTTCCGCTATCTTTACCTTATACGCCTTTGTCCCAACTTGTCTCTTAGCTTTTTCTTCGACTTCAGTATCAGACGCAGGCTCATCGTTCTCATCAATATCAAAATCTGAGTCTACTAAATCATCAGCTTCTTTTTCTTCTCTGTAAACATAATTTGTTTCATTAACTTTTTTGCTTAGTTTCTAATGGAATAAAAATAATTCTAATGCTTGGGTTCAATTATTCACTGTGAGTTGATTATAGTCGGACCCATAATTTGATTCACGACTTGCCTTATAGGTTTATTATAAGTACTCATTGCACCTTCGGAAAGACAAGGTCCAAACTAGCGAAATTCCAAAAATGAGATAAGGTATAATGCAGGAGTGCTTTAAAAATTTTTTAAAGCACTTCTGCATATTTAACTCATTCCAAAAATCAGTTAATATGCAGAAGTTAAGAAATGGGTCTGAAATATCAGTTATTTACCATACAAAGGAAATAAGTAGGTAGGTACCTACTTTATTTGATGTGGGACATTAGTAGCTTTGATGACAATAAACTCGTATTTTGGTAAAGTCAATGGATTATTAGGAAACATGGACCGCGCGAGTCCCGTAAGCATTTTGCAGGGACGTGAATATATTGACGTGAAAACACTTGTTACACAAATAGTTACTTAGTACAAGCATGATTTAGGCTAATAGAAGTACGTACACATAATCATTATCCTCCTCAATCTCCTGAAAGCCGCCGTAGGTAGTTTTATAAAAGTCATCCTCTTCTTCATCATCAAGCAGTTTTGCCATCCGATTGCCGGCATTGGAACGGCGTTCTCTTTGAGTCATTGTTGTTTATCAATTACTATGGTTTTGTTAGAGCTATCTAAACGATTTAATCAACAAATAGTAAAATACAGCCGGAAATCTCACAAACAATCACAAACATAACCTAGAATTATTTTAGATAGAACTGACTGTAAGATACAGTACAGACAGACGTCTCATGACTGACACTGACAATGACAATGACAATCTGATTTTTCTAACTTTGACAGCAAAACTGGACTTAATAAAATAAGGATGACCGCATACTGGTGAAATTATCGTTGTCGTCTAAAAAATCAAAATAAAATACGGTTCCCACCATCAATCCCACCAATACGGCACTGTGTGAAATATCCAACAATATTTATTTATTTAAATAAATCGTCAGTGGAAAGAAAGAAACGATAGAGCGCCAAAATGCGATTTGTGGGAAATCAACTTGAAACTTTATACATGATTTCCCACGAATCGAATTTTGGCGTTTCTTCCTTTCCACTGACGATATTTTCTATCTACTTATTTTACTTACTTACCTACTGTTCAGTTTATGCTAGCCGCCCGATTGCCTTAGGCCACTACAATGGCCCAGGGCACTTGAGGGGTCGCGCGGCCACTAAAATCACGATTTCTATGGTGTTAGGTCTTCCCCATTCGTCGGGAGTGTCTTTGTTTGTTGGTAACATTATTCTCCCACTGTTGTTCATGCTAAAAGTCATAGATAATTTATAATATTTCTACAATGTGTCAAAATACCGGAAGAGAAAATACGTTTTCAAACTTTATTTTTGAAAGAAGGTTCAAATAAGATTTTCAGCGATGACCTATACATGTTTGGCATTAATTAAATCTGACAGGTATTTAGGATAATTACTGAACCATTAAAACCCCGTTTTATAGTAAAAAATTTGAATTTTATCAACATTTTGAATATTGCGGGTGAATTTTGTTTGAAGGTCGGCTATTGTGATTGGTGTGTAGTAGTGATGTGAAGGAGGTTTGTTTTGTTCGTATTGTTTGCTAACTACATATTTATACCAATCAGAAATAGGGATGTGCGATCTTTTCATTTGATCCGATTTTTAGGATCGTAATGGATCGTAATGTCTCGATCCGATCCGCGGATCGGATCGCATTGTTACGATCCGATTTTCAAAAGATCGTATCAAAAGATCGAATGAAATAAAACCAAATAAAGTATTTTTAAAATGTTATTTTAACATGCAAATCAAACTTGCATTGCAAAGAAACATGTCAACCTTTCAGATTAATGCTTTTAAGTGCCAATCTTTTATTTAAACTTAAAAAAAAATAATTAATAGATGATTTGGATCCAACCATAGGAAGACTCACACGACTTAGCAACTTGCAGGTAAAGCTATAAGATGTGTTTTATTTTGCTAGTTACATAATACACCGTCCAAGTTAGGATTATAGTCCCGATAATAACAATCTTACCGATACGTTTAGTTGATTCATTCAATCTTTTCGATCCGATCCGATCTCCGGTGTAGTTCAAGCGATCCGCTAAAAAATCGAATGGCTTTCATACGATCCGAAAAATCGCTTGATCGTATGCAAGCGATCCGATCTTCTAAAAGATCGGATCGGATCGGCGCATCCCTAATCAGAAAGACTTCAAACCAGACTATAGGATGAGAAATGAACCAGTATTGAATTTTTATTTGCCGTGAGCGCACTCCCGCTCCTGGCGCGCGGAACAAAATGGCGTGTTTTGGCCTTTTGCAAACGCGAATTAGATAATTACTTTAATGTCGATGTGTATATGTTTTGTGTTAAATAATAAAGGTGTGTAGTGTACTAAGTGTGTGCACCATGTTGACGCAGATATTTGCTATCAATTTTGAACAATTGTGAGTTTTTATTTTGCAAGGTGCCAAACATGTTTACGGAATGGAATAAACAATTTATTTGGTGGTGACAATGTAATCCCCTTGAGCAGGTAAGTAAGTAGTTAATAAGCTTGTTAAATTCCGATTCCAATGATACCACAAACAGGTTTAGTCCAGGAATAAAATCACTGGCAAAAAAAGTTAAACCGCTATCAACAGTTGTTTCGCGGGCGTTGGTTAGACTAGGCAGGCAATCGGTCCGGGGGGCGGGGCACCTCAACGGCTAGTGCCTCCTTTCTCTACTTTAGCAAGTAGGTAGATAATTAGAATACTTAGTGGGTACCTATACCTACCTATCTATCCATTTCGAGTAGGTACCTACCTACATTTGGATACCTACTCAACAGAGTATGTACAAGGTAGGTAGATATGATTCTGGTTTCTTTCAGCACATCGAAGTTAAAACAAGTTTTGAACCAGGTTATTATGTAGGTAGGTACCTATAGTCTGGCAAAAACGGGTAGAAACGGCAACTAAAATTTCACTACAATGGAAAGCCTTTCTCTACTAATCTATGGTAAAGTACAGGTTTCTTGTCTATGGTACCGAAGACGTCAGTCAGAATTAGGTAATAATTTCCTTTTAAACGATAATTTATCTATTTCGCGTAGGTATTTAGCTTGTACAGTGGCGCCCCCATATATGTCTATTATTTTTTGCCAGATTATTCTAGGTAGGTAAGGTAGGTAGGTAGGTACCCACATAACTAACATAAATAAAACAAAATAATTATTTTGTGCAGTTTATTCAACTTATTAACAGTTATAATTTTATAAGATTTTACTTCAGTCATCTTTAGTTGATAAATGATAAAACCGTTCAATAGCTCCATTTGTCCCATTTTACAAATCATCCAAATACAAAATAACTTTAGGTAATAATGTTGAGTAGGTAAGTAACTAATTATTTAGATGTAGGTACCTAGGTATTAATTAAAAAATAATAATTGTAGTCGTTTCCATAACATTTTATTATAGTAGGTACCTACCTACTCGATCTTGACTACTAAGAAAAGTTCTTAGCAATGAATTCTCTATTTAAGTTTCCTATGTTTGTCAAACTTTTCTAAAAAAAGGTATACCTAGGTACCCTGTGAAAGGTACCTAAATAATAATACCATTACTTACGTCTGTAGATAACTACCTACTGCTTAATTTAGTTATTATTTATTTAATAAAATTAAAACAGTGATTGCTTTGGTTGATTCTCTGTTGAATTTTACCAATTTAGGTAACTATGTTATTTAAGTTGATACCAAGTTGGCAAAATGGGCAAACTCATTTAATTTTATTTATCATTGGAGATGACCTCAGCCAGACCTTGATAACATTTTAATAAGTACCTATTAGATGACTTTACAAACCCAAACTTAACAACAAACCTATAGGTAAGTATAAAAGTCACTCAAAACAAAAACAAAATGATTGTCTACGTAATTATACATAGTAACTAAATAAAATTAGGATTTACAGATAGATAAATAATGCTTTATTGTACACATTTTTTAACAAATTTTTATACCTATTCTTAATAAAAATTCACAAATTGATAATGAATAACAAAATGGAATGTTAGTGATCACTTGAACTCGTGATTATCCGTAGCTATTTATTAAATTATATTCATAATAGTATGTTTCTATAATTAATGTTTTAAGGTATATTTTATAATCTATTAGATATATTAATCAACACTCGTCCCAACAGAGTAGCACTTAGAACACTGAAATGATTCTAGGTACAACTTGATTCACTACCTTTAAAATGGTGTAGGTAGTGCAACTCCCTACATTATTATTTATTATTTTGTATTCTAGATTTTGTGATGGCACTTTCTAAACAATTCTCATGAAATTGTGTAAGTTTTTTGAAATAGTTTTACGTGTAGTAGGTACCTATCGATTCAAAAATATAATTATAAGAACGTTATAAGTTCATTCGCCTAACAAATTTATATAGATATCAAAGTTTAAAAGTAGTGAATCATGATTACGATTACCTATCTAATCGTAGGCGTAACAGCTAAAGTTTATTTTGATACTAAAATAATTCATTTGCATTTTATTTATTTTGGTTTTAATTATGTCGTCATGCGATTAAGTTATTTCAGTAAATTTTTCTACTTGTAGTACCTAGGTAAGTTACTGACTTAGGTAATGTTTGTTTATTATAGACTTTTAAGTGTTTTTTCATGAAACACATTTAGGTAAATAATTATAATAATTGTAGGTAGATAATACAGGCAATTAAATTGTAACATTATTACCTACATAATGTTCTTTCAGTATTTCAGCAAACAGGCAACATTTAAAATAGGTAAAAGTGCTACTCGCATGCCAATACATTACGTTCCCACTTAATTTATGTTAATTATTTTTACCTATTCATCATATAAATTCAATGTACGATTTCTTTATCTACTGTGTAATTTATCAGTTACTTATTAAATTTCTTAACAATGTACAATACAAAAAGCCACAAAAAAATAATAATGAAGTAACTATGTAATAAATGTAATAATAAACCACATTCTACAACATCCAGCAAGTAAGTAGGTAAGTGGCCATTTGCTCATACGAACTTACTTACCTACATAACAACATCCAAAATGAAACAAATACGAAAAACTCAAAGTTAGAAAATTAAGAAGTACCTCGGTAATAATAAACATTAACTAAGTAAGTATTGTTAAAATAATGTTATTTTTTCAATTCGGTGTTAGGTATACTTGCCTACTTATTTAAGATAACATAAATAGATAACAGTCCAAACGTAGGTACATATAAAATAATAGATTTAGTCAAGTATTTAAAAAACAATTATAACAAATGTGAAAATTCAAACAAAGCTACATCAAATCTACTCAGCTTATAATAATTATTTGTTTTATATTAAAATTAGTGAAACAGTGAGAGTTAATAGTAAAATCCGCTACCTACTCGTATAATATCTTATGTATTTATACAGGAATGTGATAGTGCAGCTTTATATAGGTAGGTACTTAGATAAAAAAAATAAACTTTGTTTCTGTATCCCTTTCTAAAGAGCAGTTTTACGTGCCTCTATAAACCTTCAAATAAAAATAAAATTACAAGACACTGTCACCACGGATGAGTATAACGTAGGTAGCCAACAAAAAATGTTGAGAACCATTTTTTTTATTTTTATTTTTTATTTGTAAATATTTCTGTGAGGGTCAATCCAGTCCTATTAGTGATTTTATAAGAGCTATAACGTTTCAAACGAGCCATGTAAAAAATCTAAAATAATGGTTACATTCTTTGTCTATCTAGTGAATAACATTATAATTATCCGTGGTCACAATCACAATCGTATTTGTAATGTCACGTACGTAAGTAGGTACCAACATACCTACTTTGAAAAATTAATCTTTAAACAATTATAAACATCTACTTACATAAAAAAAAGAAAAGGCAGTTATAAGTACAATCAAAGCATAGAAATTACAAATTCTGAACCATGCCACCCTGTGATTCTAATCCTGTGATATAATGTCAATAGACTGACTTTATTATCCAATTAAAGAATCTGAACAAAGTGGGCAAAACAACTAGCTCTTTTGATTTGAAAATTTTTAAAAATTAAATAGTTGAAGTAGTAAAAGTACATACTTTTAATAATTAAGATAATTATCTTAATTATTAAAAGTATGTATGTTACTATTATAATAGTAAAAAAAAATATTTTATTAAATAGATTGTCTTGCCTAGACAACTATAAGCAATCTAGCAAAATAAATGGTGATAATAAAAGGCAGTTTCTATAATTAAATTTATAGACAAGATTCATTACAACTTAATGCAATTTTTAAAAATAATGGTGATAAACCAAACGCAGTTTCTTTAATTGAATAAAGACAAGATTCATTAAGTTAATTATAGTAAGATCTTAGTACGTAAGTATAGGTAATAGAAGTAGATAAGTAAACATTTGAGCTACACAATTCTAAGGAATTAAGTATTTAATTTCGTTATTTAGTAATTTCTAATGTATAATTATGTACATTGTTCCAAAAATTGTGTGAAAGTGTGCTTGTGATCTCATAAAGTGTCAATTTTATACGAAAAATTAGTACCTAGATGCTGTTTGGCACAAAATTGTGAAATTGAGCTTCAATGCACCAAAAACAAAAATGCAAGCTGTTGTAGACTTTTCGTTACCTACTTATATTATGTTACCCAGTTTTTACAGAAATACCTACATAAATGATTTATGCAAAACTTAATAAAAAAAACGAGTGAGCCGTAGTCACTTAAGTAAGATGTGTAACATCTGACATCTCACCTTGGTAACAAGCACCATAAACATTATCTATTGAAAAAAAAAGATTAAGGTATTATGTACCTATGTACCTACTTACTTAGGTAGGTACATGAATGATTGCTTCGCACATAGCGAAGAATAATTTGTTTGAATGAAAATTGTATTTTATTTAATTAACACAACAGTAGGTAGGTACAGTCAGCGTCATCAATCGGTATCCCCCTATTGATTTGAACAAAGACCCTTTTCATTTCAACTTTGGATTTCAGTCGGGTATTATAACAGCTATTGCATCGGCTCGTTTAGGAACTCGAGCGAAATTAGATATCCATAAGTAAGCAAGGAAGTTTTTACAAAAGTTGAGATCAACGGCTTGCAAACCGACCTCTTACTAGGGGGATACCAATTAATGACGCTTTCTGTAGGTACATACCAACCTCTTGGAAAATGGGTTGGTACCATTTGACAGCCAACTCTACCACCGCATACGCTCACTGGTCAAATTAAATAGCGCGCGCTTCCCCGGCTTCCTGTTACACACTTCCGTCCCTTTTCACGAAATCACTCCCACTTATTGCAGGAAAGAGAGAAAATAGATGTTACACATCAAAAAATTAATCAAGAAGACACATGCATACTTAACTCGTTTACGGTATTTTTTTCATTATGTATTCAATATTACAATGTTGTGTAGAACAATTAGTAAAAAAAAGTCATGGTCATAAAAAAAACTGAATAAAGAGCGGTACCTAGGTACAATAGTTTCGCAGTACCTAAGTATACTTTTACTACTTGTTTTCAATTTATATCTTACCTAATTGTTCTGGCGTAACAATTTCCTGAATGAGCAATATCCGAATTTGTTTTCAAATTAGCAGGTACAATACAAGACAAGTTGTAATTTCTCGACTTGTACAGAATAATAACTACCTACTCATCTCACTCGCACTGATACACCCTGATGATAAGAATGAGCGAGATGTAAATTGTCACGCTTTTCAGTGGTTTTACACTGTAAATTTTTGTCCTTTTAAGTCGCAAATAGTCACATTTTAATTTATCTCAGTTACAAGACGCAGATTGACTTTATGGCAATTTTAAAAGTAAAAATAAATGTAAAATAGCTGGGTGTAATAAGATTATTCCTAAAACCAGAGCTTCTAAGACCACACTTCTTGATCACGATCACCGATATTACCAATGGAAATACGATAGTGTGAACCACGAACAGGACCTACTTCGAAATAAAACGATTTTGTCGATTTACGAACGAATCGGGGCCTGTTCAGTTCATTAAATTCAGTTATTCCATGATTCAATTTACGGGAGTAGACATATTACACCCAGTGTAAATATCACACAAAATAACGCCAGCGTCCTGAGCCCTAAGGATGCCAGAAGTTATCGTTTTGTGTGAGTTTTCGTTTAAATTCTACACAAGTGTGCAAACTGATGGTATTAAAACATTACACATGTTAAAAACCCCACACATATTATTATCCTTCCATAAACTAGAAAAGCCTTGATGATCTTCAAACGGCTGAACCAATTTTGATAAAACATGTCCATCGCTAAAAAATCAGCTTTCAAATAAGTAAAAAAAACTGCACTCATATTGGTTCAACCGTTTATGAGCTACGGTGCCACACACACACACACACATACACACACACACATACACACACATACACGCACATACACGCACACACACACACACACACACACACACACGCGCACACACACAAACATATGAACACACATAGCGGTCAAACTTATAACACCCCTCTTTTTGCGTCGGGGGTTAAAAATGATTCAACATAACAGTGATCGGAATTAGGCGGGCTTAAATACCTAAAGTTCAAAGAACAGAGGCAAAAAAGGGGAGACAAAAAAGGGAAGTAAGAATTTTATTGAAAGTTGGCACAATTTTCACAGTGAGTAAGTACATTTAAAATTAATATAAATAATATTGTGAACTAATTTAAATAATTTTTCTATTTTGACCGAAGGAAAAAAGTTTTTTATCCTTCTAATTTACATTTTAGTTTTTGTTATTAACTCAGGTAAAAAATTGATTCACCTTAATGTTAGATGTTCTTTATTAATGTCCCGGAAACGGAAATAATTGGGTCGAAAAATATTTAGTCCTAAGGCGTCTCCATTTGTCTCTGTTATTTTTCGAACTATAGGTATTTTAGCCCGCCTCATTCCGATCACTGAACGTAACACACGCAAAGCACCGAAATTAATTTTAGAGAAATTAGGTACAATGGAAACGAATATCTTGCAAAACGATAGATAGATACCTAATATTCGGCTAACTGAAACGGAAAAAAAACACGCCTGTAGTGTGCGTTCATTCTTTTATGGCTAATGCACGTCAGGTTATTCTACTCACATTTTTTAAAAAATGTTAAGAGGTAAAAGCACACATTATAAGTTATTATGGTAAGCACGATGCCGATAAAGTCATTCGTGAAGTTAGCCGTTTCGCTGTGCAGTAGAAAATTTAGTATGAAAAAAGCTACACTGCGCATAGAAATGGCTAACTTCACGAATGCCAAGATCCATCGTATGTAGGTAGGTACTGTAGTTAGGTACCTACCTACTTAGGTTAGTAAGTAGGTACCTACCTACCTACATAGGTAGTACTACCTCATCCTTTTTTAATAATCGGTAAAAATACCTACCTACCTACCTACCTAATATTTTTTGTGTAAAAGTCTGTTTTGGTTTTATTTGTTGCTTTGCTGAGAAAGTTGGTAGGCACATAATCACAGAATCTTGCAAAACAATAATCTCTAATCATTTGCGTCTTTGTTTTTTACTGTCAAGATAGGTACCAATAACCCAGAATTGAATTCCCCCACCTAATTTGCACACTGCTAAAATTCAAATCGAAAACTTTAACTGAAAAATGAATCTTAACAGATCGCCATAAAGTCCATCATGTCTTACAGATAATCATCGTCCTCCTGTCAGTACACCCAAGACACGGGCACCCATTGTGGTGTGGAGCGCAGGCGCACTAGTGCCGCCTCGAGCTGGTTCAGTGTGTCGTCTATATCGTTGTTGACAATGTTTATGTCGAAGTAGTGGCCGTAGGTGCGACGGAGTTGCTCCGACTCACGAACTAGAACTTCCAAGGAGCCGTCGTACTGGAAAACAAACAAAAGAAAATCAAATTTTATGTAGGTAGTTAAGTAGGTACACCACCTACATCAATAAAAGTAGGCTAAGGCTGATCGCACACCTAATCGCGCCGAATTCTCGAAGTACCTACTGCCAGATTCAGACCGATACGAAGTTTCATACGATTTCAAAGGTAGGTAGGTAGGTACCTAAAGAATTCTAAAATTCGATTCGTTCAGCGCGTTCTGTGCGGATAGGTGTGCGGCCACCTTAAGTAGGTACTTTGTGTCAGATTGAGTTGAAAGGCTCAATTATCGATTCTTGGTGACAATGCAATATAATGGTAACAGCGAGCTGATCTGATGATGGAGTCATGAGCTGATCAACAGAACTTCTCAGTAGGTATCTAAATAGGCCGATTGAGATGAGGCTCGGCATAATATCTGCCAAGTTCCGACTACACTGTAATAAATGGTGACAGCGAGCTGATCTGATGATGGAGTCTGAATATGTTCAATGGAACATAACAATGAATAACAGTGAACATCCGTGTTTGGACTCATTTGAATCAGCTCACCCTTACCCAAAAGCTTGTGTTGAAAAACACTTTTTCCAAAAGAAAACTTATTTATTTTATGGATCAGGATACTTGATGAAAACGGGGCGAGTCCTTTTACTCAAGTAACTTCACCATAAACTTCATCAAGACCAACATACCCACAGAACACTATTACTCCATCATTATTATTATTACTCAGCCCAGCCATGATCGTCTTACTGCAGGGCAAAGGGGAAGCCTGGACGATCATCCCTTCTTCCATTAGGAAAAAAAAGAAATAGGCAGAAGGGGCAATAGACTAAAGGGGAAGTTGACGAAATTGGTAACAGGACGAAATGGACAGACAGTAAACTGATCCTAACAAACCTGATGGATCATACCTAGTAGGTATCAACCGTCTAATACCACAACAATCTACTCACGTCAGCGACATTGTTAAGAGGAGGAGCAGCAATGAAGACCACGTATGGAGCAAACTCAGCTGTGCGAAGGATCTTCAACGCCTGAGGTTCCACATCCAGTATAGCGATGCGTCTTTCAGAGTGGATGCGACGGATTGTCTCCAGTTTGGTTCCGTACATTGCGTCTTCGTGGGTTCCTGGAAAGAAATAGATTATTACATTTCATCATCATCATCATTATCAGCCTTTCTCATCCCACTGCTGGGTATAGGCCTCTCTTCTGCCATTCGCCCCTGTCTCGCGCCAATTTAGCCCATGTACGACCTGCAGTTTTAACTATGTCGTCGACCCATCTTGCCGGTGGACGACCTACACACTAATATTATTACATTTAGTAGCTGAATATGGCAATGCATGAAAACACTTTGTCATTTTGAAGGCAAAATAATATGCTAACATGCTCCTGCGTCTTTGATTCCGAGCATAAACGTATAGGACTCGTGACAAATCATTGACAAGTCTTTCATCTTTTAGTTCCACCATCAGATCAGTTCCATGGTAGGTTATTAATTTCTACCTAACCACACAAAGTTTAGTTTTATGATGGAACAACAATGTGTGTGAAATTCAGTTTCTTAGAATCAATTGATAATTTTTTTAGATTTGATGATGAATATTTGAAGCCACTTGTTGCTTCTGGCTGTATTGTCTGAATTTAGTCAAGACCAATATCAAAACTATGAGTTACCACGAAATAATTAGGTACATGTAAGGGAACTAATTTGTTTAGGATCAATATGGTTTCCTTACCATATTCCAAGTATTCGTTGGCACCGATATCAGCCATCATTTCCTCATGGGTCACGAAGTAGTAGTGTCTTCCATTCTCTTCATCAGACCTTGGCTGCCGAGTAGTGTCTGCAAAGTTTAATTTATTATTTTCCCTTTTGAAAACATCATTGATTAGAACATCAATGTTCTTACTTTCGTTAGGCCATGAGTTGAGTATCTTCTGATTTATTAGTAGGTGGGTAATGTAATTAAAGGCAACAGTTACAGAAGGAGTGACATCATTTAAATGCCCAAGTTTTAGTTCGTTCAAAATAGTTACAGTAAATCCATAAAACACTGCTTAGAAAACATAGAAAAGTTCTTCGCTATATGCAGATCACTCACATTCGCAATAGGTACAGTCAGCGTCATCAATCGGTATCCCCCTATTGATTTTAATAAGGACCCTTTTCATTTCAACTTTGGATTTCAGTCGGATTTGCTAGTATAGGAACTCGAGCGAAATTAGATATCCATAAGTATACTAGCAAATCCGACTGAAATCCAAAGTTGAAATGAAAAGGGTCCTTGTTAAAATCAATAGGGGGATACCGATTGATGATGCTGACTGCACCTAATTGTGATCCCAAAACAGTAGGATTGGCGATTTTTTTTAAATTGAGTTTTATGTGATTTTTTTCCCAGACCAATTTCTTATTCCAGTTAGATTGTTGACCAGCAGCGACCTAAGTATCTCGCGTGACCGAGATCGCCAATACCTATCAAGTATCAAAGACAGGTGTGTTCTTCCTACAGTACTTATTGGGTCTTGATTACTCACGTGGTATAGGATAAGCGTATTGGTCAGGGTGGCGAGCGATCAGAGTGTTCTTGATGTGTCGACGACCTACGCCGTGGGCGCCGAGCAGGACTATTGTTTTTCTTTGGAAAGCTGTCAAATAATTATTATTTGTTGGCCATTATTTGACTATCAACAACAGTTTTATCAATAGGTACCTTGGAATATTGGAATGTGTGGGTAGACTAGACACACTTCAAGCAACCATGGAGTCTAATTACAGACTAGAGGATAGTGTTGAGTATGACGTGACTGACGCGACTCTTTTGTCCCGTACAAAATTCGACTTTGTGTGATCGGCTCAATTTCTACAAATATCATGCTTCAATTCAAATGTCATGTGACCGTACACAATATGACATAATCAGAAAATGACGTTACTCTTTCCTCAATTAAGGTTCATTCAATCTTCAATCACTCCTCGCTTGACATTGACAAGAAAGAATTCAGAACTGATCGGACAGATTGTCATAATAATATGAGAATGAGTGAGTAGTCCGCCAAAATAATGAACAGTCAATTGAAAATGACCGGCTCAAATGAGCTGGCTCACGGTACCGGCTCAAAATGAAAATGAACCTACTCTGACAACAGTCAATCTAAAATCATGTCATACCCAACATTACTAGAGGAGGACTCTATTCATTATACCTAAGCTTTTTTGTCATAGCTTTGTATTCTATAGCTGACAAATGAACGGTGCTACAAGACCGGTATAGGTTACTTCTTACAAAGTTACAACGCGACATACGTACTTACCAACGTTGTAATTAATTAAGACATTTTGGTATGTAGTAGGTACAGCACGTTTACAGCACATTTTATATAGGAGTTCCAAGAGTATACCATTTCAACTGTATTTTGTCGAACCAAAGTTATCGTCACAATGTTTTATCGCAAGAGTAGGTAGAGCAGTTTATGGGAAGGTCTGATGATAAAAACTAGGTAATACCTATCTAAGATAAGGATATAAAGATACTAACCAGGAAGCTTGACAACCTCCTCGTAAGTGACAACGTCCAACTGGTCGAAGACTGCGTTGTGCTTGGCCAGATATTTGTCCTTCGTCTGCTTCTTCTTTCTCCCGAAGATTGAGCAGTTCACTGTAACAAGTACAGCTCATAAGTAGGCGATCTGAAAGGTGCTGCCAACCGAGATGCTGACGTATCAGATTGGTAATATAGTTCACTGTAGCTCGGCAGTGGTATAATGGCAGATAAAGCAAAGTGCACTGTATTTAAAGATTTAAATAACGTTCTAGATCAGTAATTAAAAACAATAAATAGTAAAGCTGCGACCAACTGGTTGCTGTAGGTAGTATTAAGTTGGACTTACGTAGTACTCTAAAAGTCAGTAATAAGTGCTTAAACTGTTTGGAACAAAACAAAGCAAGCGCTTGACGTCACAATATGCTATCGTCTCATCTTGAAAATAAAACATACACAAAACTTACTATAATAAGCAAACTAACATCGATAGCCAACAAGACATAATAGGCTTATAGAAACATATACCGAGTAGGTAGGTACCTACAAAGTAGAATTTATTTCAACATGTTTCAGTGGGAAAAACCATAGTTCTTTATAGTATATGTAATCATAATCAGCCCGTCAGCCCAGTGGGCTGATTATGATTGGCTAAGAGGTATTCAGCAGAGGTATCTCTTGAGTACATCGAGTACCTAAGTATATCTATACCCTCTTTGTTCTACAATTTTTTCGAATCTTGTGTCAGTAGAACCCATAATTTTCTCCTCTCCATTACAATGTCATTTAACAATTTGGGGTGGTTTACCTTATGTTCTGTAACCCTCACGTTACCACCGCTTATAATGTATAACTACTTGTTCATCTCTTTCCGTTTTGCGCAGTTGCATATCAACTCGGTATAAATGATCCCTAAAGCCTTTAGTTTCCGACGCGGTATGCGGCAGTCGTATTTATGACAGATTAAAATATAGAATGCACAATTTGGACAACCTTCCCTCGACAACATCAAGTCATCTTTAGTGCCTGACACTCTGAAAAGATGTCTATAGACATTGAAGATTTATCATGCCATCAGATTTATCATAGTTTGTTCTCACAGGTGTTTTTGTCATAATTACGACTGAACGCTTACAACATCATCTACATACCTGTATTCTCGCAACCGTCCGTGTGCGACACGCATCCCTCTGTCCAGCGGCACAACATGGTCACAACAAGTTTCATGCATCAGGTATGGATCACACTCTACGAATGTCGGGGTGTAATGGGCAATGTTTGATCATATACTTCTCATGCCAACAAGGGACAGTTTTACATTAGGTTTGCACAATACATTATTATATTAAAATGAGATAGATACTCTATGATAGTCTCAGTCTCAATATTAATAGTAACGATAAATGCAAAGGTTGATAAGGATATAATAATGATCAGGTCTCTAACTTCTACTTCAAAAGATCATCTTTGTACTGGTCCATTCGACAAGTTTAACTGACTAAACATTTCCCAAAAATGTTTCCTAAACAAAGGGCCTGCACAAACTCCCTCACAATGTTGAGATTCTAACCATTGCAAGAGATCTCTATGAAGATAGGTACTGGGTATTTAAATTACACAATGACATGTGTACCTACATGTAAATAAGTTACTGTATTATGGGTATACAAATGGAATGGAAAATCAGACTAAATAATGAAATTTCAGATTGTAGAAAATAATATTTTACAGATACACAGAGGAGCTTGTATGACCAAAATGTAACATTCAATTTACATACCGACAGCTGCATCCAATGAATGTTATGTTTGAAACAAAAACACGGATGGTTAATGTAAATAAAACTGCTTTTGACGACAACATTAATGCAAAAATGTCTAGTGTAAACATAAGACGCATGATAATCAACGATAATGATCCTATTACGATTGCATGACAATTGAACGTTGAAGAAAGTACAATCAGTAAACATCAATGCTAGTACAACATCAATCACAAATCAAAATAATAGAACGAAAACTGCAGAGTCCATAAAAAATAAATAAGAGACGAATCTGAAGAATAAAGATATCCAACTGTCAACAGCTACATTCATTTTAGGAGCTACCAATAGGCCTTATCTTGAGAATTCAGCAAGTCTCGTAGGTTTAAAGGTTTCGCTAACATTTTCAACCATAATTGGTGTACCTTGATCAGTATTGGAACGTTCGGCAGCTGCACATGCCGCACGCCACTCCTGCAGCTCAGGACTTGGGATCAGACCTGCAGAACCACCAGACGCATCTTTTCGGGCTTGCCACCAGTGAGAATCGTCTTTGCTTATTATCTGAAATAGTTTTAATTTACAATTACGATCATTATTTATTATTTATCTCTTATTTAACCATATTATGTGGAATCGGCCTTACGTCGTTTCTTCTTTTTAGAATATCATGCTGAAATATTCGTCAAACGATAACCATAATTATAATCTAAAAGTTTTGATACCAAGCACCTAAAACTTCGACTAGAAAATTACCTGAAGAATGTCACCAGTGTTGAAAGCAATCCCGGCTTGGGCACAAGGAATGATCTCATCCTCCAATGGATCGTAGTCAAACTGTGCCCTCACGAATATCTGCAAATCGTTTCACATTTATTGGAAACTGCACGAGCTCCAACATTAATACAGTTGACAAAAGTTCCAGTTTCAAAGTTGACGAACACAATACGGGATGTGGGTAAATACACGGAATGAGAAATGGAAATGAAAATTGAAACCGAACTTTTATCAGCTATGATGAAAATGTATCTTGGGATTCGAATGTCATGAGTGTGACGTGAATAAAATTTTGTTTGATGCCAGCGTATTCACATTAGGCGCGGTTCATGTACTGATTAAACAAGTTGATATATGAAGTGTGGAGTGAATGTGACATGAGGTGTTGTGAAGCGATGATAAAAGAACAACAAGCGCACAGAAAGTTGGAGATCGCGGGACGCGTAGCCATGCCCAGGTGACAATTACAATATACAAACATAACATAACATAAAACAACACAACATAAAATTACATAAAGTAGCATAGGTTCTGGTCTCGCTACTTACTAGTACGGGCGAAGGCTTTATCCGGAAAAGCTAGTTAGAACAAAAATACCAAAATTTAAATTATGTTTTAAATACCAATCAGTTTATGCTTAAGACAAGCATCCAGTTTGTGTTTTTGTGTGCGCTTGTCGACTTTCGCTATCAGAACTTTATTTGTGTGCGTTAAAACAAGCGTTATTCACACTACTCACTATTGTTAAATTGTATTTTTAATCTACTTTATTCAAAACGTTAGTTCAAAAAGTGTAAACCCAAACTAGAATTATTTCAATTTCTACAACTACTGTTAGATAAAACTTCACAAAGGACGTGTTTCAGGCATTTTGTCAAATCTCCGTGTTTTCAAACCAATACTTTCTAACTTATTATATTCTCAAGCGCTAGATATAATAGGTATTACCTCGCAGGGCGGAGGTGCAGACCGGTATGAAGGTACGATCTTGAACGTAACAGATCCACGAGCCTCACGCTGAAAAGACATAACAGATTGCTTATTCCAAATCCATTACAATTTATTTGGACGATGAATTTTGGTCGTCTGTCAATTATATTTCAATTCCAATATTATCTTGATTTAACTCAACAAATCTGCCAATCTGAAACTTTGACTTATGACTAGTCTGTTTTTACTACCAATATTCTGGTACTGGACTGTGATTTATTATACTACCTATTCTAAATCTGTAAAAAAATTCAACATGTTTTGGTATTTTTAGGAGAATAACACACTATCACAAGGCATCTAAAGTTCTTTTGGTTCTTTTAGGTTGCCTGGAAGAGATAGGTTGCCTGGAAGAGATCGCTTCTTAGCGATAAGGCCGCCCATTGTACATTGTTTCTTAGTTTTATTATTGGTTGTATTTTGTAGTTTTAAGGTGTGCAATAAAGTATTTTCATTCATTTTCATTCATTTTGGTAATCAGTACACAACATACCAGCATCCTTTGCAGTTGCGCGACAGATTGGTTCGCGACGGGCGTCCCGTTGATCTCTTTGATCTCGTCACCGACATGCAAGGTCGCCTGGCGGTGGATCATACCGCCATGCATAATTCGTGCGACGATGCATCTTCCGTCATCAGCCAGCTTCAGGGTTATGCCCTGGAAATAAGAATTATTTTGCTCTAGCAATATTGAAATAAATATTTCGTATCTACGAGTATCATCTATGTGTTAGATGCTTTCATCAATTATAACTGAGGATATCGCACTAGGTATACACCGTTAATTCTGGGTCAGTTTAAAGCCAGCACCCACTGCTTGTATTGCTTTATCGTATTCGTGTCGTTGGTTTAGTTTTTGAATTTGATAAGTATTTCATACGAAACTAAATAGTTGAAAAGATTAACAAAAGTGAGGAAAACACTTGGTAAGGTGTCGTAGGCGCGCAGAGCTAATGACCTAGGTATGTATGTATGACTACGACGTAGCATAGACTCTACGCCGTAGCAACAGCTGAGCACAGAGCACGTATCTCCGTGATTTATCCTGCCTATGTTTCGTGATATTATTAATTGCAAAAAAATAGATTTCATATTTATTATTATTTTTGAGTAAGGTTATCGATATAGATTACGTAGGCGCCGGCTTTAAACTGACCAAAAATAAACGGTGTATACCTATTGCAAAAAAAACATCGCATTTGTCTAAAGGATGTGATAATTATTTATGCGAATTAGATACATTACCAATACATAAATTGCTAGTCATTTGGCATGTGGCTAATTTAATAAATTAAAAAAAAAACGACTTCTATGTTATAAGCTGAGCAATTTTTTGCACTCTCGAGGTCATAGAATAATAATACTCCTAGCGGAGGCTCGAGGTGCATTTAAAAAATAAAAAAAAAAGTACAAAAAAATAGATCCCGACAAATTGAGAACTTCTTTGAAGTCGGTCGGTTTAAAAGTGACTGAATAACTGAATGAAAATTCCTGCACCGGCGTATTTTGGCGGAGTTTTAGATGAACCGTGGCCGGACAGATGGATGGTGGGTGCTATATCATAGTGTAGTTGATCAAAGGTTATAATTATGTTTGTGATAATGTGATTTAACTATGAAATAAACAGTTAAGATTCGCATACTATAAAGTCATAAGTAGGTACCTATAGTTTGAATCTTTTGCTAGATAAATAACAACTGAGATCTTTAAAATAAACTCGGTGTTTCACGTTGAATACAATTAGGTCTGATTCCTGGAAATACCATTTGTCTCCATTGCATGGCAACAGAATTAGCACATTGGTACGAACAGCTAGGAGCTGTACACGCCACAATTGAATTTGCTCGTGACATTGCTCTTTGGGGATTTACCTCGCAGACACTATAACACCTCTTGTATGTACAGAATCAGGCAAAGTAAGCTTCCAAATATCTTACCACTTTTTAGAACAATAATGTCAATCTTGGAATACGAAACAGATATTGAAACTGAAAGAGCAACGTGTCCGAGTTCGTATGGGTAGTGGCCAACTCTGGTGACGGAGTTTTTAGGCCGCCTAAAAGCCTCCGTCATGGCTTAGCGACCTAAAAGCCGGGACCGATAATTTAACGTGCCCTCCGAAGCACGGAAGCGCTCAGCTGTTAATGCCACTTGCGGTCACCCATCCAAATTGTGACAGCTCAGAACGACGCTTAACTTGGAATTGGGAAAGTTGAAACTATTGAATTTACTACTCAGAAAGTATCAGTAATCCTGTCTGAAATTAGCTAGATTTGCGATTTTCTCAACAGAATGACAAATGACAGAAAACGATTGAAATGCCTTTCCTCCATTGATAGGGTATCGTCTCTCGAAGGACTTTAGGCTCGGTGTTTTAGGACCCAAAAGCATTGTGTGAGTTTTCAGATGCTTCATTGAACAATAGGACTTGAGACTTCACCGTTACCCAACTTCAGAATGACATACCCTTACATCGATACAATAGCATTCCATTGTTCCTTATCATTGAAGCTAGGCTATAAAAGACTATTAATTCAAACTATTAAACAGTATCGAGATTCTATTGTTACCTGCCTAGGCTGTCTGTAATCTATTGACAGTAACTGCTATCAGATATCACGGTGCGGTTTGCGGTTTCCAAATCAATTTGGGGTTTGGTAATTGCGTACAATCAGACCTTGAGGTTAACAGGAATTCGTGTCAAGTACCATTAGGGACGGTTAGCTAAAAGTTAGCAGCAGGTTCAGGGTAGATTATCTAGTCTACCTCTCTATCCAGAGAGATAAAATTGCAGCTAAACATTTCGTGGGAGACCTTTGAAAACTTGGCTTCGACAATGCAAAGCAATTGTGTTTATTCTGAGGACAGTACCGGGAACAATACCATAATACAAGATTCCTTTGGCTGATACAAAGCAATTGAAGTAATTCGACACCTAGTAGTTCAAAAATATGATAAACTAGCAGCGCCCTCGCGGCGCTGCCCCCGTAGTGATGGTATATGGTGATGATGATGATGAAAAGTAGCATAACCATATACAGAAAGAATTTTATAAATCCAACTGGTAGTTCCAGATATTAGCGCGTTCAAACAAACAACTCTTCCGCTTTATATAATTAGTAAGTATAGATTTACCATCGGCTCATCAGTGTTCTTCTGGAACTGCACCAGACGCACTCTGGTCACGTTCTCGAACTCAGGCTCTGTATCCTCTTCATCTTCAGGAGGAGGCGCTGTGGTGCGGCCGTTGACTGGCGGAGGAGACGCCCTGAGGGACTCCTCGCCGTACACCTCTCTGGCGACCACGTCATGAGCTTGGAGTAGGGCCTGAAACAAACCACTTATGATAAGAAAGCTCATTGATTCAAGATATACAATGATTACAGTTGGTTCGCACCTGCAAACTGTTAGAAAGTTCATTGATTCGATATCAAATAGAGTTGAACCAAATCGCTTAAATAGACACAAAGGTTAGAGACTTCATAACAAAGTATTTGTAAAACCCAGCCGAGTGGAACGTCTTCCTTTGTTTGTACGGAGATGCGTTAATCTTTTTGCAATTGTATCGGCCCGTAGTGTACCGTTATTATTTCTAACAAGTAAAATAAATAAATTAGAATCTTTCAAAACATTTGGGTCGCTGACTTTCAATATAATGGTACCTAATGAAAAATCAACTCGTAGCTATTTTTTATTTCAATTAAGGGTTATTTGAAGAAGCATACATCCAATATACAATGAAATTTATTTTTATTTTCAGATTTCCTGATCGGTTGTTGTTAATTCCAAAATCTGTTTAATCACCCGATGAACCGAATAAGGGTCCTGACACATTATCGCGTCTCTACCCCGTCGCATAGTATGACCGTAGCAACACCGTCCCGGCAAAAATGATATTCTTTGTATTGAAATGTACCGGACGCCCCACACCAGACCGTTCCCACACCGTCGCGTGTCCTGCCCTGCCATGGCCGTCTTGTCAATCTCCGGCCGCCATGATTATTTTGCTGACACGTAGGGTTGCAACACCTAATATTATATTTAATATAAGTCTAATATTATTTGAATCCTAAATAATATATTTTTGGGGAAAAAATATATTAGGCGAAGATCTTAGTGGCAACTTGGGCGATTTTATGTTGTTTGTTAGTAGATGTGTTTCAAAAAATTTTCCGGGATAAAAAGTAGCCTATGTCCTATTTACGGTTATTTTCTATCTATATTTTAAATTTCAGCCAAATCTGTTCAAACACATCCAAACATCCATCTAACCACCCAAACATCAATCCATCCATACAAACATTCAAACTATTAGTGTGATGTGATAGTGTGATGGCTTTGACCCTTTCTTCTGACTTACAAATTTTGCTCTTAGAGTTGCCGCAAAAAATAATACCCTAGCCTAGAGCTAAAATTAGCACATCGATGAGTGCAACTTCAAATATTTGTCTTAGCTTTGTTAAACTAAAGATAAATTTAGAATGCGTCCGGCCGCGGCGCTTATGACAGCTGCTCGCTCCGAAACACGACAAAAATGCAGTTTTTTGGAGCTTTCTCATCCCTAATAACAACCAATCGAAAAAGTGAACGGAATTTATGTCATTAATTGAATGACCTATCCGATGGTGCAAACCAAAAACATAAATTACCTACACCAACTTCAGAAGCAAATGAAGATTTATCTTATTTTTAGTGATTTTCGTTGATTTAGTTTGAAGTAAAAATGACGTTAAATAAAAATTAAACGGTATATTCCAAGATAAAATGTTAGAGATGCATTTTGGCTTTTCAGTTATTTTCCACTTTATTTATCGAGGGTTTATACAGGGAAATACAGTGTTTGGCTCAGGGAACGCCCTTAAAGCAGACTCAACAAAACCATGGTAAGCTGTCATATTAATTATGTGAATGTAAACTTAAACTTGTAGGGGTAGTCAGACAGAAGCAAGGAAACTTTTATTTTTCAATCACATTTTTTATTAAGTAAAATCTACTATTTATTTGTAAGTTCCTACAAACTCCTTTATTCGAAAAAAAAGTGGCAACCCTACTGATACGGTCGCATGTCAGGTCGAGTTGACACTCGACTGACGTCCGCTGACAAATAACAATTTTAAAAATATAGGCTGAGTTCACATTGCATCTCTAAAATTGAAAATTGACAACCTTGTACGAGTTGATGTACGAGTAGAAAAATTTAAAATCTATATACAGGGTGGAAAAAATGAATGGGCCCTGGAGGTAAACTACTTTAAATCCTTAAGATACAGTATTTTACTTCAAGGAAACATTCCTTTATTTTTAAAAAGAAACATAACTGCATTCAAAGATTTTCTAAAATTCGCTTGCTTCACCCAGGAATCGAACCATCTAAAAATTCAAAAATTAAACACTCGCTGTTTTATTCCACTAGTCGATTCATTCAATGCTAAAGATAAAATTTCTCAAAGAGACATGAGGTCTTACACTCGTCTGTCGTACAAGATATCCATGAAATCTAATATTTAGTACACAAGGGCTTTAATTTCAATTTAGCTCTACAGTGGAATGGTGAGAAGTATCCAGCAGGGCAATTCAGACCTTTTCGGAATGTATTCCGAATTCGGAAAAAGACGTTTCTTCACTGAAAAAACTTCAATTTTTCGAAGAATATCATCGAATCGGATGCATTTTCTGAAGTCTGAATTGCACCTCAGATAGACAAATACCGTCTAGAAAAGTTTTGTCGCGAAAGGTGAAATAATAAAAATTAATAAAAAAAATTGTGAAAATTAATGTAAGATTTTATGATTTTTTTTATTTCTAAAACCAAATGTTTGTTTTATGAAGATGTTATCCTGACATTAATCCTATCGATTCGTAGAATTAAATAGTGAGGTTTGTTTTTTTTTTCATTTTTAGCTGGTTCGATTCCGGGTGAAGCAAGCAAATTTTAGAAAATCTATGAATGCAGTTTTGTTTCTTTTTAAAAATAAAGGAATGTTTCCTTTAAGTAAAATACTGTATCTTAAGGATTTAAAGTAGTTTCCCTCCGGGGCTCATTAATTTTTTTCACCCTGTATATATATAAATGAATCCATAATTACTTGGTCATGGCATCACGCGTGAACGGCTGGACCGATTTCACTAATTATTTTTTTGTTGTGTTTGTTATTGTCAGGAGAAGAATATAGTGTTGGCAACACTCAAAAAATACTCGCTCATGATTTTTGTTATGACGGGACGGTAGTCAACTGCCGGTCATTCTGGCTCGAGTTGTAAATTAGATACTTAGGACGTGCGAAAGTATTGTCGAGACGTATTTAAAAATAAGTTTTTGAGAATAAACAAGTTATTGTATTGTTCAGTTATTCAGTTATTTATTTACTACAGATTTAAATTATCATTGCAGATAAACATCCAATGCGATAATTTAGATATGTAGGTACTTTTGGAAATGAACATCTACTATGAATACTTACATTGTACGGTCCGCACACCCTGGATAAAGGATAGTTCATAGTCTAATATCAGTAAAACTCTGAGATAAATAACTGATATATTGTAAGAAAACTTATGATATTGATGACTTATGTGATGATACTTATACAAAATACTTAAAAAATACAGACGGACGGGCATAACGAAACTATTAGGGTTTCTTGTCAGGACAACGGAACCCTAAAAAGTAGTATTAGTTGATGAACTGAAATATTTTGTTTTTGAGTTTCCCAACTCGTTCTATCTAGTACATTTTTTTTTAGTAGGTAAGAGACGCAGTGCAGACACGCCTTTATATTTTAATCCCCGCCCATCTGTCAATACACATATTAGTAGCGTAGCCAGGTCAGCCCCTAGGGGCCGCTTTTCGGCCGTTGAAAGGCTTAGGCGGCCTTTCGATGGGAGCGGCCCCTAAACGGCCTATATGCACCTAGTTACCTTTTCCTATTTTTATTAGGTAGGTACTTACCTAATCATAATTCAAAAAAACAAATTCAGATTGTAAGTACACGTAAGTACATAGATAATGAGATACTGCATTTAAAAAACCGGTCAAGTGCGAGTCGAACTCGTACGCCGAGGGTTCCGTACCTAGCCATGGTGCCAATTACCTAAGCTAGTCCGCTTAATTGTATGAGCGCCCATACAACTCGGAGGACAATTTTAATTGGCGTCAACTTTGTATGTAGGTATGGGAACACCCTTTAATTTTCAACTTTTTTAACTTTTTGGAATTTTTCCTTTATTTGTGCTATAAGACCTTGCTTTTTGCCAAATTTCGTTATTCTAGGTCAACGGGAACTACCATTTAGGTTTTCGACCCAAAACCTCTAGGGTACTTCCGGTTGACCTAGAATTGTCAATTTTGGTTACAAGCAAGGTCTTCTAGCACAAGTAAAGGAAAAATTCCGAAAAATAAAAAAAGTTGATAATTAAGGTAAGTTTTGGTACTCACAAGTTTTCACGAAAACCTAAATTTGCCTATATCTTTTTATAGTGTTGACTCAGGACCTTGATTGTTATAGTCACAATAGGGACTATAGACTTTAGTATTTGGTATAAATTTCAACTTGCTAGCTTTACCCGTTCCTGAGATAATCGATGGTGACACACGGACAGACAGACGGACAGACAGACAGACAGACAGACGGACAAGAAAGTGATCTTATAAGGTTTTCTTTTTTACCTTTTAAGGTACGGAACCCTAAAAAAATATAAAAATAAAAAAATATAAATAAAAGTTAAAAAAAAAAAAATATGTCCACCCGTGCGAAGCCGGGACGGGCCGCTAGTACCTAATATTTTTCCCTACGAAAATCACCCCAAAGGATTTGTCCACCAATAATTCTTCCTTGACCCGATAAATACCTACCCCAAATTTGAATTGGAAAACCCCCCCATCTCGCATAACTTAATGCGTTCCGCACGTTATGTGACATTATCAAACGTCAAAATCCCATCGGGTACAATACTGCCCTCTCGAAATCAAAATGTAGTAACAGCAAAAACACGATTTCGAGAAAAATGATGAAGCTACAATCAATAAAAATATTCAGAAGAGGTTACATATTAATAAAACCTTGAATGTGGAGTGAAAGTACACATAATCTATAGGTACCAACCAATAATAAAGCGTAAAAGTTTGTTTGTTAATTTGTTTGAACATTGAACACGCTAATCTCAGGAGCTACCAGTCGGATTTGAAAATTTATTTCTGCATTTGATAGCTAAACTCTGTGAGGAAGGATATAGGCTACTTTTTATCATCATCATCATCATGATCACCATATACCATCACTATGGGGGCAACGCTACGATGGCACTGCTAGTAAACTATATTTCTTAACGTTTTTACTTTATTTTTTCTTCAAAACATAACAGTTATAGCCATTTTATAGTACTACCTAGTAGAGTGATATATCCCCTATTATCGCAATTAGTTTTCTTGTGAAATCCGTTCAAAACACATTATTATTAACGCAGTAAATTTTCTTACGTGGTATTATTGTAAGAATACGACAGTTTAAATGTGAAATAATTAATAATTTAACAGTAATTTCACGCACTCTGCTGTGCGACCAGATGGAATAGCGGTTGCAACACCCGGTTGAAATGCTCCTGCGTGTGTCCGGGTTCGGCTTCAAATCCTATAACGACTATGGATTTTTTTAATCAATTTATTTTTTAATTCACAACGAACTGTGTGAAATATGTATTTTAGTGTGGTTTAGCTATTTACAAAAAAATTGAGTGATAAGTTTTAAAATGGGCTTTCAGAATAATTGTGTATTTAGCATAAAACCAACAAAATGTCTATTACTGTGGTATAGGCTCGGGTGGGCAGATTACGCTTCGCAAAACGGTTATGCGACGGTCCTAGTTTGATACGGTCTTAGTGTGTAAGGTGCTATTTTCGTGACGGGCTCGGTCTTGGCTCGGCCCGCTTATGATACTGCGCAGTGAGTTCAGACCTTAAACGTTGATTCAATTAGCTATCCGATGAAGATAATTAAAAAAATATACGAATATTTTATTCGTTTTCACGTCTCAGCGCTTTATCCGAGTGTATACCGCTGCCAATGGCGTAAGCCGCTATTTGGAGTAATGGAACAAGGCTGTAGTGAGGATAGGCTTTGTATGGAAATGTGCAGCAATAATAGATATTACATAATAATAGATACTACATTTGCTAAAACGTAGAAAGGTGAAACAAAAAAAAAACTAAAGTGATTTGGTCTTCCAGTATTTTAGATATCTGTCTACACTACATGGTGTCTACATAATATGTTATGTTCATTTAGCAGCTAGATTAAATTATTTATGTATGACAAGCTCGTTTTTGGAAAGTTTGTGAGTTCCTTTCACTATTGTTACCAAAAGAGGCAAATTGATGTTGCTTCTTTTAAATTCAGAGCCGAAGTTCACGACTGTCTTAAAAAGTTTATTTTAAACTTAATCTAGCAAAGAACAATGCCAATCAATAAACTGAAACAAAAGCCGCATTCTCAACTTAGTAGACATCCGAGCAAGTCTCCGGGCATCCATTGAAGATATTTAAAAGGAGTACCCAGCCAGAGAAAAGTCTGTACAAAAGCGTGCATAGGCATCTCAACGACGCACCTTACTTAGGTACCTACTTACTTTTGCAAGTAATGAACATTGCAGAGAAGACAGTGAACGCGCTAAGACCTCTTGAAGATTGATTTATAATTGGCAAGGACCCATTGAGATTTATTTTATCCCACTCTGATTCCGCATCTGTATTGCTCATAAGCCTCCAATAGTGGCGGTGACCGCAACAGATCTCCGAGCGCTCCATCGGGATTATTGGGACGCATTGGAACCAATTGAATTAATTCGTAAACGCATTGAGACTGGACAGTAAAATTACGGAGTGAAACTTGCGAGAGACACAGAAGGAGATGAAGAAAAATATTTTAAATTAGGTTTATGTTTTTTGAAGGATTGAATGTTGAGATGACGGATAGAGCAGAATAGAAGAAAACCTGGTTGTGCCGACCCCACATAAAAGTGGTAGGTAGTTTACGTTTTTACGTTAGATAAAATAATATAAATTTTAATTTTTATAGTGTTAAACCACACTTTGGTATTATTTCATTAGAAATGAAAAATCTTACCAAAATTTTCAATTCCGACGGGATTCAATATGAGCTTACCAAGATTTTCAACCTGACGTAATAAGGATTCCGTGGCCGAATGGTAAGGCACTCCGGCTTAAGGAGGATCGTTTGTATCATTGCGGGTTCGAATCCCGTCGGAATTGAAAATTTTGGTAAGATTTTTCATTTCTAATAAAATAATATAAACACTGGTAAAAGAGTAAAACTGATATATGTATACATTTTTGGAATATATTTGGTCTTTAGAGACGAACTTGTTTTTGTTAACGTAGGTATTTTGCAAAGAAAACGAAACAGGATGCCGGCTGACTCTTTGAAGATGTCGTCCAAAAACATGTCCGCATCTTGTATTAGATTCCATTGCATATCACAAAGGATCTTAATGTAAAATTCTGAGGTAAAAGAGGAACTTTAAACAGTTTCATATGCGAGTGCACAAGATTAGATTACATTTTATTCATAAGCTAATCTTCAGGCAGTTTCTTTGTATCTAGTAGGTACCAACGTCAAAAACAAAGAAGCCCACGCTCTGCAACCTGTACAACTAACTTAAAATCAAGACTACAAATTGTTTTACTGGAAAATAACATCACAGCAGCTTGTTCCTGAGGCAGTTAAATAAATACATTTATAGCAAACTTCAGTAGCCACTTTTATAGACACTTAGACGACCTATAGTTTTTAGTATCTATAAAACGAGGGAAAAGGAATAAAAACTAATGACCGCAAAGCCCGCGATGAACTGAAGATCAAAAAGCAATTTCTACTGATGTAAAAAGAGATAATGAACACTTACACGATTGTGACAAGACTTTTTCCTTTGCGGTATTTTTTCATAGCGTTAAAGAATATTGAGAGATACTTATGACACTTACAAATCTTCTTGTCGTAGTCTGTCGCAATTTTCGCAATCACAACCTCTAAATGTGTCATTTAGAATATGTACCGTTATTCAGCTCTGTAAGTACCGTATTGAGGTATTATCTTGTATCGGTGGCACATAAGGGTCCACAGTCAATGATTTAGCAACGTATTCACATTGAGATGGGCTCCGTTCCCTAAGCCTCCATTCATATTATGTTGAGCCATTGGAGTGGCCGACTAGAGTGCTGCTTCTCTCATCACCTAATTAATTTCGATAGGGTTTAAAATATTTTTATACCCGTCATCATCGCAACCTGGCTTCACCTTCGTTTGGCTTTTCTTTGCTATGGTTTTTTTTTTGCCAGGTCTCAAAATTAATATTTCAAATTTTTTATCCAAAGCGGTTTAGCTGTTACAATAAGAACCACAAACAAACTTTCTCATAAACAAACATTTGTACGAGAATATGAAAGATTATTTTAAAAAATGGATCATGAATTCAGAAAACTTATGAAACAGAAAAGCTGCAAAAAAGTTTAATGGTAGTGTTTATTGAAAGTGCAATTAAAATCTCAAATGAACGTTGGTGTTAAAAGCACTGGCAGATACTAAAGATATATTTTATGGTCAATTTAAAAGATGGTGTGAATGGAAAATTAATTGAGAATAGTCGAAAGGATTCAAAGATATAATTAGTGAATAGGAAGACGGGTAAACCTTTTCTTCTCATGTATTTCAATGATGACAAAGTAGCGCTTGTGGTGTAGCTTGCTAAGTCGTTTTTGATATTATATCGTCGAATTTAAGTCACGTTCTGCGCGGTCACAAAATGGAATGACCGCTAGCATTAACAACTGAGTGATTTCAGGGGTTTATT
Source organism: Camptogramma bilineatum (assembly GCA_958496255.1). NCBI lineage: Eukaryota > Metazoa > Arthropoda > Insecta > Lepidoptera > Geometridae > Camptogramma > Camptogramma bilineatum. The sequence goes on from OY292460.1 coordinate 4,197,059, forward strand.
AAACTAGCTGCTGCCCGCGGCTTCGCTCACGTGGTACCCGGATAAAAAGTAGCCTATGTTACTTTCCAACCCTCCAACTATCTCCACACAAAAAATCACGTCAATCCGTCGCTTTGTTTTGACGTGAAAGCAGGACAAATAAACAAACAAATAAACACACTTTCACTTTTATAATGTGGGTACGGATTTACAGTCTCAGTTTTCAAGCCAAATGGAGGCCTATCAGGCAGCCTAAAATCAGAGTTGACCACTAGCTCATGCTACTTTCCTTTTACAAGTAACATTTTCATAGAGAACAGTTGAAAGTTAGTACGATTTTAAACCTAGTCTTGTTTCTAAATTCTATTGAACAATACAACGCCTTTCATATTGTAATTTTGAAACAATGCAGTTGTATTTACATAGGCCTGCCGCATGATCCTGTAATGCCCATTTGTGTTGCAGTTGAAATTTATGTGTGTGAACCTCTGATAAAAATAATGTGACTTAAATATTAATTTAAAAATAAAGGGTCTTACTTATGAAAGATACACGTCTACTATCCTCATATATGTGGATCTCTTACATATATCTTTCATAAGTAAGACCCTTTATTTTTAAATTTAAAAAGAATTTAAAAAGACAGGACGTTGTTTAACCAGTGTTCAGCTTTAAACATCTTTCTGGTATGGTCAATGGTCAGGTCACTAGTAACCAGCTGGAATTATTCAAGTAAAATAAATTGTAGTTGATTTGGATACCGACAATGTTTCAATAATCATCTTGGAAAATTTCATCTGGATAAGAAGGAGACTCGCGGTACAGTTACTGCCTGCATTCGCGTTTCACTCTGTGAGATATAATAAATAGAGGTAGGAAAGGTACCTACAGTAGGGCCAACGGATCTCGGCGAACGTGAAGTTGGCCGTTTCGATGCGCAGTGCAACTTTTTCATACAAAATTTTCTACTGCGCAGCGAAGAGCCTGACTTCACGTACGCCTAGATCCGTCGGCCGAACTGTACCTAACCTTGAATAAGCTCCATTAGTTTTGATCAGAACTATGTTTGTGTTAAGGATATGGGCGTTGAAGCTGCTATACAGTTATTAACTTTTGCAGTTTCATCGTATTTCTGTAAACAGGTTCCTACCTACTTGTCTGTTCTGAATAAAATAATTTGATTTGATTTGAACCGTTTTTGAAAAAAATTTGGTGACCAATGATATTAGTTTATGATGTTGGCACCGGACGCCGAAATTTTAAACAACTGTTGTTCTAAACAAAAGTTGAGTGAGAGCTTGGCAGTAACATCGATCAGAGGTACCGAATAATGCCGACCATAACCGACAACGACCTATGTCAATTGTCAATGTAACTTACGAAAACGCTAACGTAACAACATGTTATCCAGCCCCAACCACGTTAGCTGGATGTCCGACACCGTTGTGTGAAACAACGACGTTGGCAACGACATCATTGGCGCATCGTTGATGAAAAATACCAAGAACGCTATCTCTAATAATAAAGATCATAGTCCTGAGCTTGTTGCTTCCTTTATTTACAGTGTTTTTCCTAAACAAAGAGTATGTAAGATGAGCAATGTGGCCAAAAATGCTTAAGACATCGTGGTCGCAGCTTTCTTGACGTCACAGATCCATAAATAAATTGCTATTTGGAGAGGGCCCACAAATGTTTTATGATACGTTTATGAATCCGAAATCTTTATCGCTGAAGGAACTATCTTGACGCCCTTGAAAGATATTGAGGGGGGAAATCTGGAAGGATAGAGATAGGGAGACCTTGCCCAGTAGTGGGGCGATATGGGTTATTAAAAAAACCCATAAAATAGGTACTCACCTATAGGTATTTAGATCCAAATTCAAAATTCATGTCCTTTGGATATTAAGCCCGTTCAAAGTTCGTTTCAAAGTATTTAAAAGTAATAATAATGCTTAATGATTTCCTTGCACTATTTTCCCTACAAAGTATCTAAATGACGTCATAGATCTTACATCTTATTCTGTACAATGTAAACAAAGCATCACAAGGCTTATCCAACAGAATGAGTGACATTATACTTGGAAATGTTGCCTCAATCCCTTTAATTTATACCTACTCGAGATTTAACGCATTTAGCTTTGATTTCCTGAAAAACAATGACCGTCTTTAGCGAATGTCAAATGACAAAAGTTGACCAGCAGTGCAATTCAGACCTTCTCGGAATGGATTCCGAATTCGAAGCTGAAAAACGTCAACTTTCCGAAGAAAATCATCGGATAGGATGAATTTTCGAAATTCTGAATCGCACTACTGATAATAATATGCCTTGTATAAGTTTACTAGAATCACAACTGTACCTATCTATATTTGAAACTATGAAAATGAATTTAATTTCAAAAGTAATGCAATAAACACAATAAAATAAAATCAGTTTTGAAAATAGAGGATAATCATGAATTTCGGGTAAATTATTTGATTAAATAAATGACAATTAATAATTGATTGGTACTTCCCTCAATTACCAATCAATTATTAATTTTCAATTATTTAATTTACCCGAAATTCATGATTATAATATTTTAGATTTGTCCTATTCATATTAAAGCGTTTTTTTTAACTACTAAGGTAGCAGACAAGCATACGGCCCACCTGATGGTAAGCAGTTACCGTAGCCTATGGACGCATGCGACACCAGAGGAGTCACACTCGCGCTGCTGACCCTTTAAAATTTGAAAACGCCCTTTTTGAAGAATCCCATACTGTGGTCACTGGGGAAAACCGCGGCAGGTAGATCATTCCACAACCCAATTGTTCGCTGGAGGAAATTCCTCCCACCAAAGATTTTTCTTTCCAAAGAAGTCTTGATGCTCTTGCAAGGCCGTCATAATATTGTCTAAGGCGGAAACCGGGACTTAAGTGGCTAAAGTAAAGATGTGAAAATTTATATGAATATTGATGAGCACGAATAGAATACCAAATTAATTGAATAAGGCTTTTACAGTCAACCACATCTTTATTTTCATTTTATGCGAGGAACGCTATGACAGAACTTTGAGCTGCAGAGTCATTCTGTAAACTCACTTCGAATCGAACGTCGAAGAGTTGAATCCGCTGTGAGAATTCAAATTTCGAATACGAAATTTGAATCTCACAATACATTCTTGTGTAGGTATTTAATGAGCTCGGTCACTTGATTGAATTCGAAGTGAGTCTACAGAATGACTTTGCAGCATAGTCATTCTGTAAACTCACTTCGAACGTTGAAGAGCTAGATCCGCTGTGAGATTTCAAATTTCGTATTCGAAATGAATCTCACAATACATTCTTGTGTATTTAGTGACCTCGGTCACTTGATTGAATTCGAAGTGAGTCTACAGAATGACTCTGCTGTGATCTTTCAGAGTTTGAATGAATGAAAATTATTTATTGTTCACAACTTAAAATAACACTAAGAAAGGATTAACCCAATGAGTAATCGTACAATGGGCAGTCTTATCGCTTAGAATCTCCTTCAGACAACCTTTGGATGGAAAGAGATATCAAGATTAAAGGTAGCGGTAAGTAGAGTAGCGGTTTTTTTGTATGTAAAGTTCTAAGTTTCTATCTGATTCATTGAGACCATTCCTGTATCTACTCTAAGTTGTAGTGAGAAGTTATTACTTACAAGCAGTTATTACTTATTAAGCATAAACAAACATATCTTAGTCCAGCCATCACGGAAAAAGCGCTAAACTCATTTTAACAAACGAAAAATTTATATTGCCCCTGGAGACAATAACACCTATCTCAAAACCATCGCTGATAAATCACAAACCCTTTACAGACCGTATCTAAATCGTTTTGAAGATAAATGGGAACATTCGTTTGCACATACAAACACACAAACAACCTCACACTCTAAACCATAGTTTCTCAACCTTATTTTGCCCACCGCCCACTTTGAGAATTTTTTTCGAGAGCCCCCCTCCCCATATCTTAATGCGCCATTTCAATGCCCCCTTATTTTCTCTTGGTCTTCTACTGCCCCCCAGTAAGTCGCAAACGCCCATGAGGGGGCGTTATCGCCCACGTTGAGAACCTATGCTTTAAACGCATACACTTTGTTCATAAATGCGAACAGCTAAAAGCATGAAAGGTGTCATAAAACAGTTTCTAAGAAATCCCTGAGCTTTGCTTGCGTCTTTAGGTCCTCAGTTTTCTAATACCTACTCAGAAAAGGTGGCATTAGGTTTCCTTTTCTAAATCCGCTTCTTTAGATCGCGGTAGATTGCGGTGTTTGATCTATTTACCAGAATTCAGACAAAAATATCTAATGTCTAACGCTTAAAACCATCTTAGACTTTTAAATTATTTACCAGAGGGGTTAAAAAGGCCGTTATAGCAGAATCACAAGAATTGAACCATCTCTTTTCATGTACTGAGAGGGACAAGAACGTAACATAAACTAAACATAACTAGTAGTTCGCCCCGAACTGAGATCTCGCGCACCGTAGATGGCTTACATTTGGACTTTCTTCTGACTACCCCTATAATTTCAAGTGCTACTACTGATACTGCAGAGTATGCCTATTGCGCTAGCTTTTCATGGTAAAAAATACTGGCATGCATGCAATACATAATGTCGCGTCTAATTTTTCATTTAGGTATTTCATATTTATGAATTCTCGTCGTATTTCTAAAAGTATACGTCCTAGAATAAAAATAATAACTATTTTGGAATGTACAAATAAAGACCTTTCATTTGACAGCTTACTCAATATATTTGTTTACTTAACTTTTTTTACCCCAATTATTTTCATTCTTTATCAAAAATTTTTTTATCATGAAAATAAATCAAGTAGCATCTAAAATCATTGCAAACCAAACCGCAACGATGCCACTCTCTTTTTAAGACCGACCAGTCAATGAGCTACGAAGTCATCGAAACTCTATGCAACGGGAGCTCTTGCAGCTCTGGTTTCGTAGTTTTTGGTCTTTGGTCGTATTTCAAAAACTATACATCCTAGATTAAAAATAAAAACCATTTTGGAATGTACAAAATAAGCCCTTTCGTATGACACCCCACTCAATTTATTTGTGTAACTTTCATAATTTTTTACCCCCTTGGGAACCCAATATCTTCACAACCCCTTCATCGATTAAGCTCATATGCTCCCCCGTAAATTTCCTTACCACAACCTATTGACCTACCAAGTTTCATGCAGATTGGATGAACGATTCGACAGTTATGCGCGAACAACAATTCGTGAAACATACAAACATACAAACATACAAACATACAAAGCAAAATCGCCCAACTTACCACTAAGATCTTCGCTCGCTTCGCTCGCTCGATCGATTACTTATATTGCAATTCATATTGTGATTCTTCTATAGCGGCCCTTTTAGCCCCCCAGATGAAATCTAAATTGCAGGGGGTAACATAAAATCAACCGGTCACAAGTGCATGGGACGTTGTTGGCTTGCCCAGCACCTAAACCATCCTCTCGTCTTAACCGGCCTTATCCACACCAAATACATGGTCAATTCGTGCGGAGCTAAGCCGTGGGTTTCTTCACGATAACCTGTACCGTTTCGAGCTCGTGTCAAAGTGTATTTAAAATTTCCAAATCGATAAATTATTTGAGGCAGGGCTGAAATGCAAATCTAGGTTCGGACTGAAAGTTCAGCTACCCAAACATAATGCAATGCAATAATAAATTAGGTAAGTACACGTCTAAATAAAAATAATGTATGTTTGTCTTACCATGCATTAATTTTAACCAATGAAAATTAAATGTGTTGAAACTTTGGTAGGGTCTCCTGAGGGCGCCCGCGAGGGTCGGTCCTAAAACTCAGACTCATACAGAATAACACACACTACTTTTTAATTTAGGTACAGCTAGTTTAATAAATGTTAAAGTTTGTGTTTCTGGGTGCCGCTTTAGATGAAACTTGCAACTTTCAAAGTTTATGGAATGCACAAGAACATGCTCTAATGGTTTTAAACTTTCACGATCATAGTCCATGTAAACTAATAACAAGGAAATCTATCGCGTAGATTATATCGCGCGCAGTATGCCTGCGGTTGTTGTAACGTAGCCGAAACGTTGGGTCATAAAATAAGGTAAAATACACGATAAAAAAAATGTAAAACCTTTACAATTTATATTTTTTTCTCAATACTCCTCGGATAGATTCTAAAGCGCTTTGGGTTACAGACTAGTATTAGTCTAAGGAACATTATGCACTATGATTCAATGTTGCACTTGGTCCAACGTTCATACAAAAATGGTCAATCTCCTTTCCGTGTTATAGTAACTAAATAGCATAGACAAGCCACAAAACTAAACTAGAACTTTATTGAAAGGGTGTAAGCACGAGGCGCAGTTCCTAATAAAATAAAATCCGTATGTTTACAAATGACTTGAATACCTCTTCAAAGTAAGAACGGTTTCACCAAAAAATCCGAGTTTCATGTTAAAAAGGCAAAATCTAAATACCAATCCACATACGGCACACCAATTCATTGGATACGTCATAAAACTAAGCCGAACATTTCACACTCACAGCTCCAATATTGCAAAATCCTCGAAACATGAAGCTACAAGGCCTGTGTTATTCAGATCGAAGTTCTAGAACTTTGGGACAGCTGGGAAAGTTTTAATCGGAATATATTGATGTCACTTAAGGCTAATTTTTATCTATTTAGCTCGGCGCAAACGGGCCACTGACCACAGCCACAAAACGCCAGCGGCAGCGACTTTTCATACATTTTGTAGCTTGTTGGCGCCACCGACTACACGTGTGCGGCGCGTCTATACAAAATATATGAAAACTACAGGAAGGTCGGTAGCGGCGTTTTGTGGCTCGTATGCGGCCAGGCTTCGTGGTTAATTATTTGACAATACTTCAAAAATACAACAGTGAAATATCAAATTTAGTAAGCAAATCAGAAAATAATTATTTCCGTTTAGTTGTAGGTAAGTACTTACCACAACTTATTATTTCATTATTATTTATTAAGAACAAAAATGAGAATTTTTTTGAAAAGTGTCAGCAAATCATCTAAGAAATAGTAAAGATGTAAAGCCCTAAGTTTTAGATACAGCAGAAAAAGCTTAAAATATTCTTGACCCAGCTTCCCTCAAATCTGTGCCAGTACTGATAGAAAGCTGAGATTAATGTTATGCTCGACTGAACCCAACTGAAACCAATATGAAACATTTCCAATGCAAAATGATGATACGATAACCACTTAGAATGTACTCCAGATGGAGTATGATAAAAAATATCGAGGAATCGAATCTTGAGACGAGCTCTTGATATTCTGGTAAGCTTTGAAGTGAGCTGAAGAGTCGTTAGGTCGGATTTACACTAGAATGAAAAGAATTTCGCGTTTGTTTATTGCTAAGAAAGGAAAGTATCTAATTATGACAAAGCATTCTTCTATAAGAGAAAATACTTATACATTTTCTTTCTGTAGTTGAACCCGTCTCGAGTTCAAATAAAGTTTAGAGAAAAGGTGACCGCATTTTAGCCACAAAATGGTCGATGAGTTACTTCTACCAGATTTTCTTAAGAACTTTTACGAAGCTCTCATTCTGCAGCTTGATTAGTATTGTAACTGAGAGGTACTGTGTTTTGGATAGTACGACTTTACATACGTTAAGCTATGATGGAGGATTCTAAGTGGCATAAAACCTTGTAACCTGATTAATAGCCACTCATAATTTCCTTACTTATTTCTAAGTCTTAGGTTTTACATTACCAGCACCCAGTAAAAATTCAATGAAAAAGGCTATTATTTTTATGTGATGAGAGTGAATGAAACGAAATAAGTGTGTCAGGATCGTAGCAAGTGGAGATCTGTGGTCTCTGCCTACCTCTATGATGGAAAACAGGCGTGAGTTTATGAATCATCTAGTTAAAGACCTTTCAAAGTGATAAGTACCTAATAGCCCCTCCAGACTCTCGAGAGAAGGCTCGGCGAGAAGTCTCGCCGAGACTTCGCGAAGAACAAACAAGCTATCCACACTCTCAATTTTTCTCAGTCGTGATGTTTGAAATCCTTTGTCTCGGCCAAAAATACCGACACCGATCGGAGAACAGGCGAGCCAGAGAACGAGAAGGCGAGAAGCTCCTCACACTCACGCTTCTCGGGTGTTCTCGGGGGTTCTCGCAGAGAGTCTGGAGGCCCTATAAGAATGGATGCCCATGATAGACCTGCCACTTTCATAGCCCCTCCAGACTCTCGAGAGAAGGCTCGGCGAGAAGTCTCGCCGAGACTTCTCAAAGAACAAACAAGCTATCCACACTCTCAATTTTTCTCAGTCGTGATCTGTTTCTTATCCGGTATGGACGTCGATATTGAATCTGCAGCCGGTTTGGCTCTGTGTGCCATTGCATACTGTAACTTTGTGAATGTTGTAACTAAAAATAATGTTAATAAAAAACAAAAATACTTAATGTAAAAAACTTTTATCTTAGTAGTTTCGATGTTTAGCATCCCATAAAATAGGCTCAGATTGAAAAAAATCGATAAATTTCAACTCTATTCATTATTCCACATTTTTACGAAAGAAAATTCTCGAAAAAAAACAAACAATATGGATGTCTGCCCGCCGCCGCTCATTAATCTGCAATGAGAGAAAACGTGAGAGTAGGAGCCTTCTCTCTTCTCGCCCGAGAAATCCTTTGGCTCGGCCAAAAATACCGACACCGATCGGAGAACAGGCGAGCCAGAGAACGAGAAGGCGAGAAGCTCCTCACACTCACGCTTCTCGGGTGTTCTCGGGGGTTCTCGCAGAGAGTCTGGAGGCCCTATCACGTTTCTATGTCAAGCGTAATTAAATAAATATTGGTGGACAATTTCACACAGCACCATCTAGCCCCAAACTAAGCAAAGCTTGTACTATGGGAACCAGATAACTGATAGAATACTTATATTATTTTTAAATACGTAAGTACTTATTATACTTTAAAACACCCAGACACACAACAAATATCTATGTTCATCACACAAATGTTTGTCCTTAGTGGGAATCGAAGCCACGACCTACAGCGCAGAAGGCAGAGCTACTACCAACTGAGCTAAGAGGACAGTCAGCGTAATTATTAAGTACCTAAGTGATCCGAGGTAACTAATCATCAATCAATATTGGAACATTCAAATGCCTCCTAATCAGAGAACATCAAAGCATGCTTGAACAATTTACATCTGAATGCAACTGTCAATGGGTGAAGTCAACCCGATAGCCCGCTATAGTATAATCCACTCCAATCTATCCTTAAGCTATGGCTTTTCGGAACACGTTGGCGTAAAATTACGGACGTTTTCAAAGAAAATCTCTTAGCGTTGGTGGTATAGCTTCTTTAGTCGTTCTTTATTGATTGTTGAAGTTAAACGTAGATAAAAGATTATAGATTAAGAGCTTCCCCACTCGGCTTTAAACTAAGTTACTTTAATAAGCACGGAGGCTCTGAAACGGTCCAAAAACCGTTACTTGTGTTAACTCACGGCTCATAGATTAAACTACCTAGCTCCTATAACTTAGCTCAAATGCTGTTGACGTAGATACACAAGTAACTTAAAATTCAAGATGAATTTCAATACACAAAAATCTCTGTATTTTCAAAGGTTGTAAGTGATCTACAGTCTCGGCGATAAAGTAGTAATCCTACTTATATTATTCAAGCTTGACCAAGCCGGGCTCGAACTACATTCAAGAAAAGGTATGGCTGAAGAGGAATTGAAGCTACAGGGATTTCTTATTGTAAGCAAAGCTGTATTGAAGTACGGTGCAATTTTGCAACTCTATGAATAAACAATTTATGTATTTCTATCGTTGAGTAAATTATTTTTTAAAATGAATGTGAAAATTGATAAACATGGTAGGTAACACAATCTGGATGGGTGACCACATATAGGCATTACGAGCTGAGCGCTTCCATGCTTCGGAGGGCACGTTAAATTGTCAGTCCCGGTTTTTAAGTGGTTTAAGCCATAACGAAGGCCTTTAAGAGGCCAAAAAACTCCGTCACCAGAGTTGGCCACTACGAACTTGCTTGCTTTACAACCTCTAAGCTCTGCAACAATTAAACACTTCTTGCGTTTTTATTCATCAAGCCATCAAGGTCCTGGAAAAGTAAACTTAGGTTAGAATAGACGAAAAACGTAATTTAACCTAGATAAAAAAGTTCCCGATCGCATTCAGGTCCTCTTCGATAAAAAGTTTACAATTCACTGGTTTCATTTGGCCGGGGTCATTACCCGCACAACAAAAACAAACTGTTCCAATCGCAATTCGAAGTAATTTAATGGTGAATAGAGTCCAACTTATAATGCCACGGACTAAAAGCCAAGGCTTTTTGTTTCAAGAAAAATCAATTTCGTTAAAGGTTTATTCAGAATGCCTTTAGAACTTTTCCAGTACATTTATTATGCATTTTTTAATAACACACGGGAAATTACGTCAAAATATCGTCGATTTAGATACCGAAAATGTTTCGATTCATCCGGGGTATTTTTATTTGGGTTGAGTTAGAATTCGCGGTACAATCATTTCTCACTTCCTACATTTTTTACTGGTGATGAATTTATTATACTATTTGTATAATAAAAATGGTCAAAGACTTCTATTTAGTGTCTATCAATAATCTGTATTCAAGGAGAAAATTATTTAGTTTACCCGTATCAATTTCACTTAAAACATTATCAATAACTTATTTGTAATATATTATAATCATACCCTTTCTGTACGATAGCGCTAATTGTCCATATTTGTCTAAATAATAACCACAAAATTTCCTTAGAACAAAGCAAAATAACGCCGTAAAAATGTAATTATCTTTTATGAGCGTTAGATTTCATCCCTTATTTTTATTTTACAAATGTTTTTGGATAACATGGCTTTTTCCAAGTGTCTGTAATTTTTTAGTCTTTTTTAAGTAGGTACCTAGTAATAATAACCCAACTTTGTAGTTGATAACCAAGGAGTTCTTACACGCCAAATACTTTTTCGTCGTTATTAGACTATTATCCTTGGTTTATGGTCATTATGCACATGGTGACTTAAAAGCTTTTAAACCATTAACCTGTGGAGGTTAACTAATGACTAGGCAAGAGCCTGGAGTTTTATATTATTTAAAATTATAAACTTTCTAAATTTTAAAAATCATAAACCTATTTGTTCCAGAGCCGTGTTAGACAAGTAGGATACCTTTCAATCTGAAAGTCGAAACAAACCAAGATTAAAACCTGTAGCCGTACCATGAACTCTGAGCAATGTTAAAACAAGCTTGAATCATGACAACGAATGTCATTACTAAAGCAGTAAGCCTGTTTTAAGCTTGTTTTAACATTGCTCTAGGAGTTCATGGTACGGCTACAGTTACTTGGTATCACTAAATTAAATTGTTTAAATCATAGGTTCTCGACGTGGGCGATAACGCCCCCTGTGGGCGTTTGAGAATTTCAGGGGGGCAGTAGAAGACCCAGCGAAAATTAGGGGACATTGAGATGGCGCATTAAGATATGGGGTGCGAGGGCTCTTGAAAAAAATATATTCTCAAAGTGGGCGGTGGGCAAAATGAGGTTGAGAAACTATGGTTTAAATAAATACACACATCGAAAAAACTTTGCGATCAGTTTGAAAACGTAACATATTTTTTAATTGTGGAAATGTGTAGAAACTGTGCAAAAGTACAGAATTATAATAATGAAAATATCCTAAGCACCACAGAGCGTCCCGTTAACTGTAGGCATAGGTCGCCTTCTGATGTTGTATAAAACATCTAGTTAAGATGTAAATTGTTAACTTTCTTACTTGTCAAAACCTAGTCTATTCTTGCTAGATTACTTCCAGAAAAACATACAAAAAACCCATTCTCATTTTAGTTGACGTAACAAATTCAAATAGGTTCGTGCGGCGAAATGAGCAAAGTTTTCTTTTCTGCATTTCCTTCGCTTTTTAAATAAATATTCATTTGGTTCGTTGGTAACTAAAAAATTAAAGAAAGTTTCTGGTTTATGACTCGGTCTCATGAAGCTAAGGAGTACTTTAATTTCATAAACACTAAATACCAATTAATTAAGTACTCAATGAGTATGTCTACGATGCTTGGGTACTTATTGGATTAATGGTCAGATCTAGTCAAGTTTATAAGTATCGTATAAGTATTTATTTATTTATTTATGTATGCTTAGTCGATAATCCCATTCGATCGCTTATCCAAAATTTGTACTTATAATGATATGATTTTTTTACAAAGATAAGCACGTACTAGTAAACAAGCAAAACCCGCGACATAATTATTCCTTGATCAACTAGAAAAGAGCTGACAATCTTCAAACGCCTGAACAAATCTTCATAAATTATAGCGAAGAACCATCTCGATCACGTCAGTTTGCTCACAAAAAAAACCGCATCAAAATCGGTTCATCCGTTCAGGAGCTACATAATGGTGCCACAGACAGACACATTGCATACTTATAAAACCCTTCTTTTCGTTGGGAGTTAAAAAAAATATGACTCGGTGATGACTTTTGACAGCTAAACTGAGAGCTTTTTCCATATTCTTTCCATATTCAGCAAACAAACTTCATAAATAGGTATCAATACATACATACATAAAATCAAGCCACACTTTTCCACAGGGGTAGGCAGAGACCACGGATTTTCTTTTACTACGATCCCGACACACCTCTTTCGCCTCATTCACTCTCATCACATTTTTCGTACAAGCTTGCCGGTTTAGGGTCCTTTTGACCCGGCCTTTCTCCAAAATATCACCAATCTGAGCCAGGTATGTTCGCCTAGGTCTTCCCCTTCCAGCTGTTCCATTCACACACTCGCCTCATACACTTGTATATTAGTAGTACCTATTATTTAAAAAAAAAACAAATTAGTATCAAAGCTCCAACAAATTATATTCCTACAAAACTCTCTATTTGCATCATTAAAAAGTAAAACAAAACAAATGAAAACAAGTAAAACAAAACTCGAAGCGTGCCTGTCCGAAACGTCACAGATAAAGTAATAAACAGAAGCCTCAGTTACGTAAACAATAAATCCTTGCACTATGCAGTCCAGGCTATGACAGTCGACGACAGCGACAGTACAACCAGTCTGTCTGTTGACTTGACAACTGGCCTCATTCAGTTGACAGAAGAGTAGCCGTGTCGTTCGCGAATGAATTTTTCAAGTTAATTGCTTCAGTAATGTTCTGTCCTGGTGTAACGTGGTTATAACAGGTGGATACGGAGGAAATTATGGCCGAAAAGTAGAAAAAGAAGTGTCGGACGTCCTGCTGCCCGATGGGTGGACGACATTGTGAACGTCGTGGGCCGAAAGTGCTAATACAGAGCCGGGGACCGTGGCGAGTGCAAAACAAGGCTTGTACCAGTCAGGGGGTCAAGTAGGGCTGCGGCTAATATTAGATGTCCAGCTCTATTACTAATTTTAAACCAAAGTTACCAATTTCGCACATTTCGTGAAGAAAAAGTGACTTGACAAATTCAAAATGTTCATCGATTTTTGGCGGGTGGCACTACTCTGCTTCATATAAAACGTCTGTCTGTTTTCAAGGCGATTATGCAAGCTTATTGTTTTTAATGAGCAAAATGAGCTATCAGTTTATATAGGAATGCATTTATTAATTCAGTTTCACAGCATGTATATTTTGGTATCTGCCTCCTGAGGCCTTACTTATGAAAGATGTTTAAAGTTAAACACTGGTTAAACAACGTCCTGTCTTTATTTGTGGATAGTGACAAACAAAGACAGGACGTTGTTTAACCAGTGTTCAACTTTAAACATCTTTCATAAGTAAGGGGGTCTGTGTCTATCTTTGATAACGACCAAAATCGGTTTCAAACTCTCAAATAAGACAGTTCAGTGACCACGCAAATAGCTCCGTCACTCTCATCTCAACGAGACCGAACGCGACAAAATATACCTACGCGATCATTTTGACAGTTTGAGACAAGTTAGACAATCCGCCTGCTGATATCTAAAAAAAATACAAAAAAAATACAAAATATGTTTATTATTTTTAACTTGAGTTACAAACAACATTACAGTAATCGAAACCTCCTTTTAAGTATAAATACCTGTATTAGGGGGCTTCGCTCTTCCTTAACATACACTTAATGATACATTAATTATGTTCCAATAATAATAAACAGAAGTTACACAAAGGGGGCAAATGTTTAAACAATTTTACAGAAGATAAAATCTATGTAGCTTAAGAAAAAAAAAAAAAAAAAAAATTGTGGGTAGATTTGAGTTTGACTACTCGTACACTTATTGTTATCGCTAGGGTGAGTACGAATTGGGGTGTGGTACAAGTAATATCTGCATTAAATAAATGCAGATATCAGCATTGTATCTGCCATATAGAATTTTGTGTGACGTCAATGACACACGAACAGCGATATAATCATAGTTTTCCGTAGTCGGGTAATATACAGCGCATCGACCCACATTGTCACTTTATGTAACTTGATATGAATGAGACCATACACCGAGAAATAATATGAGAACAAGTTACCAGGATACCTACCTAAAGTGGCCACTTTTGATGAAACATCAGATGTTTTATAAATGCTTTATATACCTATGCTTCATATATGCTTCATCGATGCTTCATCATCAATGCATAATGTATGAAGCATATTTTATAACACCTTTTTTGACAGATGGATTCTATAGAGAACTGTCAAAAAAAAGGTGTTTTGAAATTGATGAAGCATAAATGAAGCATATATGAAACAACTGATGTTTCATCAAAAGTGGCCACTTTAGACCCCCAGTTCGAACATAGGATCCTGTATTCAAGTTTATATAAGTTGGATCATTCATGTGCCTTTGTATCTGGCTCTAACACCCACAACCAAAAACATTCGTATTTTTTACACGCGAATGTCTGTGAAGTTTCCTTTCTAGACAATTTATGAAGCTTTTTCACATGAGGCCTTTGTTTCGGAGTTCTTTTCACTCGCTTGATGGTTACAAAACTCCCACATTCGAGTGTTTCCGCGTCAAGGTCGGTTTTCTAACACGCATACTCTAGGTCTTTGAAAAGACCGACTTTTATATATTTTGACCGAATTGAGACCAAATCAGAGCCGCTTTATAGTTCAATTTAGTAATTACTTGCAGCTACTCGTGGCTTCGTTCGCGTCAATACTAGACGTAGCGTATACTTAGGCCTTTACATCTTTACGAGATGATTTATACAGTGTCAGGAGGCAATCTTTGCTTACGCTTAACGGGACACTGTAGTGCCTGGGACATTGTTTGAGATGGAGAAGGCTTGCTTAGCACCTGAACCATCCACTCAGCTTAACCGGCCATATCCACAGGGAAGACATGGTCAATTAGACGTAGCGTATACAATAGGTAGGTACAAACATAAAGTGTCTTATTTTTAGGTACCTACCATTCGTTCTTTCAGAAAAGCGAATAAATGAAGAGGTAAATGATCTTGACTTGGGTTAAGGCCTCTTAATATTACCACAGAATACTAGTACTACGTACAGAAGGGTCACTTCGCGAGTAAATTTGTTTAAATAGAGACTCTCGCGGCGAAGCTTTAAAGTGCAATTCAACTCGCCTATGGGCCTATTACCTATCCAGATATTTGCCTAAACATTCCCATCCTGCTCTAACGCGTAACTGTGTCACTGTCTGGCGCGGTGTGACGCGACTCGTAAGGGTTGTCGACTTTTCGCTTGCGACAACACAAATAAATTCATTTATTTTATCTGTCACAAAAACAGTACCTACCTACTTAAGTTTTGAAATAAGTAGGCCTAAATATAATTTAATCTACCGTTACCACAGAATAAATAATAGTAAGTAGGTACTACGTATTGTACGTAGGTAGGTACATTATTATCTCGTTCGTTTTGTAAACAATTGCATTTCAAAACATCTATACCTTCATACCTACCTAGATATCGATCAGACACACACAATCATCATCACTCAACTAGACCGGGAGCCGTTACCCGATAATCACCCTTTTAATGTTAGGTTTGCAATCACATATGCAATTTAACCCACGCCACGACCTTCGTCTCGAAAGTTGAGGTACTAATCACTTCGACCAACATGGCTCTATGAATGTAATGTACCTAATGTAACTTCTAAACACTTACAATTATTATATTAAGTAGGTACCTACCTACTTAATGGACTTTATAACTTATCTTTTATAAGGACTAGATCGTTTAGACATCGTGCATAAATCACAAGAAACGATGTATACGAGATCACGATAATTACGCACAATGCGTCTAGTCCGCAAGCCGAGCGAGCGGCAAGTGGCAACCTATGTCGCGCGCCGCCTGAGGCGGCGCGCGGGCGATTCATACCTAAACTGACAAGTGAGACAGGCCTGATATTACTCCCCTTTTTCCGACCCTATAGTCATTTGACTGTCGTTCCCGTTAGAATATTTTCCGTTTAGAATTCGCAGATTATCCGGCTTTTTTCTATTTATCTCACAGCCCTAGTCACGAATAATAAATGAAGTTGTTTTCATATGGAGTGGTGGAGATATCTATAAACACTCAGGGTTATTCGATGAATAAACAACCTGTCGATAAATCATTTATCGAGTTGCGACAGGTATACAAATGGCAAATGGGTGTTTTCCAGATTGCAGAAAATCTCAGATCTCCAGACTAACTTTGCCAGTTTTATTGTTGAGAGCTCTTTCGTAAAAATGACACTTTTTCGTAGGTAGTTAATACTTTTTGATTACCAGCCCTATTCGACCGACAAAATTTGGAGTTGTACTATAATTTGGAGTAGAATTAACCCATCATAGGTTTTAGTTCAGTATTCAAATCGATCAGCTTTTTATTTATATTTAGTTTATCGCAATTTGAAAATGGCTTCAGACGCTGTCCATTATTAGATTTTTTTGTCATTTCACAATAGCCTGCCAAAATGCTCATCAGTCATCAGCAGTTTGGGCTAAGCCAAAAGCGCCTCAAAAGCGTTATCCTCCTTATTCGCAGTCAAGTAAAAAAGAGCTAGTTGGATAGTATAAGTATGATAGCAAACCATACTAAATTCCCTTTCCTAAAGGCTTAAAATTACTATAAATCGGGCATGAGCTCTGTTTGTTCTAGTCAGCGAGGCAGGTACGTCGAGGACTGTAAAACTGTCTTTAGTAACGAATGTGTGCTAGCTAGCCTATATCTGAGGCACAGACGTTGCCACTTTTGCCCGTTTCCTACGGTCTCATTATTGACTTATAGGCTTTACTGCTAAATCGATACTGAATGATTTTGTAAATTTGTCCTTGTTTTGCAAGTGTATTTTTTTGTGCATTAGAGGGAGATGTACTTATGCAAACTGTTTCGTAGTGTGTCAACTTTAATAAGTAAAAACACATAATGTAAAGCTAAAAGGCTAAATCTTGCCATGAGAGTGATAAGTAAAAAAACATTCTACATCTTGCATATTTTAAATTTTTCATATCAAAAAACCTTTGGATTCGAACCCACATTAATTTTCAGTTGAAAGTCTAATACATTTTACTTGGCAGTTCAAAATATAGGTTAAGCCAGAATACAATAGATAGAATATCCCATCATTTAACTAAAGTTTGAATTATTTGCATTAAACTCAGTTAATTTATGAAAGTGCATGAAGTTCAACTCGAGTGCGGTTTCTTGCTATCAGTGTTGTGATTCATTGTGTAACAATTGAATACTGTGTAGCGATTTAATTAGTTTACTGCGCTTTGTACGATGCCTGTATTGAGCTGTTCATACTGACGCAGAGACGAAGCGAAGCGAATTCAAACGAATTATTTTTAACATGTTCTCTGTCCAGGTGCCCCCTTGAAGCTTTTTTTCAGGAGTCCGTGCTTCCACTATGGGTTCACAACTTCAATGGCCAATGAACCAATGAACCACACTTGGACGTATGAAGTTGTCAAATCATTTTGTATGGGGACAGGGAACGTGTTAATTTATATTCAACTCTATTTTTCGTTAAGTAAGTACAAATTTGTGTAATGCAAATCTCACGGTTCCACGATTCTGCGACGCGCAAATTCGCTCGACGACGCCAAACAAACACTTTCTAACATACGTATCTTATAGAAATAGAGATGAATTTACTTTGAAGTTTAAAAACATGACACAACAATGTAGTAAAATCATTTTCAGAATCGGATCAGAGGCGTGATTCAATCCTTCTCGGAATTCATTCTGAATTCAGAAAGTGACTTTTCTTCGCTGAAAAAAGGTCAACTTTCAGAAGAAAATCTTCGAATCGGATGCATTCCGAGAAAAGTAAATCGCACTGCTGAAATCCTCTGTAACTCACAGTTTTATAAAATTACTTAAATTCTTAAAGGGGTTTTAAGAAATTTTCCACATGATACGAGTCATTCAAGTTAAAATTGAGTGTTAAAAACTACGTAACAAAATCTTTGCTATAAAAGGTGCACAATACGATTTACATAATACTGTGAATGACTCTAAGAAAAAAATAAGTAACAGAATTCTTTTTGTCATACAAAGCAACGTATGAAGAAGAATTTTATCAAAGAAAATAATATTAGAAGCATCTTTCATCATTTATCAAGGAAAAGTGCCACTTACCGAACAGTCTCACCCAATATTTTTCACAACGCATTGAAAAGACGCTCTCTCGATTTTTTATGACGAGAAATAGAAATAACTAAGTAAATAGCTCTGATAGTAATGTTCATTGAACTTATGGTCGATTTTTCATTCGTCAAATGACTTTATCTAATCTAAAGAATGAATTTCGCATAGATGACATACTTTCTCAATAATTAATATTTATTAACAATAGGTAGCTATAATTTTGTAAATGCGGGGTCAACAATTGTAGGAATCTTTGTGAAAACTCATTCATAGTTACATTGTCCCTACAAGAGTTTTTTACATAGATTGTTCCTACCAAGGAGACAAAACAAGTTGAAAAAAACAACACAAAAAGTAAATAAATAACGTATGATAAAAATAAAGCACAAAGTCCAGCTAGTTAATTCTAATTAGCTCAAAAGTTACTTTTACGAAATTCAGTGTGAAACGTGCCCATTAACACAAATCACGGGTTAATTCTGAGTATAATAGAAGGAAAGTATGTACCTAATTGTTAAACATTTACGTGAGTTTGCACACAGAAATTTGGTAATTCGGATAACTAAGATGTAAGGTAAGCTGAGGATTAGGTGGTACAGAAAAGCGAAAAGCGTTCAAGCAAATTAGGTACTTAATAAAAAGTATACTAGAATATAAAATCAAGCTAAACAGGTTGTTATCCTCGGTTTGTAAAAGGACAGTCTTACAGATTATAAAAATGTAGCGATTCCGGCATCATTTTAAGTGAGATATTGAAATTAAAGAAGCTGTCACATTAAGAACATCATAGAAGGAATAGTGGAAGGAAGGAGAGAAGAGGAAGACCGAGGATAGGCTACATGAGCCAAGTGAAAGAGAAGGTTGCTGTCATGTCGTATAGGGAAGTCAAGGAGGCTGCCCTGGAAAGAGCTTCGTGGAGAGAGAAGCACCAGTTATGCCGACAAGGGGCTACCCCTTAAATTTCAAGAAGAAGAAGATTGAATTGAGTTAAAATTTTATGTTTTTATTATTATTATGCAGTTTAGTACTAATAATTAAGCTTTGGAAACTTGCTGACGCTGCATAAATCGTTTTTGTACGTTGGGTTCAAGGTTTTTCAGAGTGTGACCTTCCATGGCCAGTGTGGAAGTCTAAATCGACTGCGAACCCAAGTCGGATGTAGAGAAAATTTGTGCAAATGAGGCTACCGCGACCCGACACGTAGTCACTGTGACTGCAGGGTCCCTATTCAAACGATGTCCCACCTACTTGTTTGTCCCTTGTGCCCTACCACCTACACAAGGAAGAACCTAACCTAAAGGTGGCAAGGTCTTACTCGAATTTAATTGCTGTAAACCTCTGACACGCATGAAGAAGAAGATAGTTTACTTTACGTCTTTTCGTGTACTTTACATTATTTTTTTGCCTCTATATCACTTGCTGGCCGCTCAGCTTACAAATACATATCACTCTATTCTAAGCTGTAAGCTTTAGTATGCGTGGTACTCGTGAAGTGGTCTCATAAATTGTGGATACACTCCAGATAAGTACCAGCTATCTGCGCAGCGGTGACGCCGGCGTTACTTTTGAGTACTTTACGTGTCATCTAGTCTCATCAGCTAAATTGTTTCGCCTTTCCTACCAGACTTTGTACTAACGCGATAAATACCCGTGTTAATCTATTTCGAGCTAAGAGTACATGTCACCAAATATGTATTTGGACATGCCTCTGACTACCATAAGACATCTTAAAAGCCAACAGGTCTGAGATAATGTCTATCGCGCCTGGGAGATACAGTACAGATCATATTTCTTACATATGTATTTTAGTACAAGTCTAGTGACGGAGTCTTTACACCACCCTGATGGTCTCGGGCATGGTTTTTTAAGGAGGGATGATTCATAAAATGGAAGATATTTTATCATGAACTATCTCGTTTATAATTTACTGGCTCTGTGTGAAAATCGGTCTCGAACTCTCAAATATGACAGTTCAGTGGACACGCAAATAGCTCTGTCACTGTCACACAACGAGTCCGAACGCGACAAAAGATACCATCGTTTTGACAGTTTGAGACCAATTTGATTTGAGAACAAGATTATCTTCAGATAATTCAATATGTATCCAGCTGCAGGAATCTTAACTTTTGTATCATGCTAACCGCATATTTTATTAGATGCATTCAGTAGGAGTAGTAATAAAATATTTAAACTAAGGGTTATCTTGGTACGTATTATTCATCTGGAAATTCATATTTTACCCGATTGCGAGAAAAGTAATCCTTTACCATCACAAAATGAAATTCATTCACTTAAACTGAGTCTGTCGGAAAAGCGTAAAGAAATCTCGCTTACGAAGAATTCAGGAGCTTATGAACGTCAACGGAAAGATATAAATTAAATCATAGCCCGGATTATTTTTCTTATTTCCTTTCTACCATTATTATGTTTTATTAACTTCCCCAGTCTGTTTCAAAATGGTTTGAAATGTTGTTTTTGAAAAAACGAAGGCATTTCGGAAGTTTCATATTTTAATTCACATACTATAAAAAGAAAACAGGCTTTACCTTGTTATTTGCTGTATATAATATAATTAAACTAACTGACGTGATAAAAACCCTAGTAAATATAAAGGCAAAAAATTCAAAGGTCATGTTGAGAAATGCGTATCGAATGTAAGTCCTATTACCTTTATGATGCCTATAAATTTCGTTGAAGACGGTGATTCTTACAATGACCCGTCATTTGAAAAGGTCTTAAAATTTATTAGGAGTTTAAGGATTCTGATTAAAAAAAGTGTGAACTCATCATCATTTGCTTGGCCTTATCCCATTTTTATCGTCGGGACAACACGTCTTCCTTTTTCAAGGTATTCTTTAATATTTTACAACCATAGACATAAAAACTATGTAAAAAAATACTTATAAAAAATTAGAAAATGACAGATCTAAAAATGTCTAAAGATCTGAAAGAATTATGTCTATGGTCTTTGGGAATATAGTCGTGATCATAATACATTTTTACATTGATATAAATCATAGATACGTAGTAGGTACTTGTATCTGAAATCGGTGGCATTGCTTTTTATTAGGTGACAGGGTCAACCAACTTGGCCATCTTTTTACCCGGCTGACTGTCAAGTCAGACAGGGTTATGTAGATCGCGCGTTTCTATGTATGTTCGTGGGTATGTAAGTAATATTCTTTATTACCACGTTACTCCTAAACGGCTGGATGGATTTTGATGAATGAGGTATCGTTAGAATCGTCTCTATCTCGATTGTGCTCTAGGATACTTTTTATTTCGATAAATCAAATAGTGCGGCTAGAAAATGCAACAATGTGTGAATTTTCAAAATGAAAATCACGCCATCATAGATAGATAGATAGATAGATAACTCTTTATTGTATCCAACTTAATACTAACACAATAAAAATATAACAAAGAGAAAAACTAAAAAAAAAGTAGGTACAATGGGCGGCCTTATCACTATAAGCGATCTCTTACAGGCAACCTTTGGATGGACAAAAACTGACAAGAAGGAAAAGCACGGTGTCGTCATATATTAAGATAGATATATTTAATAACAAATACATATAACTTATAGATACATATAATAAAATAAATATTAATAAATAAATAAATACATACAAATATTATACATACATACATATAAAAAATACTTAAATAATATTACTGATGAGAGCTAGTTTAATAATAAAAAGTGATTGAACACTAGCTTTTTAAATATGGGCAGAGATTTAGCTTTCCTGATATCAACCGGCAGATCATTCCATAGTAATATGGCTTGTACAGTGAATGAATTACCATAGAAGACTGAAGCATGAATAGGAGTTTTGAGTTGCAAAGTCTCAGAGGAGCGCGTTGCACGGTCATGGGAGAGATGGAGAAATTCAAAGCGCTCTTTGAGATAGGAAGGGGAGAGAGGACTAAATAGGACACTGTACAATAAAGAAAGAATATGGGCATTTCTGCGGGAACGAATAGGCAACCACTTAAGCTTGCTGCGGTATTCTGAAATGTGATCATATTTTCGGAGACCAAATATGAAACGGATACAGAGATTCTGGAGACGTTCAAGTTTATCAAGCAGGGCTTCAGTGATATTGGAATAGCAGACATCGGCATAGTCGAGTATGGGGAGCAAAAGAGATTGTGCTAGCGCAACCTTGGTGGATGTTGGTAGGAAGTTCCGTAGCCTCCGCAGTGAGGCAGCCGATGCAAACATTTTTCGACTCAGTTCGTTCAAATGTGGTGCCCAAGACAATTCCCTATCTACAAGTACTCCCAAGTTCTTAACTGTGCTACTGTAAGGTATTGGGATACCATCGAACACAACTTGGGAAAGGGTGGGCCAGTCTATTTTTCTGATCATCCGGGAACTACCTACAATAATGACTTGAGTTTTCAGAGGATTTACCTTAATTCCAAAACTTCTACTCCACTCAAGAATTCGCTCCAAGTCATTATTTATGATACGGACTCCTTCATTTAAGTTGTCAACCGGTGCCTGCGTGTAAATCTGGAGATCATCTGCGTAAAGGTGGTAGGACGAAGATAGTGTTAGAGAGATAGAGTTAATGAAGATGGAAAAAAGAAGAGGAGATAGAACGCCGCCCTGAGGAACGCCAGCAGACAAGTCACACCAGGAAGAGTAAGTCTCATCCACGCGAATGCGTTGCCGGCGACCAAACAGGTAACTATGAAACCAGTCAATAGCCGTCTGCGATATATTAAGGGAGCGAAGTATACCTAGAAGAATGTCGAAGTCTACATTATTAAAAGCATTGCTGAAATCAAGCAATGACAGCACCGTCACCTGTCCATTTTCCATACCCTGACGAATGTCATCCATAATTTTGGTTAGGGCTGTAGTCGTGCTGTGACCACGGCGGAAACCAGATTGGAAAGGGTTCATAAGAGAATTTTTATTCATAAAGGTGTTTAATTGAGTGTGGACCAGTCGTTCGAGAACTTTAGATAGGAAAGGAAGGATAGATATTGGACGGAAATCAGTGAAAGCGGAGGGATTAGACTTTTTAGGCAAAGGAATGATCTGGGCATTTTTCCAGACAGTAGGGAAAACACAAGTGGAAACAGAAAAGTTAAGGATGTGTGTGAGGACTGGGATGATCTCGTCGAGTATGGGCATCAGCATATTGCGACTAATCATATCAAAATCCATGTCAAAATCAAGAAGTTGGTGGACTGATATCAAATATATTTTTAAAAAAAATCTAACATGACGTCTTCGAAGACTAAATCGAGTCTCAAAATTTTTGAAAATCTATTTTTCGCCCTAACGAGAATTGCTAAACAAAATGCATACTAAAACTTTATATTTAGTCACACGCAACGTTTAGAACAACCTGCATCGAAATTGGTTCAGCCATTTAGGAGATATCTCATATTTAAGAAATATCTTACACGCTTTTAATTTTACACACAGAGCCATCTGTGTGTCAACTGTCACAACAACGTTTAGAATAATGCGCACGGCATCGAACCCTAGATACCTACCTATTAATAAAATTGTAATTTAATTTTGTGATTGATAAGATAATGCTGTTTCCAACTTTTCAGTTCAGCCGGGTTTTTTTATTTTTGAATAAATTGCTTGTTCTTTTATTTATTCCCTTTCACCACGTGAATGAGAATCAATCACTAAACGAAATATTGGGTTTCTAAGTATGAGGGCGTATACTCTTTAGCATTCTGAGCATTCTGTTTTTTAAATAATTAAAATCCATCAATAAATGACGAAGTTATTCAAGTTTTCTTTTCGGCCATTTCAAAACGCGCGCTCGGAGCTTCGCGCTGCGTCTGACGTCACCAGGCGCCCGCGGCTCAGTCTACTAGTACAAAATCGCTAGTTAATTTCAAACTAGCTTCCGCCCGCGGCTTCGCTCGCGCGGCACCTGGATAAAAAGTAGCCTATGTCCTATATCAGGTCATTATCTATCTATATTTAAAATTTCAACCAAATTGGTTTAGTGGTTGTTGAGTTATAGAGGAACAAACATCATCCATCCAAACATCCAAACTTTCGCATTTATAATATTTGTGTGATAGTATGATTAGTGTGATGTGAAAGTGTGATAGTGTGATTTGAAAACCAAGTTTAGGTAGGTAGGTATGTGATTATTTTGACTCGTACATACAAATTATTAATTAGGTAATACAATTAAAAGTATGTATAAAAAATACCTATTCAGTAAAAAGTTTAAAGTCGAAAATTATTTTTAAGTAGGTACCTACCTAGGTAAGTAGTAAGTAGGTAGGTACCTACCTAGGTAAGTAGTAGGTAGGTACCTACCTAGGTAAGTAGTAAGTAGGTAGGTAGATACCTACTTAAAAATAATTTTCGCCTTTAAACTTTTTACTGAATAGGTATTTTAGGTAGGTACCGGTACTTACCGAAAACAATAACAAACAAAACTAACAATCAGGAGTCGAATCACAGTAGGTAACTCGACAACCACTGAACCGATTTGGCTGAAATTTAAAATATAGATAGATAATGACCGGGAATAGGACATAGGATACTTTTTTCCGGATACCACGCGAGCGAAGTCGTGGGCGGAAGCTAGTGTTCTATGATAGCGGCGCGCGAATGTGTGTAGCGCACGGATGTAGCGTGCGCATACACTAGCTGGGATCCCGCCGCCTTACAGTAAGTAGGTATTTATTGTTTTTTTATATCTAAGGGGTAGTCCGAGGTATTTCCAAACACATTTGATACATTCCCACATTTTGCAGCAGACAACATTCCATACGTGACAGGTTGCAAGCCCATCGACGCTATTAGAAAGCTAATTGGTTTTCTCACAATATTTTCCTTCACCGTTTAGAGCTCGTGTTAAAGCGCATACCTACTTAGGTACCTACTTATACATTTTTCAAAACGAAAAATTCATTG
Source organism: Camptogramma bilineatum (assembly GCA_958496255.1). Classification (NCBI taxonomy): domain Eukaryota; kingdom Metazoa; phylum Arthropoda; class Insecta; order Lepidoptera; family Geometridae; genus Camptogramma; species Camptogramma bilineatum. The sequence continues at coordinate 4,222,576 of OY292460.1, forward strand.
ATGCACGGCCGGGTTCCAACCCACAACCTTCGGATTGAAAGTCAAGGCACTAGCGCACTCGGCCAATACTGCTTCTCTACCTCTGACTACCCGCTTAGACTTTTTCAACGGATCTAAAAATTCCTAAAAGATCTGATAGAATATGTCTACTGCGCCTTGGGAATACAGTCGTAATCATATTTAAAAATAAAATAAAATTATTTATAATTTTTTTAAATCTACAAATCTGCATAAGTAAGTCTTACTTAACAAAAAACGTGAATGACCTCGAAAGTTTGGATGTTTGGATGTATGTTTGTTCCTCTATAACTCGACAACTACTGAACCGATTTGGCTGAAATTTAAAATATAGATAGGTAATGAGCGGGAATAGGACATAGGCTACTTTTTATCCAGGTGCCACGCGAGCGATGCCGCTGGCGGAAATTAGTTTGAAAATAACTAGGGATTTTGTACTAGTGGAGCGAGCCGCGGGCGCCTGGTGACGTCACAGCCAGTCGCGGCCTTCTCGCGAGCGTTTTTTAGATTGGTGCACTAAAATCTCTGTAACTCGGTCATTTTTGATCCGATTACAAAACCAAAAACACAGTATTTTTTGTTTTTTTTTGTATCTACAAATCTGCATACCTACTCAACTAAAATCGTGATTCTTCCTCATTGCAACATCACTTTTCTATCGAAAATGGAATTTTCAGAATTTTTGGATCCGACGGGATTTGCACGTGCACCGGTTCCGTGGCTTAGTTGGTTAAAGCACTCCGGCTTTATGAGGATCGGTATCTTCAATGCTGGTTCAAATCCCGTCAGAATCGATTTTTTTACCCGGCTGACTGTCAAGTCACCCGGGTTATGTAGATCGCGCGTTTCTATGTATGTGGGTTCGTTCGTTCGTATGTAAGTAATATTCTTTATTACCACGTTTCTCCTAAACGGCTGGATGGATTTTGATGAATGAGGTATCGTTAGAATCGTCTCCATCTCGATTGTGTTCTAGGATACTTTTTATTTCGATAAATCAAATAGTGCGGCTAAAAAATGCAACAATGTGTGAATTTTCAAAATGAAAATCACGCTATCATATCAAAATTCATGTCAAAATCAAGAGATTGGTGGACTGATATCAAATATAATTTTTTTAAAAATCTAACATGACATCTTCGAAGACTAAATCGAGTCTCAAAATTTTTGAAAATCTATTTTTCGCCCTAAATAGAATTGCTAGCCAAAACGCAATTTTCTATTTAGTCACACGCAACGTTTAGAACAAACTGCATCGAAATTGGTTCAGCCATTTAGGAGATATCTCATATTTAACCCCGCATCCACACGTTGGGGCCAACGTTGGTCCCAATGCCTCTCACCAACGTGTGGTGCTGACAAAATAGCTTGGCGCCAACGTTGGGGCCAACGTTGGGGCTTGGCCGTGCCGTGTCGGTTTTATCAAAGGAAGTTGGCGCGCCAACGTTGGGGATCCGTCCACACGTTGGCGCTATGCTCAGTCCCGTTTCGACGCGCATCGTGAGCGCACGTGTCGACTGACGAGCGAGAATGTCATCGTATTCCTTATTTATTGTGTTTGTAGAACTATCGGGCTGAAATTTTGCACACTTATAGATTCTCGGTGACAATGAAATATTATGGTATCAACAAGCTGATCTGATGATGGAGTCAAGAGCTGTTCAACAGAACTCCTCAGTAAATAAGCCGATTGAGTTGAAACTCGGCATATTTGTCAAGTTCTGACTACAATGTAATAATATGGTGACAGCGAGCTGATCTGATGATGGAGTCTACTATTTTTTTTTTATGTTACGGGAACCGTGCAATTTTTTGGGATAAAAAGTAGCCTATGTCCTATTTCCGGTTATTATCTATCTACATTTTAAATATCACCCATATCGGTTAAGTGGTTGTCGTGTTAGAGAGGAACAAACATACATCCAAACATCCAAACTTTCGCATTTATAATATAGTGTGTTGTGTGAAGTGTGATAGTGACATGATGTGATGTGATTGTGATAAAATTGGTATTCAGTAATGTAAAATCACTTAGAGAAATTTCAATTTCTGTATCGGACGCGCAGACATCGGACGTCTGCACGTTGGCTCTGACGGAACAAGACTGGTGTATCGCCAACGTGTGGATGGTTCACGAAATCTTGGCCCCAACGTTGGGACCAACGTTGGTCCCAACGTATGGAGCCGGCGTAAGAAATAAGTTACGCATTTAATTTAGGTACTCGCAGAGCCATCTGTGTGTCAACTGTGACAACAACGTTTAGGAAAATGCGCACGGCATCGAACCCTAGATACCTACATAATAATAAAATTGTAATTTAATTTTGTTTTGTAATTGATAAGATAATGCTGTTTCCAACTTTTCAGTTCAGCCGGGTTTTTTTATTTTTGAATAAATTGCTTGTTTTAGAATTGTTATTTTCATTTAAATGTGCTTTAGTGGTTTAACAAATAAAAAAAAAAAAAATTATTTTCATTTAAATGTGCTTTAATGTTTAAATTTTTACAAATTAAAAAAAAAAAAAATTTTCTAACATTTTGCACTTTTTCACATTGACAACATTTCCACGCGCTCGCTTGACGTAATACAACGTAACAATGTTTTTAATATTAATATCTTTCTTTCTCATCTCAATCCATACTTTGGTTCTTCTACTGTGAATATCAAAAAAGTTCAGCGATATTTTCGGATAAAGAAAACTTTGAAAGTCGCTACACAGCTGTTTCGACACGACAGGCGATGCGACGACTTCTTAGAAAAACATAACAAAATAAGTGCCTACATTTTTAGTATCGTAATAACTAACTAGATTATTAATTATTGACTTTATAAACATGCTTGAGAGAAAAGCTTAGGAATAAAATATTCAGAATTTTAGACTTTTAGTGAATAATTAGCTAATTAGATTATAAGTTCACTCACGCAAGGTTTTTTTATGTGAGTTTTTGAAATAAAGTATATTATGATCCCTATGGAGCTTGGCTATTTACATTTAAGAGGATGGATCATCAAAAAAAAAGCTGAACCCCAAACAGTGTTTGTTATATGCAGGCTGATTGTCTAGCGTTCGGTCGCTTTGAGATACGAGTGACGGAGCTACTTGCGTGGTCACTAAACTGTCATATTTCAGAGATTTTGGTTGCTATAAAGATAGACAATCAGAGCGCTGATAGCTAGATGAACTGGTAGCTTGTCGAAGTCTTAAGCTGGGAACAAATTATCGGACGCGGCTGACGGACGCGGCTGACAGCCGCGACTGAATAGGTATCTGGATATAGAACAAACATAGAACTGTGCACATTATCTGACGAAAGTCGCGGACGCGTCCTTGGACCTTCAGACGTCCGAAGGCAATCTGGCCCGCTGGGTGTTCGGACGGTGTGCACACTTATCAGTCGCGGCTGTCAGCCGCGTCCGTCAGCCGCGTCCGATAATTTGTTCCCAGCTTTACGCCGGCCGCATACGTACGGAATCCTGATTAGATTTCCTGATCAGGAATTCAGATTCGGAATTTACGCAGACGTTCAATTTTAGTTCGTATGACATGTAAGCACGGTTTGTTTTCGAAATGAACGTCAAGTTTTTTTCCGTTCGCAAAAAATAAGAACGTGTGCAGCATGTAGAACAATTTGTATTGAATGTGTGCATTCGGGAAAAAACCGAATCAGGAAACCGAACGTATGCGGCCGGCCTTGAACGATAAGTATGCCAAATCTCAGGCTCTAAATAAACAACCACACAGCATTGTTCTACCAATTTCTTTCTTGGAGCGCTTCCCTACGCAATATCACCAGAAGATAAAATATCTTGAAAAACAGCTTCGGTATGAGATGATAAAAATAAAGCATAGTTTGCTGACATAGCAACGACTGGCGCCATCATCTCATTGCTTTGTTTATTCCCTAGGGAAACATAGAGGTCTATGTGTCTTGAGATACTGTTATCGTTTAATAAAAGGGAACATACTAATCCTACTTACCTTAATCGTATTGATAAGAATAATCAAGATAAAACGAATTACTAGTGAATAGTCGTATGGGGTAATATAATAGGGCTCTTTTCGCTAGATTTATGATCGTGTTTGCGTGTGAAAGCTTTTTACCTATAACAATAGGAACATCAGAGGAAGACAAAATCGATTGAAAATAACGTATATTTTCCTTTTAGAAGTCTTGAGAAAAGTGTTCTGGGGCTGGTATTAGTAAACTTGTTGTTGTTTGTTTTAGTTACCAAAAAAATAAATTAGCATAAAGATGCGATCGAGAAGTTTTCTAATAGTAATAAATAATCAGTGTTAGTGACAAAATCAAATAAAATAATAAAAAAATGGTCTAGCCTACAACGCAATCAATACAAGCCCAGGATAATGAGTACCATCGGTCTATTGTTAAACTTACACAGAGCATGTTGAGGTTGCTTTGTCCCACCTTTACGGAATTTATCGTCAACTATAAATAAAACCAGACCCTTCGCATGTTCAAAGGGATGCGTGTGGCTTATACCGTAAACTTTGTTTTTCCCTGTTATTTATGTTTTGTGTAAAGCCTCCGTCGCACAAACACGTTAATAAGTACGCGAAATAATGCCATTTGTGTCTGTTTTCATCGCATTCTTTTGTTAACACCAACAACCGCATCGGGTTCATTGTAGAACTTCAAAGAACTAAAACTACTGAAATGAAAGTCTAAGATATGTTCGTTCAAAGTGGTTTAGATCGGAATTAAACAGGTTTTGCAAACAAAGTCAGGTGGAAGCTCAGTAGATTTACCCTTGTCACTTAAATAACCCTATGTATTGGTAGGTTTTGGCATTTTTAGTTATAATGCAAAATGCACATCACTACGATCGGAAACCTCACGGAAGAAAAACTCTAGTCGTAACAAAAAGGTGCTTCCACGACTTTCACGTGACTCTATTTTTCAGGACATCCTGAATAAAATCCAAATGCTGAATCCACACAGAGTTTTAATAAGCGGTAGCAAGGGAGACATTACAAAACACTCTAAAGAGGGTGACGAGTTACAATTTATTCCGGTACTTCACCCTTGAGGATGTTAGGCTTATGCCTTCACGGCACACCTCTGGGACTGAAAAGGTGTGCAATTATTCAAGTTTTCCTACGAATCTGGTCTTATTCTAAAGTTACGAAAGTCGCGTAGAACTTTTTTCATTTTTGTTTCGGGAAAAGATTTTGATATTTTTTATGAGACGTCGCGGGATGAAAATTAGGTAAAATTACGCGATAAAATCCCGTGTCCCGTGTCGAATATATTTTCAATGTGAATAGTGATCACGAAAGCTTAAAAAGACTATGGTAAATACTGATTGGTCGTCCCAAGTATCGCTGGAGCGACAGAGTAGAAGCTGACCTGCGCGACCTCGGAGCCGACAACCGGCTAGAGGCAGTAATGGACAGAAGGAAGTGGCGAATTCTCGTTTCGGAGGCCAAGACTCACTTTGGGTCCCTGAGCCAATAGAGTAAGTATGGTAAATACCAGTTTGTACTTCAGCGCTACAAACAGACAGGTACCATAACTTCGTAAGCATCAAGAAGGTTATGACAGAGATAAATAAAGTTAAAATCCAACTCCAGTTCAAAGTGTGAACATTACGCCAAATTTTAGAACGAGGGAACATTATTAGGTGAGCATTCGAGTTCAACAAAGTTTTTGACTGCAGTAAATTTCATGAGGATCCTCTTAGAGGTTCGTGGGATCATTATCTCAGACAGTTGTGGACGCGACCATTATGAGTACTCGGCTCTTCGAGCTTAGGGAGTTGGTAAGCTCATTTTGTTCTAAGTGAATACTGAATATTTAAATTATTAAACTCAGCGGAATGCTAACTATTTCAAGATAATATTAATTTATAGAAAACTAGCTGCTGCCCGCGGCTTCGCTCGCGTGGTACCCGGATAAAAAGTAGCCTATGTTACTCTCCAGCCCTCCAACTATCTCCACACAAAAAATCACGTCAATCCGTTGCTCTGTTTTGACGTGAAAGCAGGGACAAATAATTAAATAACTTCCATTTTAATTGCACGTAATTCTTGAAATCTGTAATAAGCTTCAGTTGAAGTAATTTCTTGAACGACCCTGCAGACCAAATTCGCGATTCATACCTTCAAAAGGAATATCAGAAAACTAATATAACTATCTAGAAAGTTCTGACAGAGTCGTTTATATACTCGCAGGTAGTTTTGAATTTGCATGAGTTATGGAGGCAATTCTTTCATTTCGTAGTTTTGCCGACCTTTTATTTATTTTAACTTTTGGTATATCTTGACTTGCGTTGTTGTTTCTTCGTAAAGCTGTTTTGAGTAATAGAATTGTAATGTATTGTGGTTGAAGTTTTGTGGTTTTAAAGTTTGCCGCGACGCCTCCCGCTTTGTAGAGCCCAATTATTACTTACTGGCAGCGCCCTCGCGGCGATACCTCCATAGTGATGATATATGATGATTATGATGATGAAAAGTAGCCTTTAGCCTTCCTCAAGAGTTTAGCTATCAAATGAAGACAGGTTTTTTAAAAATCGGACTGGTAGTTGTTGAAATAAACGCGTTTGTACAAACAAACAAACTCTTCCTCTTTATTACATTAGTTTTGACCAAAAATCATTGGACATGCAAGCCACGTGTCCCACCCAGTCCTATTCGAGTTATTCTAATGTATGAGTTAATTTATTACGTGATATGTTTAGAAAAGTGATAAATATAGAAGGTAATCCTATTTCTTTCATAGCTTTTCTTGCTGAAGAAAAATATATTCAAGATTGATCTTCAAAGAAGTTCTTACTTTGTCCGTACCTACTTATCTGGATTTAGGGTCTTTCGCTTACTGAAAACCCTTTACGATAAAAAATAGGGTTCTTTATCTACTCTAGCCTAAACATAGGCCTTTGTGTAATATACTCTAGCTAAATTATTTAGAAAGTGTGCGGGTTAATACTTAAAGTGAATTGTCAACAGTACATCTCAACCTAGTCGAGTTTTATCCTGGAAAGACATATTCTTTCATTTTCACCTATCAATTTAGCAAAGCTTCAGATAATGTTTTTTTCATGTCAATGAAACGTTATAGCAACAGGTTTAACGTTTGTGTTATGAGAAGTATCTTTGTCTATTATGTACAACAGAGTAAGGCAAAATGTGTGGAGCTGACTAAGATGTGGGTTTCTTTACGATGTTTTCCAGCAACTGAGCACATGTTTATATTCACGATACAATACATGGTCGGGTTTCAAAAGAGAAATCGGATAGAAGTTGAGCTTCATCCTACTACTTTTTGTCATAACATTAGAGAAGCTACTACTCAAAACAAAATAACACTTAAAAAATATGACTTTAAAATAGTAATGAAAATTGGATATAGGTGCAATTTATTTCGATTTTGGTTTCAGGAGTTCCAAATTAGGAATTTAGTAATTTATTTTTAGAAAAAATAGGACACGTTCAGAAAATAATGTGTTGTGCAAAATATCGAAATATTTTAAGTGGGCCCTATTTTGTTTTAAGTAAGTAGGTAGTATATTTAAAAAAAATTATAAGTCATGTCTTTGTTTTTCTTTTTCTGTATGTACGAGTATCTAAAATGTACTTTATTTTCTGTAATGTATCTTAAAGTAATATTGTATGTATTTGAACTACAAACACAACAGTCCCTAGCCCTACTTCGTTAGAGTGGAGTATTCCGACAAAATTCAACTCTCTCGAATTCTCTAGATAAAATGTATTTCTCTATTACTCCTAAAGTCTTGTGAGTTGAAAGTGGGAAGTGCACTTCAAGACAAACATTTCTAGGAAAAACTTTTCTGGTAAGAATGCTTTGATTGTCAGTACTACCTACTTTTTTCTACAATTCAAATAGCCCGCGGTTTCGCTCGCGTGATACCTACCTGAATAAAAAGTAGCCTATGTATTATTCCAGGTCATACACTATGTACATTCCAAGTTTCTTTAAAATCCATTCAGTAGTTTTTGCGTGAAAGAGTACAAACATCCATACATCTATTCATCCAGACATCCATACATACAAACTGCGCATTTATAATATTAGTAGGATTAATTAATTTATTTATTGGATATAAGGTTAAATATTATTTTGATTCGTTGTGAGTAAGTAAGTAGGTATCCAAAAAAACCTTTATGTATTGAGTTGGTCCGGACGTGCCAGGACACTATGTTCTCGTTAGACGTAAAAGAAGATAACTTATTAAAAGGATTGGTATTAGACATTATTTAACACACGGGAATTACTCACGTAAAAATATCGTCGATTTAGATACCGACAATGTTTCGATTCATCCGGAGAATCTTCATCTGGGCAAGAAGGGAGTTGCGGCAAGGTTACTCCTCGCGGTCGCGTCTCACACTGGTATTTGAAATTTTGAATCTAAAATGATAAACCATTTCTCAATTGATACAAAATATTACTGGAAAATGCAAAAGCAATTTCCGCCTTTTGGTATTTGAAATTTTGAATCTAAAATGATAAACCGTTTCTCAATTATCACAAATATTACTGCAGAATGCAAAATCGATTTATAGCCCAGTCAAATTAGGAATTAACCTCGGAATGAGAGATAATAAGCTGAATTTTCGTATATACCTTCATTTAGGCGCCCTAAAAGTTGTCTCAAAAGTCTCATAAAATCTCGTGTCTGCGTCTTAAGTTATTCAAGGTCAAAGGTAAAAAAATAGTTTTTCGCGAATATCTCGGTTGCTATTGGTCCAGTGATGTTAACATCTATTATGAAGTTGTAGAGCTTAAAATTTGCGACCAATTCATTGAAAAAAAAATTCCATGCGCTCAACCGTTTTTGCGATACAGGGCCGTGAGCGCAAAGCGTTCAGTATGTGTATTTCAAAAACTATACTTCCTAGAACAAAAATAAAAACTATTTCGGAATGTACAAATTAAGTCCTTTCATATGACACTCCCACTCAATATATCTGTGTAACTTTTATCTTTTTCACCCCCTTTAGATCCCAATATCTTTCCAACCCCTCCATCGATTACGCTCATATGTCATATATCAAATTTCCATAGCACAACCTCGTTATCTACCAAGTTTCATGCAGATTGGATTAACGGTTCGATAGTTATGCGATAACATAAAAATTACACATACAAAGCAAAATCGTAAGATCTTAGCTCGCTTTGCTCGCTTGGTCGATAATTAACTGATAAATAAAACAAATTATTCAAAATTCAAGGTATTCACAGATATTCGCGTTTGACTTTGTGTTAAGTACCTACGCGTATGGTTGAGCGCTGCTCACTCACCCTCCTCTATCGCGAAAACGGTTGAGCGCATGAAAAAATGTTTTAAACAAAATTTGTCGCAAATTGTATGCTCTACAACTTTATAATAGATGTTAACATCATTGGACCAATAGCAACCGAGATATTCGCGAAAAACTATTTTTTTTACCTTTGACCTTGAATAACTTAAGACGCAGACACGAGATTTTATGAGACTTTTGAGACAACTTTTAGGACGCCTAAATGAAGCTACATACGAAAATTCAGCTTATTATCTGTCATTCCGAGGTTTAGACCATTTTTATGCTAAGCTGACTGGACTATTACGCCTTGACGCCGCTTTTCCCCGAAATCTGATGTCATTTGTGGCAACATGAGTTCTGATTACTTGGTGGCTCTGACAAGTTTCAAGAATCGATTTAATTTTAATTAATTCGAAAATATTAATAAAATTAAACAAAAATTAAACCATACTTATTTTTTTGGTTTTCTTATAATATTATGCGTAACATATATTTATGCTGAAAACTTTAAATCATTATGTACAACTTTCTGTCTGAACACGCAACCTTTCAGAGATCTTCCATAAACCTTGTTCTATTCCCTTGTCTCAAATACTAAACCTGCTGGGTAAAGGATCAATATCCTTTCAGACCTTAAATTATTTACTCAGTAAACGTCCCTCAGCACGCGAGTAAACTAAATAAATACGTAGGACTTAGCAACCAAAACATGTTTTCCTACAGACCCGAACATCATGTGTTTATAGTCACCACAGGACAACTAAATAGCTTGTACCTTATGTACCAATTTCGCCAACAAAACTGCCCCCTGATTGTCAAATTTGTCTATCTTTGATAGCGACCAAAATCGGTCTCAGACTGTCAAATATGACCATGCAAGTAGCTATGTCTCTCTCATCTCAACGAAACCGAACGCGACGAAAGATACCTACGCGATCGTTTTAACAGTTTGAGACCAATTTGAGGTTTGAGACAAGTTGCAAGCTGCTGATCGCGATTAGCACATCTAAACTACGTTTAAGAGCAGTCAGTGCCATAATTGCTATGAAAAATTATTATTTATCGGTGATCAGATTCGTTGGTGAAATTGAAAGTAAAGCTATTTGACTTCGTTTACAAGCTCACGTTTCCAATAAATTATTCTTATTTAACTGTAAAATTACGGCTGCAGAGAATGGTTTTTTTTTTCTTGTCACTCACTTATCGTTGAAAAGAAATGACCACAGATTTAGGGCCAGTTTTAACTATAACAAGCTTATAAGTCTATTATGAATAAGACTATTTAATATTTGAAATTTCTGAATAATTTTACTTTCAAAACTTTCGTGAGTTGACATTATTTATTGCTCGGGAATAACTCACATAAGAATACCGTACCCAGGGTACGCGCTATCCGTACGCACCTTCATAGAAACATACCCGACAGGCCGTGACAGACAAAGTGACAGGGCGCTGGAGTGGATTCTGACAACTCCCACATGTAACTTAGAAGTCACGTTTACATTTTCATCAGGCAGGTAAATAGGAAAGTGAAAGAACAACAGATGTGTCAGTTACGGGATCATAAATTATAGTCACAGTAAACAAACATGATTATTTAGGAAACATCACAAAAACAATGATTGTTACAGCGCAGAACATCGTTTAAAATTGATCTGTTGAAACTATGTAAGCTATACAAAAGCTTCAATGGCTTTCATTAGCTTATTAGTATTCTGAGTCAGCTTCTCTTCCCATAAGCTAGATTCCACATTGTTTTTCCTCTTCCATACACGTTTCAAACAATGCCAACACTTAAGGCGCTCTAAGATTGTTCCAGCCAGCTAGTGAGCTTGTGTGCCTCAGAGCACTTAAAATGTAGGCTTTGAAAAGTTTTTAAGTGTAGACGCACCGCAATGTCGGCAAGCAACTGAACCGAAGGATTAATTGTTTAATGGTGTGAATTCAACTGATGGGGTTTAAAGTAGTGATGATCTTACGCACTTGAAAGTTGGATGCACTTTAATATCTGTGCCTCGAGAACCAGTTTGCACGAGTTTACTATTCTATCCGTGACTATAGTAAAGTATCTCAATTGTATGGGATTCAGTGCAGCGCCTCTAGCGGTAACTTGACTAAACTAAATTCAGTCCATACAATTTGAGAGACTACTACAGTCACGGATAGAATAGTAGACTCTGTGCATACTCGTGCTTGAGGCACTGAGCACGTTAGGGAGAATTAAGCAATGCTTTTCTATTTATATCTAGTTGACTTTACGAACAATAAACTGTTCACTTTTGTAATAAGTGTACTCCGAAATGACACAGTTTTGACCCTGATCATAAGCCTGTATTAATTTTAAAGAAATTCCAAACCTTACATTATCTTTTATAAAAATAAAATATTGAATGCTCAATGCCAAATACAATTGAATCTATAACTTTTGAATAAATCCATTATTTTTCTGAAATTCGAAATTCTATCACGTACCGTCAAGCTTCCTGTTTTTCGAGATTACCAGAATAAAAGAGAATTATGATTGGAATTAAAAACATTCAATATCACAATATTTCTCGAAGTCCTTTCAGGCTTCTGTAATGGGCAGCATAGATATATCATGTTCGAGTGAATTAGCTTTGCGATTATCTTAGAGAATCTCATGAATCTTACTGTTTTTATAACTGGCTTCTAGTCGCTTATCTTAGTCGCATTTCTGAAATATTAGAACAATGCGATCCGGTTTCACAGATTTTTAGACGGGGTTTAATTAAAATGATTGAGGAGTCGCGATAATCACCACTCTTGTTAGATTGTTAGGGGAAGTCTTCACTGATAAGGAGATTAGTGAGCACAGACTTTAGTTGAAGTGTAAGGTCTCACTGATAAGTAAAGGAATAGCGTTGATTTCTTTTACAAATACGACGACATGACGTGTCACTTATGCTCGGTTTCTATTATATATTCAACGAACTGTCGTGATTACTCAAATAACCATAGCAACGTTTTTATCTGTCAAAAAACTACATACATTTTTTGATTTAACAAAGTTGCTATGACGATATGCGTACAGACATGCGTAAGTTGAATATAGAAACCCGACATTAGAGAAAATAGGCAGGTTACGATTTCTTATACAAATACGCATACAGAAATGTTCAGACAATGACAAACCATTGTTTCAGGGCCTGTATTCTATTAAATGACAACCGCTTTGGTTTTGGTTCGAACTCTTAATGTCAGCCATTTGGTGAAATAGTAGAATAGCTTTTCAAAAATTTGTACTGCCAAAGTTCAAAACCTCACCACAACTGAGTCGTTTGTTATTAGTAGTCATGGAAACAGTCGCTTTAGTTGAGGTTTTGGTTGAGGTTGATAAAAAGTTCGGTACCGGAATCGAGCCCCTGTACACATTTATTTCACGGACCAGTCGCGTCCCCGGGTTGGTTATCATACGCAACGAGTATAGTAGTGAGACAATAAAATGATTCTTGTTCGAGTGGGTTAAGGCTGTACTACCCCCTTAAGATAAAAGTCATGGCTCTTGCAACTCTGCTGTGTTTATTGCTCTGGTTCTTCACGGCATAGCTCGCGAAGGAACAGGTTAGAATCACTTAGCTCTTAGACTACTAAATGATCACAATGGTACGAATACTACTGAATAAATGTTAACTGACTTTGACTTTCTCACACAAGCACTTTTTCATCACTGATACGTTTAATCAACCCAACTGACCATTTGAACTTGCCTTTAGATTCTGACCTTGTTTTATGTTTGCAATTATTTTTTTAAATAATAGTTTCAAATAGCTAAATAACTTAGCTGACAGTGGATTTTACAATAGATTAAATAAGAGAGAAGATAAAATGCGAGATCTCGTCATTATGTATTTTTGCGTCGCCTCGTTTGCATCATTGTAATACTCACTAAAAACCATCGTAGGTACTTAAAAGCATTTCCTTTATGCGTATCTATTAACACCTTCATTACGTTGCTAGCACTACGCACTAATAAGGGTCAATTTTCAGAAAAAATAACCCCCATAAGAACTAGGAAGAGAAACTCACTACTCACTCAGCACTAATCGTATATTTATTTGATTCAAACAGAATAGCTGATCGGAATTGCATGGAATATAAGGAATGGATAAATTGGATAAGCTTGTGATCTGAAATGCATAGTTCATGCATTTTGTTTGATACTCATTACAGACACGGGTTATTTAATATTTGACCCAAAAGCGGCTCGAAACGATATGCCATCAATAATCATAATATATAATCTTGATTAATAGGCATCTCTGCGCGTGATTCAGACTTTTTCTGAAAAACCTTCTAAAAGGATTGTATAGGTCAAACCAAATATTAAAATCCGTTTTTTTTTTCAACCTGTACGTACATTTATATGTCAACTAATAGAGAAGAGTTAGTTATTGCTTATACCTCCCGCATAGGCAAAAACGTTTCTCTCACAGGTGGACAAAAACATCGTGAAATAAGATAACAGTAATCGACTTATCAACCAATATCATAATCATAGGGTTAGTCTGAGAAGATAATGATTAATAGTAGGTAGGCATATAATGGTGGAGGGTAGAAAGATGATGACACGAATATGAAGTGTATGTATTACGAAGAAGTTCTCGAGATGATTACACTAGGATACCATGGAGGCGCTACCACAGTCGCGCCACCAACAAAATGTAAATAAACGACATTGTGTTCGTTTGATTGCGCAACCAAACGAAACACCGTGTGCATTTTGTTTGTGGTGGCGAAACCATGGTGTCCTAAAGAGATAGGGCCCTTAAAAAGACACTGAGTCAATTTTTGATTTACCTAATAACTTCAGTCTGACAAAGTAGCGAGCATTTTTCTATCTAGATTCTGATGATGTTCTAGATTCTAGAACATGAATGCCTGAGTATTAAAGCGGAATTCATAATAAGCCTGCAGTGTTGTGGCTAGGCCATTCCACTGTCATTAATCTTTTGATATTGCTGCTAGTTCCTGAGAACAATGACCCAAATTACATTTTGAATTGACATTATGCGCTTACATTGTGGATAGCCCTGGTTATTATATCGAGGATAAAAGGAGGATAAAAGCTTTTGGTGAAACCTTAAGTTAACCTCTAGTCCACGTTCAGTACCCACAACGATTTCGCTACGGAATGATGTTCATAAAATATCGCATGTTCTATGCGAACAATATTGTTGATGTTGTAAATTTTGACACAGTAATCTTTGATCTAATGGTCTGTTGATCTTGTAAACTGTTGATGTAATGAATCGTTGACATAATAAACAGTTGGTCTAGTGGCGTTGATCTTGTGAACGTGGATCTGCCCCCTGATTGTCTATCTTTGATAGCGACCACGCCCCCAAAATCGGTCTCAAACTCTCGAATACGAGTATAACAGTTCAGTGACCACGCAAGTAGCTCTGCCAGTCTCATCTCAACGAGACTGAACGCGACAAAAGATACCTACGCGATCGTTTTGACAGTTTGAGCCCAATTTGAGGTTTGAGACAAGTTAGACAATCAGCCTGCTGATTTTTGATCTAACGTATGACACCCATGTGTGATACGTGTGGATCTGGATTGAGAGATGTGGTTCTAAAGATTGTAACAGCGACACAAAATAAGAACAAACTTCTATTAATCTTTATTTGTTGTTTGTTGCCCTGGTTCTTCACGGTCTTGGTCGCGAAGGAACAGGAGTAGAATCACCTAGCTCTTAAGACGTTTCAAAGTGGTACACTTGTGATCTTATTGAATAAACGAATTTGACTTTTGACTTTTGACTTTTTATTGTTTCAGCCTTCACTCTTTAATCCTGCCTACTATACATTTTGCTTTCAAAATATTTTTATCCTCTATTTTAACCAAATTCAAAAATAGTAGAAGGTTCTAAACTCCGGTGTGTTTTTAATAAATACTCTGGATCAAATCCGATATTCTTTCCGCTGATATAGGTTTAGAAAATAGCTCCAAAGTGACCCTTTTTATTTTTAATTCTACGAAGGTTGAGACTTTCGGCTTAAATTTTTTCCTTCTGCAGAGCAATGATAGCAATGTATAAGAGGGACGCAAAATTTAAAGTCGGTTTTGTTCTTTCTGTAAAATAAAATCTTATTCCGTAGAAATAATGTTTTCCTGAACAGAACAGAAAATCCTGCAGATGAATCTAAGCCTATAAAGCGACATCCACCGCAGATTCAATATCAATGAGACTTTTGTAATAGTAATGCATTGTTTACCTGATCCTTTAAATGTAATAATACCTGTAAAAAGGAGAAAGTTTTATTATCAATACTGAAATAAGCTATGGTCAATGAATTGGTACAAGAACAAGACACGGTGTATTATCAGAATAGTTGTATCATCAGCGTAAAAATTCCATTGACGAACTTAGACCTCTAGAGAGTTTAGAACAAAAACACCACAAAACTTACATAGCAGGAAAATTTCACATCTAAATGCTATCTCTGTTCACATTTCTTAAAATATTGCACATATTTTAAGAATCTGTGAACAGATTCCGTTAAGGGAAATTCAACATACAACTTAATTTGTTCGATCTGCAGTTTTTACGAGAACCTTATCATTATCGGTTTGCTAGAAAGCTAGAAATGACTGATTTAAATATTGGAGAATTTTAAGAAGAAACAATTAGCTCTAGAATTCTAGATGATAAGTCTCAAAACTCACTCGTGGAAGTAAATAACTAAACGGATAAGTTCTATCCCAATTTTTTCAGCGTCACACAAGAATTTTAAAATAAACGTTAAGATTATGGCAATTTTATTATAACCATTGAGTTCAATGTTATTTAGGCTGGATTTTACAAAACTGGATTAAGTTTTTACACGAGAGTAAACTACTTTTTGTTTGAATATTTTGACATTGTAAAGTTGACACCTTATAACCAGAATAACTTGTATGCACATAGCTTTCTAAACAATTGTATTTCGAATTATGTTGGCTCTCTGGAGTAAGATTACTTTTGGTCGAATCCAGCCTTAGTAAAATAAAAATAAACGCACCAGCTCCTATTCCGATTCTTTCAGTAAAGTCACAAAGTTCACAGAACATTAAAGTTCTTATTAGTTCAGCTTCGCACTTGCATTTAGCATTATTCATTGTTTATAGCTGCATGTAGTTCTACTCGGTTACTTCGTATTGGCTTGGCGGGTTTCCAAAAGCCGAACGAAATCTCGAAAGGCCCTAACTTCGGGATATTTATGCACATGCACGAGTGTGTGAATGGCATTTTCACTTGCCAATGTTTTTGCATTCAAGCCAGAGCATGAGGATAATATGACTAGGGAGGTACCATAGTAGGAATCACTGTATAAGTGACTTTAGCTCGTGGGTGATCCTGCCTGGAATGTCTTTTAATTTTTTTTAGATAAAAGTGAAGCCAGTGAACGGAGTAATAAAGTAGGTAATTGTAATAAATAAAAAAAAATAAGAAGTTTTTACAAAAAAAAAAATTAAACTTAATGCTAACTCAATGAAAACCGAGTTATTGCTAACTGAATAAAAGTAGGTCAGTAAGAAAATGAAAAAGTGTCTAATTTCTATTTTTAAGACGACAAAAACATTATAGAAGAGGTCAAAGAGACACTAAAACTATTTTGTTTTTATTTTGGAGAACAAACTCTGTTAGGCAAGGCAACGTACAAAAGGATCCAAAGTGATTTACTTACTACGTTAAACTACGTGAAATTCAAATAGGAATTTAAATTGCTCTTAAAGTTGTTGCAATTTTATGCAAAAAACAGATAACAATTTTTCATTTCAAAGTATAAATATTAAGTTTTCTGTGATTAATGAGAATGCGGTGGCATTCTTGATATTAAAATAAATAATGTTTATTAATGTTTCCCAGGACGACGCCTTAGATAGAGCGAAGTGGAAGATGACGAGAAAAGCAGACCCCACCATCAGATACTAATAATAGGTTCTTACTTTTGAAAGATGTTTAAAGTTGAACCCTGGTTAAACAACGTCCTGTCTTTGTTTGTTGTGGGTAGTGACGAATAGAGACAGCACGTTGTTTAACGAGTGTTCAACTTTCATCATCTTTCATAAGTAAGGGGGTTTATGCTTAGGAGAGAGAGAGAGATACTTTTCAAAGCTGTTTTTCTTTTCGCACGATTCTGGCATCGCAAATGATCCATCAAAATATGAAGTTTTTATAGCATCGCGAAAAATTGGTCGCGCTCCCTAGAGTGGTAAGCTTATAAAACTTGCAATGGTTGGTTCCTTCAACGCGCAAAGTGCTTGTGGGGACGAACTTATGCAAATTTTATACCAAGAAAACAACAACTACAAAACTCACATAACTTTGAACCTTATTGCTGTGTTTTAGAGTTCAAGGGTTGATTTTTGGGAAATTTCACGCCTAGCAACAGTTCTTGGTTGTGTACAATAACAAACAGTAGGGAGAAAAAACAGCGCAGTTTTAAGAGAGATGGACGGCTTTGCAATGGAACATACTGTCGGACAGAACTACTAAATTTTGAGGATACAGATTTAGGAGAAGCGTTTCGATGTTTTTAGATGTGAATTAGCTGATCCGTCGAAGTTTATACTGTCTTAGAATATGAGATATCATCAAAAAAAGCCGATCCATTGAACATTTAAAAGAAACTTTTTTTTCTCGTGTATTTTTCCGATGTATTTATAGTTGTTCTGCTATTCGGAGCAGTGACGAATACAACAAATGAAAGATCACAAACAAGCAAATTAATGTCGATTAAAAAGTAATATAAAAACCCACGTTTTTTGAAATGCATCATCATCGATTTGTGAGCTACCCTGAAAGTTTCAACCTGATATCTAAAAGGGAAGTGCTCGTTTGAGTAGCAAGATTCCAGTAAAAAATTACAGTAGATAAGTAATTTGTTTGAAAACGTAACCGCAACAGAGAGACCTAACCTAAATCTATAGTTGACGTTTGCTTTGGTTGATAAAAAGTTTGTTGGTAGAATCGGCCTCGGTCCAAAAAATATGTTGTTGTTGTTGTTGTTTTTAGCCTACACTGTCCCATTGCTGGGCAAAGGCCTCCCCTCGAGTTTCCCAGGTAGTTCGGTCGAACGCCATTGCCTGCCACTGATAGTCACCGAAAAAATATATTTTATTAAAAAAAATTAAGGTGGTACGAAGTTCGCTAGGTACTAAAACACTGACTCTATTTTCATAAACTTCCTGCCTCGAATAAAGAGGAGAGAAGAGGAATGGAAGGGAAACAATTCAGTATGCAGCTACGTGATGCACGGTCCACGAGTAATTTCAGAGTGTGGTCCCAGATTTACAATACCTGTCGGTTACTGAGATTTGTTATGGTGGAGATACCACATTTACATTCCGTTACAATTGTTCACGGACTTTAAAATTTTTATTATTGCTGTTTTGATGCTCGTAAGTGCTTGAAACTAAAATCACAAAATTGATACAAAGAGGATCATTTGACTAGTTTGACCACGAGGAAACATAATTCCTCGAGGTCAAACCAGTTGGACTAAATAGTTTGACTAAAGCGTGTTTTTACAGGTCCTAAACTATGTATATTCCGAGTTTCACTAAAATAGATTCAGTTGTTTTTGCGTTAAAGAGTAACAAAGATCCTTACATCCCCACAAACTTTAGCTTTTATTACCTATATTAGTAGGATTGTAGGACGTCCAAATTAATCTCATTTTCTCGAGGCGCTCGTGGCAATTAAATGTCGGTTCTGCCTAAAGGTGGCGGATCGCGCCCGAGACCGAGACAGAAGACCGAGGCCAGAGACAGGCTTTGTAGGGGCGCGCAAAAGTGAAACGAGACAGAAACCGTGGGTACACACGCATGTACTGTACGTACATGCTCATCGAGCAAGTGTCATCGAACAAAGCTGTTCAAAAAAATCAATACATTTTGGTTGTCTTTTGTCTTGAGACTTGCATGGTACGAGTACACACGTTCGTACTTGCTCGAGATATATCAAGTTTTATCGAGCATGTACGTACGTGTATACCCACCACGGTCTCCTGTCTCGGTCTCTTGTCTCGGTCTTGAACCTCCATCTTAAGCCTTCTTCACTAGTTCATACGAACTTACTTAAGTGTGTCGATAAAGATTGATCTATGTTTACGAATTCATTTCAATAAGTGAAAGCTTTGGAGAGGCAAACCGTTTTATTCAGACTCTCTTACTTACTGTTACAAATATTCTCATGAAAGATTATCTTTTTTCTATATTTAGATTTGTTTTTCCCGAATCTTTGACTTTAATGTCTCGTAACATACAATTAGTCTTTCTAGTGATGTTTTTTATTAATGTATGAAGGTTTATTAATGTATTTTTTTTACTATTTATATAAAACTGAATCAGAACTTCATGATTACTCAACTCATCATTTTACATAACACATCATTTTACAAACAATAAATCATTAAACATTATAAACGCATTCTGCATTCAAACACGGCTTTTGCAAACTTAGTGTAGCGAAAAATCGGTTTACTCCTGTTTTATTTGAAACACAAACAAAAATGTTTACAAAACCGATTTCATGTACCAGCCGTTTCATATTATTGTAAACATGAACGTATCATGTATTCCAAAACATTGTTTTTGCCAAATCGGAGAAAATACAGCTATGAGCCATTCCGCTTAGCTGCTTTCAGCAAACATTTTAGTGAATAAAGTAGAATTTTTTTCCGAAATAATTAGGTAAGCAACCAAATGCACCTAATGTACTTTTCTTTTACTTCGTTTTGTCGCATTTGCGCCAATGTTGTGCAAGAGTAAATTTATGTACTGGATTTTAAAAGTTACGAACATTGTTATTAGTAAGTACTTTTTTTTGCAAAAAAGATGCAGAATTGGCTCGATTTTAAAGAACATTATGAATCATATTTCATGAGATTAATATGCGCTATTTTGAAATCCTACGAATCCAGTTTTTAAAAGAATGTAACAACGATGAGATGTAAATAAATATTTTCCCAAGCACTAATAAATCAAGCGTCTTGCACTGTTATCATATTGTTGTAATCGTTTCCGTCTACATATAACCCGAAAACGTTCAAAAGGAGAGTTAATAGGCATTTTGTAGGGAAGCTCGCTCCATCGTCGACTTCATCCATGCCTAGGCAAGGAGCGAAGTCAAGAGCTAACCTATCTTAAATAAAAAAAAATAAAAAAAAAATCGTGCAAATGTTTGAAAAAATCTAATAAAATCGAAACCACATCCCAAAGAGGGCTAAGGCACCTGCTACGTACTGACTACTGAGCTGTAGTCGATAAAAAAAACATTAAATAACTAATTTTTCCTCCAGTTTCTTACTAGAACACTTTGATCTTTTAGTTAAATAATATTCAGATATACATTCGGTCAGAACATGTTCCTTATTCAGAAAACGCGAGAGAACGGACGATAAGAAACATGTTTACATTTGAAAAGCTTTTCCAAATTAAATAATATTGATGGAATATCTAGTTACAAGTTGTAACGAGAATTTAGCAAAACATAATGGTCATGGTTCACACATCATTTAGACTAGCCTCAAAATAAGCAGAGCTTATGTTATTCGAACTAAATGACTGATATACTTTTTTTTGTAAATACATAGGTAGGTACAATAAACAATAACTTTTGGAAAAGTGTAACGCAACAAGAATGTTTATAATTAAAACTTTACTAATCAAACATATACACACACAATACACATACAGACAAAAACAACTTCGTGCAACTGAATTAGAATTTACAGAGCATTTCTGTTTCGTAACAAAATGTTTGAATTCTAAAGCCTGGTCAAAAAAAAAGATGGTATTGTTTGGATCATTAATGTAATCAGACTATACATATACATACCTTTTTTTTTACACTACTAAGGTAGCAGACAAGCATACGGCTTACCCGATGGTAAGCGGTTACCATAGCCTATTGACGCCTGTGACTTAGCTTAGGTACAAAATGTTAATTAAGGTCAGCGAATAAAGGCTCTTTTTATTTATTCATCATCATCATCATCTTCCTGCCCTTTTCCCACTTACGTGGGGTCGGCACAACATTTTATTTATTCATTTTATTTAATTTTTAGTAGGTGTAATTAATTGGCTTTATGCTATAAAAGTAAAAGGGTCTCGGCTTAGCATAATATGATTTGTCCACTCGTTGGTATTCGTATTAGGTATGTCGAAACATGTAGCTGTGAGACATTTCGCGAATGTATTTTAATAACGTACCTACTTACTTACCAAACAACTTTTTTTTAGGAAAAAAAAATTATACACCAACATCTTTGCCCAAACGAAGAAAAGCAACCAGTTAGTAGAAAGCATAGTAATAATAATTACCATTATGCCATAGACAAAAAAAAAATATGTAGCCAACTGATGGAAATAACAAATGGTAGAAAAAATATTCCATACTCTTTTATCATCATTTTTTTTTGGTACTTTACAACAGTAGTTCTAACATGAAAATACCTTTAAGTATTTAAACCATAAAATAGTGATTTATTCTTCGAATCCAAAATATACTATGAAAATCGGATATTTGGTAGCCTATTTATTGAAATACTAAAGTTCACACCATTCGATTTAAAAAATGAAATAATTTCTATAGCTTAAAAATGATTGTCTCTAATATTTCATTCAATGATCAAATCTCACATTCCAGGGTTTCCTTTCAATTAACTAAAAGTAATTAGTCAAGCGAGAAGTTTCGCAAAGTTTCAGTAAATCGTATAATGACAGTTTACAACATTGAGTAGCTCTGCTCGTGCGATAAGAACGAGTTGATCCAAGAGAGTTCGTATAATTTATCTAAATGTATCTATATTATATTATACCTAAACCCCTACAGCTCAATGTTCCATTCAAGTTTCATTCAGTTCTGCAGTGAGGCAAAAAAAGATTCAGGGTTTATTATTAATTATTTTTCAAATAAATATTGGTAGACAAAGCAAGCAAAGCTTGTACTATGAGAATCAGATAACCAATATAAAACTACTTTGTTTTTGAAAATACATACTAATAATGGACTTAGAGGCTCCCTAGAGCTCGGATGGCTACTAAATCTGAATTAATCTGAATCTACTAAATATGTTCTCTTTCGATTGTCTTATTTATGAGTGACAAGAAAAAACATTATCTAAAGCCTTATTCCTTAAGCCCATATTGACAAATTATTATGGGTAAAAGTATGCGAATGGCTTTTACTTAGCTTATTTACTTAGTAGCTTTTACTTAGTAGTTAGTGAACAAGGCTGCGGTTTAGTTAAATTACGTATGTTTAATTAGTCAAGAAAATTAGTTGTTCAGAGCTGTCAAAGTTCATAAAACCACAAGGAGGCAGTGATTTATGTGACACTTATTAACACAACAATGTCTACATCTTAAGTAGAAATCCTACTAATATTATAAAAGCGAAAGACCATGTGTGTGTGAATGTTTGTTACCACGTATCTCCGTAACTACTTAACCGATTTTGATGAAATTTGGAATGTATATAGTTTAGGCTCCGGAATAAGACAAAGGCTACTTTTTATCCCGAAAAAAAAAAGTATGGTTCCCGTGGGAGAAAAAAAAGAAGTCCACGCGGGCGAAGCCGCGGGCGTTCACTAGTAAATAAATAAATAATTGTGGACATTTCATGGCATTATTAGCCCTAAAGTCAGCAGAGCTTGTTTTATGGGAACTACATGACTGATATTGTACCTACTTATTAACTTTTTTTTGACAATATATAGACAATCGCATGGCGAGACGAACTAGACACCTTCAGTGACTATCAGTGGCAGGCAATGGCGTTGGACCGAACAACCTGGACAATTCGAGGGGGGGCTTTTACTCAGCAGTAGGAAAGTGTAGGCTAAAAACAACAACAATAACAACATAAATAATAAAATTATCCATAGACAAACACCCAGACTAGACAAAGAATTTGCGTCGCGGCGACAATCGAGCGACAACAGGCGGCGAGAACAGAGCGTTTCAGGCAGGCCTCACTCATTTTAAGGTATTCAAGATTCTTTGAAATGTCTAGGGAGGTAGACAAAACCACGACTAAATAATATTTGTGTGATACAAGCCCACTAAACATGACTTGGAGCCATTTACCTCGACGTGCATTCGTCCCGTTACCGGGGCAGCACTCTACGAAACATCTGCTAACTTAAAGCCTGGGATACACTTAGGGACATGTTGCGGAACATGTCCCTCAACAACTACGTGAAGTGTCCCGCGACAATTGTCATGGAACATTTTGCCGGCTACACTAGTCAGTGTTTAAAGAAATGTCGCCCGAGGAGGTTGTGGCTATTAGTGCTGCGTACATAGTTAAGAGGCACGTTGCGTACGCGACTACACTTGGTGACAAATGGCGCGACACTGACGCGGGACACGTGCGCTCGCTCTCGAGGCGGGAGCAAGCAACATGCCCCGCGTCACGTACAATGTTGCGGGGCATGTTGCGGGACAATATGCAACGTTGCAGCGTCACGTAGATTGAGTGTTGCGCGTCATGTTGCGGAACAAAATGTCCCCTAGTGTATCCGGCGCTTAAGTCTTCGAATTGAAGGTCCGATAGGATTTCCTTCACTAGAGTCAAAGCGCACATGTTTTTTCAAAGAAGATAACTCGTAGATGTTCAACCGTATTTTTACTTACTTTGATGAGCTTCACTTTGTTCGATTGGCTCTCTGGAGCTTGAATATTTTTAAGAAGATGGTTTAGCGAAAAAGATAGGCCTCGATGCCTGTTTGTTGCCTTCTTAATGGATCGCGAACGTACAGGAGTAGAAATTCGTAGTTTTAAAACCATTCTATGTGATTGATTCCAGTGGTCCAACTGAATAAATAAATAATGCTGGAAATTTCACACATCATCATCTAGCCCCAAAATAAGCAGAACTACATGGCTGGTATACTAATTATATGTTTGTATACTTACCTATATATTTCTTTGTAAATACATACATACAATATATAGAAAACACCCAGACTCAAGACAAATATTTGCAGATAATACAAACATTAAATGTGTCCCGCGGCGGGGATCGAACCCGCAACCTTCCGTGTATCAGGCGGGCCTGCCCACTGCGCCACAAAGGTCGTCAAATGCTTCGAACCGACCTTTAAATTGAGACTCAAGGAATCCCGCCTTGCTTCGGACCGTTACTTACTTACTATCCTGGCGCGTTGACCCCAAAGTGGGTCTTGGCCTCCGACACAATAGAACGCCACCGGCTTCTGTCCTGCGCCGCCTCCGTCCAGTCCGTGGACACAAGAAGTGAGTGTTCGGACCGTTGCATCATAAAAATGTTTCACTCCAAATAAGGGGTTGAACGCTTTTTCCGTCCCCAATTTGACGGCTTAGTAGGCAAACTGCTCAGGGACGAAATTAGAATAAGTCGAGCGGCAAACCCGATAGTGGATCGAATGATCAGCAATATCTTATCTGATTAGGTTTTGGATTGAAAATGTATTATTTGGTCTCGACAGCCAAACATGTATTGAAGCCAATGGTCATGATTCTGAAGAGATTAAAACTTAGTTAAAAAGACATTCTGGTAAATCTATAAATTGATTAGAACATATTTTTTGAAACTTTTGATCGAGACCGAGACAGGCTTTATAGGGGCTCGCAAAAGGGACAGGAGACAGAGAATCGTCAGTTTAAATGACAGCGGTCTCCTGTGTCTGTCTTTGGTCTCAATCTCCGGTCTCAGATGCGAACCGCCAGCTTTAGATGCGGTAGACAATCAGCTCTTTAGTCTTATACCTATGATAATTTAAATATGTCAATTCAAAATTCAAATATCATTTATTCAGTAGGACCGCTATGACCACTTTGAATCGTCTTAAGAGCTAGGTGATTCTACTCCTGTTCTTTCGCGACCAACACCGTGAAGAATCAGGGCAACAAACACGGTATGAGGCCTAGCTTCGCATGTTTCGGAGATGTCAGAGGCATTTAATCCTTTTTTTTTGTTGTAGTTGTACTGTTGCCAGGAGATCTTCTATGATGTAAGAAATTTACGGCTTCGTCAAAATTACAACAAGATTTGTTCCAAAAATATTCATTCAGACATTTTTACTTTTGCATATTTGTTGTTTGTATTGGCAAGGGCTATAAAGGAATATGTATGGTAACAATATTGTAATTGTTTGTGTCTCTGATGAATTATTCCTAGAACAGAAAAAGATGGTAGGTACTGAGACTAAACCAGAGTAAAGAATATTTTTCTAAAAGATTGGATTATTGATCTAGCAAGAGCGCCAAAAAAAGTTAGAAACTAGTCTTGATCTATAAATCTTGATGTAAGTAACAAAAGTGATTTCGCTTAATTTATCTTGGCAGTAAGTAAGTTGGTTCGTATGAGCAAGTGGCCAACACTGGTGACGGAGTTTTTAGGCCGCCTAAAGGCCTCTGTCATGGCTTAACGACTTAAAACCGGGACCGACAATTCCACGTGCCCTTTGAAGCACGGAAGCGCTCAGCTCGTAATGCCACTTGCGGTCACCCATCCAAATTGTGACTGCGGCCATAAAAATTGGGTGAGGATCTGGATCTTCGGAGTTATGAACAGAAATGCACCTCGAGAGTGCAGGTTCAGCTTATTATTATTATTGAAGTCAGTTTTATTTTTATTTTTAATTTAGCCACTCGTACACAACAATTGTAAGTCGTTGTGTGCGCATAAGGATATCATTAGACGTCTGCTTTGATCTTTGAATGTTTAAGATCACTGGAAAATGATTCAGAGCATAGTTAGATCCACGAAAAAGTACAAAATAACACTTTCTCCAAATTATATCTTTTTTTTCGCTTCGAAGCCTATAAACCTAAAGACCTGAGATAAACTACAGCGAGCTTCATATGCCGACGAAATAAAAACCTTATGACCAACAGACAAGCTATTATCTTCTCTTTTTATAGTAATGATCCATCCACACAGCCATTGACGTGGAAATATTTGAGATGAAATCATGAGGATAAAATGTGGAAGAAAATAGCGAGCTGTAATAAATCAAGGGAAGAAATGAAATTTGATATATTTTTGAACCATTTGACACGCCAGGACGCGCCATAGGCATGGTGTATGTAATGATAGGCATGTTTTTGTTGTGTGTTACACAACTTTTTTTTTTGTTTTTTGAAAATTATACACCGTTTATTTTTGGTCAGTTTAAAGCCGGCGCCTACGTAATCTATATCGATAACCTTACTCAAAAATAATAATAAATATGAGATCTATTTTTTTGCAATTAATTATATCACGAAACATAGGCAGGATAAATCACGGAGATACATGCTCTGTGCTCAGCTGTTGCTACGGCGTAGAGTCTATGCTACGTCGTAGACATACATACATACCTAGGTCATTAGCTCTGCATGCCTACGACACCTTACCAAGTGTTTTCCTCACTTTTATTAATGTTTTCAACTATTTAGTTTCGTATGAAATACTTATCAAATTCAAAAACTAAACCAACAACACAAATACGATTAAGCAATACAAGCAGTGGGTGCTGGCTTTAAACTGACCCAGAATTAACGGTGTATATTGTGCCCTTTACATCGTCTACTTCCTTACTAATATAATAAACTAGCTAACGCTAACGGCTTCGCCCGCGTGGACTATTACTTTGTTTATCCCACAGGAACCGTGAATTTTTTCGGGATAAAAATGTATGGCCTATGTCCTATTCCTGGTCATTATCTATCTATGTTTCAAATTTCAGCCAAATCGGTTCAGTGGTTGTCGAGTTATAGAGCAACAAACATACATCCAAACATCCATCCAAACATCCAAACTTTCACACTTATAATTATAATATTAGTGTGATTAGTGTGATAGTGTGATGTGACAGTAACTCTGTCTGTTACTCTTCCACGGCTAAAAGACTTGACGGATTTTTATAAAATTTAGTATAGCCTTAACTTGAACCCTGAGAAAGGACATCAGCTACATTTTTTTTCTCACTACCTGTTTCGTCCCACTGCTGAGCAAAGGTATTTTTTATCCCAGAAAAAAATAAATTTCCGCAATATCCACCCGGCAACATCTAGTAAGTACCCTAAAAATTTATAAATTTTATTATTTCCAAAGCTGCGCTTATTTAAACTTAAAAATATGTTCTTTACTCTTAGTTCATAGATCAAAATATTTTGGAGCTTCGAAGGAAAATGATAGAAGTATTGGCAAAGTGCCCGTCTCACGATATATCTCGAAGAAAATCGGAAACTTCCATGCGGTCTACAACATAAATCTATGAATATACAAAAGAATCACTTTGTTCTGAGCTAGCGGAAAGCATCGGAAAAACAAAGTAAATATCATTGTCATGATCAACCTGTAAAAGATACAGATATTCTTAATAAAATTCGTAGAAAAAACTTTTAGATTTTGTACTAATCACACTATCATACCTATTTCACACCAATATTAAAAATGCGAAAGTTTGGATGTTTGTATGTTTGTTGCTCTATAACTCGACAACCACTGAACCGATTTGCCTGAATTTTAAAACATAGATAATAACCAAGAATAGGATATAGGATACTTTTTATCAAGGAAAAATGCACGATTCCCGTGGGATAAAAAATAGTAGTCCACGCGGGCAAAGCCGCGGGCATCCGCTAGTACAAAATAAAACACAAAATGACAATTACTCACATAAAAGTCTTTTATAATCTTACCGACATTGTTTAGATTCATCCGAAGAATCACAAAAATAAAGAATCACCAGGTAAGAAGAATTGACTCGCTGCACGGTCACTCTTCGCGGTTGCGTCACCTCGCACTATTTTATGCTCTCCATCCACTAACTACCTCAAAAGCCTACAAAAGCAAGCTTAAGAATTTATTCCCCGACGGCCATTAATATTACTAGATAAATGACCTGCCTCATCTAGCCCAAACGCAATGTAGTCTTAATGCGATGTTGTCATATCGAGATTTAGTCCTAAAGCTATATACCTAATCATAACTGGTAGGCTGCTAGTAAAATCAAGATCTAGGCTTGTTTCACTCTTCAGCGTGTCGCCGGTCGCGTCCGCGAGTTGACCATTCACAGCATAGAGAAATGTGCTGTGAATGGTCAACTCGCGGTCGCGACCGGCGACACGCTGAAGAGTGAAACAAGCCTTAGTGAAAAAGCTTCTAGCCCCCTGTTACCACTCCAACTGGCATAAGATAAGCCTAGCTATGCCAGTTACACTAGTTCTTCAAATTTCCTCGTTTCTTGATCTACTACAGAGGAAAACAACTAAAGGTTACCCCTTAGGCGGTGGTTCGCGTCGGAGGCTGAGACCGGAAACAGAGAATAGAGACAGGCTTTGTTGGGGCGTGCAATAGAGACAGGATACAAAGAACCGTCAGTTTAAATGACAACAGTCTCCTGTTTCTGTCTCAGCCGACCTAACATGTGACCTAACATTATCACGATCGGTTTAACTGCTCTAACGTTGTCGTCAACCGATCGAGATCGAGAAATCTGGTTTCTCGACTCGTGATGTTGCACATTTAGGCCTACTGCGGAGCTAAAAAGGTCGCTATTGCAGAATTGTATTAAAGGAATTGAATGATTGCCATCTCTTTTCACTCTGAGTCAATGAAAAGAGATGGCAATAGTTCAATTTCTTTAATGCGATCCTGCAATAGCGACCTTTTTAAGCCCGCTGGTCTCGGAACCGCCAGCTTTACAGCGAATATTGGTAAATCTATTACAACGCTTGTGCCAACATATACTTTTGACATCATACTGGTGCCAGTTTGTATGCCTTGTAATCATAATAAGGGAACACCTGTTTGTATGTTAGTAGATGTGCCTTTAGCACTGATTCTGGGATTTATCAGATAGCACTTTTTTCGCGAAAACAGTTACAATTTATCAGAAATATTGCAGGCCATTCTGTGCGTGATATTTTCCTTTTGATAGTTGCATTGTATTCATACACACGACAGTATTGCCACATAAACGATTCAATAAAAAGCTTACTTACTTTTTTTTAGTAAATAAGCTAAATTCTGTAGGATTCGTCACAGACGATCCTGTAATTACAACTAACGAATCCGCCGCTACTGAATTGAGCTTTGAAACACGCTCGTACAACCACATATGCAACTGCCGAATAAAAGCGTATACGATAAAACGGAGCTGTAAAAAGGACTGCTGTGTAAACGTCCACTGTCGAACAGATCGTCGAAGAAAATACGGACCTTCTGTGTTAACGCGCTGTAAGCAAGCTACACAAAAGAAGCGGTAATCTTGATGAAGCTAGATTGCATTAGAACACTGATTCCGAACCTGGGGGTAATTTACCCCTCCGGGGGTAAAATAGCTTTTTTGGGGGGGTAATAGAACGAAATGAAATCTTAAAAAAACAGAAACGTTTTTTCGAAAAAAAACTTTTTTTTAGATTCGTAGGTAACTTAACAAATACACTCGAAAACATTGTGCTGTCGCTGAAATATCCGTAATCAAAATGAGAGAAATTTTCAATTCAAGATTAAATTTACATAACATTTTAAAGGATGGGGGGTTTTAAAGGATGGAGGAGGGGGGGCTTAAAGTTAAACGGGGGTAAAATTTGTTTCATTGGCATATCATAGGGGTAATAAGGTTGAAAAGGTTAGGAACCACTGCATTAGAAACTGGTGCTGAAATACTCAGGGAAAACCTTCTAATAAAGGTTGGTGTATTATGTGGAGTTCCGTCACAGTACGTGCCACATTTTAATGAAAAGCATAATCTCGAATGTTCCATGAGATTAGCCAGTATAAACAATCTCTGAACGGAAATTGTCTGAAACGTTACATTATTATGTTTGTACATGTAATAAATACTTACCTTTATACTTATGACTTTTTGTAAATGCTATTTACCTACGAACTGAAATCTGGTGTAATTCTGATGACTTCTAATCTTTACTATGTCAGTCTATAAATAGACTGACTTGACTAGCTGACCAGGCGAACTTCGTACCGCCCTTTTTTTTTTTTTTTACATTACAATATTGCAATTTTCGTACGGATCCCTAATTTTTTTTTTAATATCGTATAGCCTATGTTATTTCCTGATAATGTAGCTTTCTATTGGTGAAAGAATTTTTGAAATCAGGCCAGTAGTCTTGGATCCTATTCGTTACGAACAAAAAAACAATCAAAGTCTAGCTAGATGAAAGAAATTCCCATTTGTGTTTGCTTCTTGATACTTTTCTTTTTCTGTTTTGGTCTGTCAAATGTTTATCATCAGTTTCAATTAAAATAATAACCAACATTATTTTCAGGACATAGATAACATTCTTTAAGTGAACACAACTGGGGATATCTTTCATTAGGACCTATAGATTTAATAAACTAACGTATTAGGTCTACGCCTCTGCCACAAATCTTAAATCCAATTCCGAAAATGATTTACTGCCTCTCTAAATTCTTTCTAAGCCCTTAAGAGACGAATATCCTCGAAAGATATCCCCATTTGTGCGATGTATAAAGACATGAAACAGTATCTCGACATATTTACCGCGCGGCATCACATCCATCAGTGGTGTTTGTCTTCCACGGCTCTCTTTCGAGGACCGAAGATGCGGAAAAGGGGCCGAATGGCTTAAAACAGGTCATTCGCTTCACTATTGTTTTTCTTGTAAGTATTTCTTTTGTGATTATTTATTTATTTCTCTCAAAAACGGTTACAAATAAAAAACATAATCCACACCTCTATCCATACCCATACTATAATGTGAAAGTGTGTTTGTTTGTCCAGCTTTCACGTCAAAACAGAGAGACGGATTGACGTGATTATTTTGTAAATAAAGTAATATAAGTAAGTAATAGAATTTTGTGTGGAGATAGTTGGTGGGCTGGAGAGTGACAAAGGCTCCTTTTTATCCCGAAAAAATGCATGTTTCCCGTGGGATAAAAAAGTCCACGCGGGCGAAGCCGCGGGCGTCTGCTAGTAAATAAAACACTTTAATTAGTTGGGTTAGTTGTGTTTGTTAATATAATAAGATCATTGTCATTATACATCGTTGGACGTCCCAGATATCGCTGGAGGGACATGGTAGAGTGGGACCTACAAGTTCTCTACAATGGGGATTGGCGCGAACTAGTTCAAGATAGGAGAAGATTGCGTCTTCTTTTGTCGGAGGCCAAGACCCATTTCGGGTCACTGAGCCAGCGGAGTAAGTAAGTATTGTCATTCTACGAGATAGAAAACCTGCATTAGAACCTATCATCTCGTCTAACAACTCTCCCCCAACCCTGAGTACATCCAAGATATATCTCCGGTTTTCGCGCTAGTAAATCACATGTTATCCATTATGTTGTCTCTTCCGATGAAGTTTATAAACGCTCTAAGGGGACGTGTTTATTTTGCGGTGTTAATATACGCTTCCATGAAGTACGCCCATTTCTCACTTGAGTAAGTCCTTGAGTTTTTTTGTACTAGCTCTTTCTTTCCCTTCAATATATAAACAGCTTGCATGTTTTTTCCCCTTGTGTGCTTACATGTGTTTTTTTTCCATTTTCGTAACTATTTTTTTCATGCAATTTTCTACTTTATCTCTGATATGTAGAATGTGTAGCTGATACGACGTTGTCTATATTTAAAGTTAGTACAAAAATAAATACAATTTACATCCCTTAAAACCGTATTTGGGCCATTACGAACATAAAAAAATAATTAGCCAAATTGGTTTATCCACTCTCAAATTCCACATCCACTCACTGTTGTGTGTCTGCTCATTTAATGCCATATTATAAATAAATAAATAATTATTGGTGGACATTTCACACAGTGCCATCTAGCCCAAAACTAATTCTCAAAATATTTTCCGGTCTTCTATTAAATAACCACATTCCAATAACAATAACAATTTCATAACAACAATTTCCTTGCGTTCGTTGTTTTGTTTGAATACAATAATATTAAAGTTACGGTAAAGTCAGATACTTATCTAATTTCAATAGGACCTCCGAATTTTGAGTCACAATACGAAAGTTATCGAAAAACGAGGTTAAAATGACTCCTAAGTGATCAGAGCCATTAAGGGAGTTCGTATGAACTGGCAGGAGTATAAAGGTTCCTCCTTTTAGAAACGAGCGAATGCCTAAAAGCCTCACTACATAAAGGGCCTTGCAAACCTCCACGGGATAGAAGCCAGGTTATTCAAAGATGGTACAAAAGATTCACGTTTATCTGACTCGAGTGAGTATAGATCATGATAATTTTCAAAATCGCTAGAAATATCGCTTTTTTAAACTTTCGCGATCACTATTCATATTGAAAATTATATTGACACGGGATTTTATCGCGTAATTTGTCCCGACGTTTCGGCTCCAATTTTAGATATCGCTAGAAAAAATCATTACATACATTAAATAAAAAGGAGACTAGCGGACGTTCGCAGCTTTGCACTCGTGGTAACAAAATTTTAAACATTTTTATACACGATATTACCTACTCCAACTTTCATTCAAATCGGACCGCTATGTAGGCGCTCTAAGATTATATAAATTTAGTGTAAAATTCGGTTTTAAAAACCGCACGAATAGAGTCGTAATTTTGTCTCTCGGTTCCTGGACTTTATTTATAAGCGGTTTTGCATTACATTGATGGATGACTTTAATGGAGGATGGGCAGACCGCTACTATTCGGTTTTGGTAAGTGCAGAACCAGTTAATATATTTAGGAATCTCATTGAAATTTCCCGAAAAATTTAAGAAAATTACATTAATTAATCATGAATATTATTAATAAATAATTCATCGTATTCTAATTGCATTTATTCAAAATATTCAAAAATGGGAGATTGTTTTTAATTTAATTACTTACTTATTATTTATCCGACGCGATTCGTACCTGCATTGATGAAATCGATCCTCCTAAAGTTTGTTATAACTAACCCAGCCACGGTACCCTATGACGTCGGCCCGAAAATCTTGATCAGATCAATTTATCCGTTGAGCACCGATTTAGCGCCATCTACAAATATCTTCTAAGAGATCTCCTGCTCAGATAAATCTTATCCCTGTCTTAGGTAACTTTCCTCATTAAAAGAGCTAAGTATAATACTTATCAAATATTTACAAAAAAAAAATTACAAATCAGGCAGGTAGTTGCAGAGATTAGCGCGTTCAAACATTCAAACTCTTCCGTTTTATTCTATTAGAATGGATACCTCTTTTTAATATGAACATAAACATACTTTCCTTGAAAAATTACAATTATGGTGTTCAACGAAGCATTTTTCTAAGAGTTTTATATTCCTCTGATGTAAATAGGCTACTCTAATAAGTTTACTGCAGTCAGCTATTGGACAGGCTAAATAAAGAAGCTTTAGATGTTTTCATTAAAACCACTAATAAATCAAGTAGCAGGTGTGTTCAAATAACGCTTCAATTTAAATAACAATTTATAAATTTTCGACTGGGTAAATTAAGGAGCGTAAATTAATTGAACTATAAAACGAGCACATTACTTACTTATTCGCCCATTTAGACAAACATTACGTATTTCATTAGGTAAAAAGCATTTTCATGTATGTAAACGTTGATATTTTTCAGAGTCGACACCGAATAATCTCGTTTGGTTACATTTTTTATCTCTTTTCCGCACGCGGTCTTAAAAAATAAAACCAAGTAGGTTATTTACGTAAGTGATCAATAAAATGATCCAATAAAGTGGATCTGTCATTCCGAAATTAAACATGCTTGCGTTACATCCAGTAGGCTGGTTCTACCAAAAATACTTTTTATCAACCAAAGCAAAACTATTTCGTTTTGTTTCTTAATCTACTAATTTTATTTATTTATTTATCGATAAGTATGTTTATTATTTATTTATTAGTATTCTAAGTATTCTATTGACGTAAGTAGATATTTTATTTACACCGCCTTTTTGCCTTCCTGGAAATCCTGTTCATCCTAAGGTTGTCTGGAAGAAATCGCTCATAGCGATAAGACCGCCCATTGTACTTCGCTCCCTATGTTCTGTGTGTCTGTAATTTGTTTTAATGTTCATGCAGTGTACAATAAAGTGTTAATCTATCTATCTATCTAATGACCAATGAGGTTAGGTTACTCTGTTGTGATGACGTTTTCAAACAAATTACCAATGAGGTTTTTCAAATTACTGGAATTTTGG
Source organism: Camptogramma bilineatum (assembly GCA_958496255.1). Classification (NCBI taxonomy): domain Eukaryota; kingdom Metazoa; phylum Arthropoda; class Insecta; order Lepidoptera; family Geometridae; genus Camptogramma; species Camptogramma bilineatum. Next base: position 4,257,017 of record OY292460.1, read on the forward strand.
AGAACGAAACAAAACGTAGCGGCAATGATACTTGAATGGTTGACGTTGTAAAATAGAGGAATTGGGGCCCAGGTGTAGGTAAAGTTAGGATGTGGATGGTAATAAGTAAGTTCGTATGAGCAAGAGGCCAACTCTGGTAGTAGTGAAAATGTTACTTGATACTCATTTACAATTTATGTAAAATGTTCTCCACCTAACCGATTTCATACTAGACCAAGCGTCAATAAATATGTTGGTCGGGTAGATGTAAATTCCACAAGTAAACTAATATTTTACGAGGAGTGTAGGTATCAAGTTCGTACGAAATGTGGTGTGCGATAACTTTGAATATTTTGAACCGTCGCTCCTGAATGGATATCCGAACGGGATAGTAAATTATTGTTTTCACGTGAGAGAGAAGGACGGAGTTGTAGATGCGCATGATTTTTAAGAGAGAAAAGCTCTCATAGGTCACTGAAGTTAAGCGCGGTCACAATTTGGATGGGTGACCGCAAGTGGTATTACGAGCTGAGCGCTTCCGTGCTTTGAAGGGCACGTTTAATTGTAGGTCCCGTTTTTTTAAGTCTTTAAGCCATGATGAAGGCCTTTAGGCCGTTACCGGAGTTGGTCACTTGCTCATACGAAACACGAACTTCCTTACGTATGGTATAGTAATGCAACATTACTATCTACATAGAGATAATGACGCTTCAACTAAAAGGAAAAGTCCCAATGTAGTACTCAGACTAAACTAAAATCTCAGTTACCATTATAATCGCGTAGTCTGTTTTTAGTTTCACACTCTCGAGAATGAGTTTGTACCTTATTATTGTTGACATAAATTTAGCTCTCTGGGGATTGTACTGAGATAGCTTGACCTGCAAAATCTAGACCAAGCTAGTACAGAAACCAGCGGTGTAAGTAACCTTGCCTCGTATAAACATGAACATTGAATATAACGAAGAGAGTTTCGATATGCAAAGGTCTATTGAACTGTAAGAAAATGTGTTGATAATCTTAGGAGGTTTAAGAGAAGAAAATAGATTTATTTACTCATATGGCTCTAAGTTGTATATTATGTTTAAACTATTGTCCTCAAAAAAATCAGTTTTTTATATTGAATTTGATTCTAGTACTTTAAGATTGATTTTTATCTGCTTGTAAATCTACATTAATTTTAAAATAACGAAGTGAAAATTTGTTTGTAGGACAAACGAAAAAACAGTAAAAACTTACACGTTTACGAGATAATTGAAAAATATGAACAAAATCGCATGAAAAGCCTTAAATGGGATTTTATTCGTATTTTTAGATAAAGTGTTAGGAAAAGTTGCGGATGTTACAGAGCGCCGCAAACTTTATGGCGGTTGAAGTGCGCGGAAGATTCGACTTTGCAAAGGTACAGTTAACGCAATTGCGGGGAGGTGAAGGTGGTGAGGGGCGGGGCCAGGCGGACTATGTAGATAAAGTTTACTCTATTCTATTACGTTGACTGTACCTGCGCAAAGTCGAATCTGCTGCGCACTTCAGCCGCCATAAAGTTTGCGGCGCACTATATGCCAGTGGACACTTTGTATCATAAGTATGTATTTACAAAAAATATATAAGTATTCTATCAGTTATCCCCAGTTATACCCAGCCATAGTACAAGCTTTGCTTAGTTTGAGGCCCGATGGCGCTGTGTGAAATATCCATCAATATTTATTTATTAATTTACTAGTGTAAGCCGCGGCTTCGCCCGCGTGGACTACATTTTTTTATCCCGTGGAAACTATACATTTTTCTTTCCTCGATAAAAAGTAGCCTATGTGTTATTCCAGAACCTAAACTATCTACATTCCAAATTTCATCAAAATCGGTTTAGTAGCTATGGAGATACGTGGTAACAAACATTCACACACACACACACACACACACACACATACACACAAACACACACATACGGACTTTCGCCTTTATAATATTAGTAGGATTACGAGAACTGTGAATCGTCCAGCTGATGTCTTTATTGTGCGGTCCCAGTTTGAAATAGTAATTTAAAAGATAAATTAAGCTTAATGAATAATTAATTCCACAGTTTATTTAACTCAAAGATTTGGCCTAAACTTTAGTAATTAATTTAAACAGATAAAGAGCTCTAGGACAACTGAAAAAGAAAACCCAGAAAAACTTAATTAATACATAATGCGAGTTTAGGGCCTTCAAAAAGAAGGAAAAAAATGGTACCTAGTTTATTATTTTACCCTTGAGATATGTCTGAAGGAGATTTCTAAACTTATGGATTGCAATGATTATGAATACCCAATCACACTAATATTATAAATGCGAAAGTTTGGATGTTTGGATGGATGTATGTTTGTTCCTCTATAACTCGACAACCACTGAATCGATTTGGCTGATAATGACCGGGAATATTATGCTACTTTTTATCCGGGTACCACGCGAGCGAATCTGCGGGCGGAATATAGTATCTTTTTTTTTCTTCTTTTTTTTATGAATGTTCACCGATTACTCGAAGACGCCTGAACCGATTTGGGAAATTCTTTTTTTGTTTGAAAGGGTATACTTTCCGATAGGTGCCACAAATATTTGGTGTGGATCTGTCAAGGGTGTTCGAAATGCACCTCAAGAGTGCAGAAAATTGCTCAGGTCGGTTTTTTAATATTTAATTTAGCCACTTGTATCTTACGGTCTTCGCTACTTCGGACACGTTGCTCACAGAGACCCTGACAACTTGGAAAAGCTGATGGTAGTGGGTAAGGTCGACGGGAAAAGACCTCGTGGTCGCTCACCTACCCGTTGGTCAGACCAAGTAAAATCACTCACCGGCCTGCCCATACCTGAAGCTTTGAAGACCGCCGAAAACAGGAAAACGTGGAGAAGCATAGTGCAACGAGAGATGAACTCAAATTCAGAGTAAACACGACCTTCAGTAATGATGCCGACTGAGAAGAAGAGATCTTACGGTCGTTATTGTCGGTCAGCGTTTCTTAGATAACAGAAACTTAGGCACAGCTAAGGTTGGGCTTTGACTTGCTAAACTACTTTCCTCTAATGATAGCGAACGAGATTTGAGAAACAGGATTTGAGAAACTTCTGTCTATAAGAGCTCATCCCGTAAGTCTGGTGGATTAATCTGGGAGAGACGTAAATGCTTTGTTTCTTAAAAAGTAGATACGAATTGGGTCATTATCATCATCATCCGCAGCCAACCTTTAACTACTGCATGGTATAAGCCTCCCTTTGCGTGGCGCAGGCCGACTTCACCCACTTCTTCTTCTTTCGGATCGATGTATCCACAATTTTTAGAGCCATTTAGACCAATAGCATAAAATAGATAATAATACTATGTAAAGAATGGCCACTCGGCCACTCGGACACAAAACACTTGAGAAAATAACATAAAATTTATTTTTTTATGTCACATATCTACACAAAAAAAAAACGGAGCTACAATCGTAAATTTTTAGAACGAAATTATTTAGTTGTTTTAATTTACTTCTCCTGGGTAATTTGGCTCAAATATACTTTTAGTATGTTCAAATATACAAATTAGTAAGTTTGGGACAGTGTTGCAACTGTATTATAAGTTCTGCTTACGTTCTTAATTTTAAAACGACTTAGGATCAACCAAGATCATGATTTGTCAACTCTAGCCAACCTGAAGAGTTTAGGGTCTCAAGTGTGTCCCTTTGAGGAATTCAAAGTAGTTTTGAGTACTTAGTCAAACTCGATCTCCTAAACTCATTAGGATCCTGAAGTCAAAGTACCTACATTTAAATACATTTAACTCCGCATCGGTATTCGGATGGGTACGTCTAATTCGAAACATCGTTTGTCAGGCGAGGGGTAAATCCATGGGCTTATTTATAGATATCTCGTCTCCTGATCGAAGCTTGATCGTCTCCGCAAACTGTGCCGGCCTAATAGCTCCTACACACTATCCAGGTACTCACGTGAGAGTATTTGCAGCCGTGAAAGTGTGTTGGTTTGTTTGTTTGTTTGTCCTGCTTTCACGTCAAAACAGAGAGACGGATTGACGTGGTTTTTTGTGTGGAGATAGTTGGAGGGTTCGAGAGTGACATAGGCTACTTGTTATCCCGAAAAAAAGGATGTTTTCCGTGGGATAAAAAAGTAGTAGTCCACGCGGGCGAAGTCGCGGGCGTCCTCTAGTCATCTATAAATAAATCTGGCCAAACTTCGTGAAATTACATATCCGTAGTGAAAATATGCCTTAAGGTTCCTACACACTTCGCCGACGGCAGCGGCACAGCCGGCGGGTTTTTGCCGCGCGGATATAATTTGTTTTGTGGCAAGCCCGTAGGTGCCAGCACGGCTTCTCAAATACCCGCCGGCATTGCTGGCGGCATGTCCGCCGGCCTATTTTCACTACGGATATGTAATTTCATGAAGTTTGGTCAGATTTATTATAGTTGATGCCTGCAAATACTTTCACGTGGTACCTGGATAAAATGTAAGCTATAGCACGCAAGGATAATGTAGATTTCTAGTTGTGAAATAATTCAGTTTTAGATTCAGAACCAGTTACCAGTCCCAGTTACTCATTGCAACAAAAAAAAAACAGTTTTGGTTCTGTATAGAAAAAACCCTTTGAAATGGTGATTTTTATCTAATAGTGGTAGTAGATCCATCCCTCTACTTATAAAAGTCAGTTAAAATAAATTTGAAACACCTTTAAAAGCAAGGTTTTATAGCACAAATAAAGGAAAAATTCCAAAAAGTTAAAAAAGTTGAAAATTAAAGGGTGTTCCCATACATAGTTGACGCTAATTAAAATTGTCCTCCGAGTTGTATGGGCGCTCATACAATTAAGCGGACTAGCTTAATTGGCACCATGGCTAGGTACGGAACCCTCGGCGTACGAGTTCGACTCGCACTTGACCGGTTTTTTTTGTTAGATAGTGTCAAATAGTGACAGGGCGAATCTTGTGCATTATTTAACCACTGTTCAAGTTTATAAGTTAGAGTTTCACCTTCATTGCCTATTGCATATCATATTTTATTTGCACCTTTTCGCAAAGGTCTTATTATTTACAAAGCTATGATTGCTAGTCGGGCATGTGGTGCGAATGCATAATGTTTGCCAAGTTTAATAGCTATGTTTAGTGTTTACAGTCCCCATATTTTTCTTATTTTTTTCACCATTCACCTGAAAATTAATCAAGGCTGCAAATGATAAGGCATGATAAAAAAATAACCATTTTAACTTACTACATTATTTAAAACGAGTAAAAATATTTTTAAAAAAACAAAAACCCGACTGCGTTAAAACTAAAAAGAAAAAAACAAGCCTGCAAAGAATGACTCACAGTCGGTACCCATTCATTTTATTACCAATCAAATCTTCCCAATGTTAGGGTCCCGACTGTGAGTAATTCTTTGCAGGCTTGTTTTTTTCTTTTTAGTTTTAACGCAGTCGGGTTTTTGTTTTTTTAAAAATATTTTTTTATTTTACACTTTTTAGTTATGATTTATTAGGTGATTTTAAAATACCTATTCAACGATACCCCACTTGACATAGTGTGACGATTTTGATTTTTTTAATTTTGACAATATGGCGTCTGGTTGTGGCACTGGTGAATTTTGATTACTGTCATGTCTTTAGTGACACTCCCAAGATTGAGACGAATCGATTGACGTAAGAATTATAAAAATCGGTCCACCCGTTTGGCCTCTAGAGTGCCACATAGAAACTTCCATAGCGACAATTTTTATTAATCAACTTTAAACCGTTATTTTTCCTAAACTGTTACTTAAAATGAAAAATGGTAAAAGAAACCTAAAGTTGATTTTGAAATACCTATTCAACGATACCCCACTTGATATAGTGTGACGATTTTGGTTTTTTTAATTTTGACAATATGGCGTCTGGTTGTGGCACTGGTGAATTTTGTTTAGTAACACTCTTTAGTAACACTTCCAAGGTTGAGACAAATCGATTGACGTAAGAATTATCAAAATCGGTCCACGCGTTTGGCCTCTATAGTGCCACATAGAAACATCCAAACATACATAGACTGATAAACACATTACCCTTCCTTTGCTTTGCGCAGTCGGGTAAAAACAACGCGTTGCTTTACTATTTTCTCATTTTGCTTGATTTTCACCAGAATTGCAACTACAGGACAGTGTAAAAAGCCTTTAGATTAGTCCTCGCTACACCGACAAACAATAAATTCAGCACCGGGCAGGGATTACCATAATTCCACAGATAGTGGATCCTCTTCCTGATAGGCAGTGGTTCTGCACGTGTTTTTGCTTAGGGATACAAAGACAACAATCTCAGAACATTATATTCATGACGATTCTTTGAGACGATGCAGCACGTTGAGTTTCGTCTTCGGGACCAAGTGAACGAAAACACAACATAGAATCATTCCTCTCATTCGACGCTTTTCAATAAAGGAACCTCTCCCTATGTACCGAAGGATCACATTTTCGCGACTGATCCCGATCTCTTGCGGCTTTTGTGGCATCGTGGATCTGGATGGAGAGAGACTTTCGAACCTGGTCAGACCATCGTTTAGGGCTGCGGCCTCTTCCCCTCTTTCCTTCCACAGAGCCAGTGACTATCAGTTTTTCGGGTATTTTGTTTTACAATTTGTCGGGTTCGATTCCCGGTTCAGAAAGATTATTCAAAATTTTTGGAATGCAATTCAAATTGTTTTTAAAATCAAAATAATGTCTTCTTACAGTAAAATTTTCTATCTACATTATTTAAGATACTTTCCCTCTATGTGGCATAGCCGTGGGACGCTCTGTACGTATAGACACGAATGTTACAACAACAAAATGAAAAGCTACATCATATTATGTAACCAGTTTGTTTATTTTGGTTGAAAAAATATACAATTTTTGATTGCTTTTCCGAAAACGATTCATATGCGGACCAAATTCAGCTTTCCCTCATCAGAGTGCAAATTAATGAAAGTTTATCAGACAAAATATATAGTACAAAAATAAACTGAACGCAATTTCGTAAAAAACATGACCACGAATGTATTCCCAAGGTGCGGTAGACATTCCCTCAGAACTAGAAGTCTAAGGGGGTAGTCAGAGGCATGTCTAAAACATGTCTAAAAACCTTTATTTAGTACATGCCCACATTTTGTAGAAGTGAGCATTGCATACGTGACAGGTTGCAAACCCATCACCGTTATTAGGAAGCCAACTGGATTCATTGTGGTTTGTGATTGTGGTGAGCATTTTTGCAAAACGAAAAATCCATTGATGCACGACAGGGATTCGAACCCACAATCTTCGGATCGAAAAGGGCATTATCCGAAACGGCTAAAACGGCTTCGTGTTTTAATAAAAAAAACATCTTCGCGTGAAAGCAGATTCACGTGATCATAATATTTACGTGTTACACGTCCATTCTACGCTTTGCTAACAAATAAATCAGGAGAGCTCACGAGATTGTGGACTCGTGTTTTGGGATTACGTTCGTGTAACAGATCAAGTCTGTTATTGGTTCCGAAGTTTTGTTCAAGTCTCACCAATACAGTCAGCGACACAAATGTACAGTACCTACTTTAAGCTTTATATTGGACCTCGGTTATTGTTAGTGTTTTCTGAATATGTCCGACAGCAGTGTATGATTTCACAGAGTGCGACAGAAGTACACGTCATTATCAGCGCAGCTCGCACGGCTTGCAACTAATTTGCTTTTCTATTGATATTTTTTTTTGCGATAAATTTGAAATTATGAGTCATTTTCATTTCCAAATGACTTTTCGTCAATAGTTTTTGTATATCAATAGTCAATAGTTGTGCCGATTTTTTCCGAAACAATCAATCTGATCAACTGATCCAAGCCATTGCCAATCACATCATAATAAACAACGTTTCAGAAAGCATAATCTTGAAACAGAACTTGTACGAACAGGACCAATCACCGACCAACTACGTAGCTCAAGTTGAGCTTGGGTCCCGCATACGACTGATCACGAGAGGCCTCGAAACTTGAGCGAAGACTAAACAAACTTGATCCATTTGAGAGCTGTTTCACATACTTGCCCACAGTTTGCTTGTTCGTATGAGCTAGCGTTGAAAGCTTAGAACCCGTCAAAGACGTAGCTCTCACTATCACTATCACTACATCACTATCACTACATCACTATCACTACTTCATAGTATGAAAAAAGTCGCTTCCCGCTGTCTGTCCCTATGTATGCTTAGATCTTTAAAACTGCGCAACGGATTTTGTAGCGGTTTTTTTATAGATAGAGTGATTCAAGAGGAAGGTTTATATGCATAATACATGCATAATATAGTAAAGAATCACTGATAATTTTAGGGGTTTCTAATGTGATGTGTGATGTGACTCGTGCGAAGCCGGGGCGGGTCGCGAGGAGTTATATATTTTATCATAGCAAGCCACAACACGCTAGCTATACTAAAATATACATTTTTGCCTTCATTAGGTCGGTGGTCGGATATTAATTGTCTTGAACATCTACGCCGGGCCCAACAAGTCCTTCAAAGCACGTAAGCTCTCAGTTGTCAATGCTACCAGCAGCGATCATCAATCCAAATTGTGACCGCTCAGAACGTCGCCAAGAAGCAAGCTAAGCCTTTCCAGTGAAATAGACCAACAAAACAAACTTGAAGTCTATATTAATACTTCAGAGGGTGAAGTTGATAAGTCAATATAACTTTTGTTTATCTTTCTGCTAAGTCTCACCTTATGCCAGAAGTTATATCATATGCATAAAAGCCTTTTCGTACTTTTACTGAGCTTTTTCACCTTTCGTTTTTTATGGTGTATAATACTATCTCACTAGGCCAGGGTTCGGAAACCTGCGGATCGCGAGCCGCATGCGGCTCTTTCGATGTAAAGTTGCGGCTCTCTAGCTCAAAGCTAATGGTCCCATTGCATTGATGTAAAGAACTATAACCAACTGTCGTTATTTCATTTTCAAAAACTGTCGTTGTACTTATTATTTGAATAATTATTTTATTATTCTAGCTAAGATAGGTAGGTACTTTAGCTATAATGTTTTGTGCAAAAAGTGTGTGTTTTTGTATGAATAACTATTATTTCATGTCTTAAGTCGCGTATTTTAAATTACGAGTAAAAATCAATATACCTACATCCAACTTGTGCCGGTATACAATACCGGCACAAGTTGGATGCGTCAAGCTGAAGACAGGGCGCGATGGCGCTCATTAGGGGAGGCTTATGTCTAGCAGTGGACTGCTATAGGCTGATGATGATGATGCAAAGCAAATACTATAATATTAAAACAATTTTTTGTGGCTCTTTAAAATTTGGGAAATTTTGTAAATTGTAACTTTTGGCTCTTCCATCTCAGAAGGTTGCCGACCCCTGCACTAGGCCATGGTACGAAATAATAAACAAACCAATTTTATCTCCAAAATGGAAGATAAATGAGGAAAAGCGTGTTATAGACTCGGTTTGGGACAAAGAAGTATTTTATTACAGGATTATAAAGAGGCTTAATTCAAAATTAGGTTTTTGTCAGCGAGATTGCTAATTGAAGAATTAAGCTCAAAATCGGTGGAGATTGATGATAGCGGGTTTTGAATTAAGCCATTTTTGCGTAGCAAAAACCTGGAAATAATAAAAAAAACCGGTTGCATAGTATTTAGGCCTCCTAGCCTTTAGGCGGCCTAAAAACTCCGTCTCCAGAGTAGGCCACTTGCTCATACGAACTTACTTACTTATAGTATTTTAAAACGATTTCCAAAAAAAATGTTATAGGTAGTCACTATAATAATTAAGAGGATACGCGGGCTAAAAGAAGTTGAAGAAGAATAAGTTGATATTTTAGTAGTTGATGCATTGAATTTCCTAATTGGTAGAAAAGTAAGTTTTTAATTCATCATTCACGTTATTTGATGGCTATTCTAACTTCATACTCATAATATGCTCGCATTAAGTAATGGTACGGGCGCAGACTAATCCTGATCAAGTAGTTTATCCAATATAAAGTTTGAGATAAATTGCTCAAACGATTAACTTTCAACTTTATTTTAATGGATATGGATCATTTTAATTGCTTGAAAGCTACCATTCACCGGATTATCTGTTCTTCGTTTATTGGATGAAATAAGACTATTATTTAGTTCGCATCGCAGACTGGAAACTTTTCTATCGGCCGATTGTTTGGTCGGGTTGGGCTGTGAATTTCATTGAGTGAAATGTACATTTCTTTTGAGAAAATAAAGTTCTTTTACCAGAATTTGTGTAGGCACGTGTCGTGTATGTGAATATTGCACTAGGCAATAAGCGCTTCTTCTTCTTTTTCGTATGAGCAAGTGGTCAACTCTGGTGACGGAGTTTTTAGCGCTTACGCGAGCTGAATTGAACTTTGTTGTTACGCTACTAGAGTCGCTATTTAGATAAACGTTTTCGCGGAGTTAAGCTTCTGTACCTATTCTGAGCCGATACTAAATCATTGGAGTGTGCGCACTTGCATAGCTCTTCATACTGATTAAGAGCCCGATGAAACTATCGGCCGATAGAATAGTTTGCAGTTTGCGGGGAGTCTTAGTTCAGATCGCACGTCTCGGAAACTGATGTCTTGGCAAAGCATCTGCCGCAGATATATTTTGTGATGAATTTGGACGGTTGCATTCTATTGCTGCTTTCATTTAACCGTGATGCGATTTTTCATTTATTATTAAAGAGAATGAGATAAATGATGCGAGAATTTAAATTGCTTCAAATAATATTACGTTGGGGTGCAACCTTGAATGTATCCAATATAATGTATGTATAATATATATATATGTATAATTTTGGACTCCAATTATAAGGTCGGCAAGGTAAAACTCAGATGGTAATGGTAGTGAGCTTGTTTATTCATCAATTTCTATTTCACCTCATCAAAACCGCAAAACGCTTCGATAGCGCGATTCAGAATGTGGTCACTTTTACTAACGACATCTAGTTCTAAAAAAAGGAATTAAAATGTACAAAACTCTTAAACATTTCGCCCGCCAAGGACCTAGTAAGAGGTCCTTAACTCTAACTTAAATAACACTGTACACTGACCTAATTATAATTTACAACTTTTAAAACATTATGGACGCTAAACAATTTTCTATGACCTATAAATAAGAACTTAAAAAAAACTAACAATTCAAACATTCTCCAATATTTAACTTACATAACTTATTATAATCTATTGACAATAAACATAACTTTGATATTGGCCGTTTTATTACGTAAATAACTATTTTTTAATATGACCACGCGGGATTAACAATCTGTTTCTTTAAACTTAATTGCGCGTGATCTCTTATTCGGATCTAAAAACATGTACTCTTTTTTTAAATTGTTCTATGGTCGAACCTGTTAATGTTCATACTTATTTCTTAGGAATACTACGTACTACTAATACGTGAATAATTTATAAATCTAGCCAGCAACACTGCTATACCTGAGCTCCAGTCTTGAAATGCTGATCTGCTTTATCGTGGCTACGCTTGTCCTTGAAATCAACTAAGAAGTTTCTATCTCTTCATTTGGTCTAATCTCCATCACTCGAATATATATTTACAGCAGCGTAAGCCTCATCGCAAAAATCATTCTACATCAGGATCATCCATTCTCAAGTCCAGCCAGCGAGGGATTCTCTTAGCTGTGAGATGCGGCAGTTCTGTGTGATAAGTATTCCAATTTATTTACAAATCATAAAGGAATTGCTTCATTCTATCCTAAACCTGATAACCATAGCTTCTGTATCATCATTTTTGTTGCTAATATTGCTAACTCATTTTTCTTTTTGTAACAGGTCCGGATGCTGGAAAAGTTGCACTGTGTACTGGAAAAAGTCTGCGTTACGATTCAAGGTAAGTACTAATATTTTTATAGTTTCAAATCAATGTTGTTCTCATTTGTTCTATTATTTTGTACTATTTGTTCTACTACTTCATTAATCTGGTTGACCTCTACATTGTACTTTCCTATGTTCTCATATTTATTTATCTGTTTCAGGAGTTCCATGTTGCTGTTCAATTTCATTAACTTGAAGCTACCTTTATCTAATAATCCTTTTAGTTGTTTGTACAGGTTTACTCCTTCTTCGACCGTCGAGCATCCTGTCATTAGGTCGTCCATGTTGAAGCAATTCAAAGTTTTATAGGTGTTTATCAGGATCTTTATCTTTGAATGGCATTTTCACGACATAACTTTTATCTTTTCTTTTTGTTGTACTTTTGAAAAGGATTTCACATTTTTGTTCTTCTTCGGTAAATAATCTTTTCGTACTCGTGTCTTCCTGAATTGTCCTAATTTTCTTCAATAATTCATTCTCGTTCTCATTGCAGGCGACATGCATGGCTGATATCACATGGCAGCTAACATTTTCTTGCGTGACAATACCAGAGAGTATCCATCCTAGTCTTGTACTCTGTGCTACAACTTTACCACTTGGACTTCTCTTTATTTCTTGTTTCAGAACTTGACTATATACGTCTGTGCCTAGTAGCATATCGATCTTACGCGTACTGTAGAATTCTGGATCTGCTAACTGCATAGTCTTTTTGTTCAACCAATCTAACTTCTCTTGTTTTTCAGGTAAATATGATGTTATATGGTCTAATATGTAAGCTTGCACCTTCATTTTGAAATCTGGGTCTACTCGTGATTGAATGGTGATTTGTACTATATGTTCTGCTTTGATGTTGTTGTCCTTTCCTAGTCCTGAAATTGTTCTCTTTGCAGGTATCTTCTTTAAACGTAGTTGTTGCACAGCCGACTCGGTGATAAAGCTAGCCTGAGATCCCTGGTCCATCAAGGCTCGTACTGTTTGATATTCGCCAGTCATTGATTCTGCTTTTATCAGGGCTGTAGCTAATAAAACCTGTTTAGTTATAGGAACTTCAGATGTGGAAAGACATGCTAAGACTTTATCATTCGTGGATGGATCTTCGTTCTCAATTGTTGGTTTCAGTACTACTTCCTTATTGTCGTTGAAATTCTTTGCTGTAAGGTGGAGCAATGTGTGGTGTCTTCTCTTACATATGCGACAGATTGTTGGTTTCTTGCAGCTATAGATGTTATGGTTTCCTCCTAGACAATTAAAGCACATCTTGTTCTTGCTAACGAAAGCTCTTCTATCATTAACATCTTGTTTAGCAAAAGCCTTGCAGAAACTTAATTTGTGTTTGTCCGTACAAAACTCGCAAGGTATTGTCGCTGATGTTTTAACCGATGATCGACAAGAACTACTGCCATGCTGCACTACAGTTCGTTTACCGGGTTCAAGGAATTCCAAAGCTCTAAACCTATTTTCTAAAAAGTTTTTAAACTGCGCGAAAGTTGGTAAATCATTCTTACAACCTATCTCAGAACTCGGAACGTTGAAGACGCTCAGTTCCCATTGCTTACGCGTTTCTGGATCTAACTTCGAACCAACAATGTGAATAACAATTATATCCCACGTGCTCACATCAACGTCTAAAGCTTTTAACGCACTCAAACAATCAGATGTTGTATCGATCAATTCTTTGATTGAGCTAGCTGACTCTAGTTTCATTGAACGTAGTCCAAATAATCTGTTGAGGACTGCTTTTGACAAAAATCGCTTATTGTTGTATCTTTTTTCTAATAACTCCCAACATCGTTCATAATTGGACTCAGCTATTGGTGTATGCCTGATCAAACGTTCGGCTTCACCAGTGAGATGCCCCTTTAGATAGTGAAGTCTCTGAACATTATCTAGTGACTTGTTCTTGTGGACAAGAGACACAAATAAATCCTTGAATGTAGTCCACTCTTCGTACTTTCCACTGAATGTTGGAATTGTGATCTTGGGCAATCTCACAAGTGAACTCGAATTACCTTCATTTGTACTAGCTACTATCTGTGACCTTTGAGAAGACTTCATTTGTGACCTAGCTATCAAGTAACTTTCCTCAGTATTTGCATAAATATCATTCTTAACATAAACAGAACTCTCTAAATCATTTACATCATAAGATTCGATCAATTTGGCATTATTTTGACGAAACAAGAACCAATCTTTTTCCAAATTATCAATTCTGGCTTCAATATATTCAGCTGTAATTTCATCTTTAGAGATTTTCATAAAATTAACCAGAGCTCCGATCTGAACTCTTTGAATGGACTTTTGAATATCTTTTTGTAAATTGATAAGAGACTCCATACTGAAAATTGTACTGAATATTTCTCGGACGAAAGAATATTTGAATTGAAACCAAAACTTCAAAATTTAGAAAAAGACCAGAAACATCAATTGAATTTTAAATTACGATAAAGGTTCTCAGCAAATTGTTCACTTTTTAAAATTATCCAAAGAGTACTCACGGTTTGTCACCACGATACAAACTTGTTATTTTTTGTCAGCTGTCATTCGATGCAAAATGTCACGGACTGATCCGTGTGTTTTTCAGCGGTGGTCTTCTGATCTTCAGCGGCGCGATCGTATGCCTTGGACTTCTTTATTCCACCAGCTGCTTTTCTCGTACTCCGGGGGAAGTGAAGGTCGGGAGACCGCTCACTCCTTGTACTGCTCTTCGGGGCAGTGAGGGTCTGATGACTCCTCACTCCTTGGACTGTTCTGCGGGGGCAGTGAGGATCTGCTGACTCCTCACTCCTTGGACTGGTCTTCTGGGGGCGCGGGGGTAGGACCTCACGCCTTGTACTGGTTTTGGGGACAATGGGTCACGAGGCCCATTGGCCTTGTACTGCTCCTCTTCTGGGGCTTGCCGAAGACAGATCCTGTCTTCGCGTGCCTTGTCCTCTTGTCCTCATTAGATACGAGGGCAGGTGTTTTCCACCACTCGCATGTACTGTGAAGCTCACTGTACTACGCTGTACTTGCTCTCGAGAGAACACGGGGTATGGTTTCACCTCGTGTTCTCTACTGTACTTTATTCGCTGCGATCCACAGCGAGTACAGCGTTGCCCTGCCTAACCCTATGGACTGATTACTAGTACCTAACAATTCAGATACCAATCTGGCTGACGAAGGACCATGTATAATTTTGGACTCCAATTATAAGGTCGGCAAGGTAAAACTCAGATGGTAATGGTAGTGAGCTTGTTTATTCATCAATTTCTATTTCACCTCATCAAAACCGCAAAACGCTTCGATAGCGCGATTCAGAATGTGGTCACTTTTACTAACGACATCTAGTTCTAAAAAAAGGAATTAAAATGTACAAAACTCTTAAACAATTATCTTTAGACATTTGAGATCTTGATTAAGTGTCTTAGTGTTTCTAACATTACGTTAGTGTCCAACAATATTTATATTTATAACTAGCTGTTACCCGCGACTTCGTACGCGTTCGGGTAATTTTTGACCAAGTTCCAAAAAAAGGGGAAGTTATCGAGTCGGCAAGTCCTTTAAAAATAGGTTCTATTAAAGAAATTTACCGTAGACCACGTTTCAGGTCATTTTTTTCAGGGGCAAGTATCACCAAGCTACTGGAGGAGCTCACCCTGGAGCAAGCCACATAAAATTGCACGTGTGAATAACAATCCTGTCTTAAATCTATTCCAGCTAGCTTTTAAGTCTGGCCCTGAGCCTATGGAAGCGAAGCATCGAGCTATTTTTAGACAAATGCAACATGTGACGCTTGATTTTGCTAACGGTGCTCTAAGAAAAAGCTGGGTGCTTGTCGGTTCCTAACAGTAAATTACTTTGCTCGCAAAATACTCATGAAGGTAATAAGCGAGCGAAGCGAGCCTCGACTTAAGCGAGCGAAGCGAGCTTGTCCCGCTCGCAAAGCGAGCGGAATTTTTTTAGACAAATGCAACATGCCATGTGTCACTTTATTTTGTTAACGGTGCTCTAAGAAAAAGCTGGGTGCTTATCGGTTCTTAATAGTAAATTACTTTGCTCGCAAAATACTCATGAAGCTAATATGCGAGAGAAGCGAGCTTCCTCTGCTCGCGAAGTGAGCGGAAATTTTTAGAGCAACATGACATGTGTCACTTGATTTTGCTAACGGTGCTCTAAGAAAAAGAGGGATGGTTGTCAGTTCCTAACAGTAAATTACTCGTGAAGGTAATATGCGAGCGAAGCGAGCTCCGACGTAAGCGAGCGAAGCGAGCTCGCGAAGCGAGCGGAAATTTTTTAGACAAATGGAACATGACATTTGTCACTTGATTTTGTTAACGGTGCTCTAAGAAAAAGATGGGTGCTTATCGGTGTTTAACAGTCAATTACTTTTGTCTCGCAAAATACTCATGAAGCTAATATGCGAGCGAAGCGAGCACCGACCTAAGCGAGCGAAGCGAGCTTTCCCTGCTCGCGAAGCGAGCGGTAATTTTTTAGAGCAACATGACAATGTGTCACTTGATTTTGCTAACGGTGCTCTAAGAAAAAGATGGGTGCTTATCGGTTCTTAACAGTAAATTACTGTGCTCGCAAAATACTCATGAAGCTAATATGCGAGCGGAAATTTTTAGAGCAACATGACATGTGTCACTTGATTTTGCTAACGGTGCTCTAAGAAAAAGAGGGATGGTTGTCAGTTCCTAACAGTAAATTACTCGTGCAGGTAATATGCGAGCGAAGCGTGCCCCGATGTAAGCGAGCGAATCGAGCTTCCCCAGCTCGCGAAGCGAGCGGAAATTTTTTAGACAAATGGAACATGACATTTGTCACTTGATTTTGTTAACTGTGCTCTAAGAAAAAGATGGGTGCTTATCGGTGTTTAACAGTCAATTACTTTTGTCTCGCAAAATACTCATGAAGCTAATATGCGAGCGAAGCGAGCACCGACCCAAGCGAGCGAAGCGAGCTTCCCCTGCTCGCGAAGCGAGTGGAAATTTTTTAGAGCAACATGACAATGTGTCACTTGATTTTGCTAACGGTGCTCTAGGAAAAAGAGGGATGGTTGTCAGTTCCTAACAGTAAATTACTCGTGAAGGTAATATGCGAGCGAAGCGAGCCCCGACCTAAGCGAGCGAAGCGAGCTTCCCCAGCTTGCGAAGGGAGTGGAAACTTTTTAGACAAATGCAACATGTGATGGGTACTTGATTTTGCTAACGGTGCTCTAAGAAACAGCTGGGTGCTTTGTCGGTTCTTATTCTGTTGTCAGGCATAATTCACTTTTCTCGCAATATATTTATTATTATTGGTAGGATTATGAAGCTAATATGCAAGCGAAGTCAGCTTCAAGCCAAGCGAGTGAAGCTAGCTTCGATTTAAACAAACGAAGCGTGCTTCCTCATTTCGAAATCCAATTTTTTTCATGTTAAATGCTTGATGATACGATTTTTCATTCAACCATTTGTAACCATTTTCTTCCCGGTAGGGGTAAAATTTTCTAAAGTCCTTTCTTAGGGATGTTTTTTACCTTTTTATAAGTACACATACAAAGTTTGAAGCAAATCGAACCACGTTAAGAAGTTCCATTACCAACTTGAACACCCTCTGGCACTCCTTCTGAAGGATAATTTTGAATTTTTTTCTATAGATATTTTTATTTGTGCTGAAATATATTTGTGCAAAGTTTCAAGCAAATTAAACTACCCGTTAAAAAGTTCCCATAGAAACTTTAACATTCCTTTCACCCCGTTTTGAGGGTAGGTAGTTTTAAATATATTTTTTCATAAACTTTTTTAAATGTTTTGAAGAACATAACTGCTAAGTTTCAACTTTCTTTGTTCAAAGAATAAGATTTTTCATACAAACATTTTTAGCCCTTTTCATCCCCTTAGAGGTCGAATTTTCAAAATTCCTTTCTTAGTGCACCTCTACACCATAAGAGGAACGCACCCTGAAAATTTCATGCTTCTAGGACTTATAGTTTAGGCTGTGCGTTGATATGTCAGTCAGTAACGAAAGCCTTTTATATATTCTGATTATGGAGAAATCGATACACGGCTTGAATTTATAGCATCGTGTAAGTAGGTTACGAATTTATTTTATTCGCTGACTGGTATTTTTAAAATGGTAACATTTTTCAGCGATATATTCTATTTGGTTTACTCAAAGATAATTTAGACATTTCGCAGAATTTTCCAGTCTGAAATGGGAAGCTCACTTCACGATTTTCAGGACGATATGAGTGAATAAGTACGGGTTTGCACTATTTGTATAAGTTTGGAATATATTTACTAATATTTTGAAATGTTGTGTACCAAAAGAATGAACAGATTTTAGCATAATATGAGAAAGTTACATGCAATTTTGTTTTAGGTTTTTCACCGATTCAATCGATTTCAAAATTGCTTTAACTTTTGTGTAAAATACGTATTTGGATGTGTCTTTTATTACCCCTCTAAATCTTCCTGGATTCCCTCTACCGTGCTTTGGGGATACAGACGTTATTTTGTTTAGTTTTGTAATGTAAAAATAAATAAATATTGGTGGACATTTTACACAGCGCCATCTAGCCCCAAACTAAGCAAAGCTTGTACTATGGGAACTGATATAATACTTATAAATTTTGTAAATACATACTTGCCCACTGTCTTATAATACTTTATATCAACCAGACACAAATATATATCAACAAACATCTATTCATCACATAAATGTTTGTCCTGGGTGGGAATCAACCCCCGACCTACAGCGTAGAAGGCAAAGCTACTACCAAACGAGCTGAGAGGCCAGTCAGACTATACACAAAGACTATAAATATACTTCCAGAGTCTTACTTTATAAAAGATGTTTAAAGTTGAACACTGGTTAAACAACCTGTATTTATTTGTGGATAGTGACGAATAGAGATAGGATGTTGTTTAACCAGTGTTCAACTTTAAACATCGTTCATAAGTAAGAGGGCCAGTGTTTAATAGTTCAATCGTCTTACATGGATACGTTTAATAGGACATTAAGCTACCTACATTAATCTTTTCTTTCGTGAGAGTAACTTTCGTATCCACCATATTTTCTCTTGCCATAAAACAGTTCACCGAGAAAATAATTAGTACTAAAAATACGTTTTCTATTTTATATCCTTCGTCTCAGAAGCTAAATTAAATTTCCGTTGCCCGGCCATTTTATAACTACCAACGAACGTAAGCTTTATGTAAACTAGAGAGAGCTTTGGTAATATAATATTATAATGAATAAGAAGTCGTCTTGATTTTAATTATGTTTATCTTTAATATCTATTCATCATGATTATGACTATTGAAAAATTATGAATTAATGAATTAAAGGTAAGTTCGTATGAGCAAGTGGCCAACTCTGGTGACGGAGTTTTTAGGCCGCCTAAAGGCCACCGTCATGGCTTAACGACTTAAAAGCCGGAACCGACATTTAACTTGCCCTCAGAAGCACGGAAGCTCTCATCTCGTAATACCACTTGCGGTCACCCATCCCAAGAGTGACCGCGCACAACGCTGCTTGACTTCAACGATCAGTTAAGAACGTCCAAGCAAGCTGCGCAAGGAGCGCTTCGAAAATCATAAACCATAAATGAATTACTGAACACTTTATTGTAAATCAAGAAAAGTAAAACAATAGAATAAATTCTAGATTGGTACAATGGGCGGCATTATCGCTGGGAGCGATTTTTTTTAGGTAAATTTTGGATATAAAAACTAAAAGAAGCTGCTCAGGATGGCAGTGCACAATAGTAGATTGTTGCACGAGGGTTGAAAGTAACCTATTGCGGCACGAGATGGTTTGGCGCCTGAGCGTAGCGAGGGCGCTAATAGTTCAAGTGCCGTAATAGGTATTTCACCCGAGGTAAACACTCTGCTTTTCATTTCGAATATTAGGAAAGTAAATAAAAACCTCATTAGCTCATTTTATAAAAATCTCTGCTCTCGATCGACAAAACAGATAAAAATCGAATTGGTGCTTTAAAAAAAATACTGGCTGGTAGCTTGCCACTAAAAAAAAAAAAAAGGCGCCCACCTCTTTTTTTCAGCCAGTATTTTTTGTCATTGAAGATGGTAAATATTTCAAGCTCAAAATCTTGTTTAAATAATAATAATTTAGTGAAAAGTAATTATTAATAACAATAGTCATGTAATAAAATTGTTGAAAATATTTTTTTCATTTCTCATACACGGAAAGTACGCTTGAAGTTACCTGAACAGAGGGATGAAAGTAGCACTTTTCCGCCCTGGGAAGCAATTTTCCCTGCTGTCAAATTAAAAAAAAAAAATTCTATTTTGACATTTCTATTGAGTCATGTTGAAACTTTTTACACAGCAAAAGTAATATTTGACATTTCTATTTTACCTTTTTATTGAGAATTGCTGTAAAAAATATTTTCAACAATTTATTACATGAGTATTGTTATTAATAATTACTTTTCACTAAATTATTATTATTTAAACAAGATTTTGAGCTTGAAATATTTACCATCTTCAATGACAAAAAATACTGGCTGAAAAAAAAAGGTAGGCGCCTTTTTTGGTTTTTTTTTTCAGTGGCAAGCTACCAGCCAGTATTTTTTTTAAAGCACCAATTCGATTTTTATCTGTTTTGTCGATCGAGAGCAGAGATTTTTATAAAATGAGCTAATCAGGTTTTTATTTACTTTCCTAATATTCGAAATGAAAAGCAGAGTGTTTACCTCTGGTGAAATACCTATTACGGCACTCGAACTATTAGCGCCCTCGCTACGCTTAGGCGCCAAACCATCTCGTGCCGCAATAGGTTACTTTCAACCCTCGTGCAACAATCTACTATTACAGCAATCAGAATATATAAAAGGCTTTCGTTACTGACTGACATATCAACGCACAGCCTAAACTATAAGTCCTAGAAGCATGAAATTTTCAGGGTGCGTTCCTCTTATGGTGTAGAGGTGCACTAAGAAAGGAATTTTGAAAATTCGACCTCTAAGGGGATGAAAAGGGCTAAAAATGTTTGTATGAAAAATCTTATTCTTTGAACAAAGAAAGTTGAAACTTAGCAGTTATGTTCTTCAAAACATTTAAAAAAGTTTATGAAAAAATATATTTAAAACTACCTACCCTCAAAACGGGGTGAAAGGAATGTTAAAGTTTCTATGGGAACTTTTTAACGGGTAGTTTAATTTGCTTGAAACTTTGCACAAATATATTTCAGCACAAATAAAAATATCTATAGAAAAAAATTCAAAATTATCCTTCAGAAGGAGTGCCAGAGGGTGTTCAAGTTGGTAATGGAACTTCTTAACGTGGTTCGATTTGCTTCAAACTTTGTATGTGTACTTATAAAAAGGTAAAAAACATCCCTAAGAAAGGACTTTAGAAAATTTTACCCCTACCGGGAAGAAAATGGTTACAAATGGTTGAATGAAAAATCGTATCATCAAGCATTTAACATGAAAAAAATTGGATTTCGAAATGAGGAAGCACGCTTCGTTTGTTTAAATCGAAGCTAGCTTCACTCGCTTGGCTTGAAGCTGACTTCGCTTGCATATTAGCTTCATAATCCTACCAATAATAATAAATATATTGCGAGAAAAGTGAATTATGCCTGACAACAGAATAAGAACCGACAAAGCACCCAGCTGTTTCTTAGAGCACCGTTAGCAAAATCAAGTACCCATCACATGTTGCATTTGTCTAAAAAGTTTCCACTCCCTTCGCAAGCTGGGGAAGCTCGCTTCGCTCGCTTAGGTCGGGGCTCGCTTCGCTCGCATATTACCTTCACGAGTAATTTACTGTTAGGAACTGACAACCATCCCTCTTTTTCCTAGAGCACCGTTAGCAAAATCAAGTGACACATTGTCATGTTGCTCTAAAAAATTTCCACTCGCTTCGCGAGCAGGGGAAGCTCGCTTCGCTCGCTTGGGTCGGTGCTCGCTTCGCTCGCATATTAGCTTCATGAGTATTTTGCGAGACAAAAGTAATTGACTGTTAAACACCGATAAGCACCCATCTTTTTCTTAGAGCACAGTTAACAAAATCAAGTGACAAATGTCATGTTCCATTTGTCTAAAAAATTTCCGCTCGCTTCGCGAGCTGGGGAAGCTCGATTCGCTCGCTTACATCGGGGCACGCTTCGCTCGCATATTACCTGCACGAGTAATTTACTGTTAGGAACTGACAACCATCCCTCTTTTTCTTAGAGCACCGTTAGCAAAATCAAGTGACACATGTCATGTTGCTCTAAAAATTTCCGCTCGCATATTAGCTTCATGAGTATTTTGCGAGCACAGTAATTTACTGTTAAGAACCGATAAGCACCCATCTTTTTCTTAGAGCACCGTTAGCAAAATCAAGTGACACATTGTCATGTTGCTCTAAAAAATTACCGCTCGCTTCGCGAGCAGGGAAAGCTCGCTTCGCTCGCTTAGGTCGGTGCTCGCTTCGCTCGCATATTAGCTTCATGAGTATTTTGCGAGACAAAAGTAATTGACTGTTAAACACCGATAAGCACCCATCTTTTTCTTAGAGCACCGTTAACAAAATCAAGTGACAAATGTCATGTTCCATTTGTCTAAAAAATTTCCGCTCGCTTCGCGAGCTCGCTTCGCTCGCTTACGTCGGAGCTCGCTTCGCTCGCATATTACCTTCACGAGTAATTTACTGTTAGGAACTGACAACCATCCCTCTTTTTCTTAGAGCACCGTTAGCAAAATCAAGTGACACATGTCATGTTGCTCTAAAAATTTCCGCTCACTTCGCGAGCAGAGGAAGCTCGCTTCTCTCGCATATTAGCTTCATGAGTATTTTGCGAGCAAAGTAATTTACTATTAAGAACCGATAAGCACCCAGCTTTTTCTTAGAGCACCGTTAACAAAATAAAGT
Source organism: Camptogramma bilineatum (assembly GCA_958496255.1). NCBI lineage: Eukaryota > Metazoa > Arthropoda > Insecta > Lepidoptera > Geometridae > Camptogramma > Camptogramma bilineatum. The sequence continues at coordinate 4,279,674 of OY292460.1, forward strand.
GACACATGGCATGTTGCATTTGTCTAAAAAAATTCCGCTCGCTTTGCGAGCGGGACAAGCTCGCTTCGCTCGCTTAAGTCGAGGCTCGCTTCGCTCGCTTATTACCTTCATGAGTATTTTGCGAGCAAAGTAATTTACTGTTAGGAACCGACAAGCACCCAGCTTTTTCTTAGAGCACCGTTAGCAAAATCAAGCGTCACATGTTGCATTTGTCTAAAAATAGCTCGATGCTTCGCTTCCATAGGCTCAGGGCCAGACTTAAAAGCTAGCTGGAATAGATTTAAGACAGGATTGTTATTCACACGTGCAATTTTATGTGGCTTGCTCCAGGGTGAGCTCCTCCAGTAGCTTGGTGATACTTGCCCCTGAAAAAAATGACCTGAAACGTGGTCTACGGTAAATTTCTTTAATAGAACCTATTTTTAAAGGACTTGCCGACTCGATAACTTCCCCTTTTTTTGGAACTTGGTCAAAAATTACCCGAACGCGTACGAAGTCGCGGGTAACAGCTAGTTCTCAATAAAAAGGTAAAAGAGAAATGTCAAATATTACTTTTGCTGTGTAAAAAGTTTCAACATGACTCCATAGAAATGTCAAAATAGAATTTTTTTTTTATTTGACAGCAGGGAAAATTGCTTCCCAGGGCGGAAAAGTTTACTACTTTCATCCCTCTGTTCAGGTAACTTCAAGCGTACTTTCCGTGTATGAGTAATGAAAAAGTTATTAATAGTACAGATCATTGAATATGTTTTTGATTAGTAAAAATTTATATAGTACTAGCTTCTGCCCGCGGCGTTGCCCGCGAGGTACTTACATAACATATCCTATGTCCATCCTGAAAGTTTGTTCTAAGTCCAACCTCATAAAATCCTGTGCGTTTTCGTTAGCGCGATCTAGAAAACGATTTACTACCGCCATCTAGTTTGTTTTCGTGGAACTATTGATGGCTGTTCTAGAGTGTTTTTGTTCGAACGCGCTAATCTCAGGAACTACCAGTCCGATTTGAAAAATTATTTGTGTATTTGATAGCTAAACTCTTGAGGAAGGTTATAGGCTACTTTTCATCATCATCATCATCACCATAAACCATCAGATAAACATACCACCCACCTTTCAGCCGGCGCGCGACCGCCGTCTAAATAAAAAAAATTTAATCCCCGATTACTCTTCTCAAGTGGAACTTCGTCGATTTAACACAATATTTTCTCTTCCCTTTTATTTTCTCATAGATTGTAATGAAAAGTAGAGTGTATCACTCGGGCGCAAAATATATTTTTGGCTCGGGCGACGTACTTTAAATCCCTCGCTACGTTCAGGATTCTACCAAAGAATCCCTCGCTACGCTCGGGATTCTACTCTAGAATCCTTCACTTCGCTCTGGATTCAAAAAAGCGCCCTCGCCGTCAAAATATTATTTTGCCCCCTTATAATACAATCTACTATTTATTGTTACAAATAAATATTTCGATATTTTGTTCGATTTATACATTAGGTGCCGAGAAAACGAATACGTCTGATATTTCAAACTGAGTTGGCTCTATAAAAATATATTTTAAATTCTTCAGTAAACAACGGACTGTTTGTTTGGTTGAATGATTTAGTTGAAGACAAAGAACAAAGAAATATTACACCGGAAAAATAATGATCGGGTATCCTTAACTACAAAACCCAGGGAAATCTCCAGTTCACTTTATTTATTTTTTGCAATGTTTAGGTCTTTGAATAGTTCTTTTAAGCGGAAAAAAACGGACTCTATGATGAAAATGTAAAGAATTCTCCGATTGAATGCTTCGGTCTAAAGGAAAATAGTATAAGGTGGAGTGCCGTAATTGCAACTGTCCGGTGCAACTGGAGTCAATAACTCCCTCTAGGATCACTTTTTTGAACATCGTAAAAGAGGTAGTTCGGTAGGAATTAAACTCTGCGTGACTTTTTCAAAAAAACCAATTATTTATTACACTTTGATGGTAACACTTTTTAACTGTTCCGCACTTGCTTATCTGTTCAACACTCAGCCAAGACTGCCTGCCGCTCCCGAGACATCAGCCGATCACCCCACTACGACGAAGTCGGCTGTGATTGGCCGACACCTCCGATTGGCCGATGTCTCTGATTGGCTTTTACAAAATTAGTCAAATACTTCCTCATTTAAATATTTTAAAAGAAATTAATACATCCGGTAAATAAATCAAACTTATTATTAATTTTACAAACTTAGTCAAATACTTCCTCATTTAAATATTTCCAAGAAATTAATACATCCGGTAAAATAAATCAAACTTATTATTAATTTTACAAACTTAGTCAAATACTTCTTCATTTAAATATTTTAAAAGAAATTAATACATCCGGAAAAATAAATCAAACTTATTATTAATTTTACAAACTTAGTCAAATACGTCCTCATTTAAATATTTTTTAAAAGAAATTAATACATCCGGTACAATAAATCAATCTTATTATTAATATATTTTATCAGTAGAAAAACAACTTAATTAAATTATCCTACTCATTCAGAATGTCTGGTAATTTTAACGATGCCGGTGGTACTTACGTAGATAAACCTAACAGCTCGGCCATCCTACTTTAAGCGAGTCCCATCGCTTAGCAATAACACAAAAAAAACATCTTGCTTTTACAATTTTGTCTAAATATACTGACAACAGGTAAAGCATTAACATACATACTTATTAACTCAAATAGATGATCTTAGATGCACCATCTATGTTATTTTTACAATGTAGGTAATCTATGTATAGGTACAAAAAAAAAATACTATTTAAATTTATAATTAGTTGACAAAACTCATGCATGATCACAACTTATTTAGTATTATTAAATGACAGATTTCTATAGTTAAGCTTTTTTTTTTGTTGTCTTATTTTTATATACCTACTTAATTGTACATTTTCTGTAGATTAATTAATTAAGCTTAAATGTATTGAGCGAGGACACAACTCTAGACATACATAATTAATCATCTCTTCCGGAATCATTTTCAGAAGATTCAGATTCAAAATCTCTACTGTAATTCATCCAAGGTTGGATTTTATCAATAGCCACAATAGCTTCGTATCTTCGGCCTTGTTTTCGAGTTAGAGGTGTGTCCTCAATCAAAAATCTATCATTATCGAGCATTTTTACTATGCGGTAGGGACCTTGATATTTTACGACAAGTTTCTGTGATTTTCCATCGTGCGGTACTTGCCTTTCTACTCGCACTAGATCTCCCTCCCTGTATTTTGTCGCAGTCTTTCTATGTTTATTATAATTAGCAGCATCTCTTACCTGTTGTTGTTTTATTTTCTCTCCGGTCTCCTGCCTCAGGTTATTCAATTCTTCTGCCGGAATTCTGTTTATTGTATCGGTTATGATGTCACTTAACTTACCTTCTGTCCTGCTGATAACATTAAAGCCGAACAGTAACTCTGAAGGACTCTTTTGTGTCGTTTTGTGTTTTGTAGTGTTGATACCTACCTGAATATCTGCGATCTGCTCATCCCACGATTTGTCGTCTTCGCCGTGGTTAGACGTTGATAGTGCGTCTAAAATAGTTCTGTTGAACCTCTCGACTTGGCCGTTAGCCCGGGGGGTGGCAACAGCATTTTGAATGTGTTTTATACCGTATGACTTAACGAAGTCCTGAAATGTTTTGCTCGTAAAGCTCGTACCCTTGTCTGTAATTAACCGTATCGGAACTCCAAAATAGCTCACGTACCTTTTCATCACCTGTACCGAAGTGACGGATTTCGTATTTCGGACCGCATTAATACTCACGTACTTAGTGAAGCCATCAACAATTACTAACAAGTAACAGTTTCCTCTCTTGCTTTTGATGAACGGTCCTAGATGATCTGCGTGTACTGTGTGGAACGGTGTACTTACCTTTTCAATGGGATGTAATTCGCCTTCCCGTTTTCCCCCGGGAGCTTTATGGTGTGCACACTCTAAACACGAGGTAACGTATTTTTTTACAAACCTGCGCATCTTTGCAAACCAATAATGCTCTTTAATGCGTTGTAGAGTTTTCTCAAATCCCCAGTGTCCTAGGTCATCATGATTCATCTTTAGAATCTGCCATCTCACACCTCTAGGTACGAGCCATTTCATCTGGTCCCCTACAATGCGGTAAACTTTGTCGTTTTTGAGTTTATAATTTTTATGAATATCCATGGCTTCTTCGACGGATGGATCTAAAAGAATCTGTTTGATTTTCTTTACCTCATCATCAGCCGATTGCACCGTCGATATCCAGTCTTGGTCGGAATCCTGTATCGGTAAAACATCTAAAACATGTTGTTCAGTTACCTCATTACTTACCGGGTTTCTGCTGAGTGCGTCTGCGTGCGCCATCCGAGGTCCTGGTCGGTATTCGATTGTGCAGTCGTATTCTTGTAGCTGTACCCACCAACGAGCTACTCGGGGTATCAGGTCTCTTTTTACCAACGTTGACCTAAGTGCGTTGCAGTCTGTCAGAATCTTGAATGGTACTCCTACAAGATATACTCTGAAACGACTTAGAGAGGCTATAACCGCAAGAGTCTCTAACTCATAGGAATGTAGCTTACGTTCGTCGCCTGTAGTCTTACGACTAAAGTATGATACAGGCTGCAGTGCTCCATTTGTATTCCGCTGAAGTAATATACCTGCCAAACCATCCTTGCAGGCATCTGTATGCAGTTCCACTTCCGCCTTAGGATCGTAAAGTGCGAGTATGGGTCTGCTTGTAAGCAACTCCTTTACCTTCTCAAATGCGCGTTCTTGCTCGTTAGTCCAGGACCATCCAACATTTTTCTTCAACAAGTCTGTTAGCGGGGCAGTAATTATAGCATACCCTTTAATGAAACGTCTGAAAAATCCAGATAGACCGAGAAACTGACGGACCTCGTGTTGATTAGTAGGACGCGGGAATTTGGAGACAGCTTCGCTTTTTCTACTACCAGGTCGAATCCCGTCAGCACTAACGTCAAATCCCAGAAAATCGACAGAATCGAGAAAAAAGTGGCACTTACCTAATTTCAGAGTAAGCCCACCTTCTTTCAGCAATCGTAATACCTCTTCTAATCTTTGCAAACCTTCAACATAATCTTTTGATGGAATCAGGACATCGTCCATGTATACAATAGCATACTTAATCTTGGCTTCCTTCAGTATTTTGTTTATTGTCCTTTGAAAAACTGAAGGCGCATTAACCAGACCGAAAGGCATGCGGTTGAACTCGAACTGCCCATCTGGAGTTACGAAGGCAGTTTTATAGCGGGACTCTTCTGAAATCGGGATCTGGTAATAGCCAGATGCCAGGTCTAAAGATGTAAATAGGGTATTACCTGCCAGTAAATCCAATTGGTCTTCCACTCGAGGCATCGGATAATGATCCTTTTTAGTTTTTCTGTTCAGTGCTCTATAATCGACGCATAACCGTTTGTCACCTGTCTTCTTCTGTACTACTATGATTGGGCTTGCATATGGCGATGATGATTCTCTTATTATTTTATTGTCCAACATCTCTTGAATCATATTACTCACCATCTGTCTTTCAGCATGGGACATACGATATGGGCGGTAAACGACCGGGTTACCATCAATTAGCTCGATGGTCATTTCGGTAACAGTCGTAAACCCTAAGTCGTGCAATCCACTTGAGAAACAATCACCATACCTGGCCAGCAAATCTTTCAGTTCTTGTCTTTGGTTTTTGTCCAACTTCGGGTTACAATTTACAGACGTATCCATAATGGTATCATCGAACGCAACACTGAATGAATTTTTGATGTTATCTGTTAGGACCTGGTTTCGTTTTAAAGACCGTGTCAAAAGAGTTCCTTTGGTAATGCTCATGGTTGTTGGTGAGAAATTATAAATCAAGATTGCGCCGCAACCATTCTTTATCTCGTACTGGCCGGGAAGTAAATAATACTCTTTTCCTTCTGTGCCACGTAACGAACCTTTTACATGCACTTCACAATTTAATGATTGTGAATCAGTAGAGACTTGTATTGCTCTCATTGTGTTGCATGGGATATCAGAGTCATAAGATGCCGCTAGGCTTATTTTATTTGGCGGCATTCTTTGAAAATTAATCGAGTCCGGTGTCTTGATTATCAGAATGTCAGGTTTTTCCGTGAAGGAATGTCCTAAAAGAAGTGGATGCATCAGGACATAATCTTCTACGACGTATAATTCGATTGTTTCTGCAATACCTTGAACTTCTACAGTAGCGATGACTACTCCTAACGGACTTACCAAGCTAGCTCCTATACCTCTAAGTGTCGGTAGATTTGCTCGAGAAGTAATAGGAAGGCCTAGAGTTTTTACATCACTTACCCTGATAAGAGAACACTGGCTTCCTAGATCCACGTGGCAGGTAATCGTAGATCCGTTCACTCTTATGTCCATTATATACTTGTCGATTCCAGCGTCTTCAGTCAATACTTCGGATACCTGTTTTTGATTAACATTATTACCTGATGTTAAATCCTTCCCAGCTTCGGTCGCCGATCTTCTTGTATTTCTGTAACAGTTGGAAGTGAGGTGTCCGATTCTGCCACATGATGTGCACTTGGAAGGGGTTTTTTCACACCAGGAGCTGCGATGACCTACTTCGTTACAGTTGTGACATTTCAGCGAGGGTGCTGCTGCTGGATTCTCACACTTAAAACTGGGATGACCAATTTCGTTGCATTTGAAGCACCTGATAGAAGGATTGGTGATGTTACCTGATTTAGATGAATCCGCTCGACCTGTATTAGTTCTGAACCGCCCTCTTCGTACAGTGTCTTGATTATCTCTGCTTGGACCTATTTTAACGGTTTTAAAGTATTTAAGTACCTGTTCTGGTTCTCGAAATTGCGCTGCTTGGGCACCCACTTTTACAGCACGATCTTCTATGCCGTACAGAAGACAATCTACCGCCTGCCTGCCAGTGATCTTACATCTGTTTAGCAAGTTAACCTTAGCATAGTAATAATGCTCCAATGATTCGCCGTATTTTACCTTCTTAGCTAACATTTCGGTTAAGAGCTCAGCATAATCCTCTCGACATGGGAAAGATTCTAACAGTTTCTTTTTCCATTCAGACCACGTGTGCAGTACCGAAGTCAGACCCTGATACCATGTTTTGGCAACACCGCTCAATTTAGGCAGAGAGTAGTGAATGATTTCTCATTCTTCCCAGCCATAAATTTCAGCGCATTCTTCAACTTTGGTGATCCATGTCAATACAGTTTGATCTTTCGATAAAGGATCAAACTCCGGCACTACATTCACGTTAAATGTAATTTTAGGTTTATCTGAACTCTTAACCCTTTCTAAAATAGACAAGAACTTATCCATTAACTTAATATCTCTTTCCCCTTCCCTAAATTTCGACGATCTTACTCTTTTTGGAGATGGCGACTCACTTCTCGATTCCAACGAAGTGTGGTCAACGCGTTTCCTCTTCCTCGCTCCACCAGATCCATGTCTCATCCGTGAATTCTTACTCCTTCCGGGCTGCGCAGGCGCCTCTTCACCATTGCTAGACGATGACGAATAGCGCTCCTTCCGCAGCTTTGATCGAGATGCTCGTTTTTGCTTATTCCGATGTTGATCATCGTTCGCACCACCTTGTGCTGACCTTTGTCTTGAGTACCTTACTGATTCACCCTCATCAGATGTAGTAACTTCGCCACTAATTTCCTCAAGTTCTCTTACAAACCTTATACTTAACCCTCCACCTTGGGTTTTCTTACTTAAACCTGACCCACCACCTTGGGTTTCTTTTCTTAAACCTGACCCACCACCTTGGGTTTCTTTCCTTAAACCTGACCCTCCACCTCGGGTCCCTTTCCTTAAATCCAACCCTCCACCTAGGGTTTCTTTTCTTTTAAGCCCTCCACCTAGGGCATACTCCTCATTGTCCTCCATTTCCATTTATCTGAAACTTCCAGACATCAGTCATAATTATGTCATTAAAATTAAATTTTAACATTCATTTTCCCTCGATCCCATAAAACGTTAACTTAAGACAAGATTTCTAAAAATATTTTTGAGCATAATACCTCACTACCTAGGTGTACAAAATTAAAAAAAAAAGGACGTTGCCTCCTTTGAGAAAAAAAAAAGATTAAAATGAGCTGCATGATCTTTAAATTTAAATTTCAAAAGTGCAATATAAAAAGAAGAATAATGACAATAGAATTTATAATATCAGCAATGTATGAATAGCTTAACCATTTGGCCCCAATGTAGTTAAGAACCGGAGAGAGAGAAAAAAAAAATAAGTAGGTACGTACCTACTTTATCAGACAAAGGAAAAAAAAACAAAGGTAATAAAAAAATAATAAAAAAAAAAAACAAACACTGCACACAATCACACAATCTTTAATAACCTACCATAAATTGCATCCATTTTAACAATCTACTAGTAAATCTACTTCGTATTTAACACTATAGAACAGCAGTGCTGGTTCCATAGGTACGGATGTAACTTGGCAGAAAAGTATCATTTATTTGCATAGCGAATAATAGCTACTGCTGGTATTTTTGCAAAAACAAAAGAAAAAAAAAGACCAATATAATAGGCATTTGCAGTAACCTTAGTCCAGTAAAATGTAAAACAAACAAAAACACAAATAGATAAAAAAATAATAATAATAATAATAAATCTGATAAAAGAAAATGTTCAAAGTATTTAGATAAGTAGGTACCTACTTGATTATTCAACCATGAGATATGATCACGACTGTGTCCTCAAGGTGCGTAATGTTCACTGGTTCTTCGAAAGAAAAAAAATAATAATAATGTCATGCTTATAATAATTATAAATCGTTACTTACGTTTTTCTGAGCTATGGGCGTGACAAGAAAATGCAAAATTTTCTCGTATATCCAACTTCTGAACTAAAAGAGGTAGTTCGGTAGGAATTAAACTCTGCGTGACTTTTTCAAAAAAACCAATTATTTATTACACTTTGATGGTAACACTTTTTAACTGTTCCGCACTTGCTTATCTGTTCAACACTCAGCCAAGACTGCCTGCCGCTCCCGAGACATCAGCCGATCACCCCACTACGACGAAGTCGGCTGTGATTGGCCGACACCTCCGATTGGCCGATGTCTCTGATTGGCTTTTACAAAATTAGTCAAATACTTCCTCATTTAAATATTTTAAAAGAAATTAATACATCCGGTAAATAAATCAAACTTATTATTAATTTTACAAACTTAGTCAAATACTTCCTCATTTAAATATTTCCAAGAAATTAATACATCCGGTAAAATAAATCAAACTTATTATTAATTTTACAAACTTAGTCAAATACTTCTTCATTTAAATATTTTAAAAGAAATTAATACATCCGGAAAAATAAATCAAACTTATTATTAATTTTACAAACTTAGTCAAATACGTCCTCATTTAAATATTTTTTAAAAGAAATTAATACATCCGGTACAATAAATCAATCTTATTATTAATATATTTTATCAGTAGAAAAACAACTTAATTAAATTATCCTACTCATTCAGAATGTCTGGTAATTTTAACGATGCCGGTGGTACTTACGTAGATAAACCTAACAATCGATAGATGTGGTATTGAACTTCTTCTAAAAGTCTCAGTCTAAAAATATAGATGGTGTTGATAGGACCAAAACTAAGCGAATGACAGGCCTTTTTGTAAAACTGCCAATTTTTCGGAAGTGACGCCGCTCGGACGCTCTTCGTAATTTATTTAAAAAAATTGTTTTTCGTGGTTTTTCGCCGGTGTGTTCACAGTGAGAGTCATTATAAGACACAGTAAGTTGTTTTTTATGTGTTTGTTGTATTCTACGATAAATCTACTCAGAGTTATGGTTGTAGTTACATTTGCCAGACAAAAAGTGCATAGTCTTGTAATTGTAACCATTTTGTTTCTTTTTTGACAGTTGCAATTTAACGACCGGTTTTGTATGAAGTTTGAAAAACCTAGTGATGTGACAATGACGATGACTATGTCGATATGTAATATTTTATTGAAAGGGATACTATCTACTTTCATACTATGCTATGAGTTCTTAGCAATTAGTTTGAGTGATTGAGTCCCTTCATTATGTTGGCGCTAGCGGAGCCCTTTCCAAAGCCGTTCAATATGTGAAACGAATATAAAAAGGCTGTTTAACTTCTAAAATATTACTTATTGCGATTGAAATAAAGTAAGAAAAAATAATTAGTAAAAGATAATTGAAGACTTTAAAGATAAGAGTAAAAAAGGCTGTTTCATAACTAAAAGATTACTGTGATTAAAATAAACATCGAGTCGATAAAAATCACGATAAGGTTCCCATCACTATTTGTAGTAAAATAGTTGCAATTACCGGATTCTTTGCTGAAAAGTGTTTTCGCGCAAAATTTGACATTAGTAGCAAGGGCATAGCTATATAAATCGAAAGAACGATATTCAAGGCATGTGTTCTGTATTTTCCAGTAGTAAGCGCCATAGAAAAATAAGAAGTAAAAACAAGTAGTTGCAATTACCCGCAAAAACGGGTAATTGCAACTATTGCTCCCTCTGTCATGAATTTATGCAATAGAATTTTATTCTTTCTCGCTTTACTTTATTCATAACAATGATATAAATCTACATAAAATTTACTATAGAACAGATCTTTCAAAAAATACATTTCTGATATAAAATATAGAATTATCAAGCGATGAAGTTAGGACTCCACTTTTTTTAGTTGCAATTACGGCACTCCACCTTAAACATATAAATTTTAAAATGTGTCTACTTCTGCCCGCGGCTTCGCTCGCGTAGTACCCGGATAAAAAGTAGCCTATGGTACTCTCCAGCCCTCCAACTATCTCCACACGAAAAATCACGTCAATCCGTCGCTCTGTTTTGACGTGAAAGCAGGACAAATAAACAAACAAACAAACACACTTTCACATTTATAATAGGGTATGGGTTTATTGTGACCTTATTTATTTACTTACATAGCAGAGCATTTTCTAAAGCTGCATCTGTTTATCTTCGAAAATCATCCATCACGACTTCCATTTAATTCACATTCACAAATTATTCAAATAAAATAAAAATTATGTTCAGCTGCATTTCAGTCACTACCTAGTCCAAATATTTTCATAGTACTTATTCAAAAAACACAGAAGAGTCAATTTTTTTTCGTAAAAGAATAAATTATCGGAATCGGAGAACTTTCGGCAAATACGGTGCAGTAACGTTCTACGCGCGACCGCTCCGTCGGGTGTCCGACGTCGACTGAAGCTGAAACACCGGTTAAAGCTGTCGGTGTTTGCTCAGGAATTCGTGTTCTTTATTTGAATCCGAATTTTGAATTTCGAAGCTAAGTTTTTATTGCGTTCGGTAATCAACTGTTCATTGTTTGCGCTGTTGTATTGAATTTAATTTAAAAATCGGTGCCATTCTTCCACGCTTTTGAGAGTCGGGAAGTTGGGTTTCGCAAATTTTGAGTCTATTTACTGAATTTGCTTATGTAAAAGGAAAAAAATATATTAATTTTATGTTAACAGACATTTTTTAAGAAGTTGTAAGTAATTTCTGAATTTTGAATCGCATTTTCTGATGTGTGTTAGTTATTCCAACTTTGCGACAGCTAGTATAATTAGTCGTGTTGGCGAGTGGGATTGTGCCTCGTCTCTCGATTCGAAGGTCTTGGATTCGAATCCCAGTCGAGCATGGAAAGATTTTTCATTAACAAAAATATATTAAGTACCTACCTATAAGTACTTATACTTTAACATGAGCTTTAAACAGTGAAGGAAAACTTCGAAAGGAAACCAGTTAGCTTTTTAAATGCAGCGGTGGGCTTGTAACCCGCCACTTACGGAATGCTAATTTCTGCAAAATGTGAGTATGTACCTAACTGTTTTTGGTCATACCTCTGACTACCCCCTTAGATATATTCAAAGGATCTATAATATGCGAATCTAAACGATCAGAGATTATGTCTATGTGATTATATTTTTTGTTTTTATTTTCGTACTAGTGAACGCCCGCGGCTTCGCCCGCGGCTTCGCCCGCGTGGACTGCTATTTTTTTTATCCCACGGGAATCATATATTTTTCCGGGATGAAAATTAGCCTGTGTGTTATTCCAGAACCTAAACTATCTACATTCCAAATTTCATCAATATCGGTTTAGTAGTTATGAAGATACGTGGTAACAAACATTCACACACACACACACACACACACACACACGGACTTTCGCCTTTATAATATTACTAGGATAAAACCAGGCCTGTCTCACTTCTCACTTTAGGTATTTATCGGACGCGCGCCGCCTCGGGCGGCGCGCGACATAGGTTGCCACTTGCCGCTCGCTCGGCTTGCGGACTAGACGCATTGTGCGTAATTATCGTGATCTCGTATACATCGTTTCTTGTGATTTTTTCACGATAACTAAACGATCTAATCCATATAAAAGATACTGCTGTGTCTACGGGTGTCCAAACAAAAGGAAAAGCAATGAATGGACATTAATATTCCACAAAATTCCGGAAGATATTGAAAGGTTGGTAGGTACCTACTAAGCTTTTCTATAATTTGTTGTAAGTACCTATTTAAATAAATCATCAATAAATACCTAGGTAGGTACTTACTTTTACTCTGTAACTGTAGGTGCATAATGAAAACGAGATTTTATAGGTACCTACCTATTCGATTCCTTTTTGATTGAATAGGTACCTGTTTACAAATAAACAAACATAATACACCTACAAAACTACCTACCTACAAAACTGTAGGTAGGTAGGTACCTACAGTTTTGTTTATTTACATATGTAGGTACCTAAAAGTAACTTATCCACTAAGTAGGTACCTAACCTACTTAATATAATAATTGTAAGTGTTTAGAAGTTACATTACATTCATAGAGCCATGTTGGTCGAAGTGATTAGTACCTCAACTTTCGAGACGAAGGTCGTGGGTTCGAGTCCTGGCCGTGCATTAAATTGCAAATGTGATTGCAAACCTAACATTAAAAGGGTGATTATCGGATAACGGCTCCCGGTCTAGTTGTGTGATGATGATGATTGTGTGTGTCTGATCGATGTCTAGGTAGGTATGAAGGTATAGATATTTTGAAATGCAATTGTTTACGAAACGAACGAGATAATAATGTATCTACCTACTTCACCTACCTACGTACAATACGTAGTACCTACTTACTACTATTTATTCTGTGGTAACGGTAGATTAAATTATATTTAGGCCTACTTATTTTAGAACTTAAGTAGGTACTGTTTTTGTGACAGATAAAATAAATTAATTTATTTGTGTTGTCGCAAGCGAAAATTCGACAACCCTTACGAGTCGCGTCACACCGCGCCAGACAGTGACACAGTTACGCATTAGAGCAGGATGGGAATGTTTAGGCAAATATCTCGATAGGTAATAGGCCCATAGGCGAGTTGAATTGCACTTTATAGCTTCGCCGCGAGAGTCTCTATTTAAACAAATTTACTCGCGAAGTGACCCTTCTGTACGTAGTACTAGTATTCTGTGATAAAACTTCAAAATTATATCATTATTCAACAAATATACATCCTAAATATTTATTAGCAACTTCAACTATCGGTTTGTAAGTGCATACATGCAACATTGTGATTTATTTGGACAGAAATACGAGGGAAAGTTAGCCGTTTCAGCTTAAATTTGAACGAAACACACAATTGCAAACATTATCAACTTTCGGAGGCAACGGCAGGGTATCTGTGTGCTCATGTTGCGGTGCATGTGCGAAATAGACAAAATTGAAAATAGCCGGTTTAAAGACAATAAATACAGTATAAATTATTGATGTAAGTGGCGTGAGTTGGTTTTATTTTGATACTGACGAACGCCCGCGTAGACTACTATTTTTTTTTATCCCTCGGGAACCGTGCATTTTTCCGGGATAAAAAGTCATTGTTATTCCATCTCTGTGCCAAACACTCAAAACCAATTTGGCACAGATTCTGGCGCTTTAGATGCTAAAAAATAATTGTCATGGGTGGGAATGGATCCCACGATCTACATCGCAGACGGCAGAGCACAAATGAGTTGACGAGAGAATTGGCGTAACAAAACTCAAAATGTAAATCATAACCCTCCTTTTTGCTTCGCCGTAGTCGGGTAATTAATAAATAAATATTGCTGGACATTTCACACAGCGCCATCTAGCCCCAAACTAAGCAGATCTTGTACTATGGGAACCAGATATCTGATAGCATACTTATAAGTATATTTTTGTAAATAAGTACCTACATACTTTATTAACACCCAGACACAGAACAAACATCTATGTTCATCACACAAATGTTTGTCCTGGGTGGGAATTGAACCCATGACCTACAGCGCAGAAGGCAGAGCTACTACCAACTGAGCTAAGAGGCCAGTCAATAACTCGACATAATTTACAAAATTTCGCTATCGTATTACTTTGTGCTACAAATATCCATTGTATAATTGTGTAAAACTGACCCTCGAGATACAGTTTACACTAGTTCGAGGGCCGGAAAACGCCCATACTGCTCAGCTTTTTGTCAATGGAAAGGTCCCGGCGGTATTTAAATATAAGTACCTACCTAGTTCTACTTTAGCTTTAGTTTTAGTATTGGTTGTCTGGAAGAAATCGCCTTTTGCGATAAGACCGCCATTTGCAACCTTAGATATATAAGTACCTAAATGTATTTGTGTTGCAATAAAGCTTTTTTCATTTCATTCATTTTCATATTCAAGCTGACTAAATTTCGTACATTACATGCGGCACACATTGAACCCATCTCGGTGAAACAGGAAGTCCCGACGCGTTCAAGCTTCGTTTCAGTGCTCGCCTTCAAACTAACATTTTCTAATAAGAAGTGTCCGTTTTTTAACGTCCTTTAGGCGGCCTAAAAACTCCGTCACCAGAGTTGGCCACTTGCTCACAAAGTTGCATACGAACTTACTTACTTACTTACTTTAACGTAGTGCGATTCAGACTTCCGAAAATGCATCCATTTCGATGATTTTCTTCGGAAAGTTGACGTTGTTTCAGCTAAGAAACATCACTTTAGGCCGCCTAAAGGCCTACGTCATGCCTTAACAACTTAAAAGTCGGGACTGACAATTGAACGTGCCCTCCGAAGCACGGAAGCGCTCAACTCGTTATACCACTTGCGGTCACCTATCCAAATTGTAACCGCGCACAACGCTGCTTAACTTCAACGATCAATCCCGAACTTCTAATTACATTATGGACGTAATAGACCGTTCTCGAATTTTTGAGTACAGCCTCAGATTTACACATGGTTTGGAATGGAGGCTTGGGTATAACATCAGAGCCATGTACGGGAGGAAACTGCAGGCGTTTTAAAAGAATTTGGAGGTAATAAACAGAGGTTTAATGGCCAAATTCAAAGCGTATATCTCACACATACTTTGTTTTGTAAATTTTATGGAGGAATATTTATAAATGCTAGTTTCTGTTGCAAATATACTAGAGTTATGTGATTTATTTGTGAGAAAAATAATGGGTGGAATGAGTGAAAAATGATAAAATGAGCAATAAAGACTAGAGTAAAAAAATTAATGCCCCATGCATTAAAGATGAAGATGAAGTTCCATCCTGGACAAATATCTCTGGGGAGGTCTCTTAGCAAAACCTCGGACAGACAGACAGACAGACATAACGAATCTATAAGGGTTCCTTGTTAAAACTACGGAACCCTAAAACGGTTTAAATTCAATGAAAATACGAGAAAATTTTAAAGAAAACCATTTCAACGAAGAAATACAACAGATATCCAAGTTTTCTATACACTTTTCTGTACACCACTAATAACCTACAACCGACCAATATTAGTTTTCTGCTTCGTGGTGCGTTCCCTGAAGTGCTACTGCGAAAGTTCAATACAACTATTGTAAGGAGTGAACAAATTACTTGTGTGTTGTTTTGTTGTTCGATCGAAAAGGCTTACTACTAAACATATATTTATTCAGTAATGGAAAAAGTTTTTAGGAGACTCGCTTAGATTCATACATGGGTCAATCTCCAGAATCAGTGCATCTGGTTGATCGCTATGGCGCCCCTTAAATATCGATAATATTGCTTTTCTGTCCCTTCAGGGGCCAATATGAAAATATGCTTATTTAGACACCTCCTCGAAATAAAAATACAGAAAAGCAAAAATATCGATATTTAAAAAGCACCATAGCAATCAACCAAACACGCTGATTCTGGAGATTGAATCACATACAGCTTATCAGGCAGGACAATCGAATGATTAAACGATGGATGTATGAATTGCTTAAAATAAATAAAAAAGAGATACGGTATATTACGGAGCTTTCTTTACTAAAGAATGCATAATTACCTTTTAATCTGATTGCTATTGGATTAAATAGAAGAAACCGGTGCGAGTCTAGAATTAAATTCACCGGCATCAAAGTCTCAGAGGACCAATCAATCCTATGATAGAACGTAGTATATATGAAATCCAATAGTGTAAATTTATAAGAGTGAAAGAAAATTTAGAATTGTATAGTAGAAATCCGTTACTAAAACAAATGTAAAAAAAATCTTTAAAATCACATATTTTTTTTTGGGAACGATATTCCGTACATAGATAAATAGTTAGGTGAGCCGGAAAAACAAACTTTTTAAGTTTACTTTCAGCTATTACAATAAAACTAAAATTGGAATCTATTTTATTGTTCACTATTAAACTAACCCCAGAGGTAAAGTTAAAAAGTAAAGTTAAAATTGACAAACGTTTCAGTAAAATTTGCGAAAGGGTAAATAACAGTTATAGCGAAATTGATTTACAAGTTTGTTCAGTTAACAAAATTTATTCAGCGAATAAATTTGGCCGTGTAAACGAAAGTATTTACACAGTTAAAGGTATTTCTGAACTCTTGGCAAGTAAAATTTGAAATACAAGTTTGAAACTGTTAATTGTTCAAATTAAATTTATTGTGTATCGAAACGAGCAAATGCATGCATAAATTCACGCATCTTTCCCTTAAGAGTAGGCAGAGACCACTGATTTCCAATTGCTATGATTCTAACATATTTTTTGCCTCATCCACTCTCATTACCTCTGTGGCGCAGTGGGTGAAGGCCCGCCTGTGACGCAAGAGGTTGCGGGTTCGATCCCCGCCGCGGGACAGATGTTTGTATGATCTGCAAATATTTGTCTTGGGTCTGGGTGTTTTCTATGTATATTATGTATGTATTTACGAAAAAAAAAAATGTATATAAGTAGTATATCAGTCATGTGGTTGCCATAACACAAGCTCCGCTTAGCTTGGGACTACATGATGCTGTGTGAAATGTCCAGCAATATTTATTTATTTATTTATTTTATTACATTCTTCATACAAGCTCGGAGGTTTAGGATACTTAGAATTAAGGTACAATCTGATACTATTTTTAGTTCCCATTGTATAAGGAAGAAACTAGGAACAAAATCAAATACGGCAACTTACTCAGTAACAGTTTATAAGAGCTCATTAAGCTCATTGTTTTATGTTACTTTTACGTCTACGTGAAAGTTTTTTATTGTTTCTGAATCATTTATGAGAGTTAACTTGACTAGAATATAAATAAATAAGTTACTTTATTGTTTCATACTTGAGACTCACGATTATATACGCAGAACATCAGAAGCCCAATTCTCGCCCGAATGACATGCTATCTCACTTTGTGTGATAAAATATAGCATTGTATCAAAATACAATGCGATCATGTCATGTCGGTCGGTTTCATGGTCGAGTGCACACGATGCATTATTCAACGCTTAGCTTTCGATATTTATCGATATGATAATAATATAATATCGAATGACATCACGAGAATACCGTTTTTGAAAGCACTCGACGTTTTGACAGATCCTTTCATAGATATCAAAAGCGATATTATGTCATTCGAGCGCGAATTGGGCTCCAGATATTCAAGACGGTAATCAAAAAATCCTCAACAACCCGAGGTTGCTCCTAGAAACCTGTGAAGACTCCAGGAAACTTCTGTGCTTCTGAGAGGAGCTAGGCTGGCTCCACAACTAGTGAGCCAGTCACTCCCCCGCATAAAGGACCACCTTTGAGTCTAATTGCGGAAAAAGGAGTCCCTATACATACATAAGTACATGCCACGTATGTGACGGGCTTTAATGTATTTCTAAACAGAAATTGCGATTGTTTCATAGTAGCCCCTGATGTTCCCTTTCTTTGTACATAAAAGAAGGCTTTAATCTTGCCTTGCAGTCTGTTGCCCGCCAGTATTCCTGTGACGGTATGTAACAGATCCCGATTGGTTTCATGCTTCCGAGGAATCTTTCTAGAACGTGCCGAAGCGTGCTTGTGATAGAAAAATAATGCTGGGGAAATGTGAAACAATGGATAGGATGTAATTGCATTGAAATGAAGCTGCCTCTCTCTATCTCTCTCTGTTCATCGTTTCCTCATTGCTGAGGTTCGTGACATCTCATTAAAATTTTCTCCGATACTAGGGTTTTTCATGTCGTCCGATCCGTTGCGACATGGATGGCGTCGTGGAGCTCAGTGTTGAGTGTGGTACGAATTTGGTCAGTCAGGCACACCCCGGAAACTCGACGAATTCTCTACGCAAAAGCGGCGTCTAACTACCTATATTTACACTACACAATGTCAGTTTTGTACACAGTAAGGTTGTCACCGTATGAATAATATACACTGTGGTCTCGGTCTCGTCGTCGCGTCTGCGCTTATGGCGCGTTCCCTGCTCAAAGTCAGCTCCTCGCCAGCTCAAACTCACAGTGTCCATTCTATACGTAGTATTATTATCTGTTTTGTGGCATGGGACTGCGACCTCTCGGCCTGAAGGTGCCTAAACTACCTATTTTTTTATATAAGGATTAATTAGGACCACTGAACTATCTCTTTATGGCTTCCTAACTCATACTTGTAATATTCATTTCTCTCGCAAGTCCATTCTGAAGAGTCAAAAAGTTTGCTAGCCCTGGCAAAAAGTTTATGTAATTTTTATAGATAGTTTGAAGTGATTTAATTTTTCAAGTGCTTATTATTACTTTTGCAAGTTTGTACATTTTATTCCCATTTTCGCTCAGCGAAAAGAAATTAATAAAAAAAAACTCAAACAGTTGTAAATCTAAGTAAGTGTTAATACCCCGAGGTTACGTTTGCGCCATTGATGAAACTAATGAATTACAACATAAAAACATACATACACCTTTACCCTCTTTTCATAGACATGAGAGTGACAAGAACAAAACTTAATACGAATCATATAATTCTGCTATAACGGCCTTTTTATCCCCGCTGGTATTTTTCTAAGAACTTAGAAGTTCCGAAAACAGACTATTTATAACCAACTGAGTGGGTACAAGAGAACCGTCAGCAGCTATGAGACAGTGCGATATTGCATTCCGAGAGTGTAGCGAACGATAAAAGAGCTAGGTCACTCAAGCATGAATGCAAAAGCATTTATTGCCGTTCATATTCATAAACGATTCTTTCTTTCTTTCATATTTATATGAAACAGGGACTCCTTACTATGAACTCTTAGAGCAATGTCAAAGTAAGATTACTCTGATTCCGTGCTAAGATAAGACTAAGGTAAGGTTAAAGTACGCCTATTGCAGGAATGTTTTCACCTTCTTTTGACATTGCTCGTTGGTAGTACGCCGGCAGATTCAATGCTAAATGGTTATTCTGCTATGCTACGCGGGAGTAGCAACACAACGACAGCAAATTCTCAACAACCCGAAGCCTCGAAGCCTGTGAAGATCCCAGGAGTCTTCTGTGCTTCGAGGAGCTAGGCTGGTTTCATTCTTTCAAGCCATCCCCACGCATAAGGGACCATCTTCTTTCATTCTTTCAAGCCATCCCCACGCATAAGGGACCATCTTCGAGTCTAAATGCGGGAACGGGTGTTCCCATACATACATACATACATCTGTTATTCGTAACGGAGACAAATTAAACAAATCAAATATTTTAAAAATAAATCCGGCCGTTCGTAAGTTATAAATAGCTAACCTGAAGAGAAGAGGGAAGATGATTGGCCATCTTATGCGACATGACAGTTTCATTAAGAACACCTAACATCTAAATATTAAGAAATAAGTAGGATTCATTAGACTGACCGAAACCTAACGACTGGATCAAGACCAAAGTTAAAGATGTCATAGCCGTCATAGCAAAGAAAAAGAGGTCATGAGCAGGGCACATTGCAAGAACAGACGAAAATCGCTAGACAAGATGAGTCCTTGAATGGAGACCCAGGGTGCACACTAGAGGGCGTGGCAGACCACCGCAGCGCTGGACAGACGACATCCGACGACACGGAGACCAAGACTGGATGAGTCAGGCACAAGATCGACGAGAGTGGAAGAAAAGCGAAGAGGCCTACATCTAAGATGGGATCACTGCAAGACCACCATGATGATGATGGTGAGAATGCAAAATTCAAAATTCAAATGTCATTTATTCAGTAGGACCGCTATGACCACTTTAAATCGTCTTAAGAGCTAGGTGATTCTACTCCTGTTTTTTCGCGACCAACACCGTGAAGATGAGTTAGATCCTTAGCAGTGAACGCGTTAAGTGGCCTAGCTGTCTCCAAAGCCGTTTACCGCACAGCAATATCATTTGTCATACGTCGCGTTGTTTCTGTAACTGGCAATTCTGGGATACCGACTATGGTTATGAAAATGCCTGGAATACGCTAATCCTTGAAGGTTTATGACAGTACTGATATAGTGACCTTACATATTCATATTGGGTCCATGTTCTTGTGGTGTCATCCTATCCTATCTATTACTATTAAACGAGCAATATTTGTTTGTTTGTTTGTACTCAAATTCTCGGAAACGGCTCTAAAGATTTCGATGCGGTACGGGGGTTTACGGGGCTGAAAAATCGATCTAGAGGTCTCATATCTGCGAAAATTCGTTTTCTCGGAATTTTCACGCAAAAAGATTTACCAGTGCAATGTGGTTCATAATTTCGCTGCAAGAATCGCGGCTTAAGTGGCTAAGCGGTTGTACTGTCTGTCCGCGACGCCAAAGCTGCGAGAACGAATCCCAGCAATTGATAGGTTTTTTGTACTTATTTATATTTTATGTTTATTTATATTTTTTTCGTGTGGGGCTGACGAAGCCACGCACGGGTTTCCTCACAATGTTTTACCTTCACCTTCCTTCACCGTTTAGAGCTCTTGTTAAGAAGGCCTTTCTTATGATGCTTAAACTTTGCAATATAAATGTGCAATAAACGCGGAGTCACTCAGGCGGAACTTCTATAAACTAATATTTACTTTTGGCCAAAACTAAATAGAACATACTTAAGATAAATAACAATTCCTCGAGCTTGGGTCATGCTCTCACTATATTTGCATTCAAGATCATAAATTCATACAAGAGTATCTAGCAGTGGTTCCTAACCTTTTTATTCAATCTTGTTACCCCTATGACATCAGATCAGATTTTACCCCAGATACACCCCCCACCCCCTAAAAGGCTTTATTGGTTAACATATTAATTTTTACATACACCGTCTTATATTTAAAAAGGGGTACTAATTAAACCGCCTTCTATTTAATAGCATTTTTCGCCTCTAAAAATTTACATTGACCTCTGAATTACTAAGTCAGCCACTATCAATCTGCCTCTAAAAAATACTATCTTAGCCACTAAATATCCTCCATGTAAGCCACTGTAAATACAACTCAGCATGGCAGTTATTTTTTAGCATCTAAATTTGTTTTTTAGGATCTAAATTTGTAACACATATTCAAGCGGGAACTCCTAAAATATTTAAATATGACACCAATAAAGTAAGTCTATCTACTTCTAATTTTATAACTTAGCATGTTTAAAATATAGTGTAACATTAATTGTAATGCCAAAGCTTAAAATAGTGAATTTCAAAATCAAGAATGTTTGAAATGTATAAAGATCGATTGATCGAAGTTTATAAAGACGATACTTGGAAGGTAGAATGCTTAAAATGTCGAAAATACAGGAGTATAATATATTGTATTCTTTATGAACTAGATTTCTGTCGCTTCGGCGGCCGCTGCCGCGGCACGCTCGCTACGCTCGCTTACCTCGCGCGTAGTTATTTCATAATCTAACCTAACCTAACCTAAACTGTTGGTTAGTTGTAAAATCCGTGGCTGAGTTAGTAAATTTGATGGCGATGTATAAATCAGTAGGTCAAGTAAAAATAATTGTTGTTATTTACTTGACGCTTTCTTTGGCATATTTAGTTGATGCTGTAAAAAAGACGAGTTAGTTTATTAGAAGGTTTCTTATTTTCCCGTTGCTTAGTTATAAAATCAGAAGGTAGGTTCCGTGGCCAAAAAATAATTCTGCGGCTCGACTTATTATTCCCCTTTAAAAAGTACTTAAAAAGGTCATAAATTTGAAACCTAATACTTTTTGCTTTCCACTACTCTCTAGAGATGTCCCTATTGCTAAACATCTAGAAGTCTTTCATTGCACTAAAAGGTACTATAAGTCTCTGCGCTTTATAAAGTCCAAGGAAATAAAGTAAAGGCCAGAGAAATAAACTTTTAAGAGGACGAGAGCAATGATAAATTAGGCGACTGTAATAATTCATTGTGTCGAGTTGGGTAACTAATAAAAAGACAGGGCTCTAGTTTAAGAGGTGTTTAAGGAGAATTCAGACTGGTTTAAAAAGTTAAATGTTTTTTTATGTAACCCCAGTCTGATGAACTCCTAACGAAGTGGGAACAGAGAATTAACTTGTAATCTTCATTTTGCTTTGTCATACGTTCTTAAATAAAATTTAGTCTATTGTTTTACTTCCTTATTTTACTGTAGCATTTTAACCACACTTTTGTAATGTTGATAACAATAAATGTAAAACTAATATTAATACAAAATATGCCTGTATTACACTCGTTTTCAACACGTAATCAGACTTGAGTCAAAGCTCAAGCATTGAGGACGTTCTCAATGGAAATTGAGTAACGAATCAACGCTTGAGATCCGATTCACGTTTAAAAAATTGAGTTATGATTATGAATCATCGCTTAGCCTTCGAGCGCAATCGGCGGCAGACCGCTGCGGCCAGCGGCCAGTGAGCTATTGTTCATAAACTTGAAACCCCGCACGTTAGGGCGACTAGGATTGGCCACTGCGGCCAGCAAGAGCAAGCGTGAAACACGCGGCCAACCGCTGGCCGCGCAAACTACCGCCTGGCCGCCGCAATCTAACCGAAAAAAATTGAGTAATGATTATGATGAGTATGATGAGTAATCATCGCTTGAGACAAATTTCACACTCGAATGAGAACTTCAGGCCTAAGTTTGTGCAATCCTCGCTGAGTACCCATACTTTGTACCACAATCTAACCAGCCGCGAGCGAGACAGTCAACTAATTAGAAAAGTTACGCTGATAACTTCATATTTTAATCACAATTCCTACAGTTTACAGCGAAGTTCGTGCAAGTTGGACAATACGAAACCACATAGGAATAGATCTAGGCGGGACGGAGTTCGCTAATTAATATTACTGAAGTTATGACTTCAAAAATTGTAGTAACTTCGGCTATAGGGATTTCTGGTCACGTAGTAAATACGATGTCAAGTTAAACCTGTAGAGACATTTTGTACAGTCGGATAAGAAAGTTGGTGGATTACTCATATTTTATTCATTAACTTTTTTTTATTTGGGTTTAATAATAAAGGTTTTGATATCTACAATCCTAGATTTATAAGTTATAACTAGCTTCTGCCCGCGGCGTTGCTAGCGAGGTACCTACATAACAAATAGCCTATGTCCATCCTGAAAGTTTTGTCTAAGTGCTGGTGAAACAATTTTTGAAATCGGATGAGTAGTTTCGGAGATTACCTCCTACATCCCTACAGTACCTACATAGTCGCTTCATTAATAAAACGCGACGTGTCAAAATTTCGAAAATTTTGTAGGAGATTGTTGGGCTTGACTCTGACAATATTCAAAAAATCTTCAAGTTTTCTCAAATTACATTAGATCTGCTAAAACTTTTTCTATAAAATCTTTAGGTATTTTAGAGAGAAGAGTTCAGAATTTATTACAACGCTTCCTGAGCAGATTTTGCAAACTAGAGCCATGGAGTGTTTCGTAGTCCGTTCCTATCACCGCGATATTGCCTGGCTTGAAGTACTTCTGAACTAATATTGGAGTGGTTAGGATTGCGGTCGAATTGAATCTTCAGTCAGACATACTAAATGCAATTACGTTAAAAGATGGCGGAAGACAAAGCCTTAACCAAGAAGATTCTAAACTACGTAACTGGAGTGCTAACTGACATTTAATGTACAAAGGATTTTGAACCTTATCGCGACTGAACAACGATCTATTATCATTTAATCTTGGTTATAAGGATTGTTGGTCTTGTTGAGAGGCTTTCTTGGGTGCTTTGTCTCTTTCACACAGTTGCAAAAAGAAAGAGACACACCGCCCAAGTTTTATTTCAAGCGGACCTTGTTTTCTGTCTCAGTCAGCGTTCCAGGTACGTAGTATAGAAATTCCTTGGCCTTAACTTATGTTCTGAAATCAATGACATTTATGTCATATTTCTTTGAAAGTGAAAATTCTTTTCAAAATTTTCAATTCCGACGGTATTTGAACCCGCATTGATCAAACCGATCCTCTTATAGCCAGAGTAAAAAATTGACAATCAAGTAAAAGTAAGTAATGTCGTATAAGCAAGTGGCCAACTCTGGTGACGGAGTTTTTAGGTCGCCAAAGACCTCCGTCATGGTAACGACTTAAAAGCCGGGACCGACAATTTAACGTGCCCTCCGAAGCACGGAAGCGCTTGCACTTGTAGACCAAAAATTATCATTAAAGAACGTCTAAGCAACTACGCCACGAGCGCTTCAATCAAGTGTAAATAAATCAGAATCTCCTAATCGAACGGATCGGGCAACAATTTTTTTTTTAAATTGAGAGGCGCCGGCGGCGTTTGAAACTACGGGTACAGCTAGTTTAATTTACAGGCGAAGATTTCTTTTCAAACTTTCTTTATCAAACAAAACCGAAAGCTCCAATCAGTATCTGAAATCTGAAGTCATAAACTGCTCACTTGAGTTCAAGCACGTCGACACTGGCTCTCGGTCACGTCTCGGGAGCTGATGTATCGACAGTTTTGTATCGAAAGCCCTAGACAAGCTACGTCAGCCGTACGATTATAGGCCACTTGATTTTGAGGTTAGGTTTCAAGTTTTTATTTTTGCAAACAGAATCCATCTATCGTCTATGTCGAAGACCATCAAGTTTTTGTTTTTGTTTTCGCGCTGGTGCTGTTCCCGGATTTGCCCTGACTAGCCTGGCATAGTAAGATTAGGCTGTGGAAAGTGGGTGGTTGGGTGGCTTTAGCGCAAAAAATTTTGACAAATCTTTTTTGGTATAGATTAGCGGAGGAGTACTAGATATTTTGAAATTTTCAAAAAAAAAATCAGAATCTATCTAAAAGGGTAAGTAAAGTTTCATCGAAAATGAAGCGCTCCTGGCGTAGCCGTAGCTTGCTGAGATGTTCTTGATTGATCGTTGAAGCTAAACAACGTTGCGCGCGGTCACATTTGGATGGGTGACCGCAAGTAGCATTACGAGCTGAGCGCTTCCGTGCTTCTGAGGGCACGTTAAATTGTCGGTCCTGGCTTTTAAGTCGTCAAGCCATGACGGAGGCTTAAAAATTCCTTCACAAGAGTTGGCCACCAGCTCATACGGACTTAATTAAGTACTTTGTTACTACAAAGTACTTAATTAAGTCTACTTAATTAAGTGTTTTTTTGAATTTTTGAATTTTTGAATTTAAAAAAAAAAAAAAAAAATCCCTATTATGACGTCATCGGTCGGCCCAAAAATCTTGATAAGATAAGAGTGTCCTAATTTAGAGTGTACCTAAGAGTTAAAAAAATAAAATATTTGTAGATTTGAAAGAAGGTAGGTAAGCATATTGAGTGTCGTAAGCATATTATTATATTTTTCGCAAGAACCTATTTTTATAGAAGTTTGAAACCTTACGAAATACCTTAGAAGTTAGATTGTAAAACAGTTTCGCAAGCCCCGAATAAGGTATAATCAAACTTCGGTAAAATTGTAGAAAGGAAAGCAATTTTCGGAGAAAAGTTTTATTTCGTGTTCATGACGTGTTATCGAATTATAAGTTCTGTGAAAATATCGATTTTGTACGCTACTTACAAACAAATGAAGGTTTCATAAAAATAAGCTTTTGACAAAAATGCGTGTAACATAGAGGTAAATAAAATATAAGTGTTACATACGACTTGTTTCATATCCGTGATTAGTTACTCTTAATAACTTACTCGGCAAGTAAAACATAGCCTATTTTGGCTATATTGAACAATAATGAAATATTTTTTGGGATAAAAGTGAAAATTAGATGATTAATTCAGAATCAGGAGAAAACGGTGTAGTGCCTTTAAAAAAAAAGTTAAGATGGAGAAGGCTTCCCCAGCACCCACAGAAAAGACTAAGAACTTGACTGATGCTGACTTTTTCGAGTTTTATCTCGTTTAGTGCCCGAGTCAAAGAGCAATACATTTTTCGAAACTAGCGTTTTTCGAAGCCGTAAAACATATCATCGGGCATAATTATATCGGACATGTAAAACACTACAAAATTTTATGTTTTAAAAAATGGCGGTTGCTTTTGCGGTAAATATTTTGTATCAAAATGTGATTTTTGTATATTTATTTTCCACATTTCAAGAGCTTTACTGAAAAACATTTTGTGTTGATTCCTATGGTTGACCCATAGGAATCAACACAAAATGTTTTTCACTCGGCCACTATTCCCAAAAGAAATGGACAATGTTTAGAATTATTTAGCGGTCTAGTGAGTTTTCTAAATGTTTTGTTATCAGAAGTGTAAGTTTACATAAGTATTTGAAATCCGAAAATTCTTTAAAAATGTATTAGAAACTAATGCCTAAGTAACCTACTTTTATCTTCAGATTCTTAGGGAAAAAACTATTATTTTGTAGGTCGGGCTTAAACTTCTGCTATTTCAAAACGGTATAAAAAAACTAGATTCTTACTTGCCTGCCTTGTGTTTAACATTAGATGTCTTATTCAGTTTTACTTTTAAAATAGAAAACAATTTATTTTTAATTTAGCCCTTTTTTTATTTAGTTTGTGAACACTGCAACTATTTGGACATTCATGTCTTGAGGTACACTACATTATAATAGTAATTGCTGAAAAGCCAATTATTTGAGTTTTAATGGATACTCAGCTCACATAAGTAAGTAATTTATTTACGCATCAATTACAATCAGTTTCTTCATTTTCAACCATGTAAATTTTCGCCAAAGCCCTCTATCAGAAAGCAACGAAAACGTTTAGATACCAAACTGACTTTACCTACTTGCGATGTAGAACAGGCTGTATAAAAAATAAAGCTGAAGCCCAATAGATGGCGCCACTGTGCTGGTTTCAGTTTTCAGGCTCTTTAGAGAAATTTGAGAGGGCGGTGACGGCAACACGCTTATATTATTTAGTTCAAAAAAGTACGATAGATGGCGTGGCAATATTCATGTGTGATTTTTATTAAACTTTTTGTAATAGTGATGCGTTGGAAGGACTATTTTATGTTTACATAATATTAGTATGTCGTATTACGACTTTATCCCTAAAGTGCGTTAGACATTCTCTCAGTTAGGTATTAAATATCCTTTGAAGACGTCTAAAGGGTTAGTCACAACAATTGAGTAAGTACCTGTATAGGAGAGTATTGCGATGATTGAGTTAGAGAAAGTAGCCATCACTTCTACAAATACTGTGTGCAGTTTTCTTACCCACATTATGCAATAAGTAGCGCGAACAAAAGCTTATTATTTGCATACCTCGCCTCACTAACTTAGACAGCTTAGACTCCTTCATTTGTATACCCTGAACTAAGCTTCATTAACAACACAACACTGAATCCTTTTGAAAAATTCATGAGACCTACCTCTGAAGTCTACAAAATTACCCTCACAAAAAAGTTCCGTCACAGCCTGAATCAAGCTATTTCATTAAAGATTAAACGTAATAAAATGAACAAATTTTCTCTAGAGCCGCAACTATACAACCCTGGCTTAAGAGCTGATTGAAAAAGTTTAGTTAGGTATTTTTTGCGAAGTCAAAATGCCTCGCCTCTAATTAAATTGGCGTGGAAGCAATTATGGATGTTATCTTTTTAGGTTCACGGGACTCTTTGAGCGAATTCCGAGATGATTCTGGTCATTTTTTGATGAAAAGTAATTACTTATTGGCTTTCCGGTTTCAGATTAAACTTAGAAGCTGTTTTTTGATGATAGGCGAGGCGATTTGTATTGTTGCGCTGTTTTGCGGTAATATTTGATTCGACCACAAGATTACAATTGTTTCGACAAGTTCTTTCCTTTTTTTTAGGATATTCAAGAATCTTTGAAAATCCTACCAATATTCTAAAGGCGAAAGTCCGTGTGGATGTGAATGTTTGTTACAACATAGCTCCATAACTACTAAACCGATTTTGATGAAATTTGGAATGTAGATAGTTTAGGTTCAGGAATAACACAAATGCTAATCTTATTTTAGAAAATCAACCATGTTGACTTTTTAACTGCGGGTAACACCGCGGGGCGCAGCTAGTGCCTAAATGTGGGCACGTCTAAATGCATGTTTGGAACATGCTCACATATTTATTTTTGTTAATCGAGTGTCACACGTCACAGATATAGCTAGTAGATAAGTTTATAATATGCATGTTAGACTATACAGGGTGTGGCAAATTCTTGGTCACTGAAGGGTAGCTACCTTTTCTCTTGTAGTTACAAAGTTTTGTTCTTAGGAAACTTCAGTTTTATTTTGAAGAAAAAAATAATTGCATTTTTAGATTTTTGAAAAAAAGTACAGTTAGCCTAAAAAATTACATTTGTCAAAAAAAACAAGTTGGTCTTAATCGACTCTATTTCCCACCAGAAACACTTCTCCCAAAGTAACTTATCAAATCAAATCGTAAGTTTTTGCAATAATTCAAAAAAACACATTCCATACATTTTCTATGAAATCAGTAGTTGTAAACATTATAGTGCTACTTATTCTATTTAAATTCGTAACTGCTTCGGTATGCTGGGAGGCTATTGTAAAGCCTTAGGCGCCTAAGACAGAGCCGCAAGAGAGAATAGTATGCATGGAGCATACCATTTGTACATCTGCAGCGAAGCACTTTGTTCTAAATTTAAATACGAGCTTTACAATAGCCTCCCAGCTTGCCGGAGCAGATAAGAAATTAAATTAAGAACGATCGAATAAGTAGCACTGTAGGTAATGTTTACAACTCCTAATTTCATAGAAAATGTATGGGATGTGTTTTTTTGAATTATTGCAAAAACTTACGATTTGATTTGATATGTTACTTTGGGAAAAGTGTTCCTGGTGGGAAATAGAGTCGATTAAGACCAACTTGTTTTTTTTGAGTAATTTTTTAGGCTAACTGTACTTTTTTTCAAAAATCTAAAAATGCAATTATTTTTTTCTTCAAAATAAAACTGAAGTTTCCTAAGAACAAAACTTTCTAACTACAAGAGAAAAGGTAGCTACCCTTCAGTGACCAAGAATTTGCCACACCCTGTATAGTAGATTGTTGCACGAGGGTTGAAAGTAACCTATTGCGGCACGAGATGGTTTGGCGCCTGAGCGTAGCGAGGGCGCTAATAGTTCGAGTGCCGTAATAGGTATTTCACCCGAGGTAAACACTCTGCTTTTCATTTCGAATATTAGGAAAGTAAATAAAAACCTGATTAGCTCATTTTATAAAAATCTCTGCTCTCGATCGACAAAACAGATAAAAATCGAATTGGTGCTTCAAAAAAAATTATGGCTGGTAGCTTGCCACTGAAAAAAAAAAAACAAAAAAGGCGCCCACCTTTTTTTTTCAGCCAGTATTTTTTGTCATTGGAGATGGTAAATATTTCAAGCTCAAAATCTTGTTTAAATAATAATAATTTAGTGAAACGTAATTATTAATAACAATACTCATGTAATAAATTGTTGAAAATATTTTTTACGGCAATCCTCAATAAAAAGGTAAAATAGAAATGTCAAATATTACTTTTGCTGTGTAAAAAGTTTCAACATGACTCAATAGAAATGTCGAAATAGAATGATTTTTTTTTAATTTGACAGCAGGGAAAATTGCTTCCCAGGGCGGAAAAGTGCTACTTTCATCCCTCTGTTCAGGTAACTTCAAGCGTACTTTCCGTGTATGAGAAATGAAAAGGTATATATTTACATGGGCCGTAGTTATAAGTATTTAACATCTTTCACTTGTACCTACTATTGTTGCCTGAAATAAACGTTTTATTATTATTATTATAATCTCTCGTGTCCCACTGCTGGGCAAATATATACTCACTCACTTGCAGAAATAAAATCCACCACTGTTTAGAGCTCGTTGGAATCCAAGAACATCGGATCAAAAATCAAGGTACTATGTACTAGGTATTATTATCATCTACACAATTTTTAAGCAAATAAATAATCTTTATCTATCTCACTCAGTCAAAATTACTGTAGGTATGCGAGATTTCAGGGACGATATGCTGTGTTGAAGTTTCGCATCTACATTTAAATTCATTTTGAGCTATATTGCGTTGTCTCTAGGTGCAAATACTTTGACACGTATTTACCATTGCATCTACCGTCTCTCAAATATGAGTATTAAACTGAACACTGAATAGGAATTGCGAAAATAGCAAAACTCTGCACAGTTTTTTGCACTCGTGAGCGAATTATCTACGTAGATGTTGAATTTCCCTTGGGACTGGACAATTTATTAACTTACAAACTTACTGTCTACAAGATGTGCGCAGATGTTTACCTGAAAAATAATGAAAATATGTTAAACCAATTTTCATAAGCCAAACAATGTGTTTTTGAAATATTGACATTACTTATAAGCAGTGATCGGAATGAGTCGGGCTAAAATACCTTAAGTTCGAAAAATAACAGAGACAAATGGAGACGCCTTAGGATTAAATATTTTTCGACCCAATTATTTCCGTTTCTGGGACATTAATAAAGAACATCTAACATTAAAGTGAATCAATTTTTTACCTGAGTTAATAACAAAAACTAAAATGTAAGTTATTAAGATAAAAACTTTTTTCCGTCGGTCAAATAGAAAAATTATTTGAATTAGTTCACAATATTATAAACATTAATTTTAAATGTACTTACTCACTGTGAAAATTGTGCCAACTTTCAATAAAATTACAAGAATAAAATTCTTGTAGTAAGGAAGTCTCCCCTTTTTTGCCTCTGTTCTTTGAACTTTAGGTATTTTAGCCCGCCTAATTCCGATCACTGCTTATAAGCTTACAAGACGTATTTTTTATATAATGTCAAAAACACAATATAGTTATATACAAAATAGTTAAAACCAATTTTCATAAGCCAAACAATGTGTTTTTGAAATATTGACATTACTTACAAGCTTACAAGACGTATTTTTTATATAATGTCAAGTTTTAATCTAAAAGTAACATAAAAAAAATTGTAGTTATAAAGAGAAACCATTTTAAGTATTATCAAAGCGGAGGCGTAGTAAAATATAATTACTTTTGACGGGCAGTTATAATTAAAAACACCCTGTATTTAAATTCAAAATGGCCGGTTATAATAGCGGTTTGAATAATAGAATCATTCATACGTGTTTTATACAAAACGTAAATTATCTCTCGCATTCACAAATCGCAGTAAAACAGATAACCAAAAGATTTTCCTTTCCATTCATTCGAAACGAAAGTTCGTCTGCTAACGAAAGATAAAGAGGAATTAAATGGCAAATTAATCCGCTTATTCGTCAGTTTTATTTCTTTGTTTGAACGAATATTGCGTTGGTATGATTTTTATAGTTGAACTTGGAATATTTGCTTGTTATTTTTGGATAAGAGCTGTACACGTTAGGAGTTTTCGAGCGCGCGCTTCAAATGTGTACGGATGTTTGGACCCTTTGGTTGTTAAAACGCGCGATATCAAAGCGCGCGTTTCAAAACGTCTAATGTGTACTAAAGCTAGCTATAACGAGTTTGGCCATGTCACCTCAGATTTATTCTTATCATTGCTATTCGATGAAAAATCCATTGATGCACAGCCGGGGTTCGAACCTGCGACCATCGGTTCGAGCTAAGGCACTATTCTATTTGATCAAGAGACATCCTGATAAACAAATAATAATTAATGTTATTGATTTATTGATTGTAATTTTGTAACAAATAAATTAATGTAGGTAACCTTCACGAACTTTTCTCATTGAATCCTCGAAGAAGACATTTCGCAAGGTGATTATAAATCGAGTTTCCTATGTGAAATATGACGTAATAACACTCGCATTCAGTCTATTTTCATCTGGCAGGCTTGTTTCCTTAGTTATCGAGGGTTTACTGAATAGAATTCTCTGCCGAGCGTCAGTTCTGACAATCAGAATATATAAAAGGCTTTCGTTACTGACTGACATATCAACGCACAGCCTAAACTATAAGTCCTAGAAGCATGAAATTTTCAGGGTGCGTTCCTCTTATGGTGTAGAGGTGCACTAAGAAAGGAATTTTGAAAATTCGACCTCTAAGGGGATGAAAAGGGCTAAAAATGTTTGTATGAAAAATCTTATTCTTTGAACAAAGAAAGTTGAAACTTAGCAGTTATGTTCTTCAAAACATTTAAAAAAGTTTATGAAAAAATATATTTAAAACTACCTACCCTCAAAACGGGGTGAAAGGAATGTTAAAGTTTCTATGGGAACTTTTTAACGGGTAGTTTAATTTGCTTGAAACTTTGCACAAATATATTTCAGCACAAATAAAAATATCTTTAGAAAAAAATTCAAAATTATCCTTCAGAAGGAGTGCCAGAGGGTGTTCAAGTTGGTAATGGAACTTCTTAACGTGGTTCGATTTGCTTCAAACTTTGTATGTGTACTTATAAAAAGGTAAAAAACATCCCTAAGAAAGGACTTTAGAAAATTTTACCCCTACCGGGAAGAAAATGGTTACAAATGGTTGAATGAAAAATCGTATCATCAAGCATTTAACATGAAAAAAATTGGATTTCGAAATGAGGAAGCACGCTTCGTTTGTTTAAATCGAAGCTAGCTTCACTCGCTTGGCTTGAAGCTGACTTCGCTTGCATATTAGCTTCATAATCCTACCAATAATCAGAATATATAAAAGGCTTTCGTTACTGACTGACATATCAACGCACAGCCTAAACTATAAGTCCTAGAAGCATGAAATTTTCAGGGTGCGTTCCTCTTATGGTGTAGAGGTGCACTAAGAAAGGAATTTTGAAAATTCGACCTCTAAGGGGATGAAAAGGGCTAAAAATGTTTGTATGAAAAATCTTATTCTTTGAACAAAGAAAGTTGAAACTTAGCAGTTATGTTCTTCAAAACATTTAAAAAAGTTTATGAAAAAATATATTTAAAACTACCTACCCTCAAAACGGGGTGAAAGGAATGTTAAAGTTTCTATGGGAACTTTTTAACGGGTAGTTTAATTTGCTTGAAACTTTGCACAAATATATTTCAGCACAAATAAAAATATCTATAGAAAAAAATTCAAAATTATCCTTCAGAAGGAGTGCCAGAGGGTGTTCAAGTTGGTAATGGAACTTCTTAACGTGGTTCGATTTGCTTCAAACTTTGTATGTGTACTTATAAAAAGGTAAAAAACATCCCTAAGAAAGGACTTTAGAAAATTTTACCCCTACCGGGAAGAAAATGGTTACAAATGGTTGAATGAAAAATCGTATCATCAAGCATTTAACATGAAAAAAATTGGATTTCGAAATGAGGAAGCACGCTTCGTTTGTTTAAATCGAAGCTAGCTTCACTCGCTTGGCTTGAAGCTGACTTCGCTTGCATATTAGCTTCATAATCCTACCAATAATAATAAATATATTGCGAGAAAAGTGAATTATGCCTGACAACAGAATAAGAACCGACAAAGCACCCAGCTGTTTCTTAGAGCACCGTTAGCAAAATCAAGTACCCATCACATGTTGCATTTGTCTAAAAAGTTTCCACTCCCTTCGCAAGCTGGGGAAGCTCGCTTCGCTCGCTTAGGTCGGGGCTCGCTTCGCTCGCATATTACCTTCACGAGTAATTTACTGTTAGGAACTGACAACCATCCCTCTTTTTCCTAGAGCACCGTTAGCAAAATCAAGTGACACATTGTCATGTTGCTCTAAAAAATTTCCACTCGCTTCGCGAGCAGGGGAAGCTCGCTTCGCTCGCTTGGGTCGGTGCTCGCTTCGCTCGCATATTAGCTTCATGAGTATTTTGCGAGACAAAAGTAATTGACTGTTAAACACCGATAAGCACCCATCTTTTTCTTAGAGCACAGTTAACAAAATCAAGTGACAAATGTCATGTTCCATTTGTCTAAAAAATTTCCGCTCGCTTCGCGAGCTGGGGAAGCTCGATTCGCTCGCTTACATCGGGGCACGCTTCGCTCGCATATTACCTGCACGAGTAATTTACTGTTAGGAACTGACAACCATCCCTCTTTTTCTTAGAGCACCGTTAGCAAAATCAAGTGACACATGTCATGTTGCTCTAAAAATTTCCGCTCGCATATTAGCTTCATGAGTATTTTGCGAGCACAGTAATTTACTGTTAAGAACCGATAAGCACCCATCTTTTTCTTAGAGCACCGTTAGCAAAATCAAGTGACACATTGTCATGTTGCTCTAAAAAATTACCGCTCGCTTCGCGAGCAGGGAAAGCTCGCTTCGCTCGCTTAGGTCGGTGCTCGCTTCGCTCGCATATTAGCTTCATGAGTATTTTGCGAGACAAAAGTAATTGACTGTTAAACACCGATAAGCACCCATCTTTTTCTTAGAGCACCGTTAACAAAATCAAGTGACAAATGTCATGTTCCATTTGTCTAAAAAATTTCCGCTCGCTTCGCGAGCTCGCTTCGCTCGCTTACGTCGGAGCTCGCTTCGCTCGCATATTACCTTCACGAGTAATTTACTGTTAGGAACTGACAACCATCCCTCTTTTTCTTAGAGCACCGTTAGCAAAATCAAGTGACACATGTCATGTTGCTCTAAAAATTTCCGCTCACTTCGCGAGCAGAGGAAGCTCGCTTCTCTCGCATATTAGCTTCATGAGTATTTTGCGAGCAAAGTAATTTACTATTAAGAACCGATAAGCACCCAGCTTTTTCTTAGAGCACCGTTAACAAAATAAAGTGACACATGGCATGTTGCATTTGTCTAAAAAAATTCCGCTCGCTTTGCGAGCGGGACAAGCTCGCTTCGCTCGCTTAAGTCGAGGCTCGCTTCGCTCGCTTATTACCTTCATGAGTATTTTGCGAGCAAAGTAATTTACTGTTAGGAACCGACAAGCACCCAGCTTTTTCTTAGAGCACCGTTAGCAAAATCAAGCGTCACATGTTGCATTTGTCTAAAAATAGCTCGATGCTTCGCTTCCATAGGCTCAGGGCCAGACTTAAAAGCTAGCTGGAATAGATTTAAGACAGGATTGTTATTCACACGTGCAATTTTATGTGGCTTGCTCCAGGGTGAGCTCCTCCAGTAGCTTGGTGATACTTGCCCCTGAAAAAAATGACCTGAAACGTGGTCTACGGTAAATTTCTTTAATAGAACCTATTTTTAAAGGACTTGCCGACTCGATAACTTCCCCTTTTTTTGGAACTTGGTCAAAAATTACCCGAACGCGTACGAAGTCGCGGGTAACAGCTAGTTTCTTATAAGCGCACAAAATAATTCGTGGTTTCATCTTACAGACTAACATATTATAAGTATATCTTATATGCTAACATTATTATATTTTCAAATAGGTTTTTCAAGTGGTTCTGGAGATTAATTTCTACATACAAACATACTAAATTCGCACTATCTATTTGTATTTTGATAATAAATACTTTATTAGTAATTAATATTGAGAGATAAGATGAAGTCATTTTAAATCATGACCGAAATTTAACAATATTGTTAATGTTTATAACAATATTTGGGGAGCAAACGTCTTCCTATAATTAGAATTAGAATTAGAAGTAGGTTTCCTCACCTAAACAAAATATATTTAATATTTAACTGACCAAAAATCCAAAAGTGAGTTTTCTTTTTTCTTTTTCATTGATATTTTAATATAAAAAGAATACAATATTACACAAAGGCTAAAATATTCACTTTTAAAGGTGCTCAAAGAATATAATGAAGTTGCATAATTTCGTCCTCTCTTTACTTAGTAATGAATAACTTAAGCAAAACATCCGGAGGTTTGGCGAAAGTTGTGGGTAGATAAAAGTTGACAAATAATAATTATGGTTCCGTGGTTTCTTTCGAATTTTTGAGATTAATTAGTTTCTTCAAACTTTTGGAGGAAAGGCGTGTTTCAGATATTATAAGATAACGCCTTACAGTTACTTAAATTGTCTTGATTTGTAAATATTTTGCTATCTCATCTCAGCATAGTACCTAGAAGCCTACATAAGAGACAAAATAAAAATAAGCCTAGCTTTTCTATGTTTTTATTCAAAAATAAAAAGTACATTAATACTAGCAGAATACACAGATTCAGTTAAAAATTGGTACTGAATATAACTATTTTAATATTTAAAAGTAAATGGATACCTGAAAATCGGTCCACATAACGGAAATGGCGTGTCGATACCCACGTCGAGACCTTCCATGGCTGAGTGGAGAGGCCGAATGGATGAATAAACTTTTCACTCTTTTGGATGCGCCGAAATGGACGTGTATATCCACCTTTTGATTTCAATTGAGAAAAAAAAACAAAACTAGACTATCTCAATAATTTTTACAGAAATTAACTGATTTCTCAACGTTTTAAAGTTGAGTAGGTAAAGTTAAGTAAATTGCTTGTATCTTTACAAGCTTGGTCTAATGAAGTTTTCGTAAATTATTACATGCGTTTAAAAAAAAATCATTCCTTAATAAATACATTATGTAGCCGGGTATTTATCACGTAAATTACCTTTTTATTTAGCCAGACGTTTCGACTAGATTGTACCAGCCAGACAATTTTTCCTTTAAATCTATTCCACTCATTATCAGCTAGAAATATTAGATAAATACATATTATTATTATGAGTATAATCTGTCATCTGCTTTGTCAAGGATCCCGTCGAGACACAATTGATTTTCTATTGTGTCTGGAATCCCCACAGACTAGTCTGTGGTTAATAAATAACGAGATTAATAAGTATCTATGGTTCCATGAAATACTCATACAATAGAAATTGTGTGGTTCAAGTGCATCTCGTTGGCTTGTTCCGCGAAGTCGATAGCGCAATGCAGATGCCAGTAATGCCTTTTTAGTCGGCTTCAGGTCAGATATTCACGAAAACTCACGATATTTCACGTGAAAAGGTATTTTCACCAAAGTTAACCAAATGGGATAAACAGATCCAGGCTTTCTAAGTTATTTTTTTTTAATGCTGGTTATTTCACACACTACATGATAGTCCCAAGCTAAGCAGAGCTTGTGTTATGGGAACTACATGACTGATATACTAGTTATATACATATTTTTTTTGTAAATACGTACATAATATACCTACATAGAAAACACCCACACCCGAGACAAACATTTGCAGATTATACAAACATTTGTCCCGTGGCGAGGATCGAACCCGCAACGTCCTGCGTTACAGGCGGGCCTTCACCCACTGCGCCACAGAGGTCGTCATCAGTTATACCATAGAACCAGATTTTATTTCATGTAACCGTTCATTAACAAATTTTAATCCTGTTATTCAGAAAATGCTGAACTTTATGTGAAAATAGCAGACTTAATAAACGCAGTTCTGTCCAAAGTCCTTACAAATATCATTTTATAAACAATTTTTTCAACTCCTTACCTAATTTTCATTAAAAATCTGGTCGGACTTTTACGCAGTCGGGTGAAAACATACAGTGATAAAATCATAAAGGCTACTACTGCTTTAATAACAATGCATGAATTAATGACGAAATGCTCGAAACTCTGTAACCAACTTTGTTGTCCAACATCATCTAATAGTTTCAATTACATAATTTCCCATCCCTGACCCATTATTGTGCTCGCCAACTCATAATGCTATTTCGAACACTAACAAGTTTATAAAATAACTTTTCGCTTCATATAAAGTAGTTTCGTATTCAGGACACGCAGGTAACTATAATAGGTACTTTGTTTTAAATATGTATTAAATTTTGTCAAGAACGAGGAAAATAGGACAAGGCCTTGAAAACTTTGGTAAATAGGTCAACCGTCATTATTGTTGGATCTTGTAGGGACCTTATTTATCGAAATCGTTGCGCCGTTTCTACCAACCTCACATACACATTTATTTACACATAAAAACATGTATGTATAAGTACCTCAAAATATTATTTGACTGAGTTGGTACCGCTCTACCTTCTGTGCTAAAAGTCATGGGTTCTATTTCCACCAAGGTCAAACGTTTGTGTTTGAGTTAGAAAGTATTATAAGTAAAGATGGCGCTTCACGCCCGAGATCGAGACAGGAGACCGAGATCAGCGGGCTGATTGTCTCAAACCTCAAATTGGTCTCAAATTGTCAAAATGATCGCGAAGGTATCTTTTGTCTCGTTGAGATGAGAGTGACGGGGCTACTTGCGTGGTCACTGAACTGTCATATTTGACAGTTTGAGACCGATTTTGGTCGCTATCAAGGATAGACAATCAGGGGGCAGAGACCGAGACAGGAGACCATTGTCATATAAACTGACGGTTCTCTGTCTTGTGTCACTTTGGCACGCCCCTACGACAGGCTTTGCCTGTCTCTAGTCTTGGTCTCCTATCTCAGTCTGAGGCGCTAACCACCACCTTAAGTATTTATAATTGTATGTACAGATAGATTACGAGTATATCAGTTAAGTATCTGTTTCCATTAGTACTAGTTTTTACTCAGTACTGTCCTCTGCAGTCGGGCACAAAAATGAACAACCTTCGAATCTCACAGGTACGAAAGCATTAAAGTTCTAAGCTATCCATCTATCAAGTTGAACTCGGATATTCCACTGAACCTGGGTATTCCCCTGAACCCGGATCATTTGTTCACAGCTTATTCCCACCTCATGGAAAGGAACCGTTCGTGTGGAAAATAAAAATATGAGAACTCTTTTGTACACAACGTGACGGGAACTTTGCGAACTCGTAAAGCCTTTTTGACTGAAGAATATTTCTTTTTCTGCTTACTCGAGAACAAATCTGATGTTTTGCTTAGATATGTGAAACTTTCGCGCGATGCTTTGATAGAGGTAGAAATGAAACTTTTGAATGCACTTTAACTCTTACACTCAAAATAATTAATTAACTGAATTCACTACAGCAAAGAAATCATCATTATCATCAGCCATTGCTGAACATAGGCCTCCCCTAATGAGCGCCTTCGCGACGTCTTCAGCTTGACGCAACCAACTTGTGCCGGCAGCCTTTCGCAGATCGTCACTCCATCTGGCAGGAGGACACTAAGTTTGCTGAGTCGTGGTCTTCACTCGGGAACTCGTTTACCCCAGAGGTTTTCAGCGCAAAGAAATAATAATGTGAAAGGTTTCTAACTTGGTGGTAGCGTGTAAGATAAGTCCTATATAAGACAAGTACAGAAATGTTGGTCGTCCGGCAGCAAGATGGGCAGACGACATTGATAAAGTCGCGGGCAAACGATGGATTGGACTGGCGCGAATCGTGGTGGATGGCACACACTAAGGGAGGTAGGGTCAAAAATCAAAATTCAAATATCATTTATTCAGTAAGACCGCTATGACCACTTTGAATCGTCTTTGAACATAAGTTACTAGACTCGTATAAAAAAAATGTTCACAGCACATATAAATATTTTTCTCAATACATCGATATTACACTCATATCTCGGTCAGATCTCTTCTCTTCTCTTCTCTGTGAAGGCCACGTTAAACAGAATGAAAACATTTTTTTATTTATGAATAAATTTTCTTTTTTCGTAACTCTGCGCCTCTATAAAAAGCGTGAAATTACTTTACTTACCCCATGGTGTCTCCCTTTGTGATTTTTTAGTGAAGCGCAAAATTCAATGCTGTGATTGCAAACGTTTCAGATCTTGAATTGTTTTTATTCCTTCGTCACTTCTTGAGGATAAAATAAATAAAATGTTTAAAAGAAACAATTTTATGCTAAAAGAAGAATTATTCAGGGAAAGCTGACACAAGTTGAGAATAAAAGAAAGTGTTTGGAGCAAAAAAAGGTCTTAAAAAATTGAATTTAGCTGAAGTAAAAAGAAACAACGAAAACATGCATGAAATCCATTCGTATAGCTGAAAGAAACAATTTCAAAGCTGACAATCCGAATTGCACAGCAGTGAACGAAATTACTTGCAATTAATTGGACAAGCTATTTTATTGCGATTGATTCGTCGAATTTATACATTCAATTTTCACTTTCCAAAACTAAGTGGATACATTTTTGTTTAAATCGCTTTAAAGCACTCTTAGTTTAGAATTGGTACGAATTTGTTCTGCCGCGACCGAAATGGTAACAAATGAAAGCATTTCCTGCGACTGTCGACCTAGGAATGTACTTTATGAGTTCGGTTTGTTTCAATAAATCGAAATTTCTAGAACCGAAAACTCTTGAGAGAAGACAACAGATGACGGATCCAAATTGGACGAATAAAAATAGTTCCTACTCTAAGAAATTGCATATTTCTTGAATTTTTTTATCTAGATACTAGCTGTTACCCGCGACTTCGTACGCGTTCGGGTAATTTTTGACCAAGTTCCAAAAAAAGGGGAAGTTATCGAGTCGGCAAGTCCTTTAAAAATAGGTTCTATTAAAGAAATTTACCGTAGACCACGTTTCAGGTCATTTTTTTCAGGGGCAAGTATCACCAAGCTACTGGAGGAGCTCACCCTGGAGCAAGCCACATAAAATTGCACGTGTGAATAACAATCCTGTCTTAAATCTATTCCAGCTAGCTTTTAAGTCTGGCCCTGAGCCTATGGAAGCGAAGCATCGAGCTATTTTTAGACAAATGCAACATGTGACGCTTGATTTTGCTAACGGTGCTCTAAGAAAAAGCTGGGTGCTTGTCGGTTCCTAACAGTAAATTACTTTGCTCGCAAAATACTCATGAAGGTAATAAGCGAGCGAAGCGAGCCTCGACTTAAGCGAGCGAAGCGAGCTTGTCCCGCTCGCAAAGCGAGCGGAATTTTTTTAGACAAATGCAACATGCCATGTGTCACTTTATTTTGTTAACGGTGCTCTAAGAAAAAGCTGGGTGCTTATCGGTTCTTAATAGTAAATTACTTTGCTCGCAAAATACTCATGAAGCTAATATGCGAGAGAAGCGAGCTTCCTCTGCTCGCGAAGTGAGCGGAAATTTTTAGAGCAACATGACATGTGTCACTTGATTTTGCTAACGGTGCTCTAAGAAAAAGAGGGATGGTTGTCAGTTCCTAACAGTAAATTACTCGTGAAGGTAATATGCGAGCGAAGCGAGCTCCGACGTAAGCGAGCGAAGCGAGCTCGCGAAGCGAGCGGAAATTTTTTAGACAAATGGAACATGACATTTGTCACTTGATTTTGTTAACGGTGCTCTAAGAAAAAGATGGGTGCTTATCGGTGTTTAACAGTCAATTACTTTTGTCTCGCAAAATACTCATGAAGCTAATATGCGAGCGAAGCGAGCACCGACCTAAGCGAGCGAAGCGAGCTTTCCCTGCTCGCGAAGCGAGCGGTAATTTTTTAGAGCAACATGACAATGTGTCACTTGATTTTGCTAACGGTGCTCTAAGAAAAAGATGGGTGCTTATCGGTTCTTAACAGTAAATTACTGTGCTCGCAAAATACTCATGAAGCTAATATGCGAGCGGAAATTTTTAGAGCAACATGACATGTGTCACTTGATTTTGCTAACGGTGCTCTAAGAAAAAGAGGGATGGTTGTCAGTTCCTAACAGTAAATTACTCGTGCAGGTAATATGCGAGCGAAGCGTGCCCCGATGTAAGCGAGCGAATCGAGCTTCCCCAGCTCGCGAAGCGAGCGGAAATTTTTTAGACAAATGGAACATGACATTTGTCACTTGATTTTGTTAACTGTGCTCTAAGAAAAAGATGGGTGCTTATCGGTGTTTAACAGTCAATTACTTTTGTCTCGCAAAATACTCATGAAGCTAATATGCGAGCGAAGCGAGCACCGACCCAAGCGAGCGAAGCGAGCTTCCCCTGCTCGCGAAGCGAGTGGAAATTTTTTAGAGCAACATGACAATGTGTCACTTGATTTTGCTAACGGTGCTCTAGGAAAAAGAGGGATGGTTGTCAGTTCCTAACAGTAAATTACTCGTGAAGGTAATATGCGAGCGAAGCGAGCCCCGACCTAAGCGAGCGAAGCGAGCTTCCCCAGCTTGCGAAGGGAGTGGA
The DNA here is from genome assembly GCA_958496255.1 of Camptogramma bilineatum. Classification (NCBI taxonomy): domain Eukaryota; kingdom Metazoa; phylum Arthropoda; class Insecta; order Lepidoptera; family Geometridae; genus Camptogramma; species Camptogramma bilineatum. The sequence continues at coordinate 4,322,089 of OY292460.1, forward strand.
AACTTTTTAGACAAATGCAACATGTGATGGGTACTTGATTTTGCTAACGGTGCTCTAAGAAACAGCTGGGTGCTTTGTCGGTTCTTATTCTGTTGTCAGGCATAATTCACTTTTCTCGCAATATATTTATTATTATTGGTAGGATTATGAAGCTAATATGCAAGCGAAGTCAGCTTCAAGCCAAGCGAGTGAAGCTAGCTTCGATTTAAACAAACGAAGCGTGCTTCCTCATTTCGAAATCCAATTTTTTTCATGTTAAATGCTTGATGATACGATTTTTCATTCAACCATTTGTAACCATTTTCTTCCCGGTAGGGGTAAAATTTTCTAAAGTCCTTTCTTAGGGATGTTTTTTACCTTTTTATAAGTACACATACAAAGTTTGAAGCAAATCGAACCACGTTAAGAAGTTCCATTACCAACTTGAACACCCTCTGGCACTCCTTCTGAAGGATAATTTTGAATTTTTTTCTATAGATATTTTTATTTGTGCTGAAATATATTTGTGCAAAGTTTCAAGCAAATTAAACTACCCGTTAAAAAGTTCCCATAGAAACTTTAACATTCCTTTCACCCCGTTTTGAGGGTAGGTAGTTTTAAATATATTTTTTCATAAACTTTTTTAAATGTTTTGAAGAACATAACTGCTAAGTTTCAACTTTCTTTGTTCAAAGAATAAGATTTTTCATACAAACATTTTTAGCCCTTTTCATCCCCTTAGAGGTCGAATTTTCAAAATTCCTTTCTTAGTGCACCTCTACACCATAAGAGGAACGCACCCTGAAAATTTCATGCTTCTAGGACTTATAGTTTAGGCTGTGCGTTGATATGTCAGTCAGTAACGAAAGCCTTTTAATTGTTATAAACATTAACAATATTGTTAAATTTCGGTCATGATTTAAAATGACTTCATCTTATCTCTCAATATTAATTACTAATAAAGTATTTATTATCAAAATACAAATAGATAGTGCGAATTTAGTATGTTTGTATGTAGAAATTAATCTCCAGAACCACTTGAAAAACCTATTTGAAAATATAATAATGTTAGCATATAAGATATACTTATAATATGTTAGTCTGTAAGATGAAACCACGAATTATTTTGTGCGCTTATAAGAAACTAGCTGTTACCCGCGACTTCGTACGCGTTCGGGTAATTTTTGACCAAGTTCCAAAAAAAGGGGAAGTTATCGAGTCGGCAAGTCCTTTAAAAATAGGTTCTATTAAAGAAATTTACCGTAGACCACGTTTCAGGTCATTTTTTTCAGGGGCAAGTATCACCAAGCTACTGGAGGAGCTCACCCTGGAGCAAGCCACATAAAATTGCACGTGTGAATAACAATCCTGTCTTAAATCTATTCCAGCTAGCTTTTAAGTCTGGCCCTGAGCCTATGGAAGCGAAGCATCGAGCTATTTTTAGACAAATGCAACATGTGACGCTTGATTTTGCTAACGGTGCTCTAAGAAAAAGCTGGGTGCTTGTCGGTTCCTAACAGTAAATTACTTTGCTCGCAAAATACTCATGAAGGTAATAAGCGAGCGAAGCGAGCCTCGACTTAAGCGAGCGAAGCGAGCTTGTCCCGCTCGCAAAGCGAGCGGAATTTTTTTAGACAAATGCAACATGCCATGTGTCACTTTATTTTGTTAACGGTGCTCTAAGAAAAAGCTGGGTGCTTATCGGTTCTTAATAGTAAATTACTTTGCTCGCAAAATACTCATGAAGCTAATATGCGAGAGAAGCGAGCTTCCTCTGCTCGCGAAGTGAGCGGAAATTTTTAGAGCAACATGACATGTGTCACTTGATTTTGCTAACGGTGCTCTAAGAAAAAGAGGGATGGTTGTCAGTTCCTAACAGTAAATTACTCGTGAAGGTAATATGCGAGCGAAGCGAGCTCCGACGTAAGCGAGCGAAGCGAGCTCGCGAAGCGAGCGGAAATTTTTTAGACAAATGGAACATGACATTTGTCACTTGATTTTGTTAACGGTGCTCTAAGAAAAAGATGGGTGCTTATCGGTGTTTAACAGTCAATTACTTTTGTCTCGCAAAATACTCATGAAGCTAATATGCGAGCGAAGCGAGCACCGACCTAAGCGAGCGAAGCGAGCTTTCCCTGCTCGCGAAGCGAGCGGTAATTTTTTAGAGCAACATGACAATGTGTCACTTGATTTTGCTAACGGTGCTCTAAGAAAAAGATGGGTGCTTATCGGTTCTTAACAGTAAATTACTGTGCTCGCAAAATACTCATGAAGCTAATATGCGAGCGGAAATTTTTAGAGCAACATGACATGTGTCACTTGATTTTGCTAACGGTGCTCTAAGAAAAAGAGGGATGGTTGTCAGTTCCTAACAGTAAATTACTCGTGCAGGTAATATGCGAGCGAAGCGTGCCCCGATGTAAGCGAGCGAATCGAGCTTCCCCAGCTCGCGAAGCGAGCGGAAATTTTTTAGACAAATGGAACATGACATTTGTCACTTGATTTTGTTAACTGTGCTCTAAGAAAAAGATGGGTGCTTATCGGTGTTTAACAGTCAATTACTTTTGTCTCGCAAAATACTCATGAAGCTAATATGCGAGCGAAGCGAGCACCGACCCAAGCGAGCGAAGCGAGCTTCCCCTGCTCGCGAAGCGAGTGGAAATTTTTTAGAGCAACATGACAATGTGTCACTTGATTTTGCTAACGGTGCTCTAGGAAAAAGAGGGATGGTTGTCAGTTCCTAACAGTAAATTACTCGTGAAGGTAATATGCGAGCGAAGCGAGCCCCGACCTAAGCGAGCGAAGCGAGCTTCCCCAGCTTGCGAAGGGAGTGGAAACTTTTTAGACAAATGCAACATGTGATGGGTACTTGATTTTGCTAACGGTGCTCTAAGAAACAGCTGGGTGCTTTGTCGGTTCTTATTCTGTTGTCAGGCATAATTCACTTTTCTCGCAATATATTTATTATTATTGGTAGGATTATGAAGCTAATATGCAAGCGAAGTCAGCTTCAAGCCAAGCGAGTGAAGCTAGCTTCGATTTAAACAAACGAAGCGTGCTTCCTCATTTCGAAATCCAATTTTTTTCATGTTAAATGCTTGATGATACGATTTTTCATTCAACCATTTGTAACCATTTTCTTCCCGGTAGGGGTAAAATTTTCTAAAGTCCTTTCTTAGGGATGTTTTTTACCTTTTTATAAGTACACATACAAAGTTTGAAGCAAATCGAACCACGTTAAGAAGTTCCATTACCAACTTGAACACCCTCTGGCACTCCTTCTGAAGGATAATTTTGAATTTTTTTCTATAGATATTTTTATTTGTGCTGAAATATATTTGTGCAAAGTTTCAAGCAAATTAAACTACCCGTTAAAAAGTTCCCATAGAAACTTTAACATTCCTTTCACCCCGTTTTGAGGGTAGGTAGTTTTAAATATATTTTTTCATAAACTTTTTTAAATGTTTTGAAGAACATAACTGCTAAGTTTCAACTTTCTTTGTTCAAAGAATAAGATTTTTCATACAAACATTTTTAGCCCTTTTCATCCCCTTAGAGGTCGAATTTTCAAAATTCCTTTCTTAGTGCACCTCTACACCATAAGAGGAACGCACCCTGAAAATTTCATGCTTCTAGGACTTATAGTTTAGGCTGTGCGTTGATATGTCAGTCAGTAACGAAAGCCTTTTATATATTCTGATTATTGGTAGGATTATGAAGCTAATATGCAAGCGAAGTCAGCTTCAAGCCAAGCGAGTGAAGCTAGCTTCGATTTAAACAAACGAAGCGTGCTTCCTCATTTCGAAATCCAATTTTTTTCATGTTAAATGCTTGATGATACGATTTTTCATTCAACCATTTGTAACCATTTTCTTCCCGGTAGGGGTAAAATTTTCTAAAGTCCTTTCTTAGGGATGTTTTTTACCTTTTTATAAGTACACATACAAAGTTTGAAGCAAATCGAACCACGTTAAGAAGTTCCATTACCAACTTGAACACCCTCTGGCACTCCTTCTGAAGGATAATTTTGAATTTTTTTCTAAAGATATTTTTATTTGTGCTGAAATATATTTGTGCAAAGTTTCAAGCAAATTAAACTACCCGTTAAAAAGTTCCCATAGAAACTTTAACATTCCTTTCACCCCGTTTTGAGGGTAGGTAGTTTTAAATATATTTTTTCATAAACTTTTTTAAATGTTTTGAAGAACATAACTGCTAAGTTTCAACTTTCTTTGTTCAAAGAATAAGATTTTTCATACAAACATTTTTAGCCCTTTTCATCCCCTTAGAGGTCGAATTTTCAAAATTCCTTTCTTAGTGCACCTCTACACCATAAGAGGAACGCACCCTGAAAATTTCATGCTTCTAGGACTTATAGTTTAGGCTGTGCGTTGATATGTCAGTCAGTAACGAAAGCCTTTTATATATTCTGATTATTGGTAGGATTATGAAGCTAATATGCAAGCGAAGTCAGCTTCAAGCCAAGCGAGTGAAGCTAGCTTCGATTTAAACAAACGAAGCGTGCTTCCTCATTTCGAAATCCAATTTTTTTCATGTTAAATGCTTGATGATACGATTTTTCATTCAACCATTTGTAACCATTTTCTTCCCGGTAGGGGTAAAATTTTCTAAAGTCCTTTCTTAGGGATGTTTTTTACCTTTTTATAAGTACACATACAAAGTTTGAAGCAAATCGAACCACGTTAAGAAGTTCCATTACCAACTTGAACACCCTCTGGCACTCCTTCTGAAGGATAATTTTGAATTTTTTTCTAAAGATATTTTTATTTGTGCTGAAATATATTTGTGCAAAGTTTCAAGCAAATTAAACTACCCGTTAAAAAGTTCCCATAGAAACTTTAACATTCCTTTCACCCCGTTTTGAGGGTAGGTAGTTTTAAATATATTTTTTCATAAACTTTTTTAAATGTTTTGAAGAACATAACTGCTAAGTTTCAACTTTCTTTGTTCAAAGAATAAGATTTTTCATACAAACATTTTTAGCCCTTTTCATCCCCTTAGAGGTCGAATTTTCAAAATTCCTTTCTTAGTGCACCTCTACACCATAAGAGGAACGCACCCTGAAAATTTCATGCTTCTAGGACTTATAGTTTAGGCTGTGCGTTGATATGTCAGTCAGTAACGAAAGCCTTTTATATATTCTGATTTGGGGAGCAAACGTCTTCCTATAATTAGAATTAGAATTAGAAGTAGGTTTCCTCACCTAAACAAAATATATTTAATATTTAACTGACCAAAAATCCAAAAGTGAGTTTTCTTTTTTCTTTTTCATTGATATTTTAATATAAAAAGAATACAATATTACACAAAGGCTAAAATATTCACTTTTAAAGGTGCTCAAAGAATATAATGAAGTTGCATAATTTCGTCCTCTCTTTACTTAGTAATGAATAACTTAAGCAAAACATCCGGAGGTTTGGCGAAAGTTGTGGGTAGATAAAAGTTGACAAATAATAATTATGGTTCCGTGGTTTCTTTCGAATTTTTGAGATTAATTAGTTTCTTCAAACTTTTGGAGGAAAGGCGTGTTTCAGATATTATAAGATAACGCCTTACAGTTACTTAAATTGTCTTGATTTGTAAATATTTTGCTATCTCATCTCAGCATAGTACCTAGAAGCCTACATAAGAGACAAAATAAAAATAAGCCTAGCTTTTCTATGTTTTTATTCAAAAATAAAAAGTACATTAATACTAGCAGAATACACAGATTCAGTTAAAAATTGGTACTGAATATAACTATTTTAATATTTAAAAGTAAATGGATACCTGAAAATCGGTCCACATAACGGAAATGGCGTGTCGATACCCACGTCGAGACCTTCCATGGCTGAGTGGAGAGGCCGAATGGATGAATAAACTTTTCACTCTTTTGGATGCGCCGAAATGGACGTGTATATCCACCTTTTGATTTCAATTGAGAAAAAAAAACAAAACTAGACTATCTCAATAATTTTTACAGAAATTAACTGATTTCTCAACGTTTTAAAGTTGAGTAGGTAAAGTTAAGTAAATTGCTTGTATCTTTACAAGCTTGGTCTAATGAAGTTTTCGTAAATTATTACATGCGTTTAAAAAAAAATCATTCCTTAATAAATACATTATGTAGCCGGGTATTTATCACGTAAATTACCTTTTTATTTAGCCAGACGTTTCGACTAGATTGTACCAGCCAGACAATTTTTCCTTTAAATCTATTCCACTCATTATCAGCTAGAAATATTAGATAAATACATATTATTATTATGAGTATAATCTGTCATCTGCTTTGTCAAGGATCCCGTCGAGACACAATTGATTTTCTATTGTGTCTGGAATCCCCACAGACTAGTCTGTGGTTAATAAATAACGAGATTAATAAGTATCTATGGTTCCATGAAATACTCATACAATAGAAATTGTGTGGTTCAAGTGCATCTCGTTGGCTTGTTCCGCGAAGTCGATAGCGCAATGCAGATGCCAGTAATGCCTTTTTAGTCGGCTTCAGGTCAGATATTCACGAAAACTCACGATATTTCACGTGAAAAGGTATTTTCACCAAAGTTAACCAAATGGGATAAACAGATCCAGGCTTTCTAAGTTATTTTTTTTTAATGCTGGTTATTTCACACACTACATGATAGTCCCAAGCTAAGCAGAGCTTGTGTTATGGGAACTACATGACTGATATACTAGTTATATACATATTTTTTTTGTAAATACGTACATAATATACCTACATAGAAAACACCCACACCCGAGACAAACATTTGCAGATTATACAAACATTTGTCCCGTGGCGAGGATCGAACCCGCAACGTCCTGCGTTACAGGCGGGCCTTCACCCACTGCGCCACAGAGGTCGTCATCAGTTATACCATAGAACCAGATTTTATTTCATGTAACCGTTCATTAACAAATTTTAATCCTGTTATTCAGAAAATGCTGAACTTTATGTGAAAATAGCAGACTTAATAAACGCAGTTCTGTCCAAAGTCCTTACAAATATCATTTTATAAACAATTTTTTCAACTCCTTACCTAATTTTCATTAAAAATCTGGTCGGACTTTTACGCAGTCGGGTGAAAACATACAGTGATAAAATCATAAAGGCTACTACTGCTTTAATAACAATGCATGAATTAATGACGAAATGCTCGAAACTCTGTAACCAACTTTGTTGTCCAACATCATCTAATAGTTTCAATTACATAATTTCCCATCCCTGACCCATTATTGTGCTCGCCAACTCATAATGCTATTTCGAACACTAACAAGTTTATAAAATAACTTTTCGCTTCATATAAAGTAGTTTCGTATTCAGGACACGCAGGTAACTATAATAGGTACTTTGTTTTAAATATGTATTAAATTTTGTCAAGAACGAGGAAAATAGGACAAGGCCTTGAAAACTTTGGTAAATAGGTCAACCGTCATTATTGTTGGATCTTGTAGGGACCTTATTTATCGAAATCGTTGCGCCGTTTCTACCAACCTCACATACACATTTATTTACACATAAAAACATGTATGTATAAGTACCTCAAAATATTATTTGACTGAGTTGGTACCGCTCTACCTTCTGTGCTAAAAGTCATGGGTTCTATTTCCACCAAGGTCAAACGTTTGTGTTTGAGTTAGAAAGTATTATAAGTAAAGATGGCGCTTCACGCCCGAGATCGAGACAGGAGACCGAGATCAGCGGGCTGATTGTCTCAAACCTCAAATTGGTCTCAAATTGTCAAAATGATCGCGAAGGTATCTTTTGTCTCGTTGAGATGAGAGTGACGGGGCTACTTGCGTGGTCACTGAACTGTCATATTTGACAGTTTGAGACCGATTTTGGTCGCTATCAAGGATAGACAATCAGGGGGCAGAGACCGAGACAGGAGACCATTGTCATATAAACTGACGGTTCTCTGTCTTGTGTCACTTTGGCACGCCCCTACGACAGGCTTTGCCTGTCTCTAGTCTTGGTCTCCTATCTCAGTCTGAGGCGCTAACCACCACCTTAAGTATTTATAATTGTATGTACAGATAGATTACGAGTATATCAGTTAAGTATCTGTTTCCATTAGTACTAGTTTTTACTCAGTACTGTCCTCTGCAGTCGGGCACAAAAATGAACAACCTTCGAATCTCACAGGTACGAAAGCATTAAAGTTCTAAGCTATCCATCTATCAAGTTGAACTCGGATATTCCACTGAACCTGGGTATTCCCCTGAACCCGGATCATTTGTTCACAGCTTATTCCCACCTCATGGAAAGGAACCGTTCGTGTGGAAAATAAAAATATGAGAACTCTTTTGTACACAACGTGACGGGAACTTTGCGAACTCGTAAAGCCTTTTTGACTGAAGAATATTTCTTTTTCTGCTTACTCGAGAACAAATCTGATGTTTTGCTTAGATATGTGAAACTTTCGCGCGATGCTTTGATAGAGGTAGAAATGAAACTTTTGAATGCACTTTAACTCTTACACTCAAAATAATTAATTAACTGAATTCACTACAGCAAAGAAATCATCATTATCATCAGCCATTGCTGAACATAGGCCTCCCCTAATGAGCGCCTTCGCGACGTCTTCAGCTTGACGCAACCAACTTGTGCCGGCAGCCTTTCGCAGATCGTCACTCCATCTGGCAGGAGGACACTAAGTTTGCTGAGTCGTGGTCTTCACTCGGGAACTCGTTTACCCCAGAGGTTTTCAGCGCAAAGAAATAATAATGTGAAAGGTTTCTAACTTGGTGGTAGCGTGTAAGATAAGTCCTATATAAGACAAGTACAGAAATGTTGGTCGTCCGGCAGCAAGATGGGCAGACGACATTGATAAAGTCGCGGGCAAACGATGGATTGGACTGGCGCGAATCGTGGTGGATGGCACACACTAAGGGAGGTAGGGTCAAAAATCAAAATTCAAATATCATTTATTCAGTAAGACCGCTATGACCACTTTGAATCGTCTTTGAACATAAGTTACTAGACTCGTATAAAAAAAATGTTCACAGCACATATAAATATTTTTCTCAATACATCGATATTACACTCATATCTCGGTCAGATCTCTTCTCTTCTCTTCTCTGTGAAGGCCACGTTAAACAGAATGAAAACATTTTTTTATTTATGAATAAATTTTCTTTTTTCGTAACTCTGCGCCTCTATAAAAAGCGTGAAATTACTTTACTTACCCCATGGTGTCTCCCTTTGTGATTTTTTAGTGAAGCGCAAAATTCAATGCTGTGATTGCAAACGTTTCAGATCTTGAATTGTTTTTATTCCTTCGTCACTTCTTGAGGATAAAATAAATAAAATGTTTAAAAGAAACAATTTTATGCTAAAAGAAGAATTATTCAGGGAAAGCTGACACAAGTTGAGAATAAAAGAAAGTGTTTGGAGCAAAAAAAGGTCTTAAAAAATTGAATTTAGCTGAAGTAAAAAGAAACAACGAAAACATGCATGAAATCCATTCGTATAGCTGAAAGAAACAATTTCAAAGCTGACAATCCGAATTGCACAGCAGTGAACGAAATTACTTGCAATTAATTGGACAAGCTATTTTATTGCGATTGATTCGTCGAATTTATACATTCAATTTTCACTTTCCAAAACTAAGTGGATACATTTTTGTTTAAATCGCTTTAAAGCACTCTTAGTTTAGAATTGGTACGAATTTGTTCTGCCGCGACCGAAATGGTAACAAATGAAAGCATTTCCTGCGACTGTCGACCTAGGAATGTACTTTATGAGTTCGGTTTGTTTCAATAAATCGAAATTTCTAGAACCGAAAACTCTTGAGAGAAGACAACAGATGACGGATCCAAATTGGACGAATAAAAATAGTTCCTACTCTAAGAAATTGCATATTTCTTGAATTTTTTTATCTAGATACTAGCTGTTACCCGCGACTTCGTACGCGTTCGGGTAATTTTTGACCAAGTTCCAAAAAAAGGGGAAGTTATCGAGTCGGCAAGTCCTTTAAAAATAGGTTCTATTAAAGAAATTTACCGTAGACCACGTTTCAGGTCATTTTTTTCAGGGGCAAGTATCACCAAGCTACTGGAGGAGCTCACCCTGGAGCAAGCCACATAAAATTGCACGTGTGAATAACAATCCTGTCTTAAATCTATTCCAGCTAGCTTTTAAGTCTGGCCCTGAGCCTATGGAAGCGAAGCATCGAGCTATTTTTAGACAAATGCAACATGTGACGCTTGATTTTGCTAACGGTGCTCTAAGAAAAAGCTGGGTGCTTGTCGGTTCCTAACAGTAAATTACTTTGCTCGCAAAATACTCATGAAGGTAATAAGCGAGCGAAGCGAGCCTCGACTTAAGCGAGCGAAGCGAGCTTGTCCCGCTCGCAAAGCGAGCGGAATTTTTTTAGACAAATGCAACATGCCATGTGTCACTTTATTTTGTTAACGGTGCTCTAAGAAAAAGCTGGGTGCTTATCGGTTCTTAATAGTAAATTACTTTGCTCGCAAAATACTCATGAAGCTAATATGCGAGAGAAGCGAGCTTCCTCTGCTCGCGAAGTGAGCGGAAATTTTTAGAGCAACATGACATGTGTCACTTGATTTTGCTAACGGTGCTCTAAGAAAAAGAGGGATGGTTGTCAGTTCCTAACAGTAAATTACTCGTGAAGGTAATATGCGAGCGAAGCGAGCTCCGACGTAAGCGAGCGAAGCGAGCTCGCGAAGCGAGCGGAAATTTTTTAGACAAATGGAACATGACATTTGTCACTTGATTTTGTTAACGGTGCTCTAAGAAAAAGATGGGTGCTTATCGGTGTTTAACAGTCAATTACTTTTGTCTCGCAAAATACTCATGAAGCTAATATGCGAGCGAAGCGAGCACCGACCTAAGCGAGCGAAGCGAGCTTTCCCTGCTCGCGAAGCGAGCGGTAATTTTTTAGAGCAACATGACAATGTGTCACTTGATTTTGCTAACGGTGCTCTAAGAAAAAGATGGGTGCTTATCGGTTCTTAACAGTAAATTACTGTGCTCGCAAAATACTCATGAAGCTAATATGCGAGCGGAAATTTTTAGAGCAACATGACATGTGTCACTTGATTTTGCTAACGGTGCTCTAAGAAAAAGAGGGATGGTTGTCAGTTCCTAACAGTAAATTACTCGTGCAGGTAATATGCGAGCGAAGCGTGCCCCGATGTAAGCGAGCGAATCGAGCTTCCCCAGCTCGCGAAGCGAGCGGAAATTTTTTAGACAAATGGAACATGACATTTGTCACTTGATTTTGTTAACTGTGCTCTAAGAAAAAGATGGGTGCTTATCGGTGTTTAACAGTCAATTACTTTTGTCTCGCAAAATACTCATGAAGCTAATATGCGAGCGAAGCGAGCACCGACCCAAGCGAGCGAAGCGAGCTTCCCCTGCTCGCGAAGCGAGTGGAAATTTTTTAGAGCAACATGACAATGTGTCACTTGATTTTGCTAACGGTGCTCTAGGAAAAAGAGGGATGGTTGTCAGTTCCTAACAGTAAATTACTCGTGAAGGTAATATGCGAGCGAAGCGAGCCCCGACCTAAGCGAGCGAAGCGAGCTTCCCCAGCTTGCGAAGGGAGTGGAAACTTTTTAGACAAATGCAACATGTGATGGGTACTTGATTTTGCTAACGGTGCTCTAAGAAACAGCTGGGTGCTTTGTCGGTTCTTATTCTGTTGTCAGGCATAATTCACTTTTCTCGCAATATATTTATTATTATTGGTAGGATTATGAAGCTAATATGCAAGCGAAGTCAGCTTCAAGCCAAGCGAGTGAAGCTAGCTTCGATTTAAACAAACGAAGCGTGCTTCCTCATTTCGAAATCCAATTTTTTTCATGTTAAATGCTTGATGATACGATTTTTCATTCAACCATTTGTAACCATTTTCTTCCCGGTAGGGGTAAAATTTTCTAAAGTCCTTTCTTAGGGATGTTTTTTACCTTTTTATAAGTACACATACAAAGTTTGAAGCAAATCGAACCACGTTAAGAAGTTCCATTACCAACTTGAACACCCTCTGGCACTCCTTCTGAAGGATAATTTTGAATTTTTTTCTATAGATATTTTTATTTGTGCTGAAATATATTTGTGCAAAGTTTCAAGCAAATTAAACTACCCGTTAAAAAGTTCCCATAGAAACTTTAACATTCCTTTCACCCCGTTTTGAGGGTAGGTAGTTTTAAATATATTTTTTCATAAACTTTTTTAAATGTTTTGAAGAACATAACTGCTAAGTTTCAACTTTCTTTGTTCAAAGAATAAGATTTTTCATACAAACATTTTTAGCCCTTTTCATCCCCTTAGAGGTCGAATTTTCAAAATTCCTTTCTTAGTGCACCTCTACACCATAAGAGGAACGCACCCTGAAAATTTCATGCTTCTAGGACTTATAGTTTAGGCTGTGCGTTGATATGTCAGTCAGTAACGAAAGCCTTTTATATATTCTGATTATTGGTAGGATTATGAAGCTAATATGCAAGCGAAGTCAGCTTCAAGCCAAGCGAGTGAAGCTAGCTTCGATTTAAACAAACGAAGCGTGCTTCCTCATTTCGAAATCCAATTTTTTTCATGTTAAATGCTTGATGATACGATTTTTCATTCAACCATTTGTAACCATTTTCTTCCCGGTAGGGGTAAAATTTTCTAAAGTCCTTTCTTAGGGATGTTTTTTACCTTTTTATAAGTACACATACAAAGTTTGAAGCAAATCGAACCACGTTAAGAAGTTCCATTACCAACTTGAACACCCTCTGGCACTCCTTCTGAAGGATAATTTTGAATTTTTTTCTAAAGATATTTTTATTTGTGCTGAAATATATTTGTGCAAAGTTTCAAGCAAATTAAACTACCCGTTAAAAAGTTCCCATAGAAACTTTAACATTCCTTTCACCCCGTTTTGAGGGTAGGTAGTTTTAAATATATTTTTTCATAAACTTTTTTAAATGTTTTGAAGAACATAACTGCTAAGTTTCAACTTTCTTTGTTCAAAGAATAAGATTTTTCATACAAACATTTTTAGCCCTTTTCATCCCCTTAGAGGTCGAATTTTCAAAATTCCTTTCTTAGTGCACCTCTACACCATAAGAGGAACGCACCCTGAAAATTTCATGCTTCTAGGACTTATAGTTTAGGCTGTGCGTTGATATGTCAGTCAGTAACGAAAGCCTTTTATATATTCTGATTATTGGTAGGATTATGAAGCTAATATGCAAGCGAAGTCAGCTTCAAGCCAAGCGAGTGAAGCTAGCTTCGATTTAAACAAACGAAGCGTGCTTCCTCATTTCGAAATCCAATTTTTTTCATGTTAAATGCTTGATGATACGATTTTTCATTCAACCATTTGTAACCATTTTCTTCCCGGTAGGGGTAAAATTTTCTAAAGTCCTTTCTTAGGGATGTTTTTTACCTTTTTATAAGTACACATACAAAGTTTGAAGCAAATCGAACCACGTTAAGAAGTTCCATTACCAACTTGAACACCCTCTGGCACTCCTTCTGAAGGATAATTTTGAATTTTTTTCTAAAGATATTTTTATTTGTGCTGAAATATATTTGTGCAAAGTTTCAAGCAAATTAAACTACCCGTTAAAAAGTTCCCATAGAAACTTTAACATTCCTTTCACCCCGTTTTGAGGGTAGGTAGTTTTAAATATATTTTTTCATAAACTTTTTTAAATGTTTTGAAGAACATAACTGCTAAGTTTCAACTTTCTTTGTTCAAAGAATAAGATTTTTCATACAAACATTTTTAGCCCTTTTCATCCCCTTAGAGGTCGAATTTTCAAAATTCCTTTCTTAGTGCACCTCTACACCATAAGAGGAACGCACCCTGAAAATTTCATGCTTCTAGGACTTATAGTTTAGGCTGTGCGTTGATATGTCAGTCAGTAACGAAAGCCTTTTATATATTCTGATTTCTTTTATAATATCTGTTTACTGGGCAAGCTTAAGCCGACATTTATGTACGTCTGGGTTTGAAATCCACGTCCTTCAGATCGAAAGTCGAGATACTAACATCCGAATACTAAAGCGTTACTTAGTTTAAGTGGTGCTCATCATTGACATTAACTGACATTTTCGTAAACGATTCTAAAGAGTATCTTAACTCAAATATCTAAGTACTTACGTCTCAAATATTAAAGTAGCAGTTCAGTACTTGAGCATATATCACTCAACAAGCACTCAACCAATATTTCATGTAAGTACTTGGCAAAGACGGTGAAACATTTTATCACTTTTTTTGATTACTGGACGTTTCCCCTTAAGCCTCACCCAGACTTGTAGATAAACAGTTCGACTACTCCGCGATATTACTTCCTCTAATGCAGTGGTTCTTAACCTATGGTCCGCGGACCACTGGTGGTCCCTGGAACCACTTGAAGTGGTCCGCGAAGCTATCCAAAAAAATTAAACAAGCGACAAAGGATCAAAGTTGAAAGAGAAAACTTACTGTTGGTGGTCCGCGGCAAGTCAGAAAGTTTATCAAATGGTCCCTCATCACTAAAAGGTTAAGAACCACTGCTCTAATGAGTGGACTAGCTCAATGTTTGCACGTTGAAGCCCTATAAACTTTAGTGAGCTTTGAAGATTTGAACATGCTTTGTAATTTTGAACGATCTCTAAACCCGTACAAAATGTTAGGTAAGTATACAAAAATAAAAGTAATAATTTGTGTATGACATTTTGAGTTAGGTACTTACCTGTTTTGGTAACGAATTACTTACGAATGTTTTTTCAAGTCGAAGTAGACATTGTATCTGTCCTCTGATTATCTGTCTTTGATTGTGACCAAAATCGGTCTCAAACTGTCAAATAAGATAGTCCAGTGACCTCGCAAGTAGCTCTGTCACTCTCGTCTCAAAGAGATCGAACGCGAAAAAAGATACCTACGCGATCGTTTTGACAGTTTGAGACCAATTTGAGGTTTGAGACAAGTTAGACAATCAGCCCGCTGATCTTTAGGCATTCACAGTATATTTTATTTCCGTAGTTGTAAATCAGGAAGAAAGCCGGACTGATTCTAAGGGTCGAGAAGTTGGAATCTCGTCAGTATACCGCTATTTTCTTTTATTTACTCACAGTTGTTGTCATAAATCTTCCAATATCATTCTTCAACCTTCTCTAAATTGTATCGATTTAAAATCGCTTTATAACAATTTTACGGTTCAAATAAAAATATGTAGGCGAAGCAGCGACAGAACCACTTCGCGAATGTCAGGAGCCGACCGCGTGCTCTGAATTTGTAGTAGGCTCTTCAAACTAGCAGTTTCAGTCCTTATTTCTAAAGCATTATGACTCAAGTTTGATGGTTGAGTTGGTTATTGAATTTTGCGGTATATTTGATGGTACACGCGAATTATAATGATATATTTTGTGCAGCATTGGGACATGTTCAGGTCTATGAACACCAAGTACGTTTTAAGAATTTTCGATTTCATCAAACAAGATTTTGTTCAATTTCGAGCTATAGAGGTGTGCTACGAAATTTCTTTTATTTGTCTCAAATTGGCAAACTAATAGATTGACCAGGCAGTACGTTTTCAATACGTTTGCGTTTGTTTGACTACAAAAGTAAGTCTGAAGATCGCGCACCGCTGCGATTTTATTACTCAATCGGTTTTCTTAATTTTCTTATCTGTACACATAATTTGAAATACTTACTTTATCTCTCCAGAAGTAACACACATCCAAAAAAGTTTGCGATCAGTTTGAAAACATACTTAGTATATTTTTTTATATGTTGAAAACATTGTCTTCGTTTTATACAAAAAATAAACAAAGGAATATTGTGTAACTTTTAAGATAGTCAATTGTTTGAACATATTTAAGTGAAATTCTTGCAATAAATCAAATGTCAGCCTTCACCCTCGTTTTGAACGATCAAAAGTTTTTTCGTCTGATATTTTTACAAAAATATATTCTGAAATTGAAAACACTATAAACGGGATATTTACCATGAGTTTTAGATTTTTGAGTTTCCCGATATTTCGGCACAATGTTTACCTACAACCATGATAGTTTCAAAAGTTTTATCTGAAATATCAATTTTTTGGTAGAAATAAGGATAAAAAATTTGAAGCTTTGACGAAAACTAACGGAAAAGCAATATTTCGTCAACAAACACGCAACTATATACTCATTACTCGTATTACTAACTCTGCACGTGTAAGGTACAGTGTAGTTACAGTTACAGTGTAAGTTAGCTCTATACCTAAATTAAACACGTTACACAATAAAACTAATTCAGAAAAAAAATGTTTTTTGTTAAACTCACATTTTATTTTTGCGGGTTTTCAAGGCTTTTGAATAATCCTCAAAAGTACAACTGTGTCGCACTAAACTTTTCTCACGACACGAAAGAGAGCTTTTCGTCGGCTTTTGTTCCTTTTGTCTTAATTACTGAGATTAGGATTTTTTCAAGAAAGACGATATTCCATGTTTCGAAATATGATATACTAGCTACTGTCAGTGGCTTTGCTCAAGTAATACCTGGATAAACTGCCTATAACATGCAGGGATATTGTAGTTTCCGAATCGTGAATTTTTTTTTATAATGAAATAAGTAGTTCCAGAAGTTACCAAAGAAGACTTACAAAAAAGAAGGTACAGACAAACTAAAAAAGTATTTGAATATTAAGTAACTAGCTGTTACCCGCGACTTCGTACGCGTTCGGGTAATTTTTGACCAAGTTCCAAAAAAAGGGGAAGTTATCGAGTCGGCAAGTCCTTTAAAAATAGGTTCTATTAAAGAAATTTACCGTAGACCACGTTTCAGGTCATTTTTTTCAGGGGCAAGTATCACCAAGCTACTGGAGGAGCTCACCCTGGAGCAAGCCACATAAAATTGCACGTGTGAATAACAATCCTGTCTTAAATCTATTCCAGCTAGCTTTTAAGTCTGGCCCTGAGCCTATGGAAGCGAAGCATCGAGCTATTTTTAGACAAATGCAACATGTGACGCTTGATTTTGCTAACGGTGCTCTAAGAAAAAGCTGGGTGCTTGTCGGTTCCTAACAGTAAATTACTTTGCTCGCAAAATACTCATGAAGGTAATAAGCGAGCGAAGCGAGCCTCGACTTAAGCGAGCGAAGCGAGCTTGTCCCGCTCGCAAAGCGAGCGGAATTTTTTTAGACAAATGCAACATGCCATGTGTCACTTTATTTTGTTAACGGTGCTCTAAGAAAAAGCTGGGTGCTTATCGGTTCTTAATAGTAAATTACTTTGCTCGCAAAATACTCATGAAGCTAATATGCGAGAGAAGCGAGCTTCCTCTGCTCGCGAAGTGAGCGGAAATTTTTAGAGCAACATGACATGTGTCACTTGATTTTGCTAACGGTGCTCTAAGAAAAAGAGGGATGGTTGTCAGTTCCTAACAGTAAATTACTCGTGAAGGTAATATGCGAGCGAAGCGAGCCCCGACGTAAGCGAGCGAAGCGAGCTCGCGAAGCGAGCGGAAATTTTTTACTGGCCCTGAGCCTATGGAAGCGAAGCATCGAGCTATTTTTAGACAAATGCAACATTTGTCACTTGATTTTGTTAACGGTGCTCTAAGAAAAAGATGGGTGCTTATCGGTGTTTAACAGTCAATTACTTTTGTCTCGCAAAATACTCATGAAGCTAATATGCGAGCGAAGCGAGCACCGACCTAAGCGAGCGAAGCGAGCTTTCCCTGCTCGCGAAGCGAGCGGTAATTTTTTAGAGCAACATGACAATGTGTCACTTGATTTTGCTAACGGTGCTCTAAGAAAAAGATGGGTGCTTATCGGTTCTTAACAGTAAATTACTGTGCTCGCAAAATACTCATGAAGCTAATATGCGAGCGGAAATTTTTAGAGCAACATGACATGTGTCACTTGATTTTGCTAACGGTGCTCTAAGAAAAAGAGGGATGGTTGTCAGTTCCTAACAGTAAATTACTCGTGCAGGTAATATGCGAGCGAAGCGTGCCCCGATGTAAGCGAGCGAATCGAGCTTCCCCAGCTCGCGAAGCGAGCGGAAATTTTTTAGACAAATGGAACATGACATTTGTCACTTGATTTTGTTAACGGTGCTCTAAGAAAAAGATGGGTGCTTATCGGTGTTTAACAGTCAATTACTTTTGTCTCGCAAAATACTCATGAAGCTAATATGCGAGCGAAGCGAGCACCGACCCAAGCGAGCGAAGCGAGCTTCCCCTGCTCGCGAAGCGAGTGGAAATTTTTTAGAGCAACATGACAATGTGTCACTTGATTTTGCTAACGGTGCTCTAGGAAAAAGAGGGATGGTTGTCAGTTCCTAACAGTAAATTACTCGTGAAGGTAATATGCGAGCGAAGCGAGCCCCGACCTAAGCGAGCGAAGCGAGCTTCCCCAGCTTGCGAAGGGAGTGGAAACTTTTTAGACAAATGCAACATGTGATGGGTACTTGATTTTGCTAACGGTGCTCTAAGAAACAGCTGGGTGCTTTGTCGGTTCTTATTCTGTTGTCAGGCATAATTCACTTTTCTCGCAATATATTTATTACTAGCTGTTACCCGCGACTTCGTACGCGTTCGGGTAATTTTTGACCAAGTTCCAAAAAAAGGGGAAGTTATCGAGTCGGCAAGTCCTTTAAAAATAGGTTCTATTAAAGAAATTTACCGTAGACCACGTTTCAGGTCATTTTTTTCAGGGGCAAGTATCACCAAGCTACTGGAGGAGCTCACCCTGGAGCAAGCCACATAAAATTGCACGTGTGAATAACAATCCTGTCTTAAATCTATTCCAGCTAGCTTTTAAGTCTGGCCCTGAGCCTATGGAAGCGAAGCATCGAGCTATTTTTAGACAAATGCAACATGTGACGCTTGATTTTGCTAACGGTGCTCTAAGAAAAAGCTGGGTGCTTGTCGGTTCCTAACAGTAAATTACTTTGCTCGCAAAATACTCATGAAGGTAATAAGCGAGCGAAGCGAGCCTCGACTTAAGCGAGCGAAGCGAGCTTGTCCCGCTCGCAAAGCGAGCGGAATTTTTTTAGACAAATGCAACATGCCATGTGTCACTTTATTTTGTTAACGGTGCTCTAAGAAAAAGCTGGGTGCTTATCGGTTCTTAATAGTAAATTACTTTGCTCGCAAAATACTCATGAAGCTAATATGCGAGAGAAGCGAGCTTCCTCTGCTCGCGAAGTGAGCGGAAATTTTTAGAGCAACATGACATGTGTCACTTGATTTTGCTAACGGTGCTCTAAGAAAAAGAGGGATGGTTGTCAGTTCCTAACAGTAAATTACTCGTGAAGGTAATATGCGAGCGAAGCGAGCTCCGACGTAAGCGAGCGAAGCGAGCTCGCGAAGCGAGCGGAAATTTTTTAGACAAATGGAACATGACATTTGTCACTTGATTTTGTTAACGGTGCTCTAAGAAAAAGATGGGTGCTTATCGGTGTTTAACAGTCAATTACTTTTGTCTCGCAAAATACTCATGAAGCTAATATGCGAGCGAAGCGAGCACCGACCTAAGCGAGCGAAGCGAGCTTTCCCTGCTCGCGAAGCGAGCGGTAATTTTTTAGAGCAACATGACAATGTGTCACTTGATTTTGCTAACGGTGCTCTAAGAAAAAGATGGGTGCTTATCGGTTCTTAACAGTAAATTACTGTGCTCGCAAAATACTCATGAAGCTAATATGCGAGCGGAAATTTTTAGAGCAACATGACATGTGTCACTTGATTTTGCTAACGGTGCTCTAAGAAAAAGAGGGATGGTTGTCAGTTCCTAACAGTAAATTACTCGTGCAGGTAATATGCGAGCGAAGCGTGCCCCGATGTAAGCGAGCGAATCGAGCTTCCCCAGCTCGCGAAGCGAGCGGAAATTTTTTAGACAAATGGAACATGACATTTGTCACTTGATTTTGTTAACTGTGCTCTAAGAAAAAGATGGGTGCTTATCGGTGTTTAACAGTCAATTACTTTTGTCTCGCAAAATACTCATGAAGCTAATATGCGAGCGAAGCGAGCACCGACCCAAGCGAGCGAAGCGAGCTTCCCCTGCTC
The DNA here is from genome assembly GCA_958496255.1 of Camptogramma bilineatum. Lineage (NCBI taxonomy): Eukaryota > Metazoa > Arthropoda > Insecta > Lepidoptera > Geometridae > Camptogramma > Camptogramma bilineatum. Next base: position 4,342,068 of record OY292460.1, read on the forward strand.
GCGAAGCGAGTGGAAATTTTTTAGAGCAACATGACAATGTGTCACTTGATTTTGCTAACGGTGCTCTAGGAAAAAGAGGGATGGTTGTCAGTTCCTAACAGTAAATTACTCGTGAAGGTAATATGCGAGCGAAGCGAGCCCCGACCTAAGCGAGCGAAGCGAGCTTCCCCAGCTTGCGAAGGGAGTGGAAACTTTTTAGACAAATGCAACATGTGATGGGTACTTGATTTTGCTAACGGTGCTCTAAGAAACAGCTGGGTGCTTTGTCGGTTCTTATTCTGTTGTCAGGCATAATTCACTTTTCTCGCAATATATTTATTATTATTGGTAGGATTATGAAGCTAATATGCAAGCGAAGTCAGCTTCAAGCCAAGCGAGTGAAGCTAGCTTCGATTTAAACAAACGAAGCGTGCTTCCTCATTTCGAAATCCAATTTTTTTCATGTTAAATGCTTGATGATACGATTTTTCATTCAACCATTTGTAACCATTTTCTTCCCGGTAGGGGTAAAATTTTCTAAAGTCCTTTCTTAGGGATGTTTTTTACCTTTTTATAAGTACACATACAAAGTTTGAAGCAAATCGAACCACGTTAAGAAGTTCCATTACCAACTTGAACACCCTCTGGCACTCCTTCTGAAGGATAATTTTGAATTTTTTTCTATAGATATTTTTATTTGTGCTGAAATATATTTGTGCAAAGTTTCAAGCAAATTAAACTACCCGTTAAAAAGTTCCCATAGAAACTTTAACATTCCTTTCACCCCGTTTTGAGGGTAGGTAGTTTTAAATATATTTTTTCATAAACTTTTTTAAATGTTTTGAAGAACATAACTGCTAAGTTTCAACTTTCTTTGTTCAAAGAATAAGATTTTTCATACAAACATTTTTAGCCCTTTTCATCCCCTTAGAGGTCGAATTTTCAAAATTCCTTTCTTAGTGCACCTCTACACCATAAGAGGAACGCACCCTGAAAATTTCATGCTTCTAGGACTTATAGTTTAGGCTGTGCGTTGATATGTCAGTCAGTAACGAAAGCCTTTTATATATTCTGACTAGCTGTTACCCGCGACTTCGTACGCGTTCGGGTAATTTTTGACCAAGTTCCAAAAAAAGGGGAAGTTATCGAGTCGGCAAGTCCTTTAAAAATAGGTTCTATTAAAGAAATTTACCGTAGACCACGTTTCAGGTCATTTTTTTCAGGGGCAAGTATCACCAAGCTACTGGAGGAGCTCACCCTGGAGCAAGCCACATAAAATTGCACGTGTGAATAACAATCCTGTCTTAAATCTATTCCAGCTAGCTTTTAAGTCTGGCCCTGAGCCTATGGAAGCGAAGCATCGAGCTATTTTTAGACAAATGCAACATGTGACGCTTGATTTTGCTAACGGTGCTCTAAGAAAAAGCTGGGTGCTTGTCGGTTCCTAACAGTAAATTACTTTGCTCGCAAAATACTCATGAAGGTAATAAGCGAGCGAAGCGAGCCTCGACTTAAGCGAGCGAAGCGAGCTTGTCCCGCTCGCAAAGCGAGCGGAATTTTTTTAGACAAATGCAACATGCCATGTGTCACTTTATTTTGTTAACGGTGCTCTAAGAAAAAGCTGGGTGCTTATCGGTTCTTAATAGTAAATTACTTTGCTCGCAAAATACTCATGAAGCTAATATGCGAGAGAAGCGAGCTTCCTCTGCTCGCGAAGTGAGCGGAAATTTTTAGAGCAACATGACATGTGTCACTTGATTTTGCTAACGGTGCTCTAAGAAAAAGAGGGATGGTTGTCAGTTCCTAACAGTAAATTACTCGTGAAGGTAATATGCGAGCGAAGCGAGCTCCGACGTAAGCGAGCGAAGCGAGCTCGCGAAGCGAGCGGAAATTTTTTAGACAAATGGAACATGACATTTGTCACTTGATTTTGTTAACGGTGCTCTAAGAAAAAGATGGGTGCTTATCGGTGTTTAACAGTCAATTACTTTTGTCTCGCAAAATACTCATGAAGCTAATATGCGAGCGAAGCGAGCACCGACCTAAGCGAGCGAAGCGAGCTTTCCCTGCTCGCGAAGCGAGCGGTAATTTTTTAGAGCAACATGACAATGTGTCACTTGATTTTGCTAACGGTGCTCTAAGAAAAAGATGGGTGCTTATCGGTTCTTAACAGTAAATTACTGTGCTCGCAAAATACTCATGAAGCTAATATGCGAGCGGAAATTTTTAGAGCAACATGACATGTGTCACTTGATTTTGCTAACGGTGCTCTAAGAAAAAGAGGGATGGTTGTCAGTTCCTAACAGTAAATTACTCGTGCAGGTAATATGCGAGCGAAGCGTGCCCCGATGTAAGCGAGCGAATCGAGCTTCCCCAGCTCGCGAAGCGAGCGGAAATTTTTTAGACAAATGGAACATGACATTTGTCACTTGATTTTGTTAACTGTGCTCTAAGAAAAAGATGGGTGCTTATCGGTGTTTAACAGTCAATTACTTTTGTCTCGCAAAATACTCATGAAGCTAATATGCGAGCGAAGCGAGCACCGACCCAAGCGAGCGAAGCGAGCTTCCCCTGCTCGCGAAGCGAGTGGAAATTTTTTAGAGCAACATGACAATGTGTCACTTGATTTTGCTAACGGTGCTCTAGGAAAAAGAGGGATGGTTGTCAGTTCCTAACAGTAAATTACTCGTGAAGGTAATATGCGAGCGAAGCGAGCCCCGACCTAAGCGAGCGAAGCGAGCTTCCCCAGCTTGCGAAGGGAGTGGAAACTTTTTAGACAAATGCAACATGTGATGGGTACTTGATTTTGCTAACGGTGCTCTAAGAAACAGCTGGGTGCTTTGTCGGTTCTTATTCTGTTGTCAGGCATAATTCACTTTTCTCGCAATATATTTATTATTATTGGTAGGATTATGAAGCTAATATGCAAGCGAAGTCAGCTTCAAGCCAAGCGAGTGAAGCTAGCTTCGATTTAAACAAACGAAGCGTGCTTCCTCATTTCGAAATCCAATTTTTTTCATGTTAAATGCTTGATGATACGATTTTTCATTCAACCATTTGTAACCATTTTCTTCCCGGTAGGGGTAAAATTTTCTAAAGTCCTTTCTTAGGGATGTTTTTTACCTTTTTATAAGTACACATACAAAGTTTGAAGCAAATCGAACCACGTTAAGAAGTTCCATTACCAACTTGAACACCCTCTGGCACTCCTTCTGAAGGATAATTTTGAATTTTTTTCTATAGATATTTTTATTTGTGCTGAAATATATTTGTGCAAAGTTTCAAGCAAATTAAACTACCCGTTAAAAAGTTCCCATAGAAACTTTAACATTCCTTTCACCCCGTTTTGAGGGTAGGTAGTTTTAAATATATTTTTTCATAAACTTTTTTAAATGTTTTGAAGAACATAACTGCTAAGTTTCAACTTTCTTTGTTCAAAGAATAAGATTTTTCATACAAACATTTTTAGCCCTTTTCATCCCCTTAGAGGTCGAATTTTCAAAATTCCTTTCTTAGTGCACCTCTACACCATAAGAGGAACGCACCCTGAAAATTTCATGCTTCTAGGACTTATAGTTTAGGCTGTGCGTTGATATGTCAGTCAGTAACGAAAGCCTTTTATATATTCTGATTATTGGTAGGATTATGAAGCTAATATGCAAGCGAAGTCAGCTTCAAGCCAAGCGAGTGAAGCTAGCTTCGATTTAAACAAACGAAGCGTGCTTCCTCATTTCGAAATCCAATTTTTTTCATGTTAAATGCTTGATGATACGATTTTTCATTCAACCATTTGTAACCATTTTCTTCCCGGTAGGGGTAAAATTTTCTAAAGTCCTTTCTTAGGGATGTTTTTTACCTTTTTATAAGTACACATACAAAGTTTGAAGCAAATCGAACCACGTTAAGAAGTTCCATTACCAACTTGAACACCCTCTGGCACTCCTTCTGAAGGATAATTTTGAATTTTTTTCTAAAGATATTTTTATTTGTGCTGAAATATATTTGTGCAAAGTTTCAAGCAAATTAAACTACCCGTTAAAAAGTTCCCATAGAAACTTTAACATTCCTTTCACCCCGTTTTGAGGGTAGGTAGTTTTAAATATATTTTTTCATAAACTTTTTTAAATGTTTTGAAGAACATAACTGCTAAGTTTCAACTTTCTTTGTTCAAAGAATAAGATTTTTCATACAAACATTTTTAGCCCTTTTCATCCCCTTAGAGGTCGAATTTTCAAAATTCCTTTCTTAGTGCACCTCTACACCATAAGAGGAACGCACCCTGAAAATTTCATGCTTCTAGGACTTATAGTTTAGGCTGTGCGTTGATATGTCAGTCAGTAACGAAAGCCTTTTATATATTCTGATATAATTTCTGAACGGAGACAGTAAAAGTCTTCAAAAGCAAACTGAGAACTTTCTACATTTCACAAAGGCATGTGTTTACAAAAGCTAGAAGTTTTTATGCAGTTTAATTTCCTATGCGACGACGGACGTGGCACTAGGCCAACCAGGCATCAGGAATTCCAATAGTGGAACATTCGGAACTATTCCATATAGCGTTTGATTTGTAGCTGGAAATTAGGGCAAGTAGTATGTAGACATTATTTAACACACGGGAATTACTCACGTAAAAATATCGTCGATTTAGATACCGACAATGTTTCGATTCATCGATTCAGTGTGAGACGCGACCGCGAGGAGTAACCTTGCCGCAACTCCCTCCTTACACAGATGAAGATTCTTCGGATGAATCGAAACATTGTCGGTATCTAAATCGACGATATTTTTACGCGAGTAATTCCCGTGTGTTAAATAATGTCTAGTAGGTACAACTCACGAAAGTTTTGAAAGTGAAAAAGTAGTAGGTATGTAATCTATTGAGTATTACGATAATTCATTTTGGACTTTTAAACTACTCGTAACTGGTCTGTCAGACAGACATGCTTATAGTTTTCTGGTAATATTGTAAATATTTTTTCTTTACAATAAACGTAAAAAAAATGGAAAACAAGAAAACGATATTCCGTAGATTGTTACAAGGATATATGAAACAGAAAATGAAAGTAAAATTACAAATACAAGCAACGGTGCAATAAAGCTTATAGTTAAGAAGTTCGTATGAGCAAGTGGCCAACTCTGGTGACGGAGTTTTTAGGCCACCTAAAGGCCTCCGTCATGGCTTAGTGACTTAAAATAAATAAATAAATAAATAAATAATGCTGGATATTTCACACAGCATACACACAGCTAAGCCGAGCTTGTGTTATGGGAACCACATGGAAGCCGGGACCGACACTTTAACGTGCCCTCCGAAGCACGGAAGCACTCAGCTCGTAATAAATGCTATAACAATAAAGCTCAATTTTCCTTAAAATACAATAAATCCAGGTTCATTATCACGTTGTTTTAAAGAATGATCAAAGCTACCATTAAGAAAGTTCATCGTTGCATGCATTATTCTTTGATAAAAAGCTCTTGAAAGACAGACCCGAAGACAAATAGAGCTGAAATTCAATAGAGAGTAGTTCTTTTAAAATAAGTTATTGGAAAGCGATACTTAGGTTTGAAGCTCTTCGTTAATCATTTTTAAACGATCGTTAAACCCAAACATTTAATGATATTCTAATAAGTATTTATAAATTAGAGATACTGCTCTCTCTCTCTCTTTCTCTATTGCTTAATGCAAAAAAAAACAAAGCAAAAAACTTGTTGTCTGTAAAGTTGTTTACGGACGATAACTTTACGTGATAACGTCATAAAAAAACATTGATGAACGATCGTGCCTCTCTATCGCTTGTTCCGCGCTCTCGTTCGGCTCAGGCGGAACGTGACACTTTTTTGTGCGTGCAGCCGGCGTTCATTGATTTATACGACGTTAATAATGAATGGCGTTCGAGAGACGGGCTGTTAATAATTGTGATGATTTAAGTAAGTATTTTTTTTTTACTTGTCTTTAAAATATTGAAAATGTAACGATCTGCGTCTCTGTTCGATGACCATTAGTGGCATCATAATCTCTGTTCGTGCCTCAAGGGTGGCATTTATTAAGCTTGGTGGTTGGCTAAAACGCCGTTAAGCCATGACGGAGATCTTCAGGCGGCTTAAAAGCTAACATCAGTTGCCCACTAGTTACCTGGCTTGTAATGACATACATGGTTTATTATTATAACTCTAAGGTATTAAATAAAATCGTATATAAATTAGTAGGCAAAAATATTTATCTAGCAGTTTATTATCTCTGCTATTAATCTAAAAAGTTTTTCGAGTATTTCAAAGGCAATAAAACGTTGAGAAAGTTTTTAAAATCCGCGAGTACTTAGTTCTCTGGGAGTTTATTAAAAGTATTCTTACAAGAGCTGTTGATATTTGTTGTTGGCTGGCCTCTTAGCTCAGTTGGTAGTAGCTCAGCCTGCGTTGTAGGTCGTGGGCTCGATTCCCACACAGGACAAACATTTGTGTAATGAACGTAGATGTTTGTTCTGTGTCTGGGTGTTATAAAGTTTAATAAGTGTGTGTGGTTCGATAGCTTTAAAATTTGAATTGCAGTACAAAATGATGGCTTGATTGAAGAGAAACTTACCGACGTCTTTCCACCGTTTTGCGCAGTCCCGGGACCAGGATTTCATTCACAGAGGTTCACTGCACTTGGCACAAGAGGTCTAGTCAGTTTTCACAGATTGAAATTAGCGATTTTCATTATTTTCTTAATATTGTTCGGAGCCGCGTACGCGCTTTCATTCGAGATGTCTTTAGAAGGCGGCGCCCTCTCTCGGTCGGGCCGCTCGCGCGGGAAACAGCGCGCGGCTATTGGTCGGCGCGTTTGGCGGGAAAGATGGTTCGTTTCAAAATCAAGCCAGTAAGAAATAAACCCAACATTTCCCCCCACCGAAATCCGCAAGGATTTCCCAGTTACGATACCAGGACAAGTGGGATTTGAATTTGTTGAACCTTGAGTTATGCAATTAACTGTAAGAATTAAGTATGTAGTTGAAATAAGTTGAAATGTAATAGTGTAGCTAGTGGACTGTATTTATAGTAAAACAAGATAACGCTTATAATATAATAGGATGTCATACATAGGTAACAAGAAATACATATATATGACGTTTAGAAAATTATACATTTTATACCTAACTATTCTAAGTCCTGATCCAACGGGAGAGGACTTACTTTTGAAACAGGGCGAGTAAACTCGTGGTTATTTGCGCTGCGTACACTTATTACACGCACGACCCCGTCCGGGCCACTATGCAACTTGGAAACGCGAGCTAAAACCCATCGAAGTGATGGTGCATCAGAATTGATAAGTACAAGATCACCGATTTTGAGATTGCGACAGTTGGTAAACCACTTTTGACGTTGTTGCAATGTATGCAAATAATCTTGCCTCCAAAGTTTCCAAAATTGTTGTGAGATTTGTTGAACAAACTGCCAACGATTCAGTCTAGAACCAGACAAATCTGTTAAGTCGTGCTCTGGTACCGATAGAAGTTCCCTACCTATGAGAAAATGAGAAGGAGTCAGAACCTCAAACTCATTAGGATCACTCGACAAAGCACAGAGGGGCCTTGAATTGAGCACAGCCTCGACGCGGGAGAAGACTGTACCGAGTTCCTCAAAAGATAGAGACCTAGTACCAACGGTGCGTTTTAAGTGTAGTTTAGCAGATTTAATCACTGATTCGTAAAGTCCGCCAAAGTTACTTCCTGTCGGCGGGTTATGTCTCCATTTAATTCCACGAGAGACGAAGCCTCTAGATAGATTTTCCGAATCAGTGTTAAGAAAGTCAGTCACTTCCTTTAGCTGTTTTCCAGCTGAGACAAAATTGGTGCCATTGTCGGACACAATTGAACTACATAAACCTCTTCTTGCCGTAAACCGGCCGAAACATGCGAGAAAACACTCTGTGCTCAGAGAAGATAGGACTTCTAAGTGTACCGCTTTGGTGGCACAACACACGAATACGCACAAATAGGATTTGGATACGTGAGCGTTTCTACGAGTTGACTCCTTGGTTGGAAAAGGTCCGCCTATGTCGACACCAACAGTGTGAAAGACATGAACATCTTGAGAGCGGAACTTAGGCAGTTCGCCCATTATAGGTTGTCGATTTGTAGGAGACGCCCTAAAGCAAGATATGCATTTACTTGTTCGTGATCGAATAGCACTACGCGCTGAAATAATCCAATATTTTTGATTGATCAGACTTTGAAGAGTACGTGGACCTACGTGCAAATGAAGTTTATGATAGTGATCGATTAAGATACTTGTGAAGTTAGATTTCTTTGGAAGGAGAAGCGGATGCTTCTTTTCGTAAATTAGATCCGATTGGGAAAGTCGACCCCCCACCCTGAGGAAACAGTTGGAATCTATGAAAGGGTTGAGCTTTCTCAAGGATTGACTGCAGTGACCGTCCTTTGATAATGTTACTATGTCGCTTGAAAAATGATGTTTCTGAACAGATTTTATTAGAATGTCATGTGCCTGTCTGAGGTCAGTGACCGAGAGCGATCTACGTTGCTGAGCAGCTGATCTACAATTACGGATGAACTGGTAACACCGAGCCACAACATTGAGCAATTTAGTGAAGCTAGAATACTTTTCCGTGACATCGTAAAGTGAATCAGCTGTCTCGTTTTCAGTGGAAACAAGGACCGTCTTAGGACACTTAAGTTCAGGAGGATTGCAGTCGCGGAATTCGTTCATGGTTTTGATAGGCCATAGTGACTGGTCAAGTTTGAGCCAGTCAGGCCCGTTGAGCCATTCGTGTGTCGCTAGCAATACGGATGGTAAAGCGCCGCGGGAGCATATATCAGCTGGATTAGACACACCACTCACATGATACCAGCATTCATTGGGCACACTATCATTGATTTTGGAGACCCTAGTGGACACAAATGTTTTGAGTGTGTAGCTGGGAGTATTGAGCCAGGCGAGCACGACGGAAGAATCCGTGAACAACACATGTTTGGGTCGTGACTCGTGGTCCCACTAATTTGACCCACTGGTGGGACAGTGTGTCGATTTAATGGGCTCGTGGTCCCACTGTTTGGTGGGACCATCAGTCAACGTAATGCAGTCGCTCGTGGTCCCACTGATTTGGTCATAAGGGCTATAACACAAATATATTTCGCTTATTCCAATTTGTCCTCCTAGTTGTCCTCCTAGGAGGACAGATTGGACAAAAATATTCCAAATAGTTACGACCAGGCGAACTATTTGGACATGCAGATTTTATTCCAAATAGTACTCCTATGAATTTTACGGTACACTCATGGTCCGAAACGTTAGGACGTTTCGCCGACAGGCCTTTACTGCTACAGAATGTACACCGACACGACGATAAACGTTTAGCTATAGCATAATCTACAGCTCATGTCAAAAATGACAGCTCATGTCAAAAAATGACAATTAAGGTAAAAAATGACACTAGATGTCAAAAATGACACTAGATGTCAAAAATGACAGATTATGTCAAATTGACATATTATATTAAATTGACAGATTGGCCATATCTCGAAAACCACTTATCCTAGACTCTCCGTTCCCGGTTCAAATGAAAGCTATGACCAAGATCTACATTTTCAATGACAGCTGTCAAACTTCAAACGGCCATATCTCGGAAACTACTCGACCTAGACTCCCCGTTCTCAGTTCAAATGAAAGCTATGACCAAGATCTACATTTAAAGTGACAGCTGTCAAAATGACATCTGTCATCTGAAATGTAGATCTTGGTCATAGCTTTCATAAGAACTAAGAAAGAAGACTCTAGGACGAGTATTTTCCGAGATATGGCCGTTTGAAGTAGACTCTACGTATAAACTTGATGCAGTGGGGCCACGAACCTACGATTTTAACTATGACTGGTAGTCCCACTAAGCAGTGGAACCACGAACCCATGATTTCAGGGATAGTGGGACCACGAGTAATAGTGGGACAATCCCAGTGGGACCACGAGTCACGACCCCAATGTTTCATTGATTTCAAGTCGATTGTGTAGAATGGACTGGACGTACTTGATAAGCTTGGCTAGCAAGTGTGCAGCCATGAGCTCTAGACGAGGAATGGTGACCGTCTTTAAGGGCGCAACCTTAGATTTTGCTATGACTAAACTGACTTTAGAATCACCATCCGCGTTTTGAGTCCGGAGATACACAACAGCAGCATACCCAAGAGTTGAGGCATCACAGAAACCTAGAATCTGACAGTAGGTATGACGCACTATCTTGATATGCCGGTCATGTTTTATATTTGACAACAATGGAAGTTCCTTGACATATACCTGCCACTGTGCTTTGAGGTCTGATGGCAAACTCTGATCCCAGTCTAACTGGCGAGCCCAAAGTTCTTGCATGAAACATTTTGCATAAAACGTACACGGAGCCACGAAACCTAGTGGATCGAATTGACGACCTATTTGGGATAGAACCGTTCGCTTTGAAACCACTGTGCTAGACGGAGTAGTGGAGAAGGAAAATGCATCAAAGGCCGGTAACCACTGAAGCCCAAGCACTTTGATGGACAAATTCACCTCATCGTCGAATGCAACTGGCGTTTCGCGATGAGCCTCATCTAGATGTTCGACAACCTGCGGACAGTTGCTAGACCACTTACGGAGTATGAAACCACCAGCCTTCAATAAGTCCATGAGCTCCTTTTGCAGCTCAAGCGCCTCTTCAACGGTAGCCACAGACCAAATAAGATCGTCCATGAAGAACGCTGTTTTCAAAAGAGGAGCGGCTTTTGGGAATTTGTCCGCTTCGTCGTCCGCTAGAGTGTGCAACACTTTTATGGCCAAGTAAGGACAGCTGGCAACTCCGTAAGTCAAGGTGTTAAGCTCAAATACTCGAATAGGTTGATCCAAGGAGTAACGCCATAGAATATGTTGATAAGGCCGTTGACCTTTGTCAAGATCAATCATTCTGTACATCTTACAAATGTCTGCTGAAAGACAAATTTCGTGAAGGCGAAAGTTGATTAGCAGTTCGTTAATATCAGCTTGAAGTTTGGGACCCGGTAGTACCAATGAATTGAGCGACATATTATTAGATGTCTTGCCAGACGCATCAAACACCACGCGATGAGACGTTGTGGTGCTTGTTGGTTTGATGATGCAGAAATGCGGGATGATGTATTTCGAATCCACGTTCTGGACATCACCAAGACAAGTCATGTGACCGAGGTCCTCATATTCACGCATGAATTTATGATATTGAATTTTCAACTCGGGCTCCCGCTCTAATTTTGACTCTAAGTTGAGTAGTCGACGAGTTGCCATTTGGCTCGAGTCGCCGAGTTCAACTGATGGTCGAAGTGGATATTTGACCACATACCTACCCGTATGGTCACGACGATGTTCCTTTTTAAATAGACACTCAGCTAATTCGTCGTCAGGACTGCGACGCGTCACCTCCGATGGTACATTTTCGACCTCCCAGAATGAGTGCATGATTTGATCGATGTTCATGGAAAAGCCACAGAAGGGACTATCAACGGAGAGATTAGCAACGGCATGTTGAGAACGACCGAGTTCAGTTTGACCTAGAATGACGTACCCAAATACTGAGCTCATGGCAACAGGTAAGCCATGTTCGCGTGGAAGTATCTTTTGACCATCGTAAATATACGGAAACAGGTCGCCTGCTATCAATAAGTCAACGGGCGCGGGCTTATAGTAGGCCGGGTCGGCTAACATCAGGTGTTGAAATTCAACCATAGTCTTATCAGAGAGGGGCATTGTAGGTAAATTACCCGCAATATTGGAAACGATAACCGCATCAGTTGAAAAGATTGGACCAGCACAGTGTCGCGGCTTAACCTTGCAAGTTGTTAACCCGAAATCACGCACTGGGTTGCCACCTAGACCGATCGGCTCAAAGTTGCATTTACGTCGCGTCAGCCCTAGACGTTTTGCACAATCTTGAGTTATGTAGCTCGACATAGCGCCGCTATCAATTATAGCACGTACGGTTTGGTACTGACCCCAACAATCTGCGACGTGTATAACCGCGGTGCCGAGCAAGACTGTCAAATTAGCTGAGCACGTCAATGCGATAGCACTAGAACTCGAATTTGCAAAAGAATCTATGTGCAATGTGTGATGATGCTTTTTTTTTGCAGATCGTACACCGTACTTTCGACGGACAGTCGTCGACAGAATGCTCACGCAAACAATTTTCGCACAACTTTAATTGTTTTATTTTATCGAGACGCTGCGTCGGTGTCAAGTCGGTGTAGTCGATACATCGATATATAGAATGCATCTTTTTGCAATACAGACACTCCATGGATTTATTTGATTTTACAGGCTGGTCTGTATTGGCAACAGCTGACGACAAGGTAGGCCGCTGTGAATTGAATTTATTTGATTTTAAACCAGAAGGCTGGTTGACCTTTGTTGAACTTTGTTGACCTCGAGTGGACATTACACTTTTTGTTGTAGTGGAATTTGTAGTACACTCGGACATCTCGAGAACGCGTACATGTTTTTCGATAAAAGTTATCAATTCGTCATAAGTAGGTAGCTCATCTTGCCTTAGCTCACGTTCCAACTCACGCCTAGTTACGGGGTCAAGGTTACGTAACGCGACATAAAACAACAGAAATCCCGACAGGTCTTTGATGTTTAGCAGCTGAAGCGCTTTAATGTTTTCTTGAAATGTCTGTAAGAATTCATTAAGTCCAGAGACTGACTCACTCACCAAAGGTTTACTGTTAAATAACTTGTCGAGATAGGAAGTCGCTAACGCGCGCTTATTTTCATAACGTTTCACCAACGCATCCCAAACAATCTGGTAGTTGGACGATGTAACGGGCATAGACTTTACAATCGTTACGGCGGAACCACTCACTGCCGATAGAAGATAGTAAAACTTCTCAATATCCGCTATCTGTTTGTTAGTGTGAATCAAGCTAGAAAACGTATCACGGAAGGTGGGCCAGTTTTCGAGTTTACTGTCAAAAGGAAACAGTTCCAATTTAGGTAACCTAGGCTTTACACAGCTGCCCTCCGATTTCTGTTCGGAACGATTTTGTTTCATGTCTATGTTCAAAGAACTCGATACTCGAAGAATGAAATAATAAATTTCGTCAAAACTTTCGATTTCTTTGTACGAAGGGACATATGATAGTCATGAAAATACTTCCGTTTTAGAATAGTGATATTTTGCATGGATTGCTCGAACTTTTCCCGCCAACTCGGCAGTTCACTAAAACGAACTTTAAATTCACCTATCAACTCGGGTTTCTCACTACCACTAACATTCTTGGCAATTTCATACAAGGCTTGCAATCTCATAAAACTCATTTCTTTTGTAGCAATATGTGGTTGTACCAACTTATCGAACTCCTCCTCGGCCATTTTATCCTGTTTAGGCATTTTGTTACAAGATATTAATTACACACGGCAAAACACAATATGGCGGCGGACGGGATTCGATAATTTTACGTAAAAATAATTTGAAATTGAAGACTCGAAATATTAAGTGTAGAATTGAAATACACGTTGGATTAGGTAATAGAGTATATAAAAATGAGTTTTGAATAGGTTTGGAGCTTGTAACATGTATACTTACTGAGATATAAGCAGTTTTGTGTACAAAAATAACGTGTCGTGTTGTGAGTAGAAACCTACCGGCAATGGACGAATCGACAAAGTTATTACAAGAATTATACCAATAAATACGTGTAAATGTATAGATATTTAGCTGTATTGATTTCGTAACTGGATAATCCTGGCTCGAATGACCAAAATGTGTGGTTCGATAGCTTTAAAATTTGAATTGCAGTACAAAATGATGGCTTGATTGAAGAGAAACTTACCGACGTCTTTCCACCGTTTTGCGCAGTCCCGGGACCAGGATTTCATTCACAGAGGTTCACTGCACTTGGCACAAGAGGTCTAGTCAGTTTTCACAGATTGAAATTAGCGATTTTCATTATTTTCTTAATATTGTTCGGAGCCGCGTACGCGCTTTCATTCGAGATGTCTTTAGAAGGCGGCGCCCTCTCTCGGTCGGGCCGCTCGCGCGGGAAACAGCGCGCGGCTATTGGTCGGCGCGTTTGGCGGGAAAGATGGTTCGTTTCAAAATCAAGCCAGTAAGAAATAAACCCAACAAAGTGTGTATTTACAAAAAAATAATCTAAGTATTCTATCAGTTATCCGGTTCCCATAGTACAAGCTTTGCTTAGTTTGGGGCTAGATGGCGCTGTGTGAAAATGTCCACCAATATTTATTAATTTATATAGTCATCCATAAATAAAAAATAATCGATTATTTCTGTTGTTATAATATAGAGTTCCTGAGAGTTGACCACTTGCTCATTCAAAATTACTTACCCCCTTGAAAGTTGTTTAAAGTTGAACACTGGTTAAACAACGTCTTGTCTCTATTCGTCACTATCCACAAATAAAGACAGGACGTTGTTTAACCAGTGTTCAACTTTAAACATCTTTCATAAGTAAGACCCTTTTTTAATTTTAATTAATCAGGTATTGCTTAATGAAATGGTTCAGTAGTGATCGGAAACAAACACAAACGAATTGAACAAAAGTAATTTCGTATTTTCGATTTCGATTCGTAATTTTATGTTGTGTGTATATTCATCACAGAACTATTTGTCTTGGTTGGGAATTTAACCCACGAACGATATAGCGCGGAAGGTATAGCACCAACTGACGGCCTAGCCAACCGGCATTCTCTATGAAGCGATTCGATTTATATAATTCGCTAACACTCGAACGTGACATTTCATTGGCCGAAACGTAAGGTCACGTGGTCTTCGTTTCATTTATCCACCAATGAAACATCGGCGATAGTAAGCAAAGCGAAGCGAATTGTAGAAAAATAATCGATTGATGCCACTTCGCTAGAGGTGTTAGACTAGTCAAATATTATCTTAAACATTATATAAAATAAATAAATAGCAATAAATAATAGCATCATCTAGCACAAAAGTAAGCAGAGCTTGTCTTACGGCGAACTACAATATGAATGATATGCTACTTAAATACTTTTTTTATACACACATAGGTACTATTTTAAAAAAGACTTGCAGACACAATACCGTTACAGATAATATTTTTGAAACTATCATGGTTGTAAACATTGTAAACGGGATATTTACCATGATTTTTGGATTTTTGAGTTTCCCGATATTTCAGCACAGTTGATGCGTCATGATCACGGTAAACTGCATGGCGCATGCAACTGTGCCGTAATATCGGGAATTTAAAAAAAAATTAAATATCATTGTAAATACCCCGTTTATAGTGTTTACAAGATAATATTTTAACGTGAAACCTTCGGTAGCAAGAATTCGCTCGTGAAACAAGCACGGTTGGATGACAATTATCTCTTTGTTGCAGTCAACATAATGTTGAACATAACTGCATGAATCGACAGTGTAATTAACCTAATTAGTTTTCCTGTTTCTTTTGAATAAAAAATGGAGAGTAAATTATGCCATCTGTTGAACCGATGCAGAGCATTAATTTATTAACTTAAAAACAAATATACATACATACATACATACAAGAAACGCGCGAAATATAACTCTTGGCAATCGGGCAACAATATACCATTTTGCTATTTTGGTCTAGTGTCCATACATAGTGAACAAAGTCAAGATATACTTTTAGGCTTTAGAATAGAGTAAAACTTAGTTAAAATATTATTCTACTCTTGAGATAATCGAGAAAAAATTAAGCAAGTTCGTATGAGCCAACTCTGGTGACAGAGTTTTTTTTTAGGCCGCGTAAAGGCCTCCCTCATGTCTTAACTACCTAAAAGCCGGGACCAACAATCGAAACTGATATTTTTAAAAATATAGGAAAGTACTATATTTTTTCAAAACGAAGAAATCAAACTTATATGTTACAAAGTTTAATGTTATCGAATACAAAGGTTACTTTTATTGAGATAATCGATCTAAGATTATTTACGCCTAGTACCTAAGCCCTCTTAACACATGGCACAGCCACACATGATATAGGGTAATCCGCAAACGCCTTAAGGCATGTTCACATCAATAAAATTTTCTTTGTCATATTTGCTCGGTCGAAACATTTCAGACAAATCGCTGTGCGAATGTGGATGAGGGGATGATAGCAATTGTCCCGTTCAAGGGAGAGATGGAAATGGTACCTACTACAAGACATTCATTTTTTTATCTGTGTATCATAAGTATAAGTATTTAATTTTTTTATTTATTTTTTTAGTGTTAACCCACACTTAGGTATTACCAATTTTATTACATTTGAAAATGAAAAATCTTATCAAAATTTTCAATTCCGACGAGATTCGATCGAACCCGCAATTATTTCATTGCATTTTTATGTACCTGTATCTTGATCTTCATCTTATTAATTTCTTTGTTCATTGGCCATTAATTATTATTAGTTAATTATTATTATTATTGGCAATTATTTCATTGCAATTTTATGTATCTATATCTTGATCTCCATTCTTATTAATTTAATTTCTTTGTTCATCGGCAGATTACTTGTTTATTATAACTAAGCTAACTAACAGTTTGTAGTTCCTAAAGGAGGGTGTCTTCACACCGTTATCAGGAAGTGGTGTCATGGTGTTTCTATGCCATTAAAGAAAATAGGGGTAAAAAGGTAATCTCAACCAAAGTTAAACTGTTGAGAAAAAAAAAACAGTTTTTTAGCTAAGCCATTAGGATTAGCTCAATATTAGCAGGATTTTTTTTGTTTGCTTGTTGATAATAAATTAAATGTTGCGCTATAAATTAATATTGTGTATTTTTATCCTTTCTTATTTGTGATTATTTTGAAATGCAGATGCTTCTGATATCGTTAAAAAACCTAAAAGAAATAATAGAATATTCCATCCCTAGTGATGTCACCAGTAATGTGGTCCAAGTAAGTTTGTATTACTATATGGACACACCTTAAGAAAGAGCCGCGTAAATACCAGCTATTAGCATTCAGTGAAGGGGAGAAAGGGACTAATCCGACACTGATTGTTCCTTGAAAGACTCAGAGTCAATTGGGGGAGAATTGAAACGTAGATTATGGACTAAAATAAATTGTTATGATACTAGCATTCATCCATATAAATTGTAACCGCTAAGAAGGTCGCTTAACTTCAATGATCAATCAGAAGTCTAAGCAAGCTATGCCACGAGCGTTTTATAGGTAAAAAGGAAATGTTAAGCTATGTAAGTTTATAGTGTCTGGGTTCAATTTTTAAAATCCTTAAGATGACAGGTGATAGATTTTAGAATATAAAACCGAGTTGTATCTACCGTAAATATGGCTAAAAGCAGGGTAATATTTAAATTAATATTTAAATTAATAAGTATTTGAAACATTTCAATAATGGACTTGCAAATTGTAATAACGATAAAATGCAAGAAAAGACGTTATTAAGGAGTTATTGAGTAACTCGAGCTATATTTGCAATGCAAAACTTTAGATTGAAAAAATAATACTTTTCCATTGGAAGTGACCTAACTAGAACAGACAGGTCAAAACTGAGGTCAACAGTTCAAAGTACATTGAAGGTGAGAGAAACAAAAGGATAACTTGGAAAGTTAGACACAATGAGTATTAACTAGATTTACAGGCAAATAAAGTTAGGCAAACACTTTTATTTGAAAAAAGTTTAGAATTTTATGAATATAAAACAATTGTTTTTAACAGAAAAAACTTTAGGTTTTATGTTATTTTTATGATAATGGATGTGTAATATGTGATCTTTTTTAATTTTATAGTGTTAAACCACACTTAGGTATTATAACCCGCAATGATACAAGAGCCTTTTGCCGGAGTACCTTTACCAATTTGACCAAGGATTCATTAGTTGTCAGGGTTGAAAATCATGGTAGGACCATATTTATCGATTATCGAAATTTTGATAAGATTTTTCATTTTCAAATGTAATATGTGATCTCCCCTTAGGCCTTTATGGTCATAGCTGACCACGCCAACTTCGCACCGCCTCGTTTTGTGTTAGGTATTCTTTGGACTTTCGATGGAAATCTATGGAACAAAGTTCACTACATCACTAGCGTCACCGGATGAAAGGAAATAAAAGGCGATTCGGTGCCATTCGTGTGTGGAGTTGACGTGGTCAGCTATGACCTTACCCTGCAGTGTGACGATACATAGGCTTGTAGTAATAAAAATAAGATCTTTAGCGGCAATAGCACAGACAGAACTATATCGAGATAGAAGCAAAAAGTTCGTTGATTTTTATGAAAACCGACCGTGTAACATTTAGCGTAGGTACTTTGACGAACGCAGTTGACAGTTCGGATTTCATTGCTGGTTTTCAATGCTCGCCAAGTCTGGCGCGTCAAATTAAAGCCGCAAAGAAGTCCTCAGCCCTTCTTTTCGGCACGCGAGGTACATACACTCTTTGCTTCTATCTCGATATAATTCTGTGGGCAATAGCCTTGCAACCTGTCACGTCAGAAAAACTTCTGCAAAATGTTGGCGTGTGCCAAATATATATTTGGAAAAGTCTTTTACTACCCCTTTAGCCATCTTCAAAGGATCTTCAATTCCTAAAGATCTGAGAGAACCGATGAAAATGCTAGGTAGTCAGAATTTGATTCAAGCCCGATTTACACACAACTAGACAATACTATTGTCAGCCATTTTCCAACATCGATCGCCGGGTTCATTGACGAGTTTGATTGAAACACGTTTATTGGATGTGTGCGGGGCCTGACTGTTTAGTGCTTACAATTGAACTCATTTCAAATTTCAAGGCTCTTCAGTAGAATGATCGTATGAGCTAGTGGCTTACTCTGGCGACGGAGTTTTTATGCTGCTTAAAGGACTTTGTCATGTCTATATTGTCTATACAGCCATAGCAGGTAGATCAGATTATGTTTCAAATCGGCTTTCAACAATTGCCTAAATTAAAAAAACCGACTTCAATGTAAGCGGAGCAATTTCCTGCACTCTCGAGGTACATTTCTGTTCATAACTCCGAAGATCCTCGACAGATCCTCACCACATTTTATGACACCAATCGTAAAGTACCCTTTCAAACAATAAAATAATTTTCTAAATGAGTCCATGCGTCTTCGAGTAATCGGTGGTGAAAAAAAAAACTACAAGAAAAAGATTCGACGAATTGAAGAATATTATTTTTTCTGTTACGTTACGTGCTTGTTACGCTCAATGTCTGTACATATAAACAGTTATTTTAGTTAAGACCAGGTTCTGATTTTATAATTCAACATTTTAGCTCTAGCTTTCATATATTTGCATAATCGGATGTATATTATGTTGGTTAGCGGCACAAATAAATAAATAAATAGGTAAATACATTTTGTATATAACGTTCGGAGTGTAAACGTGTTGAATTCTAATAGGTCTCAAGTTTTCGATCTTCACGCTAGTTTCACTACAGTAATCTAGTTTTGCCTCGCACTATGCATATTAAGATAGGGAATTACATTTCGCACCCTTTAGTTTCAAGCGGTCACCTATCTGTAGGTGGGTTGGTCGTACTGTCGGTGATTATTCTGTATTTTCATTATTTTGAGCCTTTCAATAACGGTTTTGGTCACGAATGAACCAAGAGTAGAATTTTCTAGCTTTTAAGACGTGTCAAAATTATCTACATGATCATATAATGATATTGAGTGTTCCATGATGATACAATAAACACGTGAAAAAATTCATTTAATTTTTTTTTTAAATTCGAATTTTTTAGGAGGTAGGTACAATCTAACTTCACGAATGCCTAGTTAGATCGTGCGTAGCAGCAAACCTAATTTTTACAATAAACATATAATATTGGCGTATAATTGGCGATTACTGTTAGTATAAAATCTACTTGTATTAGTCATAAAACGCACAGTCACGCAAGCTACTGTTTCCGTTACGTTACCTAAAAGTCGCGTTTGAAAACCCAAGATGATTGGTCTTCTAGTTCTTTCTACTTTTATTGCACTTGTTAGTGGAATGCCAGAAATGCCAGGTCTAGGCAGTCGTTCTATTTTTGACGTTCCGCGTTTTAATGTCCAGGGAAAAGGAAAATCAGGGTAAACAAATTTAAAATACTTAAACAGTGTCTCAGCCGAGCAATTGCACGCCACGCCATCAATGTCGATCACATCTGACATACAAGAGCCTGACGACCAAACGGATCTCTTTTGGAAAACCCAAGATGATTGGTTTTCTAGTTCTTTCTACTGTTATTGCACTTTTATTTCTACTTTTAGTGGAATGCCAGAAATGCCAGGTCCAGGCAGTCGTTCCCTTTTTGGGAACGTCCCGCGTTTTCCTGACAAGGGAAACGGAAAATCAGGGTAAGCAAATTTAAAACTCAACAGGTTCTCAACAGTGTCACAGCCGAGAAATTGCACGCCACGCCATCAATGTCGATCGCATCACTGTCAGTACATTCAAAAGCCTGACGACCAAACGGATCTCTTATATTAGTACAAGCTGTTAGCCCCAGCTTCGCTTGGGTTTAATTTATAAATTACCCGTGCGGAGTGGGGCACAAACTATACCTACAGTTGGGCCGACGGATCTAGGCGTTCGTGAAGTCAGGCTTTTCGCTGCGCAGTAGAAAATTTTGTATGAAAAAGTTGCACTGCACATCGAAACGGCTAACTTCACGAACGCCGAGATCCGTTGGCCGTACTGTACCCTATGTTCATCAGGGATAGCGTAGGAGTCTAATATCTCCTCATTGATTCAATGAGGAGATACCACGTTTTTGTCGCAAATGCGCGATTGGTCCTCCATAGCATAGCAGCGCGAAAAGTGAAACAGGGATAAAGAGGCTATTGCCCTGCAGTGGGACGATTAAGGCTAGAAATTATAATATGTCATGTCAGGATCGTAGCAAGTGGAAGTCCGTGGTCTCTGCCTACCCCTGTGGGAAAGAGGCGTGATTTTATGTATGTATGTATGTATTATAATATTAGGTAATCGCTTTTACTCATCAAACGAATATTATTTACAGATTAGACGTGATGAGCAGAGGTATTTCTGTACCACTTAACTGCATTCCTCCACAGCAAGCGTCGACTGATGGTGTATGCCGTGAAGTTTCTTTTGTATGAATGAAAAGAAACATGTCTATAAATTATATCTGTATTAGCTAATATGACATACTTATTGGTTTTTAAACAATCCTATTTAGCTAGCTATGAAGCTAGCTTCGCCCGCGTGGATTACTATTTTTTATTCCACGGGGACCGTGCATTTTTCCAGGATAAAAAGCCGATGTCCTATTCCCGGTCATTATCTATTTATATTTTAAATTTCAAGCAAATCGGTTCAGTGGTTGTCGAGTTATAGAGAAACAAACAAACATCCAAACATTCATCCAGACTTTCGCATTTAATATTAGTGTGTGGTTGATGTGGTGTGATCAACGCTTATTTCCATTACCCCAGATGCATATTATTTTTAAAGGCTGGGTTAAAATGTCGAAAATAACGATATCCATTGTGTCAGTACGGTCATCTCATTTTTTACCAAAGGCTCTAGATGATGGAGCCGAAGGCCTCTTAATCTTCAGGATTGTCCTGATAAATTATAAAATCGAATAAAAAATCAACTTTTGATGGTAAATAAACGAAGCCGTGGACAGAATCTAGTATATAAAGCTCCTCGCAAATACCAAGCGACCTATCGCTTTCTGTTACAAACATCCAGTTGGGATCAAGGCTAGTAAAATCTGTGCTGTATGAATAAAAGATGATTAATTTTCTTACCCTTTATAGGGAGGGTCGGGTTATGAACGGGATATTGGACCGATCAATATTATTAACAAGGTTCCGAACAGCTGAGAGATCTTGCCAGTTTTGTTTAAAATAAATTTTAGGTAGGTAGCTTTTCTGAGTGAGTATTCAGAATAAGAACTGTTTTGAAATCATTTCTTTACATTAATTCACGTTTTTCTTCTTTTTCTTTTTCCTGCACTTATCCCTTCATATTGGATTGGTACAACATATTGTGTTCTTCTTCCAGTTTCCTCTATTCGGTCTTCATCTAGTAGATGAAGACCGATATCTATACCGATACCGATACCTACTCACGTCTTTTTTAATCATGTCATCTTAAACACAATGAGTCGTTCTGTTTGAGTTTCCCGATATTTCGGCAGTTGCGTGCGCCATGATCACGGTAAAGTAAAGTTTTTAGCGAGTTTGTGGCTAGTCACTGGCAGACGAAACGTCTTTCTCAGTCTTTTACTACGCGAAACAACCCTACTCACTTAGTTTACTCATCAATGGTAATAATAATACTAAACTTTAGTATTATTATTACCATTGATGAGTACATCATCGTCTCCATCATCTTTGCCCTTATTCTAGAAGTGGGGTCGGCACTCTCCATTTCCTTCTATCAAACGTCATCTCAAAAAAAAAATTCAAACTTCAAATATAATTTATTCAGTAGGACCACTAGGATACGAGTACCTACACGTATTAGATATTTTTGATTTGATAGCATTTTACTTTGTATATTTTTCTACGGCTGATTCAACTAATTAAAATTACTTTTCCCTCCGTGACATTACATTATACATTTATGTAGATTGGCATTTTAAAAGATAAAACGATTCAACGCTATCATTGTTTACCGCTGTTAATTAATTTTATGTCCTTTGAGAAGAAAGTAAAAATGCTCGACTTTACGGAATTGATGTTCTAAAGGGCCAGTCTCCCCAAACTTGCGACATTTCATGCCCAAATTACTCTTTAGATTTTGATTTTTAAAGTGTCAAACCACATTTAGGCGCGGGCCAAACTGAAAAGACGTAAGACGCAGACGGGGCGCAGACATTTTTGTCTCTTCCGCGTCCTTCCATACAAAATGTATAGAAGCATCGCGACGCAAAACATACAGAAGAGGCGGGGCGCCCCGTCTTTTCTGTATCACAGACAAATGTCCGCGCCCCGTCTGCGTCTTACGTGTTTTTTGTCAGTCCAGCAGCGCCGGTATCACTTCATCGAAAATGAAATCTTATCAAAATGTTCGATTCAGACGGGATTCGAACCCGCATTGATACAACTCGGCCACGGAATCCATATGACGTCGAGTCAAAAATCTTGTTATGCTCATATCTGTGGTGTATTAGTCGGTGCTAAACCAACAGATAATGAGCTTACTAAGACATTTGTCCCGACGTCATCATTAGCTATTTGCTTATTCCTTAGATTAAAAGATTAACAGGTAATTAAGAATTCTAGGATTTTTCCCTTTATTTGTTTTAGGACCTTCCTTTTTACAGATCAACGGGAAGTACCTAAGTTTTAATTACCTTGCCAGTGTCAAAATACGTCACACAAATGGCCGTTACTTTCGCATATGTTTTTATTCGTTTCTGAGGAACATGGTCTTGACTTTACAGATGGAAAACCACGCGATATTATAAGGCTTTTATTTTCTTTTAAAAAAATCACTGCAACCCATCTATGAAACCGCGTCTATAGTCGGATTGCTCATTATACGCACTAAAATTGACGATCAAAATGTAATTTTTTATATATTTTTAGTTCGTACAATGAGCAATTCGACTATAGGAAACTTGCTGCATGCATAAACTAAACATGCATATAGTTTTATGCATAAAAATACCTGTACAGCCAGTTTCCACAACAACTTTTACAAAAATAGCCGTTGGTAACAACGCAGGGCAGTTCTCATAACTTCCAAAACTCTATCATGATATTGAAACACTTTTCCTCGTACACGGAGATTACAAGCCGTTGAGAAGTTGTAATGCCTTGGTATAAAGTTTCAGCTCATTTTGCATTTTTTACAAGTTGTCGCGTGATAAATTTACTCACGGACCAGCAGTGGACGGAAGTTTTCAACTGTCTTTCACCATGCATTCGTTTGCGGTTTTGACATTAAAAAACATGTACATAGCGGCTATTTTTGAGATTACTCCTATTTAACCCCAGCTGTAACAGCCTCCTACAGGCGATAGCCGACAGGCCTGACTCTCATCTCATACAGGCCTGGAAGTCAAGACATGCCACCTTGGCAACCTTTACTTGCCGCTGACTGTCCGGCTGTACCTACCAACTCCAATGCCTACATTTAATACTAACATAGTTCATTAAGTCACTACTAACAACCTATGGATGTTACAGTCGGAAATAAAGAATATTTTTTTTTTACTATTATTTATTTACTATTATATTATTTATTCGTCTGTCAATTTAGCGAAGAATTACAGATTGTAAGTAATGTAACTACAAGGTTATATCAAATTTGGGGTAGGTGCAAAAAAGGTTTTCATAAACCATTTTAGAACATAATTGTAAATGCGAGTGTTTGAGGACATTGAGGTCAATAATAAAATAATAATGAAAAAGGTCTTGAAGTTTACATTGCAGCGGTGTACATGTGTTAAGGCGCCAACCCTACTACTCAAGTGACAGAATCGATTTTAAACTTGCATTACAAGAACATTAATCTAGTTTCCGAGATAGCCTGATCGGAAAAGTTGATTTTAGCAGCTCCAGACAGATTTAAGTTACATTGGATATTTACCTCAAAGTTTAAAGTAAAACGATTTAGCTAAGTCACAGTATCAATTTTATTCACTTTTCAATTTAACAAAATATTCAACTCAATATATTAGGTCGGGGAAAAAGTCTTTTCGCATTATAGTATGTATGAACTTGTAATAAAATATCTTTGGCTATATTATTTGTATCTGGCGGGTTTTGGTATCATTGAAAGTTTAAATTTTAAAGAACATAATTCCAAATTAAAATTAGGAAAATGTGTGATTTTAATTTGTTTTTCGTACCGTCAAGATGAGTGAATCTAATGAAGAAATTCGATACATTTTAAAATTTTACTACAAAAAAGGTAAACTTGCAACGCAAGCCGCGAAAAAAAATTGCGATGTTTATGGACCTAGTGCAGTGTCTGTGAGGGTAGCACGAATTTGGTTTAAGCGTTTTCAATCCGGAAATTTTGATGTCAAAGATGCACGTTGCTCTGGTCGCCCTATTACGGATAAAATGGATGCCATTTTTGAAAAAGTGGAGCAAGATCGGCATATCAGTAGTTACAACGTAGCTGAAAAACTGAGAATTGACCACAAAACTGTTTTGGTGCATTTGAAAAAAAACTGGGAACACAAAAAAGCTTGATATTTGGGTACCTCACGAGCTCACTGAAAGAAACCTAATGAACCGTGTACTCATTTGTGATTCTTTATTACGACGTAATGAAACCGAACCATTTTTGAAGAAGCTTATAACTGGTGATGAAAAGTGGATCACGTACGACAAGAATGTGCGAAAAAGGTCGTGGTCAAAGGCCGGTCAGGCTTCACAGACTGTGGCGAAACCCGGGTTAACTCGCAACAAGGTGATGCTGTGTGTGTGGTGGGATTGGAAGGGCATTATTCATTATGAGCTGTTACCACCAGGCAGGACCATCGATTCTGAACTCTACTGCGAACAACTAATGAGATTAAAGCAAGAAGTTGAGAGAAAGCGGTCGGAATTAATCAACAGAAGGGGTGTGGTTTTTCATCATGATAACGCTAGACCTTACACATCTTTAGGCACTCAGCAAAAATTAAGAGAGTTTGGCTGGGAGGTGTTAATGCATCCGTCGTATAGTCCTGACCTTGCACCTAAAGATTTCCACCTGTTTCGGTCTCTTCAGAATTCTTTAGGCGGTGTCAGGTTAACATCACGAGAGGACTGCCAAAACCACTCGTCGCGGTATTTTGATCAAAAGTCCCAAAATTTCTATAGCAATGGGATCATGTCCCTACTTATAAGATGGCAAAAAGTTATCGAACAAAATGGTACCTACATACTTTATTTAAATGTAAATAAACTATATTAAAAAATATTTTGAATTTTCTTAAAAAATGCGAAGAAACTTTTTCCCCAACCTATTAGATAGTGTTTTTTTATTAGTACTACTAACATAGCAGAAAGCATAAGGCCCACCTGATGGTAAGCGGTTACCGTAGCCTGTGGACGCCTGTGACATCAGAGGAATCACACTTGCGCTGCTAAACCTTTAAAAGAGGAAGTCTTAGCGTAAGACTTTAGTGTTGACCTAGTCAAAGTCAAAAAAGCATTCGATAGAACCAATCGATTAATATTAAAAAAATTAAAATAGTTTCAAACACACATCTTCGTAATCCAAACTCGATGTTCTACCATTCAAGACGATTATGATAAAAAAGGCATTAAGTAGGTGTTATTGCTTTTATCCGAAAAGCACTGAATGTGTGTCTAGAATAATTTATATTCTCTCTAGAATCGCCACATTACGGCTATAAAGACTATTAGGGCGGCTTAAGCAAACATGTATTGGACTCTAATAGTATCATTATTTATTGAAGAGCGGATTAGCCTGTTGCTTTTTCAAGGGCTAAATGTATTCGCAGATGTATTTTGACAGCGAAACGAAGATCTAATAGTTGAAAATGAAAAATCTTATCAAAATTTTCAATTCCGACGGGATTTGAACCCGCAATGATACAATAATAAATATAATAATAATAAAAAGTGAAATAATACTTAAGTGTGGTTTAACACTATTAAAATTATAAGATCTAATTTATTTGGTTTCCTCGATACAAGATAGACTTAGTGATGAAACTTAAGCATTGTAAGTACATTACATTCAGAGAGCACCGCGGAGATGGGATAAGAAATAGGTACACCATAATACATTATGCATCATGTTCACATCTGCGATACCTATCTGCATGATCTGCGGACAGCATAACTCTGCTCAAATTTTTAATAAAGAAAGATGAAGCAGGTGATAGACGGATGAAAATCTAAATTTTCAATTTTGGCACGTGTTCAATTTCAATGAAATATTACCTAAGTGTGGATAACTAGAGAAGATAAAATTATAGAATTAGCAAAAGCGACATCTCTTCGTCATTTGATTTTGAATTTAACTTTAGACAATGAGTAGGAGTTCACTTAGTAGTGTCTCTGGAGATCATTAAGCTATCAAGATTTTCAACCCGACGACAATGGGCGTTTTTCCACTTGACGGCACGGCAGGGCAACGGCAACGGCAACGGCAACGGCAACGGGCCGGTGGTGACGATGCAAAAATGTATGGAAATCTCATAACGCCGTGCCGGTGCCGGCGCCGGTAAGTGGAAAGGCGAGCCGCACATTTTCATACATTTTTGCGTCTCAGATTGCCGTGCCGTCGCCGTTGCTGTTGCCGTGCCGTGCCGTCAAGTGGAAAAACACCCTATGGATTCCGTGCCCGAGTTGGTTAAGGCACTCTAGCTTGAGAGGATCGCTCAATGCGGGTTCGAATCCCATCGGAATCGAAAATTTTGAAATACAATGAAGTATAAACAATTTTAAAGCTAATTAATTTACACTCGGATGCTGGTCGATCAAATTCCAATTCAAGCGAGTGACTAGACAAGACAACCATTGACCAAGAACAAACTCCACGCTTGCGGTTTCATTATACAATCTACCTTTGTAAGTAGTTTGTTATCATTATGTAAATAATCATAATCATAATCATAATCATAATAAGTATATTTATTGCGAATCAAAGGTAAACAGATGATAGTTAAAAAAATGTAGGTACAGAAAATGAAAATTATATGTAAACTTGGATTCTTTTAATTATAAAATACTGGCTTCTGTCCACAGTTTCACGTGGATGTAAGTTCTACTACTTTTTTTGCTGGGGTTACATC
The DNA here is from genome assembly GCA_958496255.1 of Camptogramma bilineatum. NCBI lineage: Eukaryota > Metazoa > Arthropoda > Insecta > Lepidoptera > Geometridae > Camptogramma > Camptogramma bilineatum. The sequence continues at coordinate 4,369,734 of OY292460.1, forward strand.
ACCGGCATTCGGAGGCCTTTTAGGCGGCCTAAAAACTCCGTCACCAGAGTTGGTTCATACGAACTTACCGGCATTATGTGAGAAGTGCAGCCATATTCCCATCATAGGAAAGAGAGAGTCGCGGAATGCACCTTTGTTCAATTCTGATAATGGAGCCTTAACATAAAATGCTCCCCTCTGACTTATAATATTTGCATAGTAAATTCAACTTAAATACACTACTACAATTCCCATTTCTACTTTAGTCATTAGGACCAGACCCTTTTAATTGTAACGTGAGGCTAACCAATTAACCGGCACATTGTCTGTGACCCGAGCCAGATCAACTGACTATTTTGGTTATTGTCCAGTCCCTTTGGTCAGTATCGGCTTATAGCTTTTACGAATATGTAAGCAGATGGGAATTTTCAAATGATTCGGTATGGCATTAACAGAGACCTTTGTAATCTAAAACGCAAATGACAACGATTTGAGATATAAAATAATAATTCAATTATGAATATTCCAAGCTTTTCGTTGTATGAAAGTATACAACACCGAAAATTTAAAAAACCTTCGTCAAATGTCTTCATTACTCTTTCTTGATTTTCTCTCTCGTTTATCAGTTGCTGATGACCTTTAGGGAGCTACGATACCACAGTACATTGTATACATATGTGAAACTTACAACTCCTTTTTGGGAGTAAAAAAACGATTATAAATCCTACTTATCTACCTTTACATTATACAACCGGTAACGACAGATAGGTACTGCAGGGTAAAGCCTTAGCCACTTAAGCCTTTGATGTATTCTTAAATGTATTCTGCTATGGGTACTCAACTATAGAATGCCACTCAAATATTAAAATACTATTACACTACTGACATAGTGACTGTTATGACCGCTTCTTCTTTTAATGAAAGAGCAGGCACTATAAGTTTGTCTTCCACCTCACTCTTTACACATCATCTTACACCATCACATCTTATCATTTTTCTTTGCGAAAAATCTAAAATATCTATAGTAAACGCGTTTGGCAGCATAAATTACATTATGTATCGGAAATCCGCCACAAGATACGAAATACAGCTCCAAAAGACGTGCCAAGCCTATTTCCACACCTTTAGATAACAATGACAGATTATGATATAGTATCTCAGTCCCTTTCTGTTTCCACGACAAAGATAGAGAAGCTAATATTTTCAGCTGTCAAAAACACGTTCTGATGGAGCAAAGTCTTAGGTAGTCAAACGATCTTACCTTTCTTATCTTTGCTGTCTTATGCTATGGTTTTTGCAACCATGAATGAATGAAAATACTTTATTATAAGCTTCTTTTGGCTACCCATTAACATAAATTGTATAGGTACTACGGACATCTGTAAAAGGTCTTCTTTGCTTTTGTAAGGTTAAATAAACTTTTATTACTTATAGTAACAGATGGAATTTTGGTATAAACAAAAAAAGTGCTCGGTTATGCGAAAGTAATAAATTTAATAAAATATCTTCACACAGCACAGCGCTATCCAAACCAAAAAACCAAAAAACAAAATATGTAGGTACATACTTTGCTTTTGTACATATTTTGTAATTGAATTCATAATTATTCCAAAACTTCTTACAAAACGTAACTTACGTAACTTGTAAATTTTCTTGACACTTTTTCTAGTCAGAATAAAATTTGACACTCAATATATTAGTAAATTTTTTCTCAAGGACTCTAGCTTATGTCTCTGAGTCTGAATAAACCCTAGGGCCTTCGCAGCAAATGCCTCATTTACAAGTTTATCTGTCGGAACTCGAAACAAACTTATGCTAAGCAGTGACTAAGTCTGTCACCTGTATTGATTACCAACACACACTTGGCGGAACGTGTACGTTTTGCGTACACATTACATATGTAGTACGTGACGTAAATATTGTACGTGAGCCTGAAAGTGGTGCGTTTCGATGTGCTTGTTAAAATAACCTTGTAAATATTTGAACCAAGCAATTGTGCTTCAGAATGTATTGCTCATATTGCCTCAGTATTTTACGAATACGTGAAAAATTATATAAAACAAAACACAATACTATAGTAAGAGCTGATAATCGTTGTATTTAGGTGAAAACGGCCAGTGTTTTTTACTACTCTCATAACGTTTCAATATCATATTTATTTTGTTTTTATTGCGAATAACTTAACAACAACTTGCTAGATTTAACACTTTCAGTGCCAAGGATGCAAATGCGGTATGTCTACACGATGGACTACGGCGCCTTCTTAAGGGCATCGCAGTGGATTTAAAGATTTAAAAAAACGAAATGAAACAAAAGAAAATTAAGGCCTTCATAATTTCATTACATAATTAAAATAACGCCAAGATGTAATGCCTAAGCCATCACCTCAGCTCAAAAGACATCGTTAATACGTGTGTAGCGTCTTAAGGTCATAGCTGACCAGTCGCATGGGTTACGTTACCAGCCCCCCTAGCCATATTACACTATCTATCGTCGCGATAGAATAGAAACACTTCAAAATGTATAGGATTTGACGTTTCAAGTAGATGAGTCACGTGGTCAGAACGTCAATTCCTATACATTTTGAAGTGTTCTATTCTACAGCGACGATAGATCGTTCTACAGCGACGATAGATCGTGTAATATGGCTAGGGCCCATGGCTAGGGGGGCAGGATCGTTAGAACTACTGTCAAACGGTAAAGGAAACCTACCGAAAGAAGAATTCATGATAAATTTCAGAGTAATTTTCGTGAAAATGTAATTGCGGCTTTGTAATAAACTGAAGCTTTGGGTTCGCGAACCCTGTTTCTATTCGCTTTTGTTTAGAACAGGATGGTGGTTTAATTAAGAGCTAGTATTATCAAATGGACGACTATTCCCTGGACAAAAGGGAAAGAACAGGCACGTGAAATTTAGTTAAAAAATATGTTTAACATGAAAAAAAAAAATTAAATATGATCACGTCTTCCCAAAGTTCGGTAAACATATTCTTTTAGATCTTTAGGCATTTTTAAATCCTTTAAAGGTGTCTAAGGGGTAGTAAGGTATGTCCAAATACATATTTGGTACATTCCCATGTACACATGTGCACACATTTTTATAAAAAAGTACTTATCGGATTATTTAGATGAAAAAAAAGTTTGCGACAATTCGTTCCCAATTGGTTTATTTATCAAAACTGTAAAGTGTTATTCACAACCAAAATCCACAATCCAGATTAACTGCAATTAAAAGTCAAATAAATGATTTATTTTGATAGATACCTTTTAAAAAAATATTTATATACTTATATATTTCTTCATTGTCATAGAATAAGAATTTTAAGAATTTTTTGACCTTACTATCGCACCGAATAAATGCAAAATGACTTTCTTCTATTCATAAAAGCCTATTATGTAAACTACCTTCTGATTTTTTATTCACGACAAATAAGCCCAACTATTTGGTAAAACAATTGATAACCAATTGTTTTACCAAATAGATATCGATAAATAAACTGTCGACATGGGACATCCCTAAACGTGAATAATACCACAATAATACGTAACAGCGGTAGCATATAACTCTAACAGTGCCTGCTTCGTAGACAAGGGATCCAGCGACACATGTAACATTATACAAGTTTAGGACATTTTGGCTAACATACTAGATGTAAGTACACTTTATTTTTCGTGAACAAACAACGTCGCACGTCGTATGAATTATGTCAGGGTACGGTTACAATCGACAAAAGAAGTATGGAGCGAAATATCAGAGAAGGACCCGTGAATTAATCGATAAAATCATCGATATTAAGCCATCCCTAGTCTTGAGAGACCGCACATCATTCTGTAGACCACGTACGTGCGGTATTTGAAACACGTCGCATGTAATGCTGGATAATGCCGCGTTCACACCTTTATTACGAACCCTGATCTTGTGTCACTCTATACACCTGCACTGCAGTGTAAAATGAGGTTTATTACACTGGTTTGAAATTTCCGATCATACTAAGTAGTATTTTATTTAAATTTTGAAAAAGGAATAAACAGTTTTAAAATAGTACATATAGAAAAGGTTTATTCTATTTTCAAAATTTGGACTTCACACTGGCTGAATTTTTAGTTGAAAGAGAAAAAATAACTATCAATTCGAATTTAGAATTTCGTTGCATGCACAACCTTTAGGCCAGTTTTGTGCGTATGATCGTAATGTGGACCTTTACAAAGGTGTACAAAAATGTAGAACGTAGCGATATATTTGAGTGAAAATTCTGTATATAAGTCTGTTCCTTCATCTGTGACTTATCCCTGAACAGGCATCTCATCGTTTCGGGATTACTCACATCATAGTGTAAGGAACTTAATTAGAATTGGGTTTCGGAATATTGAGCCTTTCGCGTATCAATGAGGAAACGGGTAGGTAATCCTGTTAAAGGATTTTCCGCTATAGCAAACAGTTCATAGATGTCTTTTTTGAACGTGTTCATTTGAACTAGAAATGGATCATTTATAATAATTTGTTTCGAAATAAAATCATTACATTCAAGAGACGCAACCAGCCGGGGTTAAAAAGGCCGTTATAGCAGAATCATAATTAGATTCGTTTCACATTTTTTTCTTGTAACTCTGTCTATGAAAATAGACGGCATATAATTGCAGTTCAGATTATGATTCTGATTTAACAACCTTTTTAACTGTAGGTATAATAATTTTCATATACTTAGTAAAGCTTCAATTGAAGGAATAACCGGTCTATTAATAAAAAAAAATGCATAATTTTAGTTTGACGGTGACAAGAAGATACTATCTTCACAATAGACCAGTGCAGTGTTCTACAAAGGGTGTGCCGCGGCACACTGGTGTACCGTGGTCATTAGTTGGTGTGCCTCTGAAAAATAAGGTTACCTAGCTCAGTTAAGCTAGGTACTCTAAATTTGGACCGGATACGCTCAACTAAACAAGCTCATGTTTCGTAAAAAAAAATATTTCTCATTTATGATGTACCTCCAAAAACAGTTAGATAATAATCGAACTACTAGTAGGACTGGATGGAATAAGCGAAAATTATCCGATTTCCTAGATGTACCACGAACACAAAAAGTTTGCGGAACACTGAGACCATCTTATCAGACATTCCACTAGCTCATACAAACTCACTCAGGCGATCGTATGACAAACATTGAAAGATGTTCATCGATTCCTCTGACGTTATCTGTAGCACCGTGGGCGAGTACTATACCCGACTGAGATCATTGATCTTTAGATACGCAATGATGTGTATACAATAAAGAGCTCGTGGTATTTTCCTAGACGTTCCTGATAGATCATTGAAGTTAAGCGACGTTCCAAACGGTCACAATTTGGATGGGTGACCAATAATGGGATGGCAATAACAGCTGAACGCTTTTGTGTTTCGGAGGGCACGTTAATTTGTCCCGGCTTTTAAGTCGATAAGCCATGTCGGAGGCCTTTAGGCGGCATAAAAACTCCGTCTTCACAGTAAGCTCATACGAACATACCGAACCGACCGACGAAATATTGACACAACAATAGTTTTAACAGATTGTTACTAAACATCAATTTTTTCATGCGTTTACAAGAACAGTAAATAAGGTTTTTTTGAGATAACGTTGCGTGAAATTAAATTTGACCTCAAGAATGAATGCCTTAAATTTGTAAGGAACCTACAACAATAAAGACGCTTTTGTGATAGATAAAAGATCTTTTATTTGTGCCAGTACTATTTAATTCTCGTTACGGGAGTCTGATTGCTGATAAAATAGTAGGCCTAATTAAATTCTGTCCCAAAGTCACTGATTTGTTGAGACGGATTCTTTGGCACATTTTCTTCTTAAGGCTACGCTTCCACCAGAGATGTGCGAGGATGCGTAGCCAGGGATGTTAGTGTTTGTAAAGAACCAATAGAATTGCTTCATTTACCTCGCCTCGGTCAGCACAGCCCTGGTGGAAACGGCTCAGCGGAGCTAGATTTTTACGCATACAAAACAAGCGAGGGATGTGTACGAGGGATGTGTGCGAGGGATGTGTTGCACCCCCGTCGACACATTTCACAGCTTCGCAACGCATCCTCGCACCACAAATTAATGCGCATTTTCACAGCTCCGCTACACATCCTCGTAGGCACATTTTCATCGCACAGCTTTGGTGGAAACCCCCACACATTTCACAGCACATCTAGGCATCCTTGCACGACACATTTCCATCGCACATCTCTGGTGGAAACGCAGCCTAAACCTGGAGTCATTTTAGACCGCTCGAAACTTATTTTAATCTACGCCACGAGCGCTTCAACAAGGGAGATTTTTAAGGAATTACGAGTACATAGACGACTATTTATCGGTTGAGCGAGTCAAGGAAGAATAATTGCGGATTTGGGGTAAAGAATCCTTGGAAACAAAGGGTAGGAGAATTCTCAAAGACAAATAGTTAATCCTAACAGGCTCATACTTTGCAGTATTTGCCACTGAACCCTAAATCTCTGTTTTTGTATTCAGTAGAGTACCTACTCGAATAAAAATATTGTGTATATAGTATTACTGGTATTTTTCCCTTAAACGATAACAATCTGATATTGTGTGGAACATCTCTATCTTACAAGGTTGTCAAAAGGTGATTAGGAACCCAAGGGCAAATGTGGTTAGTAAGTCGTCATCACCAGGACCTCATAATCATCATAATTATCTAAGGCGGCTTGGTAGGGCACGTGATAACGCTAAGCACAATACCATACAACCTTATGTAACCTTAACTTAGAACTTTACAAATAAGGTTGCGGTCCCAAGCAGAGCGGTGAGCGAGGAAAATATCTACCATAATAGAGCTGCTCTAAGGTGAGAAAAAGAAGAGATATAATTATTTTTCAAACTTATTCTGGAATAACTGTATAGTACTCGATACTTCCATGCCAGAATAAGTTTTTAAATAATATGGATAGAACTTCACTTCAGGTAAGTTCGTTTAATCATTTATTATTTCTTCTTTTTTCTCACCTTAGAGCAGCTCTATAAAATATAATAAAATTGACCAATTATGGTCAATTTTTTCACTGCACGCTCAGTGTCTATGAATGTGTACATTTTCGGTGCAAAGGCACCTTTCAAGGTCGATTCACACAATTATCAGTGAAGCCAATACAGTACCGGCACAGTGCGAAATGTTCTTTCATATATTCTCTATGAACGCATCCCCACTGTTCAGTGTCAGTGACGACACAGTGATAATGATGATATATTAAACACAGATACTAAACCACGGTAATGGTTATCTATACAGTATTCTATCTTCATACAAACAGCCAGAATGTGAGTCTTATGTCATGCCTCGTGTTCGGTACTCACTCGGTTCAAAATCAGTAGCGAATGCGCCGCAGTAATAGTAGTAGTAGTTAGTGCCACGCATCTGTAAGTAATTATTTCAAGGACAGGGCCAAGTCACAATACTGTATGGAAGAAAGATAACATTACCGTGATTGAACTGAGAAAACACGTTGCCGGAACTGTGACTTCACTGATATGTGACCTGGTCACGACAAAACAAGCATGGCTAATCGAAATTGCTAAAAGCGACAAATTGATTTCAATAATCTTTGAAGATTAAAAACACGAATGGAACTGGCTAACGAACCGTATAAGTATCCATCAGCGAACTGCAAATATTGAATTGAAAATTGGAATTCGATTTGAATCATTATCGAAATGAAAGATAATGGTGCATTTCTATCAGAGATGCTAAAGGTGATATCAGACGGCTCAATCCGATGAATGTTTACTGGAGTGATTGATTCATTTTTATTTCATTCCATGTTCACGCTTAGACGGAATGATAAAGAAAATAACATTCACTGTTTAATATGTCTTTTAATATGTCATCGAAATGAAGTAGTGCGTCTTGGATGGCCGACTCCGAGTGAACGTTTTCTTTTGTGTTTAGACGGCTCATTTTTCATTCATTCGGAGTGCAAGTAAAAGATGCGAATGAACCGATCCAACATTGTTGGATTAGTTCATTAATGAATTCACTTTTCATTTTTTCATTCTTTGTTCAGACGCTCAATTCCTAGTGAAAGATGCCGAATGAAGAACAGAATGAACGAAAAGTGAACCGTCTGATACCACCTTAAGTGTGCGAGAGGATTCAATCCACCAATAATGTCACTTCATTTTTTATTCCTTGCTCACTGCAGCTTTACCATTGGTGGATTTCTTTCCTCACTTAGCTTCAGCTTCCTCACTTACCTATATCTAAAACGCACCCTTACATCAAAAGTTTTCTGTGGGTTATATGGCACACGAATTGTCACAAAGAGCTCATTTTGTAAAGGAAAATATAGCTGTATACTTGCTTCCCGTTTATATATCTCAAGTTCTGTTACAATGTACTTTAATGTTTTAGATATAGTGTTCTTACAAGATAAGTCAAACAATAGTTAAGCTAAGCCCAACTTTGAATACTGTATTTAGGAACATATACGTATGCAATAGAGCTACCTTTAATTTACACGTGTATCCGGGTAAAATAATAAGGTAATTTACGTGATAAATACCCGGATATACGTGTATATATAATGTGTTACTTACTCTTACTAACTAACTTACTAACTTACTCTTTCGACTGTTAGTAACCAGCGGGCCTAGCTTGCGCAACATGACTTTTCTTGAGTCGACATTATTTTCTCACGTTCTAACATGAATGAGAAAATTTGTCACGTTGCACATGCTAGTACTACTGGATCAGTTGAGCTAGGTATCAATAGATCTTAAGCTACGACAACATGGATAGCTCATCTGGCTTTAGTATCGTTACCATGTTTTATGTGAAATTGTAGGAGATAAGTTTTTTTAATTTATTCTTCAATTTAATTCCATGACTACCTTATTTTGTCTAATGTTTAAAATATTGTGTCTGTTCGAAGATGCCTTTGGCCAAAAATAGACCTAAATACCTTTACGTGTTCATGGTACTACAGATATAGTTGGCTAGAACATTTATCTTCATTATTCAACCGTCTGTCATACAGCAAAATTGAATAGAAATCCGATTATCCTTTCAACCCTGTTGATGTTGCTACCGCAAACAGCTGGTAAACTTACATTACTTTTGCACCACGATATAATATCGCACACCCAGATCAACACTGCACTAAGTCTAAATACTTAGCACTTTTTTCAGAATCGACCAAAAACTCCTCTTGTGCAAAAAAGTGCTATTTTGACTTAGTGCAGTGTTATCTGGGTGTACGATATATATGGGCCAACGACCCAAGGTGAATGTTGGCCTCCGACACTAACGACCGTCAGGATTCTCGACCCAACGCTGTTTCAGTGCAATGCACGGCCCGGAGTTCATAGCTCTTTTTTAACTTCGTAGCTCCATCGGTACCTAGGACGTCCAATAGATCTTTGACCTGAACGACCGGAGTAAACCAAAACCAGAGTATTTAATATTTCTTAAAAGATATCTAAAAATCCTTTTCTGCAGAAATATAACTAATTCCAATCAAAGATAGCGACTTTCTCTCTCTGTAGGGGTACTCACAATGTCAAATATAAAATAAAACTAGGTGTGTTGTTGTCTTATTGTTCTGTTCTGTTAATTCTGCAAGCATTTTTTTTGTCATAGCTCGATATAATTTGTACCCATTCTCCTTTAATGTATATCCTCGGTATCACTAGCGGACGCCCGCGGCTTTTTCCGCGTGGACTACTATGTTTATCCCACGGGAAATGTGTATTTTTCCGGGATAGCCTGTATTCTATTCCCGGTCATTATCTATCTATATTTTAAATTTCAGGCAAATCGATTCAGTGGTTGTCTAGTTATAGGGAAACAAACATACATTCATCCATGATAACATCTAGAATTTCGCATTTCATAATATTAGTGTGATTTGATTATTTTACTTTTCATATAAGCTCGTGAATTGGACTAGGTACCTTTGGAAATGTATCGTCCACTTCACTCGTAAATAAATAACACTCAACAGCCACATCATATACACAACACACACTAGCTAGCTAGACCTCGAAAAACTATTAATACGCATAATGCGCTTCGCCGGAGTATTTTTTCCACGATGACCAGACGATAAACTTAAAAAAAAATTATGAGTTTCATCTGTCTTCAATATAGTAAATACAGCACCACACAACCTAGAGCCACTGATTCGATTAAAAAACTTTTATATTGATAGCAACAAGTTTTATTTTTATCCCAGTACCATAATTAGTTGCTTTTTCTAAACTATACGGGACACAGCCAGTTATGAACACAGTGACACCATTAGCATCATCATCGATAATGTATCAGCGACACACATTTGGCACATCAGGCGATATTAAGTAATTTTTGTGAATAATTTAGCTGCAAATCGATAATTCAGCTGTCATAATCATTGATATCATACCACTTATCATCAGTATGTGTATGGATTAGAATGTTTATTATGCACGATCTAACTAATCATTCGGGAAGTTAGTCGTTTCGATGCACAGTGCAGGTTTTTCATGCGAAATTTTCTACTGCGCATCGAAACGGCTAACTTCACGAGTGCCTATTTAGATCGTGCGTAGTATATCTGAAATTTGAACTGAGAGCAGCGGGCTTAAAAGGGTCGCTATTAAAGAATTAAAGAAGAGGTATTAAAGGAATTGAACTATTGCCATCTCTTTTCATTGACTGAGAGTGAAAAGAGACGGCATTATAGTTCACTTCATATCGCGATTCAGCTTTAGCGACCTTTTTAGGTCCGCAGAGCATTACAAAAAGCGTTGGTATTAATATTCTGATCTTAAATGTATTGTGCTACATTAATAATCATCATCATCCGCTTATAGAAGTCCTCTGACGAATATGAAACAGATGATTTGTATATTTGAAATAGCATGGGAGTCGTTTCACAAAAGCGCATTTTTTGTAATAATGGAGTGAACCAGTTATTTTCAAACAGCTATCGTTACTTCCCTACAAACGAATTCCATTATTCATTGAATTCAATACGAACATTTAGTTTCGGAAATATTCATTAGGAACAGTTAGTGATTTCAGAGAGAGGTTCCGATGTTATTACTTTGTTTGTTTCCATTTCTAGCTCTAACTATCTAGGGTTGGATTCCAATTTTGATTATTTGGAGAACTAAAATTGAAACGTGAAATACTTTACTACCCGCGTTACCTTGAGACCTGCGGCCCTAGCCATATTACACTATCTATCGTCGCTGTAGAACGATCTATCGTCGCTGTAGAATAGAACACTTCAAAATGTATAGGAATTGACGTTCTGACCACGTGACTCATCTACTTGAAACGTCAAATCCTATACATTTTGAAGTGTTTCTATTCTATCGCGACGATAGATAGTGTAATATGGCTAGGGGGGCTGGGGCCCTAGCCATATTACACGATCTATCGTCGCTGTAGAACGATCTATCGTCGCGATAGAATAGAACACTTCAAAATGTATAGGAATTGACGTTCTGACCACGTGACTCATCTACTTGAAACGTCAAATCCTATACATTTTGAAGTGTTTCTATTCTACAGCGACGATAGATAGTGTAATATGGCTAGGGGGGCTGGTTTTTTAACGTTTGTGCAAAAATACAGTGCGCGATACATTGCGCACTGTATTTTAGACATTCGTCTGTCGTCGGCGTCTTAAACATAAAGGGCCTTACTTATGAAAGATGTTTGAAGTTGAACACTGGTTAAACAACGTCCTGTCTCTGTTTGTCACTATCCACAAATAAAGACAGGACGTTGTTTAACCAGTGTTTAACTTTAAACATCTTTCATAAGTAAAGCCCTAAATCAATAACCAAAAATCTATCAATCACTAATTATTGATACACAAAAATATATTTTCGATGACTGTCCCAAATCAATCAACGTGATTTGTATTTGTATAGCTTGTATTTTTCTATAACAAAAACCCTTTCTCTCCTTTCCGTACCTTTCGAGCCAATAACTACAGCCGATCTGTCTTCCCAGCTCCTTCAATATTTTATCTTTCGCCATTATTTCCTTGATAAAATATCAGAATATTAAATTGTAATATCTGACGGGAGCTCGTTACCATCGGCACAGGCAGGCGATCACAAAGCAGTATTTTCCTTGCTGTATTTTAAGTTGCTACAAAATTGTGTGCATTTAACATATCAAATTTCTGGTACGAATAATGTAGAGTCACAGTATATAGTAGGTATAATTTTTTTGTATAGTATTAATCCACACCTGAATCATCTATAACAGATGTCCAAAGGCCAATGATGATGATGATGAATCCACACTTAAACTAAACGGTGCTTTAACCGACAATATGAGCTTATCAAGAATTTCGACCCGACGAATAAGGATTCCGTGGCCGAGTTGCTTATGGAGGATCGCTTGTATCAATGCGAGTTCGAATCTCGTCGGAATCGAAAATTTTGATAAGACTTCATTTTCTATGTATAAATTAAAAGAAATAAGTACTTAAATAAATATTAAATAAATATTGCTGGACATAATCACACAGCGCCATCTAACCCCAAACTAAGCAAAGCTTGTGCTATGTGAACCAGATAACTGATAGATTAATAAATATACTTTTTTTTTAAATACATACATAGAATACTTTATAACACCCAGACACAGAACAAACTTCTATGTTCATAATACAAATGTCTGTCCTGGGTGGAAATCGAACCCAAGACCTTCTCTAGCTCTGCCTTCTGCACTATAAGAAGGCAGAGCTACTACCAACTGAGCTAAGAGGGCAGTCAAATAGTTGAATAGTATCTAAAACAATCCAGCCTAATCTAAGAACTTAGTCTAAAGTCGACGGTGCACTGCACTAGTCCAAAAACTTCTTGTACGAACACAATCAAGTGCTTGTGAGACTGAAGTCCCAAAATACAATTATTTGCTATGCTAATTAGCAAGAGAACAGTCTCTTACAAACTTTCTCGAATCACTTTGTCCCTTATAAATCTGGAACACAACTTAAAATCAAATTAAGGTCACTGGTGTAGAAATGCAGTCGCAAATTGTGTTTGCAAAAAGCCTGAAGTTTTTAAAGCAAATTAAACTCTATTTTTTAGCAAGTAAGGTGCATTGAGAATGTTTGAATCAACAGTTCTTGATGTTCGCTATAATGGTATTTTAAGGAGTAATGGAAAAAGTATTGTCGCTTTAAAATATACTTAGTCTGAAAACTCTTTATTGATTTCATAAGGAACTTTTTAAGAAATGTTTTCTGCTTTTTAATAGTAGATTGTTGCACGAGGGTTGAAAGTAACCTATTGCGGCACGAGATGGTTTGGCGCCTGAGCGTAGCGAGGGCGCTAATAGTTCGAGTGCCGTAATAGGTATTTCACCCGAGGTAAACACTCTGCTTTTCATTTCGAATATTAGGAAAGTAAATAAAAACCTGATTAGCTCATTTTATAAAAATCTCTGCTCTCGATCGACAAAACAGATAAAAATCGAATTGGTGCTTTAAAAAAAATACTGGCTGGTAGCTTGCCACTGAAAAAAAAAACAAAAAAGGCGCCCACCTTTTTTTTTCAGCCAGTATTTTTTGTCATTGAAGATGGTAAATATTTCAAGCTCAAAATCTTGTTTAAATAATAATAATTAAGTGAAAAGTAATTATTAATAACAATACTCATGTAATAAATTGTTGAAAATATTTTTTACAGCAATTCTTAATAAAAAGGTAAAATAGAAATGTCAAATATTACTTTTGCTGTGTAAAAAGTTTCAACATGACTCAATAGAAATGTCAAAATAGAATGATTTTTTTTATTTGACAGCTGGGAAAATTGCTTCCCAGGGCGGAAAAGTACTACTTTCATCCCTCTGTTTAGGTAACTTCAAGCGTACTTTCCGTGTATGAGAAATGAAAACTAGTTTTTCCACATAATTCTGATACATAGTTTCCATTAACGTTATCAGTAAATTCAAAAATTCAGTTTTTCATTCAATCTCAATTCACAATACAACCTATTCTAAACTATGTAGGACTATGCAAAGGCGGCAATTCATTTTTTATTTAATGTAGTTTGAAAGCAGTCACCCATGAGATGGAATGATCAAATAAAAGTCACCAACTCAGAGTCAATGCGCCAGAAAATGCAAGTGTGGCGAAGAATTGTTGGGTTGTTCTGAATGACCTGTTTCTGCTCCAAAATCTTTGAGTATCGATGTGATCCAAACATTAAACACCAACCTATCTATTTAAAGATACAATTAGATACTTTTGTATCTAATACATAAGATTCATACGTAAGAGAGAATATTAATTGTTTACATTTACATGTAATCATCGGAACCGCGGCGCCTACTTAAAACAGTATTTTACTATTTGAAGAGTCCACTATTCTAGATGGACATAACTGGTGATTCACTTGCACAATGACTAATTAAATTATCACTAAAACCGATAGTTTTTATTTAGTTAACGCTAAAGACCAATTCAGAATGACATTGAAAGTAACATTTCTAAAAGTATCTTGTTTTGCGTCATTTCGTTTTGGTCTTTAGCGTGAATGAAATAAGTGCTATCGGTTTCAGTTTTAATTAAATTAGTAAGTGCACATATCGGCGCCATAGGCTATGTATATGTTTATCCCGGACAAGCCGTTAGAAGAAAATAGGAAGAGGTACAGTCAAGCAATTACGAAACAAGCCACAATCCCAACCGAACGACCACCAATGTTGTGCCAAGAGTATTACAATTAAGAAAACAAAACATGATTACCACTGTTTAGGCTGGATTCGACCAAAAGTGGATTAAGTTTTTACTCGAGACTACTAGCTAGCCGACATAATTCGAAATACAATTGTTTAGAAAGCGCAACCGAACATTATTATGTCCATCCATACAAATTATCCTGGTTATAAGGTGTCAACCTTACAACGTCAACATATTCAAACAAACAGCAGTTTACTCTCCAGATAAAACATAATCCAGTTTGTTCGAATCCAGCCTAAGCTCTCTACAGTTGTCACAATGGATCTAAGCATTCGTGAAGTTAGGCTTTTCGCTGCGCAGTAGAAAATTTTGTATGAAAAAGTTGAAAGCAAACGGCCAACTTCACGAATGCCAAGATCCGTTGGAAGAAGTGTAATTGCAGACACTAGGTACTATTTTGCAAATTAAACATGTTCCTTAACAGTCAACGATGGCTTTAGTTCAGTCGGACTTCAATAATTACATTTCAGCTAAATTGAATCGTTTAAAATAATAACTGTATTCTTAGCACAGGTTTCTCACATTTTAAGAAATATTTATATTCGAAACGAAATATTGACCAGCATTCATAAAATGTCTACATTGTGGTTGAAGTAAATCCGTGGATTTCTTTTCGTTAAATATATATATACATTGTATTAATTGATATTGAGCTAAGCATTGATAGTTTTTTATGAATAAGTATAAAAGAAAATGTGTTTGTTGCTTTTACGAATAGGATTGTTTTAATAATTTATTTAAATTTATTAGTTTTTATACTTTCATAAGTGACATGGATTGCAAATTATGAAACAGAAAACTAACATACAAATATTTCCAACTAAATAAATTATTTATTTATTTATTACACCCAACACAAAAATTAAAGTAAATTAAAAGTTAACTTTTTAGGTTAATTCATTTAGAAAGAGACAAAAACTCGTGCTTTCCCTTTCACACCTGCGACCCAGTTGGTGTCCGGCATTGGGTACAGAATTAAATGTGGTTACCTCTGCAAAACTACGTCTGAATTAAAATTACTTGCTTGAATAAATATAGTTGTATTCCAAAAATACAGTTAATTAATTTCATTAAACTGATTTAAAACAGATATATTTTGACTGTAGGGCCCGGTGTATTATTTCTATTAAGCTGAGTAATAGCAACAAATAAAGAAAAAACATTCATTAATAATTATGTTATTCAGAATTAGGTGTAAACGAGTTTCATGTTCGGGGTAAGTACGACACCGCATTTGCGGACATAAAAAAAACTATTTTACTTTGTCTGTCTTGTCAGTAATAATGATGTTATACACAAAGAAAGACATTTAAAAAACATCCCAATACAATTGTATCTAGAATGTATGCAAAGGCTTGAGATGAATGTACCGAAGAGTGCTACGACGTCTACGTCGTAGAGGTTTGTCTTGCTACGAGCTACGAATTAGGCATTTCGGGTCTACGTAAAAGTGACAGTCTTTGTTTTTTGTAGCGCTCGTGGCGTTTGCATAAACATTATTGCTAGATCGCTCTAGCAAGAATGTCTAAGCAAACCCTTGCGGGTCCGCCCTGAATAGATAGTTGAAGTTAAGCGACGTTCTGAGAGGTCACAACTTGGATGGGTGACCGAAAGTGGCATTAACAGCTGAGCGCTGCCGTGCTTAAGAGGACACGTTAAATCGTAGGGCTTTTAAGATATGCTAGAGGCCTTTAGGCGGCCTAAAGTCTCCGTCACCAGAGTTGGCTCACACGAACTTACTTATTAATTTATTTTATTGATTATTGGTAGGACTTACTTATTGTACCGATAGGTGTACTTTGGCACAAGACGCTTTGGTATCTCAATAGGTTCTGTTTGAGCTTAGTTATGTATTTACTATCAATATTTGGCCCGTGCCCAATCACGAAAGGCGACAGTGTGGCTATCGATCTTAAGGAATTGAGATCTTGAAAAGTTTTATGGACACGGGATTTTATCGCGTAATTTACCTTATTTATCCCGACTCTGCTATCGCCGACTTATTTTACCTGGCGGTTCTTAACTGCTGCTATTACAAGCCAGTATTACAAGCGAATAATTCGTGAGGCAATTGAAATCAAGAAATATCCGAATTTCAATCGCGAGGATGGATTCAGGCTCCCGTCATCATGGAATCCTGTTATTAGTAAATGCAGTGCACGTCGTAATGTGACTTTCCGGTGTCAAGATACGGTTAGTGTAGTGTGTTGCGGTGTAAATTCAGCCGATCCGGAATCTGAAGATCAGTGAGGGTAGTTTTGGATACTACCGCCGCTTCACAATGGACCTTGAAAACATACTCCAGTCTGCCCGCGACCACGGCTATTGCAACATAGCCGAAACGTCGGGATAAATAAGGTAAATTACGCGATAAAATCCCGTGTCCATAAAACTTTTCAATATGAATAGTGATCGCGAAAGTTTAAAAAAGACGAATTGAGATCTTCTCGCATTAGGGATGTCATTACTAATACTACGAGTATCTTACATTCTTCGGCACATATTTGGCTTTACGGATCAGCATAGCTATGCAGCGCGGTAATGCTCCCAGTGTGCTTACCGTGGTCCACCTATTTAGTTCACCTATTGTACCACGGGCAAATATTATTACCCGTATTCCACCGTTGTCCAATTGATATATTTAAGTATCTTGGGCACGCTTGTGGCTTGGATCAGTTGAGCTATTTAAAGATCGTTCAGAACGATCCTTAGATGGTTCAACTGGTTCTAATGTATTTTGTAATGCTTTGTAAATATGTAGCGGCGATGGGCTTGCAACCTGTCACGTATGGAATGCTGAATGTACATACTAAATATATTGAGACAGAGGTCGTAAGTTCATAGCATAATATTATAGATGTAAATGTACGACTTTTATAAAACATCTTTCAATAAACATTGCAAACTGCGGTTTTACAAACATACGTTATTTCACGTATGACCAACTTCACGTTCTAAGCTTAGCACTAGTTACTAAGTTTGCGAATCGCTGGAGAGCCTTTCGTAAAGTAAGCCAAAATAAATTTCATCCTATTTGTAAACCTAAATTTTCATTTTTCTTCATAAACATTGGTATAGTGCCACATATTTTGATTTACGATTCGAGTTTGAATCTAGGCCATACAGGTTTTTTATTTCGGAAAATAAACAGGTGTATTTTCTTTTAGGTAAACATATAAATGTATTTTATACAAATGTCGTGAGTTCTAAACGGTGACAGAGACAGTCAGATACGTATTGACCATGGTTAATAAAGAATCTGGCCGGATCCTGCCCCAGAGCCGAATATCGAATTAGACTATGCGTCTGAATAATATTATTTAAATAAAATATCACAAAATTAACTGGTACATACAGAATACTTAGATATCTCGTGCCGTGTGGGAATATAATTATGTTATTTTATTAGTAACTTTAGTCACTTCCGGTACTACAGTCCGTAATGCCTCTCCAGACTCACGGCGAGAAGTTTCACCGAGACTTCTTGAAGAACAAACAAATTATCCACACTCTCAATTTTCTCACTCGTGATCTGTTTGAAATCCTTTGTCTCGGCCAAAAATAGGTACCGACACCGAAGCGCGAGAACTAGAAGGCGAGAAACTCCTCACATTCACGCTTCTCGGGTGTTGTCGGGGTTTCTTGCCGAGAGTCTGGAGGGGCTATTAGGTATCACAGAGAATATTTTTATCAGATAGACCTACCTTCTTTTTCGCGGTTGACATGACACTCAAATAGTAAACAAAACAGACGGACAAGAATTTGACAGATGTAAAAGGAATTTCATTGAGTTTCAGTTGTGTGATTGTGTTGTGATGTGATTTATGAGGATTTATCATATTTTATTTAAAATTACAAAAAGTACTGACGCCTTGGGATATGCATACAGACTAAAATGGAAGTGGGGCTGGACATGTAGCCCGTCTACAAGATGGAAGATGGACTAGGAGAGTGACAAATTGGGAGGGTCCAAGAGGTCGACGCTGCATAGGAAGACCATACGCTCTCTGGGACGACGACATCAAGAAAACTGCTGGACCAAACTGGCTCAGCACAAGACAGGGACAGATGGCTGGCTTTGGAGGAGGCCTTCACCTTAGGGGTTCTCTAGTACCTACTTAGATTATAAGCATTAGTGATAAGAAAAAAATGTTAATTATAGAGAAATAAAAGGCTTTTTGTTTTATTTATTTATAGATGTCATATTTTATTTTAGGCGGTTAGTACAGAATCACTGCACACGAGTGTAGATAATTTTATTGATGAAATTCCCAATTTTTCCCAAGTACTTTTCTTTTTTACTTGAAATTGTAGGTAGTGGGAGCACCTGTGTGCGTCATTTATTTTCTATACCTACTTCACTTAAAATTCTGCTAGTCCTAATAATAATGAAAAAGTAAATGTTCACACAGCGCCATCTATCCCCAACGTAAGCAAAGCTTTTACTACAGGAACCTTAAAAATATAGTTTCCTAGGTTCTCCGTTCATGCTGGGCGACATAGCTTCTGCTTTATATTAGAATAACTTTTAAATCCCACTTTTTAGAGGAAGAAGATGAATGGACTCTCATTATAAAATAAAAAAACAAACCCAAAAATCCCACTTTGGTCATGACGCAAGCATTCTTTCCTGTTGGCATCTGTGGGGCAAATTTATTCAAGGAATCGGCCATCTCTTTTCTCGTGCTAATTTCATCTATAGTATATGTAATCGTAGCCTTCAATTTTTTACTTTGACATGATTTATTATCATAAATCAGGTACTAGCAACTTTTGGGCACATACAAGTTCTTTATATTCATTAATTTAGATTAGAGTGCATAATTGTTTTGATCAATTATGTCTAAGACACTACAGACACTACTAAGAAGAAGAAGTAAGATTAGTAGGAGAAGGATAGGATAGGATGTAAAGTTGATATAACTTTTGAAACTATCATGGTTACGAACAAATATTAACTGAGAAAGAGGGTAGACCGTTTCGTCTGCACATAACTACCCTCTACCTCGCAAAGACTTCAGTTACCCGTGATCATGGCGCATGCAACTGCCTCGAAATATCGGGAAGCAACAAAACTCAATAATCATGGTAATTATCCCGTTGATAATAATATTTATGTAAAGTTGATGTAACAGATTTTTTGAGATTGACATTATGATAGCACGTTAGCATAGTTTATCACAAACTAGTGCTAATCCCCCGGAATGCAATATGTAAATCGCGACCACAAACACTAGAGGCGCGCGGGACACGTACAAAATTCTCGTAACTGAATATCAAATTCAGTCGCATTCTCAAATTCCACGTACGAATAATACGGATTTAGTTATATTACTTTTTTTCTTTTTTACTACCAATATTATTTTCTATATTTAATTGATATCTTTAATAAAACATGCAGAAGAGTTTGTTTGAACGCGCTTATCTCTGGAACTTCTAGTCGGATTTGAAAAATTATTTCTGCATTTGATAGCTCATTTTTTGAAGAAGGTTATCTATTCAAGACTTGTGGCAGGTGAAACCGCCAGGCAAAACTGATTTATATATATTTTTAAAATCTCGTGACCATGCTAATCCGAAAGTCGATGAACACGACTCCTTACGATTTTATTTTTATACTTTGTTTTTGGTTGTTTTAAGTTTATAAATAAATAAATATTGGTGGACATTTAAAGCAGACCCATCTAGCCCCAAACTAAAAAATGCTATGGGGACCACATAACTGATATAATACTTCATCATCATCATTGGCCTTTGGACATCTGTTACAGATGATTTAGGTGGCGTCATTCATGTTACAGAACAGTTATTTGAACATTTTCGTTCAAATAATACTTCTATATTTTGTAAATACATAGTTATATATAATACCTTATAACAACCAGACACAAAACGAACGTCTATGTTCATCACACAAAATGTTTGTCCTGGTGGGAATCGAGCCCACGACCTACAGCGTAGAAGGCAGGTTGATCAAACGCTAGAGAAGCAATGTGTCGATACTCATATTTTCATCAGAAATCAATAGGCAACAAAGATAGCATGATAAAGCGATGAAACGGCTAGACCGGCGAAAGGTTAAGGGTTGTATCGTAAGGGCACTTTATAAGGGTAGAATTTACGTTAATAGTTATTGCTCAGCGAACGAGCGTCGGGAGATTTGCAATACAATGGTATGTGACCTCTTGTAAAGAAAATATAGGAATAAGTACAGTCAGCGTCATCAATCGGTATCCCCCTATTGATTTGAGTAAAGACCCTTTTCATTTCAACCTTGGATTTCAGTCGGGTATTATATCAGCTATTGCATCGGCTCGTTTAGGAACTCGAGCGAAATTAGATATCCATAAGTAAGCAAGGAAGTTTTACAAAAGTTGAGATCAACGGCTTGCAAACCGACCTCTTACTAGGGGGATACCAATTAATGACGCTTTCTGTACCTACTTGAAAATAAAAGTATTGCATGCCTTTAAATTTTGAAATGTGCCCCGATTCTTCTAATTTACAACGTCAACCATTCCGGTATCATTACCGCTTCGTAGATCATACAAATATTTGTCCCGCGGCGGGGATCGAACCCGCAACCTCATGCGTCTCAGGCGGGTCTTCACCCACTGCACCACAGAGGCCGCCAATCATCAGTGACCTTTAGAGTGTAGTGTCAGGTACACGCAGGCAGGTAATTGTTGATGTGAATGCCAATCTCGCAGAGGAAATAGACTAGCTCCGAGCTGGTACGCTACATAATAGGTAAAATGCGAGTTTTCTAAAAGCGGTGACAGTAGTTTTATTGACAGCATGTTCTGAAATTTTCTTATGTTATCATTTACCAGACAGATATAATCATGTCACTTTACCATAGGAGCATGTAGACACCTCAGATTAACAATTGCTACGATTCTGATATTCATGTTTTTACCTTATATTATTCATAATTATAGGCTAGTGGTTACCATGTTACTAATGTAATCTCTAAGTTCTTTAACTCTGGTGATGACACTTTGGATATCATACTTTCATCATCTAATCTAAGGCAAATGCACCAAACTTTTCATTGTACATCTACCGAGGGAGATCTTACAGTAAGATGAATGATAATTGTTTTAAATAAATCACCCAATAGTTTTACTACAACAGACATTACCACTTGTCACAAATGCTACATTAACCACAAAACAGATAACTGTTTGTCAATTTAAGTGGCATTATCTACACGCCACAGTATTGTGAATCATTTGTTCCGGAAAATTCGGTTTTTATAACCACAAACAATAACTATTTACAACCTAAAAGTTCGAGAAAACATGAATATCAAACTGAACTGAAAAGACCAAAAGGAGGGTTTTGTGTTTGGCCTGTATGTATGTGTGTGTGTATGTTCTTCCTATACCCCTCGTAACTAGGTACTCAACGGCTTAACCGATTTTGATAAATGATATGGCATTAGATTCGTCGTGATGGCGCGAGTGTCATTGCAATAAAATCAAAAAATCAAAATGCCGGATTTTATGCGCTTTAATGTGCAGGCTGAATTTTTTTTTCCTCTTGTCAAAATTAAGAGATTTGAGTTTGAAAATATACAATCTATGAGTTTGAAAACAGATTGGAGTCACAAATGAAAAATTCTGGTATATTTGCTTAGTACCTACTTAGAAAAAAAGGCGTAGAATCTTCTAGCTCTATAGGCGATTTAAAGTGATAGGTAAATGACAGAGAAATATGTGGTCTCTAGTTAGAGACAGGGGAGGGTAGGGAGCCCTACCGAAAAAGGCATTATGTATGTATGAACGAACACAATGTAATCATAAGTTTTTCATGTATATAGGACCCGATAGACGGACGATGTCCTGCCATATATCGAAAAAAAAAATGGGATCTTGACAACAGCGCCACCTACTGGATTCAAATATGGCTAAGAACCATCCAGGCGTCCAGTTTCAATATTCTATCTATTTGTGATTTTGCTTACTGTGGTTAGATATTTGACACTACTCCTTTAACCCATACCCAGGAGTCCGAAAACGACCCAAAACTTGGTCAGCTCTGATGTGTCCTAGCATAAAACTATGAAGTATATATATTTTTTTACCTATTTCTTTCTGGGCATTTATGGGATACAAAAAGTGACAAATATCTTAGAACATTAAGAGGGCTGCGACCGGCGAATTTCCATAAAAACGTAATACCGAAATCATTTAAAATGTAAGCATGTTTATATCAGTTTATGTTGTTAGATTAGGAGAGTAGGTATTTATCTAGGTTCCTGTTAAACTTTTGTTCCGAAAAACTTACCTAAAAAGAAATGTAAGCCAATTGAATTGAAATCTTTGTAGGTACACCAAAAATGGCATTTTTTCTTTTCATTTGTTCTATGGTAAGTTTTTTGAAACAAAAGTTTAACAGGAACCTAGATAAATACTACCTTTATCCAAATAATAACGTAAAGTGATAAAAATATGCTCAAATTTTAAATTATTTTGGTATTACGTTCCTAGGTAAGTAGATACGTTCGCCGAGCCCTTAAGCAAACTCACAGATAGATTCAATACTGTTGCTTGTCACTGAATTGTCATGGAGAAAAATTTTGGCATCTTCTAGGCAAAAAACTCGCACCTTGTAAACGGCGCTTTAGATATAACCAAATGGTAACACGATCAGATTGAACCGAACATTAAATTGCCGGCATTTATCACCGGTTATCAGCATAGGTAGCTACAGGGCTGGCATTTCCTGATAAAAAGTGATCTAAGAACGATAGCCCTGACACCTGTCGACTGACAACCCTAGCGTACCGTGTAATTTACTTTTACGTCGCAAGTTGTATATTTATTAGGGTTGCCAGTTTTTGTAAACGCCGTATTTTTGTAATGACCAACGTCAGGTGATTTTGAAAATGATCTCGTATTCATTACCGAATACAAAATAACAAAAAATATAGCACTCTTTCTCTCGTAATAAATATCATAATGACTGAATGCGAACCCCTTATTTATATAGTTCGTTTAGGAAAATCTATTTTGTGTGATATTTTGTTTATTTTACGAGAATGCAACCTGTGTGTTTAAATTATAAAATTTAAATAAAACTAAGAATTACATTTTGTTTTATAGTTGCTTTTTAGACTGATCCATTTTAACACCATTTCCCCAATTCTCCATTTTCCCATTACCTTTATCTGTTAAAAAAATAACCGTTCCACATTATGACGAGTCAGCAGGTCTAAAGGCTGATCTACACCGGGGCAACAACGTGCGACAGTGCCGCATGCTACAGATTGTGACATGTGGCATATTGTGGCATGCTACAAATAGAAAGCATTTGCGGCATTAGTGGCATGCGGCAGCCTATTTTACGCCGAGGCAACATCGTGCTTGGGTCAGTCTGACACATGACGCAAGGTTTTGCCATGTCGCACGGTTCTTGCCACAATGTGCGACATTTTTTATTCTGTAGCATGCGGCCTTGTGGC
The DNA here is from genome assembly GCA_958496255.1 of Camptogramma bilineatum. Lineage (NCBI taxonomy): Eukaryota > Metazoa > Arthropoda > Insecta > Lepidoptera > Geometridae > Camptogramma > Camptogramma bilineatum. Next base: position 4,393,916 of record OY292460.1, read on the forward strand.
ATGCCGCAATGCCGCACAGTGTTTCCCCGGTGTAATTCAGCCTTAAAGTTACCTGAGCTGTTTTCAGAGTACAGGTTTCCCCAAAAATCTCCGAACTCAGCAAAAACCGTGACATTTGTAAAAAGGCTTTGCTTATTTGCACAGGCCTTACCTTGACCTACTTACAACGTAGCCACTCCACTGAGGAAATAATTTAGTGGGACGTTACCTTTGAATCGAAGATTCTATTAGGAGAGTTTTATAGGTGTTTTATTAGCAGGGTTTAGTGTCTCAAGCGATGAATGTAAGATGTTACGCGGGTGGTTTTATTGCCACTACGAAAGACTTGGTTTTTCTGAGGTCTGTTTTCTGACTTCAGACTTGAGCCAAAGTTAGTCAACTATAACTATTTTGTTCTCTATGGAAATTAATGTGACGCCTGGCGATTTCCTTAAGACACGATTTGCGCTTAAATATGAGCCTCAGAGAGTCTAGTAGGTACCTGTTTTTAGGGTTCCGTACCTTAAAAGGTAAAAAAAGGAACCCTTATAAGATCACTTTCTTGTCCGTCTGTCTGTCCGTCTGTCCGTCTGTCCGTGTGTCACCATCGATTATCTCAGGAACGGGTGAAGCTAGCAAGTTGAAATTTATACCATATACTGAGGTCTATAGTCCCTATTGTGAGTATAAAAATCAAGGTCCTGAGTCAACACTATAAAAAGATTAGGCAAATTTAGGTTTTCGTGAAAACTTGTAAGTACCAAAACTTACCTTAATTATCAACTTTTTTTATTTTTCGGAATTTTTCCTTTACTTGTGCTGTAAGACCTTGCTTGTAACCAAATTTGACAATTCTAGGTCAACCGGAAGTACCCTAGAGGTTTTGGGTTGAAAACCTAAATGGTAGTTCCCGTTGACCTAGAATCACGAAATTTGGCAAAAAGCAAGGTCTTATAGCACAAATAAAGGAAAAATTCAAAAAAATTGAAAAAGTTGAAAATTAAAGGGTGTTCCCATACATACATAGTTGACGCCAATTAAGATTGTCCTCTGAGTTGTATGGGCGCTCATACAAATAAGCGGGCTACAATAACATAATGGGTATAATGGGTAGGTACGGAACCCTCGGCGTACGAGTTCTACTCGCACTTGACCGGTTTTTATTTTTTTTTATGCAAAAGAGCATTCAGCGTACGGTTAGTCCGATGGTAAGGCCTATGCTATGTTTCTGACTATCCTCTTTAGATAGCGACCTACGACGTATTTTAATTTCTTTACTTTTGTGGGTTTAAAAAGTGCCTAATAACATCATGACACGCTTGGATTTTCTCAATAAGTCGTTTCGGTAATTGGTAAGCTAGTTTTGGTGTGGATACTTAGGCTTTTACATCCAGGTACCCTTAGACGATCTAAACAGAGTCCATTATACCCTAAACTAGATAAAACGTTGTTGTGGGACAATGGTTAAATGTACGAAACGTGCCCAGTATCCACACCGTATTTCAACCTTACCGGCTTTATCTACTGGAAAGACACGGTCAATAGGCATGTGTACCTGACTAATCTGCGGGTTACCTTACAATCTTATCCAGGGTTTTCGAATTAGCATTTTTTATTGCATACCTTTGCGATGCTCTTATATTTATCTTTAATGGCTCTTATAGAGTTTAAAACGGACCTCGAGCTTCTAGAGAATTTCTGAACAGTTTTAAACAGCAAACAAACTTCGATAGGTAAAACTTCAGTCCCCAACAATTCGTACGCAAACATCCAAACTCAAGTTGCAGTTGGAGATGCGAAATTGCACAAAAGCAAGCATCGTAACAATGCATTTGGTACAATCGACTGTAAAAAGATGTAGAAGCGAAAACTTTAGTATTATGAGAAGAATTTCTCACGGGGAAAATGATTTGTCGTAGACCTTTTGATTCGTTCTGAAGAAAGCCGTGGTCTTTCCTTTTTAAATTCCTTCCATTTAACTTGGCTTTTTCGTTTTGTTTTTTTTCGGTTAATCGACGCTTTTACCGTTTATTTCTCGGCTTTCTCTTATCCGATCGAGCTTAAACAAAGAATTATCTAAATCTTTGGCCGAACACTACAGTTAATTACACTTAGTTTGAGACCGGTATGAGTTTGAGGAAAAGATAAAGGCCATTGATAGAGAGAAGGAGTGATTCCTCTTTTAAAAGGTCAGCAGCGCGAGTGTGACTTTTCTGGTGTCACAGGCGTCCATAGGCTACGGTAATTTGTGTGAGAAATTTTTGTGTTTGATAAAATTCTGTATAATTATTTTGTTTATGTCGTTGACTGTACCGACTAAACCAGTTCTCGTACAAGTTTTCAAATCAATCCTAGAAGATACATTTCAAGTTGAACATTGTATTAGTTCGCGCTAAGCTAGACTTAGGTAGTGAGTGATATGTTTTTATGAGAATTACTAGCTGTTACCCGCGACTTCGTACGCGTTCGGGTAATTTTTAACCGACTTCCAAAAAAAAGGGAAGTTATCGAGTCGGCAAGTTCTTTTAAAATAGGTTCTATTAAAGAACTTTTCCAGACCACGTTTCGGGTCATTTTTTTCTGGGGAAAGTATCACCAAGCTACTGGAGGAGCTCACCCTGGAGCAAGCACGTGTGACGCGTCATAAAATTGCACGTGTGAATAACAATCCTGTCTTAAATCTATTCCAGCTAGCTGTTAAGTCTGGCCCTGAGCCTATGCAAGCGAAGCATCGAGTTAAGCAAGCGGAGCGAGCTTTTTTAGACAAATTCAACATGTGACACTTGATTTTGTTAACGGTGCTCTAAGAAAAAGCTGGGTGCTTGTCGGTTCCCAACAGTAAATTACTTTGCTCGCAAAGTATTCATGAAGCTACAAAATTTTGTAGACAAATGCAACATGTGTCACTTGATTTTGCTAACGGTGCTCTAAGAAAAAGATGGATGGTTGGCGGTTCCTAACAGCAAATTACTCGTGAAGTTAAAATTTTTTAGAGCGACATGACATGTGTCACTTGATTTTGCTAACGGTGCTCTAAGAAAAAGATGGATGGTTGTCGGTTCCTAACAACAAATTACTCATGAAGCTAATATGCGAGCGAAGCGAGCATCGACTTAAGCGAGCGAAGCGAGCTTTCCCTGCTTTTCCTGCGAAGCGAGCGGAAATTTTTTAGAGCAACATGACATGTGTCACTTGATTTTGCTAACGGTGCTCTAAGAAAAAGATGGATGGTTGTCGGTTCTTAACAGCAAATTACCCATGAAGCTAATATGCGAGCGAAGCGAGCTTCCCCTGCTCGCGAAGCGAATTTTTTAGACAAAATAATGTAACATTTGATAGGTACTTGATTTTGCTAGCGGTGCTCTAAGAAAAAGATGGATGGTTGGCGGTTCCTAACAGCAAATTACTCGTGAAGTTAAAATTTTTTAGAGCGACATGACATGTGTCACTTGATTTTGCTAACGGTGCTCTAAGAAAAAGATGGATGGTTGTCGGTTCCTAACAACAAATTACCCATGAAGCTAATATGCGAGCGAAGCGAGCACCGACTTAAGCGAGCGAAGCGAGCTTCCCCTGCTCGCGAAGCGAGCGGAAATTTTTTAGACAAATGTAACATTTGATAGGTACCTACTTGATTTTGCTAACGGTGCTCTAAGAAAAAATGGATGGTTGTCGGTTCCTAACAGCAAATTACTCGTGAAGCTAATATGCGAGCGAAGCGAGCTTCCCCTGCTCGCGAAGCGAGCGGAAATTTTTTAGAGCGACATGACATGTGTCACTTGATTTTGCTAACGGTGCTCTAAGAAAAAGATGGATGGTTGTCGGTTCCTAACAGCAAATTACCCATGAAGCTAATATGCGAGCGAAGTGAGCATCGACTTAAGCGAGCGAAGCGAGCTTCCCCTGCTCGCGAAGCGAGCGGAAATTTTTCAGACAAATGTAACATTTGATAGGTACTTGATTTTGCTAACGGTACTCTAAGAAAAAGCTGGGTGCTTATCGGTTCCTAACAGTAAATAACTTTGCACGGAAAATACTCATGAAGCTAACATGCGAGCGAAGCGAGCACTGACTTGAGCGAGCGAAGCGAGCTTCCGTGCTCGCGAAGCGAGCGGATTTTTTTTAGAGCAACATAACATGTGTCACTTGATTTTGCTAACGGTGCTCTAAGAAAAAGATGGATGGTTGTCGGTTCCTAACTGTAAATTACTTATGAAGGTAATATGCGAGTGAAGCGAGCGGAAATTTTTTAGACAAATGCAGCATTTGATACTTGATTTTGCTTACGGTGCTCTAAGAAAAAGATGGATGGTTGTCGGTTCCTAACAGTAAACTACTTATTAAGCTAATATGCGAGCGAAGCGAGCAACGACGTAAGCGAGCGGAAATTTTTTAGACAAATGCAACATTTCATACTTGATTTTGCTAACGGTGCTCTAAGAAACAACTGGGTGCTTGTCGGTTCCTATTCTGTTGTCAGACATAATCCACTTTTCTCGGAATATATTTATTATTGGTAGGATTATGAAGCTAATATGCAAGCGAAGTCAGCTTCAAAAGCCAAGCGAGTGAAGCGAGCTTTGATTTAAACAAACGAAGCGAGCTTCCTCATTTCGAAATCCAATTTTTTTCACGTTAAATGTTTGATGATACGATTTTTCATTCAACCATTGTTAACCATTTTCTTCCCATTAGGGTTAAAATATTCAAAAGTACCTACTTTCTTAGGTATGTTTTTTACCTTTTTATAAGTACACATACAAAGTTTGAAGCAAATCGAACCACCTGTTAAGAAGTTCCATTACCAACTTGAACATCCTCTGGCACTCCCTCTGAAGGATAATTTTGATTTTTTTTTTACAGATATTTTTTATTTGTATTGAAATATATTTGTACCGAGTGTCAAGCAAATTAAACTACCCGTTAGAAAGTTCCCATACAAACTTTAACATTCCTTTCACCCCGTTTTGAGGGTAGTTTTAAAAAAAAATTTTCATAAACTTTCTTTAAATGTTTTGAAGAACATAACTGCTAAGTTTGAAGTTTCTATGTTCAAAGAATAAGATTTTTCATACAAACATTTTTAGCCCTTTTCATCCCCTTAGAGGTCAAATTTTCAAAATTCCTTTCTTAGTGCACCTCTACACCATAACAGGAACACACCCTGAAAATTTCATGCTTCTAGGACTTATAGTTTAGGCTGTGCGTTGATATGTCAGTCAGTAACGAAAGCCTTTTATATATTCTGATTTACTAACATAGCTTTTGAAGCGCTTTTGTGTAGCTTTTCTTGATCGATATTCAAAGGCGTTCACGAAATAGATGACATGAATATTCTCTTGTTAAATAGAAACATTTTGGGTAGGTACCTACCTTTATCAAAGGCTAGCAGCAAACTCTTCCGCTTTATATTATTAGTATCGATTGGTGTTCCGCAAAGGGAGTGCCGCGGCACACTGGTGTACCGTGGTCATTAGTTGGTGCGAAAAATTCAACAAAATTAAAAAAAAAGAAATTAAACAAAAATATTGAAAAAAAAATATGGAAAAATTAAAAAAGTAATCTGGATCGATAGCAGTCTAACTATAGCTTAGAACCATCCAATCGACACTCTATAAGTACAAACAAGAATCGTTAACATCGGTCAAGCCGTTGAAGAAAAAATAATCTTCTCACGCGCACACCCTTTTGTTATTTAAAAGAAAATATTAGAAGTACGTTACAAGTTTTTTGTTGTCGATCGTCGAAGAAATTAATATTTGAACGGAACTTGTTTCTAAGTCCTGAAACTCCAGTATAAATTGCGTATTAACCGCTAACGACGCTGGGTGCTTCAATTTTAATGAAATTTGGGTATCGACCTAAACTTGATCACTGTAACTGACCGAGACGAGCGACGTGCATAATTTGGTCGAGGTAGAAATAAGATAACTTTAAACAAAACTTTAAGTAAAATATTTTACCATAAGAATAATTCAAGTTGACGACTTGAGTAAGGTAACTGAGAGGACAGATTACTGAGAAAAATGAAAGATCAATACATTAAATTTCAGGGGATGGAGTACCGGAAAGAAAGCTAGGCCCCACACCGCTTACTACCCTGATTCAGGAACTTTTGCGAAATTATGCCTTTGAACTTGACAAATTTACTTCCGATCATTTTGCACCTGATTTTAACCGACTTCAAAAAAAGGAGGTTCCCAGTTCATCGGAATCTTTTTTTACAAATTGAATAAAATGACACATATTTTTTTATAGGGCCTCCAGACTCTCGAGAGAAGGCTCGGCGAGAAGTCTCGCCCGAGACTTCGCGAAGAACAAACAAGCTATCCACACTCTCAATTGTTCTCAGTCGTGATCTGTTGCTTATCCGGTATGGACGTCGATATTGAAACTGCAGCCGGTTTGGCTCTGTGTGCCATTGCATACTGTAACTTTGTGAATGTTGTAACTAAAAATAATGTTTAAAAAAATAAAATACTTAATGTAAAAAACTTTTATCTTAGTAGTTTCGATATTTAGCATTCCATAAAATAGGCTCAGATTGAAAAAAATCGATGAATTTCAACTCTATTTATTATTCCATATTTTTACGAAAGAAAATTCTCGAAAAAAACAAACAATATGGATGTCTGCCCACCGCCGCTCATTAATCTGCAATGAGACGAAACGTGAGTGTAGGACCCTTCTCTTTTCTCGCCCGAGAAATCCTTTGGCTCGGCCAAAAATACCGACACCGATCGGAGAACAGGCGAGCCAGAGAACGAGAAGGCGAGAAGCTCTTCACACTCACGCTTCTCGGGTGTTCTCGGGGGTTCTCTACGAGAGTCTGGAGGCCCTTTTAAAGTTTCGTTATGAAAACTAGTAAAAGATGGTGACGACTGACGACGATTCGTCACGATAGTCTACCTATCCTTTTTTCACGAACATTATATCGATCAGCTCTCCTTGTCTATTTGAATTTAAATTTTTTTATAACACCTGTGTTATGTAAATAATATGAAACACCTTATGAGTAAATCTTCATGTTCTTTCGCGACCAACACCGTGAAGAATCAAAAAAAAAAATCAAAATCAAAATCAAATATCATTTATTCAGTAGGACCGTTATGACCACTTTGAAAAGTCTTAAGAGCTAGGTGATTCTACTCCTGTTCTTTCGCGACCAACACCGTGAAGAATCAGGGCAACAAACACGGTATGGGGCCTAGCTTTCTTTTCGGTGATCCATCCGCTTAAAATCTAAATAGTCAAGTTCCAGTGTGGAGCCAGTCGAACAATGTGAGTCTCGTCAAAGTCGTCAAAAGAAAAAAAGGAGGATTAATACCTCAACAAAAATTAATACCTCAACAAAAATCTGGGCAACAAACACGGTTTAGGGCCTAGCTTTCTTTTCGGTGATCTCTTAAATCTAAATAGTCAAGCTCCAGTTCCCGTGGTGCCAGTCGAACAGAGTGAGGCTCGTTATAAAATGTGACCCAGCCCATAATAGCTAGCTAGCTATTACTCCATCTAGCTAAAAACTATGTTTCTTTAAGTTCATTTGTAATGATTGTATTCTGTTTTGTGTGCATAAATAAATAAGTGTAAAATGTGTCCAGTAAAGGCGTAATATTTGGTTACTCTACTTGCCCAAAATGGGAATGTTAATTTTGCATTTAGCGAGTATCCTAAAGTTGTTCAAAGACAGCAATTACCAGCAATAGGTTTGAAATCGGGCCCTAAGGAGCACAACCCACACTTTGGAACACTTTAACTGCTTTTTGTAGGACAATTGGGAAATTCAGGAACTTTTGCGGAATTATGCCTTTGAATTTGAAGTAAATGGACGCTTGGTGACTGCCGATATTGTAAAAAGGTACTTTATGCGATCGTAATACTAGGAAGAGTCAATTACTTAGTAGAGAGATAACAGTACATAAAGTTGAAAACGTGTGACTTTAGATAGAACGAACAAAGAAGGTTTCCTTAGTAGAATTGGCTTGGTTCATCAACTTATCTAAAATACGATGTAGCAGTTAGAGTGACTACATACACAAGCGAAGCGACTTCAATTCCCACAAATATGAACGATTTTTTTCTTGATATCTGGTTTTGGTCTTGTAGTACCTAATATATATAATAGTTTCAGATGGATACACATATAATTCTCGTCTGAGAAGTAGGATTCACTCTTTGTTGTTCATTTTGTTTTATACTAGGGATATGGTGTAATTTGCGTTCAGAACAAGAGAGCCAAAACTCAAAGATGGAGCCGAAGCGGAACCGTTTCGGAATCCCGCTGACTATTCGAGTTTGAATTGGCAGCTTGAACATGTCGCCACAACTCAACGACAGCACTCTACTAGTCCAATTAAACATTGATAACCTTTCCAGCGTTGGCAGACCATCCATCCGATGGTCCGACGACATAAAAGTATAATATGCCGGGACAGACTGGACCAGGAAGACCAGTGATAGAACAGTGTGAAAGAATAATGGAGAGGCAATGCCCTGCTTAGGCAAAATATGCTAAAGAAGAAGAAGAAGAACCTTTCTACAATAGAATCGTATGTGGTATAACTTGTTTCATTGTTCCTATAGATCGTCGATGTTGAGCAGTCAAAAAATGAATGAGTGCTTGTTAGTGGCATAAAAAGTTGAGAACTACTTAAAACTACATCACGAGACCCTTATAAGTTTACTTTTTTTTTTCGGAAATATAATCTCGTAACAAAATTGCTGATGGTGTTTTCGTTGATTTTACTACAGATGGTCACAATAAATAAAATAAAAGGAATAATTACCTAAAAATAGGGTCTCGTCTGTATCCCCAAGGCGCGGTAGACTAGACGTTCTCTAGGATTTTTTTTTATGACTAAAATCAATCCTCCTCGAAGATTGTATTGGGGTAGTCAGAAGCACGTTTAGCAACGTACACAAATTCTTTACAACCGGGTTTACGGCAGGAGAATTTTCAAATTAAAATACGGTACCTACCAGTATTCGGCTCGTTTCGCTAGCGTTTTAGCTTCATGAGTATTTTGTGAGCAAAGTCAGTTATGTCTGACCACAGCAGGAAACGACACACAACAAGCCATTTCTTTAAGCACCGTAGAGCAAAATACACAAAACGGTACACGTATACCTTATGTTCCCGACAAACTATCTACAAGAACAGCAAATTCTTGTACAAAAGAAATCAATCTTCTAGTTACTAGCTCGTTAGGATCGATCCTCTGGGAAGCTCGCGATTTACTTCAAGTCGACCACTGAAGTGGGTAAATAAAGATTAGACACGCGATGGTTCGCACGAGTTTGGCAGGAAATAAAATAGGTCACTGGATTTTGGCCAGGTATCCAAAAAACACATTATCTCTGCCAAACGAGCCAACAAAATGCAATTGGACAAAGTAGTTTAAATAAAAGATCAGCTTGGACTACATTTTATTCTTTTAGAGGTAGAAATTACGACACTTGCAGCCTAAATTATTTTTATTTTAGCATCGAAATTTAAAATAAATTATACTTACTTACTCATAATTATGTAAAAGTTTTGTAATTCGTAAATATTTAAGAATTTTACTCTTCTTGGATCAAATTGATGAATTCAGTTTTCAAGACCGAAAAGAATAAAAACTTTTGTTTAAAAAGTATTTTCGGTAAAAGTATTTTTTTTATATCTCAAATACGTGTTCTCAATGTAAAGTTTGAAACGACATTAATATTTCTTTCAGTGAACCAATTTACATACTTACTAGTTTCATTCCACAAACAGATTCATTTATATAACTGGGCCCCAATTCTTCTAATTTACAATGTCATCCATTCATATATCATTATCGCTGCGTTATGATTCGTTGACAGTATTTAACAGTTTTAGAACTTTAATGACAGTAATTTGTTTGAAAACGTCACCACAACTGATTCGATATCTATGGCTGTTATAATACTTTATAACAGCCAGACACAGAACGAACATATTAATCACACAAATGTTTATCCTGGATGGGAATCGAACCTATGACCTACACAGCGCAGAAGGCAGAGCTACTTACTACCAACTGAACTAAGAGGCCAGTCGTTGACGATTAACTTTGGATGATAAATAGTTTGTTCTAAGAGTTGGAGCTCTGAACAAATAAACAGTCAGAAATAAATGTAGCAGAACGGTGCAATTGAGTCAAAATGAATTACTTCCTTTGAGGCCGCTTGATAAGCCTAATTAGAGGTGCCAGCCAAAACAACAAAGCAGCCCTCGTTTAAAAGGGACTGGAATGGCACGCAGGCGAGGTGACGAAAGCGCATCTTTCGCTCTCGCGAGCTTGTTTTGATTTTGCACATCAAAGAGAGAATTTATGAAGAGACTATCAACTACTTTAAAGCAATTCCTTACTATTCAAACCTAAAAAAATAGCGTGATTATAATTATAGAACTAGCTTTCGCCCACGGCGTTGCCCTTGAGATAACATAACATTAGCTTATGTTCATTCTAAAAACTGGTGAAAAAATTTTTGAAATCGGATGAGTAGTTTCGGAGATTACCACATACAAACTTTACCTCTTTATAATATTAAGTAAATATAGATATAGAAGTATAAATGTGTTTTTCTTGTCATCTACGAAGATTATGATATAGCAACAGAAGCATATAAGTCCATTAGAAATAACAGAGCTTAAAAGCCAAGTAGTCAGGGTTCAAGTTCGCAGTGAGTCTCGGTTCGTTCGGGTGAATACACAACTTTAATACGTCCTAGTAAAATAAAAAAGGAAATAAAGATATTAAACGTCGGTCTTGCAGTTTGCTCTCACTAACTCCACAAATATTCAGCAGGCTATCTCGTAAATATTGTCACGAAAATAAACTTTATTAGAATACCCATAAGAACGCCTCATCTAGAGGGCCGCAGTCGTAACTCAGGAACCCTTTAATTCATGGAAAATTTAAGCATCGCGTCAAATTACCGTAATTCCTAAATCGGTAAGGCAATAAGGAAAAAATAAAATGCAAATTCAGACTCATTCTGAAATCACGCCTGGCAGGCTTCAAGCTAAGCATCTGGTGTTAATTTTGGGGCGAGGAATAAATTTTCATACATTTCATTTGTAGTGTTTTAGATAAATGTTTGTTAAGTGTTATTTAAAAACACAAATTTGGAGACGGACTAATGAATACCAAGTTTTAAATGGTGTTGGACTAGGTCTAAGGGCTAGGCCCTTGGTCAGACGTGGTGAAGGCAGGTGGAGTATGGCTTTGACAGATTTGTCACCTCGGAAGAGTAAGCATATTGCAAACAGACCACAAGCCAAAAAAGTCGACGTCATAAAGTAAGTTCGTATGCCAATTCTGATGGCGGAGTTTTTTAGGCCGCCTAAAAGGCCTCCGTCATGGCTTAACGACTTAAAAGCCGGGACCGACAATTTAACATGCACTCCGAAGCACGGAAGCGCTCAGCTCGTAATGCCACTTGCGGTCACCCATACAAATTGTGACCGCACACAACGCTGCTTAACTTCAACGATCAATCAAGATCGTCTAAGCAAACTACGTCACGAGCGCTTCATTTTCAGTTTCGTTTTTTTTCTTGAATCGAATATATTCCTATTCAGACGATAAAAAATGGCTAAGTGCAATTTTTCAAACATTATTTCCCGCGAATACTTCTCGTGTCATCTGGCAGATAGCCAGCGATACAGAGCACGACACGACACTTGGCTGTAACTGCGCCGATCTCTGCAATGGCGCATTGCACCGCATCATTCTTTCAATTGAGGGTACCAAGAGAGTTATAGTGACAAATGAGGAAGTCCTCCGAAGGGCACAGCAGAAACGGGAACTTTTGCACACCATCAAGCTAAGAAAATTTGGTTATCTGATTATGATGGGAAAAGTCGCCGGCAAGAGGCGTGTTGGTCGGAGGAAGAAATCTTGGTTGCGGAACATCAGAGAGTGGACGGGGATAGCGAGCGCTGCCGAACTATTTCGCCTCGCTAAAGATCGGGAACAATATACCATATTGACTGCCACCTTCGCTAGTCGGAGTACTGTAACATTTTATTCCGGTATGAGTTTTATCTGGACTGGATCCAAAAACATTGGCCGGCCGGCAGCAAGATGAGTAGACGGTCTAGCGAGCGCCGCGGTCCTGGTTGAGGCTATAGTCGTATTGCTCATTATACGGACTAAAATTGAAGGAAAAAATGTCATTTTTCCTTCAATTTTGATTAGTTTTGATACGTTTTATGTCAAAATTGAAGGAAAAATGACATTTTTTCCTTCACTTTAGTCCGTATAATGAGCAATACGACTATAGCATAAGGACCGTAAAAATTACAAATTATAATATGACAAAAACAAGGAGGCTTGCCACCCAGTCGTGGGTGAAGTTGGTCTTTTTATACTACTAAGATAGCAGACAAGCGTACGGCCCACCTGATGGTAAGCGGTTACCGTAGCCTACGGACGCCTACGATATCAGAGGAGTCACACTTCTATGGATGGTGATGATGATGAGGAATTTTCGTGTCTTTTGACTTTGTTAGTGTCTTTCCTCAAGCATATTAGAGCAAAATTATTTAATACCCATCTTTTCGGCTGTGTTGCAACAGCCATGGTCAGGCCAATTGGTCGCGTGCAGACCAAGTCAGGTATCGGAGTTTCCGTCGAGGAACGATAATAGTTTACACAACTACCCTCACTTAATATTAGAAGGATGGGGAATACCTTTGCCCAGCAGTGGGACGAAAAAGGTTGAGAAAAAAGAATCTGTCAGCATTTACACCGAAACAAACTACACAAGTTACAAGAATATTTATCAATAGAATACCGAACCGTTGATTTCAAAGCTTAGGAGTTAACCAAGATCAATCCAATAAGTTTGTCCAATTGAAACAACAAGCGCCGTTTCTTGTATGCTAAGCGTTATTGACAAAACCGCTGGTTGGCGCTTTTCCATGTGGCATTGTTTTTATTGGTTCCTTGCGATGCTACTGGGTGCAACAGTCTATTGGTAAACAACTGGTACAGTCTGTGCACCACTCAGAAGTGGCTCACAGATTAATAATCGTACATGGATATCTCTCTTTATTTACAGAAACGAATGTACTAAATATTTCAAAATACATTAGAAACAGTTTTTTTATTTATTTATAGGTACTTATAAAAAAATAGCAGTGTAAACACGTCTAAAAAACTGTATTTAGTTTGTCTTTGACGCTAATGCAAGACATTCCTCTTATAGTAACTTATTTGTAGCAAATAGCTCCCACAGCTCCAAGTCACTACCAGTCGGATAAGCGCGCCTAATGCACTGGCCGCGTTAGGTGTTGGATAATTCTCTTGTTAATGAATACAACAACTTATACTAAATACAACTTGTGTGGTAGCTTCAAGAATGCTTCATTCAGTATTACGTATAGGGATTGGACAATTTCCAAGGGATCTAATCAGAGACGCAAGTAAGCACATAAGCAGAAGTATCAAGCTGTTCACAAACCACTGTGGTGGTACCGGTTTCATTAGCATTCTGCGCACGAAATCTGCGCGGCAGTTCTTGTTATTGGAAGTTATTTCGTATCGAAACTGGCCTTTACCGTCTAGACATCGAAGTTAGGCCTTACAGATAAAACTGTAATTTCATTGGAAATTATAAGTATTAGAATTATTCCTGTCTGTTCTTTTGCTTTGAAATAACAAAAACTAACTCATCAAAGAGCATGTACAGTACTTCAAGCTCTAGATTGGATCTCGGTTATTCTCGTGTTTTACGAATACGTCTGACAGCAGTGTATGATTCCACAAAACAGAAAGCGGCAGCAGCACTAATTTGCTTTTCTTAAAACGTTGAAATTATGTGTTATTTTCATTTCCAAATGACTTTGCGTCAATGGTTTTTGTAAACGCATTCTTTTTCTGATTTTACTAGAAAATTTAATTACCTGCAGTGTTTGAAACAAAACAAGAATCTCTAAACAATAAAACTATTTACGACTAGTACCTACCTTACACTTCCAACGAACCCGAAAATACCCAGAAGGTAGCGAAATACAAAGAAAATCCACCCAGAAACAGGCACAAAGTAAATTATTAATTAAAGGTACACAAAGGAAATTTTATTTTATTTATCGTTCCTTAGTTTGTTCTTGGAATAGCTCATGTTGATGATTTGAATAGAATATAATAGAATAACATTTATTTTTAGCACACACAGTAAACAAAAAATACAACAGAAGAAGAAACAAAGGCGGGAATAGACTAAAAGAAAAAACAGGTAGGAAAAACACAAACACTAAAATAATGATTCGTTTTCATTGAAAATTGAAAATGGCGGAATGTATCGAAAAAGCTTTAGTGAGGCTAAGATATGCCTAAAGTTTAGCTTATGAAATAATGAAAGTCAGAAATTAAGCCAAATAGAGCAAAAATAAAGGCGCAATTTCAAACCAAATTATTTTCTCTAAATGTAACTTAGTACCAAAATAGCAATGAATTGTCTAGAATTAAATCACAGCTAATTGAACAAATAATAAACAATGTCGTATCATAATAACAAGCAAATTGACAACAAAACTTCGCGGAAAATGTAAATCGACTATCGACTAATTGGGTAAAATGGATGCCAAATACTCACTGCTTGATACGGTAACTATTATCAATGGCAAAATAGGTTAATTTCATGGCTTCAACTCGCCAATGGCAAAGGCGAAGCAGAATCACTGGTACATAAAACATAAATTAAATCAAACTCACTATCACACTAATATTATAAAGGCGAAAGTTTGGATGTTTAGATGTTTGGATGGTGTATGTTTGTTCCTCTATAACTCGACAACCACTGAACCGATTTGGCTGAAATTTAAAATATAGATAGATAATGACTAGGAATAGAACATAAACTTTTTGTCCGGGTACCACGAGAGCGAAGCCGCGGGCGGAAGCTAGTAAATAAATATTGCTGGACTATGGGAGCCAGAAAACTGATAAGAATACTTATATACCTTTTGAAAATACATATAATACTTTACAACACCCCGACACAGAACAAACATCAAGGTTCATCAAACAAATGTTTGTGCTGGGTGGGAATCGAACCCACGAGCTACAGCGCAGAAGGCAGAGCTACTACCAACTGAGCTAAAAGGCCAGTCAATAGTAAAGTCACACTTCTTTTCCGTAGGGGTACGTAGAGAACCACTTGCTACGATACTGAAACATCTTTTGCCTCACATACTCTCCATTACATTCCAAAATAGGGTCAATAATCGAACACAATGTTGTTTGTTGACTGTTGTCTCAATACTATTTTAGTCGCTTATCGAGTATTGAGTGAAATAACCGTTCTATTTTAGCTAACACGAGCCATATTGTCAATTGTCAGTCGAAAATCGAAATTGGTGCGAATTAGTTTCGTCGTGTACTTTACACAACTTGAATGCAGTTCATGAAGTTTTAAATAATTAAATTTTGCAACAATCGTAGTGTAAGTTCTATATGACTCCTTATTAACTGAGCACAGAAGGAAGTTACAAGTTTATTATAACTCAAACAGTAGTTTGCTTATATTAGGTACGCAAGATGATGTAAGTTCTCGCTTCTAAAGTTTCTTGTAGCGCAGTGTGTTGCAAATAGTGTAACAAAATTAGAAATGTTTTAAACGTCTGTTTTGTTCTCCCTCCCCTCTACTTATAAAACTTAGTTAAAATTTAAACAAGGCAGAGACCACAGATCTCCACTTGCTACGGTCCTGACACACTTCTTTCGCTTCATTCACTCTCATCACATTCTTCATGCAAGCTCGCCGGTTTATTTACCCTTTATATATCAACGGGTAACAATATCTTACAGAATAAATAGTTTAATATCCCGTCGCGTCAATTTCAAAGCATCTTCGTTATTGCTTGGGGTGGCATCACAATGAATTACGCTCCGTTTCACGCTCCAAGGCGACACCTTTAAATAATCTTAAGAGCCTTTTGATTATTCAAAACGAAAAAGATTTTACCTTCGGAACGACACCACTTAAGAAGATTCAAGCACAAACGTGTTCCATAATCCAAATTGTAGGGGATGGCACAAAGATGAATTGTGTACCTATACCTATTGGAAATTGGATACTTGTGTCACTCATGATTGCTTTTTGTGGAAAAATGAACTTTATCTTACAGGATTTAGATGTTTTTTGGTTTTTTCTAGTTATTGTTTGGATCTCTCTGATTTGTTCTTTTATAAAATTTGCAGTGAACTGGCGAACTTCGTATCGCTTCAGAATTTGAGATGATCATCACAAAAAGCCGTTCTATGAATATTTTACCTATATATATTTTTTTTAATAATGATACTAATTCGCGGTGAGACAGTGTGTGAGTTACTACATGAATATCCCCTAATAGGATTTCCTTTAGAAGTGGCGCAATATGTACTACAGTGCAGCAAAGTAAATAATCACTTGAATTAAATCACACAACCTAAAGTCCAACGCATAATTTTCAACTTTATGTCCAGAGAATAAGGTTCATAGATCATTTCTCTTTGGCCGACTTTCAACCCCATTATTCCTTTTATTTGCGGACAGTACAAAGCGGGGCATTGAGTGTGACTTTGCATCGCTTTGACCCATACGTTCTCATTTAATGCCATGTTCAACCTAAAAACAAAAGAAAAACGAAAAATGCTCACGACAAATTAGACTTTATCTATAGCACCGTAGATTTTAGAATTATTTTTCATTTTTTCCTGTCTCTCAAAAACAAAATTTATTTCATGCCTAGGTATGTTTGAATCTAATTGTTATGTGTTCAACAGCAAAACTGAAACAGTTCGTCTAATTTCAATGGAAAATCCAATGCGATTGTGGTTTTCGGAAATTAAATTACATTGTGTTTAATTTTCATTCCGTTCTGTTAATCGTAATTTAATTATTCACTGTTCAAATTCCAACAAAAAATTTGATATTTCGGAATATTTTGTTGTTTGTGCGTGATCTCGATTTAAAAAAAAAAAGTAAGCTCGATTTAAAAAAAAACTTTACGTTTAAAAAATAAGATAAGTAGGTAGATTGTTGTGATAAAAAAGATACTTATATGTACTTAGGTACTTATAAATAATGGTGAAACAAACATTTTTTTTTTACTTTTTTTAGAAACAAACAAAAAAAAACATACTACCATTAATAACATCCTTTCTTTGAAGCCGATTAAAATATCTACTTAATAGAGGTAGATATTGATTGAAAGATCTAAATTGTTTCAATTTACGCAGCACCATCTGGTCCAAAGCTAAAGATCGTTGGAACAAGATTATTAGAATATTTGGATACTTACTATTTTTATGTAAATACACAAATAAAATTATAAAATTCTGTCACCGAATTAACACGAACAACCCACAGAGTAGATGCAGAACTAATTCCCAACTAAACTAGGAGCCAGTCTCGAAAGCATCGCGCTATGTATTATGTATGTTCGTAAGAGCTAGTAGAAACTCTGGTGACGGACTTATAGGCCGCCTGAAGGCCTCCGTTATTAAGGCTTTCAGTTGACGACTTAATTGCCGAGACGGACAAATTAACGTGGCCACCGAAGCACGGAAGCGCTCAGTTTTAACAGCTGAGCGCTTCCGTGCTGTCACTTGCGGTCACCCATCCAAATTGTGACCCCTCAGCAGGTCGCATAACTTCAATAATCTATCAATAACGTCTAAGCTATCAACGCAACGAGCTCTTCAGACCGCTAGTTAGAAATATCGATAAAACTTATTGAGTCGGTAATATACGAGTACGAAAGCAATAAACTCTGTATCTATTAATAAACTCTTATTTCTACAAAATATTCTTTTATTTTTCGAAAACGTTCTAGAAAATTGAATAAAAGGATTTTAAAAGCATTAGATCTCTGAGGAAAAGTATAAGAATGCGAAATCGTCCCAATTGAAAAGTGAAAATTCTTGCACTGAATGAGTTGAAAAAAAAAACAAAACCATAAGTTTCTGAGACGAGTTTTATCACAATTCGAGTGAAAAATGTTGAGACAATGGATACCGCGAAAACAATTTTTCTTTTCTTTGAACACTATATTTAAGCGTTGTTTTACACTTTCTTCGGTTCTGCTGGTCGGGCTCATAAAAGTTTGAAACCGAGATTTAAAATCCAGAGACAATTCTGTAGAAAGATTGCTAGAAATTGGAAAAATATGGGCGACCATTTTACTTTGAACTTAGTTTCTTAGTATTTGTCTTATGGCTTGAGTTATTTGAGTTTTTAGCTTGGGCTATGCTGATTCATTTACACAAAACAAAATTATGCAACGGAACTTAATGCTTCAGCATTATCTTGAAGCATTATCTACCAGTCATCCTGTGCGTGCAAAATAATGGTGGATATTTTTACGAGTTTGAACTCAAATATCTCAGAAAGTATAGCACTCACGGGATTTTTTCATTCAATACTTTTTGTTTGTAATCACTTCCTCTATCGATTGACACATTTTGTAAAATAGTGGACAGTAGGTAGATATGCCATGCTCTATACAAACATGTTCAAACCTCTTTGGACATTTCGAGAGTATACTAAACTAAAAAATAAATACCTTTAATACATTTATCCTGGTCAAGATATCTAGATTCAATCGTATGAGATTCCAACAGACGCTTTAAAAACTGTAAAACCGTTTAAAAATTGTAAAACTGTTTTTGGCCTACGACGAACAAATAAACATAATTCATTACATTAATTTACATAAACTAATCTGCTACACATTGAGCAAGGCTCTTTATTCCGATTAATGCAAAAATGTTTAGTCTCTAAGTCTAAAGTAAAAATAATATTTTGTGTCTTGGCCAAAAGGATCGCAATATTAATATAAAATGGGGGGCGAACGTGGAAAAAATCAAAAATAACCAATTGGCCTAAAGTTATGTGCGCTTGTCAAGCATAATTTAATTTTGTGTATAAAACAGTTCTTGAATAGTTTTCTCACTATTTCATATAACTCTCTTCAGCTTATTCCAAAGGCCTTCGAAAGGTTGAACCATCCGAAAGGTTAGAAGCTTATCCAGTAAAAGTCGAATTTCGTCACATCTGTGCCATTCCCAGTTCACTTTTATAAAAGTGTACAAAAGTACTCCCATTTCTATTTGAAAGGCTTTTATTCGATACGTTTCGGGTTTCGGAGAACCGAGAATTACTTTAGGAACTTTTTATATTAAACTAGCTGTTACCCGCGACTTCGTACGCGTTCGGGTAATTTTTGACCAAGTTCCAAAAAAAGGGGAAGTTATCGAGTCGGCAAGTCCTTTAAAAATAGGTTCTATTAAAGAAATTTACCGTAGACCACGTTTCAGGTCATTTTTTTCAGGGGCAAGTATCACCAAGCTACTGGAGGAGCTCACCCTGGAGCAAGCCACATAAAATTGCACGTGTGAATAACAATCCTGTCTTAAATCTATTCCAGCTAGCTTTTAAGTCTGGCCCTGAGCCTATGGAAGCGAAGCATCGAGCTATTTTTAGACAAATGCAACATGTGACGCTTGATTTTGCTAACGGTGCTCTAAGAAAAAGCTGGGTGCTTGTCGGTTCCTAACAGTAAATTACTTTGCTCGCAAAATACTCATGAAGGTAATAAGCGAGCGAAGCGAGCCTCGACTTAAGCGAGCGAAGCGAGCTTGTCCCGCTCGCAAAGCGAGCGGAATTTTTTTAGACAAATGCAACATGCCATGTGTCACTTTATTTTGTTAACGGTGCTCTAAGAAAAAGCTGGGTGCTTATCGGTTCTTAATAGTAAATTACTTTGCTCGCAAAATACTCATGAAGCTAATATGCGAGAGAAGCGAGCTTCCTCTGCTCGCGAAGTGAGCGGAAATTTTTAGAGCAACATGACATGTGTCACTTGATTTTGCTAACGGTGCTCTAAGAAAAAGAGGGATGGTTGTCAGTTCCTAACAGTAAATTACTCGTGAAGGTAATATGCGAGCGAAGCGAGCTCCGACGTAAGCGAGCGAAGCGAGCTCGCGAAGCGAGCGGAAATTTTTTAGACAAATGGAACATGACATTTGTCACTTGATT
The DNA here is from genome assembly GCA_958496255.1 of Camptogramma bilineatum. Classification (NCBI taxonomy): domain Eukaryota; kingdom Metazoa; phylum Arthropoda; class Insecta; order Lepidoptera; family Geometridae; genus Camptogramma; species Camptogramma bilineatum. Next base: position 4,413,932 of record OY292460.1, read on the forward strand.
TTGTTAACGGTGCTCTAAGAAAAAGATGGGTGCTTATCGGTGTTTAACAGTCAATTACTTTTGTCTCGCAAAATACTCATGAAGCTAATATGCGAGCGAAGCGAGCACCGACCTAAGCGAGCGAAGCGAGCTTTCCCTGCTCGCGAAGCGAGCGGTAATTTTTTAGAGCAACATGACAATGTGTCACTTGATTTTGCTAACGGTGCTCTAAGAAAAAGATGGGTGCTTATCGGTTCTTAACAGTAAATTACTGTGCTCGCAAAATACTCATGAAGCTAATATGCGAGCGGAAATTTTTAGAGCAACATGACATGTGTCACTTGATTTTGCTAACGGTGCTCTAAGAAAAAGAGGGATGGTTGTCAGTTCCTAACAGTAAATTACTCGTGCAGGTAATATGCGAGCGAAGCGTGCCCCGATGTAAGCGAGCGAATCGAGCTTCCCCAGCTCGCGAAGCGAGCGGAAATTTTTTAGACAAATGGAACATGACATTTGTCACTTGATTTTGTTAACTGTGCTCTAAGAAAAAGATGGGTGCTTATCGGTGTTTAACAGTCAATTACTTTTGTCTCGCAAAATACTCATGAAGCTAATATGCGAGCGAAGCGAGCACCGACCCAAGCGAGCGAAGCGAGCTTCCCCTGCTCGCGAAGCGAGTGGAAATTTTTTAGAGCAACATGACAATGTGTCACTTGATTTTGCTAACGGTGCTCTAGGAAAAAGAGGGATGGTTGTCAGTTCCTAACAGTAAATTACTCGTGAAGGTAATATGCGAGCGAAGCGAGCCCCGACCTAAGCGAGCGAAGCGAGCTTCCCCAGCTTGCGAAGGGAGTGGAAACTTTTTAGACAAATGCAACATGTGATGGGTACTTGATTTTGCTAACGGTGCTCTAAGAAACAGCTGGGTGCTTTGTCGGTTCTTATTCTGTTGTCAGGCATAATTCACTTTTCTCGCAATATATTTATTATTATTGGTAGGATTATGAAGCTAATATGCAAGCGAAGTCAGCTTCAAGCCAAGCGAGTGAAGCTAGCTTCGATTTAAACAAACGAAGCGTGCTTCCTCATTTCGAAATCCAATTTTTTTCATGTTAAATGCTTGATGATACGATTTTTCATTCAACCATTTGTAACCATTTTCTTCCCGGTAGGGGTAAAATTTTCTAAAGTCCTTTCTTAGGGATGTTTTTTACCTTTTTATAAGTACACATACAAAGTTTGAAGCAAATCGAACCACGTTAAGAAGTTCCATTACCAACTTGAACACCCTCTGGCACTCCTTCTGAAGGATAATTTTGAATTTTTTTCTATAGATATTTTTATTTGTGCTGAAATATATTTGTGCAAAGTTTCAAGCAAATTAAACTACCCGTTAAAAAGTTCCCATAGAAACTTTAACATTCCTTTCACCCCGTTTTGAGGGTAGGTAGTTTTAAATATATTTTTTCATAAACTTTTTTAAATGTTTTGAAGAACATAACTGCTAAGTTTCAACTTTCTTTGTTCAAAGAATAAGATTTTTCATACAAACATTTTTAGCCCTTTTCATCCCCTTAGAGGTCGAATTTTCAAAATTCCTTTCTTAGTGCACCTCTACACCATAAGAGGAACGCACCCTGAAAATTTCATGCTTCTAGGACTTATAGTTTAGGCTGTGCGTTGATATGTCAGTCAGTAACGAAAGCCTTTTATATATTCTGATTATTTAATAAATTACAATTTCATATTCAACAAATTCATGGATATTTCAAAAACTGGACCTTGCGATGTAGATAAACTTTCTTGCAAATTTAGTACTTACCTACGTAATTTTACTATTAACGATTAGATCACCAATAAGGGTTTTAGCACAGCAATTTCTGATGTGATTTAAAAAAACTATGTAGCCCATCTAGAATGTACCTTTTAAATTTGTCAACAGTTTTTCCAATTGGGTGGCCCAATTCAAGAAATCCCTAAGTCCAAAAAGTGACTTTTGAGATATTCATGATTTTATGTTTCAAATGTCAGCTGAAATAACATGCGTTGCTTAAAAAAATAAATAAAAAAATACATTTTAGCGCAAAGTACGTAGTTTCATTTAGTGAAAGGATCAAAACGATAAAGATAACAGGAATCTCTAAAAAAATTATCAAAAATTTTGGACTTATTTCTAATCTCTGGACTTAGTGATTTAAGAGTGATAAATGATGGACTTAGATGTATTTTTGCAGTATCCCATACAACGTCAGTACAAAATCGGTCTATCATTCCACTTCTTTTTCTGAATCGGTTTCTGCAGTTATGGGGTCGCGAGTATTAGTAAATAGATCCTCATAAAAAAGCCTTTCAGATTCAGGAACAGATTGTAACAACCGCTGCACATCTTGCACTTTAGCAGCTTTTATAGTTAAGGGTCTGTTGCAACAGTCATCGGGCGTTTCGTTAACAAATTCTGCTGTTACCGACCCTAATACCTAATGAAAATGGCTTCAAGTCATGAGACATGACCTGTCATAGACATAGCAAACTCTGGTTTACCTATTCTTTTATTCGTCGTAATATTTTGTATAGGTAATGCCAGGAAATAGGAGTAGTTGTGAAGACTCTTATGTTGGTAATATATCAACGGGTAAAGACGGCTGTTCGTGGTTCGGATTTGCGGGTTTAATATTTTCGGGATCATGAATACGTTGTGGTAACAGAAAAATTTAAAAATGAAGCATAATAATCGCCATAATATGGTCAATTTCACAGGTGGTACTTTCTCCATCAGTCTGTAATGAAATATTATACCTAAGTCCTTATTGATTAATTTTGCAATAAGTAGCTCTCTTAGCTAGATGACCCTTTTAAAAATACCTATTTTATAATAAAACAGATCACTTACCTCCTCAGTTTGTCATCAGAATCTATTTTACCTTAAATACTACACAGGTACGATAAATTTAAACAAAATCATAACAAAACCTTCTTTAATTAAATTTTTATAGTGTTAATCCACACTCTTTATTCATTTTCAACCGTTATTAAAAAAATTCTGTCATATTTCATTGACCTAATGATAATATGTGTTACCTATAGGACTTAATATTTATTTATTCAGACTACTTGGGTCCATTCCTTACATCTAAAAGAGAATTATAAAAAACATGTCACAACTTAATAAAATTAATAAAATTAACGCACACAATTCAATAAATTAATAAAATAAATGAAATGTAATAATAGATGGATAGTACTTAATTAATATAATAAATTTGTTCAGCGCACGGATTTATTAGGGACGACATCCAGTACCTTTGTAGGTTACTATCATGCCGATCCGTTAAAGCCCTAAGTAGAAAGTTAGGGCCACCCAACATTCTGCGTCTGATAGAGGTTATTTTATTTCGTAGTACAGCATTGAAGTCTTTTATACGTGCGTCGGCAAACATGCCAGACGCACTACAAAATTTGGGCAGCCCCACCATTGCCCTGAACAAATTATTATAAAGGACTCGTAGGGCGCTGATAGACTTTTTGGTGTATGTAACCCACAGGCCGCTGGAGTAAAATGATTGACAGAAGGACTTAAACAAGGTTACCTTCACCTCCACTGTGGCATGTGCAAACCTGCGAATCAGCATATTTCCCCGTACCGCCAGCGCCCTACGCTCCCTTTCTACATCTTCATTATCCTTTAAATCAGCAGTGACCACATGTCCCAGATATTTAAATTTGTCTACTCTATTCAATTCATTTTCGTTCAGGTAAATGGGTGGGATGTAGCTGAAGGGGCGGCCGCCCGCTGCAAAGACCATAACCTCACTCTTTTGAGTATTATATTTAAGCCCATGATTTTTGGTATAGTCCTCACAAAAACGCAGCAACCTCCTCAGCGCACAGACCGATGGGCTCAGCAGCACCATGTCGTCCGCGTAACTAATATTATTGATCATTTGATCACCAATACAGCACCCCGCATGTATGCTGCTGAGCCCACCTATGAGGTCGTCCACATACAGACAGAAAAGCTTTGGAGATGTTAAGCCCCCCTGCCTAACACCACATTCCAGTCTGTAGGTGTCCGATACCTCATCCGCCCATCTCACACAGTTATCCTGATATGTATACCAGTGCTTAAATAGTCTAACAACCTCACAGGGCATTCCCGTGGCCGACAGTTTGTTCCACAGTATTGGATAGGACACCAGGTCGAATGCCTTAGATAAATCAAGGAAACATCCAAAAACTGGTGTCTTCCTTTTGGTATAGTACGAGACAGTCTCCTTGAGGGCAAAAATGGCACTTTCAGTTGATAAGCCTGATCTAAAGCCGAATTGAGCATCATGTAACTTAACGTATTTGTCCAGCTGTTTGTCAAGGAGACCATCAAGCACCTTGGCCGTTACTGTGGCCAAAGATATTGGTCTATAGTTATTATGATCAGATACATCTCCAGTTTTATTTTTGACTATTGGGACCACTATTGTACGCATGAGATCAGAGGGCATATAGCTATGTTTAATGCACAGATTATAAAGCAGACTAAGTACTCTAGGTAGGTGGACCCCTGCATATTGAAGGTGCTCAATACTGAGCCCATCGTGACCCGGCGAAGCAAACGGCTTAAACAAAATTCAAAGGACTTAGCGATTTCTTCCACAAAAATACGTTGACTTAGTGATTTCTTGGACATAAAGTGTTTATGAATGGAAGATCCGTTATTTTTTAGTTTTTAGAAGTTTGAAAATAAGACTTATAGGTATTTCCCAAGAACCTCGAATATACCATTCGAAAGAGAATAAAAAAATGAACAAGCCAGTGCTGCTAACTCAAAACCGTAAAAAACGAACTTAGCGATTTTATGAATTGGGCCACCCAATTGCAGTAATGCCGGAGATTATCCTTCCTCTATACACATATTTACGAAAATTGCACTTATTTACCACTCCGTGGCTACTCCAGTAGGTTTAAAACAGCGAGTATTCTATTTACAGTGAGATTTAAGCGCTGTCCTTCGCAGACTGCATTATGCAGTGCGAAGCGCTTTAGGTTAACCGAATTATGCAAAGTAATAACAGTGATAGCGAGAGCGGGGGTTTGTTTTGAGTTTTACAAGCTTGCACTTAACAGATTAAGTTAAGATGCTCAACAAACACTCGCTACTTAGCTTAAAACGCATGCAAAGGCCAACAGTTTAAAAGCGCTTGTAGACGTCCGTTTTTTTCGCCGGACAACGGACGGTCAATAAACGGATATCCATACGGCTTTTTCGCCGGACCGATATCCGGCGCGTGTACACACATTCATTACGCGCCATACACCACCGCGAATCCGATGAAAAACACGGTCCGTTGTCCGGCGAAATAAACGGACGTCTACAAGCACGCTAAAGGGTCAATCTAAAGTACCTAGGTACCCTAAAACGGCGAGTTGATTGTTGTGTGTCGATGATCGTTAGTGAAAATTTGAGGTATCTGCAACACTGTACAATACTTTAAGCTTTATAAGGGACATCAGTTATTTTCATGTTTTCCGAATATGTCCGACAGTGTATGATTCCACAAAACAGAATGCGACAGAAGTTCACGTCCGTCATTAGCAGCGCAGCTCGAACGACTTACAACTAATTTGCTTTTCTTAAAAATTACATTGATATTTATTTGTTTGCGATAAATAAAGTTGAAATTATGAGTAATTTTCATTTCCAAATGACTTTTCGTCAATTGTTTTTGTAATTTTATGCGATTGTTTCCGACACGTTTTAAGAAACTCGTTTTTTCCTAGTGTTACTGTACGAACTTTACGACAGCGAAACATCAACTGCCTCGAGGCACACCGTACACCGTCATAGAATAGATAATAATACTACGTATAGAATTGCTACTGTAACTGGGGCTTCCTCATCGCACCGAATTTGCGAGGGGCTGAATTTGAGCTAGGGCCGCGCCGCGCGCGCAGATACATACGACGACGAGACCGAGACCACAGTGTACAATAATTATTCATGCTGTGACAACCTTGACAACCTTACTTCACGCACACAATTGCGCGTGTACAAAAATGACATTGTGTAGTGTCTGTGTAAATAGACATAGACATAAACACATCATTTAAATAGGTAGTTAGACGCCGCTTTTGCACAGAGATTTCGTCGAGTGTCCGTGGTGTGACACCGTGGCGCGGCACCGGTGTCCAGGCCGTAACCTGGGCTTATAAATAACCCACGTGGAAGTAACCTATTTCGGTTCGTCCTTATTTCCTCTTCTTTAGTCCCTACCCCATGCAAGCCGCTCTCACTAGAGCAATGTGACGCAAAACGGGGGCATACCCGAATTAATAATGAGATAGCCTGACTACCCCGCATTCTTAGCACGAGTTTGTGGTGGACGAGAACTCGTCTTTTTGTCTTTTCTGTGAATGTTATAAACTAGCTGACTCGACAGACTTTGTCCTGTCCTTTAGAGTCTTTTTAAAAACCTTTTTCCTTAAAACCTTATTAACATTTAAAAGTAGGTACCTACCTACTCAAATTTATTTAAATTTTATTTTAAAAAATCTTTATGTGTGTTACAATGAGACCTAGAATAATAGCATGTAGGTTTTACATGTTGTAACCATTTGTAACCAATATAACGAAGTAAAATTTTTAGAGAATATTGATAATTGGGCTATAAGGCTCCTTTCAAAGTTACTTTGAGAGCGGGCTTCCATTCATTGAGTTTCTCTGCGTGGGTTTCTGCATCCGTACATTTCCCGTGCTATTAATAGCATTCTAAGAAGTATTTACTTTTGCTAAAGAATGTTAAACTTTTGATCAGCATTAATATTAAGACGAAATCTTAGTCAATCAGCAGTCAGAGACACCACAACATTATCAACATAACATAATAAAAAACAATATAACCAAAATAGAAAAATGCAAAAAAAAGATGTGTACTCATTAGAATGAGTACACTTTAGAATGATTTTTTTCGGTGTTTGTGCAACTTCAACTCAAACAAAAATTTTTAAAGGGTATCCCTTTGATATGATACATCAGTGGATGCTCTTGAGGTCTCAGAGTTCAAAACGATTTTAGAACAGCGATTTTTAATGTTTAAATCGCGTTGATGTTTTAAGCAACGATTATTATGGAAAATGAGCAGCTATAAATGGAAAATAATATGTTTCATCGATGTAGTTATGAGTTCACATATACATTAAGCTGGTCATTGTCTATTTGAGTAAACCTTAATGATGTCACACAGGTATTCGCGTTTGTAGGACTAAATTGAATCCCGCTTCAGTTTAGAGTGGCGCTCGAAACGAGTGCTAATGGAACTCATTCCTGTGACATGTGATGTAAGAGGTTCGATATCGCCAGAAACTGGTACTTTGGGCACAGATTATTAAATGGTGCAGCGGTAACTAGAGTTTAAGTTACGTGTAAGTTGTAGTTAAGTTGTTTTGGGGATTTGCGAGATAGAAGGATCCGTGAGGTTAATTGTATTAGGATTGTGGAGGCTTATGAAATTATAATTATGAACTTACTTTGCGATACATTTTTAAGAACTACGGAAAAGCAAATTCACAGGAAGTGATAAATACTTTTTTTCGATGCATAATGGTGAACGCACACTTAGCCGTACCGCAATCCCCGCAGTCTCCGCAGTCATCGCTTTGCTTCATGTACTGCGGCGACTGTGGCGCGGCTAGGTGTGCGAGGTTGCATAGAATTTCATATAAAGAAATCGAATGCGGGGACTGCGTAGATTGCGGTGCGGCCCATATCTGCGTTCACCCTAAACGGTACTTGGTACTTTTTTTCGAAGTTACTTGATTCTTTTATACAAAAAATATATAATAGTGGTCTTTCTGGTTGTGATTGAAATATCAATAAAGCTCAAAATGCTGGTGACCAGGAGTCCGATTCTATTAATAAACTTTTTATAAGCAAAACGTCAACTATTTAGACTTATAGTTGACGTTTTGCTTTAAGTAAACCATAGATTTCGTTTTGTTTTCCTCACTCCTTTTTTATTTTATGACAAAAGAGGTTAGATTACTTTATTGTGGTGATGTTTTTAAACCAATTAAGTACTTTAATTTTGAAGAATGAAACAAAATGCAGCGGTAATGAATGATACCGGAATATTTGACGTTGATTAGTAGAATTGGGGCCCTGTGAGATTTGCGAAGTCGTTGTTCTATGTCGCGGTGATCTATACCAAGATTATGTAGTTGAGACGTCGGCAATGCGGTGATGTAGTTGTGACATCATCTTCGTGTAAAATATACGCTTGTAGAATATAGCCCTTGTATGTGCAAGTTTTAAAGTCAATAAACCAGTATAAAAAACGCTTCTGTGACATTGCCCTTATAAGGTTTTAAGTCAATAAACCATTATAAATACGCCCTACAGGAAATTAAACCATACGCACATAAATCAGCTGGTGTGAGCGGTATTACCTGCAACAAACAGAACGTATTGGTTTTTTCATATTTTCGCTTACAAGTTAATTTATCATGTCAGAACAAGATAGGGTGATAAACTACATAAATAACCTAAAACTAACAAAATAAAAATAGATAAGTACATTACAGAGGTAAGAGGATCAATTTTCATGTCAACAGTTATTGTAAAATGAACGAATTTCATCATACATTTATTATTTCACAAAATAATATATGAAAAAACATTTTATCATAACCAGATAAAAACAATAAGAGTCCATGAGATTATGAAAAGCGATGATGAAGCCTGTCCTTAACTTCTACTAACTGAAAATAATATTGATAAAAAATTATACAAATATTTGCAAAAATCACAAGTAGGAACACTTTTGAAGTAGGTACACATGAACGAATCTGCAAATCAGCAGGCTTGGATTGTCTAACTTGTCTCAAACCTCAAATTGGTCTCAAACTGTCAAAACGATCGCGTAGGTATCTTTTGTCGCGTTCGGCCTCGTTGAGATAAGAGTGACAGACCCACTTGCGTGGTCACTGAACTACAAGCTGAACTACTGTCATATTTGACAGTTCGAAACTGATTTTGACCGATAGCAATGATAGACAACCAGGGGGCAGATCAGTGCGATTCAGACTGGCTCTGAATGTATTCCGAATTCGAAAAGTCACGTTTCATCTCTGAAAAAACGGCAATTTTATAAATGAAAATTTTTGAATCGGATGCATTTTCGGAAGTCTGAAACGCACTACAGGATGGATCATTTTGACAAACTTATTTACAGACCAAACCTCACAAAACGACTCTGCGGTTATAAAAATTACGATGTCCTAAACCCAAGAAACTAAAACTAGTCAACAAATATCGATTCGCAATTCATTATGAACAGTAAATTCAATAAAGTTTTTATGGACCAGATTACAGGAGTAGTAAAACAGTCGTTATAATAAACGGTGGCGTCTTTATTTCTCACAGGCGCTAGCCAAAACGGTTGCTTATTGTTTTATTCGACACTAACCTTGTTATTCATTATGCACTTCATCATCATCATCAGCCTTTCTCATCCCACTGTAGGTTTACCTCTCTTCGTTTCTGCCATTCGCCTTTGTCTCAATAATAATGAACTTATATTATTATTATTTTAGCCTAAGCCGTGTTGGCTTAGTGGGACATTACTTAGAACTTTAATCGGAAGGTCGTGGGTTCGAATCCCGGTCGGCTTCAGTAAATTCGTTTCGAATTTACATGCGCTCTAAATTTGCACGAGCTCTAAAGGGTGAAGGAAAATATCGTGAGGAAACCCGCGGTTTAGTCAGTCCCACACGTATTGACCATGTCTTTCCTGTGGTGGCCGTCTAAGCTGAGAGGATGGTTTAGATGCTGCTGGGCAAGCCTTCCATCTCACAATGTTCCAGGCACTACATTGTCCCGTTACTATAGGCAAAAATTGCCTCCTGATACTGTATAAATCATCTAGTAATGATGTGAAGACCCAACTTTTTAGTTTATTTTAGCCTATGTCCCACTGCAGGGAAAAGGCCACTCTCCCCCTTACGCGTAAGAGCATAAAACAATGTAATTTGCAGGTGAAAACCAATCGTAAAATGTATCGCAAAACCTGTCAGTTCATATTATTGGACGAAACAAGATAACAGAAAAGGTTCAAGATAGTGAAATGTATTGTACTCGTATCCAGTCGATATGATTTAGAGTACATAGTAAAAAGGGATCCATTCGCGGACTTCCTCGTCATAAAGTAGGTGCGGTAAAAATCGCGTAAAAATTCTATAGATTAGTCAAATAGGGTTAAGTTAGTAGTACTCATAAAATAGAATGAGGCTTTACGATCCTTTGTTGACAGATTGTTTTTCTACGAATGCTGAATTTGTTTTCATTTTGTGGCTTTCTTTATTTATGATTGCCACTTGTAGCAATTTGAGACCCTTTTTAGGTAACTTATACAGAGTTAGTAGACAAAATATATCAAGCATCATCAATCGCTTTAATAGAGTTCGAACCATCCTCTCAGAACCCTATACGAATGTAAAGATTTTTTTAATAAGGCCTGAAAAAAAAAACTCAACCCTTTTAGTGAAAATAAGCTTTAAAAAAATAAAGTCACCTAGATAAATAAAATAACGCTAAAAGAGTGGATAAGTCGTGTCATGTCTGTCAGTGTGTATTTATCGGTAAAATTTTATAGATTTTCTCTATAGAATTTTACGAGGCATATAACAATACTAGATTTATGAATTTTCTACCAGTTATCTTGGTTTTGTGAATCTAGGTATAGATTCTCTGATATAAAAACTTACTGCTATTCCGACAAGGATCATCTTTTTCTGAATGTTCGAGTAACTCAAGTAATCTTGTTCATTGGTGTGCAAGGATTTCTTGATACATCAAAAGCCATCCAAAAGCCTCCGTCATATTGTCTTTATGACGTAACAGCCGTGACTGTCGTGACTTTGAGAGGTCCCTTATCCATTTTGGAACACAGTCACTTTACTCCGTAAAGGCGGCGGTTCGAGCCAGAGACCGAGACCAGCAGAGTCATTCTGTACAAGACTCACTTCGAATTCACTCAAGTGACCGAGCTCACTAAATACGCAAGAATGTATTGTAAGTGTTTGTAGTAAGATTCAAATTTCGAATATGATATTTGAAATCTCACAGCGGATTCAGCGCTCCGACGTTCGAAGTGAGTTTACAGAATGCGCCTACAGGACAGATACACAATACGCAATTCGTAGGTCAAAGAGCGAGACAGATGAATCTAGAGATCGTTTTCCTAAGAGAGATGCCACACGGGCGCACCCGCTGCGCTGCGTTGTCGCTGCGACGACGCAGCGTTGACGTTCCGTAGTTCTACATACAAATCTGCCCGGTATGCCACACGGTGCGCTGAAACGACTCGCTTTGACAGAACAAAAATTATAGCGCTGCGACGACGCAAGGGAGTGGCAGCGCCCGTGTGGCATCGCTCTAAATCGGAGAGTAATACTAGTTTAAATTGTACTAGCACTGAATACTAGTACTACGTAGTACTAGTAATAAATTATCCATACAGCTTTACATTTGAAAGTCGCACGCACCGCATAAGCAGGACTCGAGCGTGACCCAGTTGTCGCTCATTAACGTGCACCCACGCTGCACTGCCCACCACAATACGAGGACTTACTTATTCACCATCCTGCCAACCCTAGCTTTGGACATTATATGACAGGAATCGTATTCCCTAACTATATTGATACTAGTGAACACCCGCGGCTTTCCCGCGTGGACTACTATTTTTAATCCCACGGGAATTATACATTTTGCCGTAATAAACAGTAGCCTGTGTTATTCCAGAACCTTAACTATCTACATTCTAAAATTCATCCAAATCGATTTAGTAGTTACTAGTGAAAGCCCGCGGCTTCACCCGCATGGACTACTATTTTTTATCCCATGGGAATTATACATTTTGCCGGGATAAAAAGTAGCATGTGTTATTCCAGAACCTAAACTACCTATATTCTATATTTCATCAAAATCGGTTTAGTGGTTATGGGGATACGTGGTAACAAACGTTGACACACACGGACTTTCGCCTTTATAATATTATAACTTGTTAAACTTTCGCGATTTGTTAACATAATGATAATTATTATTACGGGATTTTATCGCGTACCTTTTATTTATTTTTATTTTAAAACAAAAAAAAAAAAAAAAAGGTACGCGATAAAATCCCGTAATAATAATTATCATTATTTTATAAAATTAGTAGGATTATAAATGCGAATGCAAGTTTTGTTACGCTTTCACGCCGTCACTACTCAACCGATTATCTTGCATACACGTTATCAGGGTCAATAAGTACTGTTCCCGAGAGCACAGTTAATGTAATGCTATGAATAGCAACTGATGACGCATAGCACTACTGAAAACCAGCGCTTCAACAGCCATGGTGCTGCTAGAGCAAATGCTGAGGGGTAGTCTAAAGTTCTTGTCACCTAATTTGTCTAACTATCCGCTCTACTTATAAACTAATTATTATTACTTATTTACTTACTTATTGTAGGGGTCCGTTGCTGATCCCCACATATAATTTGTTAATTGCTTTGATTGGGAGAATATGACAATAAAACCACCGCTCGGTGCCGAAGTGAGTTTTGAACTGATTTATTCAAATGAAAAGTAAGTATTGCTTTGCTATGCACATTGCACAATGCATTTTATGCTGAATGTGTGGGTTGGCCCGTACACTTAAAACTCTTCCCAACTTCCGACAAACTTGAAACACCGTTTAAACTATTGCCATTTGCCATCCTTTTTAGGTTGATAGTGACAAATAGTGACAGGGTGAATTTTGAGCATTGTTTAACCAGTGTTCAGTAAGGCCTTTGATTCTTCAGCCAACTTTCGAATGCCGGCTGATCAAATCACGCAATTCTTTGGCTTGCTGGCTCTCTGGCTTATCAGCGGTTGACTATCTATTGAAGAATGTGCTGTTCCGGCGTTTTCGGAGAAGACTACCGATCACAGCACAATGAGTGTCACACGTCACAGACATTACGTGCTAGTAGATAAGTTTATAATATGTATGTTAGACTAAGGTATATATTTATATGGGCCGTAGTTTTAAGTATTTAACATCTTTTACTTTTTTAACTATTGTTGCCTGAAATAAACGTCTTATTAGTATTGTTACTATCGCCAGTGGATCTCGTCTTAAGGCTCTCAATTCAGAGTCCGCACTCAGATTTTTTGTCAGTACTCTAAAGAATCAAGTAATGAATCACATTCACGCTTGAGCGTGTACCCTAAACACGAGCTTGTGTGATCTTACTTCCTTTCACACGAGCAAAACCCAAGGACACGTGTAAACACAATTTGTAAAAAGCTTTAGAGTTGTGCAAACAGCAAACTCAACAATTTTACAAAAAATGAAAACATTTTTAACACAAACCAGCCAGGATAAGCCATCTCGCCTTCCACTCCACATTATGTAATCATGCCTACTTACAGTTGAGGCTCTTTACCTGTAGAGCTTGTGTTTTCTTTGCAGAACTTTTAAATTGTGTATATCCAGCTGAGCGTTTTCTTGGAATAACACGATAAGGCCGTCCGCAGTTTGCATGCGTTTTCATCCGAATATACGTGCGAACGGACACGCACGAACGATCCCAACACTCCAAGTAGGTACTATGGGGCCTCGCACACTCTATCTAATTAGACGTGCGTGTAGGTACGTGCGTCTAGTTCCGACGTCTGAAGTCAATCCCAACTTGCTCTGATTTTTGAGGCGTTTATACGTAAAATTCAATATGGATAAAGAAAAAAATATTAATTTGGTTCAAATGTAAGAAGTGTAATACATGTAATGTAAACATGTTAAAATTGTTGTAGTTCATACAAATGTAACGGACAAAACGCAACCAGTTTGCGAGGTCGATTCGTACGTCCGTCAACGTACGTTACGCACGTTGCAAAATCGGATGCAAACTGCGGACGGCCTTAGGCAACGAAGCTAGGTCTTATTTGTGCTTATAATACATGTGATTCCTGGTTAGAGCTGTGTTGGTCAAGGTTTGCTGTGCTTCAAGAGATTTCTTCTGGGAAAATTTAAATTTACTTTGACTCTAAATGGTAAAGAAAACCATCGTGTAAAAACCAAAAAGCTTTGTAAAAACAGCATCTTGCAAACATCATCTTGGGTACGTGTGATTAGAGTGATTGATTTGCTGATTGATTGATTATGCCTCTCGGCTACCCCAAAACTTTCCCTCGATTACCCCTATATATTCAAAGAGTCTAAAGTACTTGAGGATCAAAGATAATTATTACTTTACCAGAAGATACAGTAAAGTTAGTCAAAATACGCAGAAATTTCTAGCTTTTGCTGTTCATCTCACCACAGAGACAACTTTGTCTTGTATCCAGAGAATTATACGTCGATGCTGCGTCCTCTAGATTTAAAGAAAACCATGTAGTCCGCCTTCCATGTATAGCATCGCAACACTGTTTAGCGCTATTTTTTAGGCTAATTTTGAAGATCTGAAAAATATTCAAACAGAAAAAATGAGAGTGTAACACTCGTTTCTGTTACTGCTACCCGCGGCGCGCACGTCATTCGTTTTTCGTGTTCCGCATCGTCAACATCGACTCGATTATTCAAAGTGATAATTTTTGCAAATTGAATGTTGTTATTATGGAGTTTATGGAGAGTAAAAAAGTTGTTATGGAGTGATAGTGATATTCGTCCAAAGAATTCTACGATTCGAAGAATAAAATTGGAGCAAAATAAAGGTTAGCAATGCACAACTACCCACACTTACGTACCTCTTAATGTGATAATACGAGATATTATCCTGATGGTTACAAAATTTTTATTCCTTAGCGTGGTAATACGTGATATTATCCTGGAATAATACATTTTTTATTCCTTAGCGTGGTGATACGTGATATTACCCTGGAATAATACTTTTTACTTTCTTAACGTGGTGGTACGCGATGCCATCCAGAAAGTAAGGAGCTTAGAGGATTTATTTCTTCTATACCTACAGATCATAATCATAGATCAGAAACTCCGGTGTGGTTACTACTAAGCACAATTTGACTATTCACAAATGCTACCTGAACATAATATACACAGGTAATAACCTGATGACATAACGTGGCGATTCGAAGTTTACAATAGAATATTAATTTATTTTATTTTTCTTAACGTAAGGGTATCTACGCAATGCCGATGTAAGGAATATAGAAAAATATAATGTACCTACATTATTATATTATTATAATTGTTTCTATACAAATTCCGGTGTCCGTCTAAAATGTGCCTAAGTGACGAGAGAAACTCGTCCAATATTCCGACATGCCGATCGGATGATGGCCTCCTAGAGGAAGATTAGCCAGAGCCAAGTACGACGTCCACGTGATGGGTGAGGCTTCATCAGCCTCAGTTAGCAAGAGCGTGCCAACTGCACGGCGGCAGTTGGTTGGCTCCCATGCGGTGCCAGTACCAGATGAAATCTTGGAAATGTTATGATGAAAAATGGGGTGAAAAAACCCCACTAAAAATCTCCAAACGTTGGGGAAGACACTGCTGGACGGTCTCGACGGGAAGAGGAGCTGGAGGGACGCCCCGAAAGAAAAGTTGCTGATCCCTGAGATTTGTTGCTAGTACGTACTCCGAAAGGCATCCCTTAGGTAAGTGCTGTCTTACTTAATTATTTACTATGATTATATTTTTTTTACTTATTGTGAACCGATAAGAGATTCCCAAAAGCCGCTGGGACCACGAATATATACCTGGTCCAGTTAACCTCACAAAATACCTACCCGACACTGTATGTAGGTATGACGTTGCCAAACTTGAGATCATCAAGAAATTGTCGGAAGTGCCATAAATGTTGTTAGTCTCTCACCATGACAAAGGTCATCGAAACGTCAAGCTGACAACTTAATAAATCCAAAATCCAGTACCTCGTAGAACAGATCCCAACTTAAATTTTCTGGATCGGAAACTTTGCGATTCCCACGTCGTCAAAACACCGCGAAGACAACTGCAGTCCAGAACCGGTACCTACTACGAGCAGCAGCCGTCCACGTCGACGATGAGGAGTTCGAGTTCAACACGGCCGTCAGACCTTCCGCCGCCGCCGCTACATCGCAAGCCGCCACCGAACAAGTCCCGCAACCGTCGACGACAATAGAGGTACCTCACGCTGGTAAAATTTAATTTTACCAGCGTGAAAAACTGATTATCAATTACTGATGACCCAGTTGTATTGCAAGGCCTTTAAACTTCTTTTCAAAAAAATTTTATACTTACACAGTATATTGAAGCCTGTGACCCACCATTTCCTAAAGTTGAAATGAGCAACACCGTATCAAAACTTGTACCTAACTTTTACAACGGTGACTTTTAGTTGCAAATCAGCATGTACTGAGTAGGTGGGTCAGTTTGTTTCACTAGTTTTGATTGTTATATAAACAAAACAGGACACCTTCTATAATGCGATTTATATTTTGTCAAAACATTTAACAAATACTGATAATGGTAATTACCATTGCGCCCCATTTTAATATGGAGGATATTTACACTGTAAAAGCTAGTAGGTAAATAATGGGCGTATCTACCTACATGACTACTACTGATCTTAAAAAGGCATATTTTTCTTTTAATTGCTTATAATTACATCATAATTATCATTTCTAAAAGCCCAAAGTCGCAGACTAGTAGCTTATCTGGATGATATGTTATATCAGCTCAACCAACCTACATAGAATGAAAAACATAACATAAAGTAAACTCATTTGGGATCGTTATTTGATAACCACTCAATTGCGTAAATATTTAAAAATGAGGCTTAAATCAACACAACATAATGATATATATATATATATTTATATATTTTTTATGTCACTGCAATTACCGAAGATTCTAATACCTTTAGTGATTTTGCTAAATTTATAAGTATGTACAATCACTGCATTTTGTCCTGTACAGAGCATACGGCTCGGTGTAACTACTGTACACAAAGCGTTTTTAACGCGAAAAATAAAAGGTATTTCAACAAAGAAAAAGACAAATCAGACTTAATTATGTCAAAAATATTTCATTGTTAATAATGTATTAGATATTAAAGATATTATTATAATCACTGAAAGTGTTTAAAAATATCTGCTCGAAGCATAAAGCCCAAAATAGATATCTTCTTCAACATCTACAATTTACAAACTATAAAGTGCTGATCCGTTAGTTAATGGTTGGGGTGTCATAAGTGGTGATTGATGATATATAATTATGGCTATAGGTCAATCGCTGATCTGCAACCGAAACGGCTTACCATTGCCGCCTTTTTAGGTTTAAACATCATTTCGTCAAAATTACTGCTATTACTATACCTACTGCAGTAATCTTTACATACAATGTGTTTTAAATAAATTATTGTTGTTATTATTACCTACTATTATCATAGTAATTTTTTCATAGGTACTTAAAATCAATAAGAGGTACCGCTGTCATATATAAATAGGATGGATGGAATACCTATAATTTCCACATCTCAATCAAATTTCAAATATAAAATGTATTGGCATTAAAGTACAATAGGTGTTCTATCAGTTATCTGATACTACCTTTGCTTGGTTTGGGGATTGATGGCGCTGTGTGAGAAATGTCCACCAATATTTATTTATTATTTAAAATTGTCAAGCTATAAATATATCTATTTTTTGCTTCTTACATTATAATCCCGCAATATTAGTGATTCAGACCGGGATCTTAAGCAATACTTACTTGCCATCTAGGTAATCTGGAGTAAATACCCAAGTGTGGATTAACACTATAACAAATAAAAATCTGGAGTAGTTATAATAACTTTATTTTTTAATAATATTTATGTTCTATAATGTTAGGTCAACCAAATACCAATTTATTTGCGTCTAGGTTAAATTGAAAAATGTAATCGATACGTCTTTTGCTATAAATTAGGAAAAGTACCTACTGCTTCTACGCATTTCCTCTATATGCATTGGTACTGAAATATTTTTTGTTAAATTGTAGAAGACGAAGCTCCTGGTATACTTATTCTTCCTAGTCAACCAAGGGGACATCACCCGTTTTGGCGCAACCTTGCCCAGGCGTGCGCCATATTATGCAGCAGGCGTACCTACCTACCTATCTAAAACACGGCATATTCCTAGTGACTCCGTTGACAAAATTTATAATTCCTTAACAAAAAACGTTTTGAATTTATTATAATCTAACTTTAAAGCAGTGGTATATCTTTTGTCAATCAAATAATTTAGATTGTTACAGATCATCTATCTAGCTGTTATGGAAATACTTTTTCGACAGAACGGTTCAAAAGGAGCTGTTGAAGGAATTTAATTAGTAACGGTCAGCGTTATCATAAATGTTATTGGTAAGAACACTCGTGCACTACATAGTACACATAGTAGATTCTTTACAGGTATTTTTTAAAAAAGACAACCCACTTTTTTCGAAATATCAACCGACTTGGCAGGAGCATTGCATTGGAATATACTTATTATATCAAATCAATTATCGAAATAACCAACCATTCTAGGTACCTCACTGGATATACTGTCGAAAAAATTGGTACCTTTTCTACGTTGTTAACAAGACAACGCTCGCAGACTTTATCTGCCATATTTTATATCAATTTATCTACAAATATTACTATTAGACCCTGACTTTATTCTACGTATTATCATATATTATATTCTACCTTAGTAGGTATATAATTATTTAGAAAGAAATTGTCGAATTCTCCTCCGTACACAAACCATTTGATATTAACTGTGAAATAACCTGTCCACAACGCAACCTTTCAAATAATTATTCGATGGATCAAACAAATACGTTGCATGAGAGCGGAGTGAACGTGTCCGTGTTTATTTGTTTCTTTCTCGGCCACCTCCGCCACCAGCCGAGCTGGGTTTTCCATCGACACTTGACAAACACTATTAAAAGTACGGTCAGGTGGACAGAACGCTTTCTCTGTTTCGCAAAAATTTTAAAATATTTTTTTCTTTCTTTCTTTCTACTGAAGACACGCCCTTTTCTAAGGCTGTATCGATGAAGTACTGATAAGTACTATTAAGGGTATACTTACGTATGATGCTTATAAATATTGAATATACTTAAGTAGGTATATGAATTTATATTTGTGATTTTATTTATGTTCATTCTGCAACAGACGCTAAACATCTACATGGTTTTCTTTAAATCTAGAGGACGCAGCATCGACGTATAATTAATGGTTAAAAGAACTTACCTGAAGTGAATTTCAACCATAATTATACTAGATGCTGCGTCCGAATAGATTTAAACTCCCGCCCACCCTGAAAGGCACAACAATTCTGCGTGCTTCGCGGTTATTGTGCCAAACCCAAATAAATTAATAAATGTTGCAGAATGCTGATCGTGCTGAACGTGCTCTGAAAAGAATGACGTGCGCGCCGCGGGTAGCAGTAACAGAAACGAGTGTTACACTCTCATTTTTTCTGTTTGAATATTTTTCAGATCTTCAAAATTAGCCTAAAAAATAGCGCTAAACAGTGTTGCGATGCTATACATGGAAGGCGGACTACATGGTTTTCTTTAAATCTATTCGGACGCAGCATCTAGTATAATTATGGTTGAAATTCACTTCAGGTAAGTTCTTTTAACCATTAATAATTGTCTAATTTGTAGGTCAGATAGAATCTACTGGGGACTTCTATCCTCTCAGATCCAGTGGTTATTCTAACAATACATACTTGTCACTTTATGTACCGTTTACGCGAATACGAAAAGCAGCAACACACTTCTCTACAAAAGCACTCATAAATGTTATAAGTTGATCTTGTACAAAAATATGACCGTTTTGTCCAGAGAAAAGGACTATGTATAAATTACAGATGCGGCATCGCTCTGCCACTTTATTACCGGTTCTGCAGAAGCTAACTGGATGATACATGGACTGGTTATGACGTATGACGGTAAAACTGTTACGGACTTTTCCGACGGAGAGGATTAATTTTATTAGGTACTGGCGGATTTTGTAAATATAAAATTGAAATAGATTTATATTTTGCGTAGAATGATGGAAAGTTCTCGTTTCATTCATTTGGAGTTTTAAAAAGTTAATAGGATTAACAAGTAATAACGACGGATACGTGCTGTTCAAAAATAAGTCTTAGTAATACGCCTTTACGCCCACTACGACTCAGTTTTGTATTAAGTAGGTGTATGCCAAACATTTATTTACATTGAAATGGGAGTGATACGCAAATCCTCCAATCTCAAAAGATATTAACAGATTTTTATGAGACATCGATCGCCAATGCTGAAAGTAGTATGTCTGCTGGGGCCCTAAGAATAGTATTTGTTTTCAACCATGGCAGCCCATTCTGGGCCTTACTTATGAAATATGTTTAAAGTTAAACACTGGTTAAACTTGTAACTTGTTTTAATTTTTGGATAGTGACAAACAGAGACAGGACGTTGTTCAACCAGTGTTAAATAACCAGTGTTCAACTTTAAACATCTTTCATAAGTAAGGGGGTCTATTCTTAACCCAGGGTAAACTGTTTCCAAAAGTTATACGAAATGTCAAAACGGAACTGAAATTATACAATCAGGCCTAAAAGGGACGTTTTCAAGCGATCCTATCTAAAACAGCGGTCATCATTACAAACTGTTGGATGCTTCAGTTTCAGACCATCATTCGAGACAAAATTACTTCCGGATTAAAAAACCGGGGTAGTCTGTTTAATAAAGAGTTTTATTACAAAGATAATTAGAAACATAATGTAAAAAGATACTACCACACAATTTTGTGATGTGAATTTTCCGGTAGCTGAATCGGTAGGGACACGGTAAGGCCAGGGTAGGTTAATTCTATGGGTGAATTTCATGAGCATGTTTTATAATCTTAATTTTTTTTTTTATACTTCAATACGTTCAGTGTGCAATGCATATGAAGAACAAGTAAGCCCGAGGCTACGGCGCACTCCTCCGAAAGGCATAGCAGTTACTTGGCAGGGAACGTGTAAGTTTAATATAATGAAATGCCTGTGGTTTGTCAGTCTCTTGTCTCTGAAATCAATCTTAGGACCATTATATATATATTTCTATAATTTCCCTTTAACTTCCGAGCTGAGGGAAGATAACATTTGCGTACGATTCCTAACTGATTAACTGATGTCAAACACACCCGTAAACTTTGCTCAAAGGATCTTAAATTGGATCATATGTTGAAGCTACGGTTGCCTCCGAAGCGGTGATATTTACATGACGCCTATAAATAATCGAATTGTCAACCTTCTTGCAGATTCTGCTCTCCTAGTACTTTTTCCTATCTTGTTTTAAAACAATGGCAGAAAACATCGTGAAAAATCCCGCGGTTTAGGAAACTTCGTTTTTATTGTTGACTACATTTTCCTGGCGATGCCTGACTAAACAAATAATAAAAGCG
The DNA here is from genome assembly GCA_958496255.1 of Camptogramma bilineatum. Classification (NCBI taxonomy): domain Eukaryota; kingdom Metazoa; phylum Arthropoda; class Insecta; order Lepidoptera; family Geometridae; genus Camptogramma; species Camptogramma bilineatum. The sequence goes on from OY292460.1 coordinate 4,435,325, forward strand.
TTTTGGCACAGAACATAATAATAATTCTACGTATTTGATAGGGTCTTCTGAGGACGCCCTCAAGGAACCTTCATCATCCGCACTCATAAGGTCTGAAACTCCCTCCCAGCTTCTGTTTTCCCCAAAAACTATAACCTGGGTCTCTTCAAGTCAAGATAGAATAGGTGCCTTCTAGATCTTTGTGATCCATCGTCGCTTACCATCAGGTCAGATTGTGGCTTAACAAAGGTATATCTACAATAGTTAAAAAAAGGGTTTCTGGCCGTTTTGGGAAAAATATTGTCTCACGATTTGTTCTTTTGTAGACTAGAGCTCTTGTTAATACGCATGTAGCTTTTTCGAATCAAAAACTTGTGCACGGTTGTTATTTTAACCTACGTCCTACGGATTGAACGTATAAGCACTATCCAACTTGGCCAATACAACTTTAGAGACACTACGCATAGTTGACTAGTCACTGGCGACTCAGTCAATTGCGACCGTGACTATCTGCAGATTATTATAGAAGCATATACTGCGTTATGCGCACGTGGTAGATATAATTTTAGTAGCTATCGATTGATATCCCGTCGACGTCGACGGTGCCATAACGCACTCCCTTATTAAGGCTCGGGGCCACCGACCACAGCCACAAAACGCCAGCGACAGCGACTTTTCATTATAGTTTGTAGCTCTAGCGAGTGGCCGCTACTGGCTACACGCGTGAAGCGCGTCTATACAAAATATATGAAAACTACAGAAATAGGTCGGTAGCGGCGTTTTGTGGCTTGTATGCGGCCAGGCTAAGATCGTCTCTAATTTCGGTCTGAAGAACGTACGAATAACAGTGCTTGGGTGTTTAATTCAAAATGTATATGCATAGCCAAGGAATTTCTCTCTTTTTAAGAATATAGTGTAGCTTCTTTGTTCAGAGTGGAGTCGTAAAAACTAGTGGCCTTATATCTTGGGTGTAACCAGATTAGCTATTCCAGGCACGCAGTTCTAGTCAAGCTAATTAATACGTGATGTAATTGGGTACCATAATTTGATGCCTATTGAGACAAGCTTAGGTAAGATAAAACTTGATTGGATTCACAATGTATGTTCATGTGACGTTTTCTCGTTACACTGAATTCGTCAGAATGGAGCATAATGCTATTTTCTGACCGTTTTGTTGGTTTAATTTCTTTACAGAGCAGTAATGATTTTCTATTGAAGTTAATTTAATGTTTAATTAAACCACGATTTACATAAAGCGATAAAAAATCGTTGATACAAAGACAATTTCAACGTTCCCTTAAATTAAATTTATATTTTAACAATAGAATTTAATTTTAATTTCATTCTAAAATTAATAATCACTCATTGTTTTTATGAAAGTATTTGAGACATTTTTATTGGGATGAATTAAATTGGGATTGAGTGTAAGCTAGACGAGTATCACAAAAGAAATATCTCTGATATTACGTATTACGAATTTAATTAGCCGCATTGTAAATCTAAATTGAAATCCGCTAGTTTCATATTCTCCTAGATTTTCGTACTTATTTATTACTAGCTGACGCCCACGGCTTCGCCCGCTTGTCTAATTTTTTATTTATCCCACGGGAACTGTGCACTTTTTTCGGGATAAAAAGTAGCCTATGTCCTATTCCCGGTCATTATCTATCTATGTTTCAAATTTCAGCCAAATCAGTTCAGTGGTTGTTGAGTTATAGAGGAACAAACATACATCCAAACATACAAACATCCAAACATCCAAACATCTAAACATCCAAACATCCAAACTTTCGCATTTATAATATTAGTGTGATTAGTGTGATGTGATAGTGTGATTATTTTCAGCCTGCATCATTCCACTGTAGGGCTAAGGCTTCCTTATCCCCTTCCACCTTTGACGGTCTAGCCCGATTGTGGGCCAATATTTGTCAAACAAGTCCAACTGTCCCTACATCTCAAGCTGGGTCTGCCGCAATGTCGTTTGCCATCGTTGTGAACCAGATGGGTAGAGCCAGAGGTACACAAAAATGATGTCTTAGAGGATTGTCAGAGGAGTGAAAATGCGTGAACAAATAAAACCACCAGACTAAATCCTTCGTTTTCTTTCACAATGTAACCGGCAAGAGTTCATAGAAGTAAACCTATTCTCATTGCCGCCACAACCAGAGTAGAACATCGGCATACACTGCCTTCTTACGACATCGTAGAAGTATACCGTGTACTGTCGGTCACATGGCCCTTTGGATGGTACTTGGTAACAATAGTAGGGGATATTCTTCAAGCTCGAAGGAAATGGACCGTCAACAGCACCTTAAATAAGTAAAGGCTCATTACTTTCAGAAGGTAGGGAGTTTGAATTTTTTTTTTGGTAATTGGAAACATGATAACGAATTTATCCCAAAGGCGCAGTAGACATTATCTCAGATCGTTAGACCTTCAAGATTATTTAGGTTTATGTAGCAGAGGCACATCCAAATAATTATTTGCCACATACCCAAATGTAGCAGAAGTTACTGTAATTATTTGCTGCTTACAAATGTAAATTAGGTTTTCTTAACATCCTGAAAAATTAGTTTTCATTTACTTTCTTGACTGGTGTATTTTGGCGAGATTACTGGTTAAAACTTACCAGTTATCATTTAGTTACGCAGAATATTTCTGACAAATGATGGCTTTTTATTTTACTTTAGGTCTTATATTTGTCAGACTCAAATGATATCACAACACCTAATAAATAATTCAATTAAACAATCAAAACTATACATACGCCCATCCTTTACGTAATCATGTAAATGCTTATACGGCACAAATACAGATTTGACCGGCACGCACACAACGAAACAGCACAAAATACAGAGTAGGCACCGCATTGAGTCAGATTTCATTTGTATGTGCTGGCAGATTGGCGAGTAATGCAATCGTGCTTATAGGGATGTACCTAATTATATCGATTTCATCAGACATAATAGAGCTGTTTCAAAAAATGCCGAAAATGTGAGTTCTAAGATAGGTACATACATACATAAATACACTGAATCGAAACAATACAATTGAGTCATTGATCATGCGGTGCTGATCTGATCATTTCATTCGTTTTTATTTTATAGTCACAATACGTTTTTCATTAAAAACATTACATTACTCTAACACTATCATGTCATATAATCAGAATATATAAAAGGCTTTCGTTACTGACTGACATATCAACGCACAGCCTAAACTATAAGTCCTAGAAGCATGAAATTTTCAGGGTGCGTTCCTCTTATGGTGTAGAGGTGCACTAAGAAAGGAATTTTGAAAATTCGACCTCTAAGGGGATGAAAAGGGCTAAAAATGTTTGTATGAAAAATCTTATTCTTTGAACAAAGAAAGTTGAAACTTAGCAGTTATGTTCTTCAAAACATTTAAAAAAGTTTATGAAAAAATATATTTAAAACTACCTACCCTCAAAACGGGGTGAAAGGAATGTTAAAGTTTCTATGGGAACTTTTTAACGGGTAGTTTAATTTGCTTGAAACTTTGCACAAATATATTTCAGCACAAATAAAAATATCTTTAGAAAAAAATTCAAAATTATCCTTCAGAAGGAGTGCCAGAGGGTGTTCAAGTTGGTAATGGAACTTCTTAACGTGGTTCGATTTGCTTCAAACTTTGTATGTGTACTTATAAAAAGGTAAAAAACATCCCTAAGAAAGGACTTTAGAAAATTTTACCCCTACCGGGAAGAAAATGGTTACAAATGGTTGAATGAAAAATCGTATCATCAAGCATTTAACATGAAAAAAATTGGATTTCGAAATGAGGAAGCACGCTTCGTTTGTTTAAATCGAAGCTAGCTTCACTCGCTTGGCTTGAAGCTGACTTCGCTTGCATATTAGCTTCATAATCCTACCAATAATCAGAATATATAAAAGGCTTTCGTTACTGACTGACATATCAACGCACAGCCTAAACTATAAGTCCTAGAAGCATGAAATTTTCAGGGTGCGTTCCTCTTATGGTGTAGAGGTGCACTAAGAAAGGAATTTTGAAAATTCGACCTCTAAGGGGATGAAAAGGGCTAAAAATGTTTGTATGAAAAATCTTATTCTTTGAACAAAGAAAGTTGAAACTTAGCAGTTATGTTCTTCAAAACATTTAAAAAAGTTTATGAAAAAATATATTTAAAACTACCTACCCTCAAAACGGGGTGAAAGGAATGTTAAAGTTTCTATGGGAACTTTTTAACGGGTAGTTTAATTTGCTTGAAACTTTGCACAAATATATTTCAGCACAAATAAAAATATCTATAGAAAAAAATTCAAAATTATCCTTCAGAAGGAGTGCCAGAGGGTGTTCAAGTTGGTAATGGAACTTCTTAACGTGGTTCGATTTGCTTCAAACTTTGTATGTGTACTTATAAAAAGGTAAAAAACATCCCTAAGAAAGGACTTTAGAAAATTTTACCCCTACCGGGAAGAAAATGGTTACAAATGGTTGAATGAAAAATCGTATCATCAAGCATTTAACATGAAAAAAATTGGATTTCGAAATGAGGAAGCACGCTTCGTTTGTTTAAATCGAAGCTAGCTTCACTCGCTTGGCTTGAAGCTGACTTCGCTTGCATATTAGCTTCATAATCCTACCAATAATAATAAATATATTGCGAGAAAAGTGAATTATGCCTGACAACAGAATAAGAACCGACAAAGCACCCAGCTGTTTCTTAGAGCACCGTTAGCAAAATCAAGTACCCATCACATGTTGCATTTGTCTAAAAAGTTTCCACTCCCTTCGCAAGCTGGGGAAGCTCGCTTCGCTCGCTTAGGTCGGGGCTCGCTTCGCTCGCATATTACCTTCACGAGTAATTTACTGTTAGGAACTGACAACCATCCCTCTTTTTCCTAGAGCACCGTTAGCAAAATCAAGTGACACATTGTCATGTTGCTCTAAAAAATTTCCACTCGCTTCGCGAGCAGGGGAAGCTCGCTTCGCTCGCTTGGGTCGGTGCTCGCTTCGCTCGCATATTAGCTTCATGAGTATTTTGCGAGACAAAAGTAATTGACTGTTAAACACCGATAAGCACCCATCTTTTTCTTAGAGCACAGTTAACAAAATCAAGTGACAAATGTCATGTTCCATTTGTCTAAAAAATTTCCGCTCGCTTCGCGAGCTGGGGAAGCTCGATTCGCTCGCTTACATCGGGGCACGCTTCGCTCGCATATTACCTGCACGAGTAATTTACTGTTAGGAACTGACAACCATCCCTCTTTTTCTTAGAGCACCGTTAGCAAAATCAAGTGACACATGTCATGTTGCTCTAAAAATTTCCGCTCGCATATTAGCTTCATGAGTATTTTGCGAGCACAGTAATTTACTGTTAAGAACCGATAAGCACCCATCTTTTTCTTAGAGCACCGTTAGCAAAATCAAGTGACACATTGTCATGTTGCTCTAAAAAATTACCGCTCGCTTCGCGAGCAGGGAAAGCTCGCTTCGCTCGCTTAGGTCGGTGCTCGCTTCGCTCGCATATTAGCTTCATGAGTATTTTGCGAGACAAAAGTAATTGACTGTTAAACACCGATAAGCACCCATCTTTTTCTTAGAGCACCGTTAACAAAATCAAGTGACAAATGTCATGTTCCATTTGTCTAAAAAATTTCCGCTCGCTTCGCGAGCTCGCTTCGCTCGCTTACGTCGGAGCTCGCTTCGCTCGCATATTACCTTCACGAGTAATTTACTGTTAGGAACTGACAACCATCCCTCTTTTTCTTAGAGCACCGTTAGCAAAATCAAGTGACACATGTCATGTTGCTCTAAAAATTTCCGCTCACTTCGCGAGCAGAGGAAGCTCGCTTCTCTCGCATATTAGCTTCATGAGTATTTTGCGAGCAAAGTAATTTACTATTAAGAACCGATAAGCACCCAGCTTTTTCTTAGAGCACCGTTAACAAAATAAAGTGACACATGGCATGTTGCATTTGTCTAAAAAAATTCCGCTCGCTTTGCGAGCGGGACAAGCTCGCTTCGCTCGCTTAAGTCGAGGCTCGCTTCGCTCGCTTATTACCTTCATGAGTATTTTGCGAGCAAAGTAATTTACTGTTAGGAACCGACAAGCACCCAGCTTTTTCTTAGAGCACCGTTAGCAAAATCAAGCGTCACATGTTGCATTTGTCTAAAAATAGCTCGATGCTTCGCTTCCATAGGCTCAGGGCCAGACTTAAAAGCTAGCTGGAATAGATTTAAGACAGGATTGTTATTCACACGTGCAATTTTATGTGGCTTGCTCCAGGGTGAGCTCCTCCAGTAGCTTGGTGATACTTGCCCCTGAAAAAAATGACCTGAAACGTGGTCTACGGTAAATTTCTTTAATAGAACCTATTTTTAAAGGACTTGCCGACTCGATAACTTCCCCTTTTTTTGGAACTTGGTCAAAAATTACCCGAACGCGTACGAAGTCGCGGGTAACAGCTAGTATATGATATGATAGTGTTAGATTATATCTAACTAGGAAACTGTCCAAGATAGAAACGGAACGATGAATAGCATCTGAGCTAACATAGTAAATGATTTTGAACTAACCGGCAATGCAGGACGGATATTGCTCGATTGACCAATGTGTCTAGTGCAAGGAATGGATGTGTCTGAATTTCTCGTTAGAGAATAATAAATGAGTTTATAGACAAATGACCAAGCACTACCTAGGAACCACGTATAAATGGAAATAAATCAGACTCATTTTTACAGACAGATTTATATGTGTAGGGGTTCTACAGTTATACTTATAAGTTAAGATAGTTAGTGAGTAGGATAAAGTAATAATCAAACCCACGAGTGCAAGTTGAACACTGATGTAATTTTTGTATATTCTGTAAAAGGTAAATATCGTATGCCTAGCTTATTATTATGTGTGCGTAGTAACAAATGCTTAGCTGTTTAACCTAGATGATTTGACCCAGTAACATAGCCTATCGTGCGGTTCTCCGTACAATATGCAAAACAAAATCTAAATGATGGCGAGCCTTGTCCTGTCCATACGAAGCGAAAGGGTAAGTTGACTTTTTTAGTTTTTTTTTTAATCCAAAATCACGCCAAAATCAATCAGCATTATCAGTTCTTCAATAATGAACGAACAAGTTCTGAGCATACTAATTGCTATATTATATACTTAATTCATTCCATGAAATCTGTATTGTTCGACGCTTGAATCGTACAGAAATTAACGTATCGATATATCGATGCATCGATACATCACTACACTCCAATCGGGAACAATCAAGCGTCATATTGATGTGCCTTTTATTGCCTTTTTCCGAATTAATTTTAGTTAGTAGTAGATTGCTTTTACTGCTATTGCGGTAACAAGATTGTATTTGTAAGCTTGAAGATTATTCTGTTTGGCAGGTCATTACTTACAGTTTGGAGTTCAATAAATTGCTTTTTGGCGAAGAAAAGCTTGATATTGCTGCAATACATATTAAGTATGGGGATTTTATAACTTATTTTAGACAAAAGAAAATGGTGTGAAAAATCTTGATAATTCAATGTTTTCTGCCCTAATACCACTAGCGAATAATTGAATATATAACACGGAAAACTTTACTTCATATAGACATGCATATTGGTACAAAATTGAACCACATCAATAATCCATTGTTTTGATTAAGCTGAATAATATTCATATTAAATATTATTAAGTCATTACCTATTCATCCATAATTATACTATTTACTCTATGCAAGTACGAATTAAGTAACATTAATGATGATGTTAATGAATTCGTAAACATCTGACATGAAACGACAATTAGAGGCACTATAAAAGGGATAACAACAGATTTAGTAGTTTTTAGAGCTACTAGGAGCCTGTAAGTGAATCTACGAATTAATTAATTACTAATCTCACTGACGAATGAACTGGTTATATAGAAAATTAATTAGCTTTGGGTATACAAATAGTACAAAATCTAAATTATGAATTTAAATTAAACACAAATTGTAGCTTTTAATGTAATATACAATTTAATCTTCCGACCGAATATAAATTTGAGTCGGCCGCAGGTGATTTGTTTAATGATTCGGTTTACATTGCATCAGTAAAATATCAAAACCTTTAAAAGCCTATTTATTGATATTATTGGCTGTATCCAATGACCTTATATAATAAACTGAGGTAGATGTATTGTACAGTTGGGCCGGCGGATCTAGGCGTACGTGAAGTCAGGCTCTGCGCTGCGCAGTAGAAAATTTTGTATGAAAAAGTTGCACTGCGCATCGAAACGGCTAACTTCACGCACGCCGAGATCCGTTGGCCGTACTGTACCCCGCTCTGCGTGGCGAACAATAGTCAAGGTAATTAGCTAGAGTCAACTCAGTCGCACTTTGTCTTGCTCCGATGTTACGCACATTTACACGCAGCATGCACATAATTTATGTCTTTCTGACAACGGGGTTTTATAAATCTTTGCTACTTTTCAGTTTTCTTAATTCATATTAAAAAAACTGCTTATATTCATAAGTAGCTATAAGAAAATTTCGCCGCGTTTTAGATCTTTCTATAATGTGTTTAACGTCCCTATTAGTATAATCTCATTGGCTGTATCCAAATAATCAAATGTTTGAAAATAGTATATTTCAGTACAAGTTCGGAAAGGCTGTCATTGCAAAGAGTTCCGACAAATGTCTACCCGAGCCGAGGCGCAGCCGAAGGCGAGGGTTGACAGTCGGAACAAGTTGCAATGACGGTTCCGAACGTGTACTGAACGACTATTTTTAATACAGTTGCGAAAAAATGAAGCAATTTAATTGAAAAAAATCTCTTCTTACATTCTACGGTTGGCGCCATTTTCTAAATTTTAGAAAATGGCGCCAACCGTAGAATATAAGAAGAGATTTTTTTTTCACCGATTCTGGTAGGCAAAGGGAACTATGCCCATACAGCCAAGTCTTCAGTAGAATTTTTTTATTGATATGAAATGAAAATGAAATTTAATGAGATGAAACGAAATGAAACCTAACCTAACTCATTCAATCAAATCATTAAATCTGATATAGAAACAAATTATTAGCTTCTTTTTAGAAATATACGTATTTGCATGAATCATAAAAACTTCTAGGATTTTTTTTTAGTAAAAACTTCATGGTTGGGTTTTCTTTTTAATAGGCATTATTTTGACAGTTGGGAAAGAGTACGCACGAGTGCGGGAAAGGTAAAAAAAAAGCACGAGTGTGTAATAGCCCACTTCCCGAACGCTATACGTCCCTGCAATACGCCACTTTTTGAGCAACTGTATTAAAAAGTAAGTTTTCTATAATATTTTAATGAATAGCCCCGATGCTTGATTGAACTCATTGAAAAAGTAAATACTCATACTTAGGTTTAGGTACCTAAAGGGTGTTCATCGTCGTAATAATGTCGACCTGGAAAAATATTTACTGTTTATGGATTGGCAGAAAGTTGACATATTTCGAAAGGAAAGATGTTATCTAACTTGTGGTAATTTGGTCGCTTGGTACTAGATAAAAAAAATACTGTTTACTGAGGAAAATTATTTAAGTACCTACTGTTTATGTATTGCCAGAAAGTTGACATATTTCGAAAGAAAATACGCTAACTTGTGGTAATTTGGTCGCTTGGTACTAGATACTTTATACTACACTAATAGAACTTTGTATCTTACAAGGGTATACTACCAATAGCACATAATACCTCCTCCTGTCGAGTCGTTTCACGTTAGTGTAAAACTCAGTGACGAGTTGAAATAGATCCTTTTTGAAGGTGAAAATACTCTGTTTTTTATCACAAATTTTAATCTCTTTTATTTATCTATCGAATGCCTTTGAATCATCAGCTGTAAACGTTGAAACAACAAAATTCGCTTTGTATTTAGTGAATGCCAATATGGATTAACTCTGACTCTTATACGGGTACTTATCCTCTCGTATACGGGTCATATTCGAGGTTATGCAGGGGGTTCGTAATCCAGGGAGATAGAAAACCAAAGAGTAATTTATTGAGGGTAGGCATAGCAATTAATCAATAAGACAGCGGATCTTCGTTACCATGGCAACGACTAAAAATAAATGTACAAATTAATTTATGGCTACATTCAATTTGGTTTCGGAGCTGCGGAATTACGCAAAGTTTGTTTGGCCAAGTTTGTACATTGTAAAGTTCTTTATTGTAAAAGTTTACAATGACGAGTTTAAGACCATCTTAGGATTGAATACTGAGTTTTGCTGTCTTATGACATCAGAATTCATGCATAAAATCTTACACAATAAGTACTTCTTTGTTCTTTCAATTAGCTCCACACTGAAGCTTGACTAATTACGATGGAACAAGAAAAGAATCATCTTTTTAAGACTTTTCGATGTGATCCCAGCGCAGCGGCCCAACTGATTAAATGATTTTTTAATTTGACTTAGAAATTTGACCGTCGCGTTAAAAAAAATATTGATTTGAGATTTTGGGACTGAGACTGAGATTTTGGGTTTCTCATTTGCGGCTCAGTTGGTAAGCTCCGCTGCAGCTCAGTTTACATTAGGACATTTTCTAGCAATACGGATACTTCTGCTTAATTTGCGTTCACTGTGAAAATGACCCAAATGTTGTCATAAGTAAAAGCAAACTTAAATATGTGTCTGTCGGGGTCTGTATTTCCAGAAAAGTATAATTTGGGTGTCTTCAAATCGAGAGTCAATAGGTTCACTCTAGGTAAGCGTGCTCCATCTTAGACCACACTGTTGCTTTACATCAGGCAGGGTGTGGTCAAACGCGAACCTATTTTCGTTAAAACAAAAAATGTGTATGCCTTAGGATAAACATCTTCTCCAACGTAAACGTAGCTTCGTAAACAGTATCCCTTTCTTTATAGTATCCAAACTCTGGTTAATTTTCACTCTTTACCATCTCAGTTTGTTTCAAAGTTGAAAAGCAACACGCGCAAAAGTCATTAAAAGTCATTAGAAGTTTCCCTTTTACATCACAAAATCGATGTTCATACTCTTTGATGTTTGGATCTGTTGGCTCATGTTTAAGTATTTATTTAGGTTAGTGTTGTCACGTTGTCACAAAGCTAGTCTAGAACTTCGTGACCAGGGGCCTTTCTATGAACTCTTAGAGCAATGTCAAAGTAAGAATACTCTGATTCCGTGCTAAGATAAGACTAAGGTAAGGTTAAAGTAAGCCTAACGCAGGAATGTTTTGGTAACGTCTCATCGTGGAGTGTCAAGTCATTGACGCGATGCAGGACTGTTTTCACCTTTTTTTGACATTGCTCTACGAGTTGGTGGTACGCCGGCTGGGCCCCAATTCCTCTATTTTACAACGTTAACCATTCCGGTATCATTGCCGCTGCGTTTTGTTTCGTTCTCCAAGATGACAGTCATTTGAAAAACTTCATTGGTAATTTGTATGAAAACGTCATCAGAATAAAGTAACCTAACCACATTGGTCATTAGTAGGGTATGAAACAAAACGAAATAGCCATTAGTCGATCTACTAAGTTTTTCAGAATGTTTATAATGTACTATAACCAAAAATATTTTAAGTATTGAAACTGGCGATCTTGGATGTTGAGGCCATATATTTGCCTGACTCAGCTTAACTTATTCATTTAAGCTCACACTGTCCCACTGTGAGGCAGAGGTAATTTTCCAGGCTTTTCTACGCTTAAATTTAATTAGCTAGCCTGGTAGATTTAGATTTCGTTACTAAATGTATTCTGCTCAAAATCACGTCAATCAGTCCCAACCACCTACTGACAGCTTGTGCTATTACACCATTACACCCCTCGGGTCCCTTATGAGATCGAGGATAGTCCCTGACGCCAATAGTTCAAGGCACATTAATTTTAATTATATTATTATGAGGGTAGGATGCCGTTATCCCGACAGACGCTAAATATGCTGCGGATGTGATAGGAATTAAATTATTGCTCTAGAATTCTAGATAATAGAATTGGTTGAAGGTCACGTTTATAAGTGGATATCTGAGTACCTAGTGCGAATTTTGTTCACTATTACGCATCGACACCATAAACGTGGATTGTGACTACCCTAGTCACAGTAGCCACAAAGAAGTTGATAGCGACCAAAATCGGTCTCAAACTGTCAAATATGACAGTTCAGTGACCACGCCAGTAGCTCTAGTGTCACTCACATCTCAACGAGACCGAACGCGACAAAAGATCTCTAAGCGACTGTCTGTTTTGACAGTGTGAGACCAATTTGAGGTTTGATTTGAAACAAGTTAGATTAGACAATTAGCCCGCGTTAATGCTTAATATTGAACAAAACTCGTACTTGGCACTCTGAACAAAGAGCAAACAGTATAAATAAAACAGAAAAAAAAAAACATTTTTAGTGCAACACTAACATCTCAAGAGATGAGCAGCTTGTCACTTCCACAGTTCGGTAGGTACATTATTTATCTCTTTAACTTTCTTCTTTCACTTGTCATCTCACCACTCAGTCTTTTATTTGCAATATGAGCAGAAATATGAGTTTATGTATGTCGCATCTGTAATATTAAGAAACGTGTTGTGCCGCCGACTTGATAGAATAGCCCGATATGAGTGAAAAAACGATGATGATGATCAGAGTAAAAAACGATGAAAGAAAACTATCGTGTTTTACCAAAATAATCTACCAACAGCTTAAGTAATTAGAAACAGGAACAGATACTGAAAAATTACTGACTTAAGACGCTAATTACGGAACTCGGGTTATTTGTCTTACTCCTACGGAAATTCATTATAACTTTGAAATTTTAATATTTAGGGAAAAGTGTTCATCTTTTTATCGCCAAGAATGGTAGTCACAAGTTAAATTAAAGAAATAAATTGAATAAATAGTTATTTATTAATTTTTATTTGTGTAATATTTAACTTTCATTGCTATAAAATATCATGCGTAAAAAGTTATGTGTTGGACGTTGATACTGTTTTTTTAAATTCTATAAATGTATTTTGTAGTTTGTTTTAAATAATTATCAATAGTGTGGTCTACATTCCATTTGAAAATGAAAGTGTGGTATTACACTATAAAAATTATAAAAAATATAAATTATGTGGTCTACATTGACACCAGGGGCGCGATTCAGACTTACTCGGAATGAATTATGAATTCGTCAAGTTTCCGAAGAAAATCGTCGAGTCGGATGCATTTATGAAGCCTGAATCGCACTGCAGAAAGTCGTTAAAGTAGCATAGTTAGTTTTATATTCCACAAGATAATGTTTAAACTAATATTTTAACTATAAACACAGAATAGTACCATTTAGTATGCTGTGCTATAAAATAGTTAACAGCTTGATATTATAATGAAACAATGAACTTTCATAACTGAAAGTCTTTTTCATTTTTGTAAATTAAAATAGAGAGAACACTTTGAATATTAAATGAAGTAAAGTAAATGCAAGCTACAAATAAATTGTGTGGATAGAAATTAATTAAAAATATAAATCTTATTCGTGGTCAATATACGAGGTGAATCAGTTTTAAATCATAATGGTCCTTACTTAAAGTTAAACACTGGGTAAACAACGTCCTGTATTTATTTGTGGATAGTGACGAATAGAGACAGGACGTGGTTTAACCAGTGTTCGACTTTAAACATCTTTCATAAGTAAGGGGGAATATGTTTAACTAAAAGCAAAAATATCTTTCTACTAAGAGCCTTATTCATAATGGACTTATAAGCTTGTTGTAGTTAAAACTGGCCTTAATGGTAAGCGTCCACAGGCCCGCATCGCACGCAGCGGACGGATCGCATCAAACGGATTATCTGTGAAATGCGATGCGTACGATGCGGACATGTGGACGCACTTATATGAGTTTCTATACAAATAATACTACGATCCGTTGCGTGCGATGCGTCCGATGCGTACGATACCGACATGTGGACGCTTACCATTAATCTGTTGTCAATTGTCGATGAAAAATGTCAGCATATTTCAAATGTAGGTACAAGTATATAGACAGCTTTAAATATATCAAGGTTTTTGAATGCCAAAAGTCAGATCTTTGACCATTATAAAAGCGAGAGCATGTTATTTATATATCTTGACATTTTGGAGAAGAGCCAGGTCAAAGTTACTCTGCAATGCCGAGCATGTAATAAAGAATGTGATGAAAGATAAATGAATCAAGATCTACTTACCTAGAGTAAAAAAAAATGTCTTCCCAAAATACAAAAAATCACCTCCTTCTCCTATAGGGGATAAAAATGGCCTTTCTCCTAAAAGGAAAAATTATATAGGTATATAACTTTTTTTACACTTTTGTTATCACTAGGTACTGACTGGAAAAATTTAAGCCTTTATTGACCCGTAATTGGGATAAGTAGACAAAACTTTAAAAAATATATACCTACTGTATAAACAAAAATTAAAAATTTGTCGTCTATACGAACCCATTGATCATTTTGTGATGAAACTTTGATAGTCTTTTGAGGACGCCCGCGTGGGTTTCTGGCCCAAAAAATATATATGGATAAAAAAAACTGTTTGTATGTCTTTCATTTTTAACCGACTTCCTAAAAGGAGGAGGTTCTCAAGTCGACTGTATGCTTTTTTTTACGTGACGCATGCAGGGTGCAGCTAGTAGTAAGTTCCCAATAATAGGACAAGTCAATAACGCATAAGCTTACTTCAAATGCCAACTACAACGATAATCTACTTCAATTGGATCAGCCAGGTATTTCTACTGAACCATCAATAATTTTCGATATAAAAGGTTTAGTATGGGGAACTACGGGAGCAAAATAAGTACCGTTTAAAAGCCTACGACGTCGTAACCGTTTTGCCTTTATGACGTCATATTTCAACTGAAACTTTTGGCACACATTGCAGTATAGTTTTCATTGTGTCTTGAATTCTTTTATAACTTTTGATGTCTGTCTGCCATTTGGCAGCATTTTATACTTTGATGTTTATTCTAGTTTTGAATATCTGGAACAATTATTTGTAAAGACAACGAAGTTTTCAAACAACTTATCCACCGTCTCAAAGTACGAACTATTTATTCCCTTGTTTAAAAAATGTAGAATAATAAGTTATTCTTTATGCGCCAAATCCCATTATTTATATTCACGTGTATGTATAACAAGGCCTTAATTATTTTTTTGTAAATTATATTTAAAAAAAAGCGGTTTTCATCAAAAATCCTTACGTTTGCTTTTCGAATTTCAAACAAAATTGTGAACAAAATTGGAAATTTCCTAAATTTGTTCTCAAATTTAAGTACAACGTAGCGCAAATTTTACCGAACCAAAAATAAACAAACCTCGTAAAAGTTAATCAGGAATCCCTTATCACTTCCGTAATTTAAACCTTCAAAGGATTATCAAACATCTTGATATTAAATTTTGGGGGACTTTTGTGATTTTAAAATTAAGTTTACGATCCCTCTAATCGGGGCGTCCACAAGTAGTCCACAGTACTATTCAAGATGAATATCTGGGCGACCGAGCTATGCTCGGGTGCAAATAGAGAAAAATTAAAAATGAAAAAACTAATCTGAGAAAAAGGCTGAGATTCAAACTCGAAGCCTTCGGCTGAAAGGCGAACACCCACTCCATTCGGCCACTTTGGTCTTAACAAATATTGTGAAATTACGAACCAGATTGCACTGGTAAATCTTTTCGCGTGAAAATGCCGAGAAACGACTTTTCCCAGATATGAGAGTTAGCTAGATCGATTTTTCACGTAAACACCCGTACTGCAAATTTCATCGAAATCGTTAGAGCCGTTTTCGAGAACATCAGTACAAACAAACATCAAACAAACAAATATTGCTCTTTTTATAGAATAGGATTTACACAGCATCATAAAGAAACCTATACATATGTTTAGTAATCTGTATCTTTACTTATAGGATAGGCTTGCACAAAAACATCTTCCTCTAAGTTTAGACATTATAAATTAGGAAGGGATTCGATGACTGTATCAACGACTATTTGATAATTTGATATATTTGATTGACTAATTTTACGTGCGTAATGCCCGTATTACAATGCCTTGTATAACTTACAAAATATTTGAAAGTCTATACTTATCCAACCGTTAGATTGGAAAGGTAAGCAAAAAGAAAGATATGTTTGATATGAGCGGAACTGACAACTTTCTCAAAGATCATCGCAAAAGCGATTAAACCTATCAAAATAAAGAGAAATGCGTGTGAAATTGACGACAACGGGTAGATGTGAATTTCCCCTGGGTTGTACACGGTAACATTACATTTTCACCTCAACACGAGGACAGTTGCTGACGGAATGCGGAACGCGTTTACTAGTGGGTAATAAATCAACTACGCTATGTACATTTAATGAATTCTTGCGGAGGCTTTTTCGGCGGAAATGTTTGTACATTAGGACATTCTCACGTAGGTACTTACATTCTGACAACTTTTCGTGTATATAACTTATCTTTGCATTAGACGGATCACATCAAATTCCTGGCAAGTAAACAAAAGGAATTTCAGATGAGGAAGATGAAGACAAAAAAATCCTTTTACATTCATTGTTTCAATTACGTCGTGTGTGATTGTGTTCCGTTTGCGTCCTTATCGTTTCCTAAAAAGCAATTTCGGTTTCAAAGCTCACAACGCACGCAAAATTTCACCAAAATGAAAGGGTATTTGATAGGAAAATAGCTTTTTATCGAGAGCCGTAGAGCGTGGGGTATTACTTAATTGAAATCCCGCCTTTGTAGCTTGATTGCGTGATCTGAATGGCAATGCAGAAAATATTTATAAAACGGTCTAATAAAAACGGGAAACATTTACCTGCCATTGTTCACCTGCGTTTATACGAATCGTTATAAAGAGGGTAATGGATGTGAAACTGTATAAACTAAAGTAAGAAATTATTCTATTGAACACTAAACTATGATGCAGGGCGCAAGAAACAAAAAACAAATTTTGCAACTTTTGCGGGGTTGCTATTGCAAGTTAGATAATAAGTAATGCTGGACATTTCACACAGAACCATGTAGCACCAAAGTAAGCAGAGCTTGTGTTATGGAAACGATATGAATAAAAAAATGAAAACGGTTGTTTCAAAAAGACTGCCAAATCCGTATTTTCTTCAGATCATGCAACATGCTACGTTACGCGCCAACACCGCTGATTCGGCGGACAGTAAAGTATTTTCCTCAATACGTCTACATTCAGCTAAGTACAGTTCATGCATGCCCAATGACTTTCTCCCATCAATCTTGTGATTACTGCGGGATCCCATCAATCAGACGCATCTGGTGCGGATGGCGGGTATTAGCGCTGTCATGGTTAATAAAACTTGCAAGTTTATTACGCCATTATTCGATTACTTTTTACTGGAAGATAAGGACAACTCTCTATATCTATAACGAACCTATCACACATATGATGACCTCTGTGGAGCAGTGGGTAAAGGCCCGCCTGTGACGCAAGAGGTTGCGGGTTCGTTCCCCGCCGTGGGACAAATGCTTGTATTATCTGCAAATATTTGTCTCTGGTCTGGGTGTTTTCTATGTATAATATGTATGTATTTACAAAAAAAATTATATAAGTAGTATATCAATCATGTGGTTCCCATACCACAAGCTCTGCTTAGCTTGGGGCTACATGATGCTGTGTGAAACGTCCAGCATTAATTATATGAGAAAGCCGTGTTAGTTGAATGGGTTAGTGTATCGACTTTCGATCCAATGGACATCCCTCTTAAATTCAAGCCTCCTTCCTATAGGGGTAGGCAGAAGACCACTGATTTCTATTTGCTACGATTCTGAAACACATTTCGCCGAAATGGGTTTGAACCCCGACAGTAACTCAAATAATTTTCATAAATCTAAAATGTACACTTTGAATCGACCGCAAACAATAAAGGAATCAGTTAGCTTTCTAATAGACGGCGACAGTCTTGGAACCCGTCACGTATGGAATGCATGTACCGAATATGAGTTTAGTTGTGCGGTTGTGCCTCTGACGCCTCATATTTCTTCAAAGGTAAAGAATGCTAGTTTCTACCCGCGGCTTCAGCCGCTTGGTGTATTATCCTACCTACTTATGTGCTTTAATTGTAGTATTATAAAAATTGTGTAACTGTGCCTTTTAAACGGTCGCTTTATAAGTTAAAACTAAAAAATGTAAATCCGTTATTGGCTGTAAGGATTATTTATAAGTATAAGCATAAATTTTAGGCGAGCTGTGGATTTTGTTGCTAAATAAAAAAAATAAAAAAAATAAAAAAATGTCCAAGGATATGAGGGAATGTCTACCGCGGCTTGAATCTTCAAGACAGTCATGATTATACTTCGTTTTTTTTACTGGAAGTTGGGGACAACTTCCAACAATAAACCCATCACACATTTGTACTCGTACATACAACCCAACTCACAATGAGACGACATTTGATGACAATTCAACCTTTTTCGGGTCTTGAACACCCATTTGCTATTAGCGGTTTCCTTCATTTGATTATGCTAAATTCCGAATTCTTAACAACGACGAGTTTTGGATAAATAACGTTATAACATTTTCCTCTTTTAAAAATGAATTATTAAAATATTGATAAAATACTTACGAAGTTATAAAATGTTGGAGCTAAAATGTTTCAGTTAATATTTCAAAGGTTTTATGAAATTGTTTAAAAAACATTAAGTAGACAAAGTACCTACATTGAAATGAGTTAAGCACAACAACAAAATCACATATAAATATATGTGTCAAATCATCGAAAGTTTATATTGTAATGATAATAAATAAATACACTCTAAAAATTCAGTTAATTCGTATTTTGCATTTTTGCTACGCAACAGAAAATTCAGTTGCAATCGTTATTGGTAACTGATAATAAAATACACACAATAATAATACTATCTATCTATCTACGCAGCCTGTAACACCCACTGCTGGGTACAGGTCTCTTCTCCATCACGCCACTCCTGGCGGTTTTATGCCAGCCGGATCCATTGCTCTCCTACCGCCCTCACAATGTCGTCTGACCATCGGGCAAGTGGTCTGCCTCGAAACCGTCGCATATCTCTTGGCCACTTCGGTAACTGCCTTAGTCCATCGGTCGTCGTCCCGCCTGGCCAAGTGCCCCGCCCATCTCCACTTAAGCCTCGCAATCCGTATACCTACATCCTTGACTTTGGTGCGGCGTCGAATTTCGACGTTTGGTATACGGTCCACGAGGTGGATACCTAGCATGGCCCGCTTTAATAATACTGTAGAATAAAATTTAAGTAGTAAGTATGAAATTTTGTCTTCGAAGCGATCTCTTACCTAAACTTAGTATCGTAGGTGTCTCTATTATGTATTAACACCTCGGAGAACGTTACGGCTTCATAACTCGTTTCTTGGATGTTCTTGTCAGCTTTAACCATTTTCATAAATTTTACTTTTCCCTCAGGTACTAAGCGTGCTCCAAATTTTTTACACTTTGAAGATTATGTAGTCGTTTTGAGTTAACTATAAAGGACAAAGCGCTCGTGATTTAACTTGCTTGATAGATTGAAGATAAGCAACGTTTTATGCAGGAACAAAATGAAATTTCATGCTTGGAAGAACACTTTAAACTAGGAGTTCAATGACGCGATTATTTAGGCGGCTTAAGGACTCCATCACCAGAGTAGGATTACTCATACGAGTTAGTTCACAAAACAAAAAATTATGTAGTAAATTCATTCAGAAAGAAAAGACCACCATCTATTTGTGTCTAACCGGCATGATTGGTTCGAGATGTCTCTGTAATTTAGCTTGGTCTCATTGATTAGTCTTAACGAACCCCAAATGGAAGTGGCTTCCCTCTCATTAGAACAGTCACTGGGTAACAGTTACTTTTTTAGGTTTTACCAAGAGACCTACCCATTACTCATATTCAACTGTCAAATCAGCAGAACTTTTTTTACTTGTCACTCTTTATGTTAATGAAAAGTGATGGAAATAGAGAGCTTCGAAGATTACACACCATTAATGATGGTAATGGTCAAGGGAGAACCTAGCCATTCGAATGAGCAATGTGTGTTTTTCTAACTGGGCTAACACATCACATCACATTCGCGCATGTGATGCGTTATGTGTTAGTCCAAATTAAGTTTTACATGTCCACACGCACAGGACACACACTTATGTGAATGCGACGTATGTATGTGTGTGTATGCGAATGCGTACAAACCTGTGAATGCGCGGCGCAATACTCGTGCGGCGGCGTGGGCTGCCTGAAGGGACTGTGCACGGGGCACGAGGCGGCAGCGACATGCTGGTGCGCGTGGTGCGCGTGATGCGCGTGGTGGTGGCGCGGCGCGAGCGGCGGCGGGCGGTGACGCGCGCACAGGTGCGCCGTCGAGCCGTGCTCGTGCAGCGACAGCGTCGAGCAGGGTCGCCAGTACCCCTCCTCCATCTCACCGCTCACCACCGGGGGGCATCGCGCCGCGCCGCAGCACGCGCAGCGCCGCGCGCACGTCAGCGCGTGCGCGTGCGCGTGCCCCGAGTGCCCGCACCAGTCGCGCTCCCGCCCCGACACTTTGAGACGCGCGGGGCGCTAGCCGCGCCGGCTCTCGCGCATCCTTGCATCCGATTACCTTCACTTCATTCGACACTCGATCGATAGCTATTGTTATCACGATCGCTTTCGACCCGCGCACGAGACTCCATCACTTGTTCTAGGTCGACCCTCCCGAAAACTTTCACAATCGCTGGCGATGTGCTCAAATTGCTCTGGAAGTAATAACCGCGTTCCGTAATACCCACAATGGTCCAAGTTTGTCTTTTCATCGAGGATGCAAGTACCTGCTCCGAACTGGCGGCAAACAGCGGCGGAACCTAAGTTCCGCAGAACACTGAACATACGACCGCATTCAGGTTCGATATTAGAATGCAAGTTCAACAAGAAACTTGTAACTGGTACGGACAAAAGGGACAAAGCTCGCTAACCGAATGGCGAACTGAAACTAAGTTCTTGAAATAAGACACCTCTACTTGAGTTGGAAAGCATTAACCTTTTAAGCGCCGGGATAAAACATTTTATATATTTCGTCATTCGATTGCCACGCGAAACTCACAATTATTTGTACCAATTTACAGGCATACACTCGGTAAACAACGAAATGCGTTTAACTGAAAGCTTCGCAGAATTAAAGCAAATACTATAGAGATTTCACAGAAGTCAGATTCGAAACTGATGAGTGATTTAATAAAACATTACCATCGTGACTCTGGGAGATTATTTAGTTATAAATATAAATATGCACAACAAAACGAAGTTTCACATAAAAACGAAAGAAAAGACGTGGAAAAAGTAGATACAGACACCGGCAATAAGCATGAGAAACACGTCCGAGTTTCAGATGGCAGCATCATACAAGCTCAAGTCACGACTCCCTGAAACTGGGCCATGGATTTAGAAAATCCATGGCCCAACTATTTCGTGAATTTCAGCAAAATTTAGGAGAAAATTGAGAACTTTTCACTTGAATTTTGTAGTTCATCCTATCTGCTTTTGAATTATAAAAACCCAGACCAAATAAAACTCTGTTCCTGATTGTAACAATGTTTCACCTAATACAAAGGGGAGAGTACAAAGAGTCTGGGGAGTAATTTCATATTACCCGTATAAAGCTTATGCCAGGTTGTAAAGTTAGCTCCGAAATCTCAACTACAAAACGTGTATTTTACGACACACCTTTACGCCTTTAAATATGCAATGAGCCCACGTCGCCCTTAAAAATTCATCGCTGTGAGAAAAAGATTGCTCAGCACGTTGTTCACGCACGAAGAGTGTTGTTACATCAGGGTTTGGTCAATAAATAAGGTTCTCACGTACGGAGGAAGCGAGATAGTGGAATAATAGGGGTAACAGGAGTCCCTAGGGCTTTTGGTTTGGTTACGGACAGCCACTGTTTAGACCTAAGAGCTGCTGCTTCACGAATCCTATTCCACTTTGATCGTACTCTCTAAGGTGCGCCTTTGCAAACAAACGTAAGATCTGTCAATTGTCCGATCCGTTGGATCTACAAGCTTTTAATCTGTAATACACGAGAGATTTGGATTAAGTGAACTAGACACCCCTTTGTGGTCTTATAACGATAGTATTTTCATAAAATAAAGCTGCATAAGTTCTACTTATAGCACAGTTAATACTACTAAACGAGAATCGTATCTTTGAAATATTAACGAACCACTGCGAAGAAAAATCCGAAGCACAATAGCATAGTGCATGCACCCAGCCCTAATTTCCCACGAGGCTGCAGCATAAAATATTCAAGTCGCGGACTAGCCAAAGATTTGCTGGTTATGCAGGTTTTAATTGGAAAAGGCAAAAATTTAAAGGCCTACGAGCGTGGGCTGTTTGCCGGTTTATTGATCGCTCAAAGTCCGCGAGAGAAGTAAATGAGCGTAGCTGAGAACCGTTGAAGAGCGATCGGTATTGCTAGAGCTTAAGTTATTCACTATATATTTTTATCTACAGATAAACAAAAGGTAACACCAAAATAGAAGAACCGTTTTCACAAATTGTTGCATATTCAATTGTCACTGCCTCTTAACTCAAAGCCTTGACCCAAATGTGGCTCATTAAATTCCGCTGCCTCGCTTATTGCTTGAATGACAATTAAATGGATCCTTGGCTGTAATGGTATGGCGGGAACTGTTTTTTCGTGCCCTCATACTCCTTTTACGAGGTATTCAAATATTTCGACGGCAAAAACATTGACCGTGTCGACGCAAACAATTTTGTTATGATTAGAATTGAATGAATCTTGTATGATCCATAAACTTTGTTAATCGAACACGGAACAAGAGCTTAGAAAATTGACATTGATTAAACCTTTGAAAATATTCATATTTTCACAAATTAATTATTTCAATCCGTCTAAAATTATTTACTCAGAGGGATCTCTGGAACCAAATTGAAACGTCTTGCTAAGTGATTCTACTCCTGTTCTTTCGCGACCAACACTATAAAAAAGCAAGGCAACAAACACGGTTTGGGCCTACATTTTTTTTTTTCGGTGAAAATATATACGTTTTCACTCAACACCTACACAAATAACTTCAGCCTCCTACCTATATCAATAGAGGCATCTTTCTTTGATATATTGATTTCCCTGTAGACGTAGCTACCATCTACGGCTGGTCTAAAACAGCTGTTGTTTCACCACCCTTGAGTAAAGCATTGTTTAGTTAATTTCTTTTATTTTTTTATACCCAGTATATAGAGGAGACTGGAATTCAAAGCACCTCCACTGGGGCTCAAGACTAATTACTACAAGAGGAAGACAACTAAAGCTATCGATTGACCACAACAACCTTGCAACAATGTCAACCTCAGAACCTACGCACTGGCCTACTGACAAGAATAGATTACCAGACGTTATTGATTTCTTTATCTGTAAAGGAATGTCACAATATTCTGCCAAAATTAACTCTTGCTTAGACAGCTCATCGGCACACACCCCAGTGCTACTTACTATTGGTACAACTATCCTAGAGTATGAGTCAGTCCCAAAAATGTACAACAAAAACACTGACTGGGACTCGTTCAGAGACATCATTGAAAGAAGACTCGTACTGCAGATTGCTCTTAAGACCCCTGAAGACATAGAAGACGCAGCTACCAACTTCACGAATCTCATCCAAGTTGCATGTTGGTTAACTACTCCAGACATCCCCGCAAAAACATCTAGACAACATTGCTTGCCCATGGAAATAAGATCTAAAATTCAAGAAAAAAGAAGACTACGTAGAGTTTGGCATTGCAGCAGACATCCTAAAGATAAAACAGCCCTGAACAAGGCGATAGACGAGCTCAAAGAACTCATCAACAACGCCAAAAACGCAACCCTGACGCAACACCTGGAATCATTAACAGCGACAAAGTCTACAAACTACTCACTATGGAAGGCCACATCAAACCTTAACCAACCCAAAAGAACTCGACAACCACTTAGAATTTCTGAATCGACTTGGGCCAGAACAGCGCAAGCAAGAGTAGATGCCTTTGCAAGACACTTAGAAAATGTGTTCAAACCCAACGATAGCGCAAGCAACGATGACCCCGATATCGAAGCGATCCTGAATCAAGACTTTCAGCTGGATTCACCGTTAAAGCCCACTAATCCCAGAGAAGTTCTGAAATATCTCTCTAAACTCGACAACAAAAAGGCCCCAGGGTTTGACCAAATAACGAAAGAAATCCTTGTACAACTCCCAAAGAAAGGAATAGTCTTCCTCACAACATTATTTAACGGGATACTTAGAGTTGGTCATTACCCAAGCGTTTGGAAGACTGCGCAAATCATAATGGTCCACAAAGAAGGGAAACCCGCTAACGAGATCGGCTCGTATAGACCGATTAGTCTTTTACCGGTAATCTCCAAGCTCTTTGAAAAAATCCTTCTTTCACGCATGTTAAAGGTACTGGCAGAAGACTCGATAATTCCAGACCATCAGTTCGGATTTAGACAAGAGCACGGAACCGTTGAACAAGTCCACAGGGTCGTCGACCACATCAGAAAAACCCTAGAGCTAAAAGAATACTGTTCGGCAGCTTTCCTCGACATCCAACAAGCGTTTGATAAAGTCTGGCATAGGGGCCTACTCTATAAAATAAAAAACTTTCTACCACACTCGTTCTTCGAACTGCTAAATTCTTACCTGTCCGAAAGAATATTCCAAGTAAAGGATGGTGAATACACCTCGAATTTCTATGAACTGCAGGCGGGAGTACCCCAGGGTTCGGTATTAGGCCCCGTGCTGTACAATATATTCACGTCAGACCTACCGGAAACACCAGGTGTGATAACAGCCACATTTGCGGACGACACTGCCATTCTAGCGAGTAACAAGGACCCAAACGAAGCCTCAATAACTCTCCAAACCGGTCTAGACAGAATCGAGCAGTGGCTTACAAAATGGAGAATCAGAGCCAGTGCCTCAAAGTCAGCTCACGCAACATTTGCTCTACGCCGAGGTGATTGCCCGCCTGTCAGCCTGGGAGCACACTTACTACCACATAACGAGTCAGTAAAATACCTCGGGATGCACCTGGACCGCAGGCTGACCTGGAGGACCCACCTACGGAAGAAGAGAGACGAACTGAACCTCCGATGCCGAAACCTGCAATGGCTACTAGGCAGGAACTCAATCTTGAGTCTAGACAACAAGCTCCTGGTGTACAAGGTGGTGCTGAAGCCTATATGGACCTACGGCATACAACTTTGGGGATCAGCATGCAAATCCAATGTCCAAATAGTCCAAAGAGCACAAAATGGCATCTTGAGAAACTTATCCAATGCACCATGGTTTCTAAAAATTGAGGAGTTACATCATGAACTAGACACCAACACCGTCTACGATGAAATTAAAATGTACTCTACTAAGTACAAGCAGCGCCTCAGTAACCACCCAAATCACCTAGCATCAGAACTTACCGCCATTAGGTACCCTAGAAGACTGAAAAGACAACACATCATGGAGCTAGACAGCCCTGATGAAACACAAAGGGGGAAATGATCGCTGGAGCACTTCCTCGCAAAGCTCTTTACCTACCCCAAACCTGCTTATAGTCAGAGACTGATCGCAGATAAAAATAGAACACAAAAAAAAAAAAAAAAAAAAAAAATACCCAGTAAAACTCGCGCCATCAAAACGAATCTAATGACGTCAAAATCGGTTGAGCCGTTGAGTAGTTACGAGCGGACATAGGAACGGACACGCTACATACAGGTCAAACACATAACCCTCCTTTTTGGGCTTCGCCGCAGTCGGGTAAAAGGGAAGATAGGCTAAGTACGACCTGTAAAACAAATCAGAGATAATGAAAACCGTATGGAAGGTACTTCTTACCAAAATCGGGTTCGTATGGATTTGTGGTCAACTTGTGACGGAGTTTTAAGGCCTCCGACTTTATGACCTAGTAGTCGGGACTGACAATTTAACTCTCTGAAGTACAAAACCTCTCAAATGTTATTGCCACTAGCGGTCACCCATCCATTTTCTGACCGCAAATAACGTTGCTTAACTTGCCGATCCATCAAGAACTCTAAACATCACGAGCGCTTCTTACTTTAACTGACTTGCTTGATACTCGGAGATTGTGAAACAAAAGCTCACAATCACAAGTTACATAAGGTTAAATGTACCGCATCAGTTACAGTAAGAACCGCAGAATATGAATATGGATGACGTGGCCAGGAATCACTGCCAGAACAACAAATAGCAAGGCAGTCCGGTGCTGCAGTCACAAGCGGGTCACTAGGTCATCGGCACAGACAGTCATAGTGATAGCTCGGTGGAGCTGGCCTTTCCGATATTTCCGATTTATGACAAATAATACTTCACATAATTTGTTGTAATTTTTTTCTATGCAGTGGGATGTCAGGGGCTTTTAAAAGACAATAATAATTTATCAACCTATTGTTTCCCACCATTGAAAATTTCCCCTTAAAATATTCTCATATCTGTCTTTAACGTCCTTTTACTGCAGCCACTCTCTCTCAAGAAACGCTTGTGGCGTAACTTGCTTAGACGTTCTTGATTGATCGTTGAAGTTAAGCAGCGTTGTGCGCGGTCACAATTTGCATTTTCGAAAGTCTGAATCCCTCGGCTGGACATGGACGATTTCCTCTCTAAAGGATATTGCGATGTTTTTCCTCATAAGGCTCTTAAAAGGCCAATTAGCTAATTTTCAAACCTTCAATTCTGTTTACGAGAACTTTGAATCACCAACGGTTTTGAGACTTATATGACTTTTCCATTGTCACTGTGACTCTGGTTCTCCTAATTTCACTTTTCAGATTTT
The DNA here is from genome assembly GCA_958496255.1 of Camptogramma bilineatum. NCBI lineage: Eukaryota > Metazoa > Arthropoda > Insecta > Lepidoptera > Geometridae > Camptogramma > Camptogramma bilineatum. The sequence continues at coordinate 4,462,066 of OY292460.1, forward strand.
AGTAAACCCAAGCATTTCCATAGCATACCTACACTATTTTATCAAAGTGAGATCAACAACTTGTGCAAGATAGAAAAAAGAACAGCATTAATGAGATAGTGAAAATGAATCAGGGATCCGTGCTTCCGCATTCGAAATTCTGAAATGTGAGTCCCGCCTAGCCAACCCTGCTTTTAGGCTCTCTTCAAGGGTTAAGTCAACAAGCTATAATGGAAACATAATACTGCGAGGCAAACCTCCTTTTCTGGGTCACAGAAATGATGCGGGGAGGTACGCGTATTGTTTATCCTTTATTTGTTTTAGCCTTGAATGGAGGGTTCAGCATTTCATTTCGTTCCCTATTTTCAATGCCAGAACGATAGACGGCTACGGTATACGGTATTTATGATAGCAAATACAGGTATTTTTATGAATGTTTTGTTTGGATACAAGCAAACAAATTGCGACGAATTTATCTCTTTTATTTGAATACCGTTTATGTGGAAATATCGGTCTGTTTGGTGGTAAGCGGTTGCCACAGTCCATACCTGCTTGTAATACCAGAAATATTACGTGTCCCTACTAGCAGCAGTGTTTTATCGAAATCTGTTAATAAGTGAAAAAAGCAGTAGGTGAGTAATTTGTGATCGCGAAAGTTTCTTTAAATAATAGCAGTATATACAGGGTGTGGCAAATTCTTGGTCACTGAAGGGTAGCTACCTTTTCTCTTGTAGTTAGAAAGTTTTGTTCTTAGGAAACTTCAGTTTTATTTTAAAGAAAAAAATAATTGCATTTTTAGATTTTTGAAAAAAAGTTCTGATAGCCTAAAAAATTACATTTGTCAAAAAAAACAAGTTGGTCTTAATCGACTCTATTTCCCACCAGGAACACTTCTCCCAAAGTAACTTATCAAATCAAATCGTAAGTTTTTGCAATAATTCAAAAAAACACATCCCATACATTTTCTATGAAATTAGTAGTTGTAAACATTATAGTGCCACTTATTCAATCGTTCTTAATTTAATTTCATAACTGCTCCGGCAAGCTGGGAGGCTATTGTAAAGCGCGTATTTAAATTTAGAACAAAGTGCTTCCCTGCAGATGTAGTAATGGTATGCTCCATGCATACCATTCTCTCTTGCGGCTCTGTCTGAGGCGCCTAAGGCTTTACAATAGCCTCCCAGCTTGCCGGAGCAGTTTTGAAATTAAATTAAGAACGATCGAATAAGTGGCACTAAAATGTTTACAACTACTAATTTCATAGAAAATGTATGGGATGTGTTTTTTTGAATTATTGCAAAAACTTACGATTTGATTTGATAAGTTACTTTGGGAGAAGTGTTCTTGGTGGGAAATAGAGTCGATTAAGACCAACTTGTTTTTTTTGACAAATGTAATTTTTTAGGCTAACTGTACTTTTTTTCAAAAATCTAAAAATGCAATTATTTTCTTCTTCAAAATAAAACTGAAGTTTCCTAAGAACAAAACTTTCTAACAACAAGAGAAAAGGTAGCTACCCTTCAGTGACCAAGAATTTGCCACACCCTGTATAGCTTCAATATCTAAGACAAAAATTCTTCCTCAGGCGGATTTTTCTCTACTTGAGTAAGAAAAATCAACAATTTAAGCCAAGACCCTATCACCATAACCGTTTACGAACCGCAAAGATATAAAATGCTAGTTTGAATTATTCAAACACGAACGAAAACTTATTCAAATTTTATTTTATACCTTATGGCTATAATAAAACACCTTAAATTCCCACGACACAAAGCAGTTCAAGGAGAGAGAGAAAAACTAGCCTAGTTCTTGCCAACTCATGTGTAGTTTTGTGGGCTTGTTTGTTTGTTCAAGCGGCACATAAGTGCCAACTTTGTTCCATGGTCTTCGGCAAATTGTTCTATTTATCAAGGATTATAAATTGGCTATGTAGGAAACCAATTACACAGATGTGACTGGTAGACAGTTTTATTCGGTTCGGTTGGAACTTTCCATCTAACAGGAGATAAGGAAAATCAATGGAAATCATGTACGTTTGATGGATTAAGTAGAGAGTTCAAACTTGAATTCCAAGGTAAGGGTGCGTTTTTATTGAAGTGGAGCAAGTTGGCTCGCAAACTGTCGCCATTTTGAAAATAAAACTTTAGTTGAATTTTCGTTTTACCTATTTTTATGATTGCTTTTTACTTATCGGTGGCTATAAAGTTTTGCTTTTATTCTATGAATCTAGCGAACCAGTAAAAGCAAACTACATCGTTTAACTATGCTAGTTTTAAAACTATGACTTTTCAATTTGTTACCACAAACAGTCGTCTCTTTTAAAGGGATTGTTTCCTCTTTCTTCCTTTTTCAAGTGACATTTTGAATAAATGCAATAGAACTTTCAGATTACTCAAAATACCAAGTTTTCGATAGTGTAACTAATAAAATTAATTTAAATAAAATATTATTTTATTAAAATCATAATATAATCTCTCTGCAGGATGTATTGAGAACCGGGCGACATACGCCAGAAATAGGTCACGGTCTCGCGGTTGTGTTGGTACAGTTTGCGACAAAAGTACAATGCCAAATTGCCAAATCAAGGTTTTTGTTTTTCTCCTATGAACTAGACATTTGACCTATTTACTTATTAACGCCAGTTATATATAAGTAAGAATGAGCTTAGTTAATTTTGTTTAAATATAGTATTTTTGTCAAAAAAAATTGTGTAAAAGTACTCTTACTTAGTTTTATATGAAGCATTCCCGTCTCTACGTAATTTTAAATGTGGATTGTCAACTTAGAAAACTAAAACTTTAAAAAAATTGCTACTAGGTTTCGGCTTCAGTATTAAATTGTATTCAGGATGTTTAAGTTATAATTTTAAGGACGGTTTATCTAAAAATGTTAACTTACGAAAGTTACTTTAGTCCGTGACTTTTTACTTTATTTTGATCATCCATAACGTTACTTGGTTAGTAATTAAAATAAATATAAATTGCTGGACTTTTTGTGAAAAAATATGGCGCTGTGTGCAGCGCCATCTAGCCCCAAACTAAGCAAAACTTGTACTATGGGAACTAGATACTTGATAGAATACTTATTTTTGTCCCTGGCTGTACAAATACGGTGAAAAGCGAAGGGTAGATGGAAGTCAGCGGTTAGCTTAGAGGTGAAGCTTTTTATCCATGCGAAGATAACGTATTGTGTTGTGTTTGAAACGTTTAAATGGAAGATGTTGGTTTATTTACCAAATTCCATAACAAAGGTGCTTAATGTGTCTGTTTTGAATGGCTTAATATCTGAGTGTTGGAAATGGTTTTTCTTATTTTTGTTATTCTTTTTTAAGACGCAATAAGATAAGCAACTTGTACGGAGTTCTAAATTAAACAAAAAGTCCCCTTATAACTAGAATAGTCTTTCTTAAATTTTCGCAAATAAGGTCCGTAAATTATGTAATAAATTACATAGTTATTTAAGTACTTAATATAATCTATAAAAACTTAACTATTCAATTCCATTCTTGATGTCTTCTTCCATTCAAAGGTTGTCTGGAAGAGATCGCTTCAAAGCTATAAAACCGCCCTCTGTACAATTATTCATTAGGTTCTTTCTTTCATGTGTTTTATAAGACGAGTACAATCAAGAGTTTTCATTCATTCATCCATTCATCCATTCGTAAAAATCCAGAGATATTTAATTAACCATGAATATAACAGGTACGCATAATAATAATAGACGACAGCATTATCCATCTTGGACTGATTTCTTTATGCTTAGCAGACAGACCTTAATCTCAAGCTAAGCCAATTTAAATCTACAAACAGGCTCACTTACGCAACAGAGCCTTTTCAATTCAAACGCTTCTAAGCCGGTGGCTTTATCGATTATTGAGTAATCTGTGGGTCTTATGGGGTTCATGGAAAATCAGAGACGGATTATTCTAGTTTCAATTAAAAACGCCATACTTAGTGGAGTTTTCAAATGTGAAAAACCATTTCTCTAAATGAAATACTCAAAATCTGTGATGAAAAATAATTACTAATTAGCTTAAAATTCAATTAAGTTCGTAGAGTGATTCCTGTTAGTATTATTTTGATTATTTATACTTCAAATTTTTTTAACTTTTTCCTTAAAGCGATACCAACTGTATTTTTTTGTACTGTATGCGACTGTATTTTTTTTTCACAAAATTAAAATTCAAAATAATGTTTTTTGAACTCAGTTAATCTACAGCTGAATTGCTTTCATTTTTACGTGTATTGAAATTTTACGATCGGGCCCTTTAGCCCTCCCGTCATAGCCATCGGTCTTGTATAATTGGTAATTTTATTTTTGGCGGACGAATTTCTAGGAATTATTGGCTAAAAACATACCCCCTTACCGCTGGCATAAGCTCCAAAAAAAAAAATATACCTACTATAATAAGTATAATATTACATTAGAAATGAAAAATCTTACCAAAATTTTCAATTCCGACGAAACTTATAATATTACTAAAAACTTATAGTATAATATTATTTTAAGATTATAATTTTTTTTTAAAGCTATAATGCGTCTGAGAAAGTATAGGTACGCCATCGCAAAGTGTAAATTTTAATTTTGTTTTTTGGTTTTAATTTTTAATAATATTCACTAAAACTAAATTAAAAATTTAAAAAAATTTAGTAGTGTTTTCATGTACATTTAGCACCTTCTAATTTACGTCTCCGGTATTACCGCTGCGTTTTATTTCGTTCTCCAAAAGGACAGGAATTTGCAAAACCTCATTGGTAATTTGTTTGAAAACGTCATCACAACAGAGTAACCTAAACCTCATTGGGTAGATTATAAAATAGTTGACGTTTCGCTTTGGTTGAGAAAAAGTTTGTTAGCAGAATCGAGGGGCTGGAATCCTGATAAGAATTTCAAGAAAATATTGTGTCACGTACTCAGTAGGGGACAATAAGTTAATCAGGAGTAAGAAGCCTCGCGGGAGATATATCGTGCAGATTATGAGTTTCAAGCTGCTTTCAGATTGATCATTTTACGCTTATACAATTTACGGTTATGAGATTAGATTTTATTATACGAGTACGCTAGCGCCCAACCCTTAGTCTGGGTTATAAAAAAGTTATATTGAAAAAAAGGTTTAGATATACCTGACATTCCTTTTCACTTTTTTTGTCAACTTGTCATTTACTATTTTTTTTTAATCCTGTAAAAGTGATGAACTTATGCTAAAATATAGTGTTTAAAGCTTCTCGTTAGAGATTTAATCATATTTTCCAGTTCAAAAATATAAATTTTATAAAATATTGTTTTATTACTTGAATGGTTGGTCACAAATATAGCTCAATCTTTGAGGAAGATATATTATATGTTGGTCACGAGTCACGAACGCGACATCCCTCATAAGTGTCTCTTGCCATTGACAATAGCACAATCAAGGGCTTAGAAACTTTGCTGGGAATAAGAATGTGAGCTTTTTGTCACTAAACGAAGGTTTATTTCGTACTACCTCTACTTGGCATGCTTTGCAATGCCACGTAAAGTAAAAAGTTTTAGGTTGTATCTTTACCAATATACAAAAGGAAAAAGTTTGTTTGTTGGTAAAAATTTAAATGCGCGTTAACACGAGCTCTAAACGGTGACGAAAAACATCACGAGAAAACCATATCTTTTCTGTAGAGGATGGTGTATGTGCTGGGATAGCTTACTCCATCTCAACATTGTCCCAGGCACTAATGTCCCGTTAAGGCAAAAGATTGCCTCCTGACACTGTATAAATTAATAAAGCGCGCATGGCGTAGCTTAGGCTTAGACGTTCTTGATTGATCGTTGAAGTTAAGCAACGTTGTGCGCGGTTACAATTTGGATGGGTGACCGCAAGTGGTATTACACCTACTTCCGAGGGCACATAAAATTGTCGGTCCCGGATTTTGTCGTTAAGCCATGATGGAGGCCTTCAGGCGGCCTAGAAACTCCATCACTAGAGCTGGCCACTTGCTCATACGAACTAACTAACTGTATAAATTATCTAGTAAAAGATGTTTCGGTTTTTTATGTCTACCGCGTCGTAATCATGTTTAGTTTTTTGTTCAGACCCGAATCAAAATTACCACTGACATTTGAATACTTTGATCAGACGAAGGCTAGAATTTAAGCTATGGCGTGGTGTAGAATGAAAGGGCAGGGTCGGTGTCAGTTTATACACAGGTAACAAGAAAAGCCTCCGTGAAGAGGGTACCAAATGAGGTTATACGATCAAGAGGATTAAGCTCCTGGAATTTTAATTTGAGATCATAAAGTTCATTTTAATCAGCGTTACTTCGGAATTAAAGGTTACACATGGAATAAATTTTCTTGGTACACAAATTCCTCGTAATTTTCTTACTAATAACGAATGGTGGCTTACTAACTTACTAACATAAATGAAGAGATCCCAACCCATGTAATGTACAACTTGTTTTTAATGAATAAATGATTTTTGTATTTGATTGATTTGATTTGGTGGACGATTCATTGATAAAATGATGTGAATTGTTTGACTGTCTGACGTTTGAACCAAGTAATCATGATCATGACTATATCCCCAAGGCGCGGTAGACATTCTTACAACATTCAAGATATTTAAAAATATACATTCAAATACATATTTATTTGGTACAAGCCCGCATTTTGCAGAAGTTCGCATTCCATGAAAAGAAGAAGGATAGAACAAACGATCAACTTTTCATCAATAAGTTAGATATTTTGAGCACCCTATTTAAGTTCTAATTCTAAATAAAAAAATAAATATTGCTGGACATTTCACACAGCGCCATCTAGCCCCAAACTAAGCAAAGCTTGTACTATGGGAACCAGATAACTGATAGAAAACTTATATATTTGTAAATAAATACTTATAATGCTTTATAACACCCAGACACAGAACAAACATTTATGTTCATCACACAAGTGGAATCGAACCCACGACCTACAGCTCAGAAGGCAGAGCCACTACCAACTGAGCTAAGAGGCCAGTCAAAGGCGGAAAAGTGCCTACAATTAGATTTATAATCCCATGCATAGACCGTGCTCGCTCAATCCTTTCGCAGTACCTCGAGGTAAGCCCCGTAGATTAACACTCAGTCTCTGAATTGACAAACAGCTGAGACCGAAGCATGAAGGCTCAGGTTATGCTTGGGGTTTTCATGTGATATCAATCTAGAGTAACCCTGCTAATCATAATGGATTTAGAGGCTTCCTAGAGCTTAGATAGGTGGTAAATCTTCCGCCATCTCTTTTCATTGGCATAAGAGTGACCAGGAAAATACATATTCCTAAATTGAATTGAGAGTAACTGACATCATAATCTATTGAAAAACTGATCGAAATAACAAAAATCAATTTTATAAGTATTCGATAAATAATAATATGTATAATGTTTACTTGATACATTATACATATATGGTTTATAAATACGGGCTGCTTTTTGACCTACTTAAGCGTAATTCGGGAATGCAACTAGTATTCATATTTTTATCAGATTTATCTAAAAGTAAGCCTAGTTATGATTTCAGTAAAGTCCTATGTGAAAACCCGAAAAAAATGTTTAGCCACCGTTAGTGAAATTGACCGAATGTAGGTTAAACACGTTTATGTTTTTAGATATTTACATTTATAAAAAGCTGAACCTCGATGGCTTCCAACCGGCATATCAATGAAATAAATTTGCTTTCAAAATTAATTATTCGTTTAGCTCTCTTTATTTAGGATGTCAATTATGAAAAATTTGATAATTTTGGAATTATAATTTTAACACAACAGAGAGTCACATTGAATTTATATGATTCCCTGTTTACGTATTTTCAATTAATAACTTAATAGCTAATCCTTATTACATAATATCATATGCTTCTATCGTTTGTGCTATTAATAGATGTAGCATAAATTACAATTTGATTTGATCCGAATCTGTTAAAGCAATACAATCAAATAAAAATGACGAATGCTTCTTTAGTTTAAAAGTTAAATATGAAGTGTATAAGTGCCATTAGATCTCATGTAGACGCTCCATATTCAACTATAATAACAGTTTTTTCTTATAATAAAGACAGCAACGTTACTAGATTTCTTTTGAACGAGAAAAATCCGTAGAAGCTACAAGTAGCGCCGTCTCTCTGGTTACTTAAATGCCTTTTGAAGGGCGAAGATAACCCTATAGCTAGGTAAGGCAGTGAGAGGTATACCAAAAGTCCCTATAGATGATGACTTAGTAAAGCTCGATATAGCAGATTCTCAGTGTAAAGGGACCAAACACAAATGAACGGTAGATCTCATCAAAGACAAATTATAGACACGTGATTGACGCACTCATTTGAACCGAATAGGCACAGATATGACCTCCAGACAGATGGGAACTGGTTATTGACAACAGAATAACTGGATAAAGATTTCGGGAGGTCGATGCACAGTGGTCACTTACACAGCGAAGTTTTTTTTTAATTAGGGTTTTGATCACTTGGTATATTTTTGTGCGGGATTCGACCGTGCTCCCGCGTGGCGCGTCGTCGACTGACGAGCTGGGACGACGGAGGCTGCGCAAAACCTCCCCCTTCATTCACTCCACGCTAACGCTGTGCGACTCAAAACCATCGTTCAATGAAAAACGAGCCTTATTATCTGATTTCAGATTCAATTTTTCCGAATAAATAGTCTCGAGACCTTCAAACTTCACTTGATTATGCTGAATCGGTTTTTGTCAAATGATACCACACTGGCTGGATGTATTTAGGTTTTATTATTGCTTGTAGAATTTTTAAGAATACGTAAGTGAAAATTTCAGTGTGTGTGTATTACTTTGTCTGTGGGTATGCTGAGAGAAAAGTACAGTGTGTGGTGTTTTTTAACACCAAACATGGTCCGACTCGTGTCAGCAATAGCCATTCAGGAGAAAGGATTTGGCTCGAAATGCTCTTGAAAGGATTTGTTTGAGCGCAATGCCGTTGTTCGGTGGAATTCGTGGGTTAAAGGATTTTTCTGATACTGATTTTTAATTGATTAGCTTACCTTGTAAAGGTCAGGCCAAAAGTAAAATCAGTGAGCTTGTATGAAGAAGTAATGAAAGCCAATGAGGCGAAAATGTAATGGCAGTGGAAATCAAGTGGAAATTTGTTGTTTTTGCCAAGCTCTACGGAAAAGAGGTGTGATTTTATATAGGTACCTACATAAGTATATGTAAATAAAAAATCGTAAAAACAAGAATTTGATCTAAGAGTCGCTGGATAAAAAACATACAATCACTCCCCTAAGTGGGTCGTCAAATTCTAAACAAAAAACACGATTAGCACTTGATCACGTTTAGCAAGTAGTTTAGCATTTACGAGTGTCAGAAGTTTACTAAGTTACATTTGACAGTTGCTATCAAATTAGTACGGCTTTAGAGCATGTTTTTTTCTTGTCACTCACATGTCATTGAAAAGAAATGACAACAGATTTAGCGGCACCCTAGTCACAGTAGCCACAAAGAAGTTGAACTATAACAGACTTATAAGTCCATTATGAATAAGACTATATCTGATGTCTATATTTTTCATGCTTTAAGCCATGAAGGAAAAAATGCGTGATCTTATAATTTTTTAGAAAAAATCGCCTGGGGTTCAAACTCAGGACCAAAATAAAGGTCACACACTATCCCGTACAACTTAGCAGGTACAGATTGATCAAAGTTTAATAACTGCTTCGTTTGAAATCAGTTGAAATCCAATACAAATTCAAAGTTGTAAAGACAAACATGCCAAAATCAATAACTGTAAATAGCTGTTGATTTTAGTAGAACAAACTATATATTTGGATTAAATTGCTTTGATCTTGATCTTGAGCCGTGTTGGCCGAGGGAGATAATACCTCGACTTTCGATCCGAAGGTCGTGGGTTCGAATCCTGGCCATGTATCAATGGATTATTAGTTTTGAAAAATGTATATGCGCACTAACACGAGCTCTAAATGGTAAAAGAAAACATCTTAAGGAAACCCGCGGCTTAGGCTGGATTCGACCAAAAGTCATCTTACTCCAGAGTAAATAGCAGACATAATTCGAAATACAATTGTTTAGAAAACGCCACCGAACATTATTATGTGCATACAAATTAACCTGGTTATGAGATTTCAACTTTACAATGTCAAAATATTCAAACAAACAGTAGTTTACTCTCGAGTAAAAAGTTAATCCAGTTTGATCGAATCCAGCTTTAGTCAGACAAGTATTGACCATGTCTTTTCTGTGGATATAGTTAAGCTGAGAGGCTGAAGCTAAATTTCATTTCATGTCATTTATTTCATCTTTAAAGGGTCTTAAATGCAAAATACAGATCCTATTCCGATTTTTTTTTTTAAGTCAGTTGAACCAAATCTAATACAAATTCAGAGAAGTACATTCCAAAATTAACAACTATTTACAAGTACAAACTATCTTAACCTATATTACAGATCTTGATACCTCAGGTACAACTCCAGCGAACAGTTCAAGTATACAGTTAAATAGACCCCTCAAATCTAATTTCCTGACTTCGAGAAGCGTTGGGGGACGTAAATGAATTCTCTTGTCACCAACATTGGGCTAGCCAATTATAATATAAACTTAGGCCTTTACATTGCTAGATGATTTATTCAGTTAGTCAGTCAGGATCTTTGCCTACACTTATCGGCACACTGTAGTGCCTGGGACATTGTTGAGATGGAGTAGGCTTGCCCAGCACCTACACCATCCTCTCAGTTTAACCGTATCCACAGGAAAGACATGGTCACTACGTGTGGGACTAACTAAGCCGCGGGTTTTCTCACGATGAACTAAACGGTGAAGGAAATTTGACCGTTTAGTTCAGAGCTCGTATTAATGCGCATATAAATTTTTCGAAACGAAAAATCCATTGATGCACGGCCAGGATTCGAGCCCACGATCTTCGGATCGTAAGTCGAGGTACTATACCCCTCGGCCAACACGGCTCTAATTATTATAATATAATACTCCTTGAAATGTTATGCAAAACATTGGAATAGTAGTTTGAACAACATTTTGGTTTAGAGGTCATTGAAAGGTCACTAACAGCTCTTGGAAGCAAGTTCTTATAAGCTAATGGGCCACTCTGGTGACGGAGTTTTTAGGTCGCCTAAAGGCCTCCGACATGGCTTAACGACTTAAAAACCGGGGCCGACACAATTTAACGTGCCCCGGAGGGCACGTTAAAATGTCGGTCCCGGTCAAGCACGAAAGCGCTTAGCTCGTAATGCCACTTGCGGTCACCCATCCAAATTGCCACCGCGCACAACGTTGCTTAACTTTTACGATCAATCAAGAACGTCACAGCAAGTTACGCTACGAGCGGTTCATCTAAGCTTGTGAAAATCATGTATGATCATTGATCATTAAAGAAGTTCAAGGATCTGCAAGCTTTTTTGTAAAGGAAAATAACTCGTATCGTCGCTCTTTTTATTCATAAAGGCTATATTATTCGACATTACAATAACTCACGGGAATCGTAAAAATACTGTCGATTTGTAAGCTATAATATTTGACATTCGTATAAGTACCACATTTCATCTGATAGCTAGCGTACTGTAATCGGTTGATTATGATGATGAGTTTCAAATATTTATGAGCTTATTGGTTAACGCGTTCAGTGCCCATGACGCACTAGTGCTTTGACTGCAAGCTGAACTGCGGCGGAGATGGAGCAAGGCAAAAAGTACTCTGTAATATTCTCCTCTTTACTATTCGTAGAGCCTCTACGAGATTCGTAGAGGTTCGTAGAGGTTCTACGAGATTTGTAGATCATGCTTTTGGGAGATAAACTGGATGCATTGTGAACTGTACATAAATATGTAAAACGCTTGGCATAGTCAGTTATCATATTTTTTATGGAATCAATGCAAGATTTTTTTTAAGATAACAAGTTTTTTAATATTTTTCTTAATTATATCTTCGAGTATTTAATTAATATAATTGTATAAATATTAATTGTAAAAACTGAAAGTACCATACGTAACGAAGACCGTAAGTAAGCGATTGTTTTCCATCAAGTCACACCCAATCAGTATAACTGGATGGGAGAAAGGTCACCGTAACTCGTTGGTAACTCACCTCAACATCTAAATTAAATCCCATGCTTTTTTATTTATACTAGCGGACGCCCGCGGCTTCGCCTGTGTGGACTACTACTTTTTTATCCCACGCAAAACATGCATTTTTTCCGGATAAGAAGTAGCCTATTTCACTTTCCAGCCCTCCAACTATCTCCACACAAAAAATCACGTCAATTCGTCTTTCTGGTTTGACATGAAAGCAGGACAAACAAACAAACACACTTTCACATTTATAATATGGGTATGGATGCTTTTATATTTATATTTAGCAAGCGTGCCGTTAACCAATCATTCGTCTATCGAGTGTTTGTATTAGCGAATTAATGTGAGCAAATATCGACTTAATTATGTTTGTTTGTTGGCTGAATATCACTTAAGATAAGATATGACTTAATATTAATTATGGCAACTCTATGATGTGAATAAATATTACTTCAGTAGGTATGGTAATAGTCAATCACACTTTTTTTTAATAAATTACGATAATTTTGCACAAACGATACTTGACAAAAGATACTTAACGCTATCGTTTTGACAGTTTGAGACAAGAGACAATCAGACTGCTGTCCCAACCATCGCTCTGGGCTCCTCCTTCTGGATCTTTTGCACTGTATTTTGCCTGTTATTATGAGCTTCTCCATGTTGTCTAAGCTAAAAGCCTATAAGTGCATAAGGCGCGGGACATATTATAGTAAAGACGTAAGACGAGGACGCGTCGCAGACATGTCTCTTCCGCGTCCCTTTCATAGAAAATGTATAGAAGCGTCGCGCTGCAAAACATACAGAAGAGACGGGGCGCCGTCACATTTTGTATGAAAGGGACGCGGAAGAGACAAATGTCTGCGCCCCGTCAATTCTATCTGGCCCGCGCCTTATGAATGCACGTGCATGCAGGAATGCACATACCCTGCACTCCACAGTTTTACGTCGTGTTTTAAAAGTATCATAAAGTTTTCATAGCTAAGACGTGATTCTTCGACACGAGATATTGTGCATATGTTGGGTATGGCATGATTTCAGATTGACTTTTGTAAGAGTAGGTTCATTTTCATTTTGAGCCGGTACCGTGAGCCGGTTCGTTTGAGCCGGTCATTTTCAATTGACTATTCATTATTTTAGCGGATTACTAACTCATTCTCATATGCGGTCAGTTCTGAATTCTTTCTTGTCATTGTCAAGTGTGGAGTGATTGAAGATTGAATGAACCTTGAGGAAAGAGTAACGTCATTTTCTGATTTTGTGATATTGTATTCGGTCACATGACATTTGAATTGAAGTATGACATTTGTAGAAATTGAGCCGATCACACAAAATCGAATTTTGTACGGGACAAAAGAGCCGCGTCAGTCACGTCATACTCAACACTAGTGCATAGGGATATACACACAATTGGATGCTCAATCACGCTACCCACTCGAGTGGAAGCTGTAAAAGTGCTGCATTTATCTATCGCCTTCTTAACACCCCTATTGGCCTTGGCCTTACGTTCTTATTGCAATCACCTTCACCTTTGTTTCACCATAGTTCACGCCAAAGATATGGTTTAAATTTGCTACGATCCTGGCAATTTTTCGTCTCTTTCTCTCTCATTACATTCTATATACAAGCTCGCCGGTTTAGAGTACTTTTGAACTGAACGTTCTCCAATATCATCAATTTAGCCCAAGGCCATCTAAACTTTATAATTTTATGGACACGATTAATCAAACTTTACTTGAAAAAGGTGAAACTATTCCTAAGACTACAGAGAATTTGAAGCAGAACAGCATGCTAAAAGATTTGTGTTTTAGAAAAAAATATTACGAATTTAAGACGACGCGATGACAGTAGCTTTACAATTTTCATCGCGCCTTTTATTAGCAGCGTTATGACGTCAGACTATTAATATAAATAAGGAAGGAGTGAGTGCACAGATGATAAATGATAAAAGGAAATGAAAAAGAATCCAAAGAGATATAAAATAACAAATTAGTTTCAAATCTGATTTATTAAGAAGAATACATTTCAATCAATATAGGGAAAGAAACGTAGGAAAATTACAAGAAGATTTTCTCGTCTCAACACCCCTAACAGTCACTCACACATAAAGTAACACTTGAAAATCTTTAAGCCGTTAAGCCATGACGGAGGCCTTCAGCAAGGCTATTTTAATTCACTTGTTAGCTCTGATTACTTCCGAAAATAGTTTTTTTACGAAAAATGCTTTGGAATAGCAGAAAATGGTATAAAAAGTTGATAGAATTTTTTAAATTGTAAAATAACAAGTACTTAATTCTGCATTATATAACCAAAACTTCGTAAACAATCAAACTGTCGGAAATAAATAAAGTTGAGAATGATGTATTGGGATTTTCATGTATGGAGGTATTTTTGTATGCACTAATGTCTAATTCTAGTAATTTTTGTTGTAATAACCTCGAGAACCTAGTGTTTAGTCAAACTTTAAAAACAGAACCTAAATTAGTTTTCTGTATTTTTTGGAAATAAAAACTTTATTTAAATGAAGATCTAACAAGACCAAAACGACCGCTTCTTTTGTAGAAAATAACTTTTATTCAGCAAAACGATAAAATACAGGTGTCACGATGTATCATCTAAAAACGCAAGATGATAAATTAAGTATCCGAAGCTGAAACCGCAAAAAATAGAGACAACAAAAACATGACAGACAACAGCTGCTAGCCGAAACAAAGAGAAATGGAACTCGGACAGATGAACGGACTATAAACAAGGCTCGGGCACTTTACAACGGCTCGTACGCAAAAACAGTCTTTGCTACACTATATTTTGAATGAATTTAGCTTATATCACGGTTACGTATTTATGTCACGAAAAATACAAGACAGATTTTTGAAATCCATAGGAACGTTTGACAGATTTTTGATTTCTTTTTTTTCATAATCCAGGAATTCGAATTCCATAAATTCTTAAGCCAGATTTTCGTTTGTTTTTTTTTTACAAGACAGAAATACAAAATACATCTAAACATTTTCCAGAAATTTTAACATCCAGATAATTCACTTTACCGCATGTTTGTTTTCCATATTATTTGTTTTCCATATATTTTGTGATCCCGAAAAATCATGGTTCAGGAAAGACCTATTACAAAATTATGTATTCAATATTTCTAAAGGCCTACTAGTAGCGCTATCTAGTAATAATTCAGAGCGTTATAAATACTAGGTACCATAAAATTAAATGACCGATGTTCATTATGTAGCTTGAAGTACTGTAGGTAGATATCTAATACATATTGTACCTAGTTACTTTTTTTTATTACCTTTAACATTTCCTAACTAATTTCGTGCTAGATGGTTAAGTAACCTCACCAAACACTTTTGGCAAATTATCAAAATTGAACCTAAATCTTTCATCCATTTCGAATTTGTGACGGCTCCGGCGCTTCGGGAAGTGCAGCCCCTCCGCCCTTGCGTAACAAAACGCGGCATCAGCACGAGCCTTCGCAGCTTCGGCTGTTTGGTCGCCACCTTCGGCGGCGACCAGCCTCAGCCGCTCCAGCTCGTGCTGGTGCCGCGTTTTGTCACAGCGGGCGGGGGCTGCATCTCCCTTCGCGCCTCCGAGTTCATAAAAACACTCTAGGGTAGGACAGACAAGACTACGTGGAATTTGGGGTGGGCAGATTCGGTTCTGAGACCGATAATAACCTAAAAACGTTTCGTTTTACGGTAAGACAGAAGCAACATGAAAAGTAACACAAATTACGTAAATAATATTTATAATTGAGTAAGATGGAAAAGGTTTTATATGGCTGGAAATTTTCTGGTAAGCGTTACTTCTGTCTTATAAAAATAGGTGTAAGGATATTGTTGTCGAATGAAAAAAAAACGAACTGATAATCTGGCATTAGTGTTTCTGTCAAATGAGACTTCTGTGAAATGTTTTATCGGAGTAATAAAATTATGTAAAACATAGCATCTGGATTTCGAATTTCTATCAAACGTTTTATGGATTTCAAAATTCGGTGTATCGTTTTTCGAAAGATTAATAGGTTACCTTATATCACACCTCCAGAATAGAAGAGACTCAAAAACAATCTTTAGTACACTATATTTTGATTGAATTTAGCTTATATCACACCTCTAGAATAGAAGTGACTCAATTCAAAAAATTGGGAAAAAACTTGAATACGTAGAAAGACTCAAAAAAAACCTCTATCTGCTAGTTTAAAAAAACTGCTACTTTTTGGTTAGAACGTGAAAAACAAAAGCTGCGTCTCTTTCATTTCGGCAGTTTCTGCTCCCTCTCCCGCTAAAAACGGTTATTTATCGCAATTCCCAAAAATCATGATTTTTGAATTGAGTCACTTCTATTCTGGAGGTGGGATATATTTTTTAAAATTTCTGTAGTGCTAAACCACACTCGGGGCTTTAACCGATGTATGAGCTTATCAAATTCGACCCGACAAATATGGATTCCGTGGCCGAGTTGGAAAAGGCACTCCGGCTTAAGGAGGATCGTTTATATCAGTGCGGGTTCGAATTCCGTTGGAATCGTAAATTCTGATAAGACTTTTCATTTTCAATGGACATAACTTACATTGAAAAAACGCAAAAAATAAAACATGATCACGGCAGTTCTGAGATAATTGTGTTGTCATGAAACTGATTAAGTATTAATATTGCTTGCACGCATGCCACATTTTATGAGAACCGAGTTAAAGTTCATCTTACATTAAATAGTTTTTCAAAGAACTAGCTTATCTTAAGTCTAAGATTCCTTGATACAGGCTTTGCCTAGTGAGGAGGCTGATATATAATTTCATGATTTTGTTTTTCGCTGACTGTAAATTCTTTAGGTAAGTATACTTTGTAAACTTCTCTTATTTCACAATAATAATTTCAGTTTTTTTATCATTTCATTTCATCCTCAAAAGAACTAAAACATAGTCGAGTTCTCATGTAACTAAAGTGTGAGTCTGGGTTCAGTCATTTGGTTCCGTACAACACAAAAATAAGAGAGGCCATTCCAAACAAACTGGAAGTTTTATGTCTAAATAAATCAGGGGGATGGACTTCGTGGGATGAATGGTTTGCCGTGTTGATAAAAACTGAGTTTAAGGATTTATGAGTTGTGTTCTTTAGCTTTTATGAGGATATTTTCAAATATCTAGTAGATTTAATGGAAATATGAGATGAGTAAAAAATTATGAAAATTTTATCATACTTTCTCGAATTAGGACGAAGCATATATATTTTAACAGGTGTTTTTTTCATTGACTAAATAATCATTGTGATTATAAATATATATTTTTTAAAGCAACATATAAACTCAGAAAGTGTTGTTGTTGTGTCACAACGTTTTGATTTATTTACACTTGAGTAGAGAATCTTAGCCCGAGGCGTTCACACCTTCTCGTGTTTTTGACTGGCACACAAACTAATATTTATGCCAAGAACGTAATGTATTATTCCATAAAATATAAAAAAAAATTGCATAATATATGTATGACAGTATGACTATCGAATTAGTAATGGTCACATCACCTGCATAAGATGCTCGTATATCACACAGAGTGTAATATGAATAATACAAGATAATATATACCTACGTACAAGTAATATGAGATAAGTTTTATCCAATGAAATGGGCTGTCGAAGAGCTTTTGACTCCATTATCAAATCAGCAGTCGCAGTCATCATAATATTGAACTGTCATCGTGAATCAATAAGTAAGCCATAACTCAATCGGATAAAGCATACTTAATAGTCCGATTTAATAAGACTCACGCTTATAAAGTACTTGTGATTATTGCAAAAATCTGATAGCATGTCTGAGTAAATATTAAATGAATCAAAAATATTTGTGTAGTGCTTGATCTTAAACTGAGGATCGTATTCAATGGCGTAGAATTATTGTATGTATGTATGTTCGTTTGAGCTAGTGGCTGACTCTGGTGACGGAGTTTTCAGACCGCCTGCAGGCCTCCGTCATGGCTTACTACAATTGGAGTGGCCTATGTCTAGCACTGGACATCTACAGGCTGATGATGATGACGATGATGATT
The DNA here is from genome assembly GCA_958496255.1 of Camptogramma bilineatum. NCBI lineage: Eukaryota > Metazoa > Arthropoda > Insecta > Lepidoptera > Geometridae > Camptogramma > Camptogramma bilineatum. The sequence continues at coordinate 4,480,157 of OY292460.1, forward strand.
TTTGTAGTTCCTAGTGTCACCGAATCATACTCTTTTTCTCAAGCTATATTATAAGCCACATACCGTAAGCTTGTGTTTTTCCGCAATAACCCAAGTAATTGTAAAACCTTACATAAACGTTTGGCCTTACCCTTAAATAAACTGTTGACCTCGAAAAAACCCATTCTATATTACTAGCAAAGCACAAGTATGCAAATTGAAGCCGCACAGGGTCGGACAACAGTTTAAGGCACCTGTCCCACCGCCGACGATCTGAATGGGCAAGCAGAAAAGCGAGCGATAGTTTTGGCGCTGGGCGAGTGTGCAAATGCAACGGGCTATTGCACGGTATGCATTTGAACAAAGCGCGAGTCTCGCAGCGAGAGTTCTGACCGCCAAGCGAACATCGCTAAGCGATGATGGCTTTCGTCACTCTACTAAGGCAAACTAGTAAAGAGAAAGTTCTCGCTCGTAGTGCGAACAGACAGCAATCAAAATAGTACGGTCCGTAAATAGTTGATTCAGTAAACTGAATCTGCATCTATTTGTACGTTTCTTGAGTGAGGAAATAGCCGCTAACTCGGCGGCGGTGAGACAGGTGCCTAATGCTAAATTCCGGGCCAGCTGCAAATAATTCAATTTTAGGACCGATCACACGGACGGTTCACCAATCCATGTACATAAATAAGGTAGTGTTTTTACTGACTCCGTACGGTACTCTAAAAATACCGTGCTGTTTTTTAAAAATTCTGTAGCATGGTAGAAAGTGCATTATTTACTTGTAGTACTAGATTTCGATCTTAAAGCTTAGTCGGTAACTCTGCCTCTAGGGCAACAGTTCCCAAACTTTTTTTTCTCATGGACCCCTTTCAAAATTTTACTGGTTTCGGTGGACCCCCTGCTGCTACATTTCTACCATATTCCCAAAACTCGTCAGAAAATGAGAACCATCGTGGACCCCTTTCGAGTCTCCCGTGGACCCCTGGGGGTCCACCTGGACCACTTTGGGAATCACTGCTCTAGGGTATGGATTCGATTCCCATCCGGGATAAACATGCTGGAATTAACACTTTTGTGCTATATTTGGATGTATGATATCAACAGTTATTTTGTTCCCGATTTACGAATTTAAACTTTGAGATAATATTACAGTAGCGGTAACCGACTTTCTCTTCCGATCTTTCTAATGTTAAAGGCAGTTGTTTTAAGTTCTGTAGCCGTACCATGACGTCTTAGTAAACAATTCAGTTCAGTTTAGGTTTTCCGTTTCAGTGACGGACAGCATTTTCTGTTTTAGTGAACTATCCAGTTACGTAGAATATGAAATCCTTGGTTTAGCTTCTGAATTTCGTCAGCGTCATAGCATAAGTCATGTGACAAATTAGCGTAGCAGTTCAGTTTAGGACCTAAACTGAATCGCATTTAAAGCTCATGGTATGGGCCCTGATATTAATAAAGTAGGTAAAATATAATCTGGGTGTGTATAGGTTTTTGCAAAGTAGGTAGTAATTGATATTTTTTATGAAACTCAAAATTGTTATCAACAAATGTATATACGTAGACGTATTAAACTAGGAATCCCAAAGCATAGGATACTTCATATCACGTTAATAATTCAATCAAATTGATTAAATATACAGCTGGTTTATCCTTACATCATTTAAATAATTATTCAAATTGGTTGAATATGAATATACAGCATGTTACTCCTTTTCATTTGTCACAGTGAATGGTAGTCTATAACTGATTCAGCGACACAACTCCGTTAATCCGGCTGTAAAGGCTGAATTACACCAGGGCAACAACGTGCGACAGTGCCGCATGCTACATATTGTGACATGTGACATCTTGTGTCATGCTACAAATAGAAAGCAGTTGCGGCATTAGTGGCATGCGGCAGCCTATTTTACGCCGAGGCAACATCGTGCTTGGGTCAGTCTGCCACATGACGCAAGGTGTTGCTATGTCGCACGGTTCTTGCCACAATGTGCGACATTTTTTATTCTGTAGCATGCGGCCTTGTGGCATGCCACAATGCCGCACAGTGTTGCCCCGGTGTAATCCAGCCTTAACACAGTCGCGTGTTCAACAGCAATTCAACCTGATGCATTATTCCAAAGGATAAATCTAGCACTAGATTCTACATTTTCTAGTGTTTCGGTTAAAATGTGCTTTATGTTCACAGATGATACCGTATTTTTATTTTAAAAGGAAACGAAACATCTTCTACGTCTATGGCGCAGCGGGCGAATGCTGCCTGAAACACAGAAGGTCGTGAGTTCGATTCCCGCCGCGTGGCAAATGTTTATATGATCTGCAAATATTTGTCTAGGGTCTGAATCAGAATCAGAATCAGAAATATTTTTTTTTTCTGCGTATTTTTCTATTTATTAACCGCCTTAAACAAAAGGAGGAGGTTCTCAATTCATCGGATTTTTTTTTGTTTTTTTTTTATGTATGTTCACCGATTACTCGAAGACGCCTGGACCGATTTACAAACTTATTTTTTTGTTTGAAAGGGTAAACTTTCCTATTGGTGCCACAAAAATTTGGTGAGGCCAAGGAACTTCGGAGTTATGAGCAGAAATGCACCTCGAGAGTTCAGAAAATTGCTCAGCTTCTAACATTGAAGTCGGTTTTTTAAAGCTATTTATTTAGCCACTTATGTTCGTTTTACAAGAAAATTATAAGTTTTTCTGAGTCATGTAGTTCCCATAACAAATCTCTGCTTACTAACTTTGGGCACAGGACGGACACACGACGAAATATCTATGCAAAAGCGGCGTCTAACTACCTATATTTACACTACACAATGTCAGTTTTGTACACAGTAAGGTTGTCACCGTATGAACAATGTACACTGTGGCCTCGGTCTCGTCTATGCGTCTGCGCGTGTGGCGCGTTCCGTGCTCAAAGTCAGCTCATCGCAAGCCCAAACTCACAGTGTCCATTCTATACGTATTAGGTATCTGTTCTGTGCTTTGGGGCAAGATGATGTCTGTGTGAAATGTCTAGCATTATTTATTTATTTTATATCACGTAATTACTTCCAAGGCACAGTGAAGGCCTTCGGGCGACCTAAGCCTCCGTCACGAGTTAGGCACTTTTTTTTTTTTTTTTTTTTTTTTTTTTTTAAAGCTTAGAAAATCTGCAACCAGACTTCCAACTACGCCGAGGGACGCAATTGGGGTGTGTGAGGTTGACCAACACTGGCCGACTCACTAAAAACTAAGCTGGTGGCCGGCCTCTCTGCAAGATGAGGGGCTCCGGGATCTCCATACGGAACGCACCGGTGACCCTCCTGCAGCTTGCCTCGAGCACAGTCCCGGTAATGGCACCCACAGCCACGCCCGGCACCCGCACACATGGCTGTGACACCACATGCGCGGAGCTCACGACGACACTGGCCAACCCGGTGTCGCCGCCCTCCCGGGATCTGCATAGTGAGCAGCCAGAGCCCTCGCCCCGACTACCCGCAGACCCGAAAAGCCCCCTGTATGGCAGGGGGTACCACTCGCCCCCACACGGGGCAGGCGGATAGGGCTGATGTTGCCACCAACCCGTTGCCGCCCCCATCCCGAGCGGGTTCGGCCTCGCTCCGAACCTACTCAGCGGCCGGTGTCCTGCCGCCAGGTGTAATTTTTAAAGAGGTTTTCTTCCTCCTACAACCCAGCTAAGGGCTCGTCGCATCACACAGGTGTGCTCAGCAACTTGCCCTTCCACTCGGCTGCGTTGAGCGGGACCGGCTCGCACCGGCCCCACTCAGCAGCTTCTTCCTCCAGACATACGGGACGGACACAAGGCTTGGCCGGCCTGCCGATGGGCAAGACCGACCACCAACCGACCGCCACCAAGATGCCCAGCCCCAACGTCGGAGGTTTCCGCCACCAGAAGTAATTTTTTAAAGAGGTTTTCTTCCTCATGCAGCCCACATGCTCGTTCTAGCAGCACAACCCTTGCGGGTGCGCCGCACGACTTGCCTTTCATTGGGCCGCTAGAAGGGGACCGGCCTCGCTCCGTTCCCCCTCAGCAGCTTCTTCCCTTAGATAGTTAAGAGACTGGTGGCAAGGCAAGTCAGTCGACCTTGACCTGGCCTGAAGGTCCACCACGACCGAGTCACCAAGCCACCCACATCCCAAAACCATCGGAGGACGTCCGCCAGGGTAATTTTTTAAAGAGGTTGTCTTCCTCGCAGCCCGGGTGGCCATAAGGCCATCCTAGGCCCTCAGTTCCTCAAGGCCCTAGGGACCCTTCGGAGTTCCGAGCTCGGGACGCTGGCACGGAAGAACCCACTCCCAATGCCTACGCACGCCAAGCACGTCCCAGCCTCATCCACTGCGCCCTCTGCTATTCAGAGGGACGCGCGGAGAAGCTACCCCCCCTGTCAGACCATTGGTTATCCGACAATAAGATCCCGGGCACGAGTTAGGCACTAGCTCATACATACATAGTTTATAAGCTTTAGAGTTCCTTTGAAATCGTCGAGGGGTAGTCAGGGGTACAACAAATACATATTTTTGGCACATTTCCAGATTTTGTAGAAGCTAGCATTCTAATTTATTATGGCTTTGTAGAATTCGTAATAAAAGGCAAATGCCACTTTGGTCCCTTTTTCAATGGCCTGGGGCTGTTCGTTTTTATTTTAGTGTAGGTAGTAAATTTTATGTAATAAAAAATGTTAACAGGCACTAGTTTGTCTAGAACATAGGTTCTCAACGTGGGCGATAACGCCCCCTTGTGGGCGCTTGAGATTTTCAGTGGGGCAGTAGAATACCCAGAGGAAATTAGGGGGCATTAAGATGGCGCATTAAGATATGGGGTAGGGGGCTCTTGAAAAAAATATATTCTCTAGGGCGGTGGGCAAAATAAGGTTGAAAAACTATGGTCTAGAACATTCGCTCAGAATTTCAAAAATTTGAGAACAACTAAATAATTTCAAAGTTTATTTTTTCATTATTAAAGTGTTTAGGTATTTATTTCATTGAAAATTAAAAGTCTTATCAAAATTTTTGATTCCGGCGGGATTTGAACCCCCAAAGATACAAGCGTTTCTCGTAAAGCCGGAGTGCCAATTTTGATCAAACTTTTTATTTTCGATGAAATAATTTCATTTCAGAAACAGGCTTTTGATTGCATCCCAAAGAACGTAGACATAAACTTAGATCAGAGATTTTCTTATGGGGTACTTAGAGGCACGTCCTATTATATATGTATTTGGTACGTTCGAAGTCAAAGGTTGGAAGTCCAAACTTTACTTCATTTAACTTTAACTGTAGTAAAAGTAAACTTTGAATGTTATTTCTCATTATTTAGTTTTACTGTTTGATATAACAAGAACTTTATTAATTTGAAGAATAGGAAGCTGTAAGCCGCCGTCTACGCTTAATTAACCAAAGTTACACAGGTTGGTTGTACCAAGGCCCCTTGGAACTTTGTCAAACTGAGTACACTTTCGAGGAATCTACTATCAACATAAAGTTACTTGATTTGACTTTGGGCAAAATTGTGTGGAGTTGGGTGAAGATCATCATCAGAGGCATTTTGATTTTTTTTTTTTTATCTGACTAGCTAGACAGTATCAGAATATTCTTAATTTGCAAAATGTGAGCATGTACTACGAGTAACTTTTGTATTTAGACGTGCCTCTGAATACCCCCTTTATGCATACTTGTCATAATGCCTATTCAGAATGTAAATTCAAAAAAGGAGTGGCTTTAGCGACCACTTCAGCTGTCTACTACAAAAGTCTCAAAAAGTGTTTTTTATTTTAATAATTACAAAAACCTACCTTTACTTTTCGATACTAATAGTTTTAGTTATAGTGAGTGGTAACCAAACTGGATTAAGTTTTTACGCGAGAGTAAACTACCGTTTATTTGAATATTTTGTTTGACATTGTAAAGTTGACACCTTATAACCAGGATAATTTGTATGCACATAATAATGTTCGGTTGCTCTTTCTAAACAATTGTATTTCGAATTGTGTCGGTTAGTTACTCTGGATTAAGATGACTTTTCGTCGAATCCAGCCTTACACGAAAAGACATGACCACTTAAAATGAGCGATCTGTACTTTTTGTTACACATACTCATTCTCATTTTATTCCCACATTAGTAACAGTATAACCCTGACAAATTAAATGAACGCCAAGTTTCGTCTATTAATCATCCCGATACCTTGACCTACTTGCATGTGACACTACCGACCCAGACTTGTACTGAACTAAGAACTGAGAGCCAAAAGCAATTATGTTTTCAAAAACGGAAGATAGGTGACTCACCAAAATACCTGGTCTTACTCAACTGAGTCCTGAGGACAAACCTGCTCACTGCCGCGCGAAACATCGTCTAGAACGCACCTTGAAGTTGCTAATAGACAAGAAAAGAGAGAGCAACTAAAGCAGTCGTGCGAGCGAGACAGCATTACAGAGCGGCCGGGCTCTATCGTATCGGCTCCATTTGGCCGGAGCTGACAGAACTCGGCTGCCATTGCAATGGCTAGCCATTGCTGTCTCGCTCGCATGACTGCTTAAGTTGTTTATTCTATCCTTATCGATTGGTAGTCTATAAAATGGAGCAATTTGTGTATGTTGGTATATTTGCATGCGATGTTAGTGTGTCACTTATCTTCCCCTATTGAAAACATCATTGGCCAAAAGACTTTGAAGGATTATATCTCTTAGCTCAGCTTGTCACATCTGCGACTGAGGATATTTGTCTGGAGAATGGTGCAGTTGCAATATACAAAAACAAACCCAAACCCACATTTGGCACAAGCCAAATGTGTTTGGACTTGCTTTTGACTATCCATTTATTTCGTAAGCTGTGGATTTAGTGGTGTTCCTATTTTTCGATTAAAAGTAAGCTGAAAATTCCAAAGCACAGAAACGCTATTTGACTACTTATCAGTGACTTTAAGCTATTTAAAATGAAATCTATGTTCATAAAGGAACCTTGGGTAGGTACTACAAAATAAAAACTCGCTAAGCAAGACAATTTGAAGGAATGTTATCCTTCGAAAATAAGAATATTTTAAGTTTTTATAGTATGAAGGGAGAATTTTTAAAGAATTTCTTTAAAATTCGCCCAACTTACCCTCGTATCCGGTGAAGACAGCACGATTTGACCTCATAAATATGGAATAGTAAACGAATATTTGTTTCCGTTCGCCCGGGTTATTGCGGGTGCACTTTCCTGCCAGATTCCCTGACAGTTTTCTTGCCAGTTACTTCAGTTTAGCATGATAAGGCAGTCGTAAGACTCTCAATAGACAACATTGTCTAAAGACATTGCGGGGTCGTTGGATCATAAGACACAATGAAATCAGACTTTCATATGAAGTGACTATCGGTCTTATGCATAAAAACTTAGTGCGCCGACCTGGCTCGCTAGAGCGCTTTTTAATTTTGGAAACAACGCTCTAGTAAGCTTGGTCAGCGCACTAAGTTTTATGCATAAGACCGATAGTCATTTAAAATGAAATGTCTCATTTCATTGTGTCGTTGTGTGTGTTGGTGTTAAACCGCTCATTAAAAGACATTAATATGCGGCTACAATTCGAATCCACGACATCCAGATCGAAAGTTGAAGTACATTCCACTAGGTAATTTCTAAATGATCTAACTACCTAACTAGTTTAAACACATGTATTTAGTTGGTCTGAAAACAACATAAATCATTGAAACAGACAGCAATATTTCAGTACAGTGCTGGGTAATATCTAAATGATCTAACTAGTGTAAACACATGTATGTAATTGGTCTAAAAACAACTTAACTAGTTGAAACAGACTGTAATATTTCATTTACAGTTTAGGAACGTAACTACTCTAGTATCCGCTTCTAGTTTAAGCTCTATAAATGCACATAATCTTCCGAAATCTTGCGTTTTAAGTTACTAATACGAAGGTACTTAGTCTTTCTTAGGATAAGATATTTGCCTCATTTAAGTTAAATGGGCGAATTACTCGTCGGTTTACTTTTTACAAAGAACAAAGTTTATTCGTACATTTTGTGGTATCAGACGGTTCACTATGATGAATGAATGATGATGAGTGAATGATTCATTTTTCTTTCATTCTTTGTTCAGACGCTCCATTCCTAGTGAAAGATGCCGAATGAAGTACAGAAATGAACGAAAAGTGAACCGTCTGATTCCTTAAATAATTGAGATATGAACTCACGGGCACAATGGGTGGACAATATCTGCAAGACCGTAGGATGCTGGTGACTTGCTAGTGAATAACTGAGGAGAATGTCAGACATGAAAGGAAGCCTATGACAAGGCTTATGAAAAATAAAAATTAATAGAATAAATAATAAGGTTACCACTGAGTGAGTCCTACAAGGCGTTAACCGGCCTCGCGTTCGGCCCAAGCGGAGATGGAGGGACAAACTCGACGACTACTCCACTAACTGGTCGACAGAAGCCTTGCACCGGGGTGAGTGGAAAAGGGAAGGGGGGTTTTTCCCAGCAGTGGGATCCAGTGGGCTGATTAGGTTACATTAGATTAGAGTCAATAATGCTGGACATTTCACACGGCTACATTAAGCCCAAAAGTAAGCAGAGCTTGTGTTATGGGAACCACCTGACTGATATACTACCTACTTAAATATACTTTTTTTTGTCTATCTGAACTCTGTCTTCTATCTTTAGTCACTTAAAGATAGAAAACAGAGGTCTTTTTATTTAGTTGTAAGTTAGTTAAGGAGTGTATTAATAATATTTAAAGTTATTTATTATTTATTTATGGAACAAGGATGGAAGGAAGGAAACAAGGAACATATTATGTTTTTGAATGTGTTTCCTTGTTCCATAAATAAATAATAAATAACTTTTTTTTATAAATATATAGGTAAGTACTTATTGTACATAGGAAACACCCAGACTCTAGAGATGATGACCTAATAGTATAAGTATCCTGCAAGAGGAAGCGAGGAAAACATAATTATATTTTGTCGTAGTCGTAAAATAACTGACTATACTATTAACGAAAGAAACAAGATCTTATCCTTTATTGGAGACGAGAATGCGTTTGGCAGCATTCCACGATTGCTATTCCATCTAAAACTTCTAACAGGACAGAACAAACAATGCAAATTGGTACTGTTCAATTTATCTTTCCATGACTATAAATTCGACTGTGAGAAAGATTTGGTTTTATTTTAAAATGACCACTTACTCAGCTCCTTATAGTTTGAAAATTCGTTTATAATTCCCACAATTGAGCATCTTAAATAAATTTTTAGACTTATTTTGTAAGGCTGGAATTCTAGAACGATTTTCAAGATGAACCTCAGACGAGAACATAATTATGTTCTCCAAATATGGTATTTATTAACTGTGATAATAAGCTAAAACAAGAAATACTAGAACCGATCTAAACATTTTACTTATGAGCGTTATTCAAGTGGAGATTCGGGGCCTTACTTATGAAAGATGTTTAAAGTTGAACACTGGTTAAACAACGTCCTGTCTTTTTTTGTGGATAGTGACAAACAGAGACAGGAGTTGTTTAACCAGTCCTCATCATCATCATCATCAGCCTATAGCAGTCCACTGATGGACATAGGCCTCCCCTAAGGAGCGCCATCGCGCCCTGTCTTCAGCTTGACGCTCCAACTTGTGCCGGCAGCCTTTCGCAGATCGTCACTCCACCTGGCAGGCGGGCGTCCTACACTATGTTTGCCGAGACGTGGTCTCCACTCGAGAAATCGTTTAACCAGTGTTCAACTTTAAACATCTTTCATATATAAGGGGGTCGGTCTCTAAAAACACCTTTAAAAAAAAAGCATGTCAAAGTTGAGCAGCAACGCGACTAGCCCTAGAATCTACGAATAAGTTTCTTTTAAACTTTGTCGAATAGTTCGTGTTGAACTTAAATATCAATGTTGGTAAAGGGAGCAGGACAGGAATACCACGATGAGTCAACGATTTTTCCAAGTTTTATCACAGAGTTTTCTATTGGAAATGTGAATTCAATGTGTTCCAATGGTCTTGGGAGATATAGTGACAAAGAAAGGTAAAAAAATAGTGAAAAACTATATATAGATGAAAACGATCCTAGATCCAACCTAGACAAGCACTCATTGTCTGTTACGTGTCTAATGAATCTCAATCGATACGTTACCGATGAATCGACTAAGTTTAGACTTTAGTCCGTGACGTATCTATTGAAATTCAATAATGAACCCAAATTCATCGCAAATTTTTCTTTTTCAGTTCCGAACTCGAGAATGTTTCATATTTCCATACAAATGGACCCGGTCTTTTCGTCAATCTCTGTACAAAGTTCCCGCAACACGGTACGCGAGTTATTTTTACGATCTTACTTGGTGCCTGTTTTCTCTACCCATTCATATTTTTATATAGGCTGAAGTTTTAATGGCCTAAGCCTCTGGTCTATAAAAAACGGCAGCTGTTACAAAACGTTCTGATGGTTCGATTGGCACAAAACTGGAGTTGGAAGAGTCATTGAAAGAAAGCTAAGGCCTAAAGCTTGTCTTCAAGATTAATTCGACTTATTTGCGACATAATATTCAGAATCTGTAACGGATTTTTCATAATGTCCATAACACATAAACCCGGAGCTTCTCTTAGGAGATACACTGTGTTCTTACATTTTTTAAGAATTTGTTGATTAAAATATTAAGTTATTATTTTAAAATGCTTATAAAGTTGCCCCTACGTTGGGTGATAAGGAAAATACCTTTCATATCTATAAGCATGATGTAAAATAGTTTTGTATAAAATAGTTTCATCAATTATTTTGAAAAATACTGAAAATGCTAAGTTGAACTGTATGATAGGGAATAATTGTGAAAAGAAACATGCTATGCCTACTCCACTTAGGCTGGATTCGACCAAAAGTCATCTTACTCCAGAGTAACTAGCGGACATAACTCGAAATACAATTGTTTAGAAAGCGCAACCGAACAATATTATGTGCATACAAATTATCCTCGTTAAGTTAATTTGAACTTTACAAATGGTTATAAGGTGTCAACTTTACAATGTCAAAATATTCAATAGACAGTAGTTTACTTTCGAGTAAAAAGTTAATCCAGTTTGGTCGAATCCAGCCTTAATGGAATAAGGGCAAGACGATGATAATAATGATGATTTTACTAAAGCAAAATCTCATAAGAATAGAATAACTTTTATCGTTAACCGTTTATCAGTATTTCACTTTGCTCATAAGCTTCTAGCTACGAGTATAACAAAAATATATATTTTAGTATTATTAGGTTTATTATATTATTAGTATTATTATATTATGGTTGATGTTATTAATATGCAAAAGTAAAAACGTTGTGCCCTTTGTTAAATTGTGCGCACATCGGAGTATGTGATTTAACATAATGTAGTTAAAGTTAGAAACGAAGAAAGATACAATTTACGTAAGTATAAATACTTGTTTCATATTTTGTAAAAGAATGCGGATGTTTTAAATCTGTCAATAATTATCAAACACATAGGTACCCACCTACTATTAGTTAGTAGTCAAACAGAAACAGAGTAGATAAAATAGAGATGTAGTCGTAAAGCTCCTAACCCTTAAATATTATAGGTAAGTATCTAAAGAATGTTAGTTCTCTTTTTGATGCAATCTATTTGTTACAATAACATTATAAACCAATGAATTACGATAAAACGACCACTCGGCGACCACTAGCATTTATAAATAGCTTTTGTATTCAAAACTATTAAATTAGCAAAGTTGTATGATAAATCGTCGTAAAAACTCCAGTCACAAGATTAATAGGGGTTCTCTCATGAGGGCTGGCTTCCTTTCATCAAACAATGTGGGTAAATTCATTTGTTTCTTCAAAGTTACGCGTGTTAAGGCTCCAGCAGACATGGTACTTTTAGGCGATCGGCGATCTAGTCGCTTTTCAGAAGCAAAAAATAGCGATCAACATTCGACACCGCACGCTTAAAAATGCCAAGCGCCGCAATCGGCGATCGCAGCAGTTGCTAAAACGCGCGATTCCGATACCGCGTCCGAACGCAGGAAGTTGATGTAACATCGAAAACGCGCGATTTTGATACTGCGATCGAACGAGACGCCAAAACGATGCAGCATCGATGCAGTCGCAAAATCACTGATCGCCGATGCTAAAATTAGCATGTCTGCTATAGCCCTTAGTGGTTAGTTTGTACAAGTCTTTATTTGAAATGCTTATTTCGATACGTTTGTTGTATTTTGCTAGAACTTTAAGTCAATTTATTAGTATCTCGAGTTCATTCACTCTTGAGTCAAGAGCGATCATTTTTAGTAACTCCAGGTGAGACGAAGACTTCCTCCTTTTTCATCAAAGGCCTTGCATATAATTTACCTAGCCTAGGTCTATTTATAGAGGTCCAGTAACTTTTTCTGATAAGCTTCTTAAATTTGCAGTGAAAAACATTAATAAATCTTTGGGACATACCTAGTGACATAACCATAATAACTAGTAGTTCGCCCCGAACTGAGATCTCGCGCACCGTAGATGGCTTACATTTGGACTTTCTTCTGACTACCCCTATAATTTCAAGTGCTACTACTGCCGAGTATGCCTATTGCGCTAGCTCTTCATGGTAAAAAATACTAGCATGCATGCAATACAATAATGTCGTGTCTAATTTTTCATTTACTTATTTCATATTTATGAATTCTCGTCGTATTTCTAAAGTATACGTCCTAGAATGAAAATAATAACTATTTTGGAATGTACAAATTAAGACCTTTCATTTGACACCCCACTCAATATATTTGTTTATTTAACTTTTTTTACCCCAATTATTTTCATTCTTTATCAAAAATTTTTTTATCATGAAAATAAATCAAGTAGCATCTAAAATCATTGCAAACCAAACCGCAACGATGCCACTCTCTTTTTAAGACCGACCAGTCAATGAGCTACGAAGACATCGAAACTCTATGAAACAAGAGCTCTTGCAGCTCTGGTTTCGTAGTTTTTGTTCTTTGGTCGTATTTCAAAAACTATACATCCTAGATTAAAAATAAAAACCATTTTGGAATGTACAAAATAAGCCCTTTCGTATGACACCCCACTCAATATATTTGGGTAACTTTGAAAAAAATTTACCCCCTTGGGAACCTCATATCTTTACAACCCCTTCATCGATTACGCTCATACGCTCCACAGCAAATTTCCATAGCACTACCTATTGACCTATCAAGTTTCATACAGATTGGATTAGCGGTTCGATAGTTATGCGAGAACATAAAAATGAAACATACAAACATACAAACATACAAAGCAAAATCGCCTAACTTGCCACTAAGATCTTCGCTCGCTTCGCTCGCTCGATCGAATAGTGTATTTATTATAATTATTTAAAGGTCATTATATTACATATATTTCATGTTTTTTTTTACTATTTATTATTATGAAGGTACTTAATTACCACACCTTCTCGCCCCTTCTATTATCGGTTCTGTCCAATTCACCCTAGGTTGCCTGGAAGAGATCGCTATAAGGGATAAGGCCGCCAATAGTTTTTACCTATGTTTAGATAATTACTGTGGTAAAAAATAAAGTGTTATCTATCTATCTGACTATCTATCTAGAACTCTGAACTTACAACAGAAAACCATTCAGTATTGGTCATCTCGATTCGAGCTTTTGTGTCTTTGCCAAAAGTACCCAAGAGTTATTACTTGGTAACATTCATTTATAAAGGCGCGTCTACACCGAGTAATGTTACGTCACACCACATCCGTCACGTGACGAGATGACATGGGTCCAGGAAACACGACGCCAGTGTGATTCTTGATAGTGAAATGGTCCGAAAGAGACTATGTCAGACATGTTTAGATGAAAAATCGTTTAATATAGACAACCGAAGGAAGAATAAGCCGTATTTGACGAGTGGTAAAATGCCTGGACTTTCATCGATCCGAAATATCCGTTCGGGGGTTCGAATCCCGGCCGTGCATCAATGGATGTTTCGTTTCCAAAAGTTTTGACCGAGATGATTGGAAAGATAGAAGAGATATTTGCCCATCAGTGGTATAATGTTGGTGTTTGAAATTTTTACTCAATTCTAATCTATGCAAGATTGAAACACTTATATTTTTTTTAGTAAAATATTAATTCTAATCTATACAAGATTGAAACACAAAAACAACAATACAAACTCAACTTTCTGAATTAAATCTTTATTAATATCATGAATTTTGCTTTAATATTTATTCAGAAGACGTGTAAACTTTTGGAAGTTCTAGCGTACAGGAGTGTGAATTGTATTACTCAGTGTCAGAGAGAAAGTTTCATATTTCATCGTATTACAGAGGACGGGGTTTATTCCCGACATTTTAGTGAAATTCGTCTCTTGTGTACCAGAAATAGATACGAGATGTGCTTATTCGAAAGCAGAATATAAATCGCACTGACCCAAAACAGCTAAAATGTAAAGTATGAAAGCTATTTCGATATTTTGTGGAAGAGAACGATCGTAGTTAGTATTGTGAAAGACAATGGGTCTGCAAACTTTCATGAAACATTCTAAATACCTCCAAAAACAGTTTATAGTCGTCCCCGAGACCGAGATAGAAGACCGAGGCCAGCAGGGCTATTTTTTAATTCAAATGTAAAGTCGTGAACTATTACTTTCTAAGGATTATTATTATTATTATTTCTAGCCTGTGTCGTCCCACTGCAGGGCAAAGGCCTCCCTATCCCCTTTCCACCTTTCTCGGTCTAATGCTGTGGAGGACCAGTCTTCCAAAAATGAGTCTAGCTCATCCCGCCACCTAATACATTCTAAGGATTACTTTCTAAATTTTTTTTTACGAACAATATTAAAGTTATAGAATGCAGAATTACTTTACACTTTTTTCAACCATCTTTTGCAATTTTCAAGTAAAAAATCAATTTTTGTCGGAAGTAATCCGAATTTACGACTTTACGTGTGAATCAAAATAGCCCTGCAAGAGACAGGCTTTGTAGGGGCGCGCGAAAATGACACGAGACAGAACCGTCAGTTTATATGACAACGGCGTCCTGTCTCGGTCTCATTTCTCGGTTTAGGGCGCGAACCGCCACCATTAGCGCTTGTAGACGTCCGTTTTTTTCGCCGGACAACGGACCGTTAATAAAAATTCGACAATAAAATTCGCCGGACCGATATCCGGCGCGTGTACACACATTCATTACACGCCATACACCACCGCGAATCCGGGTGAAAAACACGTTCCGTTGTCCGGCGAAAAAAACGGACGTCTACAAGCGCTCTTACTATCGTATGTCGCCTAGATATCTTAGGGTACTAGAATGTCTGAATATCTGAGAGCATAATACGTATAGTTAGTTATAGTTACTTGATAGTGAGTTAGGTTAGGTGTAATCACAGTATTTGGATCGGCATACATGAATGCAACTAAACATGAGATACTGAAACGCTACTTAAATATTTGAGACGTACTTTTCTATTTGAGACGTACTTACTCTCAGAATCGTATACAAAAATGACAATTAGAATTCATGTCAATGATAAGCACCACTTAAAACTAAGTAGTGTTTGAGTATTCAGATGTGAGAGATTTAGACTGAATACAAAAAAACGGCTCCTGAGGCTCTATCGTAAGTGGTACTTTGTCACACGTGCCTAAAAACCAATGAAAATATGACCTACTAGCGGACGCCCGCGGCTTCGCCCGCGTGGACTACTATTTTTTTTATCCCACGGGAACCGTGCATTTTTCGGGATAAAATAGCCTATATCCTATTCCCGGTCATTATCTATTTACATTCCAAATTTCATCAAAATCGGTTAAGTAGTTAAGGTGGAGTGCCGTAATTGCAACTGTCCGGTAATTGCAACTGGAGTCAATAACTCCCTTTAGGATCACTTTTTTGAACATCGATAGATGTGGTATTGAACTTCTTCTAAAAGTCTCAGTCTAAAAATATAGATGGTGTTGATAGGACCAAAACTAAGCGAATGACAGGCCTTTTTGTAAAACTGCCAATTTTTTGGAAGTGACGCCGCTCGGACGCTCTTCGTAATTTATTTAAAAAAATTGTTTTTCGTGGTTTTTCGCCGGTGTGTTCACAGTGAGAGTGATTATAAGACACAGTAAGTTGTTTTTTATGTGTTTGTTGTATTCTACGATAAATCTACTCAGAGTTATGGTTGTAGTTACATTTGCCAGACAAAAAGTGCATAGTCTTGTAATTGTAACCATTTTGTTTCTTTTTTGACAGTTGCAATTTAACGACCGGTTTTGTATGAAGTTTGAAAAACCTAGTGATGTGACAATGACGATGACTATGTCGATATGTAATATTTTATTGAAAGGGATACTATCTACTTTCATACTATGCTATGAGTTCTTAGCAATTAGTTTGAGTGATTGAGTCCCTTCATTATGTTGGCGCTAGCGGAGCCCTTTCCAAAGCCGTTCAATATGTGAAACGAATATAAAAAGGCTGTTTAACTTCTAAAATATTACTTATTGCGATTGAAATAAAGTAAGAAAAAATAATTAGTAAAAGATAATTGAAGACTTTAAAGATAAGAGTAAAAAAGGCTGTTTCATAACTAAAAGATTACTGTGATTAAAATAAACATCGAGTCGATAAAAATCACGATAAGGTTCCCATCACTATTTGTAGTAAAATAGTTGCAATTACCGGATTCTTTGCTGAAAAGTGTTTTCGCGCAAAATTTGACATTAGTAGCAAGGGCATAGCTATATAAATCGAAAGAACGATATTCAAGGCATGTGTTCTGTATTTTCCAGTAGTAAGCGCCATAGAAAAATAAGAAGTAAAAACAAGTAGTTGCAATTACCCGCAAAAACGGGTAATTGCAACTATTGCTCCCTCTGTCATGAATTTATGCAATAGAATTTTATTCTTTCTCGCTTTACTTTACTCATAACAATGATATAAATCTACATAAAATTTACTATAGAACAGATCTTTCAAAAAATACATTTCTGATATAAAATATAGAATTATCAAGCGATGAAGTTAGGACTCCACTTTTTTTAGTTGCAATTACGGCACTCCACCTTATGGAGATACGTGGTAACAAACATTCACACACACACACACACACACATACACACACACGGACTTTCGCCTTTATAATATTAGTAGGAAAATATTTTTCCCGATCGGCGTAGGTTATTTACCGTCTTTTAAAATGGAAGAGTAGGTATAGACGCCCTAACAGCTGCTTTATGGCGGTCGTTTGAAAAATACTGCTATTTAATTTTACCGTAACCCTCCGTACGGGCTAATAATATGATTTTACGGGTACGCGATAAATTATACATCACAGTCAAGAGTTTCTTTTTCGCATGAAAAAGTAAGTAGAATTTCTGGTAGGTTCTGTCTTGGTTAATGTTTCGTACGTTTCTCAAAATTAAAAGTATGCGTAGGCCAGCTTTTTAAAACTTGACAGTGAAGACAAAGAAAAAATCAAAAAATCGGGTCTGGGTGTTCTGTATGTCGGTACTCACATATAATATGTATGTTTATAAGATAAAATAAAAAAGTATTCAAGTAATATATAAGTCATGTGGTTCCCATAACACAAGCTCTGCTTACTTTGTGGCTACATGGATGCTGTGTGAAATATACAGCATTACTTTTTGTTTAAATTTTTTGTATAATTATAATATCGGTGAACGGACTCTTGCAAAGCTATTGAAACTGGCTGAATAATCAAAGATTTTAGAGTATATTAACCTAGTTTTGAGATTGCTGATTGAGCAAATGGATGACAGAAATATGGTTGCGCTGACCCCATATAATAGAATAATGGCGATGGTGAATAAAACGAACCAGTAAAACAATAAAACTATGAGACTATTTCTCTCAATACGGAATCAATAAGTCAACAAACCCGAAACATCCCAGCCAAACGTTATTTATTCATGGCCGAACTTTACATGACCCTAAACTAATACCGGAGGTTGCATACGTTAATCAATCCAGAGCTTTGGCGAGACCGATTTTGATAAATTGGTGTTGATTCAATTTGATGTCGGTCGAGGCTTTTGGCACGTGCGATTTATAACGATGGAAGAACATTTAAAATTCGAATTCAGCAATCTATAAGGGTTCTATAAGTGTAATACCCTTATAGACAAAGATTTTTTTATTTATTTACTTTATCATTTAAAAAGTTAACAATTAATTTTACTAAACGGCACTTAAAAACCAAAGGTTAGTGAGGATGCTGTGGTATGATGAGTTTAACTAAAACATAATAAAAAGTAGTTCCCTACATAAATGGTTAGTTATATTATACTACCTACAATTAAACGGTGAGCTCTGTTATGAACGGTGATATAAAATAGAGGCCAATTCGTATTTCATGAGAGAGCAAAATATGGGTCTAAACTTGAAAAATCAAGGCAACTAACATTATTTTGAGCCACTATGCCTTCTTTTCATCAAGTCCTGAGGTTTCTTAAATCTCTTAAATCTAGATAAAATTTATTACCTATTAAAACAGATTGTAATCAGGACATACCTATGTATAAAATTATAAAGGTAAGTTCGTATGAACTAGTGACCAACTCTGGTGACGGAGTTTTTAGGCCGCCTTACGATCTCCGTTATGGCTTAACGACTTAAAAGCCGGGACTGACAATTTAACGTGCCCTCCGAAGCACGGAAGCACTCAGCTCGTAATGCTTGCGTTCACCCATCCAATCTGTGACCGCGCAATACGTTTTTAACTTCACCGATCAATCAAGAACGTCTCAGCAAGCTACGCCACAGTGCTTCATGCTATGTATAAAATTGTTAGGTGTTATTTAGTTTTCATAAATAAAATGGGCTTTAACTACTTAGTAGCCTAAGAAAGAAAATCGGTGTGCTTTGAAACAGAACAAAGACATTATGTTATGAACGAAAAATCGATAGAAAGTGGAAATGTGAGGTACAAGGCGATGGTTGAACAGAGAGACTAAATCTCTATTGCTTTAACATTAAAGAGTAATATTGTTTGATAAACGAATACACATATTCGGACTCACCTTTTCCCGTTTGATACTTTACGTAACACAAATGTGAGTAAATAAGAAAAGTGTGAAACGGAGTCTCATTTACAGGACGCTTATCAATTAAAATACGTACTTCAAGTTATGGTAGACATTTTATAAAAAAGTTCAGGCATTTAGGATCTTTTGAAAAATATCACGACTGGTTTCCCGAAGGTGCGGCAGACTTTAGCGGCCTTTACACGTAAAGTTTAACCGCGGGAAATAGCACGCACCATTCCATCCTTCACTCCAAAACCTTACGTGTAGATGCGCGAGGCCTGACAGTTCGATCTGGCATGTCGTCAGACAGTTTTTGTAGAGTTTTTTGCACGCATCACCGTTCATAATCGTACCACGCGCCAGTCTAAACTGTGACAGTAATTAGCACGACAGTTTTATCCGCGATTAAAACTGCACAGATTTATCCGCGGTTCGTAAAGCAGTCCAGATGCGCGGTTAAAACTCTACCGTGTAATGGCCGCTATTCTCTCAGAAACGAAAAATTCGTTTGAATGCCTACCATAGGCATTCTAGATCCTTTTTGACAATGAATCCACAGAATTCCATACGTGACAGGTTGCAAGCACATTGGCGCCTATCAGAATACTAACTGGTTTCCATTTTCTTCAGGATTTTAAACACTGGGGTCGTGTTAATACGTGTATATTTTTTTCGAAACGCAAAATCCATTGTTGCACGACCAGGATTTGAACTCACGACCTTCGGATCGAAAGTCGAGGTACTATCCCACTCGACCAACAGAGATCCATGAATAATAAGAGGCTATAATTTCCGAACACCACTGGGCCCCACTTCTTATTTACAACGTCAACCATTGCGGTATCATTACCGCTGCGTTTTATTTGGTTCACCAAAATGACAGTATTTTACAAAACCTCATTGGTAATTTTTTTGAAAACATCATCACAACAGAGTAACCTAACTTCATTGTAGATTATGAAACCAAACGAAATAGTTAACGTTTTGCTTTAATTGAGAAAAAAATTGTTAGTAGAGAAGAGGCTGAACCCTTTCTCAAGAAAATAAAATACCTTTGAAACGGGTGATTGCAAAACGAACACTCAAAGTAATCGAATACCATTCCAGATATTGGATGTGATCGCTGACTGCTGCCCATCGCTCTTATTATCGAGAAGCTCAACGCCTGAGAAAACTCAGCGTTTCTTTTTTCTAAATATTACCTACATATATTATTCTGCCGTCATGTTTGTAGAAAGGCGTAACTAAGGAAAGAAGTTACGCGGCCTTTCTTCATAATTATGACGGCAGTTTTTAGACCTCTATATTTTGGAAACAATTATACCCACATCATTAGTTTTAACCATTTCGATACAGTCGAATACGAAAATATAGATCTGCGAATAAACAGACATTTTAGTTTAAATCTCTCCGGAAATAGAGAAAATGAACAGATTCCTTATACAGGGTGTGGCAAATTCTTGGTCACTGAAGGGTAGCTACCTTTTCTCTTGTAGTTAGAAAGTTTTGTTCTTAGGAAACTTCAGTTTTATTTTGAAGAAAAAAATAATTGCACTTTTAGATTTTTGAAAAAAAGTACAGTTTGCCTAAAAAATTACATTTGTCAAAAAAAACAAGTTGGTCTTAATCGACTCTATTTCCCATCAGGAACACTTCTCCCAAAGTAACTTATCAAATCAAATCGTAAGTTTTTGAGATAATTCAAAAAAACACATCCCATACATTTTCTATGAAATTAGTAGTTGTAAACATTATAGTGCCACTTATTCGATGGTTATTAATTTAAATTCGTAACTGCTTCGGCATGCTGGTAGGTATTGTAAAGCCTTAGGCGCCTAAGACAGAGCCGCAAGAGAGAATGGTATGCATGGAGCATACCATTAGTACATCTGCAGGGAAGCACTTTGTTCTAAATTTAAATACGCGCTTTACAATAGCCTCCCAGCTTGCCGGAGCAGTAATGAAATTAAATTAAGAACGATCGAATAAGTAGCACTATAATGTTTACAACTACTAATTTCATAGAAAATGTATGGGATGTGTTTTTTTGAATTATCTCAAAAACTTACGATTTGATTTGATAAGTTACTTTGGGAGAAGTGTTCCTGGTGGGAAATAGAGTCGATTAAGACCAACTTGTTTTTTTTTGACAAATGTATTTTTTTAGGCTAACTGTACTTTTTTCAAAAATCTAAAAATGCAATTATTTTTTTCTTCAAAATAAAACTGAAGTTTCCTAAGAACAAAACTTTCTAACTACAAGAGAAAAGGTAGCTACCCTTCAGTGACCAAGAATTTGCCACACCCTGTATAGTTCAACTTCCGATAGCTAAGGATATCCAAAGCTCTGTTATCCGGGCTGCAGTCATAATCCAGCGGTTATAACTCAACTAAAACCCGGATAACCGACTACACCTGGGTATAAATCAGTGGACAGATGAAGTGCATCACTGATAAACAAAATTCATTGTAATTTGTACCTTATCACGTTGACATTGAGTTGGGTACGGCTTGTATATGCAGAACCTTGATGTCGTTGCCTTCTAATTGGTCAATTCTAATTAACACTCAGCGGCCACACATTGTCTCTCCGTACGACGAAATAACTTAAATAGGTGAATCTCCATTTTTTTTCATCCACTTGTTTTGACTGACTAAAATATTTTAAGGGCTAAAGCCTACGTCGTGTCTATATTATCTGTGTTTTTAATATACTTACAACAGTTGAATTAACTTTGTTATACGGCACGATAGAAAATTTCTATTAAAAATCCAGGGATCATGACTAGTGAAGAAAGCTGGTGACTGGTGTGAATACATTCATACATCTCCACTATTAGTGGACGGTAATATTCCAAAAAAGGTAATATGGTGGTACTTACCCGGATAAAAAGCATGTGTTATTCCAGGGCCTCAATTCTTCTTTACAACATCAACCATTTCGGTATCATTAATTCCGGGATTGTGTGATAGTAGATTAGTGGGATTGCATTTATAAAAATGTGATAGTATTTTACATTTGTACTTTGTCTGTGGAACCGCTGATTTGAAAAATGATTTACTGATAGAAAGTCAATTCACTCTCCAACCGCTCATTGTGTTTTATCCCGAAAAGTTATCCCTTTTTGGGAAACATCATCATCATTTCCTTGTCCATTTACCACTAGGTGGGGTCGACACAACATGTTCTCTTCCATTCCCTCCTATCACTCGTCAACTCAGTAGTCACTCCTTTCACACGCATGTCCTCTCTCACACGATACATAATATCCATCTTGCCTGAGTGTAGTTACTTGTGATACCTACCCATTAAGTACTATAATCTTTACCTCTTATGTACCTATTGTTTAACTTTGTTAGTACCTACTTATGTTAGTGTTCGTTTTATATTGTAAATCTACGTCCGTTTGTGTGTTGCCAAATAAATTGTTATCTATCTATCTTTTCTTTGGCCGTCCTCTACCTATGAATAAACTCCCGATAACAGAGTGAATCAGTATCTTAGCACTATTATTCCAACCGTGAAAGATATAAACCAGTGTATAAATCATTCAGAGGAAATGGACCTACCTATTGATAAGGCAATGGATAAATAGGAATCGACTTCGAATTTTTGGTAGGTACCGCTGAAATGTGAAATGAGGGGCGCAACGGGAAAATCATTTAATGTATTAATATTTACTTACAGCTATATTTTCCACATTTTATCGTACCCAAATGCCAAAAGAGTAATATTTTTGAGTGAGTGTATGTAATGTGCTCAGTCGCTGTTGGCCAAACGGGTAGACAGATTCTTACAAATGAGGTGTTGTTGGATTACAAAATTGACCTAATCTGTTTAGTTATTTATATAATACTTTCGGGTTTTAATAAACACGCAGTCAAGTTTATATTTCTTTTAAACGATTTTAACTTGTAAATCATTTGGATCACTTAAATCATCTCTAAACAATAATATCGCACACCCAGATCATCACTGCACTAAGTCAAAACAGCACTCCTCTCAGAATCGACGAAAAACTCCTCTTGTATCAAAGTTATTGCCAAGGTCTTTAATAAATCATGTAGTTTATTGTGTGTTACATGTGAATTATTAAAGACCTTGGCAATACAATATATAATATATAATTGGTAATACAAGAGGAGTTTTTCGTCGATTCTGAGAGGAGTGCTGTTTTGACTTAGAGCAGTGTTGATCTGGGTGTGTGATATATGCAGTGCTAGATGGCCACATTGGATTTTACTTAGTAAATCAGCATGTGAATGAATAGTATCAACATTATCATGCCTGATCATGCTGATGATTATTTGCTAGATACTTCAGGACCGATATAGTTCCCCCTAGTATCAGTAGTCCGATGATTTAGTCTTATGATCGGACTGATGAGACTTTTTAGTCTCGTCAGTCCGATGATGCTGATCAATACAGATTATCGTACTACTGAGCCTTTTAGTTCTGTGTTCAGGACCCTTGGATAGTCTCATCAGGTTGAGACACATGACGCTGACAATGTCATCGACCCATCGTGGTGCTGGACCTATCATGGTTTAGAGTTTAGAAAAATAGTAGCACTTTTAAAATGGTTCAGACACTTCAACATTCCAATTACGCCGAAGGAGCCCGGACAATGCATTCATTTTCTTAATATTTGAAATTAATCCCAATTAGGGGCAATAAGGGTTGAAATGGGACGAGTCAACACGGCCTATCCCACGGGCTGTCCCAGGCAAAACAAGCCCTTTAAAGAGCAAATTTTATCGCCCAGACTGAATTATAAATGTAAATCGAAATATCAAAGCGACTTGTTACACAAGTAACAAGCCATCTGTAGGCCGATCCTAGTGACAAACTTATTATGAACCAAAGCAAAACGTCGACTATTTGGTTTTGTTTTATATCATTATGACCAATGAGGTTAGGTTACTCTGTTGTGATGACGTTTTAAACAAAATACCATTGAGGAGCAAATTACTCTCATTTTGGAGAACGAAACAAAACGCAGCGGTAATACCGGAATGGTTGACGTTGTAAATTAGAAGAACTGAGGCCCTGACCTACTTTGAGAACATGGTAAGAATCTAAATGCAGCGACAGACATGAATATGTACTTACTCGATGTGAGTACGCAAGTCAAATATTCGGCGTGTCACTACAACATGCCGAGCAGCTAAATGATGAGAGCACCGGAGCGCGCTCCACCCGTCTGTCGGTCTACTAGCGAATCCTTTTGAATAATACATTACATTACAAGTGAGCCATGTTGGCCGAGTGGATTAGCGCCTCGACTTTCGATCCGAAGGTCACAGGTTCGAACCCGGCCGTGCAATGGATTTTTAATTGGAAAAATTTATATGCGCATTAACACGAGCTCTAAACGGGAAAGGAAAACATCGTGAGGGAACCAGTTAGCTTTCTAATAGCGTCGATGGGCTTGCAACCTGTCACGTAGGTATGGAGTGCTAACTTCTGCAAAGCGTGGGCATGTACCAAATATGTATTTGGACATACTTCTGACTACCTCTTAGACTCGAAGGATCTTAAAAAATGCCTGAAAAGATCTGAGAGAGTTTCTACCGCGCCTTGGAGATACAGTCGTGATCATATTTTTTTTTTTTTTTTTCATTTTAAGTCAGTCGCTATAGTCGTATTGCTCATTATACGGACTAAAATCGGACTAAAATTGAAGGAACAAATGTCATTTATCATATATTTTTTGTCCGTATAATGAGCAATACGACTATAGCGAACATCGAACAATTTTGACTAAGATGACTGCTGGGGATGGAGCACAGTCGAGCACATATTCGTCGCGAAGAGGTTTCAGGGGCCCTAGCCATATTACAATATCTACCGTCGCGATCGCTGTAGAACACTTCAAAATGTATAGGAATTGACATTATGACCACGTGACTCATCATCACCTAAATTCCTATACATTTTGAAGTATTCTACAGCGATCGCGACGATAGATAGTGTAATATGGCTAGGGGGGTGTCATGAGCAATTGCTCACAACGAGCAAATTTTCGATGCTTAACAGTAGAGTATTAAAGTGAGATAGCACTTTAACTTTCGATCCGAGAATGTTTTAAATTCGTGTTTGTAAGAATTGCAAAAACATTCCATCAACTATTCGTTTCCATAGCTTTCCTTAGTTTGAGGCCAGATTCTGTGTAAAATTTTCATTAATAAAACTCTCTATTGATAGTTTTATTATTGACGTATTCATACTCAGACGTTAGCTAGATTCGACTTCGTCTAGCTATAGCATCAATTATATACAAGCTACACTTAGTACGTTCAAAAAGGCGTAAGTATTTCGCTCATTACTGACAGCGAGATGGAAAATAAAGTGAATGCATTAGGAACAGTAAATTCAACAAGAAAGTAGCACAACTTTTTTCATTTAGGTAGTGTGTAATATCCGGCGGTTGCTGTGGCACACTGTAGAAGTTTGCTTTGTGTAATTAATATCTTTAGCAGTAGCAATTTATCAGTAGCATTAAGTCGCATTCGCTTTATAAATTACTTGAACATCCTAGAGTTATTTGTTATTTCGTATAGACAAGACACATTGACGCGATGACGTGATAATCCAAAACTGATTCAGTGTATTTTCACTATATGGGCTGAATGGTAAGGGGCCGTTCATTTATTAGGTTTTGGGGGGGAGGGGGTCTTATCAAGTCTTATTTTTCTTATTTTTAGGTTCATTTAGTTCATATTTTTCTTACGTACGAGAGAGTCAGAAAGTGTTTAAAATTGTCTTAATAAATAAATGAACAGCCCCTAATTACTGGCTGGCTACTGTGCTTTCCACGTATATCTGGGTTCAAACTTTCCGGGCTGTAATTCTGAGCTTAGTCGTATCAGAGTGGAATTGCTGGTTTATATTTTATACAAAATCTAAAGCACTTCCATGTCAGACTCCGAGCCATCAGCGTAAAATGTTTACATTTACTGAGCTTATACAGCCTGGAGCTAGGATGACTATGACCCAGAAATATTCCGCTGGATACCGCTTTACTGGGTTGGAGGGTCAAACTTTGTCAATAATCTTTGAATTCTTCACTAATATAATCAATATATCAATATAAATATTGACAGGTCAAAAACATTAAGTTTTTATATATATAAAAAGATGTTATGGTTTTAAATTAGGGTAGTGCAATAGTGGCCAAATGAACGTTCCCTCAAAACAGTAATATCTCAAAATAGTTTTTATAAACTTTATTTTATACGAGTAGGTTACATGTGCCGTAGCTAAGCCGGGAACTGTAATTAAATGCAACACAAGTGGTAAAATAGAAGTGCAAAAAGATATAGCTAAATACAGAATTTTCATGTTTGAAAGCTATATTCTGTTTACAGAAAAGTAAAAATTATTTGATTTAGTACCTATAGAGCTTTGCAAAAAACAAGCTGTGCTTACTTTGGGGCTAGATCATAGGTTCTCAACGTGAGCGATAACGCCCCCTTGTGGGCGTTTGAGACTTTCAGGGGGGCAGTAGAATACCCAGAGAAAATTAGGGGGCATTGAGATGGCGCATTAAGATATGGGATGGGGAGCTCTTGAAAAAAATATATTCTATAAGTGGGCGGTGGGCAAAATAAGGATGAGAAACTATGGGCTATCTAGATGATGCTGTGCAAAATGTCCAGCATTATTTATTTATTTATTGACATTTTCTTTCAAACTCGAAGGATTACGTGAGTATAGATTTCAATTAAAAATCTTTTGATCTACAACCTGGATTCAAAACCTTGGTCTAAGTTCAAAGGATGAATGATCCTAAAGCTTTAAATGAAGACCCCAATTAAATCCTTATTATTTCTCAAAATTAAAAGGAAACGGATAAGTAACCAACCCATTAGCGACCTTATTACTTACACGTTACGGTTAATAACGTAAAAGGCTTGAGATATTGAAGTTAATTTAGTTGAGTATCATGAAGAGTTGTTGAGATAAACGTGATTATGATTATGGGCTTGAGAGTGTATTTGGATATTCCAAGGAATATAATTTTTTTATAAAACAGAAAAATATTGTTTTCTTTAACCCTTAATTTGGCAGGATTATTTTTTCTAGAAAACTTGAAAAAAACCTACCTATATCTTTTAATTTATGTTCATTAGAGCCAAAAAAAATTAAAAAAAAATTCTTACTTATTTTTTTACGCGAAAAAGCTATGTCGCTTTTTTACAACATTGCCAAAGTAGGGTAACGAAATAAAATAAACATTTCAAGTGACTATTTTTATTTTTTTAGTATGAAAATTGTAAAAACAGTTGCGAGTCATAGTAATACATAAGCGTGTATTAAATTTTATTCAGAACATAGTCTATATGACTACTACTACTCAAAATTCATGAAATTTAGAAAATAAATTCAGAATCTTTGCCAAGCAGGTTCATCCACTCCAAGGATGAGTCAAGTGGTGGTGGGGTGCTGGAACAGTCACCATCTTCATCCAAATTATTTCACGATGGAAAGGTGTTGGCCTATCCTCGTCATTGTCCGAGGCATCGCTAATCTATCATCAGATGCATAGTCACTTGAAATAAGCGATAAGATGATGCTCTTTGGAGCACCTGCGGATAAAAATACACCACCTGCAACTGAAAACTAAACCCAAGCAAACAAAAATCAAATCATGCTAACTTTGAATAATTCGCGCAATTTTTACTTGCAAAAATGCTATAAAACTACAACCTTGTTCACTTGGCAATGTTACTAAAAAGCAACATCCTTATTTCGTCAAGCGTTTGGCAATGATGCTTTTTTACAACACAGAGCTTAGAGAGCTTGTCATGCATTGGAAAGGGTATTTTTATGCAAGATTTTTATTTATATCACTAGTTTTATTCAATTTTATTAGAATTCAGTATAAATAGCAACACTGCGTGTTCACAAAAAAATAAATAAATTCATCAAACTTACCGCTCTGTCGTTCACTTTTTGTGACAAGTCAGTTGACAGATAAAAATAGTGTTTGTAACTAGCAAAAAATTAACTTTTTTTTTATAAGTGTTGTGCCATAAATCCAACTTTATAATCAAATCGATTTTTTCCGAAAAAAATAAATACCTGAAGCTGTAGATTTTTTTAAAGTAGTTGTTGTATTTCGGCATCAAAATCAAATTAAGGGTTAAATGGAATTACATATTTCAACGTTCTCCTGCCCTAATCCCACGCTAAGTGGGGTCGGCAAAAAATGGGACAATATCCTTTTCCACTCACCTCTTTCAGTCTTCAACTCCTCAATTCATATCCTCTTTTACACAATCAAACCATTTCTACTTTGGCCTTCCTCTACTTACGTACCTACCAAGCCAAAAAAGCAAAGTAAATGGTATTATTCGAAAACCATTTAAAATCAAAGTCAATTTGCATTTATTTACTAAATAAATAAATTATGCTGGACATTTCATACAGCATCATCTAGCCCAGTGTTCCGCAAAGGGTGTGCCGCGGCACACTGGTGTACCGTGGTCATTAGTTGGTGTGCCTCGGAAAAATAAGGTTACCTATCTCAGTTAAGTTACTCTAAATTTGTACCGCATATGCTCAACTAAACAAGGTCATGTTTAGCATTAAAAAATTGATTTGTCATTTATGGTGTACCTTCAAAATTTTCCGCTTTTCTGGATGTATTTTTTTTTTTATTTATTTAACACTTTCACACATGACAAATAGTGCAAGGAGGACTTAATGCTAAAGCATTATCTACCAGTCATCCTGGGAGTGCAAAAAGATGGTGTGGCGTGTCATAAAAACATGTACCTTGAACACAAAAAGTTTGCGGAAAACTGATCTAGCCCCAAAGTAAGCAGAGCTTGTGATAGAAAGTGCGGTTAAGCGAATAAATGTACAGGTCAGAAGAAATTAGTCAAAGTTTGAACACATAAATTATGTTCAACGCGCGCTGGCGCTGCTGGCCAGTAAGCAGACGACCAAAATATGATTGTGTCAATAATTATTTTTATTTATTTATTTATTTATTTATTTGTGCCACCAACATAATATACATCCAATCATGCAAATATACGAAAGCTAGTTCTAGAAGACGAGGTAAATGCTATTATAATTATAGGTGACAGACAGCAAGCTTTTAAATGATACATCGAATTTTGTTTGTATCACTCTTGATATCGTGAAATAATCTGGAGTGTCTTAAGATCATAGAGGATATACCGTAACTAGAAGTAGGTACTATCTATAGGTACCTACTTTATAATAATTCACCCACTTTCTCGACGCAATTCATTTTACACAAGCCCTTTGGAATGTGTTGATGAAAAAGCAGTTCGCAAGAACAAAAATGGCCTGTCGTAATAACTCGGCCAAGCCTAAAATATACCATTTCAGAGGAATAGTTTCAAGAAATAAACAAGCATGCACTAGGCCGCAGAGACATTTCAAAGAGCTGCATGAAATATGGCCCCTGGCTAGGCTTACGCGCGCCGCTTGTGTGAAACCACCGCTCTTGTAATATTACCACCGTCACACAGTTACTTTTATTTTCATAACAGACATACATACCCGAAACGCTACTTAGTTTCTTTTATGACAAATATTAGGTTTCTTTATCACTAATATGACGGTCAACACTTTTTAGAAGACCGTGGTTCTGATTCGCCGCTTGTTCGTTGTTTTTGGATTTATAACATTCATGCTTCTACTCTTAAATATTTGAATGCTTGAGTACATATACGTACTTACAATTACCTTTTTCGATACGATCGATTGGAACTATTTTTCAATTCTAAAATGTGGAATGTTAGGATTCTTTGTGTAGTTTAAATTTGAAGAATTGCGTTAGAGATACTTTCTCGTAGAAGTTAATTATCTATAACTTTTGATGAAAAGATGCTGAGTCATATACATTTTATCCTAAATCTCGTATTTCGTTGTAAATAGATTGATTCGTAAAACACTGAATCCATTGATAAATGAGTTTGGCACGATTCGGATCATTAGTCATTACCTACGTATGTCGCATTCGTGTGCAGTGATCGGTAAAGCTTGTTTCCTGAATATTCAGTCAAGTTCAAGTCGGGAATTTTGTTTATAAAAAATTCCCGACTAATTTCCTAATAAAGTTCCGTACTAATTTTCTTTACGCTTTTGGAGAATGTGATCGCTGGATCCTACCGAATAGAAAAATGAAAGAAATCGTCGTTTCAAAATTGGAATAAAGAATATGGAAGATAGATAATGACCGGGAATAGGACATAGGCTACTTTTTATCCGGGTATCACAAGACCGAAGCCGCGGGCGGAAGCTAGCCATATATTATCTACGGGACATTCAGACGCTTGTTTCGATAAATATTCTACACATGTCTCGACGTGTAGAGTAATTTGCAAAAGCTAGTTTACATCGGTATTTGAAAGCGGAGTGTATTACCGGTACCTACATTGAATGGAATTTCGGCCGGAATGCTGCGAAATTACTGAACGAGCGATGGAATGAAAGCAAATGTTTATCTACCTCATCAGGAGAGTGAATTGAGATATTTCGAATTAATAGCGGACATATTTGTTGACTATTAACAGCCTATTGGATATAGACGGTTTAGGCGCTGGACTAGCCTACATCTCAACAATGTCCCAGGCAGGCACTATAGCGTCCCGTAAAGTGTAGGCATAGATTGTCTCCTGTCACTGTATATCTAGTATTCTATTCTTCTAGTATTCTTCTAGTATTCTTTACAGGCCTGTGATAGGTCAAATTGGGCAAAGCCTTTTTGATCCTCGTGCTATCTCTTTTACTATAACTTATTAGAAAGAAGAAAAGACATAAAGAGGCTCACTACTCATCATCCCCAGATATTGTTTACTCAGCTATACCAGGCATTTAAGATTATTTGAAGATTATTATGAGGATATTCAGAGACAAGTCTGTACCTACATAAAATGTCACAATGATCACAACATGCAAGTAGTAATAGTATAAGTGCATAGATTCACGTCTACTTTCCAGAGAGGTAGAACTCAGGCCTTTACATCTTTACTATATGATTTATACAGTGTCAGGAGGCAATTTTTGCCTACACTTAACGGGACACTGTAGTGCTTGGGACAATGTTGAGATGGAGTAGGCTTGCCCAGCACCTACACCATCCTCTCAGCTTAACCGGCCATATCCACAGGAAAGACATGGTCAATACGTGTGGGGCTGACTAAGCCGCGGGTTTCCTCACGATTTTTTCCTTCACCGTTTAGAGCTCGTGTTAATGGGCATATAAGTAAATTTTTCGAAACGAAAAATCCATTGATGCACGGCCAGGATTCGAATCCACGACCTTCGGATCGAAAGTCGAGGTACCTACTATGCCCCTCGGCCAACACGGCTCAGAGGTAGACAGGTTATGCTTTTTTCATTTGCTACGATCCTGACTGGTATTATTTAGTCTGTGTCAGCTATTTAGTGCACACGACGTTTACTTGCTTAAGTTAGAACTCAATTAGTAACAATTGAACGCCAAGCGCTCAACACGTTAGCGGTAGCTCGATACAGTGACTTGCTGTTTCTAAGCTTTGCTTTTCTTGAAGCATCGAGCGCTATAATGACGTTCATCATTGATATTGAACAAGTATTGAACAGATTGTTCGACTACATTGTATCAATGTGTAAGATAAGCTCATGGCGGTCTAATGTCGGGTTTCTATATTCTACTTACGAATGACCGTAGAATTTTCGTCATAGCAACTTCGTTTACATGTCGAAAAATGTTTATAGTTTTTTGTCAGATTACAAGTTGCTATGGTAATTTGAGTACTAACGATAGTTTGTTGAATATAGAAACCGGGCACAAGAGAACTATCTGTAACCTTTTTGTTATATCTTTGTATTACATTACAACAATTAAAAGGGAAAGGCATGTGCTATTTGTTCAAATAGCTCAGAGGCTTTGTACAATATGAATGAAGACCATTTTCAAAAAGTTTGAAATACTTGAATCAATTTTTTTTACAAAATAATGTAGGTATATAATAATGTAAAGATCTCAATATTATCTTACGCATTATTTAATAAAAGCACCATTTGTCATTCTCATCTACGATGCCAAAATAACGTTCGCCGTTTCCCAAAAACCGAAGTTTTTTGCAAATCAGTCTGATCGATCCTATTTGCCATAAACAGATCAAGGGTATCATGACAAGCAAAACCCTTTTAATCAAGTCCCGACAACTTTAGTTTAACAGACCTGAGTGAATAGTCTGGCGTCTCGCCAGACACTAGTACGGGATTAGGTAAGGAGCTAATGGAGAACAATGATAGATAGACTAGTGCAGAGAACCAATAAACCAAACGGCAACCTTTAAAAAAGAAAGTTTATTTTCCCGGCTGCGCCAAAAACAAATAAACATGTTTTGTGGCGCAGTCGGTAGTGCTTGTTAAGACAAATACACCAATGAATGAGATCTTATTTATTAAGACCGTTTCTTCTTGCTACTATTTAGTTCACATGCTGGTAGCAGCACAAGAATCATAAATACTTACATTGTGACTTCATTAACCAAACAGTTCACTTTAGTTAGATAAATAAAACAAAACATTATTTTGTTTTAATTTTATTCAAAGACACAATAATAATTATATGAGGAATATTATTCATATTCATTTGTTGTTTCAAGGTGGTACAATACGGTCTTAGGGTATCTATGGTTTAGGTTTTTTATCTTTGGTGCGTATAACCTCTAGAATAAAAATTGCTAGGAAATAAAAATCATACGCGCGGGAACTGATTCAGCGATGCTAACTTTAAGGCAATAATTTAAAAGTCCAAATTCATCAAGCATGCCACATACCTTTGATCAGCGATCTCCACGTAGAGGTAGGCGATGCCGCGTTAGGGCTTAAAGCTCGCAGTCTAGACACGACACTACGCTGGCCAGCGGTACACAACACAGTCTAGTCTAGGTAATACAGATAACACTTGATGTAGGTTCAGTTCAGGGTTTAAAGACGAGATTATGCACGTCAGAGCGAAAATGTGGACAAATGCAGCAGGCGCGTGCGCACTATTCCACGGACGAAGCGAGACTCATCGAGCGGAGCCAACAGCCAACGTCCATCAGCACAAAAATGCCGACTACGGCGTTTCTCCGCGCGAGTTTCACCAAACAACAATATGCGGCACTTATTTAATAAACTAAGACTATTAAACCAATGCCTCTCGATTGCCATAAGGTGATGGAATAAAATATAAGAATTATAAACTATGAAGCGCAACCATTTTCCCCGGCTTGAAAGTTCCTACTTTCGAAACACAAGGAAAGGTAAATAAAATTGCATATCATCACAACTCTACCAAAAGTTATAAGAACTCTAAAGTTGCGACTCTATATTACAAACAAGAATACTTAACTAACTATTCTACGCGGTAACTAAATCTAATACTGCACATTGGTGCACGATAAGACTTAATCTTAATGTTAAACAAAACTTATTGAGTTGGCAAAGGGCACAACTTTACTACCGGGCGACTCTGAAAGATCCCGCTTTTAGTCTTTACGGATGCGACTCTACAAACTCCGTTTTTATCTGGAAATATTTCTGTAATTACTCCTAACGGCCAATGCAGAGGCATCACATTGTCCTGCATGGAGACGACAACCATACCGACCCGTACTGGATTGGCAGGGGTGTTCCATTTCTGTTTGGATTGTAGGGTGTGCAAATACTCTTGGCGCCACCGCTTCCAAAAAGATTGGACCAGTTTATCCATCAATTCATATCGCGAAATAAGGTTTAAACGCGTTTCATTGACTTCGCGAGCGGGAAGAAATAAAAGGGGTTTCGTATGCAAAAAGTGCGCCGGCGATAATGAAGCAGGCTCTGACGGATCCGAGCTGACCGCATACAGAGGCCGTGAGTTTAATAAAGCTTCTACTTGAGTGAGCATAGTGTTAAGCTCATCAAAACTAAGAATTTGCTGACCGATGAACTTATAAACGAAGCAAATCGTTTTTAAATATTTCATCCAGGAAGAGAACCTGGTAGAACGAGCATATAGAATGTCGTCGGAAGGAGGACTTCCGTCCGAGCATTCGTGCGAGAGCACAGGAAGAGCCACGGGCTTCATTTCGGGAAGCTCTTGCGACTCACCTGAAACGAATGGTTTTATCGGCCATTCAGAGCGGGGAAGCTTAAGCCATGGCGGACCATTTAGCCATAGCGGATGATGGACTAATTGGGCAGGCGTTAAGCCGCGAGAGAGGCAATCACTGGGATTTTCAGACCCTTTCACATGAAAGAAGTGATCTGCCGAAAGATTATCATGAATCTTAGCGATACGATTGGCTACGAAGGTGTGCCATCGATGCGGTGCGGAATGAATCCAACTCAAAGTTACAGTTGAATCCGAAAAAGCTACGACTACCTCAATGGCGTGCCGAGCTGCGAAAAGGTTATATACTCGCTTTATCACAGTTGATAAGAGGAGTGCGGCGCATAGCTCGAGACGAGCTAGAGAAACGACTTTCAGTGGGGCGACTTTAGATTTCGCACACACCAGCGAAACGACGATACTACCGTCGGGTTTGACAACGTGGGCGTAGACCGAACCACCGTAAGCTTTCTCACTAGCGTCGGCGAAACCGACGAGTGAGAGCCTACAGCGTTCTATGACGCCGACATGTCGCAAAAATCTCACTTCAGAGATAAGTGGCAATTCAGCTTGAAATTGTTCCCACAGACGAACAATGCGAGGTGGTGGGACGTCATCCCATCCAAGTTTGACCAGCCAAAGCTCTTTGATAAGAAGCTTGGCGTATAAAATTATCGGTGCCACAAGGCCTAGAACGTCGAAAAGACGTGCGAACCGATATAAGATACGTTGAAGCGAACGATCTTGCGGGCGTATACCTATACGTAGGTACATAGATTTGACATCTGCGGAAATAGCGACACTGAAAAGCCTAAAATTTAACAAGATATTAAAAAGGTCAGCCTGAAGGACTGGACCTGCGTACAGGATATCATTGAGCGAGGTACCATTGTCTGTACATGCACTGGCATCTAGGACCACGCGCAACTTAGTGGTCACTTTATCCTCTCGAATAACAGCATGGTGAGGAATATAGTATTCCATTTCTCGCTCCTTACAATTTCGTTTGGGCAACACACTTTCAGGTACGATATTCTGCACCAAAGAAATGTAATTGTTCTGTAGATAATCCCGTATGACGTCATCGTAAAGGAGTTTGACGTTAGGAAGCGATTTAAGTTTACGTTCGAGGCTAAAAAATCTTTTGCGAGCTATGTCAAAAGAATTTCCTAACGCTGAAGCGTCTGTTTTCAGTGGTAAAGCTGCAACATACTTGCCATTTGGAGCGCGGGTAGTTGTGGTACAATAAAACTGTTCACAGTGTTTATCATCCACACTCCCAATGGACGAAGCCGTAACATCTTCAATCTCCCAAAACTTACGAAGATCGAAGTTATCGAACGAACTCGCAAAGAAAGACAGCGTGTCAGTTGGAGGTTCGATAATAGGTGCTTCTCCTAGAAGTATGTAGCCGAGCACAGTCTCCAATGCGTCGGGGCAGCCGGGTACGCTGGTCACGTGACCTGGTCGCAATAACTTAGCGAACAATTTGACCCCAAGTAACATGTCAATATTACCTGGCACACCCCAGGTGTCATCCGCAAGTAATTTAGGATCAATGTGATTCAATTCGGCAATATTTATAGCACACAGAGGAAGCTGGCCGGTTATTTGATCCAAAACTAAAGCGTCAATTTCATACCTAGGCTGCGAGCGAAGCCGTGAGCTGAACGTAAGGTTCACCGAGCCGCGAACGGGCTGCGACGTGCCACCAATACCACGAACGGTATCTATCGAGTCCGCATGTATAGTTAGACCGAGCATACGGCAGCAACGCGACGTGATATAATTCTTTTGAGAACCAGGGTCCAAAAGACATCTAACCACCATGTCATTACCCTTCCTACCTGCCACTAAAACCTTGGCCGTAGCTAGCACTTCGGTACTCCGGGTGGCCTGGGCTTGTGCAGAAGAATGCGTACACAACGCCACACGATCCGGAATAGCAGGGTCGGCCGCAGAAGTTGAGGCGGGGGCGACCGTAGGGGCAAGCGCAGGGGCAAGCGCAGGGGCAAGCACAGGGGCTTGCGTCGATTGCTCAAAATGCAATAAGGAATGATGCTTACCGTTGCATTTCTTACATGTGGACTTCGATAAACACTTAGATACGGTATGTTGGCTACTTAGGCAGTTACCACATCTGTTATTGTCTTTTACAAACTTAAATCTATCATTCACGCTCAACTTTTGAAACGTATTGCACGTAAACAAGTTTTTATGCGTGGAATGACAAAGCGAACATTTAGATTCAGTAGCTACAAACACCTGCGATACCTTGGATGAGGTGTTGGAGCTACCTGCGGGGGCGGGCTTAGTTGCCGCAGAAGAGGTGCGAAACAAGATTTTGACTGGTTCACGAACAAACTTTACGAAATAATCATAATCTAACTCCTGTTGATTACGAAGCGACATTTCAAAATGTTTTGCGATATCTGAGTCTATTAACTTAAGACCCAAATGAATAAATATAAAATCATCCAAGTTATCTATTTTCAATTGTTTGAGTCCCGCAACCGTAGCAGTTAATTTATCGAAACCTTTTTCAATGTTAGCGGGCGTCGAACCGAACGATTTCAATGAGAACAGCTGATTTAAATAATTAGTAGCGAGCGCGCGAGTATCCAGGTACTTTGCGATAAGCGCATCCCAGACCAGGCGGTAATTATCACCGGAAGGTACAATACCTACTGCCACATTCCTAGCCTTTCCCTTTAAACAACTCAGCAGATAATGAATGCGATCAGAATCTGATAAATCGGCGTTAGTATGTATAATACGTTTGAACGTCTCGTAAAAGAACGGAAAGCTCTGAATATCACCGTCAAAGGTAGGCAACTCGATTTTAGGTACCTTTATGTGAAAAGGATTAGGGCTCGATTTCGTGCTAATCGAAGCAGCGGGTTCCTTGGAATCATGTGATTCCGTTAATGAAGCCAAAGTACTTTTTATCTCGCAGACCAACTCATCAAATGAATTTAAGGCACTATAGCTTACTTCACACTTTGGATCTAATGTCAATTTTAACATATTAATCTCGTCCATAATTTCATTGAATTCGCTACGTAAATTATCCATTTGTTTAGCCTGAGCAATAAAAGTTTTACGTAATCTTTCGCTTGTTAAAGATTTTATTGTATCAAAAATACTTTGAACCCGTGCGAAATACGAGTCGCGTTTAATTTCTAATAATTTGAGTTTCACCTTGTCACTCATTGTGAACAGAAGTTAAAACCTGACAAAAAAAACAAAATTTTAATTTAATCAACTGAACCCTTAAATTATTTCTACGGAACCCTAAAATGCGTGAG
This sequence comes from Camptogramma bilineatum, assembly GCA_958496255.1. NCBI lineage: Eukaryota > Metazoa > Arthropoda > Insecta > Lepidoptera > Geometridae > Camptogramma > Camptogramma bilineatum. The sequence goes on from OY292460.1 coordinate 4,517,575, forward strand.
TGAAATTAGGGGGGCAAATCAAAACAATAACTCGGCGAACGATTTTATAAATAGTAAATAATAGTACGGAACCACTTATCCGTACGCGCGAACCCTAACAATAATAAATTGTAAGGTTTAAAAATTTTAAGCGAACAAAATATAACAGATTGCCGATAACAAGTCCAATGCAATAAAAATAGTCAACACGCCTAATACCTTAAGAACGTAGCTACCTATTTCGTATATTTATGCTTGGATATACCTACAACCTTTCAACACAAGCCGATAAGTAATTAGCGTGTATGTTGAATGCGATGCGATAACGATTCTGCACTACGGCTGTTTTTTTTATGAGAATAACTTACTCAAATACCTATAGTACAGATGGTTTTTTTTTTTTTTTTTTTTTAAGTTAAATGCGAAAACTACAAATAAGTATAGACACTTATTACGTACCTATGCGATGCGATTGTATTTATAACGAAATCCCTTCGTACAAAACAATAAAATTCCTAACAAGTAAATGAGTAAACGACCTTTCGAAATAACTTATCTAGTTAGTGTTACGATTACCAAGTTAGGTACGGGTGATATGTATAATTATACGGCTGTATCCTATGAGGCACAAACGCGTAAAGTTTATACAAATCTGTTATTTTACCTGAAGGTTCCTATCAAAAGATCAAGTCTCCTTACAAAATAAAATAACAAGCGACGCGATGATAAGATGTTTAATTGCACTAATTAAACAAATGCGATGTAAGATGATTAATTGCAATAATTAACAAATGCGATGCGATGGAGTCTCGATATTATAAAAAAATACCTACTCGTGCAATACGAATATTATAGGCATGTACCTAACAAACCCACAGTACAAAGTGTATATATCATTCAGTCAGCAAATCTCGATTCGAAAAAAAATATAAAAGTTTCTAATGCGTAAATAATTAGCCGTACGAAAACAAAGAAATGGAATATTCCACAAGTTTCGAAGGGCAACTCAAAGTCATACAAATACCCACAATTTTTCATACACGAACAAAAAAGTATGTAATTACGCCGAAAATAAACTGATTTATGAAATGAACTTATTTAGCGATATGTATCAACGTTGATATTCAATTATATGTATATTACAGTGTTTTAATTAGCGAAATTAAAGATTTAAATTAAAAATCAATTTGCCGGTAGAACTATTGAATGCAAGGTAGTATGAACCTTATTTTCTACGCAATAGAGGTGAGAGTTGTGTGATGATATGCAATTGTATATGGAAATTTCCCGAGCTTTTTGCTTAAAGTTAGACTTTTAGAACGTAAAAAATAGGCCCTAAATAGGCCCAAAAATAATTTCTTCGTACTCAAAGGACCAAAATGAATTTAACCGGGTCAAAATGACCAAAATGAATTTATCCGGCTCGAAGTGACCAAAATGGTGCGTATAACCTCTAGAATAAAAATTGCTAGGAAATAAAAATCATACGCGCGGGAACTGATTCAGCGATGCTAACTTTAAGGCAATGATTTAAAGTCCAAATTCATCAAGCATGCCACATACCTTTGATCAGCGATCTCCACGTAGATGTAAGCGATGCCGCGTTAGGGCTTAAAGCTCGCAGTCTAGACACGACACTACGCTGGCCAGCGGTACACAACACAGTCTAGTCTAGGTAATACAGATAACACTTGATGTAGGTTCAGTTCAGGGTTTAAAGACGAGATTATGCACGTCAGAGCGAAAATGTGGACAAATGCAGCAGGCGCGTGCGCACTATTCCACGGACGAAGCGAGACTCATCGAGCGGAGCCAACAGCCAACGTCCATCAGCACAAAAATGCCGACTACGGCGTTTCTCCGCGCGAGTTTCACCAAACAACAATATGCGGCACTTATTTAATAAACTAAGACTATTAAACCAATGCCTCTCGATTGCCATAAGGTGATGGAATAAAATATAAGAATTATAAACTATGAAGCGCAACCAATCTTATTTGGTAACAAATTACGGTTTTCTGAGCCAGACTCATGTTGACTGGCCTAAGACATGGATAATTCATACAAACAAATGGATGCTCCCGAAAACTTTTGTAAAGATTACATAAAAAAACTTTCATCTAGACTTTTGGTAATGGGTATATCGATAAAGTTGAACGACTGATGGCAGTGGATTAAGTAAAGAGGAAAGTTTCTAGAATATAAATGTAAGCAAATAGCATATCAAGGAAAAGTACGTATGCAAAACTAAAAACCACTTTTTCCAATAGACTCGAGGGAGTATTCGTGGTTTGAATAGTCTGGCACTACGCAGTAAGGACCTATTCAAGTCTCCGAAGGTTTGCATGGCTGTATCGATATTCCTGCGGGAAGGAACTCACAAAATGAGTCCTTTGTCTTAAGGCTACCATTGTTCGCGCTGTTCCAAGCATGCTTAGCCCGGGGTTAAGCCGGGGTTTGGTTAAAAACGACCGTTATAATACGTCGGTCGTGTAAATGTCAGAATTCCGTCGTCAGAGTTCCATCTCCGGTCATGAAGAAGTGAAGAAGACCATTAACTTTCCATTAATTGGCTTGGTTCAAGTTCCGATCGTGTAAAGCGGAAATAATTTTGTATGTGAGAAAATCATTGTGAAGAATAAAGTTTGTATTGATGATGCTAATGATGAGCTTGTTTTGTAAGCACAACAATCACACTTATCTTGAGCGAAGGTTTGGATGTTTGGATGTATGTTTGCTCCTCTATAACTCGACAACCACTGAACCGATTTAGCTGAAATTTAAAATACAGATAGATAATGACCGGGAATAGAACATAGGCTACTTTTTAGCTGAGTATTACGCGAGCGAAGCCGCGGGTGGAAGCTAGTATATTTTGGAACATGCCTATGACACGCCTTCATAAGCCATATTCAAAGAATCAGGCTGAAGTTCTGGATTACAGTGAGCATTTGTTTGAAACCTTGGCTTAAAGGAACCCTGGCTTTAGTGGTTATAATAATCGTAAGCTTCTGTTTTTATGGTGATACAGGAAGGGTGTGATGGCTGTATTGTATATGTTATAGTAAGAAATAGGAAAAGGGTGAAATAATGAAATCTATTTTATTTTACAAGTCATATTATGTATGGACATATATTATTTTGTATTTCCGAGCAGAATCAAGATCATACCAGTTCGGCATCTTCTATTACATAACAAGGATATCTTGCTTCGCGAGTGGTAATCTGGCTCTTAGGTCGCGTTATATAATTTCTGGAACCAGAATTCCGTTGTGTCATTTTCACACCTAATAATTAGAATGAATTATTCAACCAAGTAGAAAAGGGTAGGAAACAAATTAACCCGTAATTAGATTCCATACAAAGTAATGTACATTTCATTACTTGCCGAGTTAACTCGCCTTAATTACAAGTTCTAAATATCAGCTAGTTCACTCCAGAAAATGTATCTGTCTGTACCTACCTGAGATTTTTTTTATTTATTATTTTCATACATATAATTCAGGTGTGTCCATTATTACTCTTTTCTCAAACGGCTTGATGATGGGGTAATCTGGAGATTGTTTATCTAATTCTAAAGGGTAGGTGGCGCTGTGATCAAGATAACGATTTTTGTTTTTATGATTGCAAGCGAGGTCTAAGGCAACAGAATTTACGCTTATCGGAGTCAGTTTTACCATACCAAATTTATTTGAAATACAACATAAAAATTTAACAAAATGATTACAAAGAGAGACTCTCTTAGTGTAATCACTATCTCTCATCGTGATACTATTACTGCTTAATAACTATGTTAGGGAGCAGCACTAAACATGTTCACGATTTGATGCACAATAGAGGTAAAGGAACTCATTCACTCTCTCGGCGCAGGCCAGATAGAAGAGACGGGGCGCAGACATTTGTCTCTTCCGCGTCCCTTTCATACAAAATCTGACGGCCCCGTCTCTTCTGTATGTTTTGCGGCGCGACGCTAGTATACATTTTCTATAAAAGGGACGCGGAAGATACATAATGTCTGCGACGCGTCCTCGTCTTACGTCTTTTCTGTATGTCCCGCGCCTAAGAGAGTACCACTAAAAATATATGATAACATTACGACATGACCTAGCTGATAAATAACCTGCGTACATAATTACAATAAAATTAGATTTCCAACCTATTTGCTCCAAACACTTTAAAGCCAAGTCCATGAAAGCCATTATTTTGAGTGGAGTCATAAATATTCATCCTTTTCATTATTCTGAATCATGTCATAAACATGATTTAACTTTGTCTTTGTTAATGCTGCCTATTAAGACGAGCTGAGAGTTGTTTGAGCCTTACTAGCTTTTTCAGTCAGGCTGACATTAGACGATGCGGAATTCAGTATGCTAACTGCTTGCTTCATACTCGTAAATTAGCGCTATGTCTCGCTCTTTGGCCTAAGAATTACGTATTTTATTCTCTCGTTAACTCGTTTCTCGGATAAGACTGTCTAAAGTAATTTAATTGCAAGAACTACACGTGAACGTCATTTTACATTATATTTGCTAGTTCCTGAGGATTTATCCTGTATAGTACAAGACTGCGAAGGGTGGAAGAAGAATGAGAAGGTATTTGCCCTGCAGTACAGTTGTTCCATCTCAGGAAGGCCGGTTGGTCTTAATTGTGTGTGTAGATGCACATGCACGTTGTTTCTGTGTGCGTGGGCCGATTCTGAGAGCTCCCGAACTTACGCACAAAGAAACAACGTACATGTGAACACACACACACAATTAAGACCAACCGGTCTTCGTGAGATGGAACAACTGTAGAACGATACAGACTGACAACAATAAGAACGAATGACCCAATTAGGGAGTGGCCACATTACGTTTTCTGCAGCGCGTTTTTGAGCTGCGCTTTTGTATCGATACAAACGCGCGTTCGCAGCGTTTTTCTGCGTTCGCATCGCGTTTGTTTGGATGCAATACCAATTTATTCTGTGGAAAGGGAGCTGTCTGCAGAAAACTCAGTGTGGCCACTCCCTTACACTGATGTGCACTGGGCTTAGGGTTGCATTTCAGCTTAAGCCAGTTTTTAAATGAACTGAAAATATAGAAATAATAATGGTCAGTAAATAATTAAGTACTTATTTCTCTCTGGTTGTTACGAATACTGTCCGAGTAGCTAATTACTTAGAAATAAACTTACCTTGATAGAGACTCAGGTTTCACGCCGGACTCGGAAGTTAGACTTACCTGTAACAAAGAACCAAGTTAGCTATTTCGTACAAAAACTTACTAACATTTTGTACTTAAACTTAAAAAACTTTTTCTTTACTAGTGAAGTAAATTAAAATTAACTCAAAAGACACTGACTTCCTTACATTTTAGCTAAAGACGCAGTTTTCAGGCCGCCTGAAGGTTCCCGTCATAGCTTAACCTATTCCCTGCCCCGGCAGGACGTCCGGAGCCCGGAGCACATGTGCGTCCTGGACACTAAACGCGATAGTGTATCACCTCTTTATCTACGTGCCCTTCGTTTCCTCCGTCCGTATTGATGGTTTTTCGTGATGATGATGATGATGAAAAGTAGCCTATAGCCTTCCTCAATAATTTAACTATCACATGCAGAAAGAATATTTCAAATCCGACTGGTAGTTCCTGTGAGATAAGAGCGTTCAAACAAACAAACTCTTCGCTTTATTATTTTTTTTTTTTCGGAGTAGGAGAAGAGAAGAGAAAAAGAGCGAGATCCTCTAATACAGGTATTTCCATACTTAAAAGACCCTACCCATGAAATGTATTTTAGCTTAAATTACAGAAATAACATATTTGTATTAGTAGGGGCCCTGATCCATCCATTAGGATTCTCTCTGTCGAGGGGTACCTACCAGAAACCGTGTTTGTTGCCCTGGTTCTTCACGGTCTTGGTCGCGAAGGAACAAGAGTAGAATCACCTAGTTCTTAAGACGATTCAAAGTGATACACAAAGTGATCTTATTGCATGAAAAAACAAAGAGAGTACGAGTACCATGATCCCACATCATCAGTGACACAAAACACCCAAACACGAAACAAATATGATCATGCAAACGTTTATTCCGCCAAAGCTATGACGATTCTTTATCTATGCGCCAAAGAGACGAATGCGTCTACGCTAAGCACTCGGCTACCGAGGTCCAGAAGGAAGGTTTATGACATCAAAGGAAAATTCCATAAAGCAAAAGCAGCATAAATATTTAGGACTCATATTTGTCGTAAAGTGCATAAAAACGCCGCACAATTCTCCATTGCGGTTTAAAACTAACAAAGGTTTTTCTAAACCTTCCTAAAGGACCGTGCCAGTTGGATCGCAGTGGAATAAAATATTAAAATAATCGCAAAGCTCTTTGAGAACGTGTTTAAACGATGCTCAAAGAATAATTTAATTCGCTGCAGAGGCTAGAACCGCAAACTTTTTTATATTTTTTATAATATCTCATTTTGTGGTCTGTAATTATGAACACCTCGTATTTGGCCTAGTATGGCGATATTCGATCCGATTCAAAGATCAAAGAAAGAAAAACATTAAATGATTCATAAAAGAAATTTCGTTAATGGCTATATAAGCATCCCTGACCTTTGTCTTTGCTAGAATAGATTTAATATTAGCATTTCACCTTTATCTTTGATCTAGAGTAGATTTCAAAATCTGAAACTTAAGGCCTCCTCAAATTTGAAACGGACAATTTCAAATATACCTAAAACATGGGAGCGCTGACACATATTTGTGGTGAGTAAATATTTATTTTTTTAGGAGTAACCATTTTTGCCACAATTTTTCGTGTTGGTTTTGCTCTAAACGGTTCTGTGCCTAAACGGTAATTTGAGCCTACAACTTTCGGACATGGGTTGCTAAGCAACTTTTGACTGCGCCACTCCAACTGCTCCTTATTCTGTGACGGTACTCCAATTACGGTACAATAGCAATTTCGATGTAGAAATCGGAAAATCAGAAGATCTTGAGAAGAAAACGCGAGCGTAATCGGAGACAATTCTGTTTAAAAGCTTTGTGAGAGCATTTATTTGGTCTTATCTGTTCTTCTCATCGTTTTCGTTCTACTAATGGATTATTTCAAGCCTTCTACTGATAAATTTGAGGACAGCTGCAACGAGAAGTAAGATGTCATCTTACTCATTCTATTTAACAATAATATTAAGTACTGTATTATCTGTGGTGGGAACTGAACAAGTTTGAATGCCTTTAACCTGCTATAAAATAGTTACAGAGCATAATTTAGCTTAATATTCTTCAACTTCTTAATTTTCCAATAAAAATAGTATTCACCCGGTTTGGAAATAAAAGCACAACAATTAAATGCGTTAAAATCCCAGAACAGCAAAGAAAAGCACAATTTTCTCTTAGAATAAAACACGAAGATTCAATATCATGTAATATTTGACCAGTCCTGTAATCCCGTGTCAAAGGAAGGTCCTCTGATATAGGCTTATGTGTATAGCGTTATTGGTAGAATGGAAGGAGCTAGGACTTCATTTAGGGGCAAGCGATGTCTAAAAATGCTTTGATGAAACCGGACACTTGTAGACATATTCTTCCATTGTGTAGGTACATATACAAGTTTTCCAAAACGAAATACCTAATTTCGGCATAGCCGGAATAACTGAAAAGTTTAAATCTACGAAATATTAAGTCTTTTAATATAATTATTATTTTTTATCGTCAATTTTCAAATAGTTCTGAATTTGGAAGCCTATTGTTCATTTTTTGCTTTTAAAATAAAAACTCGTTTAGAATTTTCAATGTAGATAAATGTTGTAGGGGTTAGCGCCTCGACTTTCGATCATAGACCACTTGTTAGAATCCCGAAAGGTGCTTCGATGGCTTTTTGTTTCAAAAAAATTAAATGCGCATTTACACCAGCTCTAATCGGTGAATAAAATATCGTGAGGAAATCGTGAGAAATCAGTTATCTTTCTAATAGCGGCGATTGGTTTGCAAATGTATGGAATACTAACTTTTCCAAATGTGGGCGTGTACCAAATTATGTAACTTTTTGGACTACCCCTTTAGACATAATGCCTAAATGTTTAGGTATACTTAGCCGTATTCAAGTTTCATTTAATTTTTTTTTTTCATAGTTTTGTGATGTTGTTAGCTGGTTTAGGCCTAACTCGGACCCTGGACAGAGGCATATTTTATCATAATATCCAATATTTCGCAACTGGAGCGAGCCTTTGACTCCGTCTTTTGGGATGGGAATTTCTTGCGTGGAAATTTTAATTGGAATACATTTTATGGAGAATTCTCTGCTCGGTGCGCAGCGTTCATCAAACATGCTTTGGTCGTTTAGAGCTGGTATATTATACTTAACTTCCAGTAGAAATGATGTCTTAAATAATGCTTTTGGGAGTCATACTCGAAGTAAATATCTACTAACGCCCAGTTTCTATCATCTATCTGTGAAATTCGGTTTAGTAGTAAGAACAAGTAAGCAACACACAGATAGATAAAGAATTACATACTTAGCTGTAAATATTGTATGTGTCACGGGTGGAATTGTAGGTATGTTTGTCAAAATTGAAATATGGCTAGTATAATATTACCATGATCATATTGATCATACTCTAGTCTAAAGGCTCATTTACATGGTGCGAGTTTCTTACCTCTAAGATGCTTGAAACTAGCTCAGTGACAAGCTATTATCGTCCTTCCACTTATGATTTCAATGTTTAGTTTACATTGTCATTATTTTGACATTGATGACGATCTCGCCTCTTCGGGGCGAGAAACTCGCACCATGTAAATGAGCCTTAACGGTATCTATTGACTCGATTTTCTTAAGTAATTTCAAAAACAACTGTGGTTCTATTTCAGTTGTAAAGCGAAAGTCAATTCGAACAAATAAATCAAACAATTAAGTATTTCATTGTTCTACTAATGACGGAAACGTATTTATGTGATTGCTCATTACTGCAATCAATTACACCTGGATTGGTGTATAGCTTGTGTTCCAAATTGTAACTAGGCACATAAGTTTCATTTCTGTATTTGGGCAAATATGATATGACAAAATTGTAATAGGCGTAACAAATTCAAAGAAAATAACAAAATAAAAAATCTTCTCAATCTAAAAACTAGTAGTTCGCCCCGAACTGAGATCTCGCGCACCGTAGATGGCTTACATTTGGACTTTCTTCTGACTACCCCTATAATTTCAAGTGCTACTACCGCCGAGTATGCCTATTGCGCTAGCTCTTCATGGTAAAGAATACTAGCATGCATGCAATACATAATGTCGTGTCTAATTTTTCATTTATTTCATATTTATGAATTCTCGTCGTATTTCTAAAAGTATACGTCCTAGAATCAAAATAATAACTATTTGGGAATGTACAAATTAAGACCTTTCATTTGACACCCCACTCAATATATTTGTTTATTTAACTTTTTTTACCCCAATAATTTTCATTCTTTATCAAAAATTTTTTTATCATGAAAATAAATCAAGTAGCATCTAAAATCATTGCAAACCAAACCGCAACGATGCCACTCTCTTTTTAAGACCGACCAGTCAATGAGCTATGAAGACATCGAAACTCTATGAAACGGGAGCTCTTGCAGCTCTGGTTTCGTACTTTTTGTTCTTTGGTCGTATTTCAAAAACTATACATCCTAGATTAAAAATAAAAACCATTTTGGAATGTACAAAATAAGCCCTTTCGTATGACACCCCACTCAATATATTTGGGTAACTTTAAAAAAAAATTACCCCCTTGGGAACCCCATATCTTTACAACCCCTTCATCGATTACGCTCATACGCTCCACAGCAAATTTCCATAGCACAGCCTATTGACCTATCAAGTTTCATACAGATTGGATAAGCGGTTCGATAGTTATGCGAGAACATAAAAATGAAACATACAAACATACAAACATACAAACATACAAACATACAAAGCAAAATCGCCTAACTTGCCACTAAGATCTTCGCTCGCTTCGCTCGCTCGATCGATAACTTAGGTAAACTAATACTAATTAATACTAATGTTTATTATAATTATGTTAATGATTTTTGGTATGGTAGAAATTGCCGAATAGCCGATTTGGCCAAGTAGGAAAGTGCCTCGACTTTTTGAGGTCGTGTGTGAGGCTATGTGGGCACTGTGGGCCAAATACACACACGTCAATGTGGTTCTGAATACAAAACATGTTTAACGACATACCTCTGGGCTCTGACTACCCCCTTATACATCTTCGAAGGTTCTTTAATGCCTTAAGGTCTAAAAAAACTGTTGTGATTTTTTCTCCTATCAACAAGCACAACACTTTCAAATTTCTAAAATTTTAAAAGTAGAATTGATCATCCAGCAGACTTCAGGCTGCGCCGGAAACAATGACTATTTTCATTTTATTCTCCAAAAAAATAAATCAGAAAATTGCTCGTTGTCTTCCGAAGAACTTCAGCAGGTTTTTCATAAATTATGTTTTGAATAAAACATTCATAATTAATTAAGGCTAAATAAGGTCGGCGATCGGTATTTCTTTTCAAACGAAATTAGATACGTTTTGGCTCTCGCAGGCAGTTATGTTTATTATTTTTAATTTGCGTTGGAGTCCCAGGAGAGTGGGCATAAAAGAGATTGGACGGTATCCATAGGGATGTCTAGGTCTACCAAGCTAAGATTTTCACGACCTTTGGTTTGTTTTTTGATACATGCAATATTGAGCAGAAATCCGCGGATTAGTCAGCTCCACACTACTGAACATGACTTTTTCCTGTGAATAAGGCCGATTAAGCTGAGAGGATGGTTTAGATGCTGGGCAAGCCTACTCTATCTCAAAAAATGTCAAAGACATTAGGCGTCCCGTTGAGTGTATAGTCGTATTGCTCATTATACGGACTAAAAACATATCAAAATTGAAGGAAAAATGTCATTTTTTCCTTCAATTTTAGTCCGTATAATGAGCAATCCGACTATAGGCGTAAATTGTCTCCTGACAGTTTTTAAATCGTTTAGTAAAGATAAGGTAAGTACCTAAGATATTTTTGTAGTACTATGTGTTGATCTATGGTGTTGAATAACATACGCAGTTTAACGTACGATGTCAGAGGCCCTAGCCATATTACACGATCTATCGTCGCTGTAGAACGATCTATCGTCGCTGTAGAATAGAACACTTCAAAATGTATAGGAATTGACGTTCTGACCACGTGACTCATCTACTTGAAACGTCAAATCCTATACATTTTGAAGTGTTTCTATTCTATCGCGACGATAGATAGTGTAATATGGCTAGGGGGGCAGATTACGTAGGGCTTTACTGAATTCATGTTTACCTACGCCCGGAAATGAACAGATTCATTTTCTCTCGTTTTATTTTTATGAAATATCGTCGTACGTATGAAATATGCGGAAAATTGTTTTGCAGCTTTTAGGATACCCTGGCTCGTAAATCAAGTCAATATCCTGATTTTATCTGAAATGTTACACCAAAAATTTGTCGTAAGAATGGACAGAATTTCTGATATCTAGCTGATTGTTAAAATGAGTCTGTTTTACTTTTTACCACTATAGTTATCTTGATTAAGTTTGTAGTAGGTACCTACTCGTATCAGATTTTCGGAAGTTACTAAAACATCCACTTTAGTAGTTCCATAAGCTGGTACCACGCTGTAAATAATCATAGTGTTTTTTATATACCAAAGCATAGAAATTTTTAATAAAATGCATTTGTACTGAATATCAAAGCCACTTAGATTTCAGTACAAGTTCAATATAAATGCAGGCAGAAGGCAAAAACGAGCTTACAAAGTTCAAATGGCCTTGTTTGAAATGCATGTAGGTACGCACTTATTTAAAATATTTTTTTAGATTTTTCATAAATTCATTTCCAAAGGTGGAGCTGATGTCTGACGTAGGTACCAAAGCCTCTTTTTACTGCGACAGAAGGGTTATTTTTAAAAAGTAAAAAAATTATTAATAAAAGAAATAACAAACCAAGCGATAGTCCAATTATTCTCAAGCAAACTGTACAAACTATTTTTCCTCAGCACAAAACATTAAAGTGAGTTAGGAAGCAGATTTAGTTATAGACGCTCCGCGCGAACTCTATCAACCACAGCACAGGTGGTTAGGTTTAAAAATTGAATTTCCGCCGACCCAATTCTCATTGTTTGTGGGGCAGTATGAAGGAAACCTACAGGGGTGAATGTTTAGCCCCTCAGTGCCTTAACTATTTATAAAAATGACCTTTACTGGGCAGGATACAGCGTTGATATTTCAACGTGTCTTCTTTGGGTCGTGTATGGATTTTATTTATTTCTTGCTCTTTAACTACGGCCTATTCTGGAACTCTTCACCACTTGCAAAGGTATAGTGGTAACTGATCATCTAACTCACTGACGGTGTAAGTTGACGCCCAAAAATGGCAGGTTTTGGTACAAAATCTTTGCAATAAAAAGGTGATCTTTCTCTCAGATTCAGAGGCACGACATAAATTCCTAATACATTTATCAACATCATCATCATCAGCCTATAGCAGTCCACTGCTGGATATAGGCCTCCCCTAATGAGCGCCATCGCGCCGTCTTTAGCTTGAAGCATCCAACTTGTGCCGGCAGCCTTTCGCAGATCGTCACTCCACCTGGCAGAAGGAATACATATATGTATGCCTTATATGTATTAGGAATTTTGGATGTGACTACCACCTTAGACATCTTCAAAGGACATAATTTCTTATAAGATCTAAGCGAATCTCTCTGCTTTGGGGATACACTCGTAGTCCTGTTTCGTTTCAATGTTGATTCTAGGGGCAAAATTTGTGGATTGAAATTTCTATATCCCCTTTTTTGAACACTGCGTTCGGCCATTCGGTGCAACTAATCAACGTTGATTCGTTTAGCATCCCGCTGTCTCTCGCGGTGCATTTATCGCGGGGAACCTAGTTAGAAGCTCGTCGCGTGAACAACGCCATTATTCATTGCTTGTTCTGGCTGCATTGCTTTCATTTTTAATTCGTTCGATAGCTTTTAAATGGCGATACGAATTGTACCATTAAAAAGATTTTCTTTGGGTTAAACATTGCAACTGAACTTGAAAGCTCATCAGCGGAAATTCGGTAAAAGTACCTACTTATTCTTGGTGTCCCGTCCTCTGATTTTTTATAAGGTTATTGGTCACTAAAGAACAGAAGTAGAATCATCTACGAGTACCTAACTTCATAGCTCTCAAAACTATTATACGTGACCCAAGTGAAAGGTCATGAAACAAAAAAACTGGTAGGTAAACCTAAGCATAGTAGGTATGTAGGTATTTGTTTAACAATAGTTGTGTCCAACTAAACTCCTCAATGCCCTATGCATACCTACCATGAAAATTTTTATGTGCTCTATGTTTTGCGAGAACGTTAAATGCAGTAATCACAGTGAAATGCAGTAATCGAGAAATCTTAAAACATAATAACTAAAGAGATTGTCAGCGCCAGACTTCCTAGTTGTTTAACGACAGTTTTATGCAAAGTTCTTTACCACAGTTCTTGCAATTTGAAGCAAGTTTTAATAGGAACAGAGTCGCAAATTAGTCTTTTAAATCAAGAGAGGTGTGAACGAAGTGCAAAGTTTGAGTATGAACACAGAATGTTGACTAAGGAGAAAACTCGAGAGCAAAGACACAAATAATCTTGGATTTCTTTTTATTTGATATAAGTAAGTCAGTATGTAGGTACTTACATAATTTTCTGCAAATCTAAACTCTGAAGGCTCTAAACTCTTAATAAAAAATTTAATTTTAAAAACATGTAAGTAGGTAGAATAAATATAGTAGCAATATATTGTGTAGAAAGTGTAGGTATAGGAATAGAATTCAAGTTCTAATTATGTTTTATAAGTACTGAATAAGTGTACCTATATGATGCCACGAAGAATTTTATACGTTACGATCGTCAGCCATAAAAGGAAAAACTAATACATGTTCATGATCGTATTCCCAAATACGATAGATATTCGCTATGCCACGAAAGTATACCTACTGAATGTAAATAAGTCCTGTTACATAGTACCTACCAACATTTTCAAAGCGAGACCAACAGTATCAAATTATCTAAAGCGCTTTTGTTAAAAAAGTATTATGAGGTTTGTACCTGTTAGGCCAAATTACTTACATAAATTCCGTTCATATATTTATCGTAAATACTTACCTAGTAGTACGAGTAGTACCTATTTCGTTAACGATAAAGGGCTTACTTATGAAAGATGTTTAAAGTTAAACACTGGTTAAACAACGTTTATTTATGTCATATAACGTCTTTATTTGTGGATAGTGACAGAGACCGGACGTTGTTTAACCAGTGTTAACTTTAAACATCTTTCATAAGTAAGGGGGAAAGACTGTAGTTAGTTTATTTTCCTCTCAGCTCTTAAGTTTGGAAGGCTGTCAAGAGAATATTTCTTGACGTATGAACTTGATTGTGTTGGCTGCCAACGGGTTTATAAACTAAGCTTTTGTAGTTTGACCTAGAGTAGATGATGCAATTTAGAAGACATTTTGCTAAACATCCTTGCTATAGACAAGGGATGGAGAAATGGCGGTCGCGTGACGTAGCAGCTGTCCAGACCTATTTTTTTTAACATATCAGCAAAACAGTTTGGGATAAATGTAATGGTAGAATGCAGAAAATATCTAAAATTAATAAGTAGATGAATGTGTATCTATCGGCCAAAGTTCCTCAAAGCGCATTTATAAACATTCGTAAAAACTTGAACAAAGCTATAAGACCGCCTAACTGAATCAATCAATCATAACCGCGAATAGAACTGTCAAAAACTTTTCCAATCTCCCGATCCTACTTTATCTTGTTAGAAAATGGTCAGTCCTTACTGCTGCCAACTGTTTTTGGCTAGAGTTTAGACTAAGTATTCACTTTAAATATAATTTACGTTACTTTGTGTCATCTTTCCAAACAAGTTCCCAACTTATGATCACAAACATCAATAACTTCAGCGTTTGTTTGGGTATTTGGCAGAAATTGTTTTCAAAGTCAAAGTCAGTAGTATTTGTTTAATAACACAGAAATAAACAAGAACAGTTATGAGATCCTACTCATGTACTTTTGTGACCAAAACCGTGAAGAATACTAAAATTTATCACAGAATACCAATAGTAGCGCGCTCACTGAAAAGTTTTACCTAAACAAGGAGAGATTTTTATGAAAAAATACCAGAAATAATGACGACGATATGAAAACCTTCACGTAACCCTGCGCTGCAAAAGGTCTGGTGAAATTACGTGAAAATGCAGCGCTGGATCAAATTCAGCTGATTCAAAACAACCGCATCCTCGTTAACGTGATTAATGACCACAAGAGGGGATAAAATTACAGACTTTTAAAAACGGTGACCGTCAATGACGTCGTCCTTATAAAATTGGTAGACATTTTTTAAATGTTCTATAGTTTTTAATCCAACTATGCATCAATTTTTCTCGTTTTGCTGCGCATGTTATTCTATCACACACAACAAAGTCACAAGCACTCTAGCATCCCGTTAAGTGTTTTTTTTTTATGTTATTTTAAAATACTAGTAGGTAAAAATCGGTGGTACATCATCTTCTAACTAACCGCTCTAGTTATAAACTTGTGTCAAAATTGAAACACCGTTTAAATTATTGCCATCTTTTTTTGTTAGAAAGTGACAAATAGTGACGGGGCGTTTGAGCTTTAAACAATTTAACCAGTGTTCAAGTTGAGAAGCGTTTATAAGGCCTAAAATGTTCACCACACATACAAATGTTCTAGGTATAAGTACTTAAAGTAAATTAATTAAAACCTTATCGTCGTAGGTTCTATGGTATTAACACGTAGCGCAGGAATAGTCATCAATAGCCCCGAACTACATCAATAGAAACTCGTGATATAAAGTGGTCACAGTTAATACGAGAGGTGCACCAGACTTCACGCAAATAAATCATTCCATTTCATTTAAAAATAACCCTAAATAAAAAAATAGCACCGAATTCGATTTGTGTCGTACGTAATATACCTACTGCTAACAGCATTTTAGGAATACCTAAGCTTAAAGCTTAAGCGCTAATTTCATAGAAAAAGTCGTATCAGAGCAGCGTGGACAAAAAAACGCTGGATTCCCACAAAGTTCGCAGTATAACTACGTAGTACTAGTATTCTGTGGTATAACCCAGTATTCTGTGGTAGGACGTTAAATTTTTTATCTTTTATTTATAAGTTGGATAGTTTGCGCGCAAGCGTAATGATATTGACTTAGTTCAGGTTAATTAAAAACGCCATACCTATACTTACCAAAATTTGAATCAGTTAGGTTTTTTAATGGTTAGGTAAGTAAGTATGTACTTACTTACTGTGTCTACATAGTAGTTTTTCAATTTCTTTAAAATATCGGTAATTTAACAACAAAATTCTCTGATTGATTTAAATGGTTTCAGATACTTATTTGTAATTACCAACTTACATAAAAGGATTCGATTGATTTAAATAAAATTAAGTAAAGGTTGCAAAACAAATTGCTAAAAGAATCCAAAAGAAGCTGGTAAGCAAAACTCATTGGACACAAAGCAAGTACCTATGTGACAGAACAAGGTAACTCCACGTGAAAAAGTGACACGTGAAAAAGTGACATGTACGAATAAGTGTGTGAGTGCTCACTATCCTTAAAAATAAAGTTCTGCTGAAAGGGAAACTCAAACACAAGGCAGTTTTCTAAATACGGTGACTGTGAATGATGGTCGTTAGATTGCATGCTCCTATTTTCAAAGTGATGATACTTTGTTTAAAGAAGAAATTACACTGATTTACACTACACTTTCAAACATTACAAAAGGAATGATGGAAGGATGGAAAAAAAATTGTGAAGAACTTTTTTATACAATTTCGTTAATGTCTTTTTACCGAATTAGATCAACTAAACTATAAGTACTTACCTGGATCAGATTGGTGATGTTTTGGACTAAGGCCAGGTCAAAAGTACCCTAAACCGGCGAGCTTGTAAGAAAAATATGATGAAAGTGAATGAGGCGAAAGAGGTGTGTCAGGATCGTAGCAAGTGGAATTCCGTGGTCTCTGCCTAGCCTACCCCTGTGGGAAAGAGGCGTGATTTATGTAAGTATGTATGTAGATTAAATAAAACTAAATTGAAAAGCTCCAGGAAGGCAGGAAGCTAATTTAGTAATCAAGTTCGTTCGAGTTAGTGACCTCCGAAGACGGAATTTTTAGGCCGCCTCAAAGTTTCCGTGATAGCATTAACTAAGCATAACATACCTACTAAAAATATCAAGTGACAGCAACAAAAAAATGATTCCGAAGAATGGAGAACCTCCTCCTTTTTATCGTCGGAGGTTAAAAATCAAGAGTACCTACCTACCTACCGCTACTATAAATACTTACCTACCTACTTACGTAGTGTCTAAAAAATAATCGAAATTTTTATGTCACCATGCGAGGAAAATACTCGTAGTATCAAGATACTCGTATGTATGCCCCAAGCAGAGTTGTCAGCATTTAACATTCTCTCGAATTCGCACGAAGACGGGACAAAATTCACGTCGTCTATGAATGTTAAGTAAGTTTCTGTGTTTTTGTTCTTTATAGCTGTTGTGAGATCGCAATAAATTCGCGTAATGCCCAATATTTGCTCTTGCTTATGGATATGAGGTTACCTTTCGCAGCGGCATGGATGTTGTAACTTTTTATTGTTTGAAATTCGAATATAAAAGCTTTTTGTTTTTTTTTTTTCGTGAAAAAAAGGTTTAGGTAGGTAGGTAGGTATGCAAAAATTAAATACCTACTTAGGTACCTACCTAGGTACAAAATATTTAACAGGCAAATTATTTCATAATGGTAACCTACCCTATATTTTTTTACTTTTGCAACTAAAAAATACTAAATACCTAGGTAGTAGGTACTTAAGTACTTACTCATATTATTTCAAGAACTGACTTATAGGTACTTAATGTAGTATTAGTTAGGTAGGTAAGGTACCTACTACGAGTATTTTAGGTGCTATGTATATCTTAGGAACAGGTAAACCTGCCTACTACCAACTACCAGTGAAGCTGTGATGAGTCTATTCAGAACAGGCCATTCGAACAAAGCATAAATTAGAGTAATAACTAACCCTGGGTTTATCTTTTAATGTGCATTCAACGATACGAGGCAATTACAGAGCATTCTCCATAACTCATTATACAGGGTGTTCCATGGGTATACAGGGTAGTATAGAATCATTATTTCCTGGTAGGTACCTAGTGTTGCTAGCCAGCCATCCATTGTAGTATTGCGAACACAAGGACAAAACAAAACAAACGCAGCTTCTCTATCAACACAGAAAAAATGAAATAGCTAGGTAGTACCTACATCTCCTACCTTTTTTATATAAGTACTGAAGTAAAGAAACTATGGAACCGTTTAAACGGTTAAGTATATTAAGAGTCAATTGAATTAACTATGATTCCTTTTTACTAGCTAAAAACAACTCAAATGCGAGGTTGTCTGAAGAACGTGACAAGATAATAAGACGAAAGAGGTGTGACCGGTGTGACAGTTTTATAGCAAATGGAATTAGGAATGTGATCTCTGTTTACGAGCTGTTTACCCTTCAAAGAAGTGTAAGTATATTTTTTAAGTAGGTAGGTAAGTATAATAAATTAATAATAAAAAACTAGGAACTAATAATGTCTTGGGAAATTAAATAATAACCAGGGAATGAGAACTAGCGTTTGACGACGCTAGTAATCCAGCTATCTGAGTGTCCTAGAGCAAACAAAAGCAAAAAACAACAGACCGAATAGTAGCTCAAAGGACAGTACAGTTATTAGTAGAGCGTATTTCCGTAGTGTCACGAAGGAAATTACTATGATCATTGAATATTCATTTTGGGATCGTAAGCCAACACCCTGTATCAATAAGACCCCAATCATAAGGATCAAATCTCTATATTGCATCTTTTGTGAACATCACCAAATATTAATGAAGAGGTAATACCTACAAGTTTCTGTCTACGGTTTCGATAGCGTACATTGTAGCAATCATTATTATGTTATGTGGTAGTAGAGCCTGTAACCACTAACGTGGGTTCGAATCCTAGCCGTGCATCCATGGATTTTTCTTTTCTAAAAATGTATAATATGCGCAGTAACACGAGCTCTAAACCTAGGTTGGCCCAACCTTTAGACCTTCGTTTTTAGACCTATTAGTTTTTTTTACCTAGGTAGGTTATAGCATGTCCGTGCAACATCGGGCCGCTTATACCGGATTTATTGTGCTCCTTTTATTTGGCTCTTTTAAAAGGGTGCAGATAAAGTTCGTTAGAGAGGATTTTTCCATTAAAACCTAAAGCTTTGTGAAAGTTTTGAATGCCGACACTTGACTACGTAATAGTTTGATCTGAAAGTTTTCCAGGATTTTTATGTAACACCCATTTATATTTATACTAGCTCGCGTGGTACCCCGATAAAAAGTGGCCTGTTACTCTCCAGCCCTCCAACTATCTCAACACAAAAAATCACATCAATCCGTCGCTCTGTTTTGACGTGAAAGCAGGACAAATAAACAAACAAATAAACACACTTTTACATTTATAATATTGGTATCGAGGTACGGATTTAGGTGACATTGCAAAAATGGCGGTGAGTTTTCACTCATTCAGTGAAACAGGCGAAAACAGTACCTCCTAACAGAATATAAACAACATAACCCTTGAAGTTGGGTAACCAAATAAACCTCTCGGTGTCTCGAACCACAATGTTAAAGATATCCGGCACTACTGACCGGCAATAGTATTGAATAAATTAAATCGGCGTCGTAAACTGCCTTTTCGTCCGTCATTCGACAGTGACCCTACTGAAACATGTAAATAACTAAATGAAGCCACAACTTGCGTATTTTGACGACAGTATAAAAGTTTATGGGGGTGCATTTATGAATTTTACATGGAAGCGGTAACCATTTTGGATACCTTTTTTCCTCTTTTCATTTAGTAGGTTACCCTACATCAAGAGATTTATGGATGTAGGTACACGACCGCGTAGGGTGGTACAAACATTGGTTAAAGTTAGGCTGTGTTGAATTAAGTAAGTAGGTATTTAATATTTTTAGTTGGGGATTCGACAAGGACTTCAGTTGGGACTCGGATTATAAACTACCCCAGAGACGGCCAAAGAAATCAGGGAAGGCAAGTCAAAAGATGGGAAGACGAAATTAAGAAGATAGCTGGACCCAACTCGAAAAGGTCCGCATTAGACAGAAAACATTGGAGGGACCTAAAGGAGGCCTTGCTAATCTAACTTGGTAATCCAAGTTTGAGTCATTTACCCGTAGCACTACCAGTAGAGTCACGGGAAAGTAAAATTTCCCTTCACTCTACTAGTTGAGCCAAGCGGTAGTGCCACGGGAAATAAAGGTTGATAATCGAATCTATTACTTAGTAACTACTGCATTTGAATAAGTAGGTAAGTATATAGGTACTCTAAAATGTCTGTCATCAGAGTTGCCAACAACATACGAACTTACCTAATTTTAAACAAACAGAAACGCGCTCTGCCCAATATTTTTCCAATATAACCTAATTTCAAATTCGATACACGAACAGAACTTCGTGGGATGAAGTATGTTGTAAACAGACGCAAGTACTATTATGTCCGGAAAACTTGAAATTGAGATAATAAATGGGCTTTGTTGCTTTTCTTGGGTTGAATGCTTGAATAATATTTTGCGGTTCGTGGTTTCCCACATGGGGATTCCCATAGAGCCGATCTCTTTCCGGATAGAATAAAGCCTCTAATAAAACCATATAACAAGGAAAAGTGTGGCTTTGTATACCTAAAGTAAATCATTTAAATAATCGGATTATCCAGACTCTTCTCTTCCAAGTCCACAGAGCTTTTTAGCCATATGATGTGTAAACACATTGTAATTATTATATCAGAGTTATGTATGTATATCTAGGTTAGTATTATTTTAGTAGGAATATAAAGACAAGTCTGTACAGTCAGCCAGGTATGTTGATGGACATGTAAAGTTCTGTGCAGAAGTTTAAAAATACTCTTGGTGCGATGATGAAAAATATCACTAAAAATCGTATTACGGTTGCAAAATGTATGGCCAAAGTGCATTTCGCGATAGGCGAGCAAAAGACGTGCTTTCTTAATGCAATTTTTAATGATGTTTTTCGACCGACCGCGTAGTGACAGCTGTCGCATCTAGCTATTGCAAAGAGCTAAAAAATTTTAATCAACTTTTACTTCTGACTGTACATTTAATATGTAGGTGAAGGAAAGGAATGTATAGGAAGATGAATATAATGTTGTAAGTATAACTAATCATGCAAAACTCAAATTAAATGTGTAAACAAAATCAGTGATAAAATGATTTAATAGAACCAAAATTAAACTAAAAATTGTGTGTTTATGTCTTCTGCCGTGAATGGAGGGGCGGGACGGAGGAGGCAGGATCGAAAGGATCTGAAAATAAGGTAAAATTAAATCAGTAAGTATAATGTTATGTTAATGAAAGATGGTGTAGGTGTTAAATTGTAAAAAATGTAGTGTCACAATTTGAGGCAAATAAATGTCTATAAAGTAAGTTCGTATGAGCAAGTGGCCAACTCTGGTGACGGAGTTTTTAGGCCGCCTAAAGGCTTAACGACTCAAAAGCCGGGACCGACATTTAACATGCCCTCCGAAGCACGGAAGCGCTCAGCTCGTAATACCACTTGCGGTCACCCATCCCAAGAGTGACCGCGCACAACGTTGCTTAACTTCAACGATCAATCAAGAACGTCCAAGCAAGGTACGCCACGAGCGCTTCACGCTTCATTCATTCATCAATTTCTATGTGTCTCTATGTTAAAAGTTTGTCTAAATCTTATTTGATCATCGTGTATTGTGGTTTTGTTCGTAATATTATTAACTATTCGACTGTACGAGACCTTTGAGGACACTGCCATCTTTCGGTCATATCTGGAATTACATAACGTTGAGCGATGCTGACAAAGAAGCGTAGGTAAGAGGGAACTTTGTTCCGCAGATATTTAGGAGATGGCGCTGTAAGTTATAAACTAGCGGTTTAATGCAGAATACAATTTCAATTTTATCCGAAATTAAGGTCGCTGCATACGTAACGGGATAAAACCTCGGACGGGACGGAGACGTGACATAACATCGACAGAACACTAAGGTCCATAACGATGTTTTTTCACCTTCCGTCCCGTCCCGTCCCGTCCGATTTCTCGTTACGTGTATTTTGTTATTATATTTTTATATGAAACGATGTCAAGAAATCGTCACGTTCCGTCCGGGACGAGAAAAATCACGTTACGTATGCAGCGACCTTTAATTAGGTACCTACAATAAATTAATTATCCGTTTCTGCCTAGAAGCCTAAATAGAGAAAACGCTGTTTGTCATAGGTTGAAAACAAAGATTTTTTTTATAAGCGCGCGTTTCGCTATAAGTAGGCAAGTATGTTGTAAGTATTGAAAAAATATCACACATGCACACAACTTATTAGCAACAGGCTTACCTGAGTAGATTTATCCTCTTTCTTCAACTCGCCTATCTGGCTAAATCTACATGAGGATTAAAAGACTCTATGGGAACAACTGAGACAAGAGTACTAAAATCAGAAAACGCAAAAAACTTTGATTATACATTTCGTACGAAATCATTTTGTCATTTGCCATCGTTTTTCATCATTTTGTCGAAATATCTTCAAAAGTAAGGGTAGTCTCCTAAGAACGCTTTCCTGTAGCTACAATGGTTAAGGTAGCTGGCCTTACTGCTCTGTCTCAAAAATACATTTTAGCGTTTTCTGGCTTTTCTAGTAGGTACTCTAACCTCAGTTGGTTCGATAGAGCCTTTTAATCCTTAGATGAAACAGGATCGATTGGCATCAAAAAAAGTTTTTGTGTAAATTGCCCATTTTCTCGCTGACTGTACATCTTTTTCTAAATCTGTGAATGCAGGTAGAAATATCTTCAAACACTAAGGATAGTCTCCTAAGAACGTTTTCCTCTAGCTACAACGGTTAAGGTAGCTGCCCTAACTGTCCCGTCTCAAAAATTCACCATGTACTTATATATTTTTTTCTCAATACTCCTCGGATAGATTCTGAAGCGCTTTGGGTTACAGACTAGTATTAGTCTAAGGAACATTATGCACTATGATTCAATGTTGGGCAGCACTTGGTCCAACGTCCATACAAAAATGGTCAATCTCCTTTCAACGTTAAACTGGTTGCTGGTACAAGTCTGATCGTGTTGGCTCTCCACGAACCCTGTTAACCCTAGATTAATTTAAATGCTCATGTGAGCTAGCCGTAGCATCTTATTTACCTAACCTATCTTTCTTAAAGGCGCCCAACTTTCTTATTTCCAACCTAGGTACTCCAATTTCATGTAGAACCATAATAAATGTCTGTCATTTAATAGTAGATTGTATTATAAGGGGGCAAAATAATATTTTGACAGCGAGGGCGCTTTTTTGAATCCAGAGCGAAGTGAAGGATTCTAGAGTAGAATCCCGAGCGTAGCGAGGGATTCTTTAGTAGAATCCTGAACGTAGCGAGGGATTCAAAGTACGTCGCCCGAGCCCAAAATATATTTTGCGCCCGAATGATACACTCTACTTTTCATTACCCTCTATGAGAAAATAAAAAATCTTCATTTTCATCATCTTCATCATATTCATCCTCTTCATTATCCTCTTCATCATCTTCATCATCCTCTTTATCACCCTCTTTATCATCCTCTTCATCCTCTTCATCACCTTCATCACCCTCTTCATCCTCTTCATCATCCTCTTCATCACCCTCTTCATCATCTTCATCCTCTTCATCCTCTTCATCACCCTCTTCATCCTCTTCATCCTCTTCATCACCCTCTTCATCCTCTTAATCACCCTCTTCTTCCTCTTCACCCTCTTCATCACCCTCTTCATCCTCTTCATCACCCTATTCATCATCCTCTTCATCACCCTCTTCATCATCCTCTTCATCATCCTTTTCATCCTCTTCATCATCCTCTTCATCCTCCTCATCATCCTCTTCATCCTCCTCATCATCCTCTTCATCCGCTTCATCATCCTCTTCATCCTCTTCATCACCCTCTTCATCCTCTTCATCCTCTTCATCACCCTCTTCGTCCTCTTCATCATCCTCTTCATCCTCTTCATCCTCTTCATCACCCTCTTCATCCTCTTCATCATCCTCATCATCCTCTTCATCACCCTCTTCATCCTCTTCATCACCCTCTTCATCCTCTTCATCACCCTCTTCATCATCCTCTTCATCCTCCTCATCATCCTCCTCATCATCCTCCTCATCATCCTCTTCTATCGTATTAAATTCCTCATACCGGCTTTCATATAAGTAGTTCTCCCGCGATTTAGCAGGTAATAGATTAAAGTGCGCGGCAAAGATAATTCCGGCGCTCTTAAAGGGGATTAAAAACTCATTACTGCCCGCTAAACTTATAAAGAGGATTAAAAACTCATTACTGCCCGCTAAAAGTTCCTTGAAGAGGAATGATCTACTTTGGGTGCACTTAAAGGCGAACAAAGTCGTCCTTTTCGAATAGATGGAATGAAAAATTTGTTTTCTCTTCATCTTCCTTCCTCGTTAGGTATTCCCTCATGCATTTCTAAAACGTTACAATATGTAATCGACGCGGGCGGCTAGCATGCGAGCCGAGTGGAAAGTGGGAACCTACAGCCATACGCCTGCCCGAAGAGACGCACGGTCGAATGTACCTAAACTGCGGAGTGAGACCTCCCTCATAGTACGGCTTCCCTCGAGCGTCTCTCACCTTGATATGCGGCAGACGGCACAGCTCGTGCGCGGGGGCGACGACTTAGACTCTTTTACAAGTCAAAGATTTAATTTATTCTCATTACTTTGTCAGCGCCAGAAGACGGTTCATTTGAGTGTTTAGCTTCTCACTTTGATGTGTGGCAGCGCTAAGTGCGGCGGCGCGGGGGGGGGGGGGGGGGGGGGGGGCGACGGCTTAGACCTTAGACTCTTTTACAAGTAAAGGATTTCATTCCTTTTTCATTCAATCTCATTTCTTTGTCAGCGCCAGTAGAGTTAATTCGAGTGACTCACCTTGATATGTGGCAGCGCCAGCAGACGTCGTAGCTCGTGTGCGGGGGGCGCGGGTGGCGGGTGCGGCGGGAGGGGGGCGACGGCTTAGACTTTTACAATTAAAAGATTTCATTCTTTTTTCATTTCTTTGTCAGCGCCAGTAGACGGTTCATTCGAGTGTTTAGCTTCTCACCTTGATGTGAGTTGAAAAGAGTCTTCTAAGTCGTCGCCCCCCGCCTCCCCGCATAAAAAAGGATACTTACTGAAACACTAGAACTAGAATCAATAAATAAAGAATTAAATCTTTTACTTAAAAGATTTCATTCGTTTTCATTCATCCTCATTTCTTTGTTTTTCCTTTTTTTTCAGTTCATTCGAGTGACTCACCTTGATATGTGGCAGCGCTAGCAGACGTCGCAGCTCGTGCGCGGGGGGCGCGGGTGGCGGGTGCGGCGGTGCGGGGGGCGGGGGGCGACGGCTTCCCTCGAGCGCGTGGCGGGCGCGCTGGCGGGCTTCGGCGGCGGGCGCACGGCCGCTGCTTACCACAACGGTCGACGCTATGCGGTCGTACACCTGCGATAAACGATAATAACAATAAATAAATAAATAAATATTGCTGGACATTTGACACATAGTCATCTAGCCCCAAACTAAGCAAAGCTTGTACTATGGGAACCAGATAACTGATAGAATACTTATATACTCGTATTTGTAAATACATACTTATAATACTTTATAACACCTAGACACAGAACAAACATCTATGTTCATCACACAAATGTTTGTCCTGGGTGGGAATCGAACCCACGACTTATAGCGCAGAAGGCAGAGCTACAATACAATACAATACAATACAATAATTTATTGATAAAACCCGTTTTACAAGTCAATATAGGTAGTTCACGTTACTACCAACTGAGCTAAGAGGCCAGTCAGACCAATAGGTTTATTGTTTTCGAACTAGATATACTAAGAAAGCGGCAAACGCGAAGCAAGATAGTAAAGAAGCGGCCCGTTTTTTAGCGATATCATCATTAGTCGGTGTGCGTTCGCTAGTGGTGTACAATGGGGTTAGAGTGCTTACTTCCAAGAGTGCCCTCAGTTGCAAATCATCTAGAACGCTGTGGAAGAGGTCAGGGTCCATGAAAAGCGGTCCATCTTGTAGTACAGCCACGTCATCCAATGACTCCACCACAAGGTTCACAGCTGCAAATATGGAAGAATCAATTAAAACCTTTTGAAACAATCATGCTCTATCTATCTTTTGAACTATCCTAAGGCTGCGTTTCCACCAGTGATGTGCGAGGATGCGTTGCGAGGAATGTGTTTGTAAAGAACTAATAGAATCGCTTCATTTACCTCGCCTCGGTCAGCACAGCTCTGGTGGAAACGGCTCAGCGGAGCTAGGTTTTTGCGCATACAAAACAAGCGAGGGATGTTTTGCGAGGAATGTGTACGAGGGATGTGTTGCGAGGAATGTGTTGCGAGGAATATGTTGCGAGGAATGTGTTGCGAGTAATGTATTGCGAGGAACGCATCCCCGTCGACACATTTCACACCTTCGCAACGGATCCTCGCACCACACATTAATGCGCATTTTCACAGCTCCGCTACACATCCTCGTAGGCACATTTTCATCGCACATCTCTGGTGGAAACCCCCACACATTTTCTTAGCACAGCTAGACATCCTCGCACGACACATTTCCATCGCACATCTCTGGTGGAAACGCAGCCTAAGGCTGCGTGTCTGGCACTTTTTTGGCTCAACGGATCAGTATTGCCATCCAGCGCGGTAATGCTGCCAGTGTCTTGGGCACGCTTCCGACTGACAGTGGCTTGGATCAGTTGAGCTACCTATAGATCGTTTCCAACGATCCTTAGGTGGCTCAACTGGTTTTTATTGTATTTTATTATGTTATGTAAATATGTAGTAGTTAGTTTCTATCATGATTATAAACATTATAAGCATTAAACACGGGAAGCTCTCATGGCGCGTTTACACGCTCGCGTGCAAACAGACATTCAACGAGCACTTTATCTTTTATCACGTTCGTTCTCCTTGAGATGAGAGTGACAGAGCTACTTCGTGCTCGCTCGGTACTGTGCCGGTACTGCGTCGGAACTGATATGTGTGAAACCTTTAACCACACCCCAGACATTCAACGAAATCTCTATGCAAAAGCGGCGTCTAACTACCTATATTTACACTTCACAATGTAGTTTTTTGTACACAGTAAGGTTGTCACCGTATGAATAATGTACACTGTGGTCTCGGTCTCGTAGTCGCGTTTTCGCGTGTGGTACGTTCCGTGCTCATAGTCAGCTCCTCGCCAGCTCAAACTCACAGTGTTCATTATATACGTAGTATTATTATCTGTTCTGTGCTTTAACATTTTTCTAGTATATTTACCTGCAGCATTAGCCTCTTCAAGTAAGGCCTGCTTGCGAGGCGCAGAGTCCTCTTCCTCTTCATCGTCGGCTGCGGCAGCGCCGAGGGTGGCGGCGCGCAGACGACGCCGACTGTTGAACTTCTTCAACTCGTCCACTGTTCCGGCGAGATGGATGCGGTTTTGCTTGTCGCGGTCCTGTAAGTAAGTGCCTAAGTAAAGCCTTGGCCAAACCAAAGCGTTCAGCTAACGTCCGCGGTGGCGTTCAAGGTGGCAATCAGTTGTTGTCCAATCAGAGGACGCATCCTAACACTGATGATGACAATCGGTGTCACGATGCGTCCTTTGATTGGACAACAACTGATCGCCACCTTGCACGCCACCGCGGACGTTAGCTGAACGCTTTGGTTTGGTCAAGGCTTAAGTCCTGTAATTGAATGAGTTAGAACCATCGACCTGGTATAGATATGGACAGCTGGACACGTTTCTTCTTTCAATGAAAAATCTTATCAAAATTTTCAATTCCGACGGGATTCAAACCCGCAATGATACAAGCTATCCTCCTTAAGCCGGAGTGCCTTTACCGTTACGGAATCCATATTCGTCAGGTTGAAAATCTTGTTAAGATCATTTATCGATTAGAGCCATCTACAGGGTACGTACCTTCTCACTCGTACAAAACAAAGAAGGATACTATATACAAAATTCTTGTAAAAAAAAAGAGACAGAGCATATCTTTTGTCCCTAATCGCGTGCCCGCTTTTTGTAGGTAGAGAACTTATAAGTGTGCCAATTATGTACTAATATGGACATTATAAGTGCATCGTTACGCGGCGCAAGATACGCTGTGTGTTCACACAGTCGTAATTCTGTTTTAGTTAATGAGTGTTGGTTGCGCTTCATAGTTTCTGACTCTTATATTTATTCCATCACCTTATGGCGATTGAGAGGCATTGGTTTGATAGTCTTAATTTATTAAATAAGTGCCACATCTCGTTGTTTTGGTGATCGAAACGCCGCAGTCAGCATTTTGATGCCTATGGACATTGGCTGTTGGCTCCGCTCGATGAGTCTCGCTTCGATCGTCGGATAGTGCGCACGCGTCTGTTGCATTTATCCACATTTCCGCTCGGACGTGCAACATCTCGTCTTTAAACCCTGAACTGAACCTACATCAAGTGTTATCTGCATCGCCTACATCTGCGTGGAGGTCGCTGATCAAAGGTATGTGGCATGCTTGATGAATTTGGACTAATAAATCATTGCCTTAAAGTTAGCATCGCTGAATCAGTTCCCACGCGTATAATTTTTCCTAGCAATTTTTATTCTAGAGGTTATACGCACCAAGTGTAATGACATAATGCAATGGCGCTACTTACTCGTATCCACCTATGGTTGAGCACCTCTTGTATGTTGATTCTCTGTGTGTGGTCCACTGTTAACATACGTTGGACCAGATCTTTGGCTGCGTCGCCAATGTCGTCCCATGGTGGAGCGTCAAACTGGAATTCATTCAAAAAATATTACCTATAGTACTAAACAAGTGTCTAAATTATAAATTAAAAAAAAACCGACTTCGAGACGAACCGACGAAGAGTTTTTAAACGCTTAGTATTCCAAAATCAAAACTAGATGGCGCGACTAAAAATGACTCAATTCTAGATTGCGCTGACGAAACCGCGGGGACAGCTAGTAAACTATAGAAAAGAGCTGATGATTTTCAATCAGCTGAACAAATTTTCATGAAACACAGCTATGATTCATAGCTCCTGAACGGCTGAACCAATTTTAATTATTATTTTTTAGTTTGAATGGTGTTATCGTCGAGAGTGTTCTTAGCTGTGTTCTAATTACATAAATCGGAAGCGTATGTTTGTTTGAACGCGCTAATCTCAGAAACTATCAGTCGGATTTAAAAAATTCTTTCTGCATTTTTGATAGCTAAACTCGTGAGGCTTTTCATATAGGCTTTTCACCATCATTATCATTATGCCATCACTACGGGGGAAAGGGCGCTGCTAGTAGATCTATAAGATTCAGTTCAGCCAAACATCAGTAGAAACAAAACGAATCTTTACCCGCAATCGTCCACGGCAGATAGCTTCGAACAGGCGCTCTCTAGTACCAGTAAAAGGGAGATAGCCGACTAAAAGCACGTGCAGCAATATCCCAGCTGCCCAAACATCCACCGGCTTGCCGTAGAGCTGACTCGATACCACCTCTGGAGCCATGTAATGAGGTGTGCCGATGCGACCTGGTGAAAAAGTCTGTATTACTATAGGTTTAGGTGCGGGACATACAGAAAAGACGTAAGACGAGGACGCGTCGCAGACATATGTCTCTTCCGCGTCCTTTTCATAGAAAATGTATAGAAGCGCCGCAAAACATACAGAAGAGACGGGGCACTGTCACATTTTGTACGAAAGACGGGGCACCGTCACATTTTGTATGAAAGGGACGCGGAAGAGACAAATGTCTGCTCCCCGTCTCTTCTATCTGGCCTGCGCCTTAGGTTTAAAGAATTTATTCTCAAAAAGACATAATATCACTCACGAGAACATAACTAAAGATAAGTAGAATTTGTGTAGAAAGTCGTCGTAAATTACATAAATAAATTTGGTAGACATGGTGGCAGGTTGTAAACTGTTTAGTTAGTTTAAATTGATACCTACTCATCGTGTATCCTCACCAGTACTATCACATACACACACCTAGACATAGACACACATAGACACACCGGACACTATCAACTATTATTTTATTTTAGGTACAAAATTGATAAACTTCTACACAATTTCACTCTACTTAGGGTTGAATTTCTAAAAAAATATTCCTCTCTCTCTTCCGTGTACATGAGGGCAAGTAAAATTGTCAGTCCCGGCCTATAACTCGTTAAGCCATGACGAGGCCTTCAGGCGGCCTAGAAACTCCGTCACCAGAGTTAACCACTAGCTCATACGAAGGAACGAACGAAAGTTATTATTTGATAAGAACTAAAGTAAGAATCTAACCATTTATAAATGAGACTTAGATCATAGACTATGATGGTGCTCGAGAAAAAATAGTAGTGAGAAAATCGAGAATCTATTTACAGGGGTTTAGAAGCTCGTTTTTTATTCAGCTTTATTACAACGCAATTAAGTTCAAGTTTATTGTGAATTTCTTGTTTAACCGTCATGTTTTATGGTTGAACTTTATATTTAGTGAGTTTGTGAGTGATCGATCAGGTATGTTTTTATGATCATAATGATGTCTGAAGAATGTGCTTTGGATGACGCTGTGTTTACAAAATGTACAATCCTAAACCAATCAGAAATGTCTTTTTTTTTTAATAGTTTTGAAGAACAACACCAATCAGGGATGTGAATGAAAACGTGTTATTATGAGGTGCCTGTCTGTTGTAAAAGACAGTTGTGTGCTGATGATTTTTGCACTTTATTTCCATGCAGTTAGGGCACAGAACACGCTCTTACCATACTCATCGGATTTCAGATATGCTTGGCCCATTGGGCCCATAAGTGGTCGGTTGTCCATCACCAATTCTGTGCAAGATAACCTAACGTTTATTTTTGGACTTACACTTGCCTGACAACATTGAACCTATTGTCTTGTTTGATCTAACAATATAAAACGAACACTATAAATTATTTTTCTTGTGCTGTGATAATATCAAATTATTTAAATTATTATGAAATTGTGATGTGGAACAACAAAATTTACTAGATACTAGCATACTTAATTGGTTGAACAACTTGTCTACGTTAGGTTAGTTGATTTTATCAAGCGAAACACGATGCTGTGTTGGTAGGGTTGAGAACTGCCCCTTGATTGTCTATCTTTGATAGCGACCAAAATCGTTCTCAAACTCTCAAATATGACAGTTTAGTGACCACGCAAGTAACTCTGCCACTCAACGAAACCGAACGCGACAAAAATACCTACGCGATCGTTTTGACAGTTTGAGACCAATTTGAGGTTTGAGACAAGTTAGACAATCAGCCTGCAGAGTCTCATAATTGCGATGGTCTATGTACTTTGATGCTTACCTTGAGAAGAATATGACTCTCACCCGGTGTTGCCAGTCTACTATTATTAATTATTCTGTCATTTATCGTGTCTTCATCTGTCTTAATTTTACTAGAAAATATTCATACCAGGAGGCGCGCGATGCGCGGTCGTGTAATTTTTCAAGGTAGGTAGGGTAAAAACACAAGCATAATGACCCTCACCGGCTACTGCTAGTCTAGTTTATTACTTCTTTAGACACAATATTCCGATGTATTTCCGTTGTCCCCGGTGAGCATATCCCCGGTGAACGGGGATGGGGGGAGCGGTATTTCATTATTTTCTATCAAAAATAGTTCCAGTTGTCCCAGTCTCTGTTCCCGGTGAAATAATGATTCCAAATCTTTTCCTGTTTTTTTTTATTTTTGCATCTTTGTTAAAAACACTACTCTACATTTCTGCTCTATGCGTCTTTTTTTTTCATACATACCAGGAGGCGCGCGATGCGCGGTCGGAGTGGGCAGTTGAGCGGCGACCCCGAAGCCGCCCAGTTTGACAGGCGCGCAGTTGCGCGTTTTTTTTTGCATGAACACTACACACCTGGTGCGATGCGCGGTCAAGTCATTTTTGTCAGCTAGGTTAAATAAACACAAATGACCCTGCTACAGCTAGTCTAGCTTATTAGGTACTTCTTTAAACACAATTTTCCAAACCTCCTGTTTTTTTTGCGTCTTTGTTAAAAAGCCCGTTACTCTTTACATATTTCTGCTCTATATGCCTCTTTTTCTTTGCATACATACCAGGCGGCGCGCGATGCGCGGTCGGAGTGGGCAGTTGAGCGGCGACCCCGAAGCCGCCCAGTTTGACAGGCGCGCAGTTGCGCGTTTTTTTTTGCATGAACACTACACACCTGGTGCGATGCGCGGTCAAGTCATTTTTGTCAGCTAGGTTAAAAAAACACAAATGACCCTGCTACAGCTAGTCTAGCTTATTACTCTTTAACCACAATTTTCCAAACCTTCTCCTGTTTTTTTCGTCTTTGTTAATAACACCGTTATATACATATTTCTGCTCTATATGCCTCTTTTTCTTTGCATACATACCAGGCGGCGCGCGATGCGCGGTCGGAGTGGGCAGTTGAGCGGCGACCCCGAAGCCGCCCAGTTTGACAGGCGCGCAGTTGTCCCGCCCGGCCAGTAACACGCAGTGTGGACGCACATCGCGGTGGAATATATCGTTCTATACTTACCTTAGCTCTAACTTAGTTTGAGTGTAGACCACAGGAATAGGCAAATGCTGAATGCTGAACTTATCTAAGTGTTTTTTTCTTTTTGCACGAATACTACAAACCTGGTGCGTTGCGCGGTCAAGTCATTTATCAAGCTAGGTTAAAAAACACAAGAATAATCACCCTCACCGGCTACTGCTAGTCTAGTTTATTACTTCTTCAGACACAATATTGCAAACCTTCTCCTGTTTTTTTTTTTTTTTTTTTTTGTTTTTTTGCGTCTTTATTAAAAACACCATACTCTACATTTCTGTTATATGCCTCTTTTTTTTGCATACATACCAGGAGGCGCGCGATGCGCGGTCGGAGTGGGCAGTTGAGCGGCGACCCCGAAGCCGCCCAGTTTGACAGGCGCGCAGATGTCCCGCCCGGCCAGTAACACGCAGTGTGGACGCACATCGCGGTGGACTATATCGTTCTATACTTACCTTAGCTTTTACTTAGTTAGAGTGTAGACCACAGGAATAGACAAATGATGTAAACTTCATCCAAAGTATCTTGGCATTCGTGAAGTTAGCCGTTTTGATACGCAGTGCAACTTTTTCATACAAAATTTTCTACTGCGCAGCGAAAAGGTTAACCTCACGAATGCCTAGATCCATTGTGACAACTGTACTTATCTTGTGTTGTTGTTTTTCTTTTTGCATGAATACTACAAACCTGGTCCGATGTGCGGTCAAGTCATTTTAGTCAGCCAGGTTAAAAAACACAAATGACCCTGCTACAGCTAGTCTACGGCTTCTGCTAGTCTAGTTTATTACTTCTTTAGACACAATATTGCAAACCTCCTGTTTTTTTTATCGCGTCTTTGTTAAAAACACCACTACTTTATATTTCTGTTCTATAGGCGTCTTTTTTTTTTTTCATACATACCAGGCGGCGCGCGATGCGCGGTCGGAGTGGGCAGTTGAGCGGCGACCCCGAAGCCGCCCAGTTTGACAGGCGCGCAGTTGTCCCGCCCGGCCAGTAACACGCAGTGTGGACGCACATCGCGGTGGACTATATCGTTCTCATGACAGTAGCGGAGAGCTTCTAGTATCTGACGCATGTAGTGACTAAAAGAAAAAAAAAAATATGAAAAAAAGATGAGAAATAGTGTCAGAATAAATACAATAACGAAACAGGACAACAGTGGGCACATTGCGTTTTTTGAAGCGCGTTTGTATCGATACAAACGCGATGCGAACGCGCTGCTTAAAAACGCGTTTCAGAAAACGCCGTGTGCCCGTGGTCCTGTTTCGTTATTGTATTTATTATTTGTTATTGTTCCTAAAGTTGTAGGTACCTATAAAAAAAACTCATTCAACATTTTGTAGTTTTAATTCAACTATTCCCGTTCTACATACAAGTTAGCAACTAGCTAATACGAATTTCATGTAGGTACATTCTTGTACTGTATGCTATACTTTCTGATGTCAGTCTGTTGTCTTATTTATAAGGCAAGAATGTGGTCTCTCTCTTTTACTCTATATAAAAAAGAGATAGACTACATACCAAGCAACCGCTTCGCTGTAGACAAATCCGGCAGAGGCTCGGCGCACCACTTCAAAACAGAGATCGGATCCGTCCATACTGAAAGTAAAAAAGTAAAGTATCAATAATGAGATCTAAACTAAATCTAAGACCGTTAATATCAGCCCTATATAGTCCGCTAAAAAGTTCGATGATCATTGAAACTTTTAGTCAACTTAAAAACGTTTCTGAGTATTTCGCGACAAAAAGTAGTACAATGTCCTTCTACCACGTCCTATCCAGCTCAATATCTTTCATAAAAAGTTCAGCCGTGATGAAAACGTAAAAGACAGAGTGACTTTCGCATTTATAATATTAGTAGTAAGAACACATCATAAACCCCGCAGCTTAAATCTTCACATATGCGTTTCTTGTGTTAAAGCTTACTAATTCTGAGAGAATGGCTTTCAAGCCTATTCCATCTAAACATTATCTCGTCACTATACAGTCTAAATGTAGGCTTTATTATCTTCTAAGCTCTTAACGCTGTATCATCAAGAATATTCAGATATTTTAAAGCATACGAAGTCATGTCATAAACCCAAATTGGCTGGATTACAATCGCGTATCAGCAGCCAAGTCACGTACGCTTCCGCGGTACTTTCTTTAGCATAAAACCGAGCTATTGAACTAAACACGGAATACCTTACATGGGACGGGCGGGTATCAATCACGCACACTGGAAATAGTATTACTTTAAATTCAATGGAGCGATGCAACGAAGTAACAGAAATCAACAGAGTTCAAGAAAATCGTTTCAGTATCCGTCCGTACCCATATTATAAATGTGAATGTGTGTTTATTTGTTTGTTTATTTGTCCTGCTTTCACGTCAAAACAGAGCGATGGATTGACGTGATTTTTTGTGTGGAGATAGTTGGGGGGCTGGAGAGTAACATAGGCTACTTTTTATCCGGGTACCACGCAAGCGAAGCCGCGGGCAGCAGCTAGTAATAAATAAAAATTATTATACTGAAACGATTTTCAAAACGAGTAGAATCGTCAACCCCACCCACCCACCCTCGATGATGGACCGATGATACAAGTATCCTAAGAGTGGAAGGTAGATGGACCTAAGATTCTTGCAACACGGTTAAGCCAAGTGTTCACACTTATTTCAGGCTACAATATCGAAATATAACTTTAGGTGCGAGAAAGCTGAGTGGTGCAAGAATAGTGTACGAGAAATAATGTAAGAATAATAACAGAGTTGCGTTCAGTGAAGCTAGGAAAATGAAGTAAGACTATTGGTGCATTTTTTTTCTTCGCTCCATAGGCTTCCTCATCTCACAAATGGAAACGCAACAATAAGATAAACTGATACTTTCGCTGTCTTCTATACAGAGCCATGGGGCGAGCCATGCTCGGCATTAAACTCCAAGACCGAATTCGTTACACCGAGATCCGGCGCCGGACTGTGTGTGGACGTCCAGAAGTTCCGAGTTAGGGTTACGAATCTTAAATGGAATTGGGCTGGATGCTTGGCTAGACGAGGTGATGGCAGGTGGAGTAAAGTTTTGACCGAATGGTGGCCGAGGACCAGCCAAAGAAGTCGTGGTCGTCCGATGGCGCGGTGGGTCGACGACCTTAGACAAGTCGCGGGCAATTCCCGGCTTGGCACAGGCAGGACCGGATTGTGGCGTTTACAAAGGGAGGCCTATACCCAGCAGTGGGTGGGTTGGGCTGTGGATGATGATGATGTAAAAAATTAACGATACTTACTATTCAAACACCATGTAGAGCATTCCCTCCGAGCTGTAGGTCTCGAGGAGTTCCACAATGTGTGGATGTTTTAGCATGTGACATATTGTAGCCTCACGTTTCAAATCTGGAAATAAACGTGCTATATTCAGACACGTATGTTGTCGTATCAAGTAACAATCGCAGAGCTAGAAACTAGATGCCGAGCAACGTAAAGCGATTGTGTAGTTTACTTTAGTACGAGTCACACTTTGTTCGATAGGCTCCCCAGAGGCGCTTGACTATTTAGATTGAAGAGGATGGATCACCGAAAAGAAAGCTAGGCCCCAAACTGTTTGTAGCCCTAGGTCTTCACGGTATTGGTCACGAAGGAACAGGAGTCACCTGGTTTTTAAGACTTTTTGTGTGATCCCAGCCAGCTGTTCTACTGTATATGATTTTACAGTAGCCTAGAACCGAAGAGCTGCTTAGACTTTGAGATTTTTGAGAATTAGGATGGTTTTGATGCTTTCTTAATTTTAATTTCTAATTTTGGTGATATAAGTACTTATTAATTTACTGAACGGGACTGGCAGACGAAGGCCACTGGTTCGTAGTGAATCAAATTTTAACCTGGCTTATTATTTAGAGTTTTCGTTTTATAATAAACCCGTGCAACTGCAGATGTCTCTAAAGACCGATTTACACTTCAATAAGTACAGTAGCGAGTAAGTTGTTATTGTTTGAACACCAAAATCGAGTTAAGTAGAGTGCGCCGCAAACTTAATGGCGGCTGAAGTGCGCGGCAGATTCGACTTTGCACAGATACAGTCAACGCAATAGAATAGAGTAAGCTTTATCTACATAGCCCGTCTACCCTCGCCCCTCACCACCTTCACCTCCCTGCAATTGCGTTGACTGTACCTGCGCAAAGTCGAATCTGCCGCGCACTTCAGCCGCCACAAAGTTTGCGGCGCACTCTAGTAAGTTGTTGATTAAGTTGAGTTGATCACGATCCTATTTTTCGTCTAGTCCAGTGCAAACCCCCTTCTCTCCTCTCGTCTCCCGCCAACTTAACTGGCCGACAATACATGTAGACGGGCGAGTTTAGTACAGTTCATAAGTTTGCACACAGCGACTTATGACTTCTCTCTCGCCTGCGTTTGGACGCTACTGAATACTGATTTTTTTACCTCTCTCTCTCTCTCTAAAACTGTACTTATTGAATTGAAGTGTAAATCGGTCTTAAGCATAATAGACTTCTGCCTCGACTTCTAGTATTCCTAAACATTTTAGGCCGGCCGCATAAAATGTTCAGAAACGCATGTTAAATTATTTCATTTGGCGTAATATATTTAGCAAGTTATTTTAAGGCCTGAAAGCATGGAAATGTACTGCTTTATAATGTACTATCTCTTTGTCAGGTAAACAAACAACGCAAGCTCATGAATAGAGATAGCTTTTATACAATACCTATTAATGACGCAGCATGACACAACAAATACCTTGACCAACTTAAACTAGGACAGAAAACTGTCAATGCCTACAATAAAGGACTATATTTTAGCCTGGGAAATTGAGGTGTAAGATTACTACAATTTTTAATATCTATTGAAATAATCTATTGAAATAATATAGCTAACATTTAATTTCTTACTAAACAAATATCGCGCGATGGGTCGATGACATCAAAACACATCAAAGATTTTGGATGCGTGAGGCACAGGACCGGAATGAGTGGCGTAAACAAAGGGAGGCCTACACCCAACAGTGGGATACTATTGGCTGCGGATGATGATGATGATGATGAAACAAATATCTAGGATAGCCAATATCTGGCCATATATTATGGTAATTCATTACAAGAGGTTTAATAAAGGCACTTATATCTAAACTAGCTTTGACCAGCGACGTTGCCCGCAGGGTACCTACATAACATAGCCTATGTTCATCCTGAAGTTCATTCTAAGTACTAGTGAAAGAATTTTTGACAGATGTGTAGTTTCGGAGATTACCTCCTACATACAAACAAACTTTACCTCTTTATAATATTAGTATAGAAAACAATCATTCTCAGAGGCTACCATATTGACTATTGACTCTCTGAGGCTACCAAGTCAAGAGTGATTGTTTTTAGATGCAGGTCTTGAAATAGATGACAAAAGACACCCTAAAAACTTCATGACAATGAACTAATACTGCCACTAATACAAACTTTACATAAGAAGGTACTGGTGTTATATTTTTAATAGCTTTAGCATATCTTACCCGCAGTGCTCAGTCCAGGGCTGGCGGTAAACCTAGCTACGTCCACAATCTTCACAGCAAATTGCTGGCCCGTCTGTCTGTGCACACAACGGCGCACCAGGCTGAACGGACCCCTGGAAACAAATAATGGTTACTACCACCACATAAATTAGAGCGGCTAACTCTGCTAACGGAGTTATAAGGTCGCCCCATGCCTCTGTCATAGCTTAACAACTTAAAAGCTAAGACCGACAATTTAATGTGACCGAAGCACGGAAGAACTCATCTATTAAAGCCGATGTCAATCTAAATTGTGTACCTTAAACCGGCTTGTGTGAAAAAAATAAGAGAGTGAATGAGTCGAAAGAGGTGCATCTATTTATGTGTATTAATAGGTAGGTCGTCTATAGAAGCCTTCTGTCTGAGGCCTCTACCTCACAGGTATAGAACATCATCATCATCATCATCATCATCAGCCTATAGCAGTCCACTGCTGGACATAGGCCTCCCCTAATGAGCGCCATCGCGCCCTGTCTTCAGCTTGACGCATCCAACTTGTGCCGGCAGCCTTTCGCAGATCATGTAAAACCAATTTGGTATAGAACATGTGTGGTTTTAATTATAAAAAGCTATACCTACTTTTTTAAAGTGTAGAGGAAGGGAAGGGAGGCCTTTGCCCAGCAGTGGGACAGCACAGGCTTATAATAATAATAAAAAGTCCCTACTTTCCTCGTGGAAAGTGAGTTTATAATTCACTTGTGGAATATTTGTGTGTAGATATAAAGTATTCTGTAAGTACTTGTCTTTTTCGTTTTCAAAAGTACAGGAAACAGTGTTTGTCAGCTATTATAACAGGCAGCATTATCAAAATTTACAGCTATTTTGTAGGTACTTACTTGCCGATAATTTCGCATAGTTCATACACATCGTCGAAGAGCACTTCGTCTTCTGCCATTTTTCACTCATACACAATTCACTACGTTTCAAAATTTTCACTAAAATAACATTATTCACAGCCAAGGGATCCCAGGCAAGGGTGGTTACGCCCTTATGTCACGAACTCTAAAGAGGATATTTTGGTGTTTTTATAGATAAAAACGGCACATGGAGTGTAAACCTTGAACTATAGTCTAAAGTAGACACAGAATCTCAGTGCTAAAAAGGAATTTAGTGCATTCAATGCAGGTAAAAATATCGTAATCGCGAAAACGTTCAACATCCTATGTAAAAGTCACTATTAACTGGTAATCTCTTCAAGAAAGACAGGAAATAACAACACAATAGGTGCAGAATAATAGATATTTAGCAAAAACGGCAGTTACAGTAAAATAAATTGATTTTCTCTAAAATATTTTTTATTTACTTTTGACATTACGAGGGTTGCAAAACACTTGAATGAAGTTGGCCGCGAAACGAATACGAATATTTCTTTTCTTCTGTCACTGGCTTGTTGTTGAGTAATGGATTTGAGTCTTTTTAGCCAGTGTTTCCAGCATCGAAACCTTTCACGCAAAAATTGGTTTAACCTTTACAAAATATAATAAGTACTTGAAAGCTAGGGCAAATTAGTATAATAGAAGCAGTGCAGAATAACGTAAAATTAAATGTATCATGCGTCCAGCAATGGCTTATCAACAAATTTAAAATCCTGCAACTGGCTAGGTAGGTACCTACCTACCTTCATAAAATAGTTTAGTAGGTACCTACCTAATTATTAATTTTAATTACCTAGTTAGGTACATAGCTATTTTATATAGCCAGTTGCATATTAAAGGTTAGTGTACATAAACTTTAAGTTTTGTATGTTTTGTAAACCCCTGACACCCTAGTTCCCTAGTTCGGGTTGACACCCTAGTTCGGGGGAAACCTAGTCAATCTTTTGATTTTTGCACCCTTGGACCCCCCCGCCCCCTCATAACAAAGCTATAGCTACGCCCATGGGTAGGTATCTGTCTGATTGTGATTCTTAATGATTCTCCGTAGTTCCCAAACGGAGAATCGTTATTGATTTTTAAGTTTAGATTTATATGGTGATTTGAACGAGAGCTAAAAAATACAGGTAGGTACCCTACCTACCTATTCATGAGTGTGAGCTATGATTTGAAAAATCTGTTCAGCCGTTTGAAGATCACTAAGTAGTTTATTTTTTAAGAAATTACGTTCTGATTGATTCCAAGTTTGGTATTTATCTTATCAATGATCAGGTTCAGCATCAGCTTGAAACTGCGGGATACTTAAATCAATCCTCACCAACTTACATCAGAATTATCGTGTTTGGGGTCATCGGTATGGTCTCAGTGAAAAAGTAATTATATAGGTGATCATCATGGTTTGATATTTTGGAACAGGAAAGAAAGTTGAGCATTTAATTTATTAAGTATGTACCTACCTATGTGTAGGGAGTTCTAAATTTTTATTAACTGTACCTACAGTTGTTCACTGTCAAAACTGTTTGTAATAGTGATACGTTTATTTGAGGTTTTTGTAATTGTAAAATGTAAGTATTTACTTTGAGAAAAGGGTTTCTTGGAAATGAAATGCAAAACTCCATTCATCAACTCATTTTAATAACAATCATTTATCTAGGCAGTCGATTATGGATATTTTTAGGATTAGGTACCTACTTTGAGGAAGTTTTCTCTAATTAGGTACCTACTTATATGTTTATAAGGACAGATTTTATTTTAAATTTATTAATATAACTTAACTAAATTTATTTGCTTTCTAAAAAACTTAGAAAATAACTTAATACTTCCTTATTTTTATTTCTAATTTTATTTAATAAAAAGGACCCAAATTAGGGTCTAATTATTTATTTTAACTAAGTGTCACAGTTGACATTTGTCACATTAATTTTTTTCTTGAAATACTCGCAACCTGGCACTTTAATTTGTAATTCTGATTCTGGAAGTTTTGGTTTGGAATTTTTATTTACATTAACCACGTAACTGCAATGGTATTCCAGCTCGTAAATCTCGAACGTGGTTTGCTGTGAACAAAAAAATAACGTTGATAAGTTTATTTAGTAGGTAGGTACTAGGTACCTTTATTGAACTAGGCAATAATACCTACATAATGTAATTTTTTTTGTCTAAAAATGTGTGAAAAGTTGCAGCGTCCTTGAGTGTCATCGCTTATGTTACTATCACGAGAACGAAACAAGTGACGGAAGCTACAGTACGGCCAACGGATCTCGGCGTGCGTGAAGTTAGCCGTTTCGATGCGCAGTGCAACTTTTTCATACAAAATTTTCTACTGCGCAGCGCAGAGCCTGACTTCACGTACGCCGAGATCCGCCAGCGCCGGCCCAACTGTACTATGATATTATATGGTTCAATTTTTAAATCATAAATGCCAGACGCTGGCAACATTAATGGCTCAATAGTTTCGAATCCAAGTCATCGAATATTAAACAATAAAGCGCAGCTTACTTCAGGCTGCTCATCTTTCTGCTATAAAAAAGAGCGGCAAATATTGAACAGTAATGGAAAACCTCCCAGAAATAGGGAGGTAGAACAGACAAGCTAAAGGAGGACAAGGCCAGACAGTCTTCTAGGACATTGCCCTAAGTAGTAATATTACTACGTTGAAAGTAGGTATATAGGCAAGCTATTTTATTATAATCTCATCTCACCTCTGTAGTGGCCGTTAAGTTTTTCTTCTGAGTTTTCGGGTTTTGGCACTTAATCGTCCTCCAGTTCACATAATACCTAGAATCAAGATTTTTTTTATTACCACAAGAATATTAAAATTTAAAAGTAAGTAAGTAGGTACCTAACACTTAATGGTAAAAAGAATCAATTATTTTTACATTCCAGGGTGTTCGTGAATGCTCGGCAGTGGTTCCCATGATATCCTAGCCTTGAGTTTGTGATTGTACCACACAATCTTGTGTAGCTTTAGACCTCTTATTTTATTTTCCTTTCTCAGTGACTCCGGGGGGACTTCTGAAAACATAAATTGAAAGGTTAGGCGCTTTGGTTTCAAGCTTGTGTACAAATTAAATCCATTCTTGTGCTGCGGTAGGTCAAATCCCAGAGGTTTTGATGTGTTTTCCTTAGGTCTTTTCTTATACCTATAGGTAGGTAGGTACCTACTTGTGGCCAGCTAGTTCACTGCAATCCTTCATATTCATACCTCTCATATAAGTAGGTAGGTAAGTACCTACCTTAACCTACCATTTTTATCTGTTCCAGTCGTGTTGTAAAATATTTCAGCCTTGTCGCTTCGCAGCTTCCCCAAACCAAACTGGCTGATGGTTTGCACTTGGAGGAAATACATAGAGTTTGGTTGCAGGTCTTTTATTTCAATTTGATTTTGCGTCTGAAAAATGTAAATTTTCGTTAAAAGTTTGTTAAGTACCTACCTACCTATATTTGACTCTTGTCTTCAGCATAGGTAAAATTATCATATAATAAGTAGGTACCTAGATCATCAGATAGCAAAAGTCTGTTATGCATGGACGTATATAAGGGAGGGAGGGGGGGTTTTGGGGGTCCAGACCCCCCACTTAGTTCATTAAGTTCGGGGGAAACCTAGTCAATCTTTGTAGGTATTTTGGAATCCTTGAACCCGCCCCCCCACCCTTAACAAAGATCTTTGTATTTTGGAACCCTTCGACCCCCCCCCCCCCCCCCCCATAACAAAGCTATAGCTACGTAGATGCTGTTAGGTACCTTTGCCACGTTCTGATGATTGACAAGAACCGAATCCAACTCCCCGCCGATTCCCTTAGCTCGTCGGCTCCAGAACACTTTGTACCGCAGGATCGGTAGGTCTGACTGGGGCTCCTTCCACTCCAGTTTCACTGTGACGGTGCCTAAGGATATAGAGTCAGAAAATTAGCATTATACCTAATATCTGCAAGATTGGAGTCCAATTACTATTTTTATGTAGATTCTTACCATTTTCCATCTTCACGGGTCGAACCTTCAACTTCTTGGGCTTGGGAGGAGGCCGAGGGCCCCGGCGCGGGGTGAAGGGCGGGTTCGGTGCTGAGAACCCGCGGGTCCCAGACGAACTGACTGCGGCTACTCTGAACCGGTACCATCGTCCTGGCTTTAGGATATCGCGCAGTGAGATCTTGGTTCTAGGAGATGAACATAATTCTGAGAAACTTAAGACAAACTAAATACCTAGGTAGGTAGGTAGGGGAGCGGAGGGTCATTCCGTGCAGAGGCTGATACCGTACACGTGATATCTCGAGAACGAAACAATCAGAGAATATGTATGTCCTTGCAAGCAGACCAGTCTACCTTTACGTCTCCCGACCAGCGCTTGCCAGTCTGCCGCTCGACTTCAGTGACAAGACATGATTTACGTTTTCGCACTGTTTCTTATCAAAAGTGTTGAAAGTGTTTTGCACTTTAAGTACATTTTTTCATACTTTACTGTTATACTTGTCTATCTAACTTATAGAATGGTAACTAAGGCTTGCATCAACTGCCATGTTTTGTCTAAATCGTTGATAAGTTTTCTGTTTTGCATCAACAAATTCAAAATGGTTACTTCGGGTCAGCACCGTACACTTTTGTACGGTAAAACCAAGATCTCTGGTATCGTTGCTTAGTGTGTAGCAATTGGGTAGGTACATGCATTTTGCAGCGATCAAGATAAGCCAGATGGATACATTTGTGGTTTTTGTTACGTAAAATAGTGAATATTTTGTTGTACGGAATCACCCGCAACCGTCGGGTAATACCGTACTTCACTATGTTTTCTTTTCATTAAAAATAAAATACTTCTGATTAAGTATCTGATTGGTTTCATTTGCGAAAATGAATTAGCTAAAGATATGTGCATTATAATGGTATGTAGGTAGTAGTTGTAGGTAATGGTTATAGTTATTCCACAATACATCCCATACTTATACCTAATTTAAATGCTCCCAGCCAGACGGGGTTTGAATTTTTTGGGTGGCCTTGCCTTGCTGTAAGTTAACTAAGCTACCGGGCTTCTTATGTAGGTACCTAATCATGATTTAATTTGTTTGTGTTAGAACATTTTCATTCTTAATTGTAATTTGAGTTTGATTTGGGCTTGTTAACACATCTCTGTTTAGCGTAGTAGGTAGGTAAGTACCTAAGTAGGTATTCTTAATTTTCATGAAGAGCAACTTCAGATCAACAGTCGAGGTATCCTATCCCCACCTGGTTCAACGATATGGCCTATTAGTTTTGAAAACAAAGCATGTCTAGCAAGAAACTATTAGCGTTTGTTTAGCATAACATGCATGTTTCATGTAACATGTGAATAGACCAGTACCTACCTACCTACAAAACGATAGCGGAAATTTTCACTTGACTTCTTGATGAGAGCAATTTTCCTTTCAATGTCCGTACAGCTAGGTAATAGTTCTGTGAAACCCTGTGATGAAACCCATAATTTACGTTTGCGAAGTATTTTTTTTTTACTTTGTAGGTATGTTGAGACAAAGGCGACCATGATAATAGCCAAGAGAGAAGCTCGGCTATTAAGAGGCAGACCACCTACCAGTTTTGCAGACGATATTGTCATTAAAGATTGGTTCTTTCTTCGCCGGATTCCAAAGTCGTCGGACTCC
This sequence comes from Camptogramma bilineatum, assembly GCA_958496255.1. NCBI lineage: Eukaryota > Metazoa > Arthropoda > Insecta > Lepidoptera > Geometridae > Camptogramma > Camptogramma bilineatum. Next base: position 4,562,303 of record OY292460.1, read on the forward strand.
TAACTTGTAGGATTTCTAGCTCTTCGGCTTCTTAGGACTCACAAGGAACCGATTAGAATGCTTTGAAAAGAGGTGGCTTATTCCCAATATTGGTAAACTAGCTGAATTTATGTTAGTTAAATGATGAGGTAGAGTTTTTTATACAGGGTGTGGCAAATTTTTGGTCCCTTCAGGGTAGCTACCTTTTCTCTTGTAGTTAGAAAGTGAAACTATTAGGTATTTTAATGTAAGTATACTTACGAAATAATATTTTCTAATGCAAAGGTACCTACGGATACCATGTAAGTAGTCTATTTATGCACGTAGGTAGGTAAGTACAAAGCATTCCTAGGAACTCGTACTCTCGGCTATTGTACAATACCTATTCATATTCAATGCATATAATTATTGTTCCATTCGTAATATCACACAACAAATAATAGATATCGATAAGCAATGCAGCGTACCTCATCCATATGGACAATGTAAGCATAATAGTATGATGGACGTAACGTAACTTGCTTAACTACTTTCAAAATTACGTATTGTAGACCCACTCAATTAGATAAGGGCAACTCAAGTGCCTACCTAATTAGAAAGAATCAAAAGTTTTGTGCACTTTCGATTGTTGTGGGTTCAAATCCCGGTCAATAGGTTTTGCATTTCAGAAAATCCATGTCCGGATAAATCACCAACTCAAAACGGTGAAAGAAATCATCGTGAGCCTTGTACCTTGTCACTATTCGCAACTACCTACCTAGTTGGCATAGGTAAAAAAAATTGTCGAGAATAGCAGAGGGAAAATAATTGGCCATCTTATACGACATGACAGTTTCATTCAGAACATCATTGAAGGAAAAGTGGAAGGAAGGAGAGAAAGAGGAAAACCGAGGAAGGCTACATGAGCCAAGTGAAAGAGAAGGTTGCTGTCATGTCGTATAGAGAAGTCAAGGAGGCTGCCCTGGAAAGAGCCTCGTGGAGAAAGAGGAATCAGTTATGCCGACAAGAAGTTTTCATCTCTACCTCCAACTCATAGTATCCCGAGATCATAATAATTGTTCCTCATATAACTTCGGTACTCACTTATTCGTCCTAAGCAGCATATTCCAGTCCCCAAGCCTCATCTCCTCATACTTGGGCCCGAGATGATGTTGCTCCTCGACCACGTATAGGATGCGCCCCGGCACCGCCCTGGCCAGATCTCCCACGCCGTCTGACCATCGCAGCAGGACTTTACCCCGGCGCTTCTCTTTAGCTTCTTCCATTATGGGCATGGCTGGTAGCCCTGGAAAAAACACTTCTAAATATTTTTTGAGGGTAGCTCCCCTACAAAAAAAACATGTCAAAAGAAGACCAGCCGATTATATTGGCAACCAGATACCTACTGGGACATCCCATCTCTGGCAAAAGACCGAGCGGGAGGCCAAAGACCACCAGGACAGCTGTGTTGGACCGAGATCTGAAGGCATGCAACGTTTCCGAAGACGACGTCATGGATAGGGCGGAGTGGAGGAAGAATGTGAAGAAGGCCGACCCCACCACCATGTGGAATGAATAGCCGGGAAGAGACAGAGAGGGTAGCTAGCTCCCCTACATGTGAAGTGGGAATGATTTTTTTTTTCGTCTTCTACCCCATTGTGTGGGGTATCGCTATAGATCTTTTAAAATGACTTAGGGGTTGCAAAAACTATTTTTCGATTTAATGCTCCATTTACGAAATATTAAACTTTAAAGAGCAATTTTTTTTTCCAGTAGAGCGTGGTCTAATAAAAAAATGGTGACGATCTGATGAGGATATTCAGCGTATAGCAGAAAAACTCAAAATGCAGTAAATTGCTCACTTTTAGATTTCTACCAGTGGAACCGGCTCTAAGTTGATTGATGGAGCATCTGGGACTACCTTTTCATCACAAAACTAAAGATTTGCGACCTACATTTTAATTACCTACCTAAACATTTCATTGGTAGGTACCTACCCTAACTCCAGAGTATGGTTTTGAATTAATAATTCTCTAAAATAACATATTTTATGACTCAACAGAAGTCATACGAACGGAAGGAATTCGGTTTGTTTATTTGGCTGTCATTTGGTAGAGTTTGTTTTTGTAAGCGACCGTTTCGGAATGGTCTATTATTGTTTTCGGAATCGGAGCATAATGTATTTCACAACTACCGTTCTGAGGCAAGCAAAAAAACAAACAAACTTATGGATCTGATTTCGAGATTAGTATTGAAGTATGTATGAATCATCCTTTCTTAGGCAATCCCAAATTTTTTTAGTTTAGTAGTAGGTAAACAGCTTAGGGACGTAAAGTTCCCTGCTATTTAATAGTAGATTGTATTATATGGGGGGAAAATAATATTTTTACGGCGAGGGCGCTTTTTTGAATCCAGAGCGAAGTGAAGGATTCTAGAGTAGAATCCCGAGCGAAGCGAGGGATTCTTTAGTAGAATCCTGAACGAAGCGAGGGATTTAAAGTACGTCGCCCGAGCCAAAAATATATTTTGCGCCCGAGTGATACACTCTACTTTTCATTACAATCTATGAGAAAATAAAAGGGAGGAGAAAGGAATGTGTTAAATCAACGAAGTTCCACTTGAGAAGAGTAATCGGGGATTAATTTTTTTTTATTCAGACGGTGGCCGCGCGCCGGCTGAATGGTGGGCGGTATGTTTATCCGATACTAGCAGCGCCCTCGCGGCGTTGCCCCCGTAGTGATGGTTTATGGTGATGATGATGATGATGATGAAAAGTAGCCTATAACCTTCCTCAAGAGTTTAGCTATCAAATACAGAAATAATTTTTCAAATCCGACTGGTAGTTCCTGAGATTTCATTTCATTTCATTTATTTATTTATTTCTCTCACAAACAATATAAATATAAATAAATAGCTAAATAAATATACAGAATAATGAATATTAAAAACGTTGTAGGTAGCTATTATAAAAACCTGTTTTGTGAGATTAGCGCGTTCAAACAAAAAATCTCTTCCGCTAGAATTGCTCAATAGTTCCACGAAAACAAACTAGATGGCGCCAGTAGACCATCGTTCTAGATCGCGCTGACGAAAACGCACAGGATTTTATCAGGTTGGAATTACAATTATGTATGGATAGAAAACTGCAGAGTAATAAATCTCTAAATGTGATTACAACTGTGGTGTTTTTGGAAGAGTCCTCCCTCATTCATCTTGGTAGATTTGAGATGAATGTGGAAAGTAGTTATACCTCAAAAGTGCGCGGCAAAGATAATTCATAGATAATTCCGGCGCACTTAAAGGGGATTAAAAACTCATTACTGCCCGCTAAACTTATAAAGAGGATTAAAAACTCATTACTGCCCGCTAAAAGTTCCTTGAAGAGGAATCATCTACTTTGGGCGCACTTAAAGGCGAACAAAGTCGTCCTTTTCGAATAGATGGAATGAAAAAGTTTTACCTACTTACCTACTCAAATTAGTTTAACCGTTAGTTGAGTAGGTACCTACTTATTTTATTATCATCAAAGCGTTCGCATTTAGGTTTAGGTACTTAGCAGGAGAGTAGTTTGTTATCCCCTAACCAGTTTAGGTTTATGCAAATATAATAGTTGTAGCCACCTAAGCTATATTTTCTATGCAAAATGGCAAAGGCAAGAAGATCTGTCGACTCGCTGCAAGTAGCTCCAATAAGCATACCTGGCAAAGTCAAGAGATCTGTCGGCTCGCTGCAAGTGGCCCCGCAGCCTTGATGGCAGCACCTCTGAGTGCCGTCACACTGCGAGTCTGAGTTGCAGGCCTCCACGCAAGCTGCTGCCCATTTGGGGCTATCGTCAACGGCACAGGTGCCAGGCTTCTGCTCCTGTGTTCTGCATTGCTGGCGGCATTGCTGCATCTGTAAATTAAAATAAATGTTGACCATAAAATCATAATTGAGACTTCAGTGCCTCCAGTCAAAAAGGGCACAACTCAAATTCGGCACTTTTCAAGAGAGCCAAAAAACCAAACTTTTAATGTTTTTTGCTATTTCGCAAGTTAAATCAAAATTTCTATTGATACAGAATTGTAGACAAAAAATAGCCCTTTCATTTAATGGTAATCACTTTCACGTTTGTTTACTATTTCTATATTTTTTTCTTGTTTTATTTGAGTTGTGCCTTTGTTAACACAGATGTAATGGAATAACGTTAACTATTCTAGTCAGTTTACTCGTACTAAAAGAAATATTATGACTTGTGCCTTTTGAATAATGGAATAACTTTATTAATACTAGTCGATTTACTCCTATTCAAAGAAATACTAAGACCTAATCCATTAGTAACGAATACTTATTATGACAATAACGCCTTATTTCCATCAATTACTGATGTCGAGAACTGTAGTTATGTAAATAGAATCTAAAGTTAAACAATAATTATGATAATTTTAATATTTATGTCAAAAAAATTAACATTATTAACACACCGCATGCAAAAAGTCGCGCAGTACAACTTTTACTGTACCTATCTCAATTTACTTAGTTTAGTTTAGTTATCCCTTAGTTAAGTTTAGATTAAGTTTAATAGTGTTAATCACTCTTATCAGAACTTTGTTAAGTCAAGGAGGCGGCGTTGAGACTGCTACACAGTCTTTAGTACTTTTGCAGCTCTCATCTTTCCATTGTAATAAGTTCTTGTGTACTTGTTCTGAATAAATAATTTTTTAATTTTTTTTAATTTTTTTAATTATAACAAATTCTTTCAGTAAGTAAATTCTAAGTATTCCTCGGTATTTTAATTTACTTCCTCATTTTCTGATATAAAGCACAAACCGGGGTCGTCTTCAGCTCTCTCTCATTCAGAATTCAGTAAGTTGTATAAAAAAATCTTGAATTATGGTAGATCCTTTATGCGTGGGGATAACCTGACTCACTAGTTATAAAGCCAACTTAGCTTCTCCCAGAAGCTCAGAAGTTTCCTGAGGTCTTCACATGCTTCGAGGAGCGACCTCGGGTTGTTGAGGATATGCTGCCGTTGTGCTGCTACGCCCAGGTATTCCAGAACTACGTGGGCTGCTGATTCTTCTTCGGTTAGACATTCCCTGCAGAGTGGGATGTCCGTGGCACCGATGTTGTACAGCTGTTTATTGAGGGTGCAGTGTCTTGTCAGCGTCCCTGTGATTATTTTGATGTCTTTTCTTTGTAGGTTCATCAGGCGACGTGTCAGTCATGGTGTGGCTGCTGTTATCGCTGTTCTGGACTGTCTGTAGTCCGTCGCCCGTGTCCATCGATCGTTGTGAAGGTTTTGGGTGTGTTCTGTATCCAGGTGCGTAGCTGGGAGAACGTCAGAGGAAGGAATGGGGCTGGGTATTCCACTTGTGTTTCCGAGCTCCTTCTGGCTAGTTCATCTGCCAGTGTCCCTTGATCCATTGTAGAGTTACCCTGTTCTTTGCGGCGATAATTTCAAGGGAAAGGTGACATTCTTATATGCGCTTGGAGTTGCATTTTTGGCTCTCCAGTGCTCTGAGGGTTGTTTTACTATCTCGGGGACTACTATGCCGTATACTATGCCATAGTCTTCTATTCCTCTCCATTTGATAGCAGTGGCAGTTGATTGGAAAATGGAACTGCGTGAGCCTAGTGTCATAGGTAAGATAAGATTATTTTTTATGTGTTTGTATTTTGAAGTGTTTCCGGGATGTCGATTGACTAGGAATCTTATCACACGATATTATGGTAGAACAAATAAGTATCTCGTATCATGTGGTGGTCATCAAAACTTTTTCTAAAACTTGAACAAAAATCGTCAATTTGGTAATACCTACTGGAAGGCAGAAAGAGATAAATTACATTAAAAAACAAAAATTAAAACTTATTTACTTCATCACATTAAATCAATCAATACCAGCGATACACAGATTATTATAATACTTACTACGTAAAAGATACATTTATGTCTCATTATTATCCATGCTTATAATCACCAAAAGCAACAAATAGAGATATTCCCTTAGAAACATGCATAACAAATGGATCAACTTCATTTATTTCTAACTCTGTTTATCTAATGCATTGGAACATCATGAGTTATGCCTTTTTGTTTCATTGTAATATTTTTTTAACTGAAATTATGCCTTCATGTTCGATGATGTTTTGGGCTTACTGCTACTTATTTCCTTTTAGTTGGGAAATTTTGTCGATAACTAAAGACGTTCCCTTTCTGACAGTCGAGTTATACCCTTGATGTAGTTGAAAAAACCAGGTTAGGATGCAGCTAGAGTTATGAATTTTTGATATGTTATGTAACAGGATACGTAGATCACGATAGTGCAATAAAAACAAAAGGGCACAACTCGACTTATGTCCTTTTTGACTGGAGGCACTGACTTGACCGCGGGGAGTGGCCGTACCACAGAGGGCCGTACCATGAGTGATTCATGGTACGGCCACATGAATTCATGATGGACCCATGATGAGTCCCTACCTATACCAAGATGAAGATTCTCCGGATGAATAAATGACGCTGTTTTTTAGTTCCCGTGTTGGGTGTTCTTTGAAAAGCGACACCTAAAAGCATAGGTTTTTCATTGGTGATAAAGTCCGGCCTATCAAAAATAAATAAGACAACGCGGAGAAAAATAGGATTACAGACAATGTGCATCAAAAACGATCTTAATTTATTGAGGTGGGTAGATTAATTCGACTGAATAAAAGTAAAATTGAAGCAGAGTAGAAACTTCTCATAGCTTTACAGAAACTATCAAACAAGACGCTCTCAAAGTTCCGTTACCAACTTTACTACTTACCTAGTCCAACTAACTCAATTAGCATTAATTTGTACTTTAGCGAACATGTAGGTACTTTCATTAGTTTTAGAATAATGACTCCTTGTGTTCTCTGCTCTGGTTCATAACTACTGTTCTACATCTATCCTTGTTCAATGCCTTGGTCTTTACACTACAAATTGACTAGGTACTGAAATTATACAGGGTGGGGCAAAATTTTTGCCCCTTTTCTTTTGTAGTTAGAAAGTTTTGTTCTTTGGAAACTTTAGGTTTATTTTGAAGAAAAAACGAATTGCATTTTAGATATTTGAAAAATAGTACAATTGACCTAAAAAATTACATTTGTCTTCTACATTTTACAGTTTTAAAATTTTAAATTCTAGTTGACACTTCGGTAAATTGAAAACTTATACTTATTGCTATTTCAGACCCATCTTATCACCGTCACAAGCTGAAATACAGTTATTTTACCAAAGCTCTTAAAAAATTATGAAAGATTGATGAACAACCCGATTTGAACAGTTTTGTCATGTAACAGTTAGAGATCTCATATTTTACATCCATGAATTCGTAATTACCCGAATTGGTCGTTTGATGATCGCACTTAGCTATGCGCATCTAAATTGAGCTTTTATTTCGGTAACTGTGAAGAATTTCAATGTATTTCTAGCAATAAAATGAATGAAAAATGTTTGCAGACATTTGTCGAACAACAAAAGCACCTAGGTACCTACTTACTTGTTATGTAAATAAAATCAAAGCAAAATGCAAAGAATACCTTTATGTACCTACCTACTTGGACTTGCCTCGTAATAAATCAAGTTTTATATTAAAAAGCTTATAAGTATTATGCTTTGCCTCTATTAATAATTTTGAAGAAAATTTACCAATTTCGCACATAGCGTGAAAAAAAAAGTGATTTGTAAAACTCAAAATGTTCATTGGCTTTTGTCGCTGACTGTACCTACCTACCATGGACGTATATAAGGGGGGGGGGGGGGGGGGGGTTAGGGGGTCCGGACCACACCCGCATAACCACTATTTGTTGAGTTGATTTTTTTAAGTTCGGGGAAAACTAGTCAATCTTTGTCTTTTGGAACCCTTCGACCTCCCCATAAGAAAGTTATAGCTACCAGCCTGCTTGTATCTTAAGAAGAACCAACCAAAATAACAAACTCATCTGCTTTATCTCTACCTTAGATTTACTGGTCCTCCCGCTTTCAACGCAGGTGAGATCGCACCGCGCTCTTGAGAGGCTATTCGTCTGACTCCTCGAGAACCTCCTGGTCTTGGAGAGGACCAGCGGCATCAGCGACAGAGCCACCACCACCAGGATCACACGGATGTACATCTTTACTCTCATTTCCACTCACTTTCACTGTTTATTTAATGCATCTGGAAGTTTAAAGCAAGTTGTATTGGATTTTAGGTTTTAGTTAACTTTTTGTAGGTAAGTACCTATACCTAGGTAGGTACCTACCTAATAAATTGTTATCAAGATGAAGTAGGTAAATAGGTGCTCTAACAGCCATGGCGCTGCTGGAGTAAATGCTGAGGGGTAGCCTTATTTTCTTGTCACTGTTATGTAGCATTTTTGATTTGTGTGTACCTATGTACAGTGGTGGCGAAAATAAAACTTTTTTCTATTTCTGTTTCTATTTCTATCAGTTGTTTTATTAAATTAAGAACTAAATTCACAATCAGAATTTAAACAACACAATTTATAAGATTCTGCTTAGGTAATAATTTACTAGATGTTTTTCAAACTTAAGAGTGCACCATGCAACTTTATTTTTATTTAACTTTTGTTACAAATTAACACATAAAACTCAGTGAACGCAAAAGAAAACTCAGTAGGTAGGTAAGAGAAACGCGATAATTTTGAACGCACCATAAAACACTGCAAATACACACCTTAAAACAAAACCGGCTCTATCAATAACATTTTCAAAAATTCATCATCGCGATTCCCGCCGTGTCAATGACCCGTTTTGACAGATGAAAACAAAGACGCGTGCGTCGGACAAAATGCGCGGCAGCACTGGATGCGTCTGCGCAACTGCGCATGCGTGCTCCAACTTCATTATACGTCCAATGATTTGCTTCCCTGCGAATGACGGAAGACGACTTTTACCGAGCAGGTTTTTTTTTATTAAAAAGTTGCCTTCCTGCTGTTACTGTCATGTCGTCACGCAAGATGCGTTTTTTTGAGCTTCAATACAATTTAAGTTTGTAATAATGTAATAACGTTGGAAGACAGTGGAGGGGTAGTTTGCACATGGGTAGGTACACCTTGCCCACGAAAGTATTAGGCCTATTGTTTTTTATTGTTTGTTATTCTCTATGGAAAACCCTTTCGTAATTTAAAACTTTTGTGCGCGATGGTAGTTATAAATTGCTTACTGCGCAGCTTGACAGCCAGCGTTCTTTTTACATGACGCGAACTAGGTCTACTTACTTATATTAAAAATCATCATCATCACCATCACTATGCGGGTAACGCCACGAGGGCGCAGCTAGTACTGTATGTACCTACCATTTAGAACAAATGCACTGTCCATGATCTTCTTTGCTCTACAAAGATTTTGATTTGTTTTGCTCATACAAGATCCATAAATACAAGTCCAAATAACGTACTCAATAAACGCCACTCAGTACAAACTAATTAAGCTCTGAAGGGCATCCGGCACGCAAGCTTTGAACAGAGAGTTTCGAAAACATCAATTGGTAGAGACGATTATTTTATTATAAACAAGCTGTCCCGCGAATTTTGTATCGCCCCGACCGTATGTTATCGTCAGCGCGATCTAGATAAGTATCACAAATTAAAGAAAAAGTTGATAATTATTTTATAAGCTTTTATTTATCTCCTTTGTATGAAGAGAACAAATCTGGCAACTGAATTTTAGCAAATGTTTTGTGTGACAACGCTTTAGGTGACAGCAAACTGAGAGTTATTCACGGAACACCTCAGTGATATTAAAATAAATATAGGTAGGTAAGTGTAAGTATAGGGTCATTTGAATCAGTTCGCGGCGTTACATTTTTACATTAGTTAACATTTTTTTACTTACAAAACCACGATAATGACGCTTGCTTGGGTACAAAGTTAAAACAGGAAATGATAAGAAATTTTAATTAAGGAGAAATATTAAGGAAACTACTTATTCTTTAGTTACCTACCTACTTATATACTTAAATAAAAATAAATTCTGTGTGCAAATATAGGTACCTAAGGTTACACAGTAGCGGATAGCGTAACAGTTTTGATAAAATTTTAATTTTGGGGAACCTCAGTGGCGTTGTTGTTGAGATCTAGACATGTAAGTAGAAGGAGTCTGCATAAGGGTTCTCTGAGGTACCTACTGGCCTCACTAGTCCTATACGGTACGACTCTAGGTTGAACAATTTATTTATTCTGAATCATTTTGCGACTAGGTAGTTATTCTTAGTCTAAACAAACTGTAATGTATTGCAGACTCAATGTAGGAACAGTTGTGTTGGACACATGAACACTGCGTTCTTCATAATTTCGTAGATCTCGGATCCTTTCAATCAACCGGTCGTTGCATCTCTCGTGAACGCGATGCCATTTTTTAATTAAGATATTTATAGCACCCATTGCACTGTGTAATTATTATTTATACCCATCTAAAAGCCGTGCTAGTCAAGTGGAAGACTTGAATTGAATTTATGGATAGGTACACTTACTAAGTATTTCAATACTGTAGTTCGTAGGGTAATCTGTAGGGAAGAAAACACTAGCCTTACTTATTCATCTTTAATTGAAGAAAAAATCTCAGAATTTTGTCATTGGTTAGAAACCTTTAGCCAAGGTTAGAACCTAATTCTGTAATTCTTTATTGTACACATGAGAACATTTACAAATAAGACACTAGAAAGTACGTCATGTATAAATGGTTTTCTACCAGCAAACCTTTGAGTTTGAAGAAACGCCATTGAACCTAACCTATTATATTCCTGAAACGAATGTCTGAAAACGAAGGAATGCGAATGCATGTGTAAAGAGTAAGTCTGAGATGATCAGTGATGGAAGAAAAATGGAGAAAGACAGAGAAATAATCATGATGATGATGAATGTATAACATACCGTGTCGCGCAGTTTATTTTTAAAGCATTTGCATGTTCAATTGTAGCGTACCTACACGTCTTCCTGGAGTGGCGATCGTTGTTTCATGATATACTCGTAGCAGAGGTCAAAATTTGCGTCAAAATATAATTGACCATTGTAGTCTCTATTACATACAAAAAAATTTAGCGCGCATTTTATTCGATTTTGGTAATTTCTTGCGAATCTGACTTCTGTGTTTTTCAATGTAGAATAGAAACAGTTGGGAATCAGATAGTTTTGAAAAATTAAAGATTTCTAAGTAATTTAATTATTTTTGGTAAGTAGGTACCTACCTACCTACTTACTTAAGTTATTTTTTTTTTCTAAAAACCACCAGATTAGTCTATGTAGTTTATCATAGAAAATGTATGTATTTTTTTGTTAATTACATAACCATTTCAAAAACTTGCGATTTGATTTGGTAAGTTAGGGAGAAGTGTTCCTGTTGGGAAATAGAGTCGATTAAGAAGATCAACTTGTTTTTTTTTTTTACAAATGTAATTTTTACGCTAACTGTAGTACATTTTTTCAAAAATCGTAAAATGTAAATCTTTCTTCAAAATAAAACAATAGTTTCCTAAGAACAAAACTTTCTAACTACAATAGGACAGGTAGCTAACCCTGAAGTGCCCAAAAATTTGCCACACCCTGTATACCTAGTCCATTTCACAAAAAAAACAATACTAATGTGAAAAAATTAATCTTAAGCACACTTTGATAAACACAATGTTCGTGTGTTTTGTAAATTGGATCCTCTTAGAACAATGAAAAATAAGTTATATATCTACCTAGCGGTGGTTTGAAATTAAAAATTTATCCTGACATCCAAATGTCTTCAATGAATTCATCAATTTTAAATTACAAAGCTTTTCTCTCGACATTTTGTTACAAAGGTCGAATTATTTTGTAAAGGAACCGATCGAGTTCTCAAACGTGTAATTCCAGTGTTTTTGTGTTGACAAAGCCGTTTGCCATATTAAATCAAAGGGTAGGGTCACTTTGTAGGGTCACTCAGGTGTCACTTTAATTCGGTTTTTAAAGAAAAATAAACTTGATTTCGGTTTTACGAAATTATATTTGGTAGGTAGGATTTAAATTCGTCTAATCTATTTGGTAGGATTTAAATTTAAACATTGGCAAGTAAGCACTGGCGAAATATTATGTTTAGACGTGCCTATAACTGCCCCCAGACATCTTTAAAATGTCTTGAATGTGGGATCTCAACGATTGCTTACTGACCTCGGGGTTCACAGATGAGCTAGGCTGTTATTTAAATTTGGTTATTGTAAAATGTTTTGTCATTGAGAGAATCATCAATTAAAAATTAATTTAAACAATTTCAATACCTACATTTAAAGATAAGATTTAATATTTTGACAGATAAAGATAGCACTAACCTGATGATTTGTGTGTGACGTCAATAACACAAAAACACAATAGAAACTGCTTAATGTTCCATACTTTTTTGGGTCATCATCATCATCATCATCCATAAAACCAATAATATCCCACTGCTGAGTGTAGACCTTCCTTTGATTACGCCATTCATTCGGTCCTGTGCCTCACACATCCAAAATCTATGGTATTTTTCTATGTCATCGACCCCATCACGCAGTTGGATGACCTCGATTCCTATGCCCAGTTCTTGGTCATCACTCGGTTTTTTGGATCGAGGATAGCAATTGCATCCATCACATTTCGAATTGCATATTTCTTTGTGATGAACAAATATTTAAGGATTGGAAGTCTCTTTGACTACCCAGATATTTCTAAGGATCTAGTTGCACGGGCACTCAAGTCGATGCGTTGCCTGGTAGAGTGCGCAGCAAACTTAATGGCGGCTGAAGTGCGCAGCAAATTCGACTTTGCGCAGGTACAGTCAACGCAATTGCGGGGAAGTGAAGGTGGTGAGGGGCGGGGCTAGGCGGGCTATGTAGATAAAGTTTACTGTATTCTATTGCGTTGACTGTACCTGCGCAAAGTCGAATTTGCCGCGCACTTCAGCCGCCATTAAGTTTGCTGCGCACTCTAGTGAGCTCTTCCGGGCAATTTTTGCATAGAAAGAAAACAGTGCATTTTCTAAAATTAGATCCATTAAGTAAAAAATTACCTACTTTTTGTTTAGTTTGTTTTAGTCCTGCGTTAGAACCAACGCAGTGCTAACGCAGGACTAAAATAAGGTTAACTTTGGCCTGGTTTAGGCCGGCGTTATGCCTGCCTTAGGCTAACCTTAGTTTTATCGAAGTACGGACCAAAGTAATCTTACTTTGACATTGCTCTAAGACTTGGTGGTACGCCCCCACCCAGGACAGTGCAATGTGGGAGAAACGTGTCTACGTTTCCGCCTAGGTGTTTCAGAACGAGGTGGGCACGACCTTCAGCAATGAAGATTACGAAGAAGAAGAAGACCAAATGTTTAGTTGTCAAGACGTATCTAACGATATGTATCAATAGTCAATCTGAATAAGCTTATGACTCATGCTAAGTGTAAGTACATAGTGGGCTATTTTCGTACTTGAGTGTTCAAGCACTTAAATCAATAAAAAGCAAGGATCTTGCCACTTGACTGTTTGTTTCGAACTTTCGATGGGTGCCATCATGGGTTTTTCGAGAAATATTATTTGGATTGTTCAATAATATCAGTTCATTATGCTTTGTTATTGGCTTTTAAATTAATTAGAGAGAATAATCTCTTCAACACATAATATGTAGTCATTATTTCGAGGTCGTGTTATGTTCCTTGAACATAGCAATAATAAGATAAATACGAAATGTTGTCATCCAAAATAGTCCAGTCAGCTTAGCATAAAAATGGGCTCAACCTCGGAATGACAGATAATAAGCTGAATTTTCGTATGTAGCTTCATTTAGGCGTCCTAAAAGTTGTCTCAAAAGTCTCATAAAATCTCGTGTCTGCGTCTTAAGTTATTCAAGGTCAAAGGTAAAAAAAATAGTTTTTCGCGAATATCTTGGTTGCTATTGGTCCAATGATGTTAACATCTATTATAAAGTTGTAGAGCATACAATTTGCGACATATTTTGTATAAAACATTCTTTCATGCGCTCAACCGTTTTCGCGATAGAGGAGGGTGAGTGCGCAGCGCTCAGCCATACGCGTAGGTACTGTAACGCAAAGTCAAACGTGAATATCTGTGAATACCTTGAATTTTGAATAATTTGTTTTATTTATCAGTTAATTATCGACCAAGCGAGCAAAGCGAGCTAAGATCTTACGATTTTGCTTTGTATGTTTGTATGTGTAATTTTTATGTTATCGCATAACTATCGAACCGTTAATCCAATCTGCATGAAACTTGGTAGATAACTAGGTTGTGCTATGGATATTTGATATATGACATATGAGCGTAATCGATGGAGGGGTTGTAAAGATATTGGGATCTAAAGGGGGTAAAAAAGATAAAAGTTACACAGATATATTGAGTGGGGTGTCATATGAAAGGACTTAATTTGTACATTCCGAAATAGTTTTTGTTTTTGTTCTAGGAAGTATAGTTTTTGAAATACACATACTGAACGCTTTGCGCTCACGGCCCTGTATCGCAAAAACGGTTGAGCGCATCGAATTTATTTTTCAATGAATTGGTCGCAAATTTTAAGCTCTATAACTTCATAATAGATGTTAACATCACTGGACCAATAGCAACCGAGATATTCGCGAAAAACTATTTTTTTTTACCTTTGACCTTGAATAACTTAAGACGCAGACACGAGATTTTATGAGACTTTTGAGACAACTTTTAGGGCGCCTAAATGAAGGTATATACGAAAATTCAGCTTATTATCTCTCATTCCGAGGTTTATTCCTAATTTGACTGGGCTAAAACAATGGACAAGAAAAGTGATTCTGCGCGTTCCGGCGACAATCCATCAATCTGTCAGATAAAGGACCACAGATTAAACTGACTACAGGAATCCACAGTAAGTATTCTGGAACATTAATCACAAAGGAATCACGTCCTCCGTCAATAAATATCAACGGTTTTTGGGTAAGTATGGGACAGAAAATTAGACAAAATTGTACGTTTACTTTTTGTTTGGTTAGGTACATAAATGAGTTTCAAAATAGAACTGTGTTTGATAAATGACAAAACATTAGGTAGGTACAAAAAAAAAACAGAATTTTATTTACCTATTTTATTTATTCGTTGTATTTTATTTACTACTGTTGAGCAATAGGTAATGAATATTTAATTCAATCACACTACAAGCATAGTCGAACATACTTCATTAGACAACCTGTACTTCCCCATATAGGTTTTTACAAAAGCCATAATAATGCTTTGATAATGCATCAGTTCTCACGGATATGGAAACAATAGATGTGTGATAGGCGTATCGAATTGGGTCCAACGGACCTGTTATCGACGTCCGTCTGTTTGATGTGCGTCATTGTAAGCCGATGGCCTTTGAAGGTACAGTCAGCTACATAACTACAAAACCTGTAAAAAACAATAAATTTTGAAGAAAAAAAACTAAAAACCGACGTCAATTAATTAATTGACAATTATGAGACTACCTGAACATACTTTTATATAAAGTCGAGCATAAAACCTTCTCCTTTTCCGGTTTGTGGGTTGAAAATGAAGTATGCAGTAGGGTGGGTCACTCTTGTATGGAGAAAAAAAAATTTTTTTTTTTCAGTTTCTAATAGTGATAAAAAGGTGCCATATTACGTCAATAATCCACCTGCAAAATATGACACGGATTGAAAATCATCTTCTGCCTCCGAATCGAAGTTAAACTTTTAAAAAATTACAAAAAAAGGTCTTTGGAAAATCCTGCTGAAAACTATGAAAATATACTTGTGTATGGTTTATTTTGGAACAAACCACGATACAAGAAGTCCTATTTGTATACTTAATTATAAATTACTCAGTTACTTATCTAAAAAATGCAGGTTAGGTCTTCAAAGAATAGCAAAATCCTTCTTTACTGTAAAATGTGCGCATATGTTTGCGTGACTTTAGCTGAACCGATTATAAGTCCTTTTCTCTCAAATTTGGTGTTTAAAGTGTTGGATGCTTCCACCAAAGTCGTAATAGCTCTTTCCACACCTTACAATGACATGGCATGCGAAGCAGAGGCAGTTCGCCTTCGCCCACTTGTACAACAAAAGTTTGTAAGTTTTCGTCATTTTGCACCTTTGAATGGATGGTTCGGTAGCATTTAGTCACTAATAAATCAGATCAACATAAGAATATGCATTTAAAATTGTTCAGGAACTTGAGAAATCTTAGTTTTGTGCGAGAAATGAAACATTCTTTCAGAATTCGACGAGCGGTAAACTTTCTAATGTTTTTTTTTGTAGATTAGACAACATTGCTAGCAAAAAGTTATCCGGATGAGCAAAATACAGTCTAAATATGACAAAATCTTTTATTCCTTTGAATTCTATTGATTATTATCTTGATGTGGCAATTATCTTTTGCATGTATTGCGGTCTTTCATTGCAGGTAGTGTGGATCTTAATAGTAAACCAAAACTTTTAAATCTTTCGTTGCTAGAATCACCAGATTTATTGAAGGAGCTTCTGTGGATGAATCAATTAAAAAAAATGCAACTTGTTTGTGTAAACCAACGAGCATGAGGAATTTTAACTGGTGAAAATCACGAAAAACTCCATTGAAATACAGGCAAGAAGTATTTCTATTGTATTTTGGTGGTAGCATCATGGATGTTCCTTTTATCAGTTTTTGAATTGATATTTCATCAATTGTGTTAATTTGTAGGTACATTGAGATCGTCAGGCCTCCTGCCCTCACTCAAATCTATGCTTTTTCAGCTAGAAATGTCGAAAAGAGCTTTCCTGCTATTCTTGAAATCTGTAATGTTTTGGTGAAGTTTTAGGCAAGGACTTTAGTAGGTTTTTAGACTTCAAATGATGTACTTTAAGCATTTGTAACACCCTTTTATCTGAATTTATAATAATAAGTCCTTTTGTCTATTATTTTTAATTCAATCAATAAAAATTATGCAATATCTCAATGCAAGTTGGTTCTTTTTGTAAGTCATTTTCGAATTCCCATTGGCACCTCAATTCTTCATAATGTTTAAGAATACCGTTGTTACATGGTAGTAAGTTATCTTTATTATCGCTATTATCATCAATTAAAATATGCTTAAAACACTTTTTAGACATTTCCATTGTTAAAAAGTAATCTTCGAACTTCAAACGTACCACGTCACTTTTGCGACAAAAGCTCGAGATTGCAAACTCTCAAAATCTCACTTTTCCTAAGAAAATGGTAAATAATGTTAATTAATAAGTAAATATATAATACTATCTTATGTTTCAAGGCAAAAGTGTAACCAAAAACTACCTGCATAGTACTTTTATCAGTTCATGAATTCAACACCAATTTCAAGATTTTTTGAATTTTCAAATTAAATTCGGAGGCAGTTAACATTATTATAAAGCAACCATATTTTGCACGTCTCATTTCAACCATATTTAGCCACTTTTTATCGCTATTAGAAGTTGAAAATCGAAAAAAAAAATTTTTGACCCACGCTAGTATGCAGCTGGCACCTTAAATTGCACTGTATTCAGTTACGAAATAATCCAAGCTTACCTTACAAACGAATTAAATAAAGCTAAATTAAAGCTTGTCAAGTTAAAAGTTTTGTCACAATCATAAGATTGTAAGCGAACACGACTTTACACGACTTTACAAGTCTGCATTTGGATTAAGGGCCCAATTTTTTATCTTTGCCGATTAAACTGAAACTTTCAGGAAAATTATTTAAAAATTAGTAAAACTTGAAGCAACGATCCATATACTTCTCTTAGAGGCTAGAGTTGTAGCATGACTCGGAGTTGTTCTATTGCATTTGTGTTGTAGCTCTTCGCAGCAGAATATTTTGCTGAAATGTTGGGGCTTTCAGAAGTGACTTTGAACTAGGTATTTAATTGTAAGTATCCTCCGTTCATTTTGTTAAATTTTGATAGATGAGAATACATAATTAATCCATAAATGACTTGACAGCATTATAGTATTTATTTCAACATGATGTTGCATGTAATCATGTAGAACATTCGCTTTCTCAACTCAAATCTTAATTCGAGGTTTTGTACCAGTGACTTAACAAAGTTTATTCAACTTACTCGCTCTTAATTTATCTTTGTAAGCTATCCCATGGGTTTCATTTAAAAAGAAAAGTTTATACTTTATGTAAAACACCGCTTAATTTGCGGGGAGACGCCGCCAGAATACTGATTCACTGTTTGGGCACGGAGAGAAAATTAAAAAATAAACTCGACAGTTTATTCAGAATTTAAAGGCGGGCAACTTATAAACTCTTGGAAACTCGACTTTACACAACGGTAATAGAGTTTATAATATTACAATTATAACACAGGAGATGCGCTGTGGAAAATACAACAATTTCTGTCGGTAGTACCTACATGCAATGAACTGGGCTTTGAAATGTTAAAAATTCCGGCCATTACATTTTCTATAGAAATATCATGAGTTGACGCTGTTTTACCTACTGGAAAACTGTTTTAAAATGAGTTTTATCAAGCTCTATTTCTAACAACTGCTCAGCAGGCTTAAAAAGGTCGCTAGAGCAGAATCATAAATGAAATTAACTTCTTCTTCTTCTTTTCGAATCGAAACTCAACTTATTTTATAATACTAAACGGTATTGGACCAGTACCTAGGTGGCGACTTCAACGCCCTTTTCGGAAGCCTGCATAAGGTCCTCCCTGGTGCAGGTAATTGTGCACTGTGGACATCGTAGCAAATGAGGCATATCCTGCGTAGGGGCTCCATATGAAATTAACTATAATGCCGTCTCTTTTCAATCTCAGTCAATAAAAAGAGATGGCATATAGATCAATTCCTATTGCGATTCTGTAAAATAGCGACCTTTAAAGTCCAATGAAAATATAGTCAGAGTCAGGTCGTCAACAACTACAATTACTTATAGGTAATTAAAATTCATGGTACGTTTTGACACACATGTCTTGTAAGCGTTGCTTGGTGAAATATAGTCGTATTGCTCATTATACGGACTAAAATTGAAGGAAAAAATGTCATTTTTCCTTCAATTTTGATTAGTTTTGATACGTTTTATGTCAAAATTGAAGGAAAAATGACATTTTTTCCTTCACTTTTAGTCCGTATAATGAGCAATACGACTATAAATAATTATGACGTTACAAAGTTGTTTGATTAATAACGTGGTCCGACAGCTTGCGTGCAAGCCTAAGTAAGTAGGTAGGTACCTATAACAAAATAAAAAACTAGCCCTTACATCCTTACTAGATGATTGAATGTTCGTTTTAATAATCTATTATGCATGTAAAAATATAATTACGCAGTTCCTAAACATCCTCTCAGCTTTCTCATGAGGTGCTCCATTTTAAACAATGTTTCAGCTTTCAGGTGCTACAGCGCGGCAACGTCTCGATAAGTGTAGGTTTACCTAAGTGGCATCCTTGCATAAAATCATCTAGTAAAAATATAAAAGACCTAAGATGAGCTTTTGCTATAACGATTCATATAAGTTATTATACTTACTTACTTTAATTGTGTATTGATTCTCCGCGTTTTTTATTTTATTTTATTTTCCGATGTTTTGACTACGATTTATCAGCTGTGGTCCTCAAGAAAACCTAATGTGAATCAATTTATTATAGGAAGAATCGCATTTGTGTAATCGATAGCATAAACCGATACAAAATATTATGATTTTGTAATTAATTTATTTTTACTGGTTCTACTTGCCACATCTTCATGTTTTTCAGGCGCCAGTTGTTTGATTGCTGATGAAATAAACACAGGCACTTTTTTGTCACCGGTTGTAACTAGCGCTGTGTTTCTGCGAAACTCTACAATATGACTTTTTTAATGAATGAATGATAATTGTATATTAATAAATAATAATAATAAATACCTACTTAATGCTAGACATTTCACACAGCATAAAAATAAAAAAATATAAACATAAGTAGGTACTTAGGTAGGTACCTACTTAATTAACAAATTATGAAATAAAAAACCCTATTTTTTTTATTTCTTATTGTGTTCAATATACCTACAGTCGACTTGAGAATCTTCTATTTTGAAGTAGATTAATAAAATACAAAAAATGATATAACAAATAATCTCACTTGCTACTCCGTTCGTAACAAGTAGGTACATGGCTAAGATGATGATGAAGATGCAATAATTCCATCATCTCACTAGTTCATTGAACTCATGTACACTGTTATTTAACCTGTGTCCTTGTAATAAGGCCGTTGTGCAACTTGAAACCTGACTAGGTACCTACACTTGTCCGTGCTTGGTCACGCTTTGTGGAAGGAAATCTAGTTTACTATATCACAATGCTTTGTAGTTCCTATTTAGGTACCTAGGTACCTAGTCCTTACCAACAGTACCATCTTATTTATAAATTATTCCGTTGAAAAGGCTAATGAGATGCCAACTAAAAAAAAAAAACTAAAAAAAGGCTAATGCTTGGCCCTCAGAGAAAAAAAAATAGTCACTGTTTGACGAATTTAGCGAAACTGATTTTAAAATCCCAGTTTAGAAATAGTATTAGATAAGTATTTATATTACCTTTATATGGCATACCTTTCGTTTCAGCAGGTAACTTTAGCCATTGTCCCTTGACTTTTCCGAGCAGCATAAATTCCACACTTCAAATAAAATCGGATTGCTCATTATACGCACTAATTTACGATCAAAATGTCATTTTTCATATATTTTTAGTTCGTACAATGAGCAATTTGACTTTACATTTTGAAAATGAAAAATCTTATCAAAATTTTCAATTCCGACGGTCATACAATGATACAAGCGATCCTCCTTTAGCCGGAGTGCCTATCATTGCGGGTTCGAGTCCCGTCGGAATTGAAAATTTTGATAAGATTTTTCATTTTCAAAATGTAATAGGTACCTACTTAACCCCTAGGTAAGTGTGGTTTAACACTATAGGTACAAATTAAAAAATTATAGACTTTTGAGATTGTTACTTCAAAATGAAACAAGTTTCCATCCTCCTCATTTCGTATTTAACCAACCATTACTGCTTGTTTACCACTAACGAACAAATCGTTTGGTAAAAGTCTAACTAAAATTGTAAGTAAAGTTAGTAGCAATATTAACCCGGAAGTACTTAACTAGAAATAGTGAAATAACATTGGAATTTACATCCTTTCTGCATTCCTCTATGTGTAAACAACATTGTTCTAAGTATCTAAGTATATTATTTTCATTTTATATGGGCGTCTGACATTACGAGTTATAAGCAAAGAAATGCCGGTCTTTTGCAAATATTCTACATAACATAACTTATGTAATTTACTATGCTGACCATACAGATTTATTCCTGTATAAACACTTTTTTTCCCTTAGGTATAATTTTATTACAATAAGTTACAAAAAACATAACAAAACCGAACAGCATTGGGTAGGTAGGTACCTACTTAGGTATATGTTTTATTTTATAGAGAAGAAACTTAGATGTTTTGGAAAAATCGTGCAAGGTTTAAGCCACTTTCAATTGGTGACTTAGCAATGTTGTTATGAAAACAAGACGAAAGATTTCGTTATAAACCTTTTGTCTCTCTCAAGTCTCAAGACTAAAAAATAATCATGATGGGTCTTATATTAGACAGTTCTGGGCCACCTAATAAAAGCTCAATAATAATAAGAAACTTACTTTTCTTTTCTCTTTTTTAATAAAAAACTTGACTTTTCAGTGGTTAATATAAAACGCTCACAACAATGCAATTTTAACTAATTGGCTTTGTTCATGTTTTCGTACAAGGTGTGTCTGTAAGTATATAGATAAACAATATCCTTTAGAACAGGATTTCGCTGCAACACGAATCAGTACTTCCGTGACCTATAACTAACATGACCTAAACATGATTTTTCTGTAAATTATAAAGAGTTAGATCATCATCCTATCCTATCCTTCTAATACTATAAAGGCGAGAGTCCGTGTGTGTGTGTGTATGTGTGAATGTTTGTTACCACGTGCCCCATAACTACTAGACCGATTTTGATGAAATTTGGACTGTAGATAGTTTAGGTTTTGCTTTTGGTTTTACACATAGGCTAATTTTTATCCCGGAAGAATTTATGGTTCCCGTGGGATAAAAATAGTAGACATCGCTGGCGAAGCCGCGGGCGTCCGCTAGTTATGGATAATTCTGAAAAACTAAACATGACCACAACTATATTTCCAAGGCGAAGTAGACAATATTCTCTCCTGTCATTTATCCTTTAAAAATCTAAGGGTGTTGTCAAAGGTATGTCCAAATATCTGTTTGCTTCATGCCCACATTTTTCAGAAGTTAGCATTCAATACGTGACAGGTGGCACTATAACCCACTTGGCTCACGGCTTTAGGTAATATTGTTGATTCGATTCATAATGTGAATCGTTTTGAATCATCGTAACATCAGCGGTCTTAAAAAGATCGCTATTGCAGGATCGCAATAGGAATTGAACTTTCTGCCATCTCTTTTCATTGACTGAGAGTGAAAGGAGACGGCATTATAGTTCATTTCATATTGTGATTCTGCTCTAGCGACCTTTTTAAATCGTCGTCAGTTGTACCATTAAGATTTTTAACAACTACCCGGTTTTACTTATTTTGTTAGGTAGGTACTTAGGTACCTATATAAAGGACATGATTATCTAACAATGTTAAATTCACAAGGTTACTACAAATAAAAATCAAAACGTAGGATTTAATATCTGTACCTAAGTTTTCACTTTTAATTTAATTTCATACATACTAAAAATAGGTAACACTTTAACTTAAAATGTATTTTATGGCTCAATAATCATAGGTTTATTAGATTTGTTTAAATATTAGTATACTTTACTAATTATTTACCTACTTACAAAATTTTAAGCACAGTAAAAAATATACTTACAGCCTAGCCCAAGTAAGAAAGTCTTAAAATATAATGCTTCATTATATGAATTTTTACGTTCTATTATGACAACTAAATACCTATTAAGTACTGTCTTATACATAAAACTTAGTGCGCCAACCAAGCTTACTAGAGCGTTGTTTTCAAAAATAAAACAGCGGTATAGCGAGCCTGGTCGGTGCACTAAGTTTTATGCATAAGACCGCTATAGTAGGTAAGTATTTTAAATTAATAATAAATATTTGTTTTATAAAAAGGAATTGCTTATCTGGGTTTAGCCCCACAGATCTCAAAATACCTTTTTTTTTGGACATCGCAAAGATTTTTTCAACTAAGGCAATTTCGAATTTAGAAGAAAAAATCCCGAACACAGTAACGCCAATACCTACTTATTAATTGTCTTATATCTGTTGTCTTTGTTTAAAGAGGTTCTGAAATTAACATAAACTACTGAATTCATTAATTTAATTGAAACCACGGCTTTTTTTACGCTTCCAGCGTGCAAGCAAGTGGTGTTGTCAAAAACAAATTGGATCTGCCCTTGAAGACAGCAAATATGTACTTACTTACTTAATATCAATTTCAAAACTTTCGTAAGTTGTACTTGACACTTTAATAACAAAAGGGAATTACTCAATTACAAAATTCATCCGGAGAATCTTCTCCGGTGGGACTCGCACGCAGTGCGGTCACTCCTCACGGTCGCTACTTACACTGACTCTGTGATAGATTTCATCAGTACAGTTATCACAATGGACAATGGATCTAGGCATTCATGAAGTAAGGCTTTCTATGAAAGTTGTCTATGAAAAAGTTGCAATGCGCATCGACACAGCTAACTTCATGAATGCCAAGTTCCGTTGGAAGAAATGTCCTATCTAAATCGGGGATATTTTTTACGTGAGTGATTCAGTATTATAATGTCAAGCAAATAATTATCAAGAATGGACCTGTGGGTATTATCTCTTTCATTTAACCAGCAACTGTAGTTGCAGCGGTGGTGGCAGCTGATGTTGCAGCTGGACCAGCAGCAGTGGAACCCGGGCCAGCTGGAGTGACTGGTGGAGAAGCCGCGGCCGAAGCAGGCGCAGACATTACAGGCACAAAGGACATAAAGTACGTCTGCCCTGATTGGAACATCGTCAGGTTCATTCCCGAGCCATTTCCTGAAAATACACATTATTGAGCTCATGAATCGTTTTTAAATGAGTGGCACCAAGTGGCTGCATAGAAATGTTGTCATCGAAAGTAATGTTGCAATTGACTGGGAAAAAGATATCGTTGAAGTTAAGCGACGTTCTGAGATGTCACAATTTGGATGGGTGACACTGTAGTGCTTAGAACATTGTTTGAGATGGTGTAGGCTTGCCTAGCACCTAAGCCATCCTCTCAGCTTAACCGGCCATAACCACGGTAAAGACATGGTCAAAACGTAGTGTGGCCACACACCCAAACTACCCGCAGACTTTCAATACTTACCAAACGACATGCTTATCGGAAGATTGGACCCAGCAAGTGGCGGCGCCCTCGTGGTCGTCGTCCGCCGCCTCCTAGGCGGGCAGTCGCAGCCCCACCAGTCATCTTCACTCGAACTGGTGGTTGTCGTGGAGACGTCATCATCATCATCACAGGCAAAATAGCAAAGTAAGTCAAACATTGGCTGGAAGATACACAAAGGTCAGTAGAGCTTTATTTTATTTCGAATTTAGGTAAGTACCTATATCAAAATCGATACTTCTACATTTTATAAAGAACTAGCAGCGCTCTCGCGGCGTTGCCCCCGTATTGATGGTTTATGGTTATGATGATGATGATGATAATCTTCCTCAAGAGTATGCAGAAATAATTTTTCAAATCCGACTCGTACCTATCTACTTCCTGAGATTAGCGAGTTCAAATAAACAACCAAAGAAACAAACTCTTTCTCTTTATTATAATTAGTACCTATAGTACCTATAGATTAGAGATTACTTATCTAGAATAACAAGTTTTGGAAGTGATGTTCAATGTTTTTTAACTTTGACCTAAGTGAAGAGCCGTCTTGTCCAAGTGAGTTAGTGCCTCGATATTCGATCCAAAGGTCGTGGGTTCGAATCCCAGAGCTCTAAACAGTGAAAGAAAACATCGCAAGGAAACCAGTTAGACATCTTCAAAGGAACTTAAATGCATCTGAGATAATTTCTACCGCATCTTGAAGATAACATTCATGATCATGTAACAGATAATAAAAAAAGACCTACCTTTCCTGCAATACGATCTACGCACAGGAACAAAACGAACACTAAACACAGTCGTACCGCAATCATGTTTCTGAGTGTCATGAAAAACATGCGGTCGGTTCCTTTCATACTTATAGCCAAGGCTTTTGCGCAACGCCTGAATTACTAATGTTCGGCAAAGATTAGGCATGTGGAGAACATTTGAATTATTGCCTATTTCTGAAGGTAAATCTGAATTTGAGGAAGATAATATAATACATTTTTAGGTATAGGTACATACTTATACAGAAACTAATCTGCTAACTTCTGTTAAATAGTTATTTAATAAAAAAAGTTCTAGAGTATTTTGTAGTTTTACAAAATACTCTAGAACTTTTCTTTAGCACAGTTGAACCATCTACGATCTATAGATATAGCTCAACTGATCCAGGTCACTGCGCGTGCCGTAAGACCTCATTATTAATAGCATCTAATACACATAACCGTCCTGACCCCACACTAACTACTTAGTATCATCTGAAATGGGGGTATCAGTAACTTCGATTACAATGATACCTAATTCAGTATATTATCAAAATTCTTTCCGATCCGTGTTAAGTGCCTATTAGCTATCGAAATTCGGTTCTCTTCTTTTCACAAAATGATTAAAAATAAACCCTAAAAAAATATGCAGTTCTTGGATTAGTTACTCTGGTATCACATCGTCCATCTGCAAATATTTGTGCCGAGTCTCGGTGTGGACTACATTGTTTTCATAGGTAGCAGCGCCCTCGCGGCGTTGGCCCCATAATGATGGTTTATGGTGATGATGATGATGATGATGATGATGAAAAGTAGCCTATTTATAACCTTCTTCAAGAATTTAGCTATCACATGCAGAAATAATTTTTCAAATCTGACTGGTAGTTCCTGAGATTAGCGCGTTAAAACAAACGTACCAACGTATTAGTTTATGTAAATTAGTATAGATTTCAGATAACAACACCTTAAGGAATCGTTAGGAAAGGGATCCTTTAGAACTACAGATGCGTGCAGTGTAGGTATTTGTTTACAAGGATATCCATCCATTCTGAGGCAATAGGTCTTATGAAATACACGTCATATCCTGAAAATGCGCAGCAAAATCCTTGAAGCAGTAATAACGTGATGGATTTGAAGGATTTAGCAAAGTAAGGAAGCTGAGCCGTTCCCTTCCTTGCTACAAATTAGATTTCTCTCGCAGGGAAATTTTCTTATATAACTTTTATTTGGTACCTATTATGTGTTTGAATCCACGGGATCAAAGACTTGAAAGCGTGTGCTTCAATTCCAGAAAAGCTTCAATTCCAGAAAAGTTTATAATTTTGGTGTCTTCAAATCGAGAGTCAATAGATTCCTTCTAGGTAAGCGTGCTCCATCTTAGACCACACTGTTGCTTTACATCAGGCAGGGTGTGGTCAAACGTGAACCTATTTTCGTAAAATAAGAATTTTTTTTAGGATTAGATTAGATAGCCAGGATTTTTTTATGAACTCAACTCACGAAAGTTTTGAAAGTGAAATATATGAAGTTACTTTACAAATGGAAATGCCAATGTAAAGTATGTAGGTATGGTTCGTTTCTGATGCTCAATGCCTAATAAAGGTTTCTAATCATTGTATGAGTTCACTGTTGAAGTGTTAATATTTATTAATTAATATAAGTAGTGTTTAATTAAGATCATCGATGTCCTGAATGGGATCAAAATCTCAACACTGCTAAACGCTGTTTTTCCTGATCCTTACATTTAAATCCAGTAGGTATGACATCATCTTATTGATGAACTTAAGTACTTAAACTTCGAAATTTTCGCATTACCATAATTACCTTCTCTACTGTCCTATCTACTAATGAAACTTCATAATCTCTGATAAAAATCGCCTTCAGATAATATTCAAATTTTCATATTCTTCATGAGTTTATACTCCAATTTCGTTCGGTGTTTGGACACGGTCAAGTTTGTGTCGTACTTGTTTGTTTACGATGCGAATGCATGTGTACAGAATAATAATTTATTTATCACACATGCTAAAAAATTTATATTATTCAAACTGAATTCCCTTATGAAGAGGAGAAAATTTCTACATGCTTAAAATACACACGCAATACCTACAATCAACACCTGCTATTTATGTGGGTTTTATATATAAAATGAACCAACAACACGCGAGATAGGTGAGCAATAAATAATATTATATTTGTTTCGTCATGTTTCTTATATTATATCGTCTTACTGAGTTATTTTAGTTTTTGTAAAAGTATTTGTTTTTACTTGTTGTGTTATTCTAGTGGCTTTAGCCAAAAAGTTCGCAGTTCTTAGTTGCTTTACTTTTCAATCTTGGGTCAAGACATTACTAAGACTTTTCTTGAAAAACTTTTAAAAATTTCTTAACAAATTTTAATTAAAACAATTTGGTTCCCGCCTTAACTGGATAAGTCCAAATTCTGATTAAAAATCTTACATCAACATTTATGCTATAAAGCCTGAAGGAATTACTAAACCTTATCAAAGATTTGTAACATCAAGAAAATGAAGAATACGGTTTTTAAAATATTTATTTCTCTAAAAAAGATCATACAAGACTACAATTTTGAGAATACAGTTATATAAACACTTCATAAACGTCTATAAAATTCCTTTCATAGATAACTAGACTCATTGTCCGAAAGCGACTTTGTAGCTGACTCCAGGTCGCTTCGGGACTTTACTGCCGACTTCCACCAGTATCGGCGAGTAATCGCTCGTTACTTGCTTCGTTGTACAGTCCTCGTGGGAGATAGGGAACACGTAGTTTACATCCACCTCGAATCTGAAAAAGATATGTTAATGAGTATAAAATATTCTAGTCATGGTTGGATATCAAATCGATATAAGTAAGTAGTTGGAGAGAAGGATTAAGTACGAAGTTTACATGCACTTCGAATCACAAATGCGGAAGTTTGAATGTTTTTAGATGTATGTTTGTTCCCAATGATCTTCTAGCTGAATAAAGTCATATAAACTGAGACAGAAGCGTTGTACCCCGCTCTGTGTGGCGAACAAAAGTCAAGCTAATTAGCTTGAGTCAACTCAGTCGCACTTTGTCTTGCTCCTTTATTACACGCATTTACCCGCAGCACGAACATAATTTATCTTTTTCTGACAACTGGGTTTTATAAATCTATGCTATTTTCATTTCATGGGTCGTATTGTCTTTGTGTTGGGTGTTGGTTATATTCAAACAAACAATAATTCACTTAGGAACCTTTGGGTTTTCCGATCTTTAACTTTTGTTGTAATTACTTTGTCCCTTTTAGGTCAGTAGTTCTTCATTGTTAGTTTTTGTTATCAGTTGTAATGGACATAGAGTATGTAGAGATACTGTTTTGTAATAAAATTGTTCTTACACTGTCTCTGTCTATGTTATAAACTTTGTCGTTCATTGGTTACGGGACTTGAAGTTTCGAAATCGTGTTTTCGATTTTGATCGCATCTGTTCCTTTTAGGACAAATTTTTTATAGGTTCCTACTAAATTGCCGTCTTGCGAGGGTATTTGTATAATAATAGTTGTATTATGTAATAGTAGCCGATTCTGTGTTTGGTCCCATTGTTGGGCAAAAACCTCCCTCCAAATTCGCCAGTCACTCACTACGGCCTTCGACTGCCAGTCCCTCTCGTAGGCATCTAGCTCATCCCGCAATATATAAAATACTAGCTGCCCGCGGCTTCGCTCGCGTGGTACCCGGATAAAAAGTAGCCTATGTTACTCTCCAGCCCTCCAACTATCTCCACACAAAAAATCACATCAATCCGTTGCTCTGTTTTGACGTGAAAGCAGGACAAATAAACACACTTTCACATTTATAATATGGGTATGGATTAATTAATATCCCGCAATGAAATATAAATATACCTAAGCATTTTTTACACTGTTAACCTTCAAAATAACCTCTGAAATTCCTATGTACTATCTATCACTAATAGTTCCACCGAGACTGTGACATGTTAGTATTCTTATGCAAAATGATGACGCGCCGAGGACGCGGTTCCAGTCCAGCTACAAGTTTCGTCTCGGTACAGTTTGTACTTAGGCACTTTGTTTACTACAAAATTGTACACAAATTAAGGTCTAAATAAGGAGATAGAGAACCAGTATGGGCCTTGTTTAACCTTTAATTATTTGTCTAACACTAAAGAAGAACATTTAATTTTAACTGGTCTATTTACTATTACAGTTTTCGGGATTAGCATTTTTACGCCTAATACCTGTAAGATAGTGAGTCAATATTAGGTAGGTACTGGGTTTTCTGACTTAGGTATAGGTACAGCCAATGTTATTGACTTTAAAAAAGTTTGAACAAATGTGTGGGCCCAATATAAAAATATGGTCAGTCCCATACAATTTGCTAATATGAAAACGAAGGACAATGAATTATCCATTAGTTACGCGAAACGACTCATAAATAGACAGACAAAATGACAAAGGCGAAACGACTGGACGTGACATGAAAGAGATAACAGATGTTCCCTTCTGATATCAAAAACAACCTGTTTTTATGTTAGGAGGAAATTAATTAGGGGAAATAATTTTAGGAATACTTAGTTTTATGAAAAACAATAGTAGGTCAGCAGTGTGATTCAGACCTTCTCGGAATGTATCCCGAATTCAGCAAGTGACATTTCTTCGCTGAAAAAACGTTAACTTTCCGAAGAAAATAATCGAATCGGATGCATTTTCGGAAGTCTGAATCACACTGCTGGTCTGTCAACTAAGGTCTTATTGTTATGTAGAGCTCAAATATGAATCAAATCAAAGATTATGTTTCATAATTTACAACTTTTGTTTTTCCATTTTTTTGTATTCTATTCTTTAGTCTATGGATTGTAAATTGTACAAAAAATCGAAGACATGACAAAATTTTTGTTCGCTTTTTCAACCGATTGATTTACTTATCACTTATAACGTATTTGTTGTACCTACCTACCCTGATGAAGCACTTTTCTCACTATTATTCTTACCTCGGCAGCTTGTCTCTCAGATAAGCCATAACATTCTTCGGCAGAGAAGTGGTTCTTGACATAACGAAGGCTGTCAAGTATCTAGTGTCTTCGGACTGTTCCGCGCAGTGGAGAAGCAGAGCCCATGTCTTGTACTCTGTGTCTATGATGTACGTGTTGTAGATACCGTCGTCTGAAAGGAGAATTTATATATTTATATGTAACACAATCATCATCATCATCATCATCATCATCGTCCGCAGCCCGATTTTTCTCACTGCTGGGTATAGGCCTCCCTTTACTCTTGCCAGACACGACTCGTGTTGACCGAGGGATATAGTACCTCGACTTTCGGTCCGAAGGTCGTAGGTTCGAATCCTGGCCGTGCATCAACGGATTTTTCGTTTCGAAAAATTTATATGCGCATTTAACAAGCTTTAAACGGTGAAGGAAAACATCGTGAGGAAACCCGCGGCTTAGTCAGCCCCACACGTACTGACCATGTCTTTCCTGTGGATATGGCCTGAGAGGATGGTGTAGGTGCTGGGCTGCCCAGCACCTACAACATCCTCTCGCCCAGCCTAGGCAAGCCTACTCCATCTCAACAATGTCCCAGGCACTACAGTGTCCCGATAAGTGTAGGCAAAGATTGCCTCCTGACACTGTATAAATCATCTAGTAAATGTAAAGGCCTAAGTTTTGCTCTTGCCATTTTTCCCGGTCCTGTGCTTGCCTGATCCACTGCTGGCCCGCGACGCCAACAATATCGTCAACCCATCGTGCTGCTGAACGTCCAACGCTTTTATTGCCAGTCCTCGGCCACCATTCCGTCAACGTTTTGCACCACCTGTCATCACCACGTCTCGCCAGGTGTCCCGCCTGACTCCATTTGAGTTCCATTACCCTTATACCGACATCATTGACCTTGGTTCGTCTTCCGATCTCGGTATTGGGAACTCGATCAAATAAAACACAATAGAAGACACATATCGTCTCTGTGTCATGGGGTTCTGCAACTACGAATACCATACCGTAACACTTGGATTTGTCGAAAAAGTCGAGGCACAATCCCATTTTGGTCAACACGGCAGTAACCTTATAGCGCTGTAATAAAGATGACTAAGACCAGCCTTAAAAGTTCTCTCAGCGTGAGTCCAGTGAGCTGGTTCGTTCAGGTCCACCTTCCACGTGATGTTTCCCTGCAGCGTCTCTCCTAGAGGGTCGTCTTTGTTCAACACGGCAGTAACCTTATAGCGTTGTAATAAAGATGACTAAGACCAGCCTTACAAGTTCTCTCAGCGTGAGTCCAGTGAGCTGGTTCGTTCAGGTCCACCTTCCACGTGATGTTTCCCTGCAGCGTCTCTCCTAGGGGGTCGTCTGCGAAGCGGTACGTGAAGTTCATAGTCACGCCGGGAGTCCATTCTACTGTACCGTCTGTAGACAACAATTAAAATGTTTTATTTTTTTATTTTTATACCTACTTAGTGTTAAACCACACTTAGGTATTCCGGCTAAAGGAGGATCGCTTGTATCTTTGCTGGTTTGAATCCCGTCGGAATTGAAAATTTTGGTAAGATTTTTCAATTTCAAATGTAATTAAAATGAATTCTAGAGAAATAGGATGATTAGGTTTACTATGAATACAAAACAGAAATAGAAGATGAAATCAAAATCAAAATCAAAATATCATTTATTCAGTAGGACCGTTATGACCACTTTGAATCGTCTTAAGAGCTAGGTGATTCTACTCCTGTTCTTTCGCGACCAACACCGTGAAGAATCAGGGCAACAAACACGGTATGGGGCCTAGCTTTCTTTTCGGTGATCCATCCGCTTAAAATCTAAATAGTCAAGTTCCAGTGTGGAGCCAGTCGAACAATGTGAGTCTCGTCAAAGTCGTCAAAAGAAAAAAAGGAGGATTAATACGTCAACAAAAATTCGCCCGGCATCACACGCTACACTTGGCTAACTTAGGTGGTACCTAGCAGTTACCTACTTGAAAATAATTATAAAACTAAGCAAGATAGTAAAGACATTGCACAGTACACATCAGCTGTCGAGGGGCAGAGCGACATCAGGCCACGCGACTTTATCATTAATATAATTATCAAGAGAATAGTACGCTTTCTTAACAAGATTATTCTTTATGTATGTTTTAAATCTGCGAATGGGAAGTTTTGTTGCGTTTTCTGGAAGTTTATTATAAAAGAGTACAGTATTTCCCATAAAAGAACCATTTACTTTTTCTAGTCTAAATTTAGGCACACATAGTTTATTCTTATTTCTAGTGTTAATATTATGCACTTCTCTTTTTTTCTTAAAGTTGGTTATATATTTGTGAGTGTGCAATAAGTTTTCATAAATATATTGCGAAAAGACTGTGAGAATATTAATTTCTTTAAAACGTTCTCTCAGCGACTCCCGTGGTTTTAATTTGTAAATAGCACGGATCGCTCTCTTTTGCAAAACAAAAACAGTTTGAATATCTGCTGCTTGTCCCCAAAGAAAGATACCATATGACATCACACTATGGAAGTAACTAAAATATACTAACTTAGCCGTTGCTTCATCAGTCAGTCGCCTGATCGTTCGAACAGCGTAAGCAGCGGAGCTAAGTCTATCTGCAAGTGTATCAATATGAGGACCCCATTGCACTTTGGAATCAATTGTTAGACCTAAGAAAATAGTTGAATCTACAAGATTAAGTGCAACTCCATTTAATTCAATTTTTGTAGGTCTCTGAACTACATTAGGCAATGTGAATTTAATACATTTAGTTTTTTTCGCGTTAAGCAAAAGATTATTAGAAGTGAACCAGTTTAAGACTAAGGATAGAGACGCATTAACATCATCATAGTTATCTTTGGACCTATTAACTTTAAAAACCAAAGAGGTATCATCAGCAAAAAGAACAATGTCGCACATTTCATTTACGAAATAAGGGAGATCATTAATATATACTAGAAATAAGAAAGGGCCTAATATCGAGCCCTGAGGCACACCCATATCAATGATAGACCCTGACGACCTTTCACCTCCTACTTCAACTTTAAGGACTCTATTGGAAAGATAAGATTGAACAAGGTCAATAGCTCGATTGTTGACGCCATAATATTTTAACTTTGAAATCAAAGTCGCATGACATACGCAGTCAAACGCTTTCGACAGATCACAGAATACTCCGATAACATCTTGTGATTTTTCAAAGGCATCATAAATGTGCTTTAGAAGCAATGTACCGGCATCGGTTGTTGATCGACCTTTGGTAAATCCAAATTGATGCATATGAAAAAGTCCGTTAAGATTAAAATAGGAAAGCATTTGATTAAGGATTACTTTTTCAAAAATTTTACTTAGCGCAGGCAGAACCGAAATTGGTCTATAATTAGCGGGATCGGTTTTATTGCCAGATTTATACAAAGGAATAAGTTTACTAAACTTCATTAGATCAGGAAACACTCCCTCGTCAACACATCTGTTAAAGATATATGCTAGACATGGGGCGATATCACAAACAATAGAAGCTAATATCTTTGTTGATATCCCCCACAAATCCTCAGTATTCTTTATATTAAGAGTTTTAAATGTTTTGACAATATCGTCTGCGTTAATATAATTAAACTTAAATTCACACTCACACCGATCAACACTAGATTCTAAAAGAGTGAGTGCGCTAGAGACGGAAGAATCTAGTGACTGGGTCACAACATGAGGTATATTAGAGAAAAAACTATCAAATGCATTGGCAACCTCATTACTTTTAGTTAATAAATTATCATTAACATTTAAATTTATCTGTTTGGGGCCAGTTCTTGATTTCCCCGTCTCATTACTAATCATTTTCCAAGTGGCTTTAATTATATTAGGTGCCGTTTCAATTTTGTTCTTTAAATACATTGATTTAGCTGCCTGACATACTTTTTTGAATATTTTTGAATAATTCTTTATGTAAAGGCTATGTGAAGGGTCGTGAAGCATTAGTTCTCTAGTAGCATAAAGTTCATAAAGTTTATTCCTACTTCTATAAATACCTGGTGTTGCCCAGTTTGCAAAACTAGCGCAAGGCTTTGATTTGCATGTCTTTAATTTAAATATTTTCTTATGCTCCTCAATAACTACATTAGACAAACTAGTGAAGAGGTCATTCGGGTCTTCCAAACAAGGTAAAAGTGACATTTTGTGTTCTACACAACCCTGAAACTTAATAATCCGACTCTCTGTGATGGGACGGTAAGTAAATTCATGGGGTTTATTTAATATGCAATCATTAGTAAATTTGACACTATGACCATAATGATCAGAACCAAAATTTTTAATTAAGTCTTTGCTAACTGGTTCACAACTACTAAAAACATTATCTAGACATGTGGCTGTTGTCGAAGTCACCCTAGTCGGTTCATTAAAGTTATGTCTTAAATTATAACATTTGAACAGATCAATAAACCTTTCAGACAGCGAATCTAGTATAATATCTACATTAAAGTCACCACATATTATTACTACTTTACTACTTGTATAAATCTTGAGCAAAACTTCTTCCATAGTGGACTCATACAGCCTGTAATCAGAGTCAGGGGGCCGGTAAACACACACAACGATATGTCGCTCCAGCTCAGCGCACGACAGCTCAATAGTCCTCTCAATAGAGAGATTAACAATATCTTTACGTTCCTTGCATTTTAAATTATTTTTAACAATCATTAGAGAACCGCCTCTGATGGCGTTCTTACGTTTGTATGAACTTATGACATTGTATTGTTCAAAATAAGGGAGCAACTGATTATCTAAAATCCAGTGTTCAGTCACACACATAACATCTACATTAAATTGTTTTAAAAACAACTCTAATTCTAGTAATTTGCTGGGGAGGCCCTGCATGTTCTGATGTACAACATGTAAAGTGCCTAGCTTACCCGTTGTCGAAGGGGTCAGTTTAAATGTTGACCCGCAGTCCCTGATACATGATTACCTTTATTAGTACTACTACTAACTACAGGCTCGTCAGGTAACTGTGTTATACTACTTATAACACCATCAAAAATATTGTATGCTAACAATTTAGCAATTATCAATTTACTACTTTTACTATGGTACAATGTACCTTTTGTCAAAACAAAATCACTAATAAAATTATTAGTATCTAAATACAAAACGTCACTATGACGACATGTCAAGTTATATAATAATAAGTTATTTTTAAAAACTTGCTGGTTCAATTTTTCACCTAAGAACTTAGAGTAAGGAAAAGCACAGATAATTAGTTTTCCCAACCCTATGAAAAAGATAAACAATAACAGAGATAGAAGTACTTTTCAGAAGTTGCTTGATTTTAGAGGTTATTATTTTATTCTTTACTAGCTTTCGCCCGCGGTTTCGCTCATGTAGCCTACTTATGCCTTTTGCTATCGGGGATAGGCGTTTTTTTTGCGATGTGATCAGTAGTTTCTTATCGAAGAGTAACACCCTTATTCTAAGATGTTTCCGAAGAATTACTTGACTCGACTCAACCTTACTTAAATAAATCTGTAAGTATTCAAGTTGCAAAAAATCTTCACTTGATGTCGAGTTGAGAAAGATTCAAGGAAACTTCTTATAATGGGTGTCATACTTACTACATGCAAAATTTTATTTATTTAAATAATGAGTTTGTTTATGTTTAAGCACTTATTTCATGCATAATATATTTTACGTTGTTTGTTTTTTTATAAAATAAGTAAGTAAGTAAGTACTTAGGTACCTACTTACTTACTTAATTTCTTTTAGAATAAAAAAAATACGATTTCAATAATAACATCAATAGATAAGTTTTCCTACCAGCTGCAGGTACATGGTCGTCTTCAGTGAACACAGATCTCATGCAACTGTACGAGAGAGCTTCTTCAGCACTCGCGTAGTATTCCACAACGTACCAATCTCCTAGCATCTGCAAGAGAAACGAAACTCTATGACCAGTAGTTAAGAGCCATTTCATATTTTACTATGGTAACAGTGCGAAAATAATATTTGATGACAGTTTGTTCCATATTTCTTGAGTATTTTCACATAAAGTTAGGAAAAAATATGTAGATTCGTAGAGTTCATTCAAGTAACAAGATATCTTAGGCCGCCTTATGATTTAAAGACGCAAGACGATTGGTTCGCTCCATTCTTTTTAAAAGGCGTTTAAAATTATTCCGTTTTATTTTTAAGGTTAGTTTTATTTGAAGTTATTTGAAAATTGAATGAAATAATTTAAAATTCAATAACGATGGAAGAAGATAAGATACAATGAAACAAAAAAAATTTCCTTTATAAATCCATTCTTAATATAGGTACTTAATTCTAAGTAGGTAAGTAGGTACTTACCTAAGTAAATAAGAATTCTGCTTAGGTATAATAATATTGTAAGAAAGTTCAAAATACAAAATTCCAAAATCTAAATCATTTTAATTCAGTAGGACCACTATGTGATCACTTTGAGTTGCTTGTTCATGTTGCATAAATCGTTATAAAGTAGACTGTTTTTTATGAGTAGCCAAATAATTCTTAGAAGTTCTTATTCATTGCGTTGGTCTGTCAGATCCTGTTAAAAAGAAAGTGAATTACAATGGCGCATTTGTCTATCCGGTCAAATATCAATATTGAGTCATCGGATTTTATACATTAACTTTCAAATAAGACTTGAATGTTTATGCTAATGATTGTTTTACATTGAATCAAGAAGCACCTGCTGTGATTAAATAATTTTAAATTCATAGAGCTTTCATTGAATAATATTACTTATATTTATAATCTTTATCTTATACTTAGTCGAATTGCTCATTGTACCTACGAACTAAAAATATATGAAAAATGACATTTTGATCGTCAATTTTAGTGCGTACCTACCTATAATTAGAAATAAGACTATAGTAAGTACAATTTTTTCAAAGTAAAAAATTGTCTAGTAGAACTACTCTACCTACTAGTACTCGTGGCATAGCTTGCTGAGACGTTCTTGATTGATCGTTGAAGTTAAGCAGCGTTGTGCGAGGTCACAATTTGGATGGGTGACCGCAAGTGGCATTACAAACAAACTGAGCGCTTCCGTGTTGCGGAGAGCATGTTTTTTATTTAGTCCGTTTTGATTTGACTAAAAAAAATATTTGGCTGATTCTATAACAGTAGTGATTAAAACAATTAATAATTTATAGTTTCACTCAACTTAAAAATAAACATGAATATTAATTAAGTCCGTCATTATTGATACCTAGCTTATAATTTGATGTCAGTATAAAAATATATGTGTAGGTACCTACTTTACGAGGGTATTTGTCTTATCAATCGGTTGCTGCGTCCGGCCACCTACGCATGTTGAGTAGACGGACTTCTACTGTAGCATAATATATAGGTAGGTACATAATAACTTGTAGTTTTTCAACGAATACAAACAATTTAATTATCAATAAATTATAAAAAAATCGGTGGTGACACACGGACAGACGGACAGACGGACAAGAGACGGACAATCTGACGGACAAGAGACGGACAATCTATTTTTTTTTTTTAATTTTATAAGAATGTTTTAGGAATCTAATTCTTATCAGTAGGTAAGTAATTATACTTTAAAATTAATTTAGTTATAGAATAAACTCATTATTGTGTAGTTTGTGTGGAAAGGCCCAAACATCTGGCATAGAATTTGTTTCCGTTTGATGTAAAGTTTCATAACATAAATCGATTTTGAGAAGTATTAAGTTTAGAAGCCGTTGTATAATTTAATAGTAAAGTTTAGGCCTTTACATAATTTACAAGACTATTTAAATAACATTGGAAAACCATCTATTATTTCACTCAAGAGGGCCTGTTATGCTTGGGACATTGTTTGAGATGGAGTAGGCTTGCCCAGCACCTAAACTACCCTCTCAGCTTAATCGGCCCCACGAAGTAATTCTTCAATAATTAAGGAGCTGAATAAGCGGTTTCCTCGCGATGTTTTCCTTCCAAGAATAGTCATTTTGAATCTAAATTTTGTTTGTGTAAAGTTTACACTGTAAAATGCCCACCTCATTTAGATTTTACAACCTCCTTTTTGTTCTCATTTTCTGAAATATCAAAAAGCTTATCAATTATTAAAAGAAAACATTTGGTAGCCTCGTGACCTACATCAGTTCCGAAATTAAATACTAAATCATGTCTGACGTGCCTATTCGCATATTTTATATCCAAGACATTAATATCTTTACAATTAATAGATTTCGTATCAAATACCTGCGATAGATCAAAATGTGGGACCGCCCTCACTGCTGGACACTTGTATTTGTTCACAATTCTTCCGGAGCAAACTGACATTGATATCAGAATCACCACTAAAGAGAATATCAATTTAGCCATATTGAAAAACCTTTTTTTTTGTTCCACTTTCAAAATAATATTCTTTATCAGACACGATTTGAATTTGAAATCACTGGTTCTAAAACTGAAAAAAAAAAGATCACAATTCAAAATTTGAATTTAGAATCTGATTTTTCCTTTTTTTACAGTCACAGAGTAATAATAACGTATAGATTTTATGAGCAGTGGTGTCGAACTGACAAAAAGGAATTTGTTATCAATTTGTATGGAACATTGGTTAATGGACGGGACGTTGTCAGCATACCATTATCAGGTAGCGTGACTCATTTCAAATCCTGTGGTCTAATGCCCTTTAGATGACGTTTGATGGACATTTTGGGTAAACAATGTTATAGGTACCATGTTACTGGTGTTCATTATATTAATTGGTTTATTTTGAGCTTGCTTATTGATAAGCACGCAATCCAAAACTGAAATAAACCCTAAGACTAAGTGGTACGGTCAGCGACAAATATCGTTGAACACTTTTAAGTAATTTAAATGTCAAGTTAAGACTAGATTTGTGCTGAAATTTAAAAATTAGCCGAAACTTATAAGAAATATCATTTACTTACTTACCTTACCTTTTCAATGCGACTCCGCAGATCTTTTAAAA
This sequence comes from Camptogramma bilineatum, assembly GCA_958496255.1. Taxonomy (NCBI): domain Eukaryota; kingdom Metazoa; phylum Arthropoda; class Insecta; order Lepidoptera; family Geometridae; genus Camptogramma; species Camptogramma bilineatum. Next base: position 4,601,261 of record OY292460.1, read on the forward strand.
CTGTTAATTTGTAATTCATTTATGACAACAGTATACTTAGTAGGAAAATTCTGAATTTCAAACGTTTGAAGTGATGTAGTGATTAACTTTGCACTAAAAATAATACTTAGTCGAGTGATGATCACTTATTAAATAATAGTACCTAGTAGAAAATAGAGGAAAATAGATAGTCTTCAAATTCAAACCCAAAAAATATTTATAAACTTTAATCAAATTACTTACCTATATTTTTTACTACACTCCGAAGATCATCTATTCTATTTCACATGGTTTTCAAGATCAATCAGCATCGTTCTAGATAACATCATTTTAAGCATTTCGATTTTAAAGTTTCACTTTTTGCAAAGCTTTAAATTTATGTTTGCTAAAATCTAAGTTAACACCAGCCATAACTTTTATTTTCACCTAATTTATGATGACAGGAATATCTGATTATAACTGTCATTAGAGTTCATTTTCATTTTATTAGTATCGTCATCGTAATTATGTGGAGCGCTCTTTTACTCATCATTAAACTTTGTCTACAGGTAATTTTGAACAAACTAATGAAAAATTATAGCAATCGTTTTTCACACTTAGATACTAGCGCCGCGGCGCAACTAGAGCCACGAAAAAAAATCCTTTACAAGTGGATTAAAAAAATTAAAAATTAAAAAAATTAAAACCGACTTCAGTGTTATAAACTGAGCAATTTTCTGCACTCTCGGGGTGCACATCGTCATAACTCTGAAGATCCTCGACAAATCCTGACCAAATTTTAGTGGCACCAATCAGAAAGTATACCCTTTCAAACAAAAAAAGAGTTTTGGTTGGTTTAGGCGTCTTAGAGGAATCGGTAAACATACCTACATAATAAAAAGCTAAAAAAAAAAAGGGTTTCGACGAATTGAGAAAATGCTCTTTATTTTGACTTTTTTCTGGGCTTTGGTTGACGTTGTCGTCATCATCAGCATCAGCCTGTTATTACCCACTGCTCGGTCCTCTCTAATAGGTCTCTAATAGGTCCTCCTCTCGGTTCCGTGCCAGTCTCATCCATTCCCGTCCGAACACGCTGACGATGTCGTCCGACCACCGAGCTTTTGTCGCGCTTCCCTTGGCCTACCATTCTGTCACTGCATTCATCTACCGGCCGTCATATTCTACACTTGGCTTTCTAGCCAAGGGATGACGGCCGGTGGACACTTGAAGTGTCCAAGTGTCCACTGTTATTTCAATTACCTTGTAATTGAGGTAAAGTAAGTAAGTTTGTATGTACGAGCAAGTGGCCAACTCTGGTGACGGAGTTTTTAGGCCGCCTAAGGCCTCCATGGCTTAACGACTTAAAAGCTGGGACCGACAGCAATTATTATCTATTCTATGCCGACAGTTCAACATGCCCTCCGAAGCACGAAATAAAAAGTACGTTTCGGGTAACCCCGCGCCGTCTCACCCATGATTTTTTTAATTCTATGAGCTAAGCTTCTAAATATAAAAAATCACGATATCACATTTCGCATTAACCTCGTCAAAGCAAATATATTCCGATAAGTGGGCCATAGAAAAGTTTATAACGGCCCAAATTTTGCTAAACGGAACTAGTTGGTCGCACCTGTGGCATGCGACTCGCTCCCAAACATGTTTTATTGGACCTGATCAACTGTTTTAATATAAAACTGTTTCAATTAAGACTTCCTCTAGTTCATAGGTTCTCAACGTGGGCGATAACGCCCCCTTGTGGGCGTTTGAGACTTTCAGGGGGCAGTAGAAGACCCAGAAAAACTTAGGGGGCATTGAGATGGCGCAGATATGGGGAGGAGGCTCTTGAAAAAAATATTTTCTCAAAGTGGGCGGAGGGCAAAATAAGGTTGAGAAACTATGCTCTAGCTAGTTCATACAATGGATGTAATTGGCAAACACTGGTCTAACTAGATTAGCCGGGTTAATTCGTTCAGGTTATTCATGAAATTTGTGAAGCAGATAAGTGGGTAAAATTGTCTTAACAATTTAATTTATTTGGTGTAGTTCGATCGTTCGTCGTTGATTGATTAGTTCCACGGTTGAACTAAAGTGACTTTTTAGTCGGGCTTAAGAGATCAATGGGACTGGATCGAATAGATTATATTGTTCACTTCAGTCCCATAACATACTTTATAAGTAAGTGATACCTAAGATGTTTACTTGAATAAAATGGTTTGAAGGGTAATACCATTATCCAAAAATCCTTTCTTTGAGAAGCCTGCTTTTCGGCAGCCACCTGCACCTGCACAAGTCCAGTGCGACAGTGGAGTTTCCGTTCAAGACATGGTGCATTTACTTTCTTGCCCTCTGTGCCCTACCAGCTGCACCCGAGAGGATCTACTCCATGCCACCGAAAACGGAGTTAAGGTAGCCTCTTACTGGGAGAAAACAAAATTGAAACATTGATACGATAGAAGAAGAAGAAGAAGGCCACCTGAAGGTGGCCTTAAAACAGTCATCAGATCACTAACACAGGTAAAATAATGATAAAGTCAGCCACTTTTCAAAATTAATTATAATAATGATTTAAAGAACCATGAACCGTTACGCTATTAGACCATAGGTTGGCAATTTTTTACATGGAAAACTACTTCTTCTATCGTAGGTATCTATAATTTGGATATTAAGCTTCAATTTTTTTGTTTAGCCTTCAAAAACGTATAGGTGCCTTCATAATCAATATCTGAACAAATGTATCTTACCACAGACAGACAGATGTGATCCAGTTTTTTTTTTCAAAGACAATCACCTAAGTACTTAAGTACACCATTTTATTTTATTCCTGTTCTTAGAACTAAATCTAAAAACCATTTATAATTTTATTTTTTTGGCTTAGCAGTCAAAATTATTTTTAAAACATTGACATCTCTGACCCACTGAGGATAACATTTTATTTTATGTAAAAAATTTGCCACTAATTTGAGGAAATATAGAGAACTAAGTAAGAACCTACTAATTTACTAGGGATTTTTATTTTTAATAATGATGAAGACTCAAAAAAATCTGCATACTTTTCTTTCTTAGATTTCTTTACAAACACCTACACTCGGGTATTTCAATTCATGGCGTAGAATAGGGTATTAATACAAGCACCTTTTGTAAAGCTCAGTCGTCACGTACCATCGGACGGAATGTTTGGCATGGCATTTAGCACCGATTCGTATCCACCTCATGGAATTTTAAACAATTCCATTGCTAGAATCAGAAAAATTACAGCGCAAAAAATTTGATAACAATAAAAAAAGCATGCAATAATAGTAGATTGTTGCACGAGGGTTGAAAGTAACCTATTGCGGCACGAAATGGTTTGGCGCCTGAGCGTAGCGAGGGCGCTAATAGTTCGAGTGCCGTAATAGGTATTTCACCCGAGGTAAACACTCTGCTTTTCATTTCGAATATTAGGAAAGTAAATAAAAACCTGATTAGCTCATTTTATAAAAATCTCTGCTCTCGATCGACAAAACAGATAAAAATCGAATTGGTGCTTTAAAAAAAATACTGGCTGGTAGCTTGCCACTGAAAAAAAAAACAAAAACGCGCCTAGGTACCTTTTTTTTTTCAGCCAGTATTTTTTGTCATTGAAGATGGTAAATATTTCAAGCTCAAAATCTTGTTTAAATAATAATAATTTAGTAAAAAATAATTATTAAAAACAATACTCATGTAATAAATTGTTGAAAATATTTTTTACAACAATTCTTAATAAAAAGGTAAAATTGAAATGTCAAATATTACTTTTGCTGTGTAAAAAGTTTCAACATGACTCAATAGAAATGTCAAAATAGAATGATTTTTTTTTTATTTGACAGCAGGGAAAATTGCTTCCCAGGGCGGAAAAGTACTACTTTCATCCCTCTGTTCAGGTAACTTCAAGCGTACTTTCCGTGTATGAGAAATGAAAATATTATTTGCAAAGGGTTAGGTACAAGTTTCCACCAAAATAGTGTCGATGGGCTTGCAATCTGGGCCTTGAAATCAATTAAGTACTAAAATGTTAGGTTTGTTTTAAGTTTTTGTTTATGTTAAGTTTTTACTTTATCAATTAAGTATCTACCTAAAATTTATGTGTGTGAATATTCTCACACATATTTAACTTACATCAATATCTGAATGGTCATTTTCAAAATATCTTGATTATCAGAAGATTATTAAGAACGTCTGGCGTGCCTTGATCTACATACCTACTTACCTATATTGATTGGATCTACTTTTTTTTCAAAATGTAGATAGACCTTTGTTTATCCACAATCTCACCTGATGACTTCTATGGTAAATACCAAGTCATTTTTTTTGACGGACTAATAAAAAAATACCGAATCTAAATATTTTTATCTTAGAAATTGGACTTGCAGGTCGTCGTAATTTTTTATTATTTATCGGCTTTTGAGGTTTTGTTGCAAACATACAAACTAGTGCTCAAGACACTAGAAGTGAGAGCACCGCTTAATTGCGAGTCCCGACGCGCAAACTAATTTAGATTCGCAAAGATTCCGATGTGTTTGGAGGTGGAAATCCGCACGTATAGAATTGGCGGAAACATTTCCAACAATCATGTTTTTCTTGGCTTAGAACAGTGGCTCTTCTATATATATTCAGCCATTATAAAAACATTCGGGCCAAATTGGCGAATTATTGAAAAAAGGCCAGGTCAAGAGTACCAGCTTGTATGAAGAATGTTATGAGAGTGAATGAAGCGAAAAAAGTGTGTCAGGATCGTAGCAAATGGAGATCTGTGGTCTCTGCCTACCCCTATGATGGTATGTATGTATGTATGTAAAAACATTACAAACGTTTGTAGCCCCCGACATACCCCTTCATTAACTAGAAAAGAGCTGATGATCTTCAAACTGCTGAACCGATTTTAATGAAACATACCTAAGACCCATCGGTAAAAAAATAAGCTTTCAAATAAAAAAAACTGCATTCAAATCGGTTCTCGGATCGGGAATGATGAAGCTAGGGCATGCAAACCGGTTAACTAAATAACCGAAAAAACCGGGTAACCGACTGATTTGAAGATCGGTTTTTGAAGCCCAGATTTACAAGAAGATTAGAATAAAGAAGATTAAGATTCAGAAAATTATTAAGTAGGTACTTGCAGAATTAGGTGTTTGCAAATAGAACGGAAAATGTATTAGAGAAGATTCTGAATTTGCCGGAAGATAGTCGTTGGGAGTTTCGAAAAGGATAACCGTCATGTTCTTCACAATTTGATCATAGACGAATGACTTCACCTTATGTTTATTCTTAAAACTTACACCTACTTAAATAAAAAAATAATGAATGAAATTATGAACGAATTCTTTAAGTCTATCATAAATCAAATATAAGGACTAGGTATGATGACCTGAGATCCACTTTTAAACTGTCATTATAATAAACTTCGGAGGAACGTAGATGATCATAGATCTAAATATTTTGTTCGGACACGACACATTGAAGGAACATCATTACGCTGTCCCTCTAATTTTCACTCTAAATTCTTTGCCATTTCTAAAAACACGTCTGTCTACAGTGTGCTTGGCACACGATGCGTACGCGCATACAAAGCGTCGCTCCCCTGACCGCCTTGAGATAAGGACGGATCGGTGAAAACTTGTACGTTGACCGAGAAAAGTAAAAACACTTTCGCGTTAGATATCCCGGATGGGTCACGTCCGGATTCTTTTGAATTTTATTGAATCACATTTTTGTGTAAAATTTGAGTTTATTTTTATTAAAACTAATAAAATCACGCGCGTAATAGCGCGTTTTTGAGCTGCATCCCTAAGGTAGGTTGTATCGATACAAACGCGCTACGAAAAACGAAGTGTACCTTTCATAAGTTTCACAGTTCACAGTTGGTTAGACAATATAGTTTCAAAAAGAACAAGGCCAAGAGATTCAAATACCCTATGTAACTCCTTAATTAAGTTTTTGATTTGACTTGCCTCTGAGTACCCGTTTTAGACACCTACAAAGGCCTTTTTGTTGCAAAAGTTCTTCTAAGCTTTTTCTTTTTCTGTTTTTGTTTTTTCTGTCCTACCTTAGGGATACAGAGGTGTTCCATTATCAGTTTTTTATTTTATTATTGTTTTCTACACTAATATTATTTAGAAGAAATATTTTTTGTTTGTTTGTTTGTAACGAATAGGCTCTGAAACAACTGGACCGATTTCGAAAAATCTTTCACCAATAGAAAGCTACATTATCAGGGAATAATTAGGCTATAACATGTTTTCAAAAAAATTAGGGATCCGTAAGAAAGTTGCAATATTGTAACCCGAGGTAAAAAAACCCAAAATAGTTTTCGATCCGGGGCAACGCTGCGAGGGCACTGCTAGTAAAATATAAAGAAAATGGTTAATATGAACGAGAAGTGAGAAGTGAGTATGAAGTTATACGACTTGTTTTAACACGAAGGCGGGCCATCAATTATTCATTCATTTCGTAGCGGATATTGTAGGTTTTAGTATCCATAAAATTTAATGCTAGAAATAAGACCTTTTCAGCGCAATTATTTTGTAGTTGCTGATTACTACAAAATAAACAACACTTTGAAACTTCCTTTTAACTACACTAATTTTGTTCATTCAAAATTATTTTTTTTGTAATAAACTATCACGTTTTCTCTTATAAAACTACTGTAGACAAGTTTTACTTAATCTTGTAGGAACTAACACAATTTAACATCTAATTCTAATTGCAATCACAAAAAACAGTAAGTATACAGGGTAGTCTAAGGGTTTTACTTATAAAAGATGTTTAGAGCTGAACACTGGTTAAACAACGTCCTGTCTTTTTTTGTGGATAGTGACGAATAGAGACAGGACGTTGTTTAACCAGTGTTCAACTTTAAACATCTTTCATAAGTAAGGGGGTAAAAATCTAATTTTGTTCATCCTTATTTTCTATTATTATCCAGCACTATAATATTTACTCGTAGTCTCAGTTTTAACTTAAAAACCAGTTTTAAGTTATTCCGGTTTTGAGGTCAATGTTAGGGTCACCTATACTGACCCTACTAAACATTATAGAGTTCGCTGCAGAAACAAGAGTACTTATTAAATTTATTATTAAAAATTAAATTAGGTAAAGTTAGATGGGAGATTGCCGTAATATCTTAGCAGCTTGGTAATTAAGGTCATGTTCGTCCAAATATTCGAAGGGATGATTTTAGCAACAAGATAGATAGATAGATAATCGAAAGATCTCAAAAATCACTTCACGTAATCAATGGACGCCCCCTAACAGCAAATGAAACAGGAGTTACAAAATGATACTTTGTATTAATCAATTTATCAAATAGCTGCAATTTCCAGCGATTTTTCATACCTTAAGGCGACAAGCGACCGACCATTAGATCCGGACGATCTACTCGTATTCAGGTTAACGTAACGACTAGAATAACCTGATCCACACACATTCCCATTTCACATAGAAAAGTTGTAGGATAGCTCTAGGCGTAGGGGCCTGTGTGTGGTGGCCATTTCCATTGATTTTATGTTAACGACTTGTCCTAGGAAGCAGTAAAACTTTAAAAAACAGATGTCTCTACATTTTTATTCTGCGTGTGTGAATGAGCTTTTGCACGACTAATGTCCAATTATGAAAAATGTGAAAAAGGTTTAAAAATGTCCATTCATAATAAAGTATTTCTATAGATATCTAGCTTTATTGTACGCAATAGAAAGAAACAGTTTTATCTCTAAACATAATTTCTAATGTGTTTAATGAGTTGACAATCGCTGAAAGTAATAAAATGTGTAATCTTACTTATATGAAATAGTGACATATAGTTTTTAGGCCGCATAAAGGCTTCCGCCATGCTATGACTTAACGAGCCGGGACCGACAAAGTAACGAGCATGTGCGGTCACCCATCGACGTCTCAAAAGCGACGCCACGAATGAACGAAATCGTTTTATCACTACAAACAAAACTCAAAATTTAAAAGTAAAGTTTTTCTGTTCCAACCAAACCTCATATACATACAATTCACTGGCTACGTTAAACTGCGGCACGTGCCGGGTTAGTTGTGGGTACCTACTATAACGTATTCTGTGGTGAGGGTGCTGTGCTATATCTATATCTAGGTGGCTATATTTATAAGGGTCAAGGTAATAACGGATTGCCTCTCGCATCGCTAGGCAATGTGGCAATTTAAATTGATCAAAAATAGTGAAACCATGGACGGACCAATTAAATGTGAGGCCAGAGAGATTCTACACAGTATTTTTCGTATGTTTATACATACATACATAAAATCACGCCTCTCTCCCACAGGGGTAGGGGTAGGCAGAGGCCCCACTTGCTACGACCCTGACACACCTCTTTCGCCTCATTCACTCTCATCACATTTCTCATACAAGCTCGCCGGCTTAGGGTTCTTTTGACCCTGGCCTTTCTCCTTTCTTTCCTCTTTTTTTTCGTACTTATGTAAAACCGTTTTTTCAAAAACTCGATAAAAGAAAGTGTATGGTGTTGCACCGATTATGTACTTATTTCAATTAAATAATTTAATTAACGATGTCAATGGGACACAAAAGAACAGGACCGTGTGTTCGTGTTTCGTACTTTGTACACTTCTGGTTTTGAAAAGTATTATTTCTGTAGTTAAAGTTACCTACATTACATTCAGAAAAACAAAAAAAAACTACTAGATGCCAAGAAATGGGAGCGTATGAGTAGGTAAGCGATAATACTGTAAGTACTTAGTGTAGGGTAAGAGTTTCAGAATTTAAGAAATAGGTAAGTAGGTAGGTACCTATTCATTAAATCTCTTTACTAATTATAAGTGCGTACGAAATTAAAGAGGAATGCTTTAGCTGAATTGTAATACAATTCACACTATGAAACACATCGTGATTCACGAATAACGGCCTTTATAGCTCCGCTGGGGCTCTATGTGAATTGATTTCGTAGCCCTCGTACGTGAATAAGTAATTGACCTCAGACACTCAAGTACAGCTCGGGGCTTTTTAAAATAAAAGATTGAGATCAGAGGTGCCTCTCAATTTATTATATTCAGCACAAAGAAAATATTAATACCGTTAAAAAAACCTTTTACCTACAAAGGCATGTTGTGGGTGGCTAATGAATTTTGGTGTAAATTAAATCAAAAGCACAAATAGACAAATAACAGACAATTGTATCATCGAGTTTAGGAGATATTTTTTAAATGTCTAAGAGGGTAGTCAAGACCTACTTTCAAAAAAAATCAGCACAAGGGCTAACTTCACTGATTTTCAAATCATGTTTTTACTTTCTAATTTTTGTTCCTAAAGTGTACAAGTGAAAAACTCCATTGACAAGGGGCAAGGTAAGTGTGCACGTGAGATTAATTCCACATTTTTCGAACAGTGAGTAATTAATTTGGGATGCGTAAACCATTCACATTATTTTGAACCCTAGAACCTTCAAGGTAAGAGTGAAAACTGTACGTCTTACCTCAATTACTAGCGTACTTTTAGCTTTTCTAACTCGTGAATAATAGATGTTGAAGTTGCTTTGGTATTTTTACGCTACCGGCTGAAAAATTTTAGTTTTCTGAATATAAGCTTTATTTTATAAGGAACAGAGTCTATAATTCTTTCAGTAAAATGATTGATTAAAACATGCGTGTAGGAGAAAATCGCTTTATGACGTAAGGATTTCCCTTTGGAGTTTTTGAAGTGAAAATATTAGCGTAGTAGCGAATTTTGCTTTGATGAAATTCACTTCTCAGTTAAAAAAAAAAAATAACAGTGAAACGTATACATCGCTGGTTAAATGCTAAACTACCACATTCCAAAATTTCACTTTTTTCAGGAGAGCCATTCAAAGTTTTCGAAATGGTTTTTTTGAATTTCTGAGCAAGTCTTTTATTAAATATACATGTATTACATATCAAAAGACGCGTAATTTTTATTAGAATTAAAGTGCATTTTCAGTTTTTCCGTAACTTCAACCCAAAGTCTTATAAAAGTAGAAAAGTGACTTTTGCATATAAAAAGTGAAACAAATGTTAATTAAAATTATCATTAAAGACCACATATCATTAAAAATTTAAGGTTTATTACACTAAATCAAGTTTTCTTTTAAGTTTTGAATTACAGTCTCGTGAAATTATGCAATAAATATGGTACACGAACAACAAAGCCTTATAAAATTTCTAAAAAACACTTTTTTAAATGAATACACAAAGAAAACTTAACAAAAATTATATCTCTATCAAAATAAATGCTTCACGCGCACCAAAACAAACAGTTATTTTCCACCTGATGGGGCTTTTGGTCAAAAAAGCCTGAAATGCACTCATGCCTAATGCTCCATGAAGAGGCAGTCTATGTTCAGCCTCTCAGGTAGTTGTTGGAGCCGCCACGCCACGTACACGGCGCATCAGGGACGCTTTACTTATGCGTATTATCGCATCAGTAAACAATCCTGACACACTACAAAAGCATGGCAGCTTCATCAGCACCCTTAGTTGTACGGGCATCCCAAGACTTGAGACTACCTGCCGTATACAACGTGCAAACCTACGGACTATCATATTAGCTCTTATGATTAATGCCCTGGGTTCTCTCTCCATCCTTGTTATCTGTGAGATCATCGGTTACCCAATGGTCCAGATATTTAAAACACGATACCTGCTTCAGCTCGTTGCCATTAAGATAAACCAGTGGGAGGGTGTTATAGGTTTTGGAGCCTGATTTAAAATATTTAAATTCACTTTTGCAGGTATTATATCTGAGCCCGTGGGTATCCGCATATCTCTTACAGATGCCTATTAGCTTTCTGAGAGCATTGATAGATAGGCTTAGCAGCACCGTATCCTCGGTATAGCTGAGGTTGTCAACGCCACCAATAGAGTAGATGGCCCCAGCGCTGCTCAGCTCACGTATTAGGCGGTCTGAGTAAAAGTTATAAAGTCGGGGGTAGCTCAACCTCCCTTTCCGCATCCCACATCCCAACTTGCACGCGTCCGAAAGTGATCCCGTCTATCTGACATTATTGGTTTGGTTAGTTACCATACCAAAATTTGGGAAGTGATTTAAGTTCACTGGGGAGATTGACCACCATTGACACCATCGACACCATCCAGCACCTCTGCTACCACGGTAGCTAGGGATATAGGTCTGTAGTTGCTTATACTGAATGTGAAAAATGGAGTTAAGGATAATAATATCTATAAGTTTTTATCTTTTTCTTAGCATTGAAACGAACTTTGCGAAGATACTATTTCTGTTCGTGTAGATCTTAATGCAAAATAGGCCCATAATCAGCAACAGTATGATTTAAATCCGGTAAAAATCTATAGGTATTCAAAAGCACTATCTCAAAAATTACTCTTACATCCTGAAAAATAATGTTTAAGTTAACATAAAAGTTAAGTTCAAAGCAAATGCATCTCAAAAATGTCACTTAAGCTCTAAGCGATAAGATTAAGCTTACGTAAAAGTTATGTGTAAAATAAACGCATTTCAAAAATGACACTTTTGTTCATACACGCAATGTTATATGAATACAATTTCTCGTGCTAAGGTACCACATTTCAGAATGTTTTACCTTTGCACAAAAAAAGTTTTTGTAACTTTACTTTAATTTATATTCAACAGGACCACATTCCGAAATATAGCACTTTTGAATATAAATTTTAGTTAACACACGCTTATTTTTTTGTTATATGGCCCTATAGCATATAACTTCCGTGCGCTTCCGCCGGCCACTTAACCACAACTAAAAAAGTGGCTGTTTAGCTCTGAAATTTGGCGCCAAAGTGCAATAATGCTAAACAACCACATCTGTTTTTTGGTAGTTTATAATGCGAAATTAAAAAGGGTCTTTTACTCATACTATAAAATGACTATTTTAAATCACATTTTTGCAATAAAAACGATTTTCACGATTTTTGATTTGTGGTACTTTAGCATTTAACCAGCGACATATTAATGGGAAGTCTTTATTTTTATTATTTTTGCGTTAAAATCTATAGATCTTTTCTGAATATTGATTACAAATAATAATACTTGAGTACAATTAAGTATCAATTTTTTTTATTAAGTATTTTTAACTTCAGGAAATAATAAAGTTCAAGGCTTAAAAATTACAGTCAAACTTGACGAAAATAAAGGAATTGGACCACTTTTGTTCTGAAGTTGGGACCTTAGGTACTATATGAGGCTATACAAAATGTTTCAGGGGGGGTTGTGAATGTCTACAATTCTACATTAATAAAAAATCCGTTGGAAGTAAAATATTAACTTAATATTATTTACAAAAAAACCCACATTCAGTGTGATTTTCTCTTAAAGTCGACTTCTTGAAAAGCTACGTACGTCTTATTACGGACGTAATACTGATATTACTAGATAAAAACATAATCTGACTTCATCAGAAACATACCTACCAATACAAAGTCGATGCCTACTTTTTTGAAACCTTGATTTTTTGAAGCTTATCAACAAATCTGAATCTCAATAAAACGATTTTTGATTAGGTAAGTTTAAGTAAGTAAGACTTTTCTCTTAGAATATTACGATATTTCCTATGAAGATTACAATTTAAATGAGAGTTACGTTTGTAGAGCTAAAATAATTTGAATGGCAATATTTGATGAAACCTTTGACTTATTAATTAATATAACATTTTGAAAACAGTCTGTGGACATTTTCGGATATCTCCGCTAATTTATGTCCATAATCGAATTGTTTCTTTTTAAAAAGACATGCTTCCAAATACCATAACTTCCCTTCATTCATACCAGCATACCACAATTATCTTACGACATTCTTACATCTTTTCTGACTGACCCAGAATTCTACCGCATATTTTAGTCAAGTGTAAAAGTGAAAATACTTTGATGCTCCCATGGCACAAATTTGCCAGAATTATAATGTAGGTTATTTGTTCTGTCTATGCCAAGGTCTCTGTGAATTCTCACACATTATTAATGATATTATATATAATAAACTAATTACTTAAATAAAGAAATGAATCGTGAATTATAAGCAAACAATGTAGAGATTTGTTTTGAAACCCATAACATATACTTTAATTAGTTAAAAAAATCACGGCTTCTGACATACATTTTGATGGTTCTGAACCCACCATTCATGGTACAACTATAATGTGTTTTTTATGGATCCTTAGTTTCCAAAAAATACTCTTTAATAAAATTCAGGGTACAGACAGGTTACACAAATAGGCCTAGTATTCACAGTTTACACTCAAGTTTAATTGTGTCTCCAACGAAACATTACTTAAATAGAAAAAGGACTTACCTTTACCTATTTGTTATACGCAAGTTTAATTGTGTCTCCAACGAAAAATTACTCAAATAAAAAATAAAAATATGATTACGACTGTTTTCCTATGGTACGGTACCTAAACATATGCTTTCTGATCTTTAGGCATTTATTAAGATCCTTTGAAGATGTCTAAGGGGGTAGTCAGAGGTATGTCCAAATACATTTGAACTCAAATGAAGAACTATAAAATGCTGATGCAAAGTCTGTCTCAATGCTAGGGAATATGGTAACAAAGTCATGAATGTCCCTTTAAAAAGGAAAATAACCAAAAATTTTACACTAAATGACCTAAGTATCTGTACCTAACCTAGTGATGTATATTTCAACTTTGGCTTTGTTATAACATTCAAACATTACTCAAAAACAACTATATCTTCATTCTGTGGCATTCTTCTAGACAAGGTCAATACTTCTCCAGAATAGTAAACGAAGAGCAAATATTGCTTCTCCGCCATCACAACCTACTTGATTACCATTTATTTGTAGTTAGAAATTAAAACAAACGTGAAAACTGGTAGTTAACTCCGTAGAAAGTATTTGTATGGTACATTTTTAATTGCCGTAGAAATGACTTTGGGAATTAAAATTTGGGTGTTTGGCCTATTGTATTTTTTTTTTATTTATATTAAATGCTTAATTTTTGTGGAGCACTCTTTAGGGCTTTAGATGTTTAACATCCAGTGAGTTTCAGTAGTTTCCTAATCTGGATCAGTTTAGCTACCGAAAGATCGTTCTGTTTAAGCAAAGATAGTATGAACTATATTTGCTGGTTTCATTGTATTTTGTGAATATAAGTTTAGTTATGTATTAAAATGTATAAGTACTTTATAAAAAAAATGTTGCTTTTTTTTAACAAAAATTGTCTAACATAGTTTTTTACACCTTGAGTAGGTAAGGTAACCTGCAATTGAGGAAATAAGCACAGAATAATTGAACTCCAATCAAAACGTTTAATAAATCAACATAATTATAAGTTGCCAACAAAATAATCCGAAGTACTAGCCAAGAGAAAGTGAATCATTTTATTGCAAATGCCTTCAATAAACAAGTTTTGATATTTTAATGGGATCGCAATTTTTATGGCGTAAAATGTTCTATCGATTGATTACTATACTTACGGTACTTGAGATTATTAGCTGTTATGACAAGCAATTATGTTATTTGCCACTTTTAGTTTAGAGGTGATATTCGTGTGGAAGTTACTGTAACGTTTTGTTCATTAGTACATTTTATTGGCCGATCGATGGTGAGAGAATTAGGTGCCTATGTGTAATCTCATCATTAAACTTTCTTTCAGTATTAAAACTTCTTTATGCTTGACTTGGGGAGTAAGCTGGTGAATGCGTGACGAGAGCGTTACGAAAAGTGTAATCGGGCGAGGTGAACGGAAGTTTTACTTCAGTCGTGTGGTCTAAAGCATACTTTTTTTTTAAATGATATGTATGTTTAGAAGTTTTTGTTTGTCAAAGTCAAAAACGAATTATTAGGGCCTCTTGTGATCACATTATGTTTCAATCATTCCTTAATCATAACCAGTGTTTGAATGAAACTTTGAAAAGATGAAGACCCTGCCTAAAATAGCATACAGGCTATTTAAAATATCTGGCTGCCTACCATGAGCTTTACATGCGATCCAGTTTAGGTTCTAAGCTAAAGTGCTTCGCTTGACGTATGCTATGACGCTGACGAAATATCAGAACCTAAACATGACCTAAACTGAATTGTTAGATAAAGTTTCGTTCACTCAATTCGCACCATGACCGTTTAATACGCGTTGAGTTGGTTTACTTTTGTGTCATTTAAAACAGGTCATGGTACGAATAGTATGCGATCCAGATTAGGAACCTAAACTGGATAGCTCCTAAACTGTTTTTTTAATAAGAGTTCATGGTACAGCTGCTGTACTGTGAAACTGCGGGAAGAACCTAGTTTGTTGAGGTATTAATCCTCTTTTTTTTCTTTTGACGACTTTGACGAGACTCACATTGTTCGACTGGCTCCACACTGGAGCTTGACTATTTAGATTTTAAGCGGATGGATCACCGAAAAGAAAGATAGGCACCATACCGTGTTTGTTGCCCTGATTCTTCAAGGTGTTGGTCGCGAAAGAACAGGAGTAGAATCACCTAGCTCTTAAGACGTTTCAAAGTGGTCATAAAGGTCCTACTGAATAAATGATATTTGATTTTGATTTTGATTTTTAATGCTGCTAATTGGCTTCCATCATGAATGGCTCCAAGTGATTCCACCATCCATTCGGTATTTCCATTCCGTAATGATGAATTTCCCTTTTATTTCCGGAAAGTAGGTCCTGGCATATATGGAAGTGGTCGATGGTGTCCGGTCAAACTTTTTCTGTCCAATCTCCTTTTTCCCCGAAAGAATATAGTGGACCGCACGAGCTCTCGATTTTAAATGTCAATTAACATCGTAAATTTTTATCTCAGCTCTTAGTACACCGATTTAATTTCAGATAGCCATACGTCTTCTTTGTTTTTAATTTGTAAAATACACGGGAATGTGAAATTATTTTTTATTGTAAGTTCTTCAAAGGTGAAATGATACGGTGTGAATACATAACTTACATTACATATCGATCACTGTGGTCTGCGTTAATGCAATGTGAGATCGAAAAATGTTTTAATTATGGAATTAAAATGAATATTATGGGCAGTGATTACTTAGAAAACGAATGACATTTGTATTTTTTTTTTTATTACTTACTTCAAATTGGTAAGAAAGGCTAAAACGGGTAGAATTTATGTCTCTGTGTTTCAAACTTATCTCAGCGGGGGTAAACAGGCTGCTATAGCTGCTATGCTAGCAGAATCATAATAGGAATTGCAATATATGCCGTTCTTGTCAGTCTCAGTCTATGAAAAGATTGAAATTGAAATGAAATGATTTATTTGTAACATAAACACACACAGTACAAGATTACGAGTACTACAGAAGGGCCAACGGATCCCGGCGAACGTGAAGTTGGCCGTTTCGATGCGCAGTGCAACTTTTTCATACAAAATTTTCTACTGCGCAGCGAAGAGCCTGACCTCACGCACGCCTAGATCCGTCTGCCGAACTGTACCTAAGTAATAGTAATAGTACCTAATAGCTCATGTTACAATGGCGCTGACTCAGCACTATGTTGTGTTTGTAAAAACACAACGCTGATCTTCCGTCAGAACCACACTGTATGAGTAAAACAATATGTCCAAGAGAAAGCAAAATACAAAAGATAAATCAACCTACATTCTTAAACAAGTAAACAAAATTGACAGAAAAAAGAGACGGCATATAGTGCAATTCCTATTGTTGTTTTGCTATCACTGCCTTTTTAACCCCGCAGGTGTACTTAGATAAGTTTGAAACGTATTAAAAATTAAATGATATTCCATAAATTCCATTGCCGGTTTCTTTAAACTTTAGAAAAAATATATTCAAAAATCTAAACTGTCTTATAAATTCCAGAAGTCACATTGTAAGGGAGTGTCCACATTGCGTTTTTTGCAGCGCGTTTGTATCGATACAAACGCGATTCGAACGCGATGCGAACGCGCAGCCCCCCGCGCAGCCCCTCCCGGTTCGCTTTTGTATGGAAAAATACGCGTTGCGAACGCGCGTTTGTATCGATACAAACGCGCAGCTCAAAAACGCGCTGCAGAAAACGCAATGTGGACACTCACTTACATTTCCCTTGAGTAAAAATGTCATTGAAACATTACGAAATCTTAAATGTGAGGAATGCGACGGTGAAATCAAGAAATAGCTTATTTACTTGAGTGGTTCCCATCGTCAACCATATCATCACTTTCTATTGAAATGGCGGTCGGCGGACAAACTGATCTCAAATTAAAATTCACTTGATTGATTTTACATTTTGTCTAGACCAAAGTTGCACAACTAGATTAGAATGAGAGTCAACTGTTTTAGTTAAAAAATCTTGCTATAACTTTAATAACTAGTAGTTCGCCCCGAACTGAGATCTCGCGCACCGTAGATGGCTTACATTTGGACTTTCTTCCGACTACCCCTATAATTTCAAGTGCTACTACTGCCGAGTATGCCTATTGCGCTAGCTCTTCATGGTAAAAAATACTAGCATGCATGCAATACAATAATGTCGTGTCTAATTTTTCATTTACTTATTTCATATTTATGAATTCTCGTCGTATTTCTAAAGTATACGTCCTAGAATGAAAATAATAACTATTTTGGAATGTACAAATTAAGACCTTTCATTTGACACCCCACTCAATATATTTGTTTATTTAACTTTTTTTACCCCAATTATTTTCATTCTTTATCAAAAATTTTTTTATCATGAAAATAAATCAAGTAGCATCTAAAATCATTGCAAACCAAACCGCAACGATGCCACTCTCTTTTTAAGACCGACCAGTCAATGAGCTACGAAGACATCGAAAGTCTATGAAACGGGAGCTCTTGCAGCTCTGGTTTCGTAGTTTTTGTTCTTTGGTCGTATTTCAAAAACTATACATCCTAGATTAAAAATAAAAACCATTTTGGAATGTACAAAATAAGCCCTTTCGTATGACACCCCACTCAATATATTTGGGTAACTTTGAAAAAAAATTACCCCCTTGGGAACCCCATATCTTTACAACCCCTTCATCGATTACGCTCATACGCTCCACAGCAAATTTCCATAGCACTACCTATTGACCTATCAAGTTTCATACAGATTGGATTAGCGGTTCGATAGTTATGCGAGAACATAAAAATGAAACATACAAACATACAAACATACAAACATACAAACATACAAAGCAAAATCGCCTAACTTGCCACTAAGATCTTCGCTCGCTTCGCTCGCTCGATCGATAAAAAATACATACTCATGACAATATTTTTACCCAACAGCCAAGGAAGGTTATAAATACAATGTAGCCGGGATTTATCGCGTAAATTACCTTTTTATTTAGCCCGAAGTTTCGACTGGATTGCACCAGCCGTGGTCGCGGGAAGACTAATAAAAAAATAAAAAGGTAAAATGTGTAAGTAAAAAGGTAATTTACGTGATAAATCCCGGATTCATATTATGTACTAGTGAACGCTTGCGGCTTCGCCCGCGTAGACTACTATTTTTATCCCACGGGAATCATAAATTTTTCCGGGATGAAAATAAATGGTTTATTATCTTTCAAGATAATGAAGTCTATCGAAAGTCATCTCCGCTTCGTCACAGAACATCCTCTACAAAAAGAATGTTCGAATAATTAAGGCAAACAAAACATGAGTTTCGGTCAAAGATAGCGAAAGCTCTTATTGACATGTTCGAAAGTCAACCTTGAATTTTTAAAACGAATCATCAATCGAATCTAGCTCTTATAGCCTAGTGATAAAGTTCAAACGAATCTTTGAGGCCGTGAGTTGAACGTTATCTTGAACGTATTCGGGTTGAGTGGATCAGAACTTGTGAATTAATCAGCGTTACTTTTATACCTTTTTGAATTTCAAAAAGCATCCGCAAAACAAGTGATACTTTCACAGCACTGTGGTATCCTTGTAATCAAATCAAACCTAGGACAATGACCTTAATATATTTCAGTTTAGACTACCCCCGCGTGAGAAACATGGTCTAAGGCATTTTTGCCCATTTCCCTTTATTTTTAACCGACTTCAAAAAAGGAGGATGTTATCAATTCGTTGGATTTTTTTTTATTTATGTAACCCGATTACTCGAAGACGCCTGGATCTAAGTAAGTAGGTATTTGAAATTGGTGCCATAAAAATTTGGTGTGGATTTGTCGAGCAACTCTGAAATTATGAACCGAAATGCACCTCGAGCGTGCAGAATATTGCTCAGCATTGAAGTCGGTTTTTTTTTAATTTTTAATTTAGCTACTTGTATTTTTCATCAAGGTGTGGTTTTCATACAAGTATTATTTAAACAAGCTCAAGACTGTCATCAAGCACTAAATACATTGTAATCAAGCCTTCAAACCAAGATCTATTGAGATATTAAGGGGGTAGCTAGAGACCCTTATCACTTTCCACTTTAAAATGTGCCAAAATCATTAGATTTTTTTTTTAATCTAGCTTTCAACCTCAACTTTGAGCGTGGTATCCAATAATTTATTTTGTCAATCAAGTCTTACTACAATCAATTGCAATTTTTTTTATTTAACATTAGCTTCCGCCCACGGCTTCACTCGCGTGGTACCCGGATATAAAGTAGCCTATGTCCTATTCCCGGTCATTATCTATCTATATTTTAAATTTCAGCCAAATCGGTTAAGTGATTGTCGAGTTATAGAGGAGCAAACATACATCCAATCCATCCAAACATCCAAATTTTCGCATTTAAAATAATAGTGTGATAAATAATATTAGCAGGATAGGATATGAAGAACTAGGTAAATATGAAAAGAAACTTTGACCAAACATCCGGAGCAGATCTACATACAAACACGTGGGAAACTACAACTAAATAAACATTACTCTCGAACGTGGTTTGACGGGCTTAGTTCGCAAATGGATAAACTGGTTTTCAGTAAGTGAAATTGCTTTTTCGACTTTTTACTTTACTATTAAAACTATAGAAAAGAAAAAGTAGAGGTTGAATAGGCGTGGCACGCGTTGTATGTAGTAACGTGGTAGTAACTATAATGTTTTTGGCTTATTTTAAATTCTTGACATGACATCGGAATATTTTGAATCATAGCTGCATTAGGCCGAACTTACGATAGTGAGTTTTTACGTAAGTTTTACTCTACGCAAGTGACAATGCAAATGAAATAAAGTAGCTTTCCCCACTAGTGTAAGTCCGGCCTTATAATAAGGTAAAACCAAAAAATACTTATGGCTATTTTACAGTAGATAATTCACATATATATTTACTAAAATAACTCTTTTGAAGATATCAAGGAAGAACAACGTCCATCTAGTAAAATAATTTTATGTAGCTTATCGATAAGATAAATGAATGAAGAATTAAGCTTTTCTAATTTGAATTGCCAAATACTTAAAAGCGTCAATCAGTAAAACGGTAAAAAAATCGAAACAGGGTCACTCACACTCACAGGAAACTAAACGAGTCTAGGATGTTTTTTGCGTGCGTGGAAGTGAAATCTCTGGGGGCATGACGCCCGCAAGGTCGCCAGTGGTATGCGTAATTTGGTAGTAAAATCCTTTGGTCCGTTTTCATAACTAGCTATGAAATAATTTTTTCATTTCTCATACACGGAAAGTACGCTTGAAGTTACCTGAACAGAGGGATGAAAGTACTTAGTACTTTTCCGCCCTGGGAAAAATCATTCTGTTTTGACATTTCTATTGAGTCATGTTGAAACTTTTTACACAGCAAAAGTAATATTTGACATTTCTATTTTACCTTTTTATTGAGAATTGCTGTAAAAAATATTTTCAACAATTTATTACATGAGTAGGTATTGTTATTAATTACTTTTCAGTAAATTATTATTATTTAAACAAGATTTTGAGCTTGAAATGTTTACCATCTTCAATGAAAAAAACTACTGGCTGAAAAAAAAAGCGGGCGCCTTTTTTGTTTTTTTTCAGTGGCAAACTACCAGCCAGTATTTTTTTTAAAGCACCAATTCGTTTTTTATCTGTTTTGTCGATCGAGAGCAGAGATTTTTATAAAATGAGCTAATCAGGTTTTTATTTACTTACCTAATATTCGAAATGAAAAGCAGAGTGTTTACCTCGTGTGAAAGACCTATTAAGGCACTCGAACTATTAGCGCCCTCGCTACGCTCAGGCGCCAAACCATCTCGTGCCTCAATAGGTTACTTTCAACCCTCGTGCAACAATCTACTATTTTTCACTGATTCGTAACTATTTGTCAATCAATCCAATTCATTACAGTAAAAAGTCCACAGGTTTAAAAACTGCGTCACGAGAGTGAAAACTCGTGACGCATGTAAACCGCCAGTATTGAAGCATTTTGTTTTCTAACCAACACTGTCCCACTACTGGGTAAAGGTTAATTCAAGTATTGATTCCAATTAAAAAGTATTGATCCCAATTCAAGTATTGATGCATAGTTAAAAAAAAAAATCAGTAGAGTTTACGGTAAAAGATCAAACAGGGTTAAAAACTAAACGAGTCTAGGATATTTTTTTGCGTGCGTGGAAGTGAAAACTCGGGGCGCATGTCGGCCGCAAGGTCGCTAGTAGGATGCATGCAAGTGGGCTGGCACCGCGCGCATACGCATTATACTGATGTGACTGTGGTCAATGCGATTAGTGGTTAAATAAAATAAAAATAAAATAAAAATAAAATAAAAATAAAATAAAATAAAAAATAAATATTTCAATATGTTATTTTTTTGGTCCCTATATCTTTACTAGATTTAAACAACGTCAGATGGTTTATTAGTTTTGCTTACCTACATCTCAAAATGAAAAGTTTGTTTGGTTATTAGAACAACGTATTTTTTATGCAGTAGGTACCTAGGTATAGGTTCGTTTCTATGTCAGCTCGTAACTACTTAACGGCTCAACCGATTTTGATAAATGATACGTCATTAAATTCTTCTTTAGGGCAGCAGTGTCGCCGGATAGGTACAAAAAGCGTCATTAATTGGTATCCCCCTAGTAAGAGGTCGGTTTGCAAGCCGTTGATCTCAACTTTTGTAAAAACTTCCTTGATTACTTATGGATAAGTATCTAATTTCGCTCGAGTTCCTAAACGAGCCGATGCAATAGCTGTTATAATACTCGACTGAAATCCAAGGTTGAAATGAAAAGGGTCTTTGTTCAAATCAATAGGGGGATACCGATTGATGACGCTTTCTGTACATAAAATTAAAAAAAATAAATGGCGGATTTTTAGTACGGCTCTTTTGAAAACCGTTTTGTACCGCATTTTTAGTTTTTTTTAAAACAGCCTCTTGTTATCTTCTTGATACAATATGTCGCACTAATTATTATTAGACAGTACTTACTAAAAATATTTAACAATTGTGTTTTTTATTTTCTTTAACCAAATACATATCGCACTATTATCAATAGAGCGTGCTCCATCAGTACAGCGCGTGCGCAGTTGCGTGCCTGTCCCCCGGATGCGACACATGCTTTTCTAGGAGAGCTCTGCCCCATGTAACACCATGTACCTATAATATAATACAGTGTAAAATTATCTAAGCCTTAGACTCTAAGGCAATCTAGGCAAATTTTTAAAAAATCGAGAATTTAATTCAGTAGAACCTCTCGGATTACATGGCTAAAAGTCGCGGAGACCAAGACCGAGACCGGAGACCGAGACCAGAGACAAGCGTGCGAAAGTGACACGAGACATATAACCTTTGGGGAACATGGTGAAATTGTTCCCCAAAGGCAGAGTAGGTGGTTCCTTTGCAACGCGCCGGCCCATCTGGCCCACTTGCCCGTGGTCTTTCGACCAACAGTTGTTGTTGGTTGGTCGTATGTCGATCGCTCCCGAAAACATCGCTTGCGCGATCTAGACATATGATATTGTGTCGCCATCCAAAGTTTCATTATAATCTGATCAATGGTTTACGCACATGACATTACACAACAGACATGGCGCAGATGAAACTATAATTTATTATTATTTAAATATATAATTGCATTTTTCTTATTAGATAAGGTAATCTTAAGCTTTCAAGTCGTTAAGCCATGACGGAGGCCTTTAGGCGGCCAAAAAACTCCGTCACCAGAGTTGGCCACTCGCTCATATGAATTTATTTTAATATCTCAGAGGCGTGACCTGAAGAAGAAAAGCGTGAGTATCTTTCATCAAAATTCTTCGCACTAATAAATCACCATTTAAGCCCAATAGTTTTAAATGACAAAGTAGAGCAAACGAAAATAGCCTATGATTGGCACAATTACATACATTTCCATAGTTTAGCAAAAACGAATGAATATCATTAATTTTGTAAAGTCGCAAACAAAGATAAAAAAACTTAGGACTACGTTTAACAGGACACTATAGTGAGGGAGATATTTTATTATTGCATTTAAATCAGCCTCTCAGCTTAACCGGCCTTATCCACAGGAAAGACCATGGTCAATAAATTTTTATCAAAACAAAAAAAAAACACAAGCAACAACTGCATATCGCAATGTTACTGCTATATAGCTGTAATCCAACCAGTCTAGCGTGAACTACGAAGACATCAAAACTCTTACAAACGAGAGCTCTCGTTATGGAGGCGTGTATCGATATTGCGAGGCTGCCTCGCGGTGTGTAGACGTGTTTGTATCGCAAGCCAATTTGAACGTTGTCTTGATTTACTGCTCGCATGAGCAGCCTCTCTAGGTACTGCAATAAAAGCTATTTTGGAATGAACAAAAAAGTATTTTCTTAAGACACCTCACTCAATTTGAATATCTTTAAATTTTCACCCCCTTGGGAACCTAATATCTTTACAACTCCTTCATCGATTAAGCTAATGCTACCCAGCAAATGTCCATATCACAACCAAACAGACCTACCAAGTTTCATGCAAATTGAATTAACGGTTCGATCGTGATGCAAGAACAAGAATTCGTGAAACGTACAAACATAGAAGCCCACAAACATACAAACATTATAAAGCAAAATCGCCCAAATTTCCACTAAGATTTTCGCTCGCTTGAAAATATTGTTCGGTGGTACGGAACCTTTCGTATGCGAGATCTACTCACACTTGTCCGGTTTTTTATTTCTTGATAAGTCTGACGTGTCATTGGCCTTCAAGGAAAGTTAATTTTGACACAAATGTCGGGTCACTGGTCAGGAATCCGTGCCTTATCATGCCAGTAGAGTCCATCCAAGCTAATTACTAATATTTATCAACACGCTATCGATATTAGAAAGCCCATGGTAGGTTGACGAAGACTGATGATATCTAGGACGGCAGACCACCCGTCGTCATGAAATAATATATGTGCAAACTGGTACGCAGATTACCACGTGGCTTACATCTATTTTAGATGATTTATAAAGCTTCTGACGCTCCATACTTAGTGCTCGGATTCTTGTTTAATTCGAAACAGCCTCTTAGTTTAGTAGCCCTTATCTAGGTACTGGAAAGCCTTAAAACTCCACCATCAGAGTCCTTCACTATTTGTCGCTCATTATTGTTGTGAAAAAACGGCTCTTATGTAAGTACTAGAAAACCGTGTAGAGATGACTGAACAGTCGAATTTTTCATAAGGAAAATTTACTGAAAGGCCGAAATTACATCATTTGGGTCAAAAGTTACCCCTAACGACCATCGTCCATCGTCGTCTTCATCCTTGCTTTGAGGCCCTGGGTCTCAATTCCTCTATTTTACAACGTCAACCATTCAAGTATCATTGCCGCTGCGTTTTGTTTCGTTCTCCAATATGACAGTAATTTGCTAAACCTCATTGGTAATTTGTTTGAAAACGTCATCACAACAAAGTAAACCTAACCACATTGGTAACAAAACGAAACAGTTGACGTTTTGTTTTAGTTGATAAAAAAGATTTTTAGTAAAATCGAGGGGCTGGGCAAGGAGCGAAGTCAAGAGCTAATCTAATAAAAAAAACACCAGGGGATCCTGGTGGACCAACCCACTAATACTATAAGGAAACATGGGACAATTTGAGCCAGGTTTCTATATTGGATCTTGATGTAGGTGATGAAAAGTGGGTGGTGGAAAGTAGGCATTTTCCGAATTTTACGTTCAAGATTTTGCAAATAATACCGGTTTCTCGAATAAGCACGAAAGCAGGTAATTGGTAATTTTATACAATTTAAAGACGTGAGTTTACTCGTTTACTGTAGTTACTTGTTAAATAAAATTGTATTGAATGAATTATGGAACAGGAATTACAATTTTCATTAGATACGCCGTGAGTTTATTTCACAAACCACTGACTGTTATACATAGTACCATGCAGTAATTCTTTAGTAACATTGTTAGGCTAATATTTAGATAGAAACAATATACTTACAGTACCTACTTATTATATTTTATTACAACTTTAGATAAAAATATAATGTCCTGTCAGCATTTTCTGTACCTATCATGTCGAAAGACAGAAAGGCAGAAAGTGTTAGAAACTCTATTTGCCAAATAAAATCATTTTGAAATACACAATTTCAAAACGTTTACCAAAAAAAGGTCAGGTAAATCACATTTACCAAAAAATATCTCGATAGTAGATCACTCAAAGTCAAAATAAGAAGGCATGTATTCAATAGGATCACTTTGACCACTTAAAATCGTCCTTAAAGCTAGGTGATTCTACTGCTGTTCTTTCGTGACCAACACTTACCAACATTAAAATTTTACAACATTTAAAATTCCTTTGAAAATGTCGACGGAGACACAAAAAACATTTAGCACAATTTCTCTCTTTTCCACATAATTTTTCACACATCAACAGATTTTGAGCATAACAAAAAATGACAAAATGATATATTGAAACACGACGGTAGATACGATCAACCCGCAATCCGAAGATCAACGATTGCATTTCACAGTCAAATTATCGTACATCAGATAGCAGTGATGGATTGCCGCTTTGCGCTGCGGATCCTCAGTGAGTATCAACTGTCGATTGTTTTTGATGAGTTTATTTTTGTATTCGGCTACATGACAGTACACTTGTTCTGATGTAAAAGAACACTTCTGATTTTTTTTATACTATAAGGTAGCAGATTAACATACGGCCTACCTGGTGGTAAGCAGTTAACGTAGCCTATGCACCAGAGGAGTCACACTTGCGCTGCTGACCCTTTAAAAATTTCAAAACGTCCTTTTAGAAGAATCCCATACTGTAGTCACTGGGGGAAACCGCAGCAGGTAGATCAGTCCATAAACCGATTGTTCGCGGGAGGAAATTTCTCTGGAACCGCACCGTATATGACCACATTGGCTTCAAGGTGTGAGGATGGATCCCCTGCCGATGGCGAGCATTGCGATGGTAGAATGGAGCTACAGGCACCATTTCAAATAGCTCTTCAGAACACAACCCATTATACAGGCGCTAGAATACACACAGAGAGGAAAAAGAATTTTCTCAAGCATCTCATTTTCCTAATTTTCTTGGTGAGTAACATCCGGTTTTTGGACTGTATGAAGGCTCTGGGACTAATAACGTACTCTTTTAAGCTGTTAAAAGTTTTTCTCAATCGGACTCATACTGAGATAGTTAAGAATATAACATACACTTCGAAATGAAACGATTTATTTTTTTCGTCATAAAAATAATGGAATCACGCACGAATGTTTCAAACAGAAATTGTTTTATTACATCCAGTATACAGAATAATGCTAGAAGGTAGTGCTTACTATCATTTATTTTGAAGATCTATTTTTATTTAATAAGAAAGGTTTGCCTTACGCCTGCCTCACTGTTCCAAATTGCATCGTTTTTAATCAAAACTTAACTTTAACTTTAAAAAGGTAGAAAGATTTAGATACGGAGGATAGATTTTCAAATTCCAAATCTATAAATAAAGTCTCTTTTGCTGTAAGAAAACTCTTTTTTTGGGTTAAGCTTGCCTTTGTAAATCACCTTTTTAATCTATGTTTGTAATTCTATTTTTTTTTTGTGTGCAATAAAGAATTTAAGAATTTTCAATAAGTTTCATTGCGTTTTGTGGGAGTTTATTTTAAAAGTGTACAGAGTTATTAATCGTCAGCGTAATTAAAAATTTAGAAATAAATTTTGTACCTAAGTAAGTATATAACATAAATGATTTTATAACATAAATGCTTAGAGAGTCATGACGTGAAAAAAACTAAGTTGAATTATTTTAAGATTTTGAAATTATTTTAGGGATTCTGTTAGGGGTTCTCTTTTATTGTCATTTAACTTCGAAACCAACGACTCCCATTCAAAGTGCAGAGATTGCTTGGTAGACAAGCAATAAGACCGCCCGTTGAACAATTATTTGTACGTTTAGCTGTCCATAAGTTACGTTAACATTCTTTCATTCAGCGACTTCTACAACACAAGTCAATCTCCCGTCCCCCAATCCTTAAACTCTTGCGCAACCCACAACAAAAGCACCGCCATTCCCTTCATTCATCAACTGCTTGGTATGTATGTAGGTGGACTTTCTCCCGGTGAAATGCCGTAGGGGGGGCGACCTTGTTAGGGAGGCTGGCACCTGCGCAGGCGCTTAGCACTTGTCATTCAGTCGCGCGTTAGCCCGCGCTCAACACCAATAATACCTGTACAGTGAGTGTTCACGTGCTTTTGACATTTCGAAGTGGGACTTGTGCGAACTGTGATAGTGGAAGCTGTGACGAAGAAGTGACTTTTGTTTTTTGGAAGATAACAAAAACGGTAAGTTTGTTTAAAGTTTCTATGATTTTTTTAACCCTATCATAAGGTTTTTTTAGGGAAATTATATTTTTATGGGAGGTGAGTCTAGCCTAGATTAATAATTTATATATCAAAGAACAATATAAACACTAGACACGTAAACAAATTACTAAGAAAGAAGGAAAATTAGAGAAATATTAGTAAAGCTATGTTTTGTATAAATAAAAAGCTTATTAATGTTTTTATGTCGCTAAAGATCGGGAACAATAAAACATATTGACTGCTAATCTTCGCTAGTCATTGAGGTACCATTAGAAGAAGAAGAAGAATGTCTCTAAGATTTTTTCTCGTTTATACTCGTATTCTGACTCGAAATAATTAAAACTATTTATTGACACACGAATCAGAAACAATAAGTAATTATAAGGGATTAATGGAAAATTCTGAAAAAAAAAAATGCTCTACGTAAAGCTCTACTATGTCAACATTATTTAGATTTACCGACAGTATTTTTAGTGGCAGAAATATTTTTTTAATTTTTTCGAATACTTAAGCGCCGTTTAGAGGGTGGGAGTTATCTCGAAGCTGCGATTATCAATTTATTTATCAAATGTCAAAAATGACAATTTAAACTAAACATTGGCATCATACATAGAAGATCGATAAACGCTTGTCACTGAATTGTCTCCTCTCATGAAACGCGTCTTGACATTCAAAAATGTTCAAAAGCAAGAATAATTACAATCAAGATTCAATCACTCAATGTATTCATAACACTATCGGCTCGGCTCAATTCATAAACTATGTTTAATAGTCACACAATCTGCGCTTTACACATTCATAACTCCGTGACTAGAGTTGGCCAATAGCTCATAGAATATTGCTTATTTAGTATTGTATTTAGTAGTATTATTCAGTAGTGAAGCTCGTTTGATCGTTTATGTCAATGGTTTATGGACGTCATCAAATTGATGACGTCGTAGTTTTATGTGAGATAATTTATTTATTGATACACCAAATATGAACTTAAACTAGAGGACTTAAAGACTATTGGTAGCACAATGGGCAATAAGAGCATGTAAGTGATCATCACCGGATATAAAGGAAGCACTCGTGGAGCTTTATTGATCGTTGAAGTTAAGCAGCGTTGTGCGCGGTCACAATTTGGATGGGTGACTGCAAGTGGCATTACGAGCTGAGCGCTTCTGTGCTTCGGAGGGCACGTTAAACTGTCGGTCCCGGCTTTTAAATCGCCATGACGGAGGCCTTAAGGCGGCCTTAAAGCTCCGTCACCAGAGTTGGCCATTAGCTCATACAAAATTACTTATCGGCTTTAAAGCTATCAAGACATAATAAAATATTTGTGGCTACCTGCCCCAATAACTCACAAAAACTTACTTTGAACTTATTATTATTATGAACACATTGTGACCCGCGTAGGGCAAGGGTCCCTCTTCTTTCTCTCCAGTCACTCCTATGCTAAAATGAACTTTATTATGTACAGCTTTGAAATCTCTATCTTCTTTGAACTTGATTAAAAAGATATGCTCTTTGATTCAACTTTTGATTATTTATAGGCCGTAGGTATTCATAGTTCTCACTCAAACATGAGAATAAGCTCAAAATTTAGATAGCTCTCAAAATTGAGTACAAAATTGCTTGAGATACGATTCAAACTTAAATGCGGACTCTGAATGAGTTTGAGAATCTGTGTCATAAAAACTAAGAGCATCGAAAACCGGTAATCAAAAGTAAACAAACAAGAAATAAGTAAGTTATCAGTCAAAAACCCAGAAACCCCAATAACAGATTTTAATCTAATCCATTAGCATAAGATCGGAACTTTCCGTATTTCTAATCACTATCCGACTTTCCGTATTTCGGATCCGTATCCGTAATCATGTGTGTTTTATTCATACCGGGTCTTAGGATGTGTGTCAGTCTGTCAGTGAGGCACGAAGAAGATATACGATTAACGGCCTTATGCGTACGTGATAAGGTGATAAACAGGTTGATTCCTGGTATTGTACCGCCCGCCCTAGCTTCCGCTGGCGACTAGTTTTTTATGTTTCAAAGGAAAAGTTCATGTCTTTTTCGTATTTTCTCGTTAGGTGTAAACAACAACAAAGAGATTAAGTACATTGTAAATAACAAGATAAAAATCAAAGGAGTGTGAATAAATAGTAGGTACTTACCTACTACAGCTTGATCACTGAAGAAAAGAAGAAAAGAAGCGCTCGTGGCGTAGCTTGCTTATGATTGAAGCAGCAGCGTTGTGCGCGGTCACATTTTGGATGGGTGACCGCAAGTGGCATTACGAGCTGAGCACTTCCGTGCTTCGGAGGACACGTTAAATTGTAGGTCCTGGCTTTTAAGTCGTTAAGCCATGACGGAGGCCTTAAGGTGGTCTAAAAACTCCGTCTCCAGAGTTGGCCACTTGCTCATACGAACATACTTACTTACTACTTATTTTACTAATATAAGCTGAACTATAGTCGTATTTCTAATTATACGCACTAAAATTGACGGTCAAAATGTCATTTTTCATATATTTTTAGTTCGTACAATGAGCAATTCGACTATACGATAATTGGCATGATATATCGTTTTCGGTTTTAGAAGTAGCGGCCCAGATAATTGCAAACATTAGGAATAAATAATGTGAAATGTATATAGCTTCGTACCCCCTGATTATGACTTGAAAGTCAAAGTCTAAATCAAAAAGCTTTTTGATCTAGCCATCAAGCGCAAATCTATTATGACCCCTTTCGTTGGATATTTCGTTGGTTGGTTGGGTCAATAAGGGATTTGCCCTGACTAGCCTGGCGTAGTAAGCCTAGGTTGTGGAAAGTGCGTGGTTTGGTGGGTTTAGCGTGAACATCTCTTTTGGTATAGATTGGCGGAGGAGTAGGTACTTACTATATTTTGAAATTTTCAAAAAACCTGTGTATAAGTGTACAAAAGTGGTATTAGTTATGGCAAATAAAGGGTAATAGAAAACAAATCGCGTAACAAAGTGTCACGGTGCGCGCGCGCACAATCAAAGCATCACTAAAGCATTGACCACGCTGTCTTAGTTATCCAAGAGTGACATCGACTTTAGCATCATAGACTGATTGTTTGTATTCGGATGAAAGTATCATCATCATCATCATCATCATCTCAGCCGAAGAACGTCCACTGTTGGACATAGGGCCTCCCTCAAAGATTTCCATGTGTTGCGGTTGGAAGCGGCCTGCATCCACCGCCGACCTGCAGTTTTTACTTGCCTGTCTATCTTGTCGGTGGACGTCCAACGCTGCGCTAGCAAAGTATACAGACAGATATTTATTTTTTAAAGCTTTAATTTAACTTGATATAAGGTTATGTTTGTGCGAAATGAATGTTACAACTAAATGATAAAGCAGTTTCTTTAACCGATTGAGCTGAAATTTGGCACACTTTCTAGAAGAGAGATAATTATATATTTATAAATACATACACGTCTTGAAAATTTTCTTCACAATTCTAATTACATATTATGTAGTATTTTCTAGTTAGTAAAATTGTTAACTTGATTCTAATAATTAACTAATAGCTTGTGCACACAGCATTAATTGACACAGGTCATAAACGAGACAGCTTGGTCACTAAAGCTGCAGCGTTAGGGCTGCTTTTAACATAATACACTCTTATGATAGTAAACTACACAAATAAAATACATGTGAACCATAATGATCATCATAATTGTGTTTTATTTTTTTACTTAAATTAAATTAAAACGTAAAAGTAGCGTTTATGTTAATGCAGGGAAAAGCTAATAAATGTACCCCCATACAATTTCAACCACGACCTCGATTGCCCGGAAGCTCAGTTGGCAAAACTTTAACTTATTGATTGAAAATTGATTGAAATTAAATTTCGCAACTCTTTCTGGTGTTGGGCCGATCGCAACTAGGTCTTGTTGGCGACCATAACGATGTCATCTACCCATCGAGATATAATAATACAGTACAGAAAAAAACTTGAAACTGGATCAGTAAATAAAAGCAATTATTTTTACCTGCCCCCCTATCTTTGATAGCGACCAAAATCGGTCAAACTGTCAAATATTCAATTCAGACAGTCCAGCGACCACGCAAGTAGCTCTGTCACTCTCATCTCAACGAGACCGAACGCGACAAAAGATACGTACGCGATCGTTTTGACAGTTTGCAACCTTCGAGGTTTGAGACAAGTTAGACAATCAGCCCGCTGATTCCTTATCAAATCGTAGCGTCTCCGTGACGCTATCTATAATTAAAAGACAAGACACACGCGTCACGCACTAAACAAGCTGTTATTTTATTACCTAAGAATAAGATGAATCAATTTATACATTTTACCATATTATCAATTAGTTACGGTATGGAAACATTAAACTTTAGTTCAACATAACGACCAACCAGGAGAAAGTTACAATATTACAAAATGTTGAAAAAGCGCTTATGAAGCGAATCGAGAAGAGAAAGGGCGAAAGGTTAGAGAAGTAATAATTATCCTTCGAAATGAACTTATTGTAATTACAAGCATTTTTTACAAAACAGTTAAGTATGTACCTACAATAAAACCCTTACCTACACTATTTATCTTTTAAACACTGCTTAGCAAAAAAACTTCCAAATACTATTTTATACTTAGGTACCTATGTACTTAATCACATATTTAACAAGTTTTTGCTAAAGATAGTTTTGTCGTTCAATAACATTATACCATTACAATTATGTCTCAATTTTATTTTTACAACAATCATCTAAATAAAAAAAACCATTTATTAAATTCAGAAAACACAACAAACGAAAAACATATAAAAATAAGTAGGTACTTACCTACCTAAACTTACTGAAAAATTAATTTAGTCTTTGACCTTTTTTAACCGACTTCAAAGAAGGAGGAGGTTCTCAATTCGACTGTATGTTTTTTTTTTCTATAGCAACATAAAAATAAATCTTCACATTGACAGAGATCCGCACCCTTGATTCAGACTTCCAAAAAAGCACCCATTTCATGATTTCAGTCGGAAAGTTGACGTTTTTTCAGCGAAGAAACGTCACTCCGAATTTGGAATGCATTCCGAGAAGGTCTGAATCGCGCCTCCGGACTATGTAAGTACTCATTTGTAAAATAAAGCATTGTGATCCAGCTGTCTTCTTCACTGTTCCAATAGGCATTTAAGAAAAGACAGCACAGTGGGTAAACAGGAAACATCGGAACTTAAGCCGTCATCTAACAAGTTAATAGTCATTAATAGGTGAAACAGCATCGGACCTTCGACTATGCCTCATCTATACTTATCTATGCTCATCTATGTCCATCCGTACTTTCTCCACTTAAACTTTGGTTTCTTAAGAAGATACTACCGTTAAATGACGTTTGTAACCTTCAAATTAAAACATCAATCAAAAGTAAAATCTTTGGTTTCCTAAGATAGGTACTACCGTTAAATGACGTTTGTAACCTTCAAAAAAACATCAATCAAAAATAAAAATGTGCCTTAGGTAAGTGCCAAATTAGATAGATGTGTAGTGTTCAGAAGGAGACATTTAAATTGCTTAAGAGGCCTGCGACAGGCGAATTTCCATAAAAACGTAATACCAAAATCATTTAAAATTTAAGCATATTTTTATCAGTTTATGTTGTTAGATTAAGAGAGTAGGTATTTATCTAGGTTCCTGTTAAACTTTTGTTCCGACAAACTTACTTAAAAAGAAATGTAAGCAAATTGAATTTAAATCTTTGTAGGTACACCAAAAATGGCATTTTTTCTTTTCATTTGTTCTATAGTAAGTTTTTTGGAACAAAAGTGTAACAGGAACCTAGATAAATACGGCCTTTATCCAAATAATAACATAAAGTGATAAAAATATGCTCAAATTTTAAATTATTTCGGTATAACGTTCCTAGGTACGTAGGTACGTTCGCCGGTCCCTTAAGCTTTAAAATAGCTTTCTTTAATATTTTACTTACTTTTAAACTTTTTCTAAGCTTAAGCCATAAGTACATTTGTATGGTAGGTAATCTGGTACATATTTTAGTTTTAAAAATTCAAAATTCAAATACAATTCATTCAGTAGGACCACTAGGATCATTTTGAATCGACTAGAGCTAGGTGAATCTACTTTCGCAACCAACACTGCGAAAAATCAGGGCAACAAACACGGTATGGGTTTAATCCAAGCACAAATTAACACGGTGCAAACAAATTAATGCCAGTAAACTTAATTATGACAAAATCTACACCAATCGTGCTTTCATAAAGTATCCATGATAAAAGTTCGAGATCCCATATCTTTAGATTTAAGTAAAAAAAAAAAAATTCGGTCGTTCAATATAATTCTTTTAATTATTTTAATCAAAGAAACCAAAGATTCAAAGATTTGTAACAATTTCCAAAACGATGATTTGACTCTCCTCAAGGTAGGAATAATAAATAATAATAAAAAAAACCGGTCAAGTGCGAGTCGAACTCGTACGCCGAGGGTTCCGTACCTAGCCATGGTGCCAATTAAGCTAGTCCGCTTAATTGTATGAGCGCCCATACAACTCGGAGGACAATTTTAATTGGCGTCAACTATGTATGTATGGGAATACCCTTTAGTTTTCAACTTTTTTAACTTTTTGGAATTTTTCCTTTATTTGTGCTATAAGACCTTGCTTTTTGCCAAATTTCGTTATTCTAGGTCAACGGGAACTACCATTTAGGTTTTCGACCCAAAACCTCTAGGGTACTTCCGGTTGACCTAGAATTGTCAATTTTGGTTACAAGCAAGGCCTTACAGCACAAGTAAAGGAAAAATTCCGAAAAATAAAAAAAGTTGATAATTAAGGTAAGTTTTGGTACTTACAAGTTTTCACGAAAACCTAAATTTGCCTATATCTTTTTATAGTGTTGACTCAGGACCTTGATTTTTATACTCACAATAGGGACTATAGACCTCAGTATATGGTATAAATTTCAACTTGCTAGCTTTACCCGTTCCTGAGATAATCGATGGTGACACACGGACAGACAGACGGACAGACGGACAGACGGACAGACGGACAGACGGACAGACGGACAGACGGACAGACGGACAAGAAAGTGATCTTATAAGGGTTCCTTTTTTTACCTTTTAAGGTACGGAACCCTAAAAATAATTAATTTATACCGTCGGTGTAAATTTGAAAACCTCGTAACTCCGTCATTTTGACGAAAATGAGTTTTTGATGCAGTTTGATAAAACATTTAATTTTCTACCAAACTGCATCAAAAAATCATTTTCGTCAAAAAGACGGAGCTACGAGGTTTTCGAATTTAGCCGACGATACTTGATTTTTACGAACGTTTTATGACAGTCACCGATACAAGCAGATAAGCTTCATAAAAGATAAATGACATAATTAATTCGGATTACTCCATTCACTTGTCTTTTCAGAGGATGTAATTTATTTTATTGATGATAAACAATATTTTTACTCATCAGTTGTTTAACTTCTTCTTATCTTGACTGAAAACATAAAAACTAAGTACTTAATAGGTTATCCTTTCTACTATTTGTTTGCACTCGTGTATTAAAACCTAGTACTTAAACCTAAAACCTTTGTTATCAGAGTTAGCCGTTTAGAGCTCGTATTAATGCGCATATAAATTTTTCGAAATGAAAAATCCATTGATGTACGGCTGGGTTAGAACCGACGACCTTCGGATCGAAAGTCAAGGCACTAACTCACTCGGCCAACACGGCTCCCATGGATACATCCATACATACATAACTTATTTTATATATTACATAATGTAGATTTGTCATTAGTAGATTTAACCATACATACATGTAATGAGCATGGACGTATATAAGGGGGGGGTTTAGGGGGTCCGGACCCCCCCCTTAGCCCATTAAGTTCGGAGGAAACCTAGTCAATTTTTGTATTTTGGAACCCTTGGACCCCCCCCTTAACAAAGATCTTTATATATTGGAACCTTTGGACCCCCCCCTTAACAAAGCTATATATACGCCCCTGGTAATGAGTAATTATAACTAACTTACCTAAATAATTGTAACATTATATTGCAAGGAGGATTATGAGCTTACTAGCTTTTGCTTGCAGCTTACAAATTAACATAATGCTATTCTAAGATTCATTCATATCCGTTTATAGATGTTGAAGCGTGTTTGAAACAAACCAGTAAACTTATACATTTCATAATATCAGAAAACAAACACTGCACCAACACCAGCCATATAGGCCTCTATTAATCTATATTAAATTCTTCCATTTACAAACATAGGTATCTCATTAATTATAAAAGGTATTTATTAACAAGTGGCTATATTAAGAATTAAAAAAAACCGTCTTCAATTTTATAAACTGAGCAATTTTCTGCAACAGGTGCATTTCTGTTCATAACTCTGAAGATCTTCGACAGATCCTCACCAAATTTTTATAGGACCAATCAGAAAGGACCCTTTCAAACAAAAAATAATTTTCCAAATCGGTCGAGACGTCGAGGCGAGTAATCGGTAAACATACGGCTAAAAGGCCAAAAAAAAAAAAGATTCCGACGAATTGAGAACCTCCTCCGTTTATAAAAGTCGAGTAAAAATAGATCAATACCGAAAGAAATCAGGGTTAGCGACAGTCAACGTAAAAACGTTTCATTCATCCATGTGACCCCTTCGCCTCAATAAAAGTAAAACTCGATTAAACAATGATACAAAACATCACACGATATGCACAATATTGTAATAATCTAGTAAAAGTTCAAATTCTCACTCACCACGTGGGAAAATAGCTTAGCTAATTAATATCAAAATGGTGACTACTTTTGTTTAGGTGTAATTTTTCGAAACCGTAAAAGGGAAAGTTGTAAAACCACTCGATTAACTAGTTAAGTTCCATTCCCAAACATTTTAGATATATGCTTGATTAATTTAGATGAGAGATAGAGATAAAATATCGATAGTTTATCTTGGAAATGGAAGAACATTCTTTTAAAAATCTGTAAGAAAATAAATTAAATCTGATTCAAACTCTTTTTGAAGGTGTTTCTTTTGAGTAAGTTTGAGTCATCATCATCATCACTTGACTTTCCCCAATGCTGGAAGAATAGGAAAAGTATTTCTGATGGGTGACCAATTAAAGTTATTTAAAATTTGACATCTATTAAGCGCCAAGTACATTTTCAGGCATGTTAAAATATTATTCGCTCTAAGCCAGTATATAATCACTTATTTCTTCAGGTATTGTAGCTAATTCTGTAGCTGATTTGCAAATATTCACATAACCTTGGATTCGATCTGTATGAAATAAAAAGCCTTCTATGGGTACTCAAATAACACGTCAATTTGCAAACCAAAGACACTGTCACTAAACATGACATCTCAAACTTTCTAAGTGCATGAAATATGAGATTACTACGGAACCCACACACACTTAGGACTTTTAATCTTTACTAGATGATTTAAACAGTGTCAGGAGGCAATATATGCCTACACACGGGACCACACTGGACACTATAGTGCCTGGGACATTGTTTGAGATGGATTAGGCTTTCCCGCCCAGCACCTAAACCATCCTCTCCGTTTAATTGGCCATATCGTTGACCGTTTAAACGGTGAAGGAAAAATCGTGAGAAAACCCGTGGCTTAGTCAGTCCCCACACGTATTGACCATGTCTTTTCTGTGGATATGGCCAATTAAACGGAGAGGATGGTTTAGGTGCGAGCTCTAGCTCGTGTTATTGCGCATATAATTTTTTCCGGCCGGGATTCGAACCCACGACCTTCGGATCGAAACTCGAGGATTATCCCACTCGGCCAACACGGCTCTCACGGACCACAATTACGGAACCCACAATTTGTTTAATCCAACACACACTTAAAGTAATTAAAGTAATGTGCGTGATTGGTTTGATTTCACATTCGATGTTCTAGGAACGGAGTCTTAACTGGATTCTAGAATGTGGTGAGCCTTAAGGAAAGACGTGGGTTTACATACTTACACTAATTAGATTACTTTAATTATTTGATTACTGGTTTCCCTCGCGGCTTCACTCGCATGTAGTCTAAATAAAAAAACATTTATAATAGTACGGAGGTAATAAACATCCAACATCCTAATGGCCGAAAACTGAAACTCTACTTTTAAGACGTACTTATCTATTTGAGACGTTCTTCTATTCAGAATCGTTAATATACAAAAATGACAGTTAATGATAGCTTGGCGGTTGAGTACCTACCTGAGTAGGTACTAAATATTTTGGAACTTTCAATAAATCAGATAGTTAATGACAATGATAAAAACTACTTAAACTAAGTTTCGCGTTTCAGTATTCGAGTGTGAGTCTCATATCAATAATAATTAACTAGCTGAATCGACCGTTGTCCTGTCCTTTCAGTTTGAAAAAGGCACTTTCAGTTGAAAAAAACCATTCAGACTTTTACGAAAATAGCCAAAATAATCCAGCCGTTTTCAAGTTGCTGTTAACAATGATCATCATTTCAATTTATATGAAAACAATCTTCTTCTTCATGCGTGTCAAAGTACAACTAAATGGAATTCGAGTAGAACCTTGCCACCTGCATTCTATCGTCTGTGGCATTTATTAGGTCCTCCCTTGTGCAGGTGGTAAGGCACAAGGGGCAAACAAGTAGGTGGGACACCGTTTGAATGGGGACCCCGCAGTCACAGTAACTATGTGTCGGGTCGCGGTAGCCCCATTTGCACAAATTTTCTCGACATCGACCCACTTGGGTCCACAGTCGGTTGATGGACTTCCATACTGGCCATGGAAGGTCACGTTCGGGGAGCAGATGTTCTTGTGTGGCAAAATTAGGTGGTGTTGGTGAAAACAATGAAGTGCGCAGATAATTTAGACATCTGCAGAGGCAAAGGTTAAAATATTACTAAAAAAATGACACTTGAAATGCAGACAAGGCAATATAAACAGGTAGAGAAAGTCTTAGGCAAGGTGGGTCAGACAGACTATTTGTAAGCAATATATTGGTGTTAATAGACTATGACTATACATACATACTTTATAGATGATGTGATGGCACTCCTATTAGTCAAACACGTTTTATAGAATAACTTGCTTCCACCCGTATTTGCTCGGTACCCGTATATAAAGCCTATAAGTATCCTATTTCAGGTCAATATCTACCTATAATTTAAATTTCAGACAAATCGGTTCAGTGGTTGTCGAGTTAAATAGGAACAAACATACATCCATACATTCATCCAAACATCCAAACTTTTGCATTTATTACTGTGATTTTCAAGGGAAATGGTGAAGCTAAAATTTAAGCAGGAGAAAATGCATTGCTATTTTATAAGTGTGGAGTCTTTTAAGTAGGTAATTAGTGTTTTTGCAGATTTTCAAAGGTAGATTTAATTTTTATGAAGTTTAAATAACCCAGATATTAATATTTCTTGTGAGAAAATAAGAGCATAGAGAAATTACAGACGTGCGTAAAGTATAGAGAATATTGTGTAACATGGTAACCGAAAGATTAAATAAGTACCTATATAAAAACATGGATTGTTAAAGATTTAAAGTAAGTACCTACCTATAATCGCAAAACGTGTAATTCTCAAAACATGATTTTTATGGTTTAAATACCGTTCCATCCTAATAACGCAGTTGACGTCACAATCATAAACATTAATATTGACATTTAGTTAGGGCTGTCAAACATTATCGGGTTGGTGGAATGATTTAAAGTGAAGGAAAAATTGATTTAAGGTGCCTGCGACAGGTTCCATAAAACGTAATACCGAAATCATTTAAAATTTAAGCCGGTCCCTTCAGGGACCGGCGAACGAACCAACGTACATAATAAACGTAATATCAAAATAATTTAAAATTTGAGGATATTTTTATCACTTTATGTTATTATTTGGATAACTAGTTATCTAGGTTCCTGTTACACTTTTGTTCCAAAAAACTTACAATAGAAGAAATGAAAAGAACTAAGATTTCAATTCAATTTGCTTACATTTATTTTTAGGTAAGTTTTTCGGAACAAAAGTTTAACAGGAACCTAGATAAATACCTACTCTCTTAATTTAACAACATAAACAGATAAAAATATGCTTAAATTTTAAAAGAATCGTCGTCGTTCGTCCATTTATGTTTAAGGCCATCATTTCAGACATCATGTACAATCATATTTTGACAACCCTATGTAAAATTAACGTGACATTCGTCTCAAAAACTTTTATAACTGTGCACATCTAATGGCCTCTATTATTTTTGCCGCGAGATATACAAGTATTTTTAATCATTTTTCTTCGCATATGGATTTTTGTGTCAGTGGTTTTGCTTTTGTTTGCAAATAATGCTTAGTAATGATGAGGCATATAACTTCCTTAAAATAAATTTCAATTTAACTTTCTGGGGTCTAAAGTGGCCACTTTTGATGAAACATCAGATGTTTCATAAATGCTTCATATTATGCTTCATCTATTTTTTGACAGATGGATAGAGAACTGTCAAAAAAGGTGTTTTGAAATATGCTTCATTTGCATTGATGAAGCATATATGAAGCATTTATGAAACATCTGACGTTTCATGAAAAATGGCCACTTTATGTACCCTGATCGTACTAGTTGTAAAACAAGTTTTATACCGACATCGGATATAAAGGTATCTCACATACGGATATCCTCACAGATTCGCAGAAGGAAGACATACTTACTTAATTATTTTATAACATCCTCATTGTTTGAGTTGAATGAGCTTAAAAAGGAAACTGTTTATAATTATTTTTAGTTCCATTCCATCCTGTTTGGGTTCCATTCAAAAATGATAATAGTAAAACGTTTCCTGCTTTAAAGTGTACACGATTCGGTTTCGTTTGGTCCCAAACTGGTTCATTGGATTACGACGCAAGTGAACGACGGCGAAAGTGTTCGCTGGCATTTTGGCATTACGATGGGTTCCGTATTACATTTTTACGATGTTCACCTTACTGCATGACTTAAGTTGCTATGTCTCCTCGATGGGGAAGAGGGCGTCCACAGTGACTCTCCATCTCTTTTTGTCTTACTGAAATTACTCGTATTATATTATTACCCAAAAATTCATGTTTAGCATGTCTATACCTACGAGCTTTCTATACTTCAGTTTACGGACTATTGTAATCTTACTCTCATTCATAATCGTCATAGAGGCTTCCTAGAGCTCAAATATCTGCTAAATCTGTTGCCGTCTCTTTTCATTGACATAAAAGTGACAAGAAAAAACAATGTTCTAAAGCCTTGCTAAATTGGCAGATTATCACACTATCACACTAATATTATAAATGAGAAAGTTTGGATGGAGGGATGTGTGATGGTTTCTTTATAAACCGACAACCACTGAACCGATTTGCCTGAAATTTAAAATTTATATAGATAATGACCGGGAATAAGACAAAGGCTACTTTTATACCGGAAAAATTCACGGTTAGGGCTTGCATTATCCGTCCCATTTTGGTATCCGGATAATATGGATAGTAGAGCACTTTACTATCCGGATATCCGGATTTTCCGGATAATTCGGATAATTACTGATTTTTTTTTTAAACGAACACAAACCAAGATAATAGTTAAAAAATACGGCATAAGACGTAGTTTTGAGTAATTCCAACAATCACTATTAAAATATGAATCATTTTTAAACAAGGTACGTAACAAGATCTAAAATTTTCTCCTTTTCTACTAAAAAAAAATGGATACGTACTTACACCAAATAACTAAGTTAACACGACAGCCCGACTTCACCCACTGCTGTGTTGGTATAGCCCTCCATTCGTGTGTGCCATGCCAATCTTCATGGTCCGCTGGCGTCGACGCCGGCGCCGCTCGCCTCATCCAAGTCTGGCCTGCGACGGATGCTATGTCGTCCAGCCCATCGTGCTGCTGGGCGACCGATGCTTCTGTACCCCGTTCTTAGAAGCCGCGCCGTTCAGTTATAGGCCTTGCCAGATGACCTCCCAACTCTATTTTAGTTCCGTTTATGCGGTTCCCAACATCTTTGGCCTTTGTTCGATTTCGAATCTCGTTATTGGGACGGGAATAGCTCTATAAACTTGATGCCAAGGATGACACGCTCTATGGCTTTGGCTATCTGTGCAACTCTCATCCTGTACACAGCCTCCTGCGTGAGCGTCCATGTCTGATTGATGTTAATGATGCAGTTTTCCCAGTTTAGCGTTTTAAAGATATCCTCTATGACAGCAGTAAAAAGTTTGGACGAAATGATGTCTCCCTATTGCACTCCCCGCTTGATGGGCTCAAGGTTGGTTAAGTCGTGCAGTCGTAAAGTTGAATACAACTCACGGAGTACATTCACACAATTATTGTGAGTCGTCCGACGTTGCAGCGAAGGAGAGCGTGGAACACGGCCCAATGGTCGAAGGCATTCTCGTAGTCAATGAAAACTATGACAAGAGGCCGGCTATGTTCACTTCTCCATCAGCTGCTTCACGTGATGTTGTGGTCAATTGTAAAAAAGCCGCTGTATTATAAGCGGGTTGGTATGGTATTCAACTATTCATCTAGCTCACGGGTATTTTAATTTGTTTTTATTTGAGAGAACAATTTATTATTTTTGGTAATTTGTGGCGTCGGTCGCCAGCAGGAATAACGTTAAGCTCATGTCCTCTCTAAACACTGGTTGCGCTACGATGAGTAAAAGACAAAAAAGTTGTGTACGTGGAACATGCGAAGGGCTCGTTGGGTGATACACCAGACGTTAGTATCACGAATTCGCGATTCGAGCGTGCAACTTTATTAAAACAAAGGTTAAACAGTGTTTCCCTATTGGATAGATTGGATACGTCTACGTAGTGCATATAAATTGTTGTTTTGATGAGTTAATTCCACATTCAAATCGTATTTTTTTATTAATTTTACTATCCGTATTATCCGAATTATCCGGATATAGTGGTCCTCAGTATCCGGATTTGAAAAAAGGCGGATATCCGGATAATTCGGATATCCGGATATCCGGATAGCAAGCCCTATTCACGGTTCCCGCGGGATAAAAAGTAGTAGTCCACGCGGGCGAAGCCGCGGGCGTTCGCTAGTTATAAATAATGGGTGCTTGACTTTCGACCCACGACCACAGTGCATATTTTTTCTACTCGATTGTGTAAAAACTATGATTTTCATGGATAAAATAAGAATCTATTGATCATAACTAATTAAGCTATAAAAAACAATACAAATCTGAGATCACGCGATCGAATAAGTAAAAGCTCGCACGACATCTCTCGAAGACGATAGACACATCTCTCTAAGAAGACAGTTCAAACAAATATACAAAACTAGTGAAACGCCCGCGGCTTCGCCCGCATGGACTCCTTTTTTTTATCCCACGGGAACTATACATTTTTCCGGGATAAAAAGCCTATGTGTTATTCCAGAACCTAAACTATCTACGTTCCGAATTTCATCAAAATCGGTTTAGTAGTTATGGAGATACGTGGTAACAAACATACACACACACACACACACACGGACTTTCGCCTTTACAATATTAGTAGGATTATAGTATGGTAATAGGTACAGTCAGCGTCATCAATCGGTATCCCCCTATTGATTTGAACAAAGACTCTTTTCATTTCAATCTTGGATTTCAGTCGGGTATTATATCAGCTATTTTTGTTTAGGAACTCGAGCGAAATTAGATATCCATAAGTAAACAAGGATGTAAAAGTTTTTACAAAAGTTGAGATCAACGGCTTGCAAACCGACCTCTTACTAGGGGGATACCAATTAATGACGCTTTCTGTACATAAACTATTATACTTTAAATATGTAAATACATAAGAATATGTAGGTACATAAGAGAACATGCTACGTGACTTCAGGGGAAAGTTATGTCGTGCCCGCCCAATCAAGGCTCTAATTGACATTACAACAATGCGCAGGCATTGACCTGTGTTTGGTATCGATTGCTTTTTTAACCGACTTCAGAAAAAGGATCGATTCGTCGTAATCTTTTTTTATGTTTTTTATGTATGTTCACCAATTACTCGAAGAGGCCAGCGGCCCTAGCCATATTACACTATCTATCGTCGCTGTAGAACGATCTATCGTCGCTGTAGAATAGAAC
Source organism: Camptogramma bilineatum (assembly GCA_958496255.1). NCBI lineage: Eukaryota > Metazoa > Arthropoda > Insecta > Lepidoptera > Geometridae > Camptogramma > Camptogramma bilineatum. The sequence continues at coordinate 4,644,870 of OY292460.1, forward strand.
ACTTCAAAATGTATAGGATTTGACGTTCTGACCACGTGACTCATCTACTTGAAACGTCAAATATCATCGCTGTCGTTGCATCTATCGCGATAATAGCTCGAGATAAGTTCCTAGCCATATTACAATTTTGTGCCGATAGCTCAATCTACAGCGCCGATAGATATAGAACAGAAATTGTTTATGGTCAGCGATCTTAAACGTCAAAACGTCTTGTGAAATTGTGTGAATGTGTGTGTACGCGGGAGAATCGATAGTTTTGGAATAAAAAGTATCTATGTAAGTAAATTATGGCCTTGATGATTTATATTTACATTAGAAGTCATTTTTAATTTCTATTAAGTTATTATTGTAAATCTCTCTCAATGTGTCATATGTTTATTTAATCGATCGAGCGAGCGAAGCGAGCGAAGATCTTAGTGGCAAGTTAGGCGATTTTGCTTTGTATGTTTGTATGTTTGTATGTTTCATTTTTATGTTCTCGCATAACTGTCGAACCGCTTATCCAATCTGTATGAAACTTGATAGGTCAATAGGTTGTGCTATGGAAATTTGCTGTGGAGCATATGAGCGTAATCGATGAAGGGGTTGTAAAGATATGGGGTTCCCAAGGAGGTAAATTTTTTTAAAAGTTACCCAAATATATTGAGTGGGGTGTCATATGAAAGTACTCAATTTATACATTCCAAAATGGTTTTTAGTTTTCTTCTAGGTTCTATAGTTTTTGAAATACAGTGAAACAGAAAAATTATGGAAACCAATTAACGGAAGTATGGAGAGAGCTCCCGTTTCATAGAGTTTCGATGTATTCGTAGGTCTGGTTAACAGACAAAGAGTGTGGCATCGTTGTGGTTTGGTTTGCAATGATTTTAGTTGCTACTTGATATTTTTTCTTGAGATTGAAAATAAAAGCCGTGTTGGCCGAGTGGAAGAGTGCTCGACTTTCGATTCATAGGTCGTAAGTTCGAACCCTGGCCGTGCTCATCAATGGATTTTTCGATTAGAAAAATTTAAATGCGCATTAACACGAGCTCTAAGCGGTGAAAGAAAACATCGTCGGGAAACCAGGGAGGGGGAGGGGGAGGGGGAGGGAAGGGGGAGGGGAGGAGAGGGGCGGGGAGGGGCGGGGGGAAGGAGGGGGAGGGGAGGGAGGGTGGAGGGGAGGGAGGGAGGGTGAGGGGAGGGAGGGGGGGGAGATGGAGGGGAGGGGGGAGAGGGAGGGGAGGGAGAGGAGGGAGAGGGAGAAGGGAGGGGAGGGGGAGAGGGAGGGGGAGGGGAGGGAATTGATTTTCTCATACATTTTGTATTGAACTGCTATTTTAATAATTTTTCGAACTAAGAGGCCTTCCCTGAGACGCGGTACGAAGTTCGCGGGGTCAACTATTGAATATAAACATGACACGACTTAATGTATTGCATGCATGCCTATAATCTTTACCATACTGAGGTAGCGCATTAGATATCATTGTGTGGTAAACACTAGAAGGAGCACTTAACGTAGGTATAGGGGTAGTCAGAAACAAGTCCAAATCTAGGCTATCAACACAACGGTGCGCGAGATCTCAGTTCGGGGCGAACTACTAGTTATAGTAAATTATAATTATCGTAGTGAAATTAATACTTATCGGGTTACCGCGCTGCTATGTAAAAGCCTATGCCGGAAAGTGGTGCCTTTATTTGTTTCGATCGGCCATCAACCAAACATTAAAATATAAACTCAAAGGCCTCTATTAATAAACTCGGATTAACTTCTGTCCAAGTTGCACCACGCCTTACTTATTGCCATCCTTTTTTGTTAGACAGTGACAAATAAAGATGTCAATAGTAATCCGTGGTGCAACTTTGACAGAAGTTAATCCGAGTTTATTAATAGAGGCCTAGACAGTGACAAATAAAGATGTCAATAGTAATCCGTGGTGCAACTTTGACAGAAGTTAATCCGAGTTTATTAATAGAGGCCTTAGGCCTTAGGCCTCTTATTAATAAACTCGGATTAACTTCTGTCAAAGTGGCACCACGGATTACTATTGACATCTTTATTTGTCACTGTCTAGGCCTCTATTAATAAACTCGGATTAACTTTTGTCAAAGTTGCACCACGCATTAAACTATTGCCATCCTTTTTTGTTAGACAGTGACAAATAAGGATGGCAATAGTAATCCGTGGTGCAACTTTGACAGAAGTTAATCCGAGTTTATTAATAGAGGCCTTAGGCCATTTTTTTTTTAGACAGTGACAAAATAATAAGGATGGCAATAGTTAAATCCGTGGCGCAACATTGACAGAAGTTAATCCGAGTTTATTGATAGAGGCCTTATAGAGTTTATATTTTAATGTTTGGTTGATGCCCGCGCGAAAAAAAAGGCACCAACCTCCAAAATCGGCATGGCCATTTTTATTAAGTTATTGGTAGAATAAAAAACTGATTGATGTCAAAAAACTAAGTGAGATGGAAAAAAGTAAAAATCACACGACACATAGTCCGAGCAGCAGTAGCTGTTGCCATGGTTACAGCGCTTTCTATTGGGTTTGGCGATAGCTCGGCGAGCTATCACAACGATCGTTCCGTTCCGCGAGCGCTTGTCAAAAAGTGTAATAGGGCAAAAACGCGCAAATCTGTACACTTTCTCAAAATTGTGGTTAGATTTTTTTTTGTGGAATTTCATTGAAATGTTTATATAAATGCTATCTATAATTATTATTCTATCTAAAAACGAAAAAGTTTTCTTGTAAAATTGTTATTTTAGGAGAAATTAGCAAGTTTAGTACTGTAGGGAGAAATTTTAATCCAATTCGTTACCGCTGGTTTTTGGTTTTTTGTGATAGTAAAACTCAAAATTATTTTATCAATTTATTTAGTAAAGAAAGAGGATATGTTTTTAATTATTAAATATATAAAATCAGTTTGTTATCTTAGAAATACACGAGTTTTATTTACTTTTCCTTTCCAGTGCGTTACCTATGCTCTAAAATGGCCTTTAAAGTTTTAATAAAATTCCCAAAATTGACTATTTTCTTAATTAACTATTTAAATTTTGAGTATTTTGAGAAACCACATCATTTTGCTAAACAATGTCTACACTTATTTTCAACTTTTTAATACAAACTTAACATTTTTGTAACTTGGATTTGGGGGACAGACATCTAAGGTTAGGTTTACATAGCGCTTAATTCTAAATCTTTTTGAATTTTTATTTACTAGCTATGAAATCGTTGAAATTAATAATTTTAGAAGTAAACTAGAACTTGTGAAAATTAGTCTTAACTAAGTAAAGTAACTAAGCTTAATAATTTGTTTCGTCATAAAAAAAATATTTTACAATTACTTAAAAATTACAATTTACCTACCTACATGCACACCGTACAATATCTGCTAAAAACAATACCTTCTTTTGCCTTCGCACAGTAGGGTAATAATGGGTAAATAATAATATATAAAATAAAGGGTACGCTATGTAAACCTTGCTTTACGTGATTACCAGCTCTATGGTATCGAATCGGAAGTAACGAACTTAGGTACCTGTTCACAAAAATATGAATTATCTCAACTTGCTGATATTTATCACACGATTTTTCACACTAAGTTAATCTTGAATAGTTTATTTCAGTTCTGAAATAAAAATATGCATTGGAAATACGTTTTAAACATTAAAAAAAAATTTAATACTCACCGGACAGTGCCCGAAAAAACACAACCTCTCACTGACGCCGAAAATCAAACAATTGTTTTGAATATTTTGGCTTAAAAACTATAGACATCCCCTTTACTTTTACGTCTGTCTCGTTGCAATGTTGTTGTTTAATTAAAAAAAAACTACCCCTCGGAACAAAAAAACTGTAAAATCATTCGAAAACGCGGTAACGGAATCCGGACATGTCCAGTTGGCCCAAATCCCGGGGACAGGCTTAAATATTACTTATTTAGTAGAAATTCTGGCTTTTGCAGCAAATTGTACATTTAGAACCCTAGGTAACCCACTCAACTTCAAATGTATAGCTAAAAGTTTGCCAGTCTAGTGGAATTATTTTTAACCAAACGCTGCTAAAGGTCGGATTTTGTTTAGGGGACAGTACTACAGGCTAAAATTGCGATTTTTTAAACTTAATTTTCTATATCATAATGTTGTTTTAAGCGTTACATTTTAATAAAATGGCATGCCAATTTCACCATGAATCAGATAATGTGGTTACAACTCCTGTAAAACTTATACAGAGCTGCGTAGCAGTCAATTTTACCTGGGGACACCTCGAAAATGCCAATGTACAGATTCTCGCGTTTTTGCCCAATATGGCTAGCATTTGCAGCGATCAGCGGAATAGAATCGACAGTGATCTATAAAAAGTTTCTAATTAAATAAGTTATTATTCAACATCTGAATTCATGGAAGATGATTTAACAAATTAACTGTTAAATTCTCCTTGTAAGTGCCATTATTTAATTCTAGAAGTATATTATGCGATATTATTAAGCAGTTTAGTGTAGTTTTTACCTAAAATTGTGGTAAAAAATGGTCAAAACAAAATTAGTGCAGAGCAATAACCATAAACAATTTCTACTATAAATTCTCCTTGTTGTCAACTGAGATGTATCCAAAGATGCAACTGAGCGATTTTTACTGTAGAATAGATCGAGCGACAGCGCTGATAGAAATAGAATAGATACGGAGCGATTGTAATATGGCTAGGGGGGCTGGACCGATTTGGAAAATTCTTTTTTGTTGGATAGGATTATACTTTCCGATTGATGCCACAAAAATTTGGTGAGGATCTGTCAAGGATCTTCGGAGTTATGAACAGAAATGCACCTCGAGAGTGCAGTTATTGTTCAGCTTATAACATTGAAGTAGGTTTTTTTTAATTTTTAATTTAACCACTTGTATTAAGTCAGTTCTATACCCAAGCTCAGAAAAAAATTCTGTAGTCATCAGCTAGCATTAGCTGACAACAGTTGTAAAGTAAAACATTACACTCTTTTAATTTCTATAAACACATCAATATACGAATTATTGCAATCGATCGCACAAAACGTTAGTGTTATCTAAGGTTATTTATTATTTAAATAGCCTTAAATAATTAGATTAGATTAGATAAAAAAAAGGTCTCCAACAACTTTTATACATACCTACTCATCAATATTACTTATGTTGTAATCGATTGAATTCCATAGAAAATTCTACGTTATCTCGTGGTAAAATATTGTAGAGTCATGGTATGCCCACCCCATCTATTAGGAACACCCACTCGAGTACGCATGACTGGGCAGCGGCGAGCTTTACTAGTGTTGTGAACTATTGACATCATAAATCATCGATAACTTTGTTTTTTTCGTTTCTTTTGATATTGTATCTTTGATATTATGCATGTATTTACAAAAAAAATATGTATTTAAGTAGTAGGTATATCATGTAGCTCGGGGCTACATGATGCTGTGTAAAATGTCCAGCATTATTTATTTATTTGTACTTTTTAAAAGATCTTGCCCAATATGTGCAAAATCATTTGCAAATAAAAATATTTTCTTAAAAGTTTTTGATTGAAATTGAACAATAGTTCAATATAATGAATTTGAATTGAATAAATTGTATAATAAACAGCGTAGCTAAAATGGTCGCTAATGCAGATTCACAAATGATTTGCGTCGAGATTCTCGTATTAGAAATCACAAAGTTGACAATTCCGTACCGGCAATATCATCTTATTGTTTGACAGTTTTGTGGAGAATCGTAAAATAAAATGGCCACCTATGAATTGGAATTGCACTAAGTGTCAATCAAATATTATTTATGTTTAATAATGATAGTAAAACATACTAAATACTTACTTAAAAACCAAATACTTATTTACAGAGTATTAGTAGTAATAATACGATGCAATATTAAATGAAAACCAACCGGGTTATTTTTTTTCGTGTGGCAATTTAAGGCCTAGCATGTGATTCTGCTGTGAATTGAATTGCGTACAATTCAGCTAACATTTGACGGTAATTAAAGATGAAATGCTTTAGCAATATCAATACAAATCACCCGTGAATCATATTATTGTGAATCTGCATTAACGACCATTTTAGCTCTGCAGGTTTTTAGTTCGTACCTATTATTGCATAACATTTTATAACGCGTTCCAGAACGTTTGGCAAAAGATGTAGACTGCATACAACAAAATTAAATTATTCATAAAAAGGGCACTCTTACTACACATAGCAATGGTTATTAGGTTAACCTAGAAACCAATTTGTATCATAAAAAAAAGATAGTTTTAAGAAACAAATGGTTGTTTTATAATTTTCAATATTACTAAAACAATAAAAGCCAAGCAATCACTTACGGTGATAAAACTTAACACAAAACTTTAAATTAAACCATAAACATTATATTAAATGCATAACCTCATTCTATCTAATAACTGATCAAGGCGCAATCATCAACGAGATATCAATATCGACATGTAATATCGATATCGATAAACGTCAGCATCGATATAAACATCGATAGTCGATACCTGCTAATTAGTTTGACGGTGAAAGTTACCGGCCGACTGACCAAAATCTGAGCCCAAGTATCGGTGTCGATTTTAGATCAATTCTACTTTCGTTTTTGACTACTCTTACTTACCGCTCGCTGGGCGCGTTGATTTATTTTGTTACATTTGCATAAGGCTGTATTTATCATCATCAACATAGCTTAAGCGATAAACTAAAAACACATATTACACAACTCATTAAACAATGAATTAAAAACATGTACCTATTACAGAAACTTGAACTCAATAAACCAAAATAATGTAAAACTTGAACCTAACATTGTAAAATGGTCTTATTGCGTAGAATACTCTCTTCCAGACAACCCTTGGAAACATTTTAAGATCGGGGTTGTACAATACAAGAAAAATATTTTTATTAGAAAATAGCTGTTGATATTCAAAAGCCATTTCTTCCTAAATTACAGCTAAGAACCATCTCGATCACGTCAGTTTTCAAACAAATAAAAACCGCATCAAAATTGGCTCCTCGTGGTTCAGGAGCTCGTTCAAGAGCTATGATGCCACAGATCCTACACACTACAAACTTAAAACTCCCCTCTTTTTCGTCGGGGTGGTTAAAAACGATTACAGATATTATATAGAATCGTCTATTCAAATAATAAAACTTCACGATCAAAACACCCATGCTATCGCTACAATAATACCACTTGTCTATTTTGTGAACATACACAATTTAGTTTAAGTAGTTGATTTATTAAAACGTCTAGTCAATCACGAAAAGCGATTTATAAAAGTCGGTGGCACTAGAAGAAATAGTCAATTTCTCACCTAGTTAGAAGGTAACGAACGAAACTAATTTAGCCAGTGGATGGATGAATGTATGATTGACAGGGGCCATTCATATCAATTTCGCGAAAGAAATTGTGTGTTGAAAGGTTGAAAGCGCCGAAGTGTTTGGAGTAGCTTAGACAAACAAAGTTGTTGGAATGTTATACTGAGAATGATTTTTTTTTATTTTGACGAGTGATGGAGAAAGGAAATATGTCGGTTGTGTGATGATGAACAATATTCAAAATTTAATAAAAAAAACTAATTATGTCACAGTAAAATAATCATTCTAAAACCTTAATTAACCAATAAAAAAAAACATACTATCGCATAGTTTTAAGATCCATTAAAAGATCTAAGGAATGTTATTCTATTATTTTATATTTTTTATAAATATTAAGTTGATGCATGTAACTATTATAAGATTATGAAAGCTTGTTATAAACTTGTAAACGTGTAAAATGTTCAAAAAATAATGATAAATGCCAAAATATAGACGATAACGAAAGCATTGGCTTTCATTTTGGTGTCCATTTGGACATCACACACAATCATAGTGAGGTCTGTGGCATTTTGTTTATCTCAATCGATCACTAGGAGAGGTAGATCCAGTAGAAATAATACATCTAAAATGATGATAATGACTATAATTAATACTAATTATTTTAACCCCGATTCTCATAGTGTACTAGGAATCACGTTCCGTTAATTGCAGAGACAATACGACACTGGGAACATACTCGTAAACCCAGATCGCAGACCCGCTGGCATAGATGGAATGGAATTTATTAGATTCAATTTGTATTGTATTGTTCTAAGGCTGGTGAAGCTCACACGATCATGCAGTATAGGCACAGAGATTTTAACTGATTAAAAAGTGTATTCTAGGCTTTTATATCTATTGTAAACTTTTACAGTGTCAAAAAGTACCATATGCAAATGCCTGTAAATATATAAAGAAAAATATAAATATAAAATTTATAAATATATTATGTAGGTAATAGAAAAAATAACAAATGTATCACGATGTATGCCCACGATATATTATGTTCTTGGACAATTTTTGTTTCGCGACGCGTGTGGTGAATTTGGTTCGAAAAATACAACATGTTTGTCCTGAAATTGTGTGACTAATCATAAATTTTCGCCTTTATACATGTACTATGTGTGAACAACATGGTTACTTTCCTATTTGAAGTCAAATACGCTCAGAGTTTGATGTAAGTAAATAGGGAAAAACCGCTTCAGGCTCCCAAGCCAATCTAGAGGATTCAATTCTCCAATTCAACTTCCTTTATGAGGCCCCTTAAATAAATACTCTCAAAATAAATGTTCACCAATTTATTCACCGACTTCTTAACTCTATACCATGTTGTATTTATCTGAAGTGATTTATATATTCGAAATCAAAATAAAAAGTCGATTACACGATATTACAATTAGCACGGTAAAAGTATAAGCGAAAGCAAAAGTTTTATCACGAGTGTCATTGACCGTTGTCACGAGATTTGACCGTCAAAATGTAGCGGCCTCTCTTTTGCACTCGCAATCAATGTCACTCATCTGTCTTCTTCACACGTTACGCATGACACATTACGCTCAGTCTGACAGGTTGACATGACGTGACACTTAGAGATAGATCCTCAAAAATCCTAAATGTGACAGCGGAGAAAGTGTAAACAAACGAAAACTTTCGTCTGGGCTCGTTTAGTTTGCTTAAGAAATCAATTCAGTTTGCTTTTCTATTATGTAGATGGGGTTTCTTCGTATGATTTTGGCTTTTTTATGGAAATTTAGAGCCGGTTACTTAAAAATGTGAGAGGTCATTATGGTTTTGAATAATGATGTACTTAGGTACTACTTTATAATGATTACTAGCGGACGCCCACGGCTTCGCCCACGTGGACTACTGTTTTTCTTATCCCACGGGAACCCTGCAATTTTTCGGGATAAAAAGTAGCATATTCCCGGTTATTATCTATCTAAATTCCTCATCAAAATCGGTTTATTAGTTATGGAGATACGTGGCAACAAACATTCACACACACACACTGACTTTCGCCTTTATAATATTAGTAGGATAGGATAGGATAGTAGGATTTAAAAAAAATCGTCTATACCCTAATGTTCTCTATGACATTTTATGGTGTTATATACATTTTTTAGACGTCATCCAGAGACATATTGCCCTGGCTTCACCTATTATACCAAACGCTACAAATGAAAATGAGTACGATACACAGGTTCTGTCACCCCCTACCTACACCCATTGTCGTATTGTACTCTCAGTTTCGCAGCACCGGAGTTCAATGATCTGCGGATCTAGTTCAATGGTAGGCCTTACCTTAGTCATTGATATTGTTTACATCGTGACTAGACCGGGACCAGACTTGATTCAGCTGTCAATTGCAAGCCGCTTGATTGATGCAGTTTATTGATGTTGGTTGATTGACTGTAATGGTATTACGATATTTATTATTGTAATTCAAGTGATATTATTTTAAAACTTAGGTACTTTAGATTTTATTTATTGTTTTATGTTACTACATCTCCTTTACAAATAAAATATTTAAACTGATCTACATAAGTTTTTCTTTGAAAATAAAATCTTTTCAAATTTTCGATTGTGACGGGATTCGAAACCGCATTTTTTGAGGGGGTATCCCTTGTATCAATGCGGGTTCAAGTCCCGTTGGAATAGAAAATTTTGATGATGACTTTTCATTTTCAATTAAATATTACCTAAGTGTGGTACTATTCAGATTAAAATTATAAGTTTTTCAATCCTTAAAGCTTTCGCAGACTGCAGTTAAGCTCCTAATAAATTATGAAGATGAATGGAAGTGAGCATACTACAGTTGTTACAATGGATCTAGGCATTCGTGAAGTTAGGCTTTTTGCTGCGCAGTAGAAATTTTGTATGAAAAATTTGCACTCCGCATCGAAACGGCTAACTTCACGAATGCCAAGATCCGTTGGAAGAAGTGTACCTACAATAAATGCACCGACCAAACTATCGGCCGATAGAAAAGTCTACGTCTGTGAGGGCGACAGTTTCATAAATATTTCGTGATTGACAACGATTTAAAAGTAGCATAATTGAGTCAAACTGAATTCAAACACTTTCTTTCTTATCTGTACTTTTTACTGGTATTTTTATAAGTTGTTCTATAAATCGGTAAAACTAACGCCCACGTTTGAAATCTATTCATAAACTGATTTCAAGATCTCACAAATCGTACAGATAATAAATTTCAATGAAGGGCCTTCTAAGTGGGTTAAGCAGTGAAAGTAGAGGCATCTCGAAATGGATAATATTTTACATATAATAAACCTTATGCAATGGTGATAGAGGGTATTTTATAAGTTCTTTGCGCTGTGGGTGTTTTAATGAGTGGCAAATTGAAATGGGCATGCCGATTCAGTTGATGGTTTTTAATATTTTATTAGATTGCTAGAGATTTTACGTCACTTGGTGTTTTCCTTTTTGATTTTGTTCTTATAAAATTAAAGTTTGAAACCTATAAGTGTGCAAAATTTCAGCCCTGTAGCTTCAGTGGAAGTGGGTGATTTTCATCACTGGTTACCAAAACATAAAAAAAAATTCTACTTTCTTAGCTGGTTATGAAACAAAGTTACGCACATGGAATAAATATTCCTTTTTAATAAGTAACTAGTTACGAAACAGTGAAAAAAATTCTTCATTCCTAACTGGTTATGAAAAATAGTTACGAAAATGGACCAAAGGGAAATATTGCTTGCAAAATTCCAGGACATACAAAGCAAGCTACAAAGATACAAGTAGGTAAAGTTAGATGGCAGGTATATAATCAAAGGTTTAATACTTATTCAGAGGTTAATTAGCTTTGACTCGTGTTAATAACTCTATATGTCAGTTGATCATCTCTTCATAAATCAAATTACTGTCTAGATTCTAGCCATTTATCTATCATCAAAGGGGCGTCTTCTCATATTTGCCGACCAAATTAATGAAACAAATTGAAAATACCATTTTAAATGCGTATTAAATCGTGTCCATATACACTGAGTTCATAAAAGTAATGGAGCGTTTTATAGCCGTTTTAATTCCCAGCTATTAGCCAAATAGTCCAGTCAAATTAGGAATTAACCTCGGAATGAGAGATAATAAGCTGAATTTTCGTATATACCTTCATTTAGGCGCCCTAAAAGTTGTCTCAAAAGTCTCATAAAATCTCGTGTCTGCGTCTTAAGTTATTCAAGGTCAAAGGTAAAAAAAATAGTTTTTCGCGAATATCTCGGTTGCTATTGGTCCAGTGATGTTAACATGTATTATGAAGTTGTAGAGCTTAAAATTTGCGACCAATATATTAAAAAAAAAATTCCATGCGATCAACCGTTTTTGCGATACAGGGCCGTGAGCGCAAAGCGTTCAGTATGTGTATTTCAAAAACTATACTTCCTAGAACAAAAATAAAAACTATTTCGGAATGTACAAATTAAGTCCTTTCATATGACACCCCACTCAATATATCTGTGTAACTTTTCTCTTTTTTACCCCCTTGAGATCCCAATATCTTTACAACCCCTCCATCTATTACGCTCTTAGGCTCCTCAGCAAATTTTCATAGCACAACCTAGTTATCTACCAAGTTTCATGCAGATTGGATTAACGGTTCGATAGTTATGCGAGAACATAAAAATTACACATACAAACATACAAAGCAAAATCGTAAGATCTTAGCTCGCTTTGCTCGCTTGGTCGATAATTAACTGATAAATAAAACAAATTATTCAAAATTCAAGGTATTCACAGATATTCACGTTTGACTTTGCGTTACAGTATCTACGCGTATGGCTGAGCGCTGCGCACTCACCCTCCTCTATCGCGAAAACGGTTGAGCGCATGAAAGAATGTTTTAAACAAAATTTGTCGCAAATTGTATGCTCTACAATTTTATAATACATGTTAACATCATTAGACCAATAGGAACCGAGATATTCGTGAAAAACTATTTTTTTTACCTTTGACCTTGAATAACTTAAGACGCAGACACGAGATTTTATGAGACTTTTGAGACAACTTTTAGGGCGCCTAAATGAAGGTATATACGAAAATTCAGCTTATTATCTCTCATTCCGAGATTAAGCCCTTTTTTATGCTAAGGTGACTGGGCTAAAAGGCAAATAAAATTTTCGCGTCAGCATAATGCAGATCACTCGGACCGCTCAATTCGGCTGACTTGCTGCAAACAAAACCATCCATTCATTTCTGTTATTTACAATATTTTCGGTTTATAATTGCAAACATTGTTGTTATCTTTTGATTGATAACAAATTAAGATCTGAAAGCTTTGCAAAATTAAAAAATAAAGCCCGCTGAGGTGCTTAATAGGAAAAAATAATAATAACATTCGGGTAATAAAATTTTTGTTGAATTAAAATTCTTCGTTCGCAAGCGGACTAAAGTACATGACGTTAGCAAGCGAATATTGGGGCTAAAGTGGAGTTGGGCAGGACACGTGGCCAGGCGTGGTGATGACCGGTGGAGTAGAGTGCTTACCGAGTGGTGGCCTAGAGAGGGGTACAGGAGTGTAGGTCGTCCACCGGCAAGATGGGTCGACGACATAGTTAAAACCTCAGGTCGTACATGGGCTAGATTGGCGCGAGACAGGGACGAATGGCAGAAACGAAGAGAGGCCTATATCCAGCAGTGGGATGAGAAAGGCTGATGATGATGATGATGATGAAAATTCTTCGTTGAGCCTTCTGCGATCTCTAGCGATGTATTTAATTTCGATGAATCTCTTGCTAGTTGCTTTACACCCGCGAAGATTTCTCTGAAAAGACAGAGCTAGGGCTAACAATATTTTTTTATCTGAAAATTTTCGAGCGTATCGTATCTGCCGACTTTGAATAACAGGTGTGGTCACACCGCGCCCTTTAATTACGCCGACAATGGCGCGTACAGAAACTGCATCACAAAAACCGCCTAAAGTTGCATTCCGCACTTTCTCCCGGTGGTCCCACGGCCTCGTGACTGCACAGACGGGAACGCCCAAAGTATTCGGTGATTAAAAGCCGGTGTGCCTACATCTTTACTTTCCAACTCCTGCCAATTAAGCAGGCGATGGCGGCTTTTTTTAAGAATGAGTATTTTGAAAGGTTCCCTTTCATTCTAGTGACCTTTACTTTTAAAGACGTGTGGATTTTTCGGTCAGTTACTTCAGCTTCTTTGATTTTTGCCCAGTTTTCGCATCAAAAGAGCGCCCGCCGACCGGGCTTGTCGTAGACCTGACAAACACACTTTTGTTTGAATAAACAATTGCTCTCACAAACCATCTTCGCGTTTATAGACTTCATAATTAAACATTTTACAATAGTAAGTAACAATGTAATTTTTTTAAGGATGAAACAGTTAAAAATGATTTATTAGATCAAGCTGCCGGTCACAATATTACTTACCTATACAATACAAATATGGTCTGTTTTGTTGAAGCTAATATACTTACGGTCTCATGCATAAAAAGTTAGTGCGCTGATTTACGCATAAGACATTACCAAGTATCTCTACCTAATCTGTGGACATTACTATCTTATTATAAAACAAAGTTCATAGATACTCGTAGTCCCGTTAAAAAACAGATTAAAGGCATACCTACCTACTTAATACCAAATTGAAAATTCTTAGTTTTAACCAAGACTGCGTTTCATAAGACTAAAAATAATAAACACTAATAATGAGAATTCTTACAAAAATGTTTAAAAGATTCACAAGCTCTGTTTCTCAGGTGAAAAGCAAAGTATTCATATGAATAATATCACTTTCGTGAAGGGATTCCGAGCGTATCTGCGACCCCTTCACCCTTGAACCCGGTTTCTAGAGGCGCTTCGCTGGCTAACCGGCGAACTGAGATGAAAGTTGAACTCATATATTATAGGGATTCAAGGTTCTTTCGTTAACGCTTTGAGTTCGCACGTAGTATACAGGCAGAGAAATGAAATGAAAAAATGAAATGTTTATTGGTTCACAAATTACATAGATCTGATACAATTCTTCTTCTTCTTCTTCTTTCGTATGGGCAAGTGGCCAACTCTGGTGACGGAGTTTTTAGGCCGCCTAAAGGTCTCCGTTATGGCTTAACGACTTAAAAGCCGGGACCGACAACTCCAAAGCACGGAAGCGCTCAAGCTCGTAATACCAATCTGGTACAATGATGGTGATATATAACAAACATTTTCCATGTATGGTAGGTAATTTCGATGTTACCTAGATGAACTTTGTTCCCCACACTAGGTCTCGTTACAGCCTGTACAGCAAGGTCACATTTACTCGCCTCGCACTCTCTATTACAATACAACACAATTTAGGTATATTGTAATGGTGTTTAGAGAGGATGGCAGTGAGTAGGTACGTTAAAATGTAAGACCGTGTTGATCCGTGAGTTTCTATACCTATTCGATCTGTCTGTGGTTTTACTTACTGTGGTAAGATATTTGCCTTTTTTCGTATAAATAAAATAAATAATGCAGGACATTTCACACAGCATGTAGTCCCAAAGTAGTCTGCAGAGCTTGTGTTATGGGAACCACGTGACTGATATACTTACTAGGTACTTTTATATTTTTTTTTGTAAGTACCTACAAACATATTCTACATAAAATACACAAATTCATTATGATTTACCTACGTTACTTTACTAAGCACCTAATTCCGTGCTACTGTGATTCGTTAGGGAATATTAAGTTTCTCCAACGATAGGGTTACGCCCGTAGGTTTGCGGTGACAATCACCGGAATCTGAACCCAAACTGTGTAGGTAAATTATGGGGAAATGTAACAAGGGAAATAATGTAACAAGAGTTAATTTACTCTAGCAATTAAGCCAAATATTCTATTTTCTTCTTTCGTATGAGCAAGTGGTCAACTCTTGTGACGGAGTTTTTAGGCCGCCTAAAGGCCTAAAGGCTTAACGGCTTAATAGCCGGGTCCGACAATTAACGTGCCCTCCGAAGCACGGAAGCGCTCAGCTCGTAATATCACTTGCGGTCACCCATCCTGAATGTGACCGCGCATACCGCAATCAAGAACGTCCAATCAAGCGCTCCACGCGTCCTCGGTATTTAAGATCCTTTGAAGATGTCTAAGGTAGTCAGAGGTATGTCCAAAAACATATTTGGTAAGTACCTATATGCCCACATTTTGCAGAAGTTAGCATTCCATACGTGGCAGGTTGCAATCTCATCGACGCTATTTGAAAGCTAACTGGTTTCCTCGCGATGTTTTCCTTCACTTTTATTTTTTGTACTTTTTATTGTGAATAATATAAATAAGAGTTGTAAGTAGGTATAATTTGACCTTCTTCTTCTTCGTCGTAAACTTCATTGCTGAAGGTCGTGCCCGTCCTGAAACGCCTTGACGGAAACGTTGACAATTTTTCTCCCCATTGCTCTATCCTGGGCTTGTCTCATGTCAGTAGGTAAGTAGCAGTAGTGTAAGTAAGTAGTAGTGTAAGTAAGTGTAGGTAAGTAGCAGTAGTGGCAGTAGGCAGTAGGTAAGTCCCGTTATCGCTTTGTTTTGGTCTGACCAGCGGGTTGGTAAATAATTTGACCTAGCTACTACGTATTCTGTGCTACTACATAATAATAACTTAAAGGTCAACGACCACATCCGCTCCTGTTATCTATCTTGTAGCTTTAGAAACCGTGCGTCACTATAGAATATATTTGTTGCTGTACAAGGGGAAAATGGAAACCACTAATAATGACATGTTTTGTAAAGCAAACCACACAGTGACAAGGCTCTGCCGAACGTGACCGCAGTGACAACCTTTCTACAAAGAGACACGTGGTTAAATCACGAGCTACTTGTGAAAGGAAATTGTCGTAACTATTCCGTTTTTAAGAACACTTTGTAATCACTACATAGTGTAAAATAAAGTCGCTTTCCGCTGTCTGTCTGTCCCTATGTATGCTTAGAACTTGAAAACTATGCAACGGATTTTTATGCGGTTTTTTTAATAGAGTGATTCAAGAGGAAGGTTTGAAATAATAAAATAGGGAAACACTGATAATTTTAGAGGTTTCTAATGTGATGTCGTAAATAAACACATTTTTTTTAAACTATAGTATAGATAGACTATTAGCACAAACTGAACCAGTAAACAAAGATTGATTATTGTTTCAATGTTTCCGATATCCTATATTTTTCCAAAATAACCTGAGGCTATATTTGCAGAACTAACATCGACTGTTATGATTTAATCGACTATATTGTTTCAAACTAGCCGTCCCGACAAATGTTGTTCTATCCAAATCATACTATAAATACCATAGACCACTTTATCTCATATAAAAATATACCTACCTTCACATTTTTCTGATTTCTCTCTCTCTCTCTCTCTCTCAGTTTATTGCTTCCTCATTGCTGAGGGTTTGACCTCTCACTAAGATTTTTGAAGAAAATCTCCGACACTAGAATTTTTATCATTTTTTTGTTGCGAAATGGATGGCATTGTGGAGCTGAGTGTCGAGTGTTGTGCGGTAGACCAGCGCATGAGGCTGCGACCTCTTAGTCTTTTCAGATTTTCAGAATCTTTATTCAGACTAACGAACATTTAAAAAAGCTACTGTTTAGCCAATTTACCAGGCAGCTTTCTCTAGTGATACGCTTCAAGACCAGTCACTCTTGGCCACCTAGCGATATGGAGGTTGAATATTAGCGTTGGAAACACCTACACATAGTATACGACTGTAATGTTTGCTTTGAAAGTAACCATATGTTTGTTTGTCCACAGTGCGAGATGCGGCAGAGACGAGGGATCGCCATAGGCGTGCTACTCATATTACACATGGTGAGATTACTTTCTCAGTATTATATTTCTATGCGGATGTAGAAAACATTGTCTTTCATTTTTAGTAACACAAGGGTACCATACATATATAAACGCTTTTGGCTAAAATAAAGAAAATAATAAAGAAAGCGTTTTGTAAACAAAATATAATCACAATAATATATAAACTAAGCCCCGCGTCTGGGCTCCTAATCTTGAAACTAAAAACGATAATATCGTAATAATTTTGGTAGTTCAGCATGATGGTGAAATGTTCAGAGTTCAGTTTCCACCAATAGAAGCTAAACCACAATAATTGTTCGATATATCGATTGTCGATTTGTAGAGTAAAGGCCCTGTTTATGAAACTAACCACGTCCAAGCACAGAATGTCTATTGGTCGATAAATCCGGAAGTAGAGTGGGTGAGTAAACAACAAATAACAATAACCAATCAGAAGCTAATAAGCTTTCCATTGCAGTATAGTCACGTACTGAAGTTAAATTTATTCTTCCAATAGAATGCACGTACAATAAAACGAGTGTGATTTTAGTGGCTTAAATTAAATTCAAATAACGTATTTTATATACTTACTCACATTAAAGGAAGAATTTTAAGTAGGTAAATATAAGAGTGTTTGATTTGCATGTGGATGGATATAAGAAAAAAGGTAGACCAAAGAAAATATAACATGAGTAAGAAAGAGGTGAGTGCTGGATGACGGCTGATAGAGGGTAATGGAAGAAGACATGTTGTGCCGACCCCGTGTACCTAATGTAGAGAAAAGGCAAGATGATGATGATGACAAATTCTTACTTGGGTACAGAGACAAGTGAGAAGTAAATGGAGGATCACGTTGTGCCGACCCTAACTGTTTAAACAACCAATATAATTAAAGCTGTCATAGCCGTCATAGCAAAGAAAAGTGGTCATGGGCACATTGCGAGAATGGACGAAAGTCGCTGGACAAGACGAGTCCTTGAATGGAGACTCAGGGCGGACACTAGAGGGCGCGGCAGACCACCGCAGCGCTGGACAGACGACATCCGACGACACGGAGGCCGAGACTGGATGAGTCGGGCACAAGATCGTCGAGAGTAGAAGAAAAGGGAAGAGGCCTACATCCAAGATTGGATCACTACAAGGCTGCCATGATGATGATGATGATGATGATAATTTCGTCATTCACAAATCGTGACACACACGAAATGACATGTGACTCCGCTTTGGTGGAGTTTCGTTAGGATAAGGGAGATGATAACAATGACATGTACCTACTAGTCTGTTTTCTAATGGGGTAGGCAGAGCTTACGGATTTCTATTTTTTACGCTTACATGCTTCTATCTCATATTTTCAAGTTTTACTTTTTATCAAAATTGGTAAAGAGACTCCTTTGAGTGTTTATCGCTGTTGTTAATTGTTTTAGATTTGGCCCTAGAGGCACTCTTGAAAAACTCACCCTATATAACTCGGTTCTAACTGAGACTGTGCTCACAAATATTGTTTGTTATATTCCTAAGAGTTTATGTTTCAATATTTTGTTTATGTCTGCGCGAAAAAAAAAGGCACCAAACTCCCATACAAAAACGGCATGTCAATTTAATTCTGATTCACCTGCAGATAAAATCTGCAAAATCAAATTGAATACAGAAAATGTCCGTAACCAAACCTAAGGTATCTTAGTACAATTTACATAAAATCTGCAAAATCTCATTGAATACAGAAAATGTCCGTAACCAAATCTTAGTGCAATCTTGTAGTCTATTTCACTGGAATTGACCCACCAATGGCAGTAACTAGTAACTAGTGCATGTTGTTTGTAAAATTGTAAACAGCATCCGTGTTGTAAGTATTACAATTTAATACACTTTCTTGATTGTTAGTGAATGCAATTGCTCGTGTTTACCTGATTTACAAAATGGCTGACTAGCCTTCTCTAATTTTCTCAGTAGACAGTAATTTGCGATATTGAAATCTGTATCAAAAGTTGATCGGAATAAATTTTCTACGTTGGTTTTTTTATAATTGTATAATAATCGTATTACTTAGTGCCGAATTGAAAAGTAAAACTAACTTAGTACTTACTTATCTACTTAGTTCTATCTAGTATAGTATTATATTATCTGTGGTTCTATTAATTTTACTGTCTTTGTTATTTCAACAAACAATTTGGCACCGATGAGGCACATTTATTTTTGTTAAACAGCTTTTTATAATCATCAAACAAATTGTAATTAAATGACATTATTGAACTAATTAATCAGTGAAATTGATTTACGAATATACCTTATCAAATGAATGATCGAATGTAGATTAACAGACCATAAAGAGCTTGTTAAAGGCTCCACTGAAGCGCGTGCCGTTGCCGTATCGGCATTTTACAAAGCAATATTTTATTTATTATTTCATTTTATCATTTAACTGCAGTAAGGTATGTTGTTCATTTCATAAACACGTTTCGTTTCAGCACTTTCAATAATAAAGGTCCGTGTTTAAAGACTCAAGTGTTCATCTTCTCACGACATAGGTATACGAATATTATAAACGACAAGAAATCAATCATCGACAACGTGATGAAATTGTTTTAGTCGAAATAGTCGAAAGACGTTTCAACTTAATTGTTAACTCAAAATCTGGTTACCAAGCAAGAAACAACACTATAGTCGAATTGCTCATTATACGAACTAAAATTATATGAAAAATGATATTATGATCGTCAATAATTTTAGTGCTTATAATGAACAATCCGACTATAGAGTGTTGTTTCCAAAAACAAGAGCGCTCTAGCGAGCCTGGCCAGCGCACTAAATTTTTATTCATAAGACTGTCATAATCTACTATTTTGTTGGTGACTAGAGAAATAAATCTATACTCGAATTTAAAACAAAAGATTAAACTAAATGGGATACCAACCGTATCCCGGCTGAGCTTGTAATGCTTGAAAGTTAATCATTTTTAATCGGCTCACCACTTACGGCCATATATCTCTACGGACCGCCAAGAAATCGACATGATTTAAGTAAATTATTCTTCTCGTTTGGTTAGTGAATCAAATTGAAGTGATTAGTTTTCTACGATCGAGTCAGAAATAATGGCGTGCTATATCCGTAACTAACAGCATCTGAATAAGGTTGATATTATTTTGTTTACTTGTACATTGCCCATAAGTACTATTTATCTACAATGCAGGGTAAAGGCCTACCTCTTCGTTTTAAAGGGTTTTCTGTCCCTAGCTCGTCCCGTCGCGCCGGCCTATTAAAAATCCTAAGTAATAGCTAATTAAATACCCCGCTCATACGGACTGTATGAGCGGGGTTTTTAGGCAAGCTGGGACCGACCATTTAACGTGCCCTCCGAAGCACGAAAGAGAAATCCGTTTACAAAAAATATTTTTTTCAAGTCGAATCAGAGCTTCCAAAGATTTATCTTTTATGTTTGAAAAGCTATCTTTTCATTTCAGGTTTCTAAATAGTTTGACTGTTACTTACATACAATATTGGTTTTGCTTTTTTTTATACGTAGGCATTAGTATTTTTTTTTTTAAATGAAAATAGTTATAAAAATTGTATCTATATATTTCAATATTTCATATAAATTTCTAGTTATTCTGGATGTAATTATCATGACAAAAAAAGACCTATACCTTCCAAATTTTAAAAATCCAAAATCGTAAGAAGATATATTTATGGCGTCTTACACCAAAATTTCTAATTGTATTTAGCTAGCCTAAACACATTTACCTAACGCATAAAAAAAATTGCATTTATGCAAATACAATTAGAAATAGTGGTGAGACGCCCTTATTGTCCTAACATTCACAATTAAATCTTGTTAATTTGTTCATACCCATTACCGTCCACGGATGCATCCAAACAAGTTTAACTCATTAGAACCATCAACAAGAGATTTAAGTAGAGCGGCGCGCTTGAAAGTTGATGATTTTTAATCGACGCTCACCCATCACTAGCGCCGTCCAAGAAATCGACATCGGAAACTTGTTTCTAAATTACTGTGATCTATTTAGCTCGGTTTTGCTTAATGCATTTATATCTTGTGTTTTTGCCATAATTTTCCGCTTTTCCGGAAAGTAAGCTACTTACCACAATTTCTTTAGTAACTCCCGGAGTAGCCATGTCTTAAGTTTCAATGGATTAAAAGTTAAACACTTAAAGTAACTTAAATCTGATCAAGAAACTAATTGCTTTTGTTTTGGACTACATTAAAAAAGCTGAAGATAGCTAAGTTCATGAGATAAAAGATTAGCACAAACAAAGATTGAATAAGTAAATAAGACAGGTACTTTTATCAATGTTTTTTATTTGGTTTCTCAAATTTCAATACAAGTTTCTAAATAAAGGGATCCACATCCATATTCCATATTAACGGGCTCACAATTGTATGACTGTATCTAAGGGATGGAAAGTATAAAAGGGATTTTGAATGTCAAAGAAAATCTGTAATATTTCGACATTATTTTGATCCTTTAAAGAGATAGGTTATTGAGAACATTAGAGTGGAGTGGGGTCTCGAATATTGTGTTGGGAAAAAGTAACTTTTTGTTTGAAGATACGAGTTATTGTTATTGAGATAACTTAATAAAAACTCTAACGATACAACTAAGTCAATACAAAACTGTGTTAGGGCGATACGATTGAAACAGAATGAGATATAAGATCTCGACATCAGCTAGAGCGACCAAATATGGTCACAATATGTCGACCCACTAAGCTGACGGACATGGCCAGTTCCGTCTATGTTTACCTGCTTACCCTACTGTGGAAAGTAAGAAGGGTACGCCTTACGGGTAAACAGTGCAACGGAAACTTACTGATTTCTTTGAATGGAAGTTTCAATTCAAAAAATGTTTTCTTGAAGATGCTCATAAATCAAGTTGTCGTGGCATTATTTTTTTGGATTCGTTTATGGAATCGCGGGAACTTTTAAGGGCATTTGATGAATGAGGTTTTCTTTATTCTCTCTTTATCGTAAGTATGAATGATACGACGGATATACGACGGGGATTCTACTAAATAAAAAACTGTCGTTCGAAAATCTTTCAAAATCTATACTTATACGTTTTGGAGACTCTCTGCGTTCGATCGCATTATCAAAATCGCGTTTTCGATGTAGCATCGACTGCCTGCGTTCGGACGCGGTTTCGGGATCGCGCGCCTTAGCAACTGCTGCTATTGTCGATCGCCGTGTTTTGCGTTTTTAAGTGTGTGGTGTGGAATGTTGGTGCATTTTGCTTCTGAAAAGCGACTAAATCGCCGATCGTCGATGCTAAAATTAGCATATCTGCTAGAGCCCTACTATTGAAAGGATACGAAGCGCTCATGGCGTAGCTTGCTTAGTTACGTGATCGTTGAAGATAGCGACGTTGAGCGGTCACAATTTGGATGGGTTAGCAGTTGAGCGCTCTCGTTCGTCGGAAGGCACGTTGAATTGTGGTCCCATCTTTTAAGGGTTTAGCCATGATGGAGGCCTTCAGGCGTCCTAAAAACTCCGTCACCAAAACTACTAGCTCATACCACTGAATTAAAAAATTGCTCAAAGATGTTTGCTGTAGGAATTCAATAAAAGCCTAGGTAATCTAGAAACAAGGACAAACAATCGACTCGTAATCGGGACGGAGAGATAAATTAGCTTAATCATAAACAAGGGCATTATTTACGAGGTGCGTGTACCGATTTGCGGCGTTTCATGAAATTGACCAACAGATGTCGATTTACGACAATGGGTAGTGGAAAGAGTAAAAGCTGGCTTTCCCGACGGACGGCGGTCACATAACGACCTACAGCGTCGACACACATCGCTGAAATCCTGCTCAGATTTACGAGCGGTCGACAATAGGTTTGTATACAACCCTAGTTTATTGGGATAAGTACCTACGTCTTCTTCGAAAAAACTTTTGGTGTACCTAGGTACCTAAGTGGCTAAACTAAAAATTAAAAAAAAACCTTTTTAATTGTTAGTTTAGCTTTTATGTTAAACTTTTTTTTTATGTTAGACTTTTATGTTAAAAGGCTGAGAATTTTTCTGCACATTTGAAGTGCATAATAATATTCTGTTCATAATTCCGAAGATCCTCGACCTCACCAAATTTTTGTGGCAAAAAAAAATCCTAATCGGTCCAGCAATCTTTCAATCTAACAGACTCACAACTGTATAACCAAGTAAGGTAGACATTGGCTTGGATATTTAGACAATATATTTTTATTCTAAGAGAGTTGTCACAGGTCCTAATTTTAGTCTGCAAATTTAAACTTCCTACGCACGAACAAAAGGTCTTATTCTGAACACACACACTTCGGAAACAATCTCGATCGTGACACAGCGCAACATCCTCGTCCATAGAACGAAAGTAAAATCTAGTGCAACGACCTCGGTCTGACACACTGCACTCACGGCCGCACCTCGGATGCCTTTTAGAATAGGTACGCATCTCTGATCGTACAACTATAGTCTTTATCTCGAGAGCTTTAAGTTTGAAGTCTGAGAGCGCGGATCTTGTTTGTCGCTTGTTTCTCAAATGAGGTGTGGACAACTCGCTTTTTCCTATATTCTCTCTTACCACAGATATTATAGGGTCATGCTTTACCTGTTTTTTATGTTATTGAAAATTTCTAGTCTTGTGACCTCGACTTTCGAACATAAAGTATTTAGTGCTTATTATAGCAATTTCTACAATTGATATGTGAACAGTGGCGTTTCTCTATAACGCAAGGAAACCATATAATAACTTCATAACGCGATTAATTCCTGGTTAAAATTATTACTAATCACATAAATATTATAAATGCGAAAGTTTGGATGTTTGGATGGATGGATGTATGTTTGTTCCTCGATAACTCGACCACCTCGATATGACCACTGAACCAATTTGCCTAAAATTTAAAAAATAGATAGATAATGACCGGGAATAGGACAAAGGCTACCTACTTTTTATCCCGGATAATGCACAATCCTCTAAGACAGACGGAAAAATAGTAGGCCACGCGGGAGAAAAGGAGTAAAATAACCTATAGCTCTTATGACGATTCAAAGTGATACACTATGTGATCCTATCAAACAAGTAAATGACTTTGAGTTTAAATAAAATGACGATTTATAAAAGTACCTAAGTAAAAATCTTTAAACTTTAAGTATATTATCAGAAAAAAACTACCACAAGCACTCCCACGCACATTTTTTGTTTACAAAACCTCGTGTCGACGAACAAAACTGAAATACTTGTAACTCGTAACCCACCAACCAGTTACACAGACCGCTCCGGGCTATGAAATTAGAAAGTAGGTATTATGGTGTTTTTATTTTTTCAATAAAAGATTTACGAGTGAGCTTCATGTACTTGTTCAGTATTGATAGAAGGTGGTAATTATTGAGAACACATTGGGATCAAATATTACGAATAGAAAGTTATGTAAGAGAAAGTAATTTTAATGGGCTCTCAAATCTGATGCAGGAATCGATCTTGAATTTCAAGGTAAAGTTCATCTGAGGAATATTCAAATTAAATAATACTTACTTAGTATAGTCTAAATTGCCGAAGGTTGTACAGATTGAAATTCTTCTAAATCTTTTGCTCGATTCAATGTACGAGTATGTAGATGCAACCACTATGTTATCTACAAAATAATGTAAGAAATTACTTAGTACCTACCTACAAGAGCAAGTTTACAAAGAAACACCAAAAAACACACAAACTGACAGAAAAGTTTACGTTTAGTTATTTTTTTATTTTTTTTTATTTAAGATAGGTTAGCTCTTGACTTCGCTCCTTGCTTGGGCATGGATGAAGTCGACGATGGAGCGAGCTTCCCTAGAAAATGCCTATTAACTCTCCTTTTAAAGGTGTTCGGGTTATATGTAGATGGAAACACAGACGAAGGCAATTTGTTCCATTCGACAGCAGCACGCATTATAAAAGACGATTGGAAGCTTATTTATTTATTAGTTATTTATTTGTGTTGTACGGGCGTGTGATAAGGAGAGATGAAAATTATGTGCTTAGTAGATTTGAATAAAGACGTCGAGCTTTTTAGACATTCATGTTAGGCATTTTGTTACAAAGCAAAGGCAAATTGCGTTTTAGATGAAACGCGAACGACCCAAATAAAGATAAGATGGACAGTGAGAAAAAAGGCTTGCCTGAGAAATAAATTAATTTTGATATAACGAGTGAGAGAGAGGAGTGGGAGAACATAACAATTAGAGCTAACAATTACTTAGCATATCTAACAATAACTGTCCTAATTTCAGAGCGGCACACTCAGTGAGTCTTCAAACGAGGCAGGCGGAGGAAGCAATACAGCTGAATCTCCTGCCGCAGAAGCTTCACCAGACCAGATGGCCATGGAATCCCAGGAGAGGGAGACACCCAGTCACGCGTATAACGGACCCCCACCCCCCGCGCCGCCCCCTCATACCAGGAGGCAGAACCCACCCCATCATCAGCCGCATCATCCTATCGGTAAGTTAAACTGTACTTGTACTGTTAATCTTCAACTCAACCTTACCAATAAATTCTTACATTTTCGAGTAAAGCTCTTTGTATAATAATGATCGAACAAGGGTCAAACAGACGACCTATAAAATTACAAAAAATATTACTCAGAAATAAATTATTAAATTGAATTTTGGATTGAAAATTGAATTGCTCAATTATGAAATTGAACGAATATTTAAGTACCTATTTATGCTACAACTTTCTAACAATGGTCAACGCGTCTTACGCAAATGTTATTTTATTTCCAGGCATGCCCAGGATAACGAACCACCATCAGATCCACTCGAAGCCGTTTGTCCACGGTCCCCCAGTAAACCATCACAAGAACGAGCTCAGCCCAGGCTTCCGCGGACCTCCCCCGCCCCCCGCACCTCCCGCTGATGTCCAGACATCCGCCAGTGAGAAGGTTTTCAGTGGAGCTGGAGACGTCTGGCCAGCCCCCGCTCCTGACATGCCAAAGATCGTGTCTCTCGACGTCAAGTGCGAAAAGAATGCCATGCGCGTATTCCTAAGCTTCGACAAACCTTTCTTCGGCATCGTCTTCTCAAAGGGTCATTATTCCAACCACCAATGCGTACACCTCCCGCCAAATCTAGGAAGAAATTCCGCTTCCTTTGAAATTGGCGCTCACGCTTGTGGTACCGCTGGCAGCGGGGATCCCAGGTACAGAGGCGACGTCGCAGCCGCCGGAACTTACTTCGAAAACGTCATTGTGATCCAATACGATCCACAAGTCCAAGAGGTCTGGGATCAGGCTCGCAAGCTGCGCTGCACGTGGCATGACCAGTACGAAAAGG
Organism: Camptogramma bilineatum; assembly: GCA_958496255.1. Lineage (NCBI taxonomy): Eukaryota > Metazoa > Arthropoda > Insecta > Lepidoptera > Geometridae > Camptogramma > Camptogramma bilineatum. The sequence goes on from OY292460.1 coordinate 4,671,294, forward strand.
CCGTCACCTTCAGACCATTCCCTGTCGACATGCTAGACGTCGTCCGAGCTGACTTCGCCGGAGATAACGTCGGCTGCTGGATGCAGATTCAAGTCGGTAAAGGACCCTGGGCTTCCGAGGTCTCTGGACTCGTGAAGATCGGACAGACAATGACCATGGTGCTTGCTATCAAAGACGACGACGCGAAGTTCGATATGCTAGTCCGCGACTGCGTAGCGCATGATGGTCAACGAGCCCCCATCCAACTAGTCGACAGACGAGGATGTGTTACGCGACCAAAACTCATGTCTAGATTCACAAAGATCAAGAACTTTGGAGCCAGCGCCAGTGTACTGTCCTACGCGCACTTCCAAGCTTTCAAATTCCCCGACTCCATGGAAGTCCACTTCCAATGCACGATCCAGATCTGCCGATACCGTTGCCCAGAGCAATGTTCAGAAGGCGGTCCGAACATAATCGCTCCTCACGCTGAATATGGACCTCCTCAGATTGGAGTTGACTCGTACCCAGTGGGAGTAGAAGTGAGGAGAGACGGTAGAGTGCGGAGGCAGCGACGAGCGACGTCACCCGAGAAAGAAGTTGGCGTGAACAGAGTGATTCGCGTTGTTTCTGCTGGCGATTTGAATATGGACAATGCAGAGGACAGCGCCGCCCCAAAGATCATGCCTACAGCTGGTCTAGTGTGTATGACGACTCCTGGCTTCGCTGCTACTCTCGGGGCTTTGCTAGCTACTCTGTTGTGTTCGTGTGCTGTGTCAGCTGTTCTCTTCTTGAAGCTGAGGCCGATCACGACGCTGAAGAAGAAGACTGTGGCTGTGACGATACCCCGGCCGCACCCACCGACGGCGCACGTCATCTCAAAAAGCCGTTTCTACTCGTAACGACGCGTATTATAACATAATTTGTACATATTAGTGTGATGAGACTGAAGAACATGCCAATATATGCATGACAGTGTGCTCAATGAGTAATAGTAAAAATTTCTGCATTTAAATAGTAAATAATAGTTGTAGTTGGAATGACAAATGCCGTAATGCTTCAGTTTTGTTTCCTATTGAAATATTTGAATGTTTATTTACAGTTTCAGATTAAATAAATATAAATAAATATATTGAGAGTGCGATACAAATTATTATAAAAACTTAGTATTAAAATATGATAAGTACAATCTTCTGTTACCTCTTTTCGAATGGAGTTTGGAATAGGGGCAACGGAAAATAACGTGGTAACTGAGCAGTTAGGTGAACCGCTAGCATTTATAATTTTAAAATAACTTGTCATTAGTAATAGTTTTATTTATTATAGTTAAGTTATCGTTGTAGTCATTGCTACGTGTAATTTATTTATTTTATACCACCTGAGTACCTCCTCTTCTTATTTTATTATTATTCTGTTTTCTCTCCATGTTACAGATTTATGAATTGTTATTGAACATTGTTGATAGCTCTGTATTAAATTGATTTATATCATTGCCAGCATGTACTGTGAATTTGGAAATTAAAGTTATAAAGAAACATGTGGACATTTAATTTATTCAATTTACTTACAGTAATTCATGATAAAGAATGGTTTTCGGACACATGAACATCTTAAACAATCGTATAAATAACAAAATTAACAAAAATTTATCGATGCTCTAATCAAGTCTAATTGATAAATGATCTTAATAAGATTTTTAACCTGACGAATATGAATTCCGTGGCCGAGTTGGTAAAGACACTCCGGCTTAAGGAGGATCGCTTGTATCAGTGCGGGTTCGAATCCCGTCGGAATCATAAATTTTGAAAACTATGGCTGACTATGGTACGAGCTATGGCTAACTCTAGTGACGGCCTTCGACTAAAAAGCCGGAACCGACAACTTCACGTGCCCTCTGAAGCACGGAAGCGAGTAAGAACCTAGCTAGAGGTTTCCTATGACTGATATGGCTAATACCTAAATGAATGGCATGGCCAGCGGGGCTAAAAAGGCCGGCAATTTATGCCGTTCTTGTGACTCTCAGTCTATGAAAAGAGACGGCATATAGTTCAATTCCTGTTGTGATTCTGCTGTAAGGCTGTAACGGCCTTTTTAACCCCGCTGGTCATTTCTATTTTATTGCCGTGAAAAACATTTTTATAGGCTCACAAAGACTAGTAGTAAAATTCCAAGTGAATAGTGAATAATGGGGTCAGACGTAGACGAAACCATAAACCAAAATCCAAAATCCAAAAAAATCTGTTTATGTACAGAATATAAAACCAAACACTTTTTTACTTCACGTCACGTGGCATTGCAACGCATGCCGGGTACAGCTAGTACAAACTAAATCTAATCTGTCCTTAGGTGGTTAGGTACTTGGTAGAAATTTAGTAGGGCATCTGTTAATCAATCACGTAACTGCTGAATCATTTTAGATGAAAATGGGAATTGATAGATAATAATAGACCAAATATTACCGAATTTAACCCCGAGTACCTACCTAGAGTAATTTCATCATTTTTTTATCTAGTTATGAAATTATTAAGTAATAATTTAATTAATCCTATGAGTTTTTGAATAGGGGATGATCATACAAATTGAAGTTTTTATAGTATTGAAGCAGAACTAATTTATTGGACAGACAACAAAGTAAAAATAAAAATAACGGAACCTATAGGGAGGTTTCGTAAAAATAAAGAGGGGCACGATCTAGGTAGGTACCTAGCTACTCAAAATATGTAAGAGAAAAGTCGGATGGTTACTAATATATTTTTGATTGAAATCTATCGGCTAGTCGAAGCGTAAAATTAAAAAAGTAACGAGCTTTCAACATAAGTTTATTCCATTAAACAAAATTAACAGGTGCTTACGCGTTAAAATATTTGCCGCATCCTTAAAGAAACTTAAAATAAACATAAATTGTCTAAAATATTTTTTTTTAATTCCCAAAATAACATAGAATACATAATATTCATATTAAAAGTACCGCAACCTTAAGGACTGGATTGTTTAAAAAATAAAATTGCACTTAGGGAGTCAGTTTTCTGACGAAAACACTATGTAACTTAATTTAATAGTTTTTTAATAAATGCAAGATTTTTGGGTGGCGTGTCGTATTTACTGGGGTTGAGAGAACAATACTTTATTTCATTGAAAATGAAAAGTCCTATCAAAATTTGCGATTCCGACGGGATTCGAACCCGCACTGATACAAGCGATCCTCCTTATGTCGGACTGCCTTTACAAACTCGATAAAGCTTTTCATTTTTAATGAAATAATTGATACCTAAGTGTGGTTTATAAAAATTAAAAATATTTTATTCAGCTATAAACAAAAAATATCAACTCCAAAACCACAAAACCTTGCAGGGTTCGGAATTACAACCGTTTTAATTTATTTTAAGGACACACTGTATGGCTAAAACAATTTTATTCTCGGAGAATTGAAGTTATAGCTGATTCGATTTAATAACTAGGATTCTTTCAGGTTTGTACCCGACTGCGGCGAAACCCAAAAGGAGGGTTATGTGTTTGACCTGTATGTATGTATGTATGTGTGTGTGTTGTATGTATGTCCTGCCTATATCTGCTTGTAACTACTTAATGGCTCAACCGATTTTGATACTAAATGATACGAGTACCTACCTATGTCAGAAAAAAAAATTTCTTTCAAGGCCCTCGAGTAATAAAATAAAGGGCTTTAAAAGTAGAGTACGAAAATTTATTACAATCTATAACTATTTGCAAACAGTTTGGAGTGATAAATCATAAACTTGGTAAACGTAAGTATTTTTTACACCGCGGTCGGGTTTTTTTTAGGTTTTTTTTTATAAAATACGACTTATTCTCTACTTTACCTATTCACATTTTTGTAAGGTATGAAATTTCAATTTCGTACCTTACAAAAATGTGTTTATTCATGTTTTTATGTAGGTAGTGAGTTTACTGTATTGTAAGTATATGATTTTTATCATCCTCTCAACTCCTTCTTTCTAACTTATATCTAAGGAACTTATTCTAATCATAGCTGCATAAAAATCAAGATAATGTTAGATACCTATTGAGCAATATCAAGACAAGGCAATAAATTAGTAAATAAATACCAACTTTTACAAGTCAGAATGTTCTATTATAGCTTTCATTGGTGTTTCAACTATTCATTTAATATACAGAATCCTTATTTTAATTCTTAAATATAAAGATTTTTTAAATTTACTCATTATCATACAAATTATTTCTACAGTAATGTCATATTAAGATTTTAATAAAACCAATAGCAAAACATTTTTTTTATTTATGTTTTGTGTATCTTTAATAATTTAATATTTAATTTACGATAAACCCAGATTAAGAAAAATTATAATTTATAATGAGCAAAAAAACTTGCCAAATACAAGTACAAAATACAATACACTGATTTGGACTCCAAACTTTTTAATTACTTATTCTAATGGCATGACTCGATACTTATCCTTATTTAAAATAATTATGTCATAATTGTGCCTGTGTCTCCATTTGCAAATTATATTTATTATAAAATTTAAATTTTCCCAAATTTAAATTTATTTTAAATTTTCCCAAATTTAAATTTATTGTTTCAAAAATTTATATTTCTTTATTAAATGTAGCAATTCGTAGACAGAGACACAATAGTTGGTGAATAAACATTTAATATAAGTTAGTAAGTATCAAAAATAAAGATATCTGTACAAAACTTAAGATAAAATATTATCCACAAAAGTGAAATATTTAAATATCAGGTTTTTGGACTTAGTCCGTAGCACGACCTAGCACCAAACTTTACTTTAGAACCATAGTCACCTAAAATTATTATTTATATTCACTACTTAATTATTCTTAGTATGAATTTTATTAATACCGGTTATTGTATTTTCGATTCGATTTTCATAAGCATCGTTTTTATTTTAAAAATTCAAAGTAAAATTTAGATCGAAAATTAAAAAATATATATTTAAGTACTTAATTAATTACAAGTTATCAAGAATTATATCTACATTACCTACTGAATAATTTAAACTACGAAAGAATACAGAAATGCTATACAGTCTAATGTTAAGGTAAAGAAAATTTACTAAATACTTCAAACATAAAAAATTGTCGAATCGTTAAGATGTTTAGACAGTGCAAAGTCAAATTTTGCAAATTTTGCAAATTTTGCTTACAAAATTTAGATAGTTCAAAGACAAATTTATCATTTTGCTAAGAAATTTAGACAAATTTGTCGAAGGACTAAACGTATCTTTCTCTTGTAATTATGTGGATGAGGGGGTGAGTCAAACAGTAGCACGGCACACAACATCGAAGTCGCCAATGAATGTGCAGCTTAGGTATTTGAGTTATACAAATTTAATTTCATGTAAGTAATTCATGTAATTGTGGACCAGTAAATATAGTGGTATTTCTTCGAGAGGCTTTACCAAGCCAATGCTTTCTTCGATCACACTTAGATTGGAAATTTAAACAGATTAACTACAATACAAATTTGTCATTTAGCTAAGAAATTTAAATAGTACAGAGAGAAATTTTTCAACCGCTACACATTAAATTAAATAAAGAAAATTCAGCTAAGAAATAAAATACCTATTCAAATTTGTCAAATTTGTCCTTCTGCTTTCTTTAGACAATTTTTTTGAAAATTCCAAAATATCTAGTATCCTCCGCCAATCTATACCTACCAAAAAATTTATCACAGCTGGAGCTGCTCCCGGATTTGCCCTGACTGGCCCTGGCATAGTAAGGCTAGGCTGTGGAAAGTGGGTGGTTGGGTGGCTTTAGCGTGAAAATCTTGAAGAAACTTTTTGGTACCTATAGATTGGCGGAGGAGTACTAGATATTTAAGAATTTTCAAAAAATCTGAAAATGGACTGCCGCAAAGTCACGCCTGAATCAATTGACAGAATTTAGACAGTTTAAACACAAAGTCAAGACTACACTTTAACTACAAACAGTATTCACTTATCCTTCTCTTGTCGGATGAGGGGGTGAGCCAAGCAGTCTCAGTGCCATCCAAGCCGCTAAAAAAATTGTTATAGTACTAAACAATTTTTTTAACAAAAATACATAGATTAGAAATTTAAACAGATTAACTACTTTGTCATTCAGCTAAGAAATTTAAACAGTACAGAGATAAATTTTCCAACACATTAGATTAGAAATTAAGATAGTTCAAAGACAAAGTCCCTCTGCTTACAAATTTAGACAGTTTAAACACAAAGTCAAGACTACACTTTAACTATTCACTTATCCTTCTCTTGCTGGATGCGGGGGTGAGCCAAGCAGTCTCAGTGCCATCCAAGCCGCTAAGGAGTGCGCGGCGGGCGCGGGCGTGCTCGCGGTGCATTGCGCGAATGTTCTAGATCGAAGCTTGTGGAGAAGCAATGCGGCGACTAGCGCGGCGCCCGCGGCGGCGCCGGCGGCCGACGCAAAGAGAGCGCCGAAGGATACTGCGCCCATACAGATGCCGTATACAACCTGAAAGAAATTAAACCGTTAATATAGGTACCTACAGGGTGTGGCAAATTTTTGGGCATTTGAGGGTATGTCAAATGTATGGGGTGTGTTTTTATGAATTAAGGTGCAGCGGGGCAATTCTGGCCGAAAAATTTTAGTCAAAATTTAAAACTTCAATGCTCTCGTTCCTTGTTGAGTTACGCTAATTCTGACAAATTGGTGTTATGTAACCTTTATCTGCCTTTTTTTTTATTGTATTTTAGTTAAAGAAAAAGCATATTTAAATGGTGAAATAACACAATTTTAACTAAAAACTGGAAAATGACAGAATAGCCCCTCAGCGGGGTAATTCCGTCAGGTAGTGATATTATTCGAACCAATGATGCTATGATACTAAATCCAGAAGCTTTACAAACTAGGCAACACAATACACGCGAATTTTAACATTCTAATCTCCTACGATGGTCCAGTTTCTATAAAAAACCTGTTAAAATTTTTGTGGGGTAATTCTGGCATCACTCTTTAGTCGCCCATACATGCTAGTGTTGGGACGCTGACTATCGATAAACGGAGTATAAGTACGCAAAAATTTCGCGCAAAAATTATGTTGTATGAAATGTAGTCTCGCGAACCGTGACTACCCCTACTTTCAAGTGCTACCACTGCCAAGTATGTCTATTGCGCTAGGTCGTCATGGTAAATAATACTGGCATGCATGCAATACATAATGTTGTGTCTAATTTTTAATGAATTCTCGTCGTATTTTAAAAAGTATACATCCTAGAATAAATATAATAACTATTTAGGAATGTATAAAAAACTTTTCAAAATGTATAAAGACTTTTCATAAACGACACCCTACTCAAAAAATTTGTTAGTTTTTTTACCCCATTGGGAACCCAATATTTTGACAACCTCTTTATCAATTAAGCTCATATGCTCTACCGTACATTTCCATAGCACAACCTATTGACCTACCAAGTTTCATGCAGATTGGATGAACGGTTCGACAATTATGCGAGAACAAGAATTCGTGAAACATACAAAGCAAAATCGCCATACTTGGCACTAAGATCTTCGTTCGCTTCGCTCGCTCGATTGAAAATTTAATGCGTGTAAACAAGGGTTTTATTAAGCTCCAACAAAGCCACAAACAAATACTATACAAAGCAAAATCGCATTAGTTAACCCTGAGATCTTCACTCGCTCGATTAGTTAGTATTATTTTTAGCGACGTTTACTTCAATGCTGTGGACATCACTGGTTTTTGGCAACTTCATACAAAATCGGTGGGGCAATTATGGCAACCGATTTCGATAAAATTACATAAAATCAACACTTTGTGGGGTAATTATAGCGGATGCAATAACACAGAAGAAACAATTAGTAGAAACAAACTAGTAAGACTAAAATAATCTCCAGTCTAAAATACACCTCCTTAGTTTGTTCAATTTTCAATTAAACCGCGAAAACCACTTAATTATTACAAAAACTCGAGGAGCTAATATTTTTTCACCCTTCGAAAAATAGGTGACTGTCAAAATAATGCTGTAAATCAGTCAGTTTTTGCGCTAGAAATGCCACCTATCGTTTATGAATGAACAAAACATTTCTCTACGCGTACATAGATGTCTCTTTGAGGTATAAGTCATAGAACGAGAGATATAACCATGTGCCATAATTACCCCGCTGCCAGAATTGCCCCGCTGCACCTTATTTCAAAAACTTTACGATTTGATCTGGTAAGTTACTTTGGGAAAAGTGTTCCTGGTAGGAAATAGAGTCGATTAAGATTAACTTGTTTTTTTTTTTGACAAATGTACTCGTAATTTTTTAGGCTAACTGTACATTTTTTCAAAAATCTAAAAATGCAATTTTTTTTTTTAATAAAACAATAGTTTCTTAAGAACAAAACTTTCTAACTACAATAGAAAGGGTGACCTGAACCCTGAAGTGCCCTAAAATTTGCCACACCTTGTATAAATGACGAGTACTGAACACGCGATAGTCACAGAACACCAGATAGGACCAGTCAGATGGACAGATGATATAGTAAAATAAAGGTAGCAGGGAAGCATTGGATTCAACTGGCGCAGCCACAAATTGTCAAAACGAGCGCAGAGGTCTTTTGTCGCATTCAGTCTAGTTGATATAAGAGTGACAGAGCTACTTGCGTGGTCACTGCACTGTCATCTTTGAGAGTTTGGGACCGATTTTGGACGCTATCAAAGATAGATAATCAAGAGGCAGTTGTCATAGTGGTGCCAGTAAACAAAAAGATGAGAACAAGTTGGCATGGTATGGACATGTCATGAGAAGGGAAGAACCATTCTTACTGTAAGTGCTTGTTTTAAATATGGATGGATTAATCAGTAGAGGAGATACATGAGTAAGAAAGAAGTCAGTGCTGAGATGATGGCTGATAGACGGAAATGGAAGAATAATGTTGTGACGACCGACCCCGCGTAATGTGGGACATGTGGACTTTATTTCATTCTTCCTAAACAGTCCTTACCACGCTCACAAAAGAGGCTGTGTACCCAATGAGAGTTGCACAGAGCGCCATGTTCGGCATCAAGCTTATAGACCGTGTTCCCAATATCGAAATCCGAAGTCGAACAGAGATGAAAGGTATTGGGAATCGTATCACGGAGCTTAAATGGAGTTGGGCGGGACACCTGGCACGGAGACATGACGATAGGTGGAGTAAGGCGTCTACTGAATGGCGTTCAAGAACTCCAGTTCTTGGACGTCATTCAGTAGATATTCCTGTATTCATACAGGAATGTCAGACGTCCGGTTGCGAGATGGACAGACGATATAGCGAGTGTCGTGGGACGAAATTGGATGAGGCTAGCACGGGACCGTGAGGAGTGGCACAGAAAAGCGGAGGCCTATACCCAGCAGTGGGTGAAGTCAGGTTGCGGATGATGATGATGATGGGTTCTTACCTCCTCCCGTATCCTGCCGCTGAAGACAGTGACGGGCTCCCTGGTGGCAGGCCCTGAGGGTCCGAAGTCCAGATCTGCTTCGGAGACCACCTCGTAGATACCCGAAACGCCGACGTCGGCCGAGCGAGCATCGCGAACTGAGCGACGTTTGCGAAGAGACCTGAAATCGAATATTTAGCTATTACTAGCTGCTGCCCACGGCTTCGCTCGCGTGGTACCCGGATAAAAATTAGTCTATGTCCTATTCCCGGTCATTATTTTTTAATTTAATTAATTTAATTTCAGCCAAATCGGTTAAGTAGTTGTCGAGTTATGGCTGATTTACACAGGGTCAGTAGACAAGTCAGTCGCAGGGGGCCGCCAACTGACTTTAAAATATTCGTGTTCGAATATTCAAGTCAGCGCTGACTTCAAGCCACTGTACTGACTTCCAATCAGTTTACACAGGGTTTTTTCGGGTCAGCACTGACTTGCCTCGAATTTGTAGTCAGTTACTGACCCTGTGTAAATCAGCTCTTATAGAGGAACAAATCTTACATGCAAACTTTTGAATGTAGAATATTAAGTGTGATGTGTTCATGTGTGATTAGTGCGATGAAAAGTTTTGAGTTTGTAATCGTGGAACGGAACTAGTTATACTTTTGGGGAACAGGGTGGAATAGTTCCCCAAGGGCAGAGTGGGTGGTTCCTCTGCAACGGGCCGGCCCATCTGGCCCACTTGCCCATGGTCTTTCGACCGATGTCGGATAGTCCTAGACATGTCTAAATTCGTTGGAAACTTTGCTTGCGAGGTTTTAGACATTTTCTGATGTTGAGTGGCGCCATCTGTAGTGCGTAGCATGTTTCTGTAGTTCATCTAGCGACAGGTAGATGTCGCTACATACTTATAGGTACTTTACCTCGGTCCAGCGACGGCTGGTCCTGACTGCTTTGCTGACACCACAGTTTCCATCTTCACATTGTCGGGGAGATTGCGTGGGCCGTACGGGAAACGTTCACGCTCTATGTCCGTGGGGCGATCCTGGAAAATAAGGACAGTTTCATTTATTCTAGATTTTTGTCAGTCCCTTCATAAACGTTGACTGTCACCTACGCACACGACAAACTACTACAATGATCAGGTGGTCTAAAGTCGTTACTTTTGATAAAACATCAGATCAGATGTTACAGAAATGTTTATATGTTTCATTTATGAAGCATATTCAAAACACCTTTATTGACAGTTCTCTATAGAATCCCAATACTGTCAAAAAAGGTGTTCTATAATATGCATTATTTATGAAGCATTGATGAAGCATATAAATATGAAGCATTATTATGAAGCATTTATGACGCATTTAGGAAACATTTGATGATTTGAGAGACGTAGTCTCCACCTTAGACTCTTTCATTTATACCTTATGATATTAGGATAGTAGGAACTTACAGTAAATGGTCTGGTAAGGGCTTGTACCAGCTCATTCACAGCGGAATGATCTGATTCATCTCCAACATAGATGAGCTTTGCTTGTGATAGCGCGTACACACATTGGGCCAGGGTCGCATTGCCTCTCTATCGCTCTCGCCTTGAATCGATTCGCCTTCTCGCTCGCACTCCTAAGCTGGCCTAGGCTGGCCCAACATTTTTACGCGCCTTGAGATGTAGTCTCCACCACTCTTTCATTATTACCTTATTAGGATAATATGGAACTTACAGTAAATGGTCTGGTAAGGGCTTGTACCAGCTCATCCACAGCGGAATGATCTGATTCGGCCTCTACCACGGGCGCGGGAGAGCGTTGTTTGAGAGGCGCTGGGGCCTCAACAATATCCCCGGAGACGGCATCGCCGAAACTCTCGTCTAACAGTGGTTCGTTCTCCATAGAAGACTCCATGTCGTCGCCTGTTGGGTCGCTGGAATTAAACATCCTAATTCTAAATCTTTCTAATACCTGAATGTGAAAATGTAAAATGTATCCGGGTATTTATCACGTAAATTACCTTTTTATTTAGCCAGGCGTTTCGACTGGATTGCACCAGCCGTTGGCCATTGCAATGGCTATATGAAAAGGTAATTTACGTGATAAATACCCGGATACATAATTATGTATTTATAATGTGTTCTGATCGCGAAAAAAAAAAGACAACTAAATGTGAAACTTTTCAAGGTAAGATGTTAGGATGTTTGTTACTTAATCACAATAATCACGCAACAATGGATTTGGATGTTTGGCACACAGATAGTTTAACTTAATGAACTCATATACCTACCTACTACTCTTTATCCCGAAAAAATGTTAGGTTTCAGTGGCATTATCAAAAAAAACGAACTACAGAACGTATGCTCTTAAAATTTTCGCTTATTCCATTCTGTCCTCCTGGTAGTCCGATCGTCGAACTGTTTGGACAGAAATGTTCCAAATTGTTCGCCTGACTGATCGAACTGTTTGGACATTCGCTTTCTTAGAAATATCTTATGGATTCACGCGAACGAAGTCACGGGCGGATAGTATTGCAATAATTTACAAAACCCGTACATTTTATAACGAAAGCGGAAAGTGAATTTCTAAAAGGTTTCTATAACGGTAATCGTGATCTAAGTAGTTTGTAACTTTATCTTGTGTACGAGTATTTAAAATCAGTCATAACTTTTAAAAGTTATACCTATGTGGATGGGTTTTAGCCATCAAAGTAGGTACTAATGTATTTAATTAAGATTGCCCTTCTGCAAACTACCCATTAAATTAAAGCCAATTGAAATAAAGATAGTTTGTTGCAGATGGTTTTACAGTGTATGACCACGCTCACACTTTATAATTTATAGTCGACTGAGCGTTATCATAATCTCCGTGCAATAAAAAGACTTTTTACTCACTTTAGTACAGACCTAAAGTTAACTTATGACAGACACAGGATCAATGTAAGACTGACCTCAAGTCACCTTATGACTGACCTTAAGACTGGTCTAATTTTAGCTGAAGTCGTTGTTGTAGTCTTGATGCGTTCTATTGTCCTTCCTAGACAGTGCAATGGTCAAGACATCCGTGCCGGTAGATAACTTACATTGAATGTAGACTTACCAAGAGCACTTTATGATAGAACTTGGGGATCGGTGCAATAAGTTACTTTTAGGCCAACCTAAAGGTACACACCAAAACTATGAATGAAACATACCTACCTATATTCTGGCAAATAAATATTCTTATTCTTATTCTTATGAATATTTTGTTATGACCAACCCAAAATTAATTTATGACTGACCTAATGGTCAATTTAAGTGACCCTATGACTGACCTACGATAATTAACTTAAGTGACCTTATGACTGATCTAGGGCAACTCACCTCAAGTCATTGTGGTCTTGGTGCGTCCTATCGTCCTTCCTATCCAAGGCGCCGTGCCCGTGTGGTGTGACGCCTGCCAACTGGCAATGGTCAAGACAGCCGTGGCGGCAAATTTCCACCTTACATCGGATGTGCACGCTGAGCGCGTCGGGGAATTTGAACGCGTGGAAGAAAGCGTATGTAATTACAGTCGCACGCTCGTCTGCGGCTTTTGCTTTCAGGAATCTGGAATTGGAGATTTATTTTGAATACAAATGTTTATTTTTAAGATGTCCATTGGAACATAAAATACAAATTAAAGTATACATTTCAAAACGTGTTTAGTTAGGCTTTAAAAGAGCTTTGGTCATAATAATATTAGTAGGTATTGGACAGTGTGCTACTTTGTTTACGATTGCATTCTTAGGGAGTGGGTTTTTCGTACGCGCGAATTTGAGCAGCACGTTCGCGTTCGTACGAAAAACATAGTGTGCCCTTCCTTACAGTTCTTGTCTTCAGATATACAAGACTCTTTACAAATATCAGAGACAGTACAAAGAGATGCTTTTACCATGCAAATATGCATACCCATTTCTAATTATTATTTGTTTTTACACAATGTTTTCCTTCACCGTTTAGGGCTTTTAGTGTACACTTTAGAACAATCGAATTTAGCATCTAAATGGTTATATTTATGATACTTTACCTGGATATCATCTTAGGCCTCAACACGCAACCATATTCATCTGACAGCTGGATCACGTGCTCCGACCCGTCCGATGCGGCACAGGACTTCACTCGCATGTCGAACTCTCCTGAAACATCAAATAAAATCATTTGAGACACTAAATCGTAGGAAAAATACTTTCTGAAGTCTTGCAGAATTGCGGTTTTCCCCAGTGACTACAGTATGGGGTTCTTCAAAAAGGGCGTTTTGAAATTCTTAAAAGGGTCAGCAGCGCGAGTGTGACTCCTCTGGTGTCACAGGCGTCCATAGGCTACGGTAACCGCTTACCATCAGGTGGGCCGTATGCTTGTCTGCTACCTTAGTAGTATAAAAAAAAAAAAAATAATAATTGACAAGTGAATATGAATATCTGCAGGGTTAAAAAGGCCGTTAGGTACCTTTAGCTGAATCACAATAGGAATTGCACTATACCTATGCTGTCTCTCTTCATACACTGACTGAGAGTGACAAGAACGGCATAATATTGCAATTCCTATTGTGATTTTGCTATAGCGACCTTTTTAGCCCCGCTGGGAGTCTAGTAGGTAATTGGATTTTCTGGGAATCGTCATCGGGATTCCTACATGCCATTTTGGGTTCAGATTTTCGGTTTATGTTGTATTTATTTGTAAAAAAGTAAAAAAAAAGTGGAATTTTTAAGCGTAAAAACAAAATAAAAACAAAAAAACATACAATGACAGATGCGGCCACACTCGCCACAGAATACTTAGTTTTTTTTCTTTAAATTTTCAAGTAAGTACAAAGATGTACAAATAAAATGCTTTACAGTATAGGCAAACAACAAGTCCATTAAACATAAGATAAGCTAAAAACTCACGTGCGCATACAAATATCGTTTAAACCAAACATAGAAACAGGAAAACAAATATTCATTATCGAAGAAAGCGATACGAAACAATGCCTATGGGAGGTTAAAAATAGCCACACCTTTGTGATTTAAAAGGTATTGTAAGACAACGAACGTGCAAAGGAGGGACATTAGACAGCCAATAGAAAGTAACAACATTTGAGTCAATTTACTAGTGCTAACAGTAAAAAATCATCTAAGTAAGTACATTTTTTTATATTACTAAGGAAGCAGACAAGCATACGGCCCACCTGATGGTAAGCGGTTACCGTAGCCTATGGACGTTTGTGACATCAGAAGATTCACACTCACATCGTCTTTTTCTCCCATGTCAATTCCAACATTTATTTTTTTAACGTGTGCGCTCACTCTTTCACGACGACAACATTTCCTCTGTCGTTTGCTAGAAGCGCATCTTTTTTATTTGAGCTAAATAATCAATGTCGGTACCTACCTACCTAATTGCGTTACTGCGTGATTGGCGATGCAGGCAGCCGCACGATTGATCATCATCAATACCATGTCGGAACGCGTTCTTAGATCTAGTAGGTATCTTGGAAGTTAATCGAAAACTTTACTAATTACAAACGCCTCATACAAAGAGTTCAAAATGGTTGCGCCCGTTTTTGTTTTAAAATTCCAGCTAGAGAACACATAACTCCTTACTTAAACCGTAACTCAATAAAATCTAAAATCAATAATGGTTAAAGGCACACTTTTTAACTGTTCAAGGATCATGAGTCCAGCGGCAAGAATCCAAACTTACAACCACAGCCTTTACATAAAAACAGTTAGGCATTCCGTTTGTTTACAGAAACGCCCACTTATAGTTTTTACCAACCCGTCGGACCGGAATTACGAATTCTGAATGCATTTAAACTGATGCCATCTAGGAATCTGATGCGCTCTCACGTTTGCACTCGATGCTCAGCAAGCGGACAAATTACTTGCAGCGGAAAATACAGGATCACGACTGCGTCCCCCCAGGACCGGTAAAATCTATGATCAGCAGCTGTACCATGACCTCTTAGTAAACAATTCAGTTTAGGACCAGTTTAGGTTCCTAATCTGGATCGCAAACTATTCGTACCATGACCTGTTTTAAAAGTGACAGTTTTGAGACAAAAGTGAACCAACTCAACGCGTATTAAACGGTCATGGTACGAATTGAGTGACCGAAACTTTATTTAACAATTCAGTTTAGGTCATGTTTAGGTTCTGATATTTCGTCAGCGTCATAGCATACGTCACGCGAAGCAGTTCAGTTCAGGACCTAAACTGGATCGCATATATTTGGCTTACAACTACATTTTGCAGAAGTCATCTAAACGTAGCCACCTGTCGCACCGGAAAACTCTTTTAAAAGTGTGCTTGGCGTATCGGATAAGATTCTGTCAATTTTCATCTTATCATTATTTTATTTCGTTATAAAATTACCTAGGTAAGTACCTACTTAATTATTCCAGAATGTTTTTGCGAAAACGCAAAAATTTCTGGAAACGAAAAAGGCAACCATATCGACACGAAGAAGAACGCGAAACTTGCCATTGCATTGTACTTCATAATTTTTAAGATTTGTTTAAATAATTTATTTTAGAAGACAAAAATTCGAAAGTCACACTCTTCTGACAGTATTTCTATAGCAGAAAATCTCTGGATTTGACCTCAGATTCACTGTTAAATACCAATAGTTCAGAGAGCGGATTATTTGCTACTTTTTTGATACAATCCTCCGCTTGATATGAGCAAAGTTTTAAATACAACAGTTTTTATCGGAGTTTCCACATATTTACGCGTTTTTATCGGATATTTGCTAAATGATACCTACCAGTTCTCATGTTAGAAAAATAATTTAGCTGGGTATTGCTTACAATTGTCTGTATCTCTTTCCAACACCTGATGTATGAAGGGGATCGAATAATCAAATGTGTGAAGATGTCTTAAGCGAGTTCAATTTTATAGTTCTGTATTTGGTTTCATAAATTCACTTTATGAGCTTTTTGAATGTTGAAACTCTACTCGCAAGTGTTTTTTCTACTTGATACCAAAAAAATACAGACACCTACTTGAACTTTTTGGGCCTTACTTATGAAAGATGTTTAAAGTTAAACACTGGTTAAACAACGTCCTGTCTTTATTTGTGGATAGTGACGAACAGAAACAGGACGTTGTTTAACCAGTGTTCAACTTTAAACATCTTTCATAAGTAAGAGGGTATGATATTTTCTAAGTCGAAACTGAAAAGTCTTATCATAATTTGCGATTCCGATTTTCTAAATCTCTTCAAATCTAATTTTCCCAAGCACAAAATAGTTTTAATCCGTTTAGAACATGATTCCCGGTCCTGCCTCGCATTGCGGCCGTCCCGTTAAGCAAACCCATTCGCTCATATTTGTCCAGTTTACTTTTTACTATTTCAACGTACCGTTAGCGCGTGTTTGCCGTCCATTATTGCCCGGCATTTTACCAGTTTCGGTATGGAATACACTGAGTACAGATGATATGAATTGCAATCTGCGGGCTTAAAAAGGTCGCTATTGCAGAATCGCATTAAAGGAATTGAACTATTGCCATCTCTTTTCATTGACTGAGAGTGAAAAGAGACGGCATTATAGTTAATTTCATATTGCGATTCTGCAATAGCGATTTTTTTAAGCCTGCTGGTACAGATGATATGAATTGCGATTTGTTGTATTTGTAAACTTCAGTAACAGAAACTCATCATTTGAGACTTTTTAAACTACAACCTCATGTCTTCAAGCAACGTTTGAATGGAAGAGGCGTTGACTTTCTTCCAAATGATTTCACTGATGAATGACACCAAACATGCCAAAATTAAGATCAGGTTGAAAGAGTACCTAACAGAAAACCACATGGTTCAAATTTAATGTAATTTGGAAATATATCTCGCTATGTGATGCCCTCTTGGTCACTGAAAATTTAGACTTCTAGTCTGTTAATACTAAATTTAGACTTGTAGTCACAACAAAGTTACAGAGGGTCAAAAATGGCCCGAATGGCTTCGAGAAAAGGATGGTACGGCTGTGCTCGACTTGGCGAGGCACTGCCGTGCCTCCAGATCCCATCAAAAACATAACATTGGCATAAGAAACATCGACAACTACAGTCATTTATATGTTCGCACGTGACAGACAGGAAGTCCAACTTGTTTCATATTAAGCTGTCGTTAATATTTTATGTTTCCTCTCTTCTTTATCGGCATCATTTTCACTTTGCTATAATGACTGTACATGCGCACAGATTGTAGGCATCATAGTTAGCTTTGTATATTTGTTTGAAGTCGGAAATGCCTGTCATATTGGCTGGTATTTAAATCTGATACTATCTAGATAATGTTAGGTATATACTTGGAAAACCATTAGTGAGGTAGAAAAGATGGCGATAAATCTCGTGAATGAGCATTGAAAAGTCTCTGTCTGACAATATGGTCATCTAATTACCTACTGCTTGGGATTCAATCTGGATGGAATCTATGTTTCAAATAACAAAGATATCTTTTTCCAAATCAGGTACCTTCTAGTTCATCCCTCCTGATTTAATCCCCAAGCAGAAGGCATTATGACCATATCAGATATTTTATTAAAGTAGACGTTACATTAAGGAAGACTTAGGTATTCATATCACACTTTATTCCAAAGTTGTTAATAACAAATCTAGTGTGAAATTGTTCAGTACAAACACAAAGATTGAGAAAAATTAAAAATCATCAAAAAAATAATTTTGTTCAGTAGACAGGATGGAATAAACGAACACAATCAGCGCACAAATCAGTAAGGATCTATGTCGAATTGTCGAATTGTCGAATCCAAGGGCTATGTCACAAGCAAAACGAAGATGACGCCTTCGACGTTTTACGCAATGCTTAATACGAAAACAATAAAAGCTATTTCGTACCACCAACCGTGTGAAACAAACCGTGACACGCGACAAAGCTGGTCCGACTTTAATTGCCGTGACTGTAGCCGCAATTTATACTGTTATAAGGGCCCCGATGTCACGTCTCTTGGTGAAAAAAGGCGACTAAACCCCATGTGGAATAAACATAACGAAACAGCAGGATCACGACTGGTTCCCTAAGATAATAATCGGAAAGACACGATACTTTATGGGGTGCAAACCTTACAGGCCCATGGTTAGAGGACCATGTAAATGGTAATTCGGCTAGGCCTTCTTCTTTTTCTCTGTGCCTCTCCATAAATGAAGGTCGGCAGTCAGCTTCTTAAAATTCTCCTTGTCCAGCGCAAGTCTGAACAGTTGTTCCACCGTCTTTATCCCTGTCCACTCCCTGATGTTACGGAGCCATGACATCTTACGTCTCCCAACCTTACGCTTCCCCGGTATTATTTACTCGCTAATTATTTATTCGTATTTATTTAGTCTCGTTACTTATTCGGCTAGGCCGCAAGTGACTAAAGTCTCAAGCTCCAAAGTAGAGTAACATCCGACTTTGGACCGCGTGGCGACCGCGGCTTGTAAAACATCTGATCTGCTCAATTTTCGAATAAAATGTAGGTTTATGAGTCACTTGTAATTTTTATCGACCAATGTAAACGGGGTGGCGATTCGATTTTTACAAGCGATGACTTGCCGCACGATGAAAATCAGCCCGTGTAGACTTCCCATTAGGATCGAAAGTCGAATATAACCACCTAGGATAGCACGCTTTATTTATAGTAGCGCCTAACGATGTCGACATAGCCTATGATAATATATGATAGGTATGAAGCTCAACTTCAGATTTCCATCCGTACCTAAATTGGAAGAGTAATTTCGAAGATCACCTCCTACGTTCAAACTAACAAACTTGCTAATACAGGGTGAATTTTTGAGACGGGGCAGTAAGGGCAGCTATCTTAACCGTTGTAGCTAGAGGAAAACGTTCTTACGAGACTATCCTTAATTTTTGAAGATATTTTGACCTAAATTCACAGATTTTGAAACAAATGTACAGTCAGCGAGAAAATGGGCAATTTACACAAAAACTTTTTTTGATGCCAATCGATCCTGTTTCATCTAAGGATAAAAAGGCTCTTTCAGACCAACTGAGGTTAGAGTACTAGAAAAGTCAGAAAACGCTAAAATGTATTTCTGAGTCAAGACAGTAAGGGCTACCTTAACCGTTGTAGCTACAGGAAAACGTTCTTAGGAGACTATCCTTAACTTTTTAAGATACTTCAACCTGCATTCACAGATTTTGAAAAAAAAAATACAGTCAGCGAGAAAATGGGCAATTTACACAAAAACTTTTTTTTATGCCAATCGATCCTGTTTCATCTAAGGATTAAAAGGCTCTATCGGACCAACTGAGGCGTCTCAAAAATTCACCCTGTATAAGTGTAGATTTTAAGGTCTTCCGTATACCAAAACATTCCATCATCTTCTATTGTCGAGTAAAGTAGGCAAACTGCAGACCGCAGGGGTCAGTATGTGGGTAGACGTGTCACTTTATCTAACTTTCAGGGTATAATAAACCTTATGCGTATCAAAATAAAGTTCAACAAAGGTGTATGCCTACTTGAATATGTAATCATAAGGATAAAAACAAACTTTTTAACTCTATAAGACACAAACGGAATTATAACTTCCGATCGTGATTTCGGAGGTCAGTAGAGCGATTCAGACTTCTGAAAATGCATCCGATTCAATGATTTTCTTAGGAAATTTGACGTTTTTTCAGCGAATAGACGTCTCTTTCTGAACTCGGAATACATTCCGAGGTCGAAATCGCACTGCGGACCTTCACAGAACTTCTGTCAGTCAAAGCTCTCCGAAGAAAAAGGCCTCGGGGCCACGTGCTCCTGAGCACATGTGCGTCATGGACACATAATGTATTTCAAATGAATGGCATGTTATAACTTTTATAAAGTTATTAAATTATTATCACTTATTTGAAATAAATTAGAAATACATCCGTAGGCACCCATATCCGTACCCATATTATAAATGTGAAAGTGTGTTTATTTGTTTGTTTATTTGTCCTGCTTTCACGTCAAAACAGAGCGACGGATTGACGTGATTTTTTTCTGTGGAGATAGTTGGAGGGCTGGAGAGTAACATAGGCTACTTTTTATCCTGGTACTACGCGAGCGAAGCCGCGGGCAGCAGCTAGTTATTAATAAATAATAAACTTGCGTTACTTATGTAGACTGTAACTTATTTTTACATAAAAATCTTCGTTTTTATGTGTACCAGTAAGCGCTTGAACACAAAACTGCGAATCGGCGCGACGCGAATTCGCAACGCCGAAAAAACTATAAACTATTGAGTCCTAACTTAAATATATTGAGTCAAATAAAATTACCGTACAGAGTTGTTCAAGTGAGAATAGCATATAATGGGCAACTGTAACTTGCTGCATGGGGTCTTGTAATAGAGATATTTTCTACCTGTCTTGCGAGTCCATTGTTACTATAAAGTTATGTCTCTGGCATGTGTAAAACGTTTTGTTGTGTACGGAAGCATAAGGCCTGTTCTAATAATCATCGAGAAATATCTTAATAAGTAGATGCTTCAACATTATCCCCACGAGATTTAATGATGATTTTGAGAACAGTGATAGCTTCTCTTAGAACTTATCAGTTTTGTTGAATAATGCGGTGATTATGCTGTACCATACCCCGGACACTCCACAAAATCTCTATGCAAAAGCGGCGTCTAACTACCTATTTACACAGACACTACACAATGTCATTTTTGTACACGCGCAATTGTGTGCGTGAAGTAAGGTTGTCACCGCATGAATAATAATTGTACTCTGTGGTCGTCGTATCTGCGCGCGGAGCGCGTCCCTAGCTCAAAGTCAGCCCCTCGCCAGCCCAAATTCGGTCGCGCGGTGAGGAAGCCCCGATTGGTGGGGGGGACAGTGGCCATTCTATACGTAGTATTATTATCTATTCTATGGCTGTACACTGATTAACTAAATTATCTCTAAGCCCGAAAGCTCTTATTTCATTCACATTAAAGACCAAAACAAAACGATAGCCTGAATTTCGCGCGGCTGCACTAGATCCTATGTAAATAAAGAGATGGCAACAAAAGCAGCTATCTGAACTCTAGGAAGCCTCTAAATCCATTATTAATTCAGGCGTACACTATAAAATCAAATCACGCTATGGGTGGCACAACATAACCCAAGCAACATAGACCACCAGCCTCTTTAATGAGTTCTGTTAACAAACCACTACTAACTAAATGGAAAATGTGACCGCACAATACCTTTGCGAAATTTTACAATTGTTATTACAAATTAATTAACTCAGTAGGTACATTTGACTAGGTATATAGCTCATATTTTAAACTATTGTGACTTGAAAACATTTTTAAATTATCAACGGAGAGTCTTCTCGTGACCACGGCACCTGTAGGTAATGTCGCCGAAACGTCGAGGTAAATAAAATGAATTCATTACGATTCGACCAAACTGGATTAAGTTTTTACTGGAGAGTAAACTATTGTTTGTTTGAATATTTTGTCATTGTAAAGTTGACAACCAGCATAATTTACATGCACATAATAATGTTCGGTTGCCCTTTCTAAACCATTGTATTTCGAATTATGTCGGCTAGTTACTCTGGAGTAAGATGACTTTTGGTCGAATCCCGCCTAAGTCCCGTTAATAATTTAAAAATAGGTACCTAAGTATATAACTTTTCCTCACCGATACGTGGTTTCACCTTATTTTTTTACCTTAGTTGGTCGTTATAAAATATAACAATAGAACAGTGATATATGTGATCTCTTTCAGCCTTACTGGATTTCATCGCAAAAAGTTAATAAGGTATTTTTGACAAAATGACAAAAATCCCTTGTTTAACTCCATACGATCTACATATAGTCGGATTGCTCATTCTACGGACTAAAATTGAAGGAAAAAATGTCATTTTTCCTTCAATTTTGATATAAAACATATCAAAAATAATCAAAATTGAAGGAAAAATGACATTTTTTCCTTCAAATTTAGTCCGTATAATGAGCAATACGACTATAGTCAAAAAATTGTACAATGTCACATTATTTGGTATATACCTACAGCATTATCAGGTTTATCGTTTGTTTGTTGCGTACCATAAACAACATAATATTTTCCTTTATTAGCTTATTTACTCATAATACTAGCTGACGCCCGCGGCTTCGCCCGCGTGGACTACTACTTTTTATCCCACGGGAAACATGCATTTTTCGGGATAAAAGTAGCCTATGTCACTCTGCAGCCTTCCACACAAAAAATCACGCCATTCCGTCTCTCTGTTTTGACGTGAAAGCAGGACAAACAAACAAACACACTCTCACATTTATAATATGGATATGGAGGTATGGATTTAATAGGTTAGTGTGATTTATTGCCCACCTTGGCGCTAAGAACTCAAATTTGCTGTCGTAAAACCATTTTTAGTAAAAGACCATAAATGAAGCGACGGTCTTCCCACGCGCTTATCTTTGATGAACTTGTCCGCTTTAATGGTCAAAGAATTCCGTATAAGAATAGTCAATTTGGCTATGAGATATGGACAATTAATGATGTATGGACATGTACAGTCAGCGTCATCAATCGGTATCCCCCTATTGATTTGAACAAGGACCCTTTTCATTTCAACCTTGCCTTTCAGTCGGATTTGCTAGTATAGGAACTCGAGCGAAATTAGATATCCATAAGTAAGCAAGGATGAGAAAATGAAATGTAAAAGTTTTTACAAAAAGTTGAGATCAACGGCTTGCAAACCGATCTCTTACTAGGGGGATCCCAGTTAATGACGCTTTCTGTACCAAATATGTTATTGGACGTGCCTCTGCACGTCACTACAATCTGATTGATCTGATCTGATGAATTGATCTGACAGAATAGCTATCGTGTCTTGGGGATACCTACAGTCATGAGACTGTTTTTTTATATTAAGTGTAAGTACTTATCAGCAAGCATATGATTGAGGAATATTTTTATGCAGATAAAATATTTACACTTTAGGACATCTACAAAGGACATTATTATCCATGACGGAGATCTCAAGGCAGCTCAACAGAGTTGACTAAAACATAGACGAATGAAAGCACAAAAATATTTTATAAAAAAAATGAAATATGATCACGACTGTATCCCAAGGCGCGGTATACATTCTCTCAGATCTTTTTAGGTATTTTTTTAAGATCCTTCGAGTCTAAGGGGGTAGTCAGAGGGATGTCCAAATACATATTTGGTACCTGCCCACGTTTTGCAGAAGTTAGCATTCCATACAGGTTGCAAGCCCGTCGACGCTATTGAAAGCTAACTGGTTTCCTTACGATGTTTTCCTTCACTGTTTAGAACTCGTGTTGATGCGCATATAAATAAATAAAAAATAACATTCTGCAGAACCCTAAACCTAATGACTCAAAATTCCAAGTGTTCACGTCAAACAACCAACTAAGAAAATTTTACTGCCCTCAGACAATAGACAATTCCAAAACACGGGCACAATTACACTCTGTTATAATTATTTGAGTGTGAACTAAAACCTAGTAATTTGGCATAATAACGAACTTCTTAATAATTCCATAGAATTTGCCTATAGATTTAAATCTTAAGAACCGTTTTCATTCAATGAAATGCCACGACACGCTATGGTTTAGAATTGCGGCCGTGAATTAGCTGAAGCATTCATTTCGTGACAGTTAAAAATTAAGTAAGTAATAAAAATGAATGTTACCTCGATAATCATTGATGGCTACGACGAGGGTAAGCGTGGAGCCTAAAGGGACGATGCCGGACACAGGAGCCGCCCAGGGACCCTTGCCGGCTTGGATCTCCATCCAACAGTCTACATTGTCTCCTGAAATCAATTATTATCATCATAAGAAATAGCTGGACACATTGCGAGACGTGGTGATGACAGATGGAGCATAGCCACGACTGAATCATCATCATAATCATCTCAGCCGTTGGACGTCCACTGTTCGACATAGGCCTCCCTCAAAAATTTCCATGTATTGCGGTTGGAAGCGGCCTGCATCCACCGCCGACCTGCAGTTTTTACAAGGTCGTCTGTCCATCTTGTCGGTGGACGTCCAACACTACGCTTGCCGGTCCGTGGCCTCCACTCGAGAACTTTTCGACTGAATGGTGGCCGAGAATGGGACAAAGGAGTGTCGGGCGACCGGTGGCGAGGTGGGTCGACGACATAGTTTACGTCGCGGGGCGTCAGTGGATGCGACTAGCACAGGATCGTGGAACTTAGGGAGGCCTATACCCAGCAGTGGGTAAAATCGGGCTGTGGATGATGATAATAAGAAATAGCATCCTTGGAGTGAGGATAATGGAACATTCTAGGACATAGATCATCGACGTCAGTCAGAAGGTAGCTAGATTGAAGTTCGACTGGGCCAGGTATATCTGCCAATGTTGGTTTAATGTTCTTAAGGTCAAAACAACGATAGGTACCAAACGGCGGAAGACGTTGCTGGTTTCGATTATAAGTCAAGATGAGTTGGTAAGAGAAAATGATGTTCTATAGCATAAAATTGTGAAAGGTGGAAGGGAGATAGAGATTTTCCTGTAGTGTGTTACTTGATAACAAGCAGCTCTGAAAAGGATGAAACTGAAGAGACGATCAGTCTTAAAGCATTGAGCTCACTTTTGCGATGACAAAATTTCTACGCAGTTAGACAGGTAGCACATTTTACATATAAAGATTTCTTCTTAAGATCTATATCAATTCCTTGAGGAAAGAAACGAATGGAGCGAGACCTTTCAACATTAACAACATTTAATACATAGGTCAGGTCTTAAGGTCAAATGTATCTTATTTTCTAAAGGAGAAAGACTAACCTCTAAAGTCCAATTGAACCACATCCAAGTCAGCGATAACCATGGGCGGTTTAGACGCCGTCTTCTCGTAGTCGTTGAACCACTCACAGCGCAGCCTCTTCGCTTCGTCCCACACTTCGAGCAAGTCCTTGTCGTACTGAACCACTACTGTGTTCTCGTAAAACTGACCGTGGAGATCTAAAAATGAAAGTGTTTGTAAGATACAAATCAAAAAAAGCAAATAAGACCAAGTTTTCAAGTGTTTAGGATTATTTGTCAAATACAAAATGTCGTTATATTAATTTCATTATTATCTATTCTTGTTGTGTTATTGTCTTGCAATAACAATGTCTAGTACAACTCACGAAAGTTTTGAAAGTGAAATATTTATTTTGTGTAATTTGCATTTAAGATTCTTATTTCCTTTATTGTTTTGCGTTGTCCGGGTTCTAGACATTTGTAAAATGTGATAATTTGAACTTCAAGATAAGTACTTGAGGAACAAAACGTCTTTTTTATTTCTAAACAAAACCGTACGATGGCCTTCCTGTTTCAGTTTTCGATACACAGAGTACATAATTTAGCAAGAATAAAATGTAACGGAACTTTGTACTTTATCGACGGATATTTCTCAAATCCTTATTATTGCTACGGCTTTACCTACGCGGATGCACTCAGGCAAAAAGTGGAAGTTGTTCAAAGAACGCGGATCGGACCAGTAGTCTTGGGTCGAGAGCTCTCAAGCGAAATAGACCCCTAAGAGCCAGCTAACACCCTTCCATCGCGATCAACTATTAGGACATTACGCTTCAGAGTTTAAACGTGGATGACAATTCAAACTCATCATCGTAAGGTTTAAAATTGTGATTCGGGTTGGTTGATGGAACCTAGGCTCGAATTATAGATTGTTACTCAAATACAGTTTAAACTATCTGATCTCTACTTGAGCTTTAAATTAGTGTTGGTCCTATTTTAAATGATACAAAAACTACCCTCAACTTTCTTCAAAAATATCCATTATTGTGAAAAGTGTGTCTCAAATGTCAATAATTAACAGTTGTTGATTATTGAATCTATACTCGAAACTTAACTCTGCTTACAAACTATGATCGATGTTTGTGAAATAATCTGTAATACGAGCCTAGAGTCCAAAATACTATAATGCGAATAGTACGATGTCGGGAAGGAAATACGCTTGAAAACATTGAAGGCTGGCAGAGTGGTCCGGTGGTGGTATGGGAAAATGAGCTTTATGTGAGTCGCTTTGCCGGGCTAGCAGAGGTTCCAAGAAACAATGCGCGCGCGCATGTTTCGCAGAAGGAGCGGAATATGCGTCCGTTATACACACGCGCAGTGGACACAACTAGGAATTGCAATGAGAAAAACTCACTGACTTTGTTGAAATGGGACCAACGTGCCGTATAACTCGCTCCGATGCAATTTATTGCTAAATTGTTACGAATTACCGATGGTTACTTGGAACCGGCCGAAAGACAAACATTTCTCAGTTTATTATTATTTATTTATTATTATTATTCTTTTATTTATTTTATTTATGAGCCAAAAACGTCTCTGCAGAGCAAATGTTCTCTACCTCTTGATCTCGGACCTCGTTTACATCGTCCGCTGGTTATAGCTTATGTGACGTCACACTAAATTAAATATTTCCTCTGGAGGATATAAAGACATAAAAAATAATTTGGATAAAAAGACCGCAAGTGGCATAAACAACTAAGCGTTTACGTGCTTGAAATATTAATAAAACAAAAATCCATTGATGCATGGCCGAGTCACAGAAAAGATAATAATACTACGCATAGAATAGACACTGTGAGTTTGAGCTGGCGAGGAGCTGACTTTGAGCACGGAACGCACCACACGCGCAGACGCGACAACGTGACCGAGACCACAGTGTACATTATTCATACGGTGACAACCTTATTGTGTAAAAAACTGACATTGTGTAGTGTAAATATAGGTAGTTAGACGCCGCTTTTGCATAGAGATTTCGTCGAGTGTCCGGGGTGTGGCCGAGTTTGAAACACACGTACTTACTTAAACACACGTACGGATAGAGGCACTATCCCACTAAGAGAATACGGCTCAAACTGTCTACAAAAACGAGTTTCCCCACAAACCACGTGTAAATCTTTAAATGATTGCGTTCCGGTCTAAACGTTAATAGACCGAGACGCATGTGAAATCAATAAATACATTCGAATCTTCGGATTGTTCTGATGGAGATCGTTAAAGAATTTATCGTATGCTTTGATTCCATTCAACAATGTATGTTCGTATAAACTACTCGCCAATCCTGCTGACCGAGGTTTTAAGCCGCCTAAAGCCTCCGTCATGGCTTAGCGACTTAAAAGTCGGAACCGAATTTAACATGCCCTCCGAAGCACGGAAGCGCTCAGCTGATAATGCCACTTGCGGTCACCCGTCCATATTGTGACCGCTCAGAAAGTCGCTTGAGAAATGAAGAAATACCCGAACACCTTTAAAAGGAGAGTTAATAGGCATTTTCTAGGAAAGCTCGCTCCATCGTCGACTTCATCCATGCCTAGGCAAGGTGCGAAGTCAAGAGCTAACCTATCTTAAATAAAAAAAACAATAAAAAAATAAGAAATGAACAGGATATGAACGTGAGGAGTAGATTCAGAGTTGAAATGAGTGGAAGAGGAAAACATGTTGTGCCGACCCCACTTAGCGTAGGATAAGGGCATGAATGATGATGATGATACATACCTGGTTTAGTACCGCACTTGGCGTACGCGATCCTGAATGAGAAGTAGGTCTGGCCGGTCGATGGTGGTACGTAAACACATCTCGGGTCACCATGTTGACCTGCGGGGATAATCGATTTCAATTGGATAATCATTTAAGGTTATAGCTATAGAATCTTGTCGCGAGATTTAACATGGGTAGATAAACAAGAATACTTGTACCTTTAGTCGAATTGCTCATTATACGAACTAAAAATATATGAAAAATGACATTTTGATCGTCAATTTTAGTGCGTATAATGAGCAATCCGACTATACCTAAACTAGTTGAATCTCGCGACAAGATTTTGTAACACGTAAATTGTTTAAGTAATGTAATAAATTGATGGGTTTATGAAGTTTATTTTCTTCTTATTAGAAAATGTATAAGTACTTACAATATAAGTACGTACAACGTGTTGGGGCAGTGCCGCAAAAACATTTATTCTGCAGGCTGAGAGAGCGCAGCGTTCAGTTTTAATGGTGATGCTCTTTAAGCCGTATAGGTATCCCACAACAACTCTCTATCAGGATGCTGGTGTCCTCAGTGTGCGCCAGCTCTTTGTACTTAATACATCATTATCAGTCCACAAGACGGTTATTACATCACCTGAATATGTGGCCTTACTACAACGTAGAGTTTTTAAAATTTTAACCCCATCAGTTAACACCAAGTTCGCCCAGAGAATAGGCAGATTTATGAGGGTGCATGTTTACAATGAAACTGTTAAATATTGTGATATAAAGGAGAAGTCAACCTCGGCAGCAAAGCGAATCATAATAAAGTGGCTTAAAACATTAAATTATGACCAAACAGAAGATTTACTACATTTTATTAGTTAGTTCTAGAAATGAATAATCTATAATAATTACTTATATTATTTTATTTTATTATTACTGCATGAATTTTTAACGTATGCAAGTTTCCTCGATACAGGCCTAGCCTAGTGAGGAAACTGACAGGTACCTCGTCTCTGTAGTTTAAGTGTTATCTGTGTATTAGCCTTAAGTAACTTGTATCTGATCATCCTATTTCACTGTAATAAATTATTTTTCATTTTCATTTTCATTTTCATTTTCACTTAAATAAAATAAAAAAGCTGACCAGTCGCCGCCCGCTCCGTATCGCCTTTTCAGCGTTCACTTGTTCCTTCACTTTTGACCATAGACAAGTTCAAAAATCTTCAATTTCTAATATCTTCCTATCATTGTATAAGTACAAACTTAGGGAGAGCGACCCAGCATTGATGATATTGGTAGGCTTCAGTCGTGAGCCTATTTATATTCGATGCTTTCATAAACTGATCCTCATTTGACTTTAACGAACGTAAATCTCATAGAAATATGTCCGCAATGACTAGTAAACCAGTGTGTGTGAAATGCTAATAGGTACGCGTTTTGTCACGCGACTGTGAAACCGACCGTTGGAATGTGGAGATGAAAATATTGTTAGCTCATTTGTAGTTGCATAGAGAGTAACTATTTAGTGAAGACACTCACGAATTTAACCATGTACGGTAGACATTTGGGGCGCTTGAGATAGAAGTATAAAAGGGTAGTCAGAGGCATGACTAAACAACGCTAAAAACTAAATGACTAAAACCTGAGGTAAGGTTTATATTTATTTTACAAGTAGGTAAAACACTTCATGCTTTATAATGGACATCGGTTATTTTCGTGTTTCCCGAATATGTCCGACAGTGTATGATTCCACAAAACAGAATGCGACAGAAGTGCACGTCGTTATCAGCGCAGCTCGCACGGCTTGCAACTAATTTGCTGTTCTTAAAAATGACATTGATATTTATTTGTTTGCGATAAAGTTGAAATTATGAGTCATTTTCATTTCCGTTTTTATAATGTTATTATGCGATTGTTTCAGATGTTTTACGAAAACCATTCTGTATCTTGAATTACTGTAGTTAATATTGTGACAGGTTGCAAGCTCATTGCCCATCACCATACTTTAATAGATGATTAAATTATGGTTTTCTCAAGATGTTTTTCTTCAGAGACAACAGATTTTGCGTTTCAGAAAATGTATATTACATTTTCTGAAACGCAAAATCTGTTGTTGTATAGCTAAGATTCGAAGCCACGGCTTTCAATTAGAAAGTCGAGTAACTATACCACTCGACCAAGATGGCTTTATAAATAGACTTAGAGCACTTTCTATGAACGTTTTTGAAACTCAAAAAATCAACGGCTCAAGTTAACAGTAGTTTAACTGGGGCATGTCAGTATTAATAATTCAGTATCCATCATAATTGTTAGTGAAACCTTGGCAATTACTGCACAATTAGAAACGGTCTGATTATGTCTAAGTGAAGTGTATTGAGAACTTCTTAAGTTGTACGGGGAAAGATGCATTTGAGGTATTCAAGTGGGTTCGAAAACTAGGTATACATTGTTTTAGGCTCTAAGCTTAAACGAATACATAAAGAGGCACACGACTATATCCACTATATCCCAAGGCACTTCTCAGTGCTGTAATCAGGGGGATACCCCCATTGCATGGATATTTTATCCAGCATTTTTTGTAATTTTTATTCAAAAAAATCTTTAAGCTTTGGCAAAGCTTAGATAATTTTTTGAAGGCACAGAAAGCTCGCATCAGGTCGTCTTTCATGAAAATATAAATTCTGAAAACACTACATTTATTTTTGTAATTTTTGCTGCGCTAAAACTTTAAGGTTTTCGTAAAGGCTTAAATATGATTTCAAACAAGATAAAAAATAATCTTAGCAAAATATTTGTAGCATCTAGTATTACCTAAAAATATTTTTCTTTTGGTCAATTTTCATAATTATTTTCCTTTGGACCATTTTTCTTTTGAAAATTAATTTACTAGAAAATAGCAGATATGGAAATGTATCCTTTGTTTATAAAATAAAAAAAATGCAACATGTGAGATAACTCTGAACTATAAATCTTGATTAAAGTCCTTATTCAGCCTATCCATAGGATGAAAATCCTGAAAATTGAGAAATGAGCCTTCACTTAAACCGGTTCTTGATTTCAGGCGATATGTAAGAGACCGTGTGGCCTAATGGATAAGGCGTCGGACTTCGGATCCGAAGATTGCAGGTTCGAGTCCTGTCACGGTCGAGGAACTTTTTGCATTATGTTTTTCATAATCTTTTCTCAAGATTATTTTACTTTTAGTAATCATGAAGCCATTATACAGTCTTTGAAAAGAGTTTGGTTGTCATCTTGAAAGTAGGTTTTTAACTTCATGAAATAAATAAAAAACATCCCTAACTTGTTGAGATTCGGTTCTAATTAAGTCATCTTTTTCAGAAAGTAAAAAAAATGTAAAATAAAAAAATAGGATAAGTAAGTAAATGAAAAAATTCACAGTTAACCTTACAATCAATCCCATTGGAGTGTTGGTTTAATCTTACCAACTCCTAAATACTATTCCAACCACAAATCCCTACTGTCTACTCTACATGATGGCCATAAAGAGACGCCTTCTTTTCTTAAACATATGAAACTAGATTAGATGACCCGCTCATGGCCCATTTTGGTCGCGGCTTTGCTTGTGCTATCCTTCGGGAACAGTATTTTTTCTGGATTAAAATTAAATGTACTTAAGTATGTCCTTTTCTGTACCCCTGACAACATGCACCTTGATGATCAGTTGAGTAGTTAAGTTATGAAAGCGTCAAACAAACAAACTATTATAATAGTCAGTGAGATTTTACCAATAGAGACGTTACACTCATTAGAAAAAGCTCTAAAACACGGCGAAATTTTGTTATAACTACTTAGGTAGAATTTAACCAGCTCTGTTTAATATCAATCAAGAAAACTACAAAATAGCTATCTGCTATTTTGTATAAAACCCCTGAAATGTTCGAAAGAGATAAATTACGTGCGTGCTGCGTGTAAATGCGTGTAAAATCGGAACAAAACAAAGTGCGACTGAGTTGACTCCAGCATAGCTTGGCTATTGTTCACCACGCAGAGCATCTACCTCAGTTTATATAGAAGACCATTGATTTATAGTTAGGTTTACCTTTCGATGATACAATGCCTTCAAATGGGTGTGAGAACGTGAGGTGTACATCCATATGGTCCTTCCCGCACATCACTTCTAATGACTGGATGACTGGCATTCCATCTGGCCGCTCCGTCGGCCATAGCTCCCCCGCTTTGGTTCTCGTCTGGAACAAAAAACGATTTTGATCACCCAAGCCATAGTACTTACACATTTTCTCGGATCGTACAAGCGTTCGCATCGCGTTCGCAGCGCGTTTTTATCGATACAAACGCGCTGCAAAATACGCAGTGTGACCACTCCTTAAGCATTCAGGAGGGTAGGTACTCGTAACTCTCAAAGCTAAAACGATATATCGTTTTCGTAGCTCAGCTATGTTGGTGGAAACTGAATTTGGAACATATGACCAACATAATCTGAGCTACGATAATTTAAACGATGCCGATGTATCGTTTTCGGTTTTGGGAGGAGGGGTCTTGGATCTTTTGAAGATGTCTTGTCTGGCGCAGGCCAGATAGAAGAGACGGGGCACAGACATTTGTCTCTTCCGCGTCTCTTTCATACAAAATGTGACGGCACCCCGTGTCTTCTGTATGTTTTGCGGCGCGACGCTTCTATACATTTTCTATGAAAGGGACGTGGAAGAGACATAATGTCTGCGACGCGTCCTCGTCTTACGTCTTTTCTGTATGTCCCGCGCCTAACGTCGCATGTCAGGGGCACGTTATTGTATGAATGTTCGTATGAGCTAGTAGCGAACTCTGATGACGGAGTCCGTCATGGCTTAATTACTTAAAAGCCGGGACCGACAATTTAATTTATTTTTTTACAAAGTGGCCTTTCACACTACAAAGTTAACTCTATTGATCTTAGTGAAATGCTTATTGACAATACATTTAACGAACTTAACAAGTTTTGTAACCCCATGAAAAACTATAGTGCCGACTAGAAAGATCACACCAGCCCGTAGAGTTGTAAACCAACTATTGTGAATAACATGCGAGGCAAGTTTCATTACTTGTCAACTATCCATTGATATAATTTTAGTGGCCGAAGATAAAGGCAAACCATACAGAGACAAATAAGCTACATACTTACCATATTTTATTGACGTTAGAGTTTCATTGATAAAACCGCTTATTCTGCGAAATGTCGTAAGTAACGCGTTAGTTAATCACATAACAAGCCGGAGCTTAATAGTGAACGCAAACTTAACCGCACCGCAGTCCCCGCAGTCTCCGCAGTCATCGCTTTGCTTCAGGGACTGCGGCGACTGCGGCGCGGCTAGGTGTGCGACGTTGCATATAACTTCATATAAAGAAATCGAATGCGGGGATTGCGGTGCGGGTCATATCTGCGTTCACCCTAAAGGTTCTATCTACAATGGTTTAACATAACATAGCCGAGACCGATAACGAGCCCGTGATAATATGAGCTTGTCTCTAAAATCTCACCAATTTGGTCAAATTATGTTCGTCTAGATTTTTCTTATCTGTCCCTTACACACTAATAAAACGTGGCAAATTGAACCTGCCTCCAACGTCCTCTTATAAGGTTCAAATAACGTAACCGGGACCGATAATTTAATGTGCCCTATAAATCACGAAAGCGCTTAGCTATAGTCAATAGCAGCCACACATCCATTTGGCGCAGAACGTTGTTAACTTCGATGATCTATCTTATGAAAATCATCATCATTTTCACCACCCTCCGTAAATGATGATTGACGCCGTTCAACTATTGTTGTGTGTTCACTATTGTGAGATGCCGACAATTTCTGATTTTGATTTCTGACAAAAAGTAAGTGCACGTTCACACAGAGTGCAGCGGTCCGATTTATCGTATACGTTTTATTCGTCGGTGGCGTATGTGGTCGTACGAGCGTTTTAACAAACACGACAGTATCGCTGACTCAGTAAAAGTATTACCTCCAGTAGCGGCGGATTAGTTAAAAACGATCCTGTAGGCCTACTCCCAACACTAAAAAGGATATATCGTGTCAATTATCGTAGTTCGGCCTAAGTTGGTGGAAGCCTAATTCGGAACATTCGACCAACATAACCTGAACTACGATAATTGGTACGATATATCGTTTTCGAAAACGAAATATAAAGGAAATACGGACCTTCGGTGTGAACGCGCTATTAGATTTCTGACAAAATATCGCACATAATTATCTCCACTCCCATGTCTGTGTAGTTATCCTAGATTAGTGATTACCGGTTCATACAATGAATCGGTCTTTCACAACGCTCACAATCATAATTATAATCGATTTATAGCATTCTCGAAAGCTTCTAATTGCTTCAACTCTGTGATCTTCGCAACAATACACATACCCCGCATAAGGAAACAGATACAAAACATTTTCCGCCAACAGCAATTAAAGAGCTTTAGCTACGCAAAAAGCACATTATTCCTCTCGTATCAACGAATGTAACTGTACCACGCTCTGAATTGTATTAGACCGTATTCCCTTTCAATTAAGCTCTCAAATTGTGTGCATATGGAATTGCGGAGAGTTAATATGTTGGTGTTTTATATGCACTTTCCAACAAGCTGCGGACATGTAGCCTGGCGTTTCCGAGAATGAAAACAGTGTAAACATAATAAATGGGCAAAGAATAATAATTTGGGAATGGAGCGTTTACGTCGAAATTGGATGATTGGCGGGTCGGGCAGGCAAAGATTAAAAGCTGGTGAGAAGTGTCATTTACGTCCAAGATTTCTGAGAAAATACAAGCCAAAGTAAATTATCTTAGGCTGGTATATCAGATACGACTTTTGGTAATATAAAACCAAGTATAGTTACGAGTAACCAATCAAGTAACATTAACAATTGAAAGCTTTTATAAAAGTTGCGTGTAATAACGGCAAATTACAAAAGATCGATAAGGAGTGAGATAAAAGTACGGAGCAAATGTTCCACCACTTCCTTCCTTATCTGCTCTTTGTAACAAGTTATTTGATAAATCGCAAGAACACGTTCCAAGAAAAGCGCTGCGCAGGCGCATTTCGTTCCCACGCGCCAAAGAAGAATTCGCGAACTGCAGCACACTTTATACACCTTTCAATAAGCGCAAGCGGGACAACTATATTATCGTAATTTTCAACAAACAGAAATTTTGAAAATTCCACGTTCGATATCTTTATAGCGTGTAAGAATTTTATTTTCGTATGTTTTTAATTATTCGGCCCGATTACACGGCTCGCAGATTATGCAAAGTAAGGGACTGATATCTTAATCTGGTAGTGAAAGTGACAATCTGTCTTACTCAGCATGTTTATGACGTTCATTGGTTGGCACATGTTAACAGCTGTACAGTACTTCCAGATAAATAATGAATCCAGAATCAAAGAACTTTGTTTTGTTAACTACAACTGAATCATCGGCTAATTTCGTGTTTTCCGAATAAAACCGACAGCATCTAGGCCATAGTTTCTCAACCTTATTTTGCCCACCGCCCACTTAGAGAATATATTTTTTTCAAGAGCCTCCCAACCCGTATCTTGATGTGACATATCAATGCCCCCTAATTTTCCCTGGGTCTTTTACTGCCCTCCTGAAAGTCTCAAACGCCCACAAGGGGGCGTTATCGCCCACGTTGAGAACGTATGATCTAGGCAGTATTGATATAAGCTCTGTATGATTCTACAAAACAGAATGTGACAGAAGTGCACGTCGTTAGCTGCGCAGCTCGCACAGCTTGCAACTAATTTGCTTTTCATAAAAATGACATTGATATTTATTTGTTTGCGATAAAGTTGAAATTGTGAGTAATTTGCATTTCCAAATTACCAACATTATTGTCAATCGTTTTTGTTTATACGATTGTTTCCGATGTTTTCCGAAACGCATTATTTATCTGGTACGTAGTACGATAGGTGGCTCGTTGCTGACGCCAAATATACATTTGGTCGCTGGTATCTGAAGCAAAATATACTGTACTGGACACGACGAACGGTCTTAGCTTAAGTGTGATTTTGAACCAAAGTGATTAACATAAGTATAGTTATGTTTAGTATTTAAAGTTTAATTTGTTAAAATAATGTTAGAGAATCGTTTTAAGCAAGTTTCAAATAAATCCGTTACATAGCTTAGCAGAAATAAAAATAAAAGTCGTTAGGAAAAGTTAGGTTTAGCGATTTTTTGTAATGTATCTTTTAATATCTTGTGAAATAGGACACCTAGGATTATGAATCAGGTTTTATAAGATAGAGAATAAGATAGCGCTTATTTTAAGACTAAAATGTAACGGATAAGTTTAAGAAATAAAGAATTATGAGCAAAAAACCCCGTAGGTGATAGAGAAAATCAGTGATTGAACAGGCGCAAAATGCGACGCTCTCTGTTCGGTCACGCCTCGAGGTAGTTAAGCAAGGGAGCCGTGTACTGCGATACACAGTTGGTTCCGGTGACAGTACTACTTAAGAAGAAAGAAATAAAAGCTGAAATAGAAGAAATTAAGAAGTCTTTGAAAATCCTGAAAATCCTGAAATTCCTGAAATTTCCTGCAGCGCTTGAAAATCCTGGATCAGTGCAGCCCCACCACACCATACAGTCCACTTCAGTTCTTGGTCCATCGACGACGGATTGGATTAAAGAGGATCTGCGCCCAACGGATTGGAAACGGATAAATCAAGACGCTCGAGCAGAATGGTTGTGACCAGAAGCCAGGCAGATGCGACAGAACGCCGCGAAGCCGAGGAAGAGGCTAGGCAAACCGCCGAGTTAGAGGCGATAATACTCGAGCGAAGACGCAGACTGTCACGGGAACCACCTGCGTCACCCAGCACAAGAGTAACCAGACATGACCCAGCCACAGGGTCTACTACTGAAATCCGAGCCGGAACGAGTACGGAACGCCACAGGAGTGAACGATCTCCCGCCCGGACTGTGCGCTCTCTACGATCGAACGGGAGCACGTCAGCCAGGGCACGGATGGCGGAACTAGCGGCGGAAGAGAAGCTGGCTGAACTCAAACGTAAGGAGCTGCAACTAGAAGCCGACCTAGTAAAGAAGAGACTAGCGGCCGATCTGGCAGCGCTGGAAGATGAAGAGGAGGACCTACCGGAGCAAAGTGAGAGGGTCAAGGAGTGGCTGAAAACGAACACTGGAGGCGGAGCCGAACAAAGCGACACCATGAGAGCCGAGAAGAACATCAGATTCGAAGTCAAAACCACACCAGCAAAAACAAAGAGTGCTGCCAACGTGGAAGCCCTAGCTGATGCCATCGAAAAGCTAGCGAGACCAAGGATGAAGTGCCAAGACCTGCACGCATTTTCCGGCTCACCGAACGAGTGGCTACCCTTCAAGGCTGCCTTCAGAGACTCCACCAAGACATACAAGCTCACACCGGCAGAGAACCTTCAAAGGCTGAGAAGTAGCCTGAAAGGAGAAGCAAGAGAACTAGTTGCTTCACTCCTGTATACTGCGAGCGATCCAGACGTGATCATAGCAACTTTGGAACAGTGCTTTGGAAGGCCGGAAGTGATCGTCGACCGAGCCCTTGAAGACTTAAGGAAGTTGCCGAAACCTGGACCATCTGCAGTGGAATTGAACTCATTCGCCGTCAAGCTTCAGAACGTGGTCGTCGTATTGAAACACATCGGCAACAGAGGATACCTATACAACCCGATGCTGGCCAGAGAGACATTGGACAAGCTGAGCCCTCACATTCGCTCACGTTGGTGTGACTACGCAAGTGAACAAGGATCAATAGAACCTGAGATCGTGCTGCTATCACAGTTCCTGATGCGAGAAGCGGACCGAGCCCTGAGATACAGCTACGCACCAATAACAACCAGCAAGAAGGAGTGTACGCCGAAGCCAAGTGTACCATTCAGGAAGAAGACGAACGCCGTATACAACACCACTGAAGAACAAACTGAAGCTGAAGAGAAGTGCTCATGCTGTGAGAAGACACACAAGCTAACGGATTGCCCCAACTACAAGGCAATGACCGTTGATGAGCGATGGGATCATGTGAAGAAAAACAAGTTGTGCTTCAACTGTGTAGTGAAGAAACATCGTCGCTTCAACTGCAAATCCAAGTCATGTGGTGTCAACCAGTGTCCACGAAAGCATCATCAGACCTTACATCAGGAGAAGAAAGAAGATGGAACGAGCTCAGCCGAAGCGGTGTTGACCGTAGCAACAGCTGCCCCGAACAAAAAGGCAGTGCTACTGAAGATGTGTCAAGTTACCGTCATCGGTCCACGGGGGGAGACCGATACCCTCGCCCTCTTGGATGAAGGAGCAACCGTCACCCTGATAGATGAAGAGCTGGCGCGGACTGTTGGAGCAAAGGGACCATCACTGCCACTACGGATGCGTGGAGTCAACACTACACAACAAGAGAACGAGAGCCAACTTGTCACAGTGCAACTGAGAAGCAAAAACAACAAGCTGCACTCACTTCGGGCACGCACTATAAAGAACATGAAGCTGCTGCAACAGTCAATTCCTGCGACACTGTTGGATCAAGACCACCTCAGAGACTTACGGCGGGATGAAGTGTGCTATGAGTCATCGCATCCTGGGATCCTGATTGGAGCCGACCATTGGGAGTACATAGTCTCACAGGAGCTACGGGTCGGAAAAGTGAATCAACCAGCCGCATCGAGAACACAACTGGGATGGGTCATCCACGGAACCATACCACGCAGCATCATCACGAGCCAAGACAGTGTGCTGCACATCTACACACCCGAAGCCATTGAGAGGCAGAACCAGGAACTGCATGAGCTGATAGAGAAACATTTCAGCCTTGAGGCAGTCGGCATAAACCAGAAGCCACGTACGAGTGAACGAGATCTACGTGCCACTAAGATCGTCGAACAAACGATCAAGAAAATTGACCATGGATATGAAGTCGGATTACCATGGGAGCAGGAAGACCCGAAGCTGCCTCCGAGCTATAACATGGCACTTCGTCGGCTGCAAAGCATTGAGAAGAAGATGGACGCTGACTCGATATTCGCCGAAGAATATGCGAAGCAAATGGAGAATCTGCTACAGAAGAAGTACGCGGAACCTTGCGATGGATCGGAGGCTGCTAGCAAAGTCTGCTGGTACTTGCCTCACTTCGCAGTACGCAACCCCAACAAGCCCGGGAAGATAAGGCTTGTCTTCGACGCAGCAGCCAAGAGCAATGGAGTCAGCCTGAACGACCATCTGCTGGAGGGACCTGACCTCTTGATGTCCCTGCCAGGCATCCTGTATCGATTCCGAGAGAGGCCAGTCGCGATCACGGCTGACATTCAGGAGATGTTTTTACAAGTCAAGATTCGCCAAGAAGACCAACCAGCGCAACAATTCTTGTGGAGAGGCAGAGAGAGAGAAAAGGCGCCCGAGAGATTCAAGATGACGAGCATGATCTTCGGAGCCGCCAGTTCACCATTTATGGCGCACTTCGTACGAAACCACAACGCCAGGATATACGCACACACCCACCCTCTCGCCTGCGAAGCCATTACAAGAAGCCATTACATGGACGACCTGGTGGCGAGTTATGACGACAGTGTAGAAGCCCGACGAGCCGTCACAGAACTGCGCACAGTACATGCGGTTGCTGGGTTCACTTTGCGAGGATGGAACAGCAATGAAGACTCTGTACTGGAAGGCGTGCCGGCTGAACTTCGAACCACAACGCCCACGCAATTCGACGAAAAGGGATCAGAGAACAAGATCCTGGGACTCTTCTGGAACGCCGAACGAGATGAACTCGGATTCAACACCTCGATGAACAGAGTTCCCGCCGAAGTGCGTGCGCGGGTCCGCGCGCCTACCAAGAGAGAGGCACTCAGCGCGGTGATGTCAATCTACGATCCGCTTGGACTGCTCAGCCACTACACGATACGAGCAAAGATCATACTGCAAAATCTATGGCGCATCAAGATGTCATGGGATGAACCGATTCCGGAGGAAGAGAACATACTGTTTGCCGCATGGTTGGAACAACTGAACGAGCTAACTCATCTTCGGCTGGAGCGACACTACGCGATTCAGAACCATACTGACCTGGAGCTGCACGTGCTATGTGATGCCAGCGAGCAAGCCTACTCGACCATGGCTTACTGGCGAAGCACGACACCGGAAGGGAGCTTCAGCGTTCGCCTCATCGCTGCCAAGTCCAAGGTTGCTCCAAAGCAAGCACAGACCATCCCACGCCTAGAGCTACAAGCAGCAGTCATCGGAGCAAAGTTGGCAGACACAATCAAGAAGGAGCATCGTGTCGAAGTCAAGAGAACGATCTACTGGAGTGATTCGATGACAGTCATCCACTGGATACGACACGATGCGAAAAGATACACGCCCTTCGTCGCGCATCGTCTGGGGGAGCTATCCGAACTTACCCAGAAAGAAGATTGGAAGTGGATACCGACCGGCGAGAATACGGCAGACGACGCGACAAGGCTGACGAACACACGCATAACTTCGGAAGATCGCTGGTTCCGAGGGCCGGAATTCCTTAAGCGCCCAGAACACGAGTGGCCTAAGGAGACATCCGACAGCGATCACGAAGAGGAAGTTCTGCACACACAAGTGGAAGAAAACAAGACGGAGAATGAATGGCTGCCAGACCCATCACGCTTCTCCAAGTACGAGACATTAGTGAGAGCAACAGCACGAGTACTCTTCTTCATCGAGAGATGTCGACGACGCGCCACGACCATGGAGCATCGACATATTGAAGACGCGGAGCGTGCGCTTATTCGCCGAGCACAGAGAGAGAGCTTCTCAGACGAGATGCAGCGAATGAAAATGTCTCGTCCAATCACAAAATCGAGTCGTCTATTCAGATTGGACCCGATCTTAGAAAATGGCATTCTGCGAGTGCGAGGACGCATTGGAGCCGCCGACGCACCGATCGAGATGAAGAGGCCTGTGATCCTTGATGGCCGTCATCACATCACCAGACTCATCGTCCTGCGAGAACACTGCGCAGCTGGTCACGCAAACAGGGAGCGCGTGACGAACGACCTGAGACAGAAATATTGGGTGATTCATCTGCGACCGACAGTACGTGGCATCGAGAGGGAATGCAGACTCTGCCAAGTACGGAAGATGAAACCACAACCACCAGCCACTGGAGACCTGCCGAGAGCCCGCCTTGAGCCATTTCAACGCCCGTTCAGTCAATGTGGAACAGACTACTTCGGACCCATGATCGTGAAGATTGGACGGCGCCGAGAGAAGAGATGGGGAGCCCTCTATACGTGTCTCACCACACGAGCCGTACACTTAGAGGTTGTTCCGACGCTCTCCATCAACTCTGCAATCATGGCTCTGAGAAGAATGGCTGCGCGGAGAGGCTGGCCCCGTCTCATGATGTCAGACAACGCAACAAACTTCCGAGGTGCAGATAAGGAACTGCAGGCTGCTTACGCGGAATGGGCACCAGCATTGCGAGAAGAAGGACAGCTGCACCGGATGGAATGGCGTTTCATACCCCCTGGAGCACCAAACCAGGGGGGAGCCTGGGAACGACTGGTGCGATCAGTCAAAGTCGCACTAGCCGCCACCTTGAAGGAGAG
This sequence comes from Camptogramma bilineatum, assembly GCA_958496255.1. NCBI lineage: Eukaryota > Metazoa > Arthropoda > Insecta > Lepidoptera > Geometridae > Camptogramma > Camptogramma bilineatum. Next base: position 4,712,679 of record OY292460.1, read on the forward strand.
AGAACCACCAGAAGAAGTGCTGAACACCCTCTTGACTGAAGCGGAATTCTCCATCAACGCGAGACCACTCACGCATGTCAGTGTGAATCCCGAGGAGCCCGAGGCGTTGACCCCGAACCACTTCCTGTTGGGGTCATCCGCCGGTCTACCTACCACTGGGCCATGCAGCGAGACAGATCGGCGAACATGGAGGGTGAGCCAAGCGCTTGCTGACCACTTCTGGCGGCGCTGGCTTCGAGAGTACCTGCCTACATTGGTACCCCGTGGAGAGCCTATGAATAACAGGCGACCACTGAAAACAGGAGACATAGTTGTCGTCGTGGACCACACGCTACCCCGAAACGTGTGGCCGATGGGAGTCGTCGAGCGCACCTACGAAGGACCAGACGGAGGCGTACGTGTGGCGGATGTGCGGACGAAGACTGGCGTCTTCAAGCGGCCGACCAGCAAGCTCGTCGTGTTGGTGAAGGAGGAGGCTACGCGAGCTGCGCCGGGGGGAGGATGTACTGGACACGACGAACGGTCTTAGCTTAAGTGTGATTTTGAACCAAAGTGATTAACATAAGTATAGTTATGTTTAGTATTTAAAGTTTAATTTGTTAAAATAATGTTAGAGAATCGTTTTAAGCAAGTTTCAAATAAATCCGTTACATAGCTTAGCAGAAATAAAAATAAAAGTCGTTAGGAAAAGTTAGGTTTAGCGATTTTTTGTAATGTATCTTTTAATATCTTGTGAAATAGGACACCTAGGATTATGAATCAGGTTTTATAAGATAGAGAATAAGATAGCGCTTATTTTAAGACTAAAATGTAACGGATAAGTTTAAGAAATAAAGAATTATGAGCAAAAAACCCCGTAGGTGATAGAGAAAATCAGTGATTGAACAGGCGCAAAATGCGACGCTCTCTGTTCGGTCACGCCTCGAGGTAGTTAAGCAAGGGAGCCGTGTACTGCGATACACAGTTGGTTCCGGTGACAGTACTACTTAAGAAGAAAGAAATAAAAGCTGAAATAGAAGAAATTAAGAAGTCTTTGAAAATCCTGAAAATCCTGAAATTCCTGAAATTTCCTGCAGCGCTTGAAAATCCTGGATCAGTGCAGCCCCACCACACCATACAGTCCACTTCATATACAATGTTTTTACTAAAGTCTTACTTACAACTAGTGGACTCACAGTCTCACACGTGCAATAATGTTGGAACAAAAAAACTAAATTAAAAGGAACTCTGTTTTCTATCTATAAATGACTAAAGATAGAAGACAGAGTTCAGATCACCGACCGCAGGTAAAGTGCCCTAAAGGCTGGTAGCATTACATTATAAAATTATTTGTATTTTCAAAATAAATTGTGAATGTGAACATTAAAATATATACACGTTACAGAGAGCCTGTGACGCATATTTTGATCAATGGGTTTCTAGGGTTGTATTTAAGTAAAATCCAGTTTTACTTCCCTGTAACTAATTGAGATGCAATTTATATTGACGTTTATAATGAGTTATTTGAAACCGACGCAAACGAGATGTAATTTGTTCACGTAGTTCACACGCACGTACTCGTAACCACTTGATTTATGATGAAGTAAGTAATTATGAAAGGAAATTAAATTAAAAAAAAATGAAATATGATCACGACGATATTCCCAAGGAGCAGTAGACATATTCTTTCAGATCTTTAGGCATTTTTAGATCCTTCGAAGATGTCTAAGGGGGTAGTCAGAGGTAAACACTTTCCCACATTTTTGCAGAAGTTAAAATTCCATACGTGACAGGTTGCAAGCCCATCGCCGCTATTAGAAAGCTAACTGGTTTCCTCACGATGTTTTTCTTCACCGTTTAGAGCTCGTGTTAATAAAAAATATTTATCGATCGAGCGAGCGAAGCGAGCGAAGATCTTAGTGGTAAGTTGGGCGATTTGGCTTTGTATGTTTGTATGTTTGTATGTTTGTATGTTTCACGAATTGTTGTTCGCGCATAACTGTCGAACCGTTCATCCAATCTGCATGAAACTTGGTAGGTCAATAGGTTGTGGTAAGGAAATTTACGGTGGAGCATATGAGGTTAATCGATGAAGGGGTTGTGAAGATATTGGGTTCCCAAGGGGGTAAAAAATTATGAAAGTTACACAAATATATTGAGTGGGGTGTCATACGAAAGGGTTTATTTTGTACATTCTAAAATGGTTTTTATTTTTTTAATCTAGGATGTATAGTTTTTGAAATACGACCAAAGAACAAAAACTACGAAACCAGAGCTGCAAGAGCTCCCGTTTCATAGAGTTTTGATGTCTTCGTAGCTCATTGACTGGTCGGTCTTAGAAAGAGAGTGGCATCGTTGCGGTTTGGTTTGTAATGATTTTAGATGCTACTTGATTTATTTTCATGATAAAAAAATTTTTGATAAAGAATGAAAATAATTGGGGTAAAAAAAGTTAAGTAAACAAATATATTGAGTGGGGTGTCAAATGAAAGGTCTTTATTTGTACATTCCAAAATAGTTATTATTTTTATTCTAGGACGTATCTATACTTTTAGAAATACGACGAGAATTCATAAATATGAAATAAATGAAAAATTAGACACGACATTATGTATTGCATGCATGCTAGTATTTTTTACTATGAAGAGCTAGCGCAATAGGCATACTCGGCAGTAGTAGCACTTGAAATTATAGGGGTAGTCAGAAGAAAGTCCAAATGTAAGCCATCTACGGTGCGCGAGATCTCAGTTCGGGGCGAACTACTAGTTTTAATACCAGTTTAAATTATTATTTAATTTGTTTAACAATACAACTAAGTATTTGGTTTGTTTTGTTTTTGTCGGGGGGATTAAAATGGTCACTAAGAAATGTGTTTTGGTAATTAAAAGTAAGTTCGTATAAGCTTTAGTGGCCAACTATGGTGACGGAGTCTTAAGGCCGCCTAAAGGCCTCCGTCATGGTTTAACGACTTAAAAGACGGGACTGACAATTTAACGTTCTCTCGGAAGAACGGAAGCGCTCAACTGTCACTGCCATTTGGTCACCAATCCAAATTTTGACCGCTAAGAACGTCGCTTAACTTAAAAACTTGTTAACTATTTAGTTAGTCACTAGCTCAGTGGTCGTCACACTTTTCTGGCCAAGGGCCGCATAGGACGATGTGAGGTATCACTGCGGGCCGCACATTCTTGAATTATTTATTTGTCGATTTTTCGAAATTCCTTTACATAATTATGGGGTAAAATCTTAGTACCTAGGTACTTAACTACCTACTAACGAGCTTGTAACTTAGCATAATTTTGTGGTGCTCAAAGACTCGCAGCTTGTTGGTTCCTATTCTATAGTCTGACATAACTCACTTTGCTCGCAATATACTACTCATGTGAGCGAATAGAGCTCCAAACCAAGCGAGCGAAGCGAGCCGAATTTTTGCAAGTCAAATGCAATATGTGACACTTTATTTTTTTTTACGGTTATCAAAGAAAAAACTCGCTGCTTATTGGTTCTTATTCTGTGGTTAGACTACTCACTTTACTCGCAATATATACCTTACTCATGAAGTTAAATGCGAGCGCAGCGAGCCGAATTTTTAAGACAAATGCAACTTGAGGCACTTGATTTTGTTTCCGGTGATCAAAGAAAAAACTCGCTGCTTATAGGTTCTTATACTTTACTTAGACTTTACTAATTTTTCTCGCAAAATACCTCACTCATGAAGTTTTAGGCGAGCGAAGCGAGCCGAAGTTTTTAAGACAAATGCAATATCTTGTGACACTTGATTTGTTTGAGATGATCAAAGAACGAACAAGGTCGCTGCTTATCGGTTCTTATTTTGTGTTAGACTTTTCTCACTTTACCGCAAACTATGTTACTCACGAAGTTAAATGGGAGCGAAGCGAGCCGAATTTTTGAAGACAAATGTAACATTTGTGTCACTTGATTATGTTTGCGGTGATAAAAGAAAAATATCGCTGCTTATCGGTTCTTATTTTGTGGTTAGACTTTTCTCACTTTACTCGCAATAGACCTTAACCATGAAGTTAAATGCGAGTGAAGCGAGCCGAATTTTTTAAGACAAATGCAACATGTGACACTTGATTTTGTTTGCGATGATCAAAGAAAATACTCGCTGCTTATCGGTTCTTATTTTGTGGTTAGACTTTTCTCACTTTACTCGCAATAGACCTTACTCATGAAGTTAAATGCGAGTGAAGCGAGCCGAATTTTTTAAGACAAATGCAACATGTGACAATTGATTTTGTTTCCGGTGATCAAAGAAAAAACTCGCTGCTTATAGGTTCTTCTTTTGTGGTTAGACTTTACTCCCTTTATGCGCAATATATACTTTAGGTACTCATGAAGTTAAATGCGAGCGAAGTGAGCCGAATTTTTTAAGCTAATGCAACATGTGACACTTGTTTATGTTTGCGGTGCTCATACAAACGCTCGCTGCTTGTCGGTTCCTATTTTGTGGTCAGACATAAATTACTTTACTCTCCTATTTAACTCATAAAACTAAAATACGAGCAAAGCGAGCTCCAAACCAAGGAAACAAAGCAAGCTTCCTTATCTCGAAGTTTTTAAGTCAATTACAATTATTAATGTAGCAACGTAGGTAGCATCATTCATCATCATCATCATTTCCTTGCCCTTTTCCCACTAGGTTGGGTCGGCACAACATGTTCTCCTTTAACGTGGTAGGATCATTATCTACTGAAATTGTTTGCTTGGTCGCGGGCCAATATCGTCCGCGGGCCGCACCAATATCGCTCGCGGGCCGCATGCGGCCCGCGGGCCGCACTTTGACGACCACTGCACTAGCTCATACGAACTTACTAACTGACTTATAGGTATAAACATCAAATCAAGCACTCATCGAGGAAAATTAATCGCTACAGCCAAGTGCAAATCGCTTTCTATCAAGATTTACTACTTAAGGTGTTGGAGTAAATAATATGATCCAATCCTTTGATTACAGACAGGTATATGATCAAAGGATCCAATCCAATAGATATGACTTTAATAGCAACGCAGGCTAGCATCTATGTAGGCTTCGGAACCGGTCCATACAACGTGTAAAGAAAACTAGTGGTTATAGATATGTGGGAATCCCGAATTGAATTATTTATGTATGTACCAAATTCAAACTTTCAATTTTATTTTAATTTCATACTTTTTGTATCTAAATTACCCAGATTTTTTCATACTGTTGCAACTCCTCCATGTTTTTGACCATATCCACTTTGACATTACAAGGTCCAAGAATTTTAAATAGGTATTCATATTTCCGCTATTTTATTTAGGATTTTTTACCCTTTTTCTCAAAATGATGAAGTTCAGATGAATGAAGAAATTATTTTCAAGTCAGTTACTTCCATGAAAATCATGCCCCAACTACTTTATTTTCGTATTACGGAAGAAGCTTCTCGTTTAATTTATAAGTAATTAAAAATAGTAGCTGTTGATGTAAGGTAATATTTTTCTAATTTAAAAACTGAAAAAAAAAAAACTTTTCAAAACAGTCGTCCACGGAAGTGACTTTTTAAAATCAAATCTAAACTCGATACATAATAGTTCCCTCACGGATCGAACAGAGTTTTTAGTGCACACTGTACGGCACGCACTCAACCAATAGACAATAATTGGTCACCCTTAAGAATAAACAACTTTTTATTTGTACCTACCACTGTTAGAACTTCAATTTCACAAAGTCTTGAAACGAGGTGTTTTATTACCGTCGTCAACTATAATAACCCCCATAATTCGATCGTGAAAGAATCGCGTGCGCAGTCGCGCTAACAGCACGGCATTAGACTCACGGAAAAACAAATTGAATTAACGAGCTTTCCTCTACTAACACTGAAATTATGTCAACCGTGACGACGTAAGTACAGTTCGTAGTGAGAGTGCGCCGTTTAGAAATAAAATTGAGTACTTTACGGGGATACGTAGTGTAGAGCCTCACATATACGTATTGGTATACTACGTACCGCGTACCATATATTTTAGGAGTATACCTATTCCCCATAAGAAGATTCCAGGAATGCCGTATATCATGATCAGGATCGAAATGGATCATTATCCCGTTCAACATTTTTACCCTTCAATCAACTGACCGCGACGGTATTTTCCCTCCTCCATCCGGCTGTACCATCAATTACAAAATTACCTACATCATAGAGTACGTACGTAGCAATGTAAATGTGTCAAGATGAATGTAGAGGTGGACTGTTAGAAAGATGACATGAGTAAACTAGGAGTGAATGCTGTATAATGAAATGCTAATGCGATGACTACTGAGAGGGGAGTAGAAGAGGAAGACTTCAAAGTCAACGACAATAAGCATTTATTCAATCGTCTTACCGGTATTAGTTGCGAAGAAACAGGAGTAGAATCTCCTAGCTCTTAAGACGATTCAAAACATGTTATTCTATTGGATAACTTTTTGATAATGACTTTGACTACTCACTACACTTGGCTCACTTTAGAACACGTACAAAAATCAGAGCACGCGAAACTGTTAGTAACTACTGCTTCTCCTCTCAACATAATAACTATCTGCAGCAACAGCTGCGTAGATTACAGTATATTTTCTGTGGTCCATGATTAGAGTAATGGCGTGAGGCACGCGTCTGACGGATAGCTTACCAGTAGCTCAATTGGCGTGTCCTTGGGATGCTTTCTACACAGCTTGAACTGGTATTAGAATTGTCGACGTGCGGCATCGACTGCAAAAGTAGGGTGACTGACTGTAACCCTGATTTTGCAGTAATATTTTAACAATGTAACAGTCGCGTCGTCACCAAAGTTAGCCACAAGCTCATATAAACAGACACAACATACTGTCCATAAATAAATATAAAATGGGCAAATATCGTGCCTGTCCTCTGTACTCGCGATTATAAAAAAAAAATGATCCTGACTATATTCTCAGTCAAGATTGGGAAGGCTCTGATATTCTATATCCTTTGATAACAATCTAAGAGAAAATTCTGACTTGCCAACATTTTCCAGTAGTTTATTAATTAAATAATGCGTTGTATAGTTGTTTCTTCTAGTTCTATCGTGACATAATGTTTGTCAAGTTTAACTAATACTAGCTTTATTCAATATTTTTCTATTTCTGTTCGATATATTTCATTATTTGACACCATGTCGAGATTATAAAGACAGCCCAGTAGGGGACTATCAACGTTAAACTTGCGTGGGTTCCCAACCCAATAGTGAAGAAAGCTGAAGGATTTACAACATATTCGATTTACAATAAATATATTTACAAGCACTGTATGGTAAAAATTTATCAGGTAAATGGCTTCCTACCGCGGCTTTGATTATGGTACCAATATTTTAAACAGCCTACTTATATAAAATTTCAGGAACCATCATAACCTATGCCAGACCTTCTTTTATCCCGGTATAGCATATTTTCTTCCTCCATTTTCCTCTATCACTCGTCGTCATCTCAGCCGTCACTTCTTTTACATTCATATCCGTACTTATATAGTCCTTCTTTTCTTAGACCTACCACTGCCGATGTATCCATCCATATTCATGTTCATCTCTCGTCGTGTAACATGACTCTCATTCCTTATGTCCCTCATGACATGACCATACCACGCTTACCTTATCACTGGCATTCTCAAACTTCCCCTGAAGCTTTACTTCTACAGAGGAAGACACTGTGAATCTTATTCACATGTATAGTATGAAATCAGTTAACATGGGATTCTGTTAAAGTGAAGATCTGTAGAAATTGGATTCTGTAGACATGGAGAGGCGAGTTTATATAGGACAACTTGATGGAGAAGACCTAGACAAAACTTGATTAGTGCCATTTTGGAAAAGGCTCAGGTCAAGAGTACCTTAAACCGGCCGGCGACCTTTTATGGAGAATGTGCATCAGGATCGTAGCACATAAAAATCTATGATCTCTGCTTACCCCTACGAGGAGGCCGTAAAATGTAAATATTAACTTATCCATTTATTACTTTCATGACACGATAACCATCTAAAGCAACCACACAAAAACGATTTTCCACTATCAATAAGAAATTACCAACATAACAAAGATATTTCTTCTGAGCACCCATTTGATTTATATATCCCACTTCATTCAGACAAACACAATGCAATAATATCTCTATTTCAAAAGCTGTAAGGTTGTTTCTTAGTTGATAGTAGTTTCAGGATAACAACTGACAGATGGTTTATGGGCTATGCAAATGCACATTGGTTTTCTTGTTTACTTGCAGTTCTATGGCTAGTAACACGTTAGCGGCTATTTAAAGGCAGTTTATCGCAACCTATTATTTTAGGCAGACGTTTTCATACATCAACCAATAGGAAACCAATGTTACAGGATCTTAAACATCAGTTAGTTTGATCGTGGTGAGTTGCTTGACAAATACATCTAAGATAATTTAAGGGTCTCTATTAGTTAGATCTGTAGTTAAGTTGAAACATTTATTTATAACAAAATATTGGTGTACGTTCGTAATTTTTCGTACAGTTAATACGTTAACAGTTAACAGAACATCTTCCCAATCACCTAGTAAATATTTAATGTAAATACAGCAATCAACAAAACTTTGCCTGATTTTAATTCACAAGGCCGTACTTTAAAATTAACAGATTTATCATCATCATCATCTCCCTGCCCTTATCCCACTAGGTGGGATTAAAACTTTAAAATTAACAGATGATTTTATATAAATATAAAATTTAAACGAATGTTTGTATGTTTATCCTCTAGCGTCCCTAAACCACTGATCAGATTTATTCTAAAATCATTATAGACTTCAATTATCATCGAAGCCTTCATTCATAAAATATATAGACATGTTTATAGCACAGTAAATAGTGTGTTTCGAAAAACCTGCTAATCGGCCACGCCCGCTTTCTCCGTTTCATTCATACATCGCTCATGCTAATGTCATTGGCATTTATGACGTAAACGGGGATAGTCAAGTTCACAAAAAAATACATTTACCTACTTACATTATTGATTTTTTTAACGCGGACAATTTTAGCAAGATTTATTTCTATTTAAATATTGTTCGGTGAATTTTAAACTTGATGACTGTCCGGTATGCGGTAGTTCAATTGGTTAGTTAGAGCACTGTAGTACACGGTATATGGTAGAACAAGGTTGGAGTTGCGAATTCAAATCTCTGAGAGATTAAAAAAAGTGTTCTTGTACGTTTTTCTTAAAAGTCAGGGTCCTACCCTGACTTTTAAGAAAACTTCCCGTAAAAAACACCGTCCAGATGAAAGCGCAAGCGCATTAAAAATTAAGCTTCAGTGGAAGTGGGTAAAATATTGATTGCAAAATTCCAGGACAAAGCAAGCACAAAGATACTAGTGAAGTAAAATAAAAGGTTTTAAAAAATACTGTCAGCTTTACTTATTTTCACTAAAGATTATAATTTGAGGAGCAGTTCTTATTGTTAGATGAGTACATATTTCACTTATACCCCCTTACTTATGAATGATGTTTTAAGTTGAACACTGGTTAAACAACGTCCTGTCTTTATTCGTCACTATCCACAAACAAAGACAGGACGTTGTTTAACCAGTGTTCAACTTTAAACATCTTTCATAAGTAAGACCCACAGTGTAAATGCGAAAAGAAAGCGATATATGAATGAGTCACGTTTTAGTCGACTGCGTGGAATGTGAATTTCATCCGGAAAGAGATGTTTAATCAGATTTCTTATTGGCTGATAAATAAACTTGTGAATCATAAATGCATGCCTAACAGTTATACAAACAACACACCTAATGTATGATGCCAATTGACACAGCAAAGAACCGAAAAAACTATAGAAGTATAATCAAGTATAAGACATTTAATGCCTGGTACGTATTAGTGGTACTGAAACGGGGTACACTTCAGTGCCACTAGTAACAATCCATGATGGAACTACTGATGTTTTTTTATAACTACTTTCATCTTCTTCTTTCGTATGAACAAGTGGCCAACTCTGGTGACGGAGTTTTTATGCCGCCTAAAGGCCTTTGTCATAGAAGCCGGGACCGACAATTAACGTACCCTCCGAAGCACGGAAGCGCTCAGCTCGTAATACCACTTGCGGTAACCCATCCTAAAAGTGACCGCGCACAACGCTGCTTAACTTCAACGATCAATCAAAAACGTCCAAGAACGTTATACACTACTTCCATTACAAAGGTGGAGTAACCAGTAGAGTCAACTAGCATACTACTCTACCAGTTCCAAGTTCTTTACCAATTTCAGTAGAATAACTCTGAAGCGCTGGTGGCGTAGCTTGCTTAGACGTTCTTGATTGATCGTTGAAGTTACATAAGCAGCGTTGTGCGCGGTCACAATTTGGATGGGTGACCGCACGTGGCATAACGAGTTAAGCGCTTCCGTGTTTCGGAGGGCACGTTAAATTGTCAGTCCCGGTTTAGTCGTCAAGCCATGACGAAAGCCTTTAGGCGGCCTAAATACTTCACAAATTCATACAAACAATTAAACATTCCAATGTCATATTAAGAGCTCGAAATCGGATCTACGTATTTAATTACGTGATTTTTTGAAACGCGAGCCACGCCTTTGGCTACCTCCACTATTTTCTGTTCTCTGCATAGCAATAAGAAACTTGTTGAATGATCAAATATTTAATTAAAGAAAGACTGGACATTAGTCGTTAGGCGTTGTGACTGTAGTATTTATATAATCAGGCGCATAAAATAGCGAACTTGGTTTCGCCCTCATGGACTTACCTACTTACTTTTTACTTACTTTCTACTTGGGACTTACTTTGGACTTACTTTTTTATCCCACGGGATCCGTTCATTTTTCAGGATAAAAAGTAGCCTAAAGGAAGTCTTTAGGCTAAATAAACACTAGCTTTATAAGACTTCGTCAACAGAGCACTTCGGTGCTTCGCAGAACACTTTAAATTATTGGCCCCGGCTATAAAGCCGTTAAGCCATGACGGAAGCCCTACACTGGCTTGAAAATTCTCTTTCCAGAGCAGAGTTCCATAATTTATACGTTCATACTTTTTGTGAAATTCCACGGAAATTCCTTGCTCTCAGTCCCTGAGACCTTTCTATGAATAACCTCAGTACACGCCTACATTATCAATCAAATGTCCCACTTCTCAACTAACCAATTACAACAGCCAACACGCGCTAGAAAGAGAAAGAAGAGATTTATAAGTAGGAGAGAGTGAGATAGATTTGTAATGTAGGTATATCGAGTTTTTTTTTGCACTACATTATGTTCTAATCTAGCCGACTTCGCAACGGTCAATGGCACTGACAACTATTGTATCCACTGTGACCTTACAACAGGTGCTGTTTGGTAGAGATGTTTAGTGAATGGAAGAGCCAGTTTACAATCACTGTAGACAAGATCGTTATATGTTACGTTATCGTTACCGAATAAAATTGGTGGGTATCGTGAAACAAAGGCCTTTTTTGGGCCAGCCAAGACTGAGTTTAGTTTTTTTATCAGCTTAGGTATTTGTTACGTAACCGAACCAAAACTGAAAAGCAGAACCCACAATAATAACAGCATAATAATGCTTAGGAGAGAGAGAGACCGAACAGGTTTGGTGGATATCGTGAAACAAGACTCTTGGCTCAGTCCTGACTGGCCTTTTGGTCATCAGCTCTAGATATTTTTTTACAAGAAATAAAAAAATATAATATTGCCTAATTACTTGGGATTCTGGGATGCTGACTTAATGAAAATGGGACCACCTCGAGAAATAGCCTTCTAACCCTTCAAACAAAACAAAAATGAACCATGACGAAGATATCGACGAAAAAACTCAGGCCTTTATAATTTTTACTAGATGATTTATACAGTGTATCAGGAGGCATTTTTTGCCTACACTTAACGGGACACTGTAGTGCCTGGGACAATGTTGAGATGGATGAACACACAAAGAAAATATTTTAATAATCGGATATAGAGCCTGCTCCTTTTATAAGTCAGATAAAAAGAATATGGTGGCTGTTGCTGATGAAAAACCTACCGCCTGTTAACATACAAGTTAACAGACTTATGAATGTAGCTCAAAGAACATAAAATTACTTAGATCTTTACATTGAAGATAATTTCATGATGCCTACAAAAGTAGTTAGTAACATCGTATAACGTAAGTGTCTCTCAAAGAAATTCTTACTACAAGAAATCTAAGCCACAAGCAATAACAGTTAATTTTACGTTCAGAGCTATTAAAATAAGGACACTTTCTCACTGCATATTATATATGACTCTTCTAGCTAGTTCCACACTGCAAATTATTTCTATGTCTTATCTAGCTACACCACATTCTACATCTATGTTAATAATAGATCGCCGACGGCCAATAGACATGTCATTTTCTCAGTGTTAATTGAATACTAGATACATAATTATTTTACTGTTAATCTACAAAAAAACTCATGTCAAAACTGACATAATTAGCCTTCCGTTGTGTGAAAGCTCATTTGTTTGCACGGCATGTGAAATGACGAACTGACTGACAGATTTCGAAGATTAGGTTACTTATCATTAATATTGTTAGGTATGCCTAATATGCCTATGCCTATGTCTAAAATCCGTGTTGTTTTTTCGTTTTCCCCTTTCTTATTCATGTCATCATTCACATAATCCATATTTTCTTTGGTCTACTTCTACTTATACATCAATGTTTGCTCACAATAAGTAGCAGGTTGTTAATCTGGTTCAAGAACCAGTGTGGTGAAGGAATTAGACATAAACCTCTAGAAAAAAATACCGCAAGTAAGTATAAACTGTGAACAGATATAATATCTTCCGATCTCGAGCGACGACACTACAAACTTGACCGACATTTTTTCCTAAACGCATACCGCAAATGTGTAATTTGATGATTATCATTCTATTTCTTCTATTTAACCCGTGCCGCTTGTACAGAGTAGTGCTTGAATTATATACAGTTCTAAATGAACTATATACAAGCATGTGTCTTTAGATTCATATGAGATAAAATAGTTAGTTTGTTTATTTAGATACCTACTTATAAGTGGAAACATTTCAAATCCAAAAATTGATTCACCATTTTCGTGATCATTGTGCCTTTTTTTTCAAGCGACCTGATAGACGTTGTTCAAAATTCGAGTTCATACATTTTTTATCATTAAAACCTGGACTGTTAGCAACACTAAAAAATCTAAATAGCCAATTCGATCTAGCCGTCTTCAAGCTTATACGCACAAAAACTACTTAATTAGATCACTATTTTTTTTAAATCCATATAAACCAAGCACATTGCATAAAATGAAATATTATTTAACCAGTTTCAAATATATTTTTTCTAACAAATTCATATATCCATAAGTTTATAATTTATAGCAAATTACATTAAAGAAAAGTCTGTATTGTTGTTGACATTGTTTTGTCAAAAAAATTACCTATATCCAAATATGCATTAACAGGTCCCATCTCTAGTTACGAGATATAAATTATATGTTCGGCTCGGCCTTATCGGCATATTGGTTTCATAATCACGTACAAATTGAGGCCTCGGGTGCGGTTAAAGAGGCTTTTCATTTCTAAAGTAATACTTCCAAATATTTTTTGTCCAACATTCAACACCCACATAATTTCTAGCCGGTTTTTTGCAACTTCCACACTATTTTTAACTATTTCACTATGACGTGTTTAAACTTTTTGTACTTCAGAGGTTTGCTCGCATGATTCTTCATGTTTCAAGTGTTTTTGTCGTATTTGCTAATGAAACATAATTTGATTAGCGATATTTCAAGTAGGCTCTACATATTTGTTCAAATACTTTTAGCGTTAACAGTCAATTCACTTAGCGACACATTTTATTCTATGATAGTTTTTTATCTAAAACGAAAAATACTTTACAGCAATAACTTTAACCTAACACTTAGTATCGAAATTCAAACTACTAGTTACGAAACCAACAAGAACTTAAGTATCATGTGTATTTACCATTAAGAATCAAGAACCAACGTCCATTCGAGTGAGACCATCTTATCTAAACTTTCCATCGCGTAAATTGTCGTCCAACTTCACACGTCATTCAGAAGTCAGTAGATATAATCTTAGGACACCGTGACCTCACATAAAAACAACTATGCTCAGCAATGCCACCCTGGTAGAAAACTGAACATGAAATTTAAGATCCTGTTTTGAGAAATACGCAACGAATATTCACAAAGTTTCTACTACATCAATCCAAGTTAGCAGTAAAATTTGAAAACACCCTGGTAGAAATCTGAACATGGATTTATTTAAGATCCTGTTTTGAGAAATACGCAACGAATATTAACAAAGTTTCTACTACATCAATCCAAGCTAACAGTAAATTTGAAAACACCCTGGTAGAAATCTGAACATGGATTTATTTAAGATCCTGTTTGAGAAATACGCAACGAATATTCACAAAGTTTCTACTACGTCAATCCAAGCTAACATTAAAATTTGGAAAGGATTTTTAGCTGAGGCCGGCGGCTTCACATGTGTACCAACATATTATAAAGCAGTTATAGATAACTCAGCCTTCCATTTATGAAAAGATTACTTAAGTACGAGTATATTCAAAACCTGTAACTTTACTCTTTTTGTATTAATAGCTTCGGCCCTATTTTGTTTCGCAGCTTCGCTCTTGGTACTAACATTTTAGATAGCCTTGATTCTTCCACCGGATTTTCACCTATTCCCAGTTTCATCAAAATGGGTCCACTGGTTAGTGTAATTGAAAAAAAAATTTGGTCATCATTTTCGAGAATCACAATAAAAAGAAAACATATGTTAAATCTAAAATGAATGTTTTGCAATAGAAAAAAATATAAGTACCTACAAAAAGAAAATGTTCTAAATTATTTGGTATTTATAAAAAAAAACATTAGAATAATAAGAAAACCATTATCAGCATCATCATCAACAAACAGCCAATAATACCCCACTGCTGGGTGTACTTTTTACCCTTTGTTTACTCATTCCGGTCCTATGCCTCACACCCCACCACCCCACCCGCATTCATGGTATTTTTTGATGTCGTTTTTATTGTCTTTTTTACGATCATTCATCTCAATAGAAAACCGATGAAACATTCCAAAACGTTTAACTATTCAATATGCATAGTTAAAGATGCAGTGCCACTGATAGATTGGTTTTGATTGCGACAAGCCAAACAAGCAGTCGTTACTTCAATAAAACTTCGAAGCTTTATGGGAAGTGCCGACAGCAATTATTATACTTTCAGGTTTAGTTATTGTGGTACCTGATACTCGTTAAGAGCCGTTTTGCCCGATGGTACCTCGACTTTCGATCCGAAGGTCGTGGGTTCGAATCCTGATCGTTTATCCATGGATTTTTCATTTCGAATTTATATGCGCATTAAAACGAACTCTTAACGGTGAATAATTAATTTTAGAATCGTTCAGACCCAAGAGCCTTTTAACTCAGTGACGGAACCATTAAAACTTAGGCCTTTACATCTTTACTAGATGATTTATACAGTGTCAGGAGGCAATCTTTGCCTACACTTATCGGGACACTGTAGCGCCTGGGACATTGTTGAGATGGATTAGGCTTGCCCAGCACCTACACCATCCTATTAGCTTAACCGGCCATATCCACAGGAAAGACTTGGTCAATACGTGTGGGGCTGACTAAGCCACGGGTTTCCTCTCGATGTTTTCCTTCACCGTTTAGAGCACGTGTTAATGCGCATATAAATTTTTTTAACGAAAAATCCATTGATGCACGGCCAGGATTCGAACCCACGACCTTCGTGTCGAAAGTCGAGGTACTATACCCCTCGGCCAACAAGGCTCTCTAAACGGAACCATTGACACGAAGGAAAGACCTTACGAAGATATAAATATAGAAAATCAACTTATTAACACGATTCAGTCTGCGCCATTACTTATTCCGATAACACTGACGATAGCTTCGAATGGTTTGTGGACACAAGTAGCTACCTCACAACAGATGGAAGCCGCTGAGATAAAATCTAACTCGCGCTCAAGAGGAAGGCATTAACTAGACTTAGAATTAACAAGTTATAATTAATAATAAGTAAACTTGGTGACCACGGAAACGTTGGCGCGACGATATCGATGCCTTTGAGGGATCTATCAGACAGAGAGCGGTCACGCGGTCAAGCGGTCAGTTTTAGATCTTTGTATTCTATTACGTTACATAGATATACTCACATAGGAGGCATTCTGACCGCGACGGTCAAGTAGAACAGATCAGTAGAAATCAGTAGAACGCTCGAACGCAGAAAGTGAACGCAGAACGCTTGACCGCGTGACCACTTTCTGTCTGATAAGTCCCTGAGAGTGACTGGTGGGAGACGGTGAGGGATAGACATAGATGGAGGGAGTTGGGGTAGACTTTTGCCGAGCAGTGGGACGAGATAGGTTAAATAAAAAAAGTAAAGTACCTAAGTAAGACGTTGTAACGAGTGTCGTGGGACGAAATTGGATAAGGCTAGCGCGGGACCGTGAGGAGTGGCCCAGAAAAGCGGAGGCCTATACCCAGCAGTGGGTGAAGTCAGGTTGCGGATGATGATGAAGTAAAGTAAGTTCGTATGTAGTGACCAACTCTGGTGATGGAGTTTAAACGCCGCCTAAAGGCCTCCGTCATGGCTTAGCGACTAAAATCCCGGTGTATTTTACGTACCCTCCGAAGCACGGAAGCGTTCAATTCCAAATTGTGACCGTTCAGAACGTTGCTTCACTTCAATGGTAAGGAACGTCTAAGCATGCTACGCCACGAACGCCTTACTTTACGGGTAAAATGAAATTAGACATTCATATTGCCGTTGATATTTAATAAAAATTTTGGTATACTATACTATAAAGATCCAGTTTAATACCTTTTGCATAATTGATGAGGTGAACGATCTCAAAACGCAAAAAACAAAACCAGAAAAACGACATGAAAGTCACTTCTTGCTTTACGTGATATCTATTCCGTTGAGATCGAACGTTTTACTGCAGGAGTACAGTCAACCACACAAGCTGATAAAGTTTTCAAGTTTTTCAAACCAAAATGACTTTATCTATATTTTGATTAAAATTTACATTACGGAAACGAGCATTTCTTTATTATATTAAAAATGCTATTATTATTTTTTCTGTTGAAAATGATTTTCAGATAACAAGCTTTTACTAAGTAATCGCGAGCTGATTCAAATGAACCTAAACAAGATCCGTTGAACAACCCCTGACTGCATCATCAGATCAGGCCGCCTACCTTGAGTATGCTATGACGCTGACGAAATATCAGAACCTAAACATGACCTAAGCTGAATTGTTAGATAAAGTTTCGTTCACTCAATTCGTACCATGACCGTTTAATACGCGTTGAGTTGGTTCACTTTTGTGTCAAAACTGTCACTTTTAAAACCGATAATGGTACGAATAGTTTGCGATCCAGATTAGGAACCTAAACTGGATAGCTCCTAAACTGAATTGTTTACTAAAGGTAAGCGTCCACTTGTCGGTATCGTACGCTTCGGACGCATCGAACGCAACGGATCGTAGTATTATTTGTATAGAAACTCATATAAGTGCGTCCACTTGTCCGCATCGTACGCATCGCATTACACAGATAATCCGCTTGCGTGCGATGCAGGCCTGTGGACGCTTACCTTAAGAGGTTATGGTACAGCTCAATGTCAAAATAATATGCCATATCTGTAAGGGTGCCAAACTTTTTTGATCGTAAATGTACAAATTTTAAGTAGCAAAATCCAGTTCCGAAATAATTACATCTAATTGGACACCCGTGCTTATGATCAATTTAATACCACAGCACATTTAAAGATTTTTATCTTTTGTAAACGTTTGATTATTGATAAATAGTGTGATAATATTAAAATCTAGACAGGAGTTGAGACTCATGTTAAACAACGAGGGATAATAGTGAACGCAGACATGGGCCGCACCGCAGTCGCCGCAGTCCCCGCATTCGATTTCTTTATATGAAGTTCTATGCAACCTCGCACACCTACCCGCGCCGCAGTCGCCGCAGTCGTTCCCGTCGCCATTAACAAAAGCGATGACTGCGGCGACTGCGGTGCGGCCAAGTCTGCGTTCACTATAAACATGAATATGGGTGAATGTGGACACAAGCATGGGTAGGCCTATGAAAATATGAATGCGGATATGTGTGTGAAAGAAGTGACTGCTGGGATAACGAGTGATAGAAAATGTTGAAAGGACACACGCTGTGCTAACCCCACTAATAGAGAGATGATTTTTATTGGCATCTTGATATTATTCAGGAATTCTAATATTAATTACATTCCGTTGCCTAGTCTTAAAATCCAAGAAATTCACCGCTAGACTTATGCAAACCAATAAATGAATACATGAATGAATGAAAACTCTTTATTGTATCTACCTACACGTCTTATAAAACATATGAAAGAATAAACCTATATAATAAGACAGCTCATCGTACACTTATTCACTGTAAGTGTACAATGAGTGGTCTTATCGCTTAGAAGCGATCTATTCCAGACAACCTATTGAATGGAAAGAGATATCAAGACACCTAATTTTAGGACAAATCATTTTATACGGCAACCATCTTTCGATCAACTGACCCCTACAATGAAAATGAAATGAAATAATCATCACGACTGTATCCCCATGACGCATGATGAATCTGTGTAATTCCCATCCCACCCGAAGTTCCCATCATATCCAGAGGACTGGTTCTTTTGCTGTCAGTATCGATCACAAGTGCTGAGTTCTATATATTTTGACCCAAAAACTAAATTTGTATCAACAAACGAATACCAACGATGATTTAACGAGCCCTCTGAAGCAAGGAAGCGTTCAGTCGCTATGAACACTAGCGGTCACCCATTGATTTTGTGATGTTGCTTAACTTCAACTACCAATCAAGGATGATAAAGCAAGCAACACCACGAGCGCTTTAAACGATGCATAAACGCCCGTTACCACTTCAATGTGTCTATTTATTTAAAAGAAATTCAATGCTAGGTTAGATACCTAGCATGTCATAAAATCGAGAACTAAAAGCAATGTGTTACATGCTTGGTTTAATAAAATCGGGAACAGAATATATTTGAAGAGAGCAGTGTGGAGACCGTTAGAATTCCGAGACATCATCGTCATCACCCGATCTGCATATTCATCAGCGACTGTGGATAGGCAAATTTGTGTCTGCCCGTTAAGACTTATCCAGACAGCGTAATGTAATGTGGCGTAATATAAATTCACTCAAGAATTATTTGACAACTTTATCAGAAGCGGAGTGTAGATTTTCGAGTATGTATTTCTATTTATTTGGCACTTTCTGCAGCTTTAACGGCTTAATGGTTTTCACCATAAGAGGTGTAGAGACTCGTCTTGAATTTGGAAGTGAAATAAACTATGCTTTTGACGTAATTATACGTTTTCCAACTATGATAAGCAGCACATTTTGTTGACATAAAAGCGACAATGGCCAACATTTTATACATAACAAATTATTTTATATAAAGCTCAAAAATCTCCACGGATCTCAAAAGTGTAGTATTTACAAAGTAAACTTAGAGATATTTATGTGATGGAACATCAAACTAAAAGTTTTAATCATTTGTACGATAGATCGAAAAAGTCAAGACCAACAAAATTTTATCCAAATGAAATCCTTTATTGCGTTGTTACAGGAGCCCAAATGAGGCATTACGGTTTATAAAGTGGTTTTAAACTTTATTACTAAGTAGTAAATCTATTTGCATTGACTTTTGTCAATATTTAGGCTGATTTTAGTCTCACGCTCACCGTCAGCGCTGATAGGCTAGTGATCTTTATTACAATGAAATAAGAATACTGATTGTTTAGCAGAAATGGCTACGCTGATTGCTCTCGACAGTGCTGGACAATCAGTATCCTTATATCATTTTAATAAAGATCACTCGCCTATCAGCGCTGACGGTGAGTGTGAGACTAAAATCAGCCTTAGTTACATTACAAATTACACGCGCCTGGCTCCGGTTTATAACCCAGCATTCGCATCACGTAAGTCTGTTTGTTATCGTGCCTCTCTTCTGCATAATGCATAATGCACCATTTACTAGGTCCTGCATCTTAGACCTATAAACTAGTGACCCTGCATTGAAATGTTTCCTTTAGCATTGTTGTCAAGACTGACTGACTTAAATGAAAATCTATGCGCTTCTGTTTAACCTAACGCTTTGTAAAATCACTTTCTGATTTACAAACGCCTCCAGTTTATCGACCGACCGCTATTCAGCTGATTTAAAGGTTACCAAGGCTACCCAAGGAATGTCTACAGGGTACTAATACCAAGCCTCTTTACTGAGCTTTCTTGTCCGTCTGTCCGAAGTCTGACTAGCACGTGAGCGGTTTTTTTACTTAACTAATTGGAAACTTGAAACTTTTCTTAAGGGGCCTGCGACAGGCGAATTTCCATAAAAACGTAATACCGCATGCGCTAGTGACCAATTATGACGGAGAACTCTGATGGTAAAGTATTAAATATATCCCTTTTTCATTTCCGTCATTTCATTCCGTCCGAAGCATTTCCGTCGGAACTTCAAATTTCCAGAAGCACTATCTACAATTTATTCATTTAACTATCACATTTCAATTCAAAGAGTATGTCTATAAAGTCAAAGTTAATCATCATTTATTCATTAGGCTGGGATCACTCGAGTTAGGTGATTCTACTCTTGTTCTTTCGCAACCGATTTCGTGAACCAGGGCAACTAACGCTGTTTGGGACCTAGTTTTTTTTTCGATTATAGGTTCTCCTAAGCTTAGACATAGACCATATCAATAATACCAATGCTATATCTTAAGCTCTTCTTTCGTATCCACAAAGTCACAACTACCTAACAGGAAACGGTGAATTTATCTGCCTCTTAGCAAATGCCATAATGAGGCGAAGGAAACTGAACGCGGCCAACGAGTAATTACACCGATAATTGAGCTGATGGTGCTGGCTCATCTGTAGCTCACAATGGGTCATGTCATGTGGTAGGTTCACACGCCTTTCACAATCCATTACATGTTAGTCTGCTAGGACGTGTTGGATGGGACGTGATGGCTAGGGCTGACCAAGATATTGCAAATTCAATACACAAATGGAAAAGTAATCAAAATTTTCAATAAAAAATTGTGTTTTTGCCAGGGGCTTGAATCGCGTTAGTGTAGATCCCTCGGGTAGAGTATTTTATTCTGGATGCCCTTTTCTGTACCTCTGACAAGGTGTGCATGCAAAATTTCATGATGGTTTTGTTGCAGGCGAAAAAAACAAACGAATAAACAAACTCAAATTCACACTACTAGTTAGAATTAGGATAGTTAAACTTATTTGAATGAAACATAACACTAACTCAGGCTTAGAGGCTGCTTGAAATTTTGTAACTAAAGCGTCTCCAATAGGAGAGCAGTGGATCCAGCTGGCACAAAACCGACAGGAGTGGCGTGATGAAGAAGAGGCCTTACCCAGCAATGGGTGTTACAGGCTGCTTAAATAGATAGACTTCAAAATTAAGAGCAAGTAGAAAGTACTAATCATAGTACCAATCATAATAGTAAAAAGATGTAAAGGCCTAAGGTAGGCTACTAGCTTTAGTTGCAGCAACCCTATGCAAATAGCGGTTGTATTTTCTGTTCCATAGTTCATGTTATATTTTGCCATTCTTCGGTCATTTTATCTGATTGAATGGAATTACATTGCATATGCCCACAGGCGGTTGTTGGCTGGGAAACACAGAAATATTACAAAATAGCACGTCACTAGACATGGAAATATTGATTTTATTCAAACGTACCAATAAAATATACAAAAGTCTCTGTTCTTAATGAACATTTTATGTCCTTGCAACAAGAAAAGTTCGGGAACATAAAACTGGGTATATTGATGAGTCGTAATACCAAAAGGAAAAGGATTCTAGATAGATATGCGTGTGTATGTAGTATCCGTATAAAAAGTCGTCCGAAACGTCAGCAAGTCATAAAAAGTAGTTTTGAAGTGCCAATTTTTTATACTTATCAGTTCAGATGAGGTGAGCTACTTTTACATTAAAAAAAAATGTAAGTATAGATTATAGCTGAACTTACTTTCTTCAAAAAATAATAAAAAACCCTTTTTTTCGTTTTTAAATATTTTTTAAAACTGTTCATATTTTTCCACCCAGAAGAAGTACCGTAAAATACGCCAACATTGCCCGCTTTTTTCGAATAATTTCAAATTTTGTAAAAAATTTATATGGGAACGTAAGTATTTTCTTTTATCATCTGCTATTATAAGATTATGTGCATGTATTACTTTATCAGATTTTATGATGCGTCAATATTTAATTAAGTATTTTATACATTTAGATGGCGGGCAAAGTTATCTGGACTTTTAGCCAACATTGCCCACGTTGATTTTTGACGCAAATATAGCCTCTAGAGAGATGAAATAAAAAGCCAATACAAGAATTTAGGCAATAATGGCGTTTACTTTAGGTTTTAAAACGATACTATAGAAGGTTTCCTAGCAAAGTGGCTGGGCAAAGTTACCCTGACATTTTTTGTCTTTTTCATACAAACCGCATTTCACAAATTAAAAGTGCTAGGGTTGGCACTTCTTAGTTAACTGATCTTGTGATCGTAGTTGTTGTAGGTATAAAAAACTGGTTATTTTTCATTCAGGTATTTATTTAATAAACTTTAATCAACATATTTATATAGGTACCCAAATGAAAATGAAATACTAATTGAGATCAAATGATGTTAGGAGCTAAATTAAAATAATTACTAAACTATTAGACATTTTCAGCTAACTGTCACTATTATTATTGCATTGTCACCGAAGACTCATAATTTTACCTAAATTCAGCTCAATTTGACACCGGGAAGTAGGTCAAATTAAGCTTGCAAGAATTGACCCGGACAAACATACTTACAAACATAGGAACTTACAAACATACAAACATTGCAAGTTAATTAAAAGCTTTAAAAAAAACAAGTTTCTGAAGTGCCAACCCTAAGCTTATTTTGATGGCGGGCAATGTTGTCAATAGTAGATCGCTACATTGCTGGATAACTTTGCCCACCGCTATAACTCTTGTTTGAAAAGACTTTCAGCAACGATAACAACATATTAATACTCCTAAAATGTTCTTACATATCATAATATTAATAAAACTAACCTGTGTTTTCGCCATCACTCACAATTCACTTATGAATTTGCACCAAAATTTGCCCGCGAAAATACGCACCGTACTCGAAGAGTTCCAACAAGTTACTGAGTGAAGCTAGCGACACACCAGATAGACAGTGTTGCTAGACACATAACCTATTTTCTATCAAATTCAAAAAATGTTAATATATTATTCAAATATTTTTGCAATTTAAAGATTTGCTTAAAAATTGATCTTCGGGCAAAATTACCCTTGGTGGCAATGTTGGCGTATTTTACGGTACCTAGGTGCTGAAGTAATCTAAAAGAGGAAGTCTATATTTCAAGGTCTTTCAATAAATTTATATTATTGTTAGAATCGTAACTAAAGGTAATGAAAGGCAGATAATACTAAAGTAAACTTGATGGTGTCTTTCCATATTCAGAAAATCCAGCAGCTAGATCCATCAAAACAGAACCCACACTATTCTGCGAACCGTACTCTCCTCCATCCGTATGTTTTTACAAACTTGGTCCAGTTGTGTGCGATATGTCCGCTATGTATGTCACCGGACGCATAAGCGCTGCCGACCGATCAAATGGAGCGGACACAGCCGACCACCCAGCAAAACCTACCTCACCATACAACATAAACCGAACCACGTCTCTGTATTAACTGGTCGTGAACGGACATAGACGTTCGAACGACCGATGAGCGAACTCAGCACTCTTATCAATTTAAGGTGGCGAGAGGTCTCGACAGCTGGTCGACCTCGCAAGGACGGTGTTTCGTTTCTGCTTACTCAACGTAGCTAGGCCGAGCTTTTTGTTAGAGACGGAGCTACCATTAGCTGATTTACTTTTTAATTTATGTGTAACTCACTGAACTGGTTCCAAAAATGTAAATAAATATAAAGTAATAAAATATAATGAAGAATACAAATAATACAAATAATTTTCGTTACATAAATCGCAACAACTATTTACACTAAACAAAAAAGCCAACACAATGTAACATGGCTGACAGTAACAGCAATTACTCAATTGACAAAAACGGGCATAAATACCTGCACGATTGGTGAAAAAAACCAATCTCGCTTTTTAACATAGAATTGACGACGAGCACGTAAAGTTATTCCCACGTTATGAAGAGAAAATGAAAGTTCTTGTACCCCAAAAGAATATAGACTTTTATTGCTGGTCATGCACCTAAAAATATTTATACCTATCTGGCCGCTAATCTAGAATATGATTCATGGAAAATCCGATCAATAAGGTAGCTCTTATTATTTCTGCGGTTACAGTCCATCATCCATTAAAAAAATAAGTTTTTTAACTACTACTTTTGTACAATCTTTCGAAATCACTAGTGTGCTATCATGAAGCAAGGAATAAAAATGCTTTCAAATAAAGAACGCAAAACAGACACTATGACCTTTTTGAGTTAGAATTTTTCGGTCATCCCTTGAACTTATATTTATGTGTACACTCTCTGTAAAACATGAAGATTGGAGGTATGGCAGAGGGCCTCTGCCATACCTCCAATCTTCATGTTTCTTTACATCCAAATGTTATCAGTAAGAAGTCGCTTCTAAGCGATAAGAGAGCCCATTGTACAATTATACCGTTTATTTAGTTCCTAGTTTATTGTAAAACGTATACTTACAAAAAAGAGTTTTCATTCATTCATTATGGCCCTACGAATAACCAGCTGACACGAAAAAATATTCTATCTACGATCTTCAATTTAATTTGTGCTGCTTACTTGGCCGAGGTTACTTGCTTGCCAATCATCGTCAATACATCATCTTATATAATTTATTTAAATAGGTAGGTACCTAATAGTTTATGAAGTCACTTAAAAATAGCTTCATGCGCATGATACTACAATGTAAGTAATATCTTTAAACAAATAATGAATGAGTATATTGGGTATTCAAATTCTAGTTGGTGTAATCGTGACAAATGAAATTAGCGGCATGACAGTTGGCCTAGACAAGTGTTGTAGAAAATGTATTGTAATATGATAAGAGAAAGTGTTTGGTCATTTTTGTCATCCCCGTGTGAAAGTAGTATTTGCACTTACATTTGTTAATGCTAGTATGAGCCATATGAATATGGTTCTCCGTATGTGTGACGTCACATCTGACGCCATTGTGGACCTGAAAATAATAAAAAAATATAAATATCTCGTACAATGATTTGGACAGAGTGACAAAATGCAATTTTCAAATATTTTTGCTTATTCGTTTTGTTTTCTATGTAACCTTTGCAAACTTTTTCTCGGAGTGTTTATCAGGGTACGTTTATGTATTTTTTGGAGGATATGAGAGATTTTTTTTTAAATAGGCAAAATTTAGAATAAAACTAATTGCAAGAAAATTAATACAATAATATTAATTTACTTTTGTAAATAAGCCAATGTATTGCATATCGATAAATTAGCTTCATTCCAACTTGTAGATACATCTGTATAGACTTTGTTGGCTGGAAAGCTAACGATATTATAGACAATTACCTACCCTTTCAATCTCATGTTTTACTGCGGTTGACCGGAAACCACGATCGCGAAGATGCTGTTTCCATTTCATAATAATATGATCTTAGAGAAACATAAATATGGAGGGGAAAGTACACTTACGATCTATCAAAAAAAAGTCAAACTATTATATCCAACCCTGATTCAAAATGGACTTCAAAGCTGACTAGAGCTCAAGGGGACAGTGTATCCAACTCTACAGTTTTTACTGTAGAGTTACAGTTTTTTAGAAATGTTCACAGTTTTCAGTTTAGGCCTTCAAGTCTACAGTTTTTTTATTAAAGATGCTAGAGTCATGACTACCTCGTCCTTAAACTACCTTGGCCTCAACAAAACTTAATGCCTTTATACCTACTACCACAGACATACTACTAGGGTACAAGTTCCCCTGCTTTGTCTGAAACATAGGAGTATTTACTGTCTGAAATTCCGTGATGTTATAATGTGTTTAGATTTTTGTTGTAATAATAGTTACGTAAATAATAAAAAGGTTACGAATAAGGCCGGTAACAGTGACAGTGACTCAAATTATATTGATGAAACACCATCAAGAAAAAATAAACTAGTGAGAAACGAGCATAAGTTTATTGATTCTTGGATATTTACAGTTTTCTACAGTTGTTGATAGGCATGTTTGTAGTTTTTCACTATGTTGGGGATGGATCAATAAGAGATTATAATCGCGAGTCTGTATACGAGTGTGTTTAGCCACCGTGGTAAAGCTTTAAGATTATTCCGTAAGCTTATAAGTATTCAATCAACTCAAAACCGCAAGCCACAACTAATAGTATTTCTATAATGAAATGATGCATTCTAGGTTAGAACAAGAATAACGGCATCAACTCAACGTGTACTAATCAAAAGCTTTGGAACAATGATAGGAAATCCTAAATTATGAATCGAGCAATATTTGTACATTTATTTGTTTTCAAATTCTCGAAAACGGCTCTCACGATTCCGGTGAATTGTGGAACGAGGGAGCTAGGTCTCTTATCATCATTGATGCACGTCTGGGATTCGAACCCACGATCTTTGGATCGAAAGTCGACGAGCCCGACCAAGAACGAAGCATAAAAAAAAACTTTTACCTAAATATTGAATCGGATCGAACTTTCAACTTGACTCATCATTGCCACGCTAGAAAGCAAACTGTCGCGCCTAAAACCCGTTTGCGGTATTCCGATATTTTCACTTATGCAAATGCTTCCCCTTAGCTCCTGAATCCGGCTGGTGAAGTATGAGACATTCCAATGTGACAAGAATGTTCTTTGATATCATTTGAAACAGTAGTAGGGTGCTTATCTAGGAATGATTGAATTCGACGTTGTGCTGTTTTAAACTGTTTATAATAAAACCCTATTTGAACTGAAAGCGGCGTATAGGATTTCCAATGATATTGAGTGATGATATGCTTATCCTTATGCTCCTACCGGTAGGAGCATAAGGACATTGGTCTTCATGCTCCTACCAGTAGAAGAACCAAGTAGGAGCAAGTGGAAACGGAATAATTTATGAGAATAATGTATGTATCCCGTTTCCGCATTTGGACTCGAAAGTGGTCCTCTATGCATGGGGATGACCTGGCTCGTTAGTACGTAGCCAATCTAGCTCCTCCCAGAAGCACCGAAGCTTCCTGGGGTATTTACAGGCTTCGAGGAGCGACCTCGGGTTACTGGGGATTTGTTGCCGTTGTGTTGCTACACCCGCGCAGATTCTTCTTCGGTTAGGCATCCCCTGCCTGCAGAGTGGGCTGTTCGTAATACCGATATTGAATAGCTGTTTATTAGGAGGACAGTTTCCTGACTATACTGCTGATTATTTTATTTTATGATTATTTTACGACGTGACAGTCGTGGTGTGGCAGCTGGTAGAGCCACTCTGGGCTGTCTGCAGTCCGTCGTCCATGTTCAGCGATGTGTAGGTTTTAAGTATGCTACCGCATCCAGGTACGTAGCTGGGAGAAAAGCAGAGACTGGAATGTGGCTGGACCTTCTATTGGTGTTTCCCACCCCTTTCTGGCTAACTCATCTGCAGCGTCATTACGCAGTGATCCGCTTTGTCCATTGTAGAGTTACTCTGTTCTTTGTGGCGATACTCTCAATTCGCAATATTTCGTGTAAGAGCTTGGAGTTGCATTTTTTGTTCTCCAGTGCTCTGAGGGTTGCTGTATTATCGGAGAAGATTCGTAAACTATGTCTTCTACTTCTATCATAGATATATATCACAGATAGTAGTAGCAGCTTTGGTCACAGATAGCAGTCACACGTTCACATTGGAATATGGAACTGTATGTACCCAGTGTCATTCATAATCTTGATGTTGAGATCCAGTGAGTGTACTCTGGCGCCTCTTCCTTGATCGATCTTCGAGACAACAGTGTATACTCGGACACACGGATATTGAGTGAAATTGCATATATATCTAGGTACGTCTTTTTCTTGTTGGAGTAGTACAAAGATTACAGATTTGACCTAAATATTAAAAAAAAAAACAGTTGCAATGAGTTATATTTACTACTGTGCTGAAATACAGTTAGAATAATATCCGAGCAATCAAAAAGAGTCCAATTTGTTCCTGCCTGACCGCATGAGTCAATTAAAAATATTTATATCCAACTGACCAATAAAGGCATGCTACTATTAAATGGGAAATTTACGATTCCCGCTTTTGTTGTCACAATGATTTGTATTTACTTTCTTCATTACTCGATAAGACGTTTTAGTTTATTATGTAGTAGGTACTTAGCTATTTAAATAGCTTCCTGGCTGTGACCTGGATCAGTTATACTATTTATAGATCGTTTGCAATGATACGAAGATAAACTGATTCTATAATATTTGTTAAGTTATATAGATAGTAGTTTTTGTAAAAGAAATTATACATATTTTAATAAATAAATATAGTTATTATTCATTTAAGAATATTATGCATTTTAATGCCTTAGGCTTGTTTCACTTTTCAGCGTGTCGTCGGTCGCGTCCGCAAGTTGACCATTCACAGCACAGATAAATGTGCTGTGAATGGTCAACTCGCGGACGCGACCGGCGACACGCTGAAGAGTGAAACAAGCCTCAACTTGATTTATAAACTTATTTTTGTTAGTAATATTAAATATCGTAAAACCAAATCTCGATACCAAACACAGACCAAACACTTTCACGAATCAGACAGTGTTTTTATCACACACTGTATATTATTTAATTTTATACATAGGTAGATGCGCACGTCGAAAGACGACCACGGGGCAGACCTAGCCCGTTGGTCGGACGACATCGTCAGCGTGGTTGGACGAGAATGGATGAGGCTGGCACGGGACCGAGAGGAATGGCGTATTGGCCTACCTTATACCACAGAATACAGATAGGACTTATACCCAGCAGTGGGTAATAACGGGCTGATGGTGATGATGATAATACAAGGACGACATGACGAAGAAAGGGGTGTGTGCTGAGATGACGGCTGATGTAGGGGCTACATAACCGGGATATGTATGCACTCAATTTAAGGCAGAAATTGGGCATTGATCTTTCCCCTAGTGTTCGGCGATTCGTTGGTGTAACTTGACTACTCAATTTACCACCTTAAATAAGGCAGAATTTGGGCATCAGCTATTCCTAAACAGTGTTTGACGATTCGTTGGTGTAGCCACTCATTTTAGGCAGAAATTGGGCATCGGCATATCCCAGTAGTGAATCCCATACATGATAAGTAAAGAGAAATGGAAGAAGAATAGAATGTCGCACCGACCTCATGTAATGTGAGACAAGATCAGGAAGATATGACCCAATGTTGTAAATGTTGCCTGATTCCTCTTGTCAAGAAAAGCCAACTTCATTCCTTCCATTTCTAAGACGTCTAGTTATTTATTGCATTGAAGAGATATTAACTATTTATTTACCTCCCACAGTCCGGACTTAATCGAACGTTTCTGTTTACGAGCTAGCACATCGCTCTGAGTGACTGACGAGCACACAACCACACACAGATCCGTGTATATCTATCTAATCAGATCACATCCACCGACTAAGTATAGGCTTTCTCATACTAACGTCACTTTTTCCGATACTGCGCAAGTCGAATATCTCTCTTCCAGTTGAATCCAATGCTTTTACAATATCACTAGTTCTGCGAACAGTAGACCACGCAAGCTCAATCTTTTTTGCAACAATTAATAAGCCAGTAGCATAGAATACATATTAATACAACGTATAGAATGGCCACTGATGCACGGTCAGGGTTCGAATCAACGACATTGAGATCTCAAAGAAAATGAGAATTACATTTATTTATTTTCTTCACTGTCATAAACAATGACACTGTACTGGTTTTAAGCATCGGTCTTAAATTATTTATATCTATAGCGGCATCACAAAAGTAATGGCTAGGCCAAGCTAGCCATCGTATTGTATATTCATTATTATTATGAATATACAATGTGATTTATAATGAATATACAATGCGATTTAACGTCTTCATTTGCCGAGCATATCACTGCGGCAGCCAAGCATGAAAGTCGCGCTGTCTCGCAATTTGCACACGACACCCTCGTACGATTTGTTTATAAACGTGATTTCTCTAGTATAGAAGTCGACTTTTCTGATACATCAGAAATCATGAGATTCTCGTCATTTTAATTCTATTTTACATCTAAAAACACATTTGATACGAATCATCTTAAAATTTTATTACATTCCTACTTTAAAAACTCATTTTCGTATTTTAATCTTATTGCTTGTAATGTAATAGTTAATAAACCTACTAATTTACCAAACTGTTATTTATTTCTTATTTTTTTTTATTATCACTATGAATTAAAAATTATAAGTAAGCAGGTACTGTAGCGAAATACTACCAAACATAGGTCTCTCTAATTGCAAGCTTATTTTGGCCTGTTAAACACTTTTCTTTGTTAAACCTTAAAATACTAGAATATTATTTTACTAACTTTTAATCAGTAACATAGGAAGTGATAAATTATTGCTCGTATATTTTCAACCCCGCGATCCTGATAGACATTTGTAAGCACATACTTAAGTCATTATGGTACGCTATAATAGGCTGCCATTAGAATACTATGTACAGATAACAAAACTAGCTGAGCATCCCGTGTATACAGTACAATTTCGAAATATAGTGTTCATAGCAGCATCTTTAAAAAATTTGAAACTAACATGGTTATAAACATTGAAAATATTGAAAAATCATGGTAAATATCCCGTTTATAGTGTTTACAAAGAATCCTTAAATGCAAAAACAGTCTTGATTCCATAATAACTACAGCGTCAAAAGTATTTTGCAATTGTGTAGAGCCATATGTGAAAGAATTATCACGATAATTTATATATATTTAGTTGCTTACAATATATCCTTGATTATTAAACTCTCGCGGAACTTAACATGCAAAATGAACATGTTTAGAAAGATTAAAATTATTTTGAAGACAAAACAAAATTATTGGATTATGTATTAGTTTAATCGAAAACAACAAAAGTTATTGAGTTCGTTGAATTGTAGCAGTTTATAATGTATATTCTCATACGATATACTTTCTATTAAGGTACATAAGTGTACTACTTTAATAGGTCAAATAAATTAATTTTCTCTACAACTTTCAGTTTTTACATGAGTTGCTCAGCGACTTATGACTGTAGTTTTATGGATAGTCTAGCGTTTCCGCGATATAATAATAACATATTCCGTTACAACAACTATTTGTTATGTCAACATATTCAGTACAGTCCACAAAAACTACGTAACTATGTCTATGACATACTCGTACAGCTACAGACCCGTGGTGGTGTTTTTAGGTATCGGAATTAGGTTAGATTTGTCTAATAGTTTTTGATAAAATAAGTTAAAAATGGAAAAAAAATATTAAAATAATAGGTTTAGAAAACATACCCTTGGCCATTTCTGGACAGTCTAATGTCAAAGGAGACCTGGTCAATAGCATGAGTTGCTATATTATAAAAAAATACCAAAATAGTGTGCTACTAGCACAGTGCTACTCCAACATCCTTATTAAACCTACAAGAACATAATACCCAAACGGTTAGCATTTAATCGATACATTGTATAACGGGAGTCTAGACAAGGTTTGCCAATGATGTGTAAATATTTATTGTTTAACATCCTTTGTGTAGTTAACTGGCTAAGTAAATTATACAGTAGCCCATGGCGACACACAATCATATTCCAATCATGTGGGTCAGACAGAACAGTGAAACCGTATCTATTTATACAAAATTATGAGTGTATTATTGTACACAGGGGCTCTATAGAAAATCGAATGGATCGAAACGTTGGTATATTATATCGATGACATTTTACGTGAATAATTCCTGTATCTTATTATGAGTGGGGTATATAATGTATGAATCTTTTTACAGTTT
The DNA here is from genome assembly GCA_958496255.1 of Camptogramma bilineatum. NCBI lineage: Eukaryota > Metazoa > Arthropoda > Insecta > Lepidoptera > Geometridae > Camptogramma > Camptogramma bilineatum. Next base: position 4,744,726 of record OY292460.1, read on the forward strand.
CATATTTACGCGAAAATGTGATATTAAATAGAACGTCGATGATCAATTGAGTTGCACACTATAGGGATGTCAATGACTCAATTTTTATTTGGTTTGAAGTCTAACTAAAAAAGCATTGAATTTAAGATATTTTCCAAAAAAAAAGTAAACCTACTAATATATTTTACTTTAATACGAATTAAAAAACAAAAATTCCTTAAGAGTTTCATGGCTTATAACATCACACAACAGATCATTCAAACAACAATGAAATACCTTTAATTTTATATTCTGGAGAAATAACTAGTGTTCTTGAATAAATACTAATATGTATTGTATAATCTTTGTAAGAGTTAATAATCACTAGCTTGACAACCCTAGTGCAATGCCATGCACGCGGGTGCGCTCGATTAGTCAGCAACATCGCCGATACGATTTCCCCTAATACCAACACACGATTGAAAATTCATGAGAAATTACACTTTTATCGAATCCAGTCGTGGAATCCTCAATGAAGTCGTGAACGTTTTTAAGTGTCGTGTGAATATTGTCGTGTGTGGACAGTGTCTTGTCTTGTCCGTGGATTTATCGCTTATTTACAATGTTGCTTTAAATTATAACAAGACAAACGCTATGAAAATTGCCATTTTACCCGCATCAATTACTTTGAAAGGACTACCGTTAATTCGGTACATGTTTACACGTAGTTTTAAAACAGCTGAGCATTATTAATGGTTTTCGATTCTGGCCATGGTTTACGAGTGTATGTTACATTGTTTGGTCCGTAACTGGTCGCGGCCGCTCAAAGGAGCCAGTCGATAAGGCAGGCTCTCTGCCCTCAAAACGGCCTGATAAATAATTATTTATCCAAATTCCGGCACGGACGGTATGTGAACACTTGAGAATAAAAAATAATAAGCCGAATTCCAAACGTGTACCAACGTAGTTCGTTTATTAATCTAATATTAATGTTAGTTTGAAAGTGTATATTGCTATATCGTAGAAAAAGTTAAATACTTATCATCTGTAACTATTTTAAAATAGTAGCCTGAAATAAAGATTTATAAAACTTCGGTTATATTCGAAGTTTCTTGATTGATACCAATAGCGCAGATTTACTGAAGAGGCTGTGTGATGTGGTAAATTAGCTGATAGCGGGACAAATGTGGTGATATTATAAATCTGCTTCATATTTTGATGTTTTGAGGCCAGATCGGGTCAAATACCTTTATTTTGAAAACGAAACTAAATATTTTTATAGACACTTTTTCAAACATACTCCATAAACTTTCTGATTATAAAAACAGAGCTTGTGCATAAAGTTTTGAAAGCCAGAGTTGTTCAGTTACTTTTGATGGACCAATTTATTTTGACGACAGAACCCATAACACTTACACCGTACATTCTTGTCCCGTTTTTTCTCTTCCTTGAATTATTAACTTCGGCGGGGCGGCAGGTATGTAGGTCTTTTTCATCAATCAAATTTACGAGTACCGAAAAATAATTTTAGTTCCTCGCTTTCGGCTTTACAATGAACGAAAGTTCAATCACTTTGTTATAAGGACTTTTTTGTTTAGGTTAATACTTACAAAAAATCTATAGGTATATTCGACTGGCCTCTTAGCTCAGTTGGCTTCTTATTTCTGCTTATTCTTAGGTTATTTCTTAGCCCTGCCTTCTGCGCTGTAGGCAGTGGGTTCGATTCCCACCCTGGACGAACATTTGTGTTACAGATGTTTATTCTATGTCTGGGTGTAATAAAGAAAATTAAGTAGTACCTACTTGTGTATTTACAAAAAATAATATATAGATATAGTAGTCTATCAGTTATTTGGTTCCCATAGCACAAGCTTTGCTTAGTTTGAGGCTTGATGGCGCATGGAGCTGTGTGAAAATGTCCACCAATATTTATTTTACATATTTATTTACAGAGTATACCCATAGAAACATTACTAACAATATCTTATATTAATATAACGTAAAATATAGAGAATAATTTTTGTTTTTTTGATCTAAAACAGCAAAGAGCGTTATTATTATAATTTAAGTAAATTAAGGTGAAATTAATATTTTATAAACTTAACACGATTAGCATTCATAAAATGACATAGATAAAAACTTTTTTATTACGCACAGTTACTATTCAACCAGTTTGGGTAATTTAATCCCATGATGAATAATTACGCCAATAAAATATGTGGTAAAATGCAATATCTCTGAAATTTTTGAAATAGAGATAAGAAGATAATTCTGAGAAACAGTTTTATTATACCTATTAAAGATAAATAAAGGTTTTTTAACCATTTTTATTGACTACGAAGAGATTTGAGATTTTAATATTCTTAAACCATTCAATTTTTATTATAAGTTGTCATGAATTAGCCCGTAAATACCTAAACATCCTCATTCATGATCCTATGATTCACAATATAAAACGTTGCTGAATTGTTATAGAAAATGATTAATGAACAAAAGCAGTTGCAGAGTTATTTTGACTAATTAAACTTTAAAGTAGCGACTTTCCAACTATTAAAGATAAATAAAGGTTTTTTTTAACCATTTTTATTGACTCAGAAGAGATTTGAGATTTTAATATTCTTAAACCATTCAGTTTTTATTATAAGTTGTCATGAATTAGCCCATAAATACCTAAACATCCTCATTCATGATCCTATGACTCGTTATATAAAACGTTGCTGAATTGTTATGTAAAATGATTAATGAACAAAAGCAGTTGCAGAGTTATTTTGACTAATTAAACTTTGAAGTAGCGACTTTCCAACTGGGTTTAACGCGCCGTTTCTCACACTTAACATAGATATTTGACCTCTGGCCCCCTTAACACTGCCTTAAGCGTCCTACTGTTGATAACTGAGCAAAAAGTGTCAGTAGCAACTTATGGACTTCTTTTCATTCACCACTGTTTTTTCCAACAATTTTTATTTTACTTAAGTTAATTTTGGATTGCTAAAGTAATAATGTTTTAGAACCAAATATAAAAAATACTAAATATTGGTAATAAAAAATTTGGCAACGTTCGATAAGACAATGCGAGAAAACACTTGCAAAGTAAATTACTGCTTCTTGTGTGGTTTTGAAATAAGTTTTTCAATAAAGTACGATAATACAAAAAAAACATTTTTCATTTATCGTACCTAGAGTAAGATGAAGAATTTATAAAAAAAAAATTAAATATTACAAAGCTACAAGTACGTAGGTACCTATCTACTCTAAGAATTTAGATGAAAATAAACAGTGACATTTTATAGTATGTACCTACTTACCTATCATACGTAGGTACGGTTAAAATAAAGAAATTGTAAAAAAATAAAATATTACAAAGTCAATAGGCACTTGAAAAATAAAGGTGAAAAATAAATAAGTGACCTAGTAATAAAAAAAACTTACCAGCCCTCTTCTTTCCGACGACTAGTATTCTTCCGCCAAACAATCATTGTTCACAGAACTGACATGTAGTGCTACACAAATGTCACCTCCCCCCTATAACTGAGGTTTTGTCTCTTAACATGCTACTTTGAAGCACTGCACTCGGTGGGATCTGCAACAAAGGAAATTTAAATGAAGCACTTAAGAAATAGGGATCACTTCATTAAAAAATATCCGAAAAAAAAACGTAAACTTCTTTCACGATCACTCAATGGCTTAAACTCAAATGGTAACTTCTGTCTGATCTAAGTGATGAAATGAAATGAAATGAAATGAAATGAAATGATTTATTTGCGTGATAATGTGAATCTAAATTCAACTATGTTTAAAGCCTTTTCTAATTCTAATTCTACTAGCTCATACTATCCCATTGTTGGGCAAAGGCCTCCCCCCACTTAGTCTCTTAACCAAATAAATTCGCGTTACTTCCTGATTTTACTAGTTATTTTAGGTTAGGTTTTAAGAGCCAGCTATACGCCAGCTCGAATCTAAGTTTTGCCCCCACCTCACTGCCCGGCCGTGCAGCCACCCGCACCGCGCATTCGCAGCTATCTCGCTCGCACGAGTTCATCACGCGGCAGGGGTCACGAAGGCTATTTTCTAGTATTCTGTGATTCTAGTGCAGTAAAACCAGAAAAATAATGCGTTTACAAAAACCATTGACGAAAAGTCATTTGGTAATGAAAATTAGGTAGGTAGGTAGGTAGGTTTTCAACTTTATCGCAAACAAATACATACCTAGGTACTTATTATCAATATCATTTTACTTTTTTTCATGAGTTGTATTGTAATAGTAATTATTTTTACATACCTACGGGATATTTTTACGTAAGTAATTCCCGTGTGCTAAAATAATATCAATGTCTAGAGCTGCTGTCGCATTCTGTTTTGAGGAATCATACACTGCTGTCGTACGTACCTATTCGGAAAACACAAGAATAACCGAGATACAATCTAGAGCTTCAAGTGGTGACCTATTCATTCGCATAATGTTATTTGTCATAAAATCATACGACATACGTATCTAGTCATAAAATTTTGTAGTCATATTATTACATTCGCATAATTATTTCAAGGCATACCTTTCTGATGTCATAATATTTTTTAAACATAATGGTAATGAGCATAATGGTGACAACTCCTAAAACTTTTTGTCATACTACATTTTGATACTAATTTTGTTAGAAATAAACTTTTATGTCCTAATATTTATTAGACATAATGTTTAGTAGTCCTCATTTACTGTTTTATCATAAGTAGGCAAAATAGGTCAGGTATAAAAAGTGTTTCATACACCCACGCAGATAGGACTTGCTCACAGAAAAAATAAGTAGGTTTAGGTTTTTTTTATAGCACGCGTTTCACACACCACGCCGAAAGGACTTGCTTACAGAAAAAATAAGTAGGTTTTGGTTATTTTTTTTATAGCACGCGTTTCACACACCCACGCAGAAAGGACTAGCTCACAGAAAAATAAGTAGGTTTAGGTTTTTTTTATAGCACGCGTTTCACACACCACGCCGAAAGGATTAGCTTACAGAAAAAATAAGTAGGTTTTGGTTATTTTTTTTTATAGCACGCGTTTCACACACCCACGCAGAAAGGACTTGCTCACAGAAAAAAAACAGTAGGTTTTGGTTATTTTGTATAACACGTGTTTCACACACTCACGCAGAAAGGACTTGCTCATAGAAAAAAATAGTAGGTTTCGGTTATTTTTTTTTATAGCACGCGTTTCACACACCCACGCAGAAAGCACTTTCTCACAGAAAAAAATAGTAGGTTTTGGTAATTTTTTTTATAGCACGCGTTTCACACACCCACGCAGAAAGGACTTGCTCACAGAAAAAAATTACACACCCACGTACAAAGGACTTGCTCTCAGAAAAAATAATCTGGCTAGGACAAATTTTATCCTAGCCGGGTAAGCTATGTGATTCTTGAATAAAACCGTAGTCTTCACATAATTATATCGTTGTATTGCTTGAATTCAAGCAGGAATATATATACAGACAGTGCAGGAAGTAGCTTGGGACGCGACAGGAAACTAAAATATTTTATGATTTTCAATGAATATGACTTCAAAAATTACGACATTAAAAACTTTTGTTTATCGAAGTAGTATGGCTTGATACTATTATGACGCTTAATATTATGCGTAGGTACTAAATTGTATGTCGAGTTATAAATATGGATAAATATTTTAGGATTATCAATGAATATAACTTAAAAAATTATGACATTTATATTTTATTACTAGTTGAATTATTACAAGTGATGGTAGGAGTAGTGATGTTATTACTACAAATGCTTATGAATAACAAATATTAGGACGTTAAACGTTATGGCTTTTAAAACTATGACTTATTATATTATTTCAGTCATTCCAATCCGACCAACTGAACAGACTGATTAGTAGTGCAGAATGGAACTCGATGAAGATTAGGGTTGGGCCGAAATTCACTTTAGGACAATTACGTTGATTTTCCAAAATGTTGAATTCCTAAAATGTTTTATTAGTTTGATGATAAAATACTTAGATCTACGGTTATGTAGGTAGGTAGGTACATCAGGCGATTAGGGATGGGCACTGATGAATTTTTTTTATGACAAAAATGATGAATGGCAAACCAAAATTGTTTTTTTACGATGAATACTTTGAAATGGTAATGAAAAAAGTGATAGACATTTTTGTTGTGTAAAATATGTGAAGTAATTTTATACTAAATAACTTTAATGTTGTTCGTGAAAAATAAAACAATTTGTTTGAACGAATCCGAGTTAGCTGAATAATAAACTAAATATAAACTGATCATCTTATTTGTAACGTCGTAAAGTCAGGTTCATTTGTATTTTTAGAACTACTGGCATCCATGAGTTCCGTTGGTATTGGCATCCTGTAACAAAATATGCTTCACTTCATGGTTCTATGTTCATTCGCATAATTTTTTTAGTCATAGTTTTAAAAGTCATAACGTTTCACGTCCTAATATTTGTTATTCATAAGCATTTCTAATAATAACATCATTAGGTACTCCTACCATCACTTGTAATAATTCAACTAGTAATTCAATATAAATGTCATAATTTTTTAAGTTATATTCATTGATAATCCTAAAATATTTAGCCATATTTATAACTTGCCATACAATTTAGTACGCATAATATTTATCGTCATAATAGTATCAAGCCATACTACTTCGATAAACAAAAGTTTTTAATGTCATAATTTTTGAAGTCATATTCATTGAAAATCATAAAATATTTTAGTGTCCTATTGCGTCCCGAACTACTTCCTGCACTGTCTGTACGCCTATCCCTGCTTGAATTCAAGCAATACAACGATATAATGATATGAAGACTACGGTTTTATTCAAGAATCACATAGCTTACCCGGCTAGGATAAAATGTATCCTAGCCAGATTATTTTTTCTGAGAGCAAGTCCTTTCTACGTGGGTGTGTGATTTTTTTCTGTGAGCAAGTCCTTTCTGCGTGGCTGTGTGAAACGCGTGCTATAAAAAAAATAACCAAAACATACTAGTTTTTTCTGTGAGAAAGTGCTTTCTGCGTGGGTGTGTGAAACGCGTGCTATAAAAAAAAAATAACCGAGACCTACTTATTTTTTCTGTGAGAAAGTCCTATCTGCGTGGGTGTATGAAACACTTTTTATACCTGACCTATTTTGCCTACTTATGATATAACAGTAAATTAGGACTACCTACTAAACATTATGTGTAATAAATATTAGGACATAAAAGTTTAATTCTAACAAAATTAGTATCAAAATGTAGTATGAAAAAAAGTTTTAGGAGTTGTCACCATTATGCTCATTACCATTATGTTTAAAAAATATTATGACATCAGAAATGTATGCCTTGAAATAATTATGCGAATGTAATAATATGACTACAAAATTTTATGACTAGATACGTATGTCGTATGATTTTATGACAAATAACATTATGCGGATGAATAGGTCACCGTTCTTGATGTATTTCCAACGACCCCACTGGTGGGGTGGGCCAGGGGGTCGTTGGGATTTTTTTTACACCAACCCCACTGAATTAGGTGGTGGGGTCGTTTGGAAAAAAATTCCCAACGACCCTACTGGTGGGGTGGGCCAGTGGGATCGTTGGGAATTATTTACCAACTCAATATTATGTGATCATGGCAACTTACTGGGATGACAACCCTAAAAAAAATAAGTCAAATTATTTTAGCTAAATAGATAAACATACAATTCTACAGTTTTCATTTTCTTTATTGCAGTCAGTATCGAGTAATATTTGTTTATTTCTGAAAATGAAAACTGTTAGGTAGGTAGTTGGGTAAGTACAATAATATGATTACGAAACAGGTAGGTGCCTACATATATCTAATTTACTTACATAGATAGGTAGGTACCTACCCATTAGGTACCTACAGTACGGCCAACGGATCTCGGCGTGCGTGAAGTTAGCCGTTTCGATGCGCAGTGCAACTTTTTCATACAAAATTTTCTACTGCGCAGCGCAGAGCCTGACTTCACGTACGCCTAGATCCGCCGGCCCAACTGTACACTACCTACTAGGTAGGTATACTTATGAAGGTAAATTACCAATTCATTTAGGTACCTACTGTAGGTAGGTTCCTACTACTTATAATCGTGTTTCATGTCAACAAAACATAATCATACCTACTCAGAATAAGTAGAAAGTAACTCAGGTACTTTTTTACTTTTACTCAGAATTGTAGAAAGGTGCAAACAAACGTTTTATGACTCATAGTAGGTAGGTACTTCCTTCATTAATTTTTTCATGTAGGTATTTAGCATTTTCTTTTCTCCAATTCCGTCTTTTTATTTTCTTGTACTTATCATTCCCCATTTCTCTACACTTTTAATTTCTTAGGTACGTATCCGGTAGGTATGCGTGAGCGCAAGCGACACGGGCTCCCCGTTCGAATGGCGGAGCGCGACTGAATTCGTCCGGCGGACGCTGCTCACACGCAATATTTCAGAATTGAATTTCTAACAACGAAAATAAAAACATTATTTTAAATTCAGATCGTATGAACCATGTATTGTACTTAGTTGAGTTTATATACAAAGTTTAATTAGTATAAGCAAAGTATTCATTGACTTCTGCGATTTATTAGTAAAATTCAGAGGGAAGTTTGTGAATTTTTTCTATCGAGAAAATTTTAAGTAATCGTGTTTTCACATCATATGAACCCCGGTGCATATCCTCAACTTTACTATATATTTTTTTCAATATTATTGGTTCAATACTTTTATTGATATACGGGATCAAAAGTGCGAGTTGGAGCAGTTTTGACGTAGGGTAAACTCTTAAACAAAAAAAATCAAAATCTTAAATAAAATATAAATAGACAAGTGTTCGTACAATTTAAGTTGAATTGTGTAGCTATTTTTGCGCAATTGTGTTGTGGAGCAAGATTTGACGTAAGAACAATTCGTCCAAATTATCTATCGGACCCGATATGGCAAAGTGAACAAGCTTAGTACACCTTCTATCGATAAATTAATTTGTAAAACGCTTTCAACTCTGCGGGATGTCCAATTTAAAGGATAATTAATGTATTTGAGCATGGGAAAGCACTGGCTATTAAACCATTTAGTTATAAGCTTACTATGAATCATATTTAGAGCTGTGTTGACCGAGAGCGATATTGCCTTGTTCTGAAGGTTGGTTCACGGAGCTTTAGTAGTATTCTTCGTAAAATTTTAATCAAGTTCTAAATGGTGAAAGAATACGTCGGGTGGAAACGCGCCACCTAGGCAGCTCAACACGTATTGGCGATGTATTTCCTGTGGTTAAAGCTGATTAAGCTGCTGGTTTAGGAACTGGGCAAGCCTACTCCATCTCAACAATGTCCCAGGCAAGACTACGTCCTGTAGGCCTAACATGTGCAACGTCGAGAGTAGAGAAAAGAGACTTCTCGATCGGTTAAACTGTTCTTACGTATGCGTTAGAGCAGTTCGACCGATCGAGATATCTCTCTCGATGTTGCACATGTTAGGCCGGCTGGTAAGTGTAGAGACGCGATCGCGCGTCTGAAATTACATTTTCGCAGATCGCTATCACATTAATCACTTTTGTAGCTGTATGATGACAACTACAAAGACGAGATCATTAAAATTAGACTAAAATAACGTATTTATTAATAAGCCTTCAGTGTAGGTCATCGTGGTTACCATCATTTTTTGGCTTCTATTACTATAAGGCTAAAATGATCGGAAAGAAATTCATTTTATCATCTATACGAGTACCTAGATAAAATGAATATGTGAGAGATTTCTGAATGATGAGAAAAAGATGGATACTTAAAAAAATGGAATGTTAATCTGATTTTGAAAGGTATTTCTGAGCAGGGATTTTACCCCTTCTCTAGTTCACTTTTAAAATCGAATAAAAAACAAACGAATCACGTATTAAGTTTTATGATGTCATTCGATAAGACTTTATGGTAAACGCAGACCTGGCCGCACCGCACGCGCCGCAGTCATCGCTTTGCTTCAGGTAACTACTATGGTGACTGCAGCGCGGGTAGGTGTGCTAGGTTGCATAGAACTTCATACAAAGAAATCAAATGCGGGGACTGCGGCGACTGCGGTGCGGCCCAGGTCTGCGTTCACCTTTGTCAGCTGACAATAGCAACTGGCGTTGATTTCAGCAAAAACATGAGAATTGAATTTCCAATCATGTAAGAACTGTCAATGACTTAGCTACTTCAATATCCAGGTGTTCAGTTTCAGTAGACGACCGTGAACTGACACCATTCTGATTACCTGTGAAAAATATTGTTGGAGAGTAACTTAGGCTACTTTTTATCCGGGTACCACGCGAGCGAAGCCGCGAGCAGCAGCTAGTAAGCATATAATTTAACTGATTTTCTAAAAAGGATGACATCAATAGAATCGACATCGATACCTAATCTATCACGGATCGGACTAGTTTATTATATACTTTGCAGAGTCGGTGCCATATACTTAAGAACGGCTGCTGAACTATTCCATCGGAATGATACAAATGATATGATAGCCGACTTATTATTGCCCTGAGAACTGATAGAAGCACGTAAGCTGACTGACGGGTAACGGGACACATGTGACGCCACTACGGTACAAGGCCCGACTCAACCGGTACCAGTAGCTCAGACTTTTATGACATTTTTATATGTATCTATGTTTTTAATTACAGATATCATGATTTTTATTGTTTGATAATAAATCTTGAATGCAGTTTACATATAGAAATGTATGCCTGAATCTAATTAGATTTTTTGATTAATCACAGATTTTTTAAACTTTATAGCTAAATAATCAAAACTAAGCAATTATTTTTATAAATTTGAAAATACACAAACGACTATCCAATATTTCAATCGATTTTCAAAGAATAATTGAGGGATAGATTACATTTTAATTAAAATAAAATCGTTTATTTCAGACAATTTTACAATCCAAAGAAGCACAACTGCGAAATTTATTATTTACTAGCTTCCGCCCGTGGCTTCGCCCGCGTGGTACCCGAATAAAAAGTAGCCTATGTCCTATTCCCGGTCATTATCTATGTATATTCAAATTTCAGGCAAATCGGTTCAGTGGTTGTCGAGTTATAGAGCAACAAACATACTTACATCTAAACATCCAAACATCCAAACTTTCGCATTTATAATATTAGTGTGATGTGATAGTGTGATAATATTTTGCGGGAGAAAATACACCGGCATTTAAATTTACAAAGATTACCTACACCACTCGTTAGCTACTTTCATCATGACCTGTCAAAAAGGCAAAGAAATTCTACCATTATCTTACAATGGTCAGTAAGCATACGGTAATAAACGGTATTAAACATTGCCCCAGTCCCCGATGCCTCAGCGTGAAATATATGCATACGGCGTGTGCGTAAGCGCAACCGCCCGGTTTCATTAACACATACAACATTGCAACCCAATCTCAACCCTATTTATATCACAACAGGACTCAGATAACAATGCAACAGGAGATTAAGATGTGTTTTCTTTTATTCATGTATTTCGAACCCTATTTGTAAGTAAATAGAGCTCAATAGAGAAGTCTCTTTTTCCAAATTATGGGTCGCCCGCTTGTCAGTGAAATTGTGTAGTACAACTTGTTTGTAGTGATGTATTATATAAGCCATAAATATTAGAGAACTGCAAAACCACCACACAGGTAAATAGATTCTGTCATGACAATCAGTTTATTTTACATAGACATTTTCTATCTATTAAATCTAAACCAATATATAAAGCGTAAGAGTTTATTTGTTTGTTTGAACGCGCTAATGTCAGGAACCACCAGTCGGATTTGAAAATTTACTTCTGCATTTGATAGCTTAACTCTTGAAGAGGGTTTATGAGAGTTTACGTTACTTTTCATCATCATCATCATCACCATAGACCATCACTACGGGGGCAACCTTAAAGGAGATTCACAATTGATTCATAGCGAGATTCTCGTATTAGAAATCATAAAATTTACAAAAAAATCCTATTACAATTCGTATCTGCTTCAGTGACTCGTATCTGCAATTCATCTTTTTGTGGAGAATCGTAAAATGGCCGTACCGTTGATTGAACTGTCAAAACTGTCAAAAAGATGAATTGCCGATACGAATCACTATAGGAATTTTATTGTGAAAACAAATGAATATACAAACACAAATGAAATTAATACGCATTTTCGTAAAAGTTCTACAAGAGCTAATCCTGGCTTAAGAGAAGTTTTGCTCATTATTATTTTTATTCCAACAGACTTCCTATCAGTGATCAAAGATGTTTAAGATTTTATATTTCCTTCTTAATCATAAATACGGTAAATATAAAAATACCTTGCGTAAAAGTTAATGCGTAAAACATCACTATTTCCAACTATCACCAAACAGCCATTTATTATTTATAGACAAACATATATGCGAAATAACATGAATGACAATAAAATTGTGAAGTAACAAAGCCCCAAGACTGTAAGCATTTTCATGTAAAAACAAGTATATTATGTACTAGCTGCTGCCTGCGGCTTCGCTCGCGTGGTACCCGGATAAAAAGTAGCCTATGTTACTCTCCAGCCCTCTAACTATCTCCACACAAAAAATCACGTCAATCCGTTGCTCTGTTTTGACGTGAAAGCAGGACAAATAAACAAATGGATGGATGGATGGATGTATGTTTCTTCCTCTAAAACTACATAACTATGAAGTAACTGGGTTACGACCAAACGTAACTGTAGATAGATAGATTAACACTTTATTGTACACCACATTAACAAATTACAGACACACAGAACTGTAATAGACCATTTAAGGATTTTTCACCCAGGCGGGATCTGAACCCGGAACGGCTGACTAAGAAATTTTAACAAGACTGTTACAATATAATAAATGAGCTCACAACTGCATTCTCAAAGATAATAAGCAACTTCTCAAATCATAAACAGACATACATTTATTCGCAATACTGTACACAACAACACAATAAATAAAAAAGGAATAATAAATAAATAAAAAAAAATTTAACTACTTATAAATTAAAAAGATGAAAACACAAAAATAAGTAAACGATCCGCAACTAAGTAAATACAAGAGTCAACACACGCAAAATGCTCAGATGAAGATCCTTTGAATCTGTGAAGAAAATATGAATATTAATGTCATTTTAGGATTAATAAATTAAAGCTACAGCAAAGGCTACGTCTCCCGAGGTCAGCGGTCACATAAAATAAATCAAAATAACAGGAACTTTCTGCCAAGATATTTACACATTTAAGTATAGCATAAAAGACACTCGCGTGGCGACAACATTATAAACAGTCTATACCAGCAGTGCAAGCACCGTTCTTTTCGATCGCTTGACATTATAATCGTGAAAATTCGATATTCGATATTCGAAATTCGATTGCACTGCAGGTCATAATCTAAACCTATTCTCAATTCAGGTCAAATATAGAAACAAAATAAATTCCAAATAAATAATGCTGGACCGATGGGACCGAAAAGTTCTCGAGTGGAGGCCACGGACCAGCAATCGCTGCGTTGGACGTCCAGCGGCAAGATGGACAGACGACCTTGTAAAAACTGCACCGCAATAAGTACATGGAAATCTTTGTGGGAGGCCTATGTCTGACTGATTATGATGATGATGAATGCTGGAAACACGAATCATTATCTAGCCTAAAGTTCTGTGCCTAAAGAAAGCAGAGCTTGTAATATGGGAACTACATGACTAAACAATGTAGGTACTTATATACTTTATAAACGGGTGTACTAAAAAGTGCTTGAAACATACACTACTTTCAGATTTATAATAATTTGTAATCAAAAAAAACGTTCTTTACGAACATAGCTATCTGCAGGGTCTCTGTTGAATAGTTTATCACCCATCTTTGGTTGAAGTTCTCCAACATTTAACCCGTGATAATCATGACAAGAATTTTAACTATAATTTTATCTATGAAAGACGATGCTACTTTTATGTATTTGTTTACTGCCTTGTCTGATCTGTCAGATTATGTTGATTCTTAATTAGAAAAGTGACGAGATTTCTTGTTAACCATAGCTGCTTTAAGAAGCAATCATCATCATCCACGACTAAAACTGTCTATGCCTAATGCTAAACGTAAATTCCTTCCAGAAATTCCATTCAAGTCCGGTTTTAGACTTTCCTCAGTCTTTGCCCATTCATTATCATCATGATGTCGGTGTAACAAAAAATATAAATAATAATAAATTGTCAATGAACAACGTACAGTACGGGACTGTATTTAAGTCTGCTTTTAGGTTTTCCTCATCCAGTCTTTGCCCATTACTTGGCAGGTTTCTCTAGAGGGCGTCTTACTCGTCTATAGTATAGACGTCTTACTCGTCTATAGTATAGACGAGTAAGACGCCCTATATATAGACTCTATACTATTCTTGTCTGTGTTACAAAAAATAATTGTCAATGAACAACATAGGTATCTACAGCACGGGACTGTCAAAAATCCTTTTAGCTTTATTGAGGCAGGCACCGCGCTCAAGTTAAAATCCGAGCGAGATGATGAAATAATATTTATCTCAAGTGAAAGAGGGACAGCGCGATAAGCGCGAGGTATTTTACAACAAGAAACCAATTTGCCCAATTACAAATATAAACTAATTGAATATTCAATAGTAATAATAGATATGCCTAAGAAATAATAAACTGAGATAACCAAGACATGATGTGTAAAGCTAACACTTTTCAAAAAATGTATTATCGAGAAAACTTTCACCAATTGTGTAAAGAAACAAACGACGAAAGGTTTCATGTCTTTCTTCCTTTCTTTCTTCTCATGTAACTTTTACAAAAACTAAGATACTCGTAACTGAGAATCTTTGAGGCCCATTTTGCCCTGTATGCCCTCTTAATCCATTGGTGTACAATGTACTTTGGCCTTACTACAATGGTCGTACACCATTCAAAGATAGCATTCAAATAGCTGATTGGTCACGGTTTCTGATTGTTTAAAATCGGTTTTCTAATAGTGAAGATACAGATTGTTGTACAAACCGTACAGTCATGAATAGAAGATTTAAAATATTTCAAATATAAACCTCAGAAACAGGACAGACGGTCAAGTCCCTATAAATGTGTCTAAAGTGTAATAAGAGGCACTTATTTCTATATTTGACACTTTGCTAATAGTACGTTTTACCATCTTGATGTCTCTATTCTACATTTCCTGAGATCAGCAGAGCTAAAAAGGTCGCTAAAGCAGAATCGCAGTAGGGAATTGAACATAATGCCGTCTCTTTTCACTCTCAGTCAATGAAAAGAGATGGCAATAGTTCAAATTCTTTAATGCGATTCTGCAATAGCGACCTTTTTAGCTCCGCTGGGCAAAGCAATAAAATTTCAGGTTCTAATTATAACGAAGTTTCGTATTTTGGCCAAAACCTGTCAATTTAAATTGTGGCTTTCACATTCTGTCGTCAACTGTACTCGTGAATCAATTTATGAAATTCTAAGATGTTTTTATATCAATGTTTATGTGTTACAAGAAATAGCTAAAAAAATTACAAATCGAAGAAGCGCGTTTAAATCTTTTATATGGTTTGTTCGTTTGACTTGTGTTTGGACCAAGATAAAAACTTGATTTTTTTGAATACTTACTTAAATATTTTAACAAAGATTTGATTTATTTATATAAGTACTAGTATTCCCTTTTATAGGCATTATTTAACATGATAATGTATGTCATGTATTTACAAAAAAAACTATGTAAGTAGGTACTTAAGTAGTGCTATAACAGTATATTAATAATTATAATAGAAAACACTCAGACCCGAGTCAAATATTTGATGATCATACAAACATTTGTCCCGCGGCGGTAATCAAACCCGCAACCTTATGCATCTCAGGCGAGCTTTCACCTACTATGCTACATAGGCCGTCAAAGTGAAAAAGGTATCATTTACTTACTCAAAAGTTTTTAACTTACGAAATCTCACTAATATTTTAAATCCGAAAGTCCGTGTGTGTGTGTTCAAACATTCACACACACGTGTGTGACTGTTTGTTACCACGTATCCCCATAACTAATAAAGCGATTTAAAATAAATTTGAAATGTAGATAGTTAAGGTTCTGGAATAACACATAGGCTACTTTTAATCCCGGAAAATGTATGGTTCCCGTGGGATAAATAAATAGTAGTCCACGCGGGCGAAGCCACGAGCGTTCGCTAGTTTACAATATATTTAGAAGTGGAAGTGGAACTACATTTCAATAACCATAAAAACTAAAATATGGATCACCACACCCACATTGAAGATGACAAAAACTCATGACTCAGTATCGGCCTGGAGGCCAATTTCGTACAAGCCATTAGAGGCGTGAATCTGTGTGAATATCGGTAATTATCGAAGGATGTAAAGCGATTTCACGAGGCTCGCTCGTTAGCCGCACAAAGCGGTATTTAGATAAATAAAAGCTTGGGAAAGTATCGACTTGGATATTGTACAGTCAGCGTCAAATTGATATGAGCGTCTAGAGTAGTCAAAATGATCTGAAACACATAAAAGCAATTTGATATACGCAGTTCGAATCATCATATTGTTGTAAGCACCTAAAGTGTTAAAAATATCTTACTACTCATTGTTTCATATTTATATGAGCAGTCAGGGTGTTCAAAATTATCTTAGTAAACAAAGCTCTCAAAGTTATCTGTTACCTTTGAGAGCTTTGTTTAAGCACAGATAACTTTGAGAGCTTTGTTTACTAAGATAATTTTGAACACCCTGACTGCTCATATAAATATGAAACAATGAGTAGTAAGATATTTTGAACACCTTAGGTGCTTACAACAATATGATGATTCGAACTGCGTATATCAAATTGCTTTTATGTGTTTCAGATCATTTTGACTACTCTAGACGCTCATATCAATTTGACGCTGACTGTACGATTAGAGCAACATTTATTGTATGCGGATAGGGATTTGTTGTTGTTAGAAGATAAAATCCAAACAATTGTGAGTCGACAAATAACATGCTTTGTTTCCATAGAATTCTTTCCCATTAGGTTCCATAAGAATATTATTATAATTATTATTAAAGCACGACCAAAGAAAGGCACGTGTAAACACACGTCTACATTTTGCAGTAGACATAATTTAGCATTCCATACGTAAGCTTGTTTTTAATGGAATTGAACCTTTAAAGGTTCAATTCCATTAAAAACAAGAAGTTTTCAAGTTATTTCAAAATAAGAGCCATGTTAGCCAAGTGGAATAGCGGGTTCGAATCCGTGCATCAGTAGATTTTTCTAAAAATTCGCACCTTTATCATAGGTACAGCCGTGAATCGTGATCTTATTACTTTTGTTTTACAAAATAACAGAGTAACATTCAAAGTTTTGTAACTTAACACTTGCAGGAGCTTATAGTAACTAATAGCTTAGTTGTAACAATAACTTGCCGACCCCACGTAAGTGGGAAAAGGGCAGGAAGATGATATAACATTAAGACCTTTTAGTTAAGTAAAGGAAGAAGTCTTACAAGTAAAGAAAACCTTTCTTTAGCTGAAACTTAATATCAACTCATATGATGATGCTTATCCCAAACCATTGTCACACAATACCCCTTGATAAAGATCGCGATTTGAAATCATTTAGGAACGCCGAGATCATCAATCGTTACGAACTTGTTACGAATAACCTTCTCTTTGATGTCGCTTAAAAACACGTATTCGCATATTTATTTTTGAAAATCATCCCAATCTTATCATATTGTGTCAGTTTATAAGTAGATATACTTACTTACCTTTTTCGTAACAGTTAATATAAAGCGGAAGAGTTTGTTTGTTTGTTTGTTTGAACGCGCTAATCTCAAGAACTACCAGTCGGAGTAGAAAAAAAAAATAAGTGCTTAATTTTTAATGATTTACCTATATTAATGGGATGTAATTTTATTGTTTTCATTCTATATAGTGATTTATTATTGGTCCACTAACTCCTTTTTATCGTGTAGATAAAATATATGAAATAGATTTTTACAATTATAATTTCTACAAACAGTTTTCAACGATTACAAAATTACAATAATAAACTACCATTACGGACCATATCAATAAAGGTACGAGTATATCACGATCTTTGTATTAAAGTGCTCATAAACGGGCAACTAAGTGCAACCTGTGGTGCAACTTTCTGAGCAACATTATAATCGTACGCACGCACTTATTATAGTAATCTGTACTTACTGTATTTAATCATACGAGAATAAAACAAAGTCAGAAAAGAGTTATAACTAAAGTGGGAAAACGACGCCGGCCGCGCTTTAAAATTTATTGATTTTGTACAAATAGTAGGTACCTATAATAAATATTGCAATTAAATATTATAACATGTTACCTACCAATACTTAAAACAGTACAAAAACAGAGTAGAGATGGCTTAAAAAATGCCCCGATTTTCGATCTGAGGGACGTGGGCTTACAGCCGTAGGTACATCAATAGTTTTTTTCGTATCGGAAAATTTATATACCTACCTACGCTTTTACAAGAGTGAAGGAAAACATCGTGAGGAAACCAACAGCTTAGTAAACTTTACACGTATTGCCATATCTTTTTAGTGCATAAGAAGAATGATTTAGGTGCTGGGCAATTCTTTCAAGCCATCGTAAATATTTATACAACTCAACATCAATTTGAAAGTGAAATATTCTACATTTTTTTATAAATTATAAATATTGCCATGTTGGAGCAATAATAATTGCTCGTATGGTGCTTCCACTTAGTAATTTTGTTACATTAGTGATTTGCTGTGTGAGGTGTATTATAAACACTTGTATTAAATTATTACGTTTAATGTTTTTGAATTGCTGAATGTTGTTTTTGTAGAAGAATCTTACCGGTCGCTGACCTATCACAAAGTAACTAAAAGAGAACCAGTGACGTAGCACCAAGAATATCACTATCAAAGTGATCAGAAAGAGGTAAAAAAAAGGTTTGTATGAGCGTCTGGACAATTCTAGTGACAAAACTTCTGACGCCCGAATGCTTCTATGGACTTAAGGACTTTGACCTGGGACTGACCACTAAACAGTATTGGAATAATTATAACAAAAAAAAAACAAAAAACAAGAGAAAATGGGACCTTGTAAGTTACTTAGAATTTTTTTTCTCATAACCTACATACAAATAGGTACTTAATATAAAAAACAAAGGAGGTATTACCACAATCTCTTTCTAATCTTGACGTTCGTACTATCATTTCAATCATTGGCACTATCCGAGTACAATTGATCATTTATATCCCTAATGCCTTCATTGGTTATTGTCGACAAGGTTTCTTTGTGTGGCTTACGGTCTTATTCAATTGCTTTCGACGATTGTATCGTCCATGTCATTATACTTAGTGAAATAAAGTGTTATAATGCATCAATATTGAATTATTTGAAATTTGGCCTTCAGGCGGCCTATAAACTCCGTCAACAGGATTGGCCACTTACTCATATGAACTTAGTTACTATATTGAATTTACAGTTTTGATCAACTTTATTAATATTATTGCCAAATACCGTGAAGACTGGACATTACTAGCACAGGAGAGGGAGGAATGAAGAGAGTGGGGGGAGGCCTTTGCCCAGCAGTGGGATATTGAAGGCTGATAATAATAATACTTACCTACCTAATATTTTTGTTTATCAAGATTTCCATCAAACGCGTTAAACTCATTGACAAACGAAACGAAGCTGCATACTATCATATAAAAATTGACAAATAATTTGATAGTTTACTCATACTCTCGTTTAGACGATATGAACTTTATTCCAGAATAAACAAGATAAAATATCGAGTAAGTCAAAGTGCGTTATGTCTGTGCCGTTTTTCATTCGTAACCCAAGGCGCTTCGGAATGAAGAAATTAATCGTAGCTCGCAATAATAAATGGTGTCATTATTATTTTAATTAAGATACACCTGGTGGATATTGGATGAGTGATGGTATCAGTATCAATCTTTTGACCTTATAATAGATTAAAGTGGGTATTAGTGGCCATTTATATTACTTGCGGTGTTTTGCTGTTTGGTCGTAGTACTAGTATTCTGTGGTTTGATTGTACGGTACGGGCCTAGATAAATTGAAACTTTTATGGTTAGTCACTGGACTTCTTGTAATTTACACTCAACACTTTACACAAAAAAAAATACAAAATAGAAACTATAGGAGCTATAGGAATAAGTAAAATAAAAACTCAAATAAATATTGCTGGACAATTCACATAGTATCATCTAGCCCCAAAGAAAAAGAGCTTGTGTTATGGGAACTACATGACTGATTCACTACTTATAGATTTTTTGTAAATACATACATACCTATTATACATAGAAAAACACCCAGAAAAAGACAAATATTTGCAGATCATACAAACATTTGCCTCGCTATCAATACGCCATGCCAGTGCACAGTGGTTTAAACTGTACGTTCTCTCTCTCTGTCAGAATGTTCTTTCTCACACATTTACCGTGCCTTAGGAGAACCTTACCATGTTTCAAAATGAGCTTCCAAAAACAAAACACTTCAAAAAATATATTTAAGTACAAAATTTTTATTAGGGCCAGCATCATACATATCTCACACATCTACCGTGCCTTAGGAGAACCTTACTATGTTTCAAAATGGGCTTCCAAAAACAAAACACTTCAAAAAATATATTTAAGTACAAAATTTTTATTAGGGCCAGCATCATACTTTTTGACTCTTCGGAATGCACTTGCTATGTGTTTTTTTATTCTTAAGTAAACATACAATAACGATAGGTTTAAAAAACATCAGTTTACAAACATCACAAATAAACTTTCATATCATACAAAGTTTCAAACATTTCCAACACCTTCGATAAACCAGCACACATACAAATTATTGCATTACAGGGGCAATAGAACTTAAATTTACATAATCTACACATGCTGTAAATTATACTTAAGATTTCCTTATCAACTGAAGGTGCAATAAAGCATTTGACACACTCATGTGCTCCAAGACACGTTCATGATTCTCAAGTTACTATGTTACGGTACATTTGTTGTGCACTACGATAATATGGTGAATTCTTGGTTGCTACTTGCTTGAAAGCTTTTTGTACTTATATGTAGGTAGGTATGTTCATATATACAAGCTCTTAACGGTGAAGGAAAACATCGTAAGGAAAAAAAAAAAAAAATCCGCGGCTTAGTCAGCCCCATACGTATTGACCATGTCTTTCCTGTGGATATGACCGGTTAAGCTGAGAGGATGGTGTAGGTGCTGGGCAAGCCTACTCCATCTCAACAATGTCCCAGGCATTACAGTGTCCCGATAAGTGTAGGCAAAAGAATGCCTCCTGACACTGTATAAATCATCTAGTAAAGATGTAAAGGCCTAAGTTTATTTAGGCTAACTCTGATGACGGAGTTTTTAAGCCACCTGAAGGCCTCCGTCATAGCTTGACTTAAAAGCAGGGACCGATACATAAAAATCTCAATCAAACTATTTCCTTTTACAAACATTTATAACATTCCCAATTTCAGAAGTGTAACGCTACTGTAGATAATTACGCTGGAAGTTTATTGTTTTTGTTATTTATTTAACTAAGTATCTATTTTACCCTATCAACATCATTAGTCGACTTCTTTAAGTAGGTATTCAGCGTTGAGAACCATCTAATATATTGTAGAAAGCATTTTTGATCAACTGATAAATCAAATTGATCAGTGCAGCGGAAAATAATGATCAATAAATCATATCAATAATTAATCAACGTCGATCATACGAGCACGTGTATGACATATCAAGTTATTAACGTGATTAAGACACACCACATATCACAGTGAAATCCTTTAAGGCTTTTTCTCACGATCTTCTGACTCCAAATAACCACATTTTCGAATACTGACTATTATTTTGCTGTCAAAACGCTTTCTACTGCAATATGACGTCAAGTCAGACGAGTGACGTCATTGTCTGTAAATCAATCCCTGAAAACATTGGAGAGCAATAAGGAGAGCAAGTGTCGAATCGCAAACTTGTGACGTCACAGTAAATCATGACAAAAACGCTTTCATAGCGTAGCAAATACAAAACAAATACTTAATTTTATTTCGGGTTTTTTGGTGAAAATAGAGATATTCAATAGTTTTTTGTGTTTTAATGCAAAATGCTTTTAAAACCCACAATCTACGCGGATAGCAATAAATAATTCATAAATTAACATATTGTCAAATAGCCTATTCGAGCTTCCTTCTAAAAATAGTATCATTCCAAATGAGTATAGTTACTACACCGTTAGAAGCACAAATAAAATACGAACATCTCTAAATAATATAGTTTCTTTATAATTAGCTGGTTTTTCAAGTCGAAATAACTCCATAAAATACGTCGAAACACTGATTAAAAACCCGTTAAATACTAAAATGTAAGCCGTTATCATAGAGTTCCGAATTATGAAACAAGAAATAGAACAATTCATGAATATTCTGATATTTAATATCTTATCGTGTTCAGACTGCACTTTAGTTTATTCAATGATTTGTTAGGGTCTTTGCTCGATTTATTAGAACTATAAAGTAACCAAATTATTTTTTTAATAAAAGGTCACTGACATAAAATTGTGACCTGACTTAAAACAAACATATTTTAGTTAAAAAATTATAGTTTCAACTATAGTATTTTATAATGATGCTTTTTATATTTTACCATGGTCTTTTATACTAGTGTTGCCAAGTGTGATATGCCAAATTTCAAAACTGCAGGTTACAAAAATCGGGATTTTGGGAAGAAAATCAAAATAATGGAATAGTGTGTTTTATATCATACTTTTTCGATTCTCTAAAATCGAGTACCTAATTTGGCGTCCAGGTAAAGGGTAAATCGGTCCTTAGACCCCTGAAAATCGGGACGTTCCACGCGAATTGGTATAATCTGGCAAAACCATTTGGGAGTCAGTCAACATTGTCTCTCCTCGTCCCACATTACTTGGAGTTGGTATATTCTTCCATTTCTCTGTACGAGTTAATTCGATAAGAGGACACGTAGATACCGACCAGCGAAGCGTAAGTTCCATTTAGCGGAGAGAGCGTATAACATTAATAAATTAATAATGATTTTATGGAATTCCGCTAGCCAACGCCATTTTACTGCCAGCGAGAGTACGGATTAAGATTATGAATGTATGCTAACGGTCGTCAATAGTACAATTAAAATGTATAGTCGAATTCGTACAACTTGTATTGTTTTGGTACACTTGTTCTAGCTTTAAATAAGGTTGAAATGTAATGTTTAGATGTAATCTTATTTCGCGGTCCGATTTCTAATATGACGACGTTATCAAATTACCATGGCATTCGTTAGCTGCCAAATAGTCATACGTTTTACTAAAAGAGGCCGGCGCGCCCTTTTAGTAAATGGATGGTTGTCCATACATTTTATAATGTATGGACATTCGTCTGTCGCCGCGGCGACAGACGAATGTCCATACAAACGTAATACCAAAATCATTTAAAATTCATGCATATTTTCATCAGTTTAATGTTATTATTAAGGTGGTAGTATTTAACTAGGTTCCTGTTACACTTTTGTTACAAAAAAAACTTACTTACCTAAAACAAAATGCAAGCATGTCCATTCAAACGTAATACCAAAATCATTTAAAATTCATGCATATTTTCATCAGTTTAATGTTATTATTAAGGTGGTAGTATTTAACTAGGTTCCTGTTACACTTTTGTTACAAAAAAAACTTACTTACCTAAAACAAAATGCAAGCATGTTGAATTTTTAACCTTTTTACAGCAAAAAGTCATGTTTTCTTTTCATTTTGCTTTGTAGTAGGTAAGTTTTTCAGAACAAAAATGGGAAGGAAGTGGTAACAGGAACCTAGATAAATACTGTCTTAATCAAAATAATAACATAAAGTAATAAAAATATGTCTAAGATCTAAGTTTATCAGTAAGTTCAATGTAATCTTCATTCATCTTGAATATTCAAGTTGAGAAGAGAGTATCAACCATGACATGTGATCTTCACCTGCTTGTTTTGATTTATGATTTTTAATTGAAAAGGCTTGAGTGTTATGACATTTACCATTGTTAAAACGAATAGAATCGTCGTCATTCCCTTTTCTTTCTTGAGTTGAATTGCGAGACGCAACCGCCAGGAGTCTATCTCTATCCCAGATAAAGATTCTCCGGATGTACCTATCGAAACATTGTCTGTATCCAAATCGACTAGGTATATATTAACGCGAGCAAGTAATTGTAATATTTTAATACTCGTGCTTCATAGGGCACGTTAATTTGTCGGTCCCGGCTTTAAAGTCGTTAAGCCATGATGTAGGGCCTTTAGGCGGCCTAAAAACTCCATCACCAGAGTTGGCAACTAACTTACTATTAAAGTAGGTAATTATTTTATCGTTTTTATTGTTTACTTACTTTTAATTTAGAAAAGAAGTTAAGGCCTCCGCTTTAATAATGACTAGGTACTCCTACCGGGACCCACATTTAAACTTGCCTTAGATACGCAGCACGAAGTTTTTTGCCAAATAAGTACTTATATTTCAACGGTCATTCATTTTACGCCAAACGTGCTAGTTTATTTCTTAGATAACTAGGCATTCATACAATCATTCTGTGGTTTCCGAGACTGCAGTTTAAATATCAGTAGGTAATTAAGTCTCGAGTAAGTTATTTTTATGCATGTCTGCTGCTCAGACACGCCGTTTCTACAAGTTTTCCTTTACCGTTTGTAAGCTCCTAGAAAATAAATAGTTATGATGTTTACCTAGGAAGTCAATTTTAGTGTTTTAAGGCTCTCGACTTTATCGCTGTGCCTAATATCTGCGCGCTGATTGTCTAATTTGTCTCAAACCTCAAATTGGTCTCAAACTGTCAAAACGATCGCGTATCTTTTGTCGCGTTCGGTCTCGTTGAGATGAGAGTGAGAGAGCTACTTGCGTGGTCACTGAACTGTCATATTTGACAGTTTGAGGCCTATTTTGGTCGCTATCAAAGATAGGGGTGCAGATCAAATCTTCAGGCATTTTCAAGATGTCGAGGGAAGTAGTCAGAAGTCATATACTTACCTATCTCTACTTTTAAACTACTCTCAACTTCTGTCAAAATTAATCACCGTTTAAAATCATGCCATCAATTTATGACAAATAATGACAGGGAGAATCTTAAGCAGTGTTTAGTTAAACAGGGTTTAGTGAAACAGTGTTTAAGTTGAGAGGCGATTATAGGTAAGGCCGTAAAGGTACAATTAGCAGATGCCCATATTTTGCTAAGCTAAGTTGCAAGCCCATCGCCACCAACTAGAGCTAACTGGTTTCCTATGTTTATTTTAAAACTCCTTTATTAGTCACAAACTCATAAACCAAAATCGAAATAACAGAAAAATAAATTGATTTGATACCAACATAAAAACCAACTGCACACATTTCGTGCCACTTTCGTTTCCAGATATCGTGATTGAAAAAAACCGTAACTTATCTCATATTTGACGATTTCACTTTGAAACAAAAAGTGTGTGCGGATTATGAATGGTATGGAACTAATTCGTCAAAGTAGAGTAACTAGCTATTAAGCTTTTATTTTTATATTATCACCTTATTCTTAAGCTTTTATTTTTATATTATTCCTGTTCACATTGGCGTAGCATGCTTAGACGTTCTGGATAGATCGTTGAAGTTAAGGGACGATCCGAGCGGTCACAAATTGGATGGGTGACCACTAGTGGCATTAAAATCTGACTTTGGCTTTTTCAGCGAAGTTTTTTGGCAATCGTGTTTTCAGCGAAGAAACATCAACTGTCCGATAATCATAGAATCCGATGCATTTTCGGAAGTCTGAATCGCATTGCAGGTGATTCAGACATGAAGCGCTCGTGGCGTAGCTTGCTGAGGCGTTCTTGATTGATCGTTGAAGTTAAGCAACGCTGTGTGCGGTCACAATTTGCAAGTGGCATTACGAGCTGAGCGCTTCCGTGCTTCGGAGTGCACGTTTAACTCGGTCAAGGCTTTTAAGTCGTTAAGCCATGACGGAGGCCTTTAAGCGGCTTAAAAACTCAGTCACCAGAGTTGGCCACTTGCTTATACGAACTTACTTTTGCAGGTGATTATTCGGTAAAACGGCTGGTTTTCTGTATGTGAACTTAAGTCTACTACCGCCTGTGAGATGGCTCTTTGATATGGCATTAAGCTACGCCCACTCTACCGTATGAGGCAATACGATGGTTAAACTTGATAAAACTAAAGGGTTATTTTAGGATTTATAAGTTCTCAGAAGATAAATCGATTGAAGATAATGCAGCCACTTTTCGGGGCTTACAAGACTCTTTATCTACATTTCGACTCATTGATCTTACACAAATATTTGAGCATTTTGGTTTAGGTACTTAAAATTATCTGAGTAACAATTTATTAATCGAATCAATCTTTTAATACTGTGTGATGTTTTAAAGGGATGATCCCTTTAAAACAATCATCAACATCATCAAATTTGAAACAAACGTAGGTAATCAAAATGTAGTATTATATTATCGTCGAACACAATTTTGGTCACACACAGTCTTACACGGAAAGACATAAGTAGTAGGTACTTAAATATTGAAACCTACCTACGCACATACTACAGAAAAGTATAAGTAACTGTAAGATTTTACATATAGGTAGAAATGAAACTGGCCAAGTGCAAGTCAGACTTGCTTAGAAAGGGTTCCGTACTACCGTACAATATTTTACACTGTATTTACTTATTATTTTGGTTAAGAAACTAACAAACTAACCAGCAGTGGGACGAGATAGGTTAAATAAAAAAAACACGTTTCATGTATTTTTAATTATTTTAGAGATCATAGTTTATGTATTATCATTCTGTAAAAAAATGAAGTGTCTTCGTATTACGGTACAAAAATAGCCCTGTGACCAACACGGACGGACGGACAGATGGACAGACAGTCAGCGAACGTAAAAGGTTGGCATCCCTTGTGGTACGGAATTCTAAGCTCTATTCACACTTTAGTAAAGTTATCGTACACCATTTTCACTTATCTTTAGCCTATTAAACTTTCAAAATATGCGAATTCACACCTACAATACTTTGAAAACTAACATGTATCTCCATGTATAGCTTGTAAATGTAGCAACGTCAACTCCCCTACAATTATAGTCTACATTATTCTATTACCCCACTTTAGTCAGTCGTCTTTGCTTACATGTCCACGACCGTGAAACTGAGAGATACAAATTCAATTATACTTTTTTATGGTCAACCTAGTTTTGGCGCGTTTGTAGGGTTCCGTGACTTTTACAAAACAAGCTTCTTACAATAATTTAGATAACACAAAAATAAAAAAAAATTGCATTTAATGCATGTAAGTGACAAATGTTTACAATTGATAACTTTGACTAATCGTTGACGATCGGTGTGTTGTTTGATTTTGAGCCATTCTGAGCCTAAATTATCTGAATGGCTCAGATAATTCATATAAGATTGTTTTAAGATAGCAAAAGCGTTTGAATCGCGTGCCCGCAATTGATATTTTTTTATAGAAAATAGATCTACGTTTGCCACCAACTCGCCTGCGGGGTTAAAAAGGCCGTTATAGAAGAATCACAATAGGAATTGAACTATATGCCGACTCTTTTCATAGATCTCAGTGACAAGAATATTATAGTGCAATTCTATTGTGATTCTACAATAGCAGGCTTTTTAGCCCCGCAGATTTTAAGCGACGGTGTTTTCGAGGATGGAGCATGTCGCTCTAGGCGAAAACTAGCCTTGAAGACGCTTAGATTGTAGTTCTCTTTTAACTGAAGAGTCCCGTTGGACAGCTCTTAACTCATCGGATCGGCTTGTTGTTATGATCATAATAATAGCATTATAATATTGTAGGAAAAAGTACAAACTATTATGCAAAGTTTCACCCTAAAATAATTTAAAAGAAACGTTTATATTCAAGAAAAGTTTGTGTTAAAGTAGCTGGAATTCAAAAACGACCTATAAACGGAAACTCAGTACAAAACCCGCAAGGCGTGAGTCTGACTCGCACTTGCCCGTTTTATTATCATAATTACTCATTCTTTAATTTACTCGAGTGGGCCTTAAAATGTTGATTGAGCTTAATAAGTTCTAAATCATCATATATTACGAGTATCTAGTAGCTCGGTATCATCTACTGATGATTCGCCTCCTTTCTCTTTTAACAGCTTTTCTATGTTTTCTTTTCTTAGTAAGTTCGTATGAGCAAGTGGCCAACTGTGGTGACGGAGTTTTTAGGCCGCCTCAAGGCATCCGTCGTGGCTTAGCGACTTAAAAGCTGGAACCGACAATTTAGTGCCCTCCGAAGCATGGAAGCGCTCAGCTCGTAATGCCACTTGCGGTCATCCATCCAAATTGTGGCCGCGCACAACGCTGCTTAACTTAAACGATCAATGAAGAACATCTAAACAAGCTACGCCAATAGCGCATATTTCTTTTTTTTTTCTATATATTAAGTACGCTGTTTATGTATGTATTTAAAAATGTATTAGAAGTAGTTTAATAGTCATGTACCTAGTTCCCATAACAAAAGCTCTGCTTAATTCGGGGCTAGATGACGCTGTGTGAAATGTCCAGCATTATCTTTATTTTTACAAGGAATTCAATTCTGTAAAAAAATATGCGCATTAACACGAGATCTAAACGGTGAAGGAAAACATCGTGAGGAAACCAGTTAGCTTTCTAATACCTAGCGTCTAGCCTAGCGGAATGCTGACTTCTGCAAAATGTGGGCCCCTTAGACATCTTCAGACGATCTTAAAATGCCTACAAAGATCAGAGGGAATGTCTACCGTGCCTTGGGGATCCTTTGAGCATGAATTTAGATTTACGTGCGTAATCCCAAAGAATAAACGAATAACGAATAAAACAGCTCTACCTCTGCCTCTGTTAAGGTGCATCTATTGTGCAATTTCAATCAAACTTTCTACATTTTGTTGTGCGATTTCACATGACTACTATAATTATGTTTTAGCAAAAGGCAGGTGATAATTTTATGTCAATAGCCTGATTTTTCATTGTTGACAATATATTGTCTATTACACGCACAGATTAGTTTCTATAAACCGTTAAATCCGTTTCTTTGGCCTTCTTATTTACACTTTGGATATACTAGCTGCCCGTCCCGGCTTCGTACGGGTATGCTAATAAAGAAAAAGAGACTAAATCTTCCCTTATAATTTTTTTTTTTTTATAATGATATCCACACTTAAGTAATATTTCATTGATTAATAATCTAATCGGCTAATCGGCGCTAATAGGTGATTTAACCGACAAATGAGCTTGTCAAGATTTTCGGCCCGACGAATGTGGATTCCGTAGCCGAGTTGGTTAAGGCACTCCAGCTTGAGGATCGTTGTATCAATGCGGGTTCAAATCCCATCGGAATTGTAAATTTTCATAAGACTTTTCATTTTAAATAAACTACTAGTAGTAATAGTAGTTTACAGTACGAACATAGTAGGTATTTTTTTTTTCTCTCTCAATCTGCGATCAGATAGAGCATTAATCAACTTTTGTTTGGGTTTGACTCCTTTGAGCCAAATACTTTGCATCTAACAAAACTATTCTAGTTTTTTAAGAGGGCTGCGACCGGCGAATTTCCATAAAAACGTAATACCGAAATCATTTAAAATGTAAGCATGTTTATATCAGTTTATATTGTTAGATTAGGAGAGTAGGTATTTATCTAGGTTCCTGTTAAACTTTTGTTCCGAAAAACTTACCTAAAAAGAAATGTAAGCCAATTGAATTGAAATCTTTGTAGGTACACCAAAAATGGCATTTTTTCTTTTCATTTGTTCTATAGTAAGTTTTTTGAAACAAAAGTTTAACAGGAACCTAGATAAATACTACCTTTATCCAAATAATAACGTAAAGTGATAAAAATATGCTCAAATTTTAAATTATTTTGGTATTACGTTCCTAGGTAAGTAGATACGTTCGCCGAGCACTTAAGCCTATTTTATAGGAGCTCGTGTTATGGGAACTACATGACTGAAATGCCTACTAATTTTATTTCTTTTATTTACTTCTAAGATATTTCTATCACACTAATATTAATTACATAAAGCGGAAGAGTTTTTTTGTTTGAACGCGAACTCTTGAGGAAGGTTATAGGCTACTTTTCATCATCATCACCAAAAACCATCACTACGGGGGCAACGCCGCGAGAGCGCTGCTAGTTATTATATATAGAAATCCCTACATATCTCAAAGTACATCATGATTTTTAACAATAGGAACATTTTCTCCAAATCTAATAGCGCAAAATCACTCGTCATTGTATAATTGACGCCTTCACGCGGTCTATCAATAATTCTAATCAGAATCTTATTAGAACGGGCATGCTATTGTCAAGTTAATAACAGTCATGCTTTACATTCTCCAATCTGAATATGAAAATGACGAGAAATTTTTCAAATCGAAACATGGAACTTCGCTCTTTTAAGTTGTGTGAGTTAAAAGTAATTCGTATGAGCAAGTGGCCAACTCTGGTGACGGAGTTTTAAGACCGCCTAAAGGCCTCCGTCAGGGCTTAGCGACTAAAAAGACGGGATCGCCAATTTAACATACCCTCCGAAGCACGGAAGCGCTCAGCTGTGCCACTTGCGGTCACCCATCTAAATTATGACCGCGCACAACGTTGCTTAACATCAATGATCAATCAAAAACGTCAAAGTCAAGCTACGCGACGAGCGCTTCGATGTGTGTGCCAAATGCGAAAGTTTGGATGTATGTTTGTTCCTTTATAACTCGACAACCACTGAGCCGATTTGGCTGAAATTTAAAATATAGATAGATAATGACCGGGAACAGGACATTAACTTTTTATCCGGGTACCACGCGAGCGAAGCCGCGAGCGGAAGCTAGTATTTTAATAAAAATTGAAGTATTAGGTAAGGAGGTAGGTAAGTACCTACCTATAATAATTTTTGAAGTGCTTTATTTTAATAATTTCTATATAATGCTAAATATGTGACGTCACACCAAGAGAAGAGGAACACAATGTGACCACCAGACTTTTGAACTTAAATCATTATTAAAGTACGAATAAGAAAAAATATTTGTCACAAGCGCGTTGAAATCTTTTGTATGACATATTTTAACACAAATTGATATAAGTATTTTAACATTGACTGTAACAAAATATAAATATACTACTGGTTTAAAAGTAGGTACCTACCTACCTACTATACTTAATTGTCTAAATAAATTTTCGTTTAAAGGTTAATTAACAATTGAGCTTTTTCAAGCTTCAAATGGCTTGCTTAAGTTTTCGTTCTAAGCTAAAATTCGATAAGCCATGGTAGAGGTCCTTTTTCAATTTAGGTAACTAAGTAATCAATCAATTATCATCATCAATTCAGTTTTTTGTTTCTTATGATTAACGCCTCAAAATTCAGAATTCAGGTTGCGCGTTGATGTCTTTTCTATAGAGAATTTGTTCTTGGAGCTAAATTTAAGATGGATTTTTTTTAAATCCACCAAGAAAGCTGTTTCACAAATTTCCCTTTATAGATTTTACGAACCGCAATCTCAACGGTTATACAGAACGGGTTGTTTATAAATCATTCCAAAACGGTATTTTTATAATATCAAACGCCACACGACCTTATGAATAACAGTGACATACATAAACACTTTCCACAATTTCCAAGCAATCGGAACACGTTTTGATCGGTAATGCATTTACTTCTATAATGCATGCATCACTGAAAAACACAAATAAACTTACCGGTAAAAGTTCACGTTGAATTCCTTATCACAAGTCCACAGAACACATACGAAATAGAACACCGATTAGGGTTGGCCACGCACGTGTCGATAGGGTAATGTCGATAGTTTGTTGCGCGACGTGTGTTCGGATGGCGGTCCGCGGGAGACTAACGCGCCGCCGCGTCTGAAGGCACCTGCCCGCCCGGCCCCCGCCCGTAGTGCAGGTGAAAAGCACTATCGATATCGATAAAACGACCGCAAGATGCCTCCAATAACGCTTGATGCAGCTATACATGTAAAGTGAATGTAACTTATACTGTGGGTAATCATAGTTTGCAAAACTTCCTAACTGGACTGGGAATATTATTTTATTTATACACACATTCCACAATGGATAACAGTAACTCTCAATAGAGGCGTGGATGGGAATTTCTTTCCCATAGAATGGGTCGAATTGGTCGTCCCATATAGTACATAATATTAATTTCTACAAGTCATAGATCACAGGCAAAAACATTTAATTAAATTCTCAACATTTTACCTACAGTTATTTATCTTTTTGATAGAATCCGAATCTGAGAAATACTGTAGGTAGTACCTACGTTAGTAGCAAAATTATGTGGTTATGATCACCACACATTTTGCTCTTGTGTAAGCTTACCACTAACATTGTGTGTGGCTTTGAGATTATATCCAAGAGGCAGGTTAGTGGCAGAGAAATGATATCGATTAAGTGCTTCCACGAACCACTTTGAATAGGGCTTGGATGATGGAGCACTATGTAGATAGAGCTGAAAGTTTAATAACTATAATAGGTAAGCATTTTAATATTTCTACGAGTTTTTCTCACTCATAATAGTGAAAGGTAGGTAAGTAGGTACCTACATGATGTTATTTCTTTTTTTTTAACTAAATAAACAATGCTACACACAATGTATCACAACGAATCGAAGTAATAGTTTTCTAATTTTTTACTTTATGATTTAACGTAGTCTAACACCATCATATTTACTTTGAAATATAGAAACCATTAAAATCGCAATACAATAATATCAATATGATTTGCTAAAATACTATGTATTTTACTATATAGTAGGTACTAACTCATTCGTAGGAGTAAACGCGTAGGCGGACAGTTCCGTTGTTGGTCAGCGGGGGGCAAAACTTCACGGAGGAAGTTCGCCTTACGACTGCACTTCTGTCTGCCGATAATTTGCAATATCGAGACATTGTCTCAGTAAATCATATTGATATGATAGGTGTAAGTACTTGAATAGGATATAATCTGCATTTTACACAACTACGGTGGCGAACCAGCTTACAGCCTGATGCTCCACAGAACATTATCCTTCGGCTAATGCTATGTTACAGTGGATTCACATAATTTATACAAATATACCTATGACGGAAGTTCACTGTGCAGTTTATGAATATTGCAACCATAATAACGGTATTTTTTTTTGTTTAGATTTAACTAACAACTGCACCACCAGAAACAACCTTCCAAGGTAACACAATATTATCTTATTTCCCGTTTCTCTTCCTTTTGAAAACGAAGCGCTAATAGAAAACAAAAGGTCTTGTCTCACTGAATTACAAATGCTGACACAATTTCATCGACAACCCAAAACAATCGACATACGAGTATAACATCACTAATGAGTAGTGAACGTACGGACTGATCAAATTAATTACCGCCTCATCTCGAAGCCACGCTCTCGATACAAAAAAAAACTGTCTTCTCACTCACGCTTGCTGGCTATAGGTATTGCCAACTTAGTTTTCAGCTAAATCTAGCAAATTTTCGAGACAAATTAGCAAACGTTGAAAACTATAGGCATTAGCAGTTTCAGTAGGCGCTTAGTTTAGATATTAAAACAGTTACACGATAAAATATGTAAATGGATAATGCTGGACATTTCACACAGCATCACGTAGCCCCAAAGTATGCAGAGCTTGTGTTATGGGAACCACATGACTGATATGCTACTTAGGTAGGTGCCTACATATTTTTTTAGTCAATACATACATAGGTAAGTACATAGAAAACACCCAGACCAGAAACAAACATTTGCAGATCACACAAAAATTTGTGCCGTGGCGGGGAACGAACCCGCAACCTCCTGTCTCAGGCGGCCCTTCACCCACTGCGCCACAGAGGTCGTCAAATATGTTCAAGCGACGTAGACAATATGAACTTTTATCTACAGGTATTCAATATTCTTCGGTAAGCTCCTAGGGTAGTCCAAGGCACATTCTACATTTCAGTGTGATTTCAGGTCGCATGTCCGTCCATTACTTTTTTTTTATCAGAACTATTATATAGCAAAGCTTGTATTTTTATTATCACTCTCATTCTCATGTCAATAAAAATAAATATCAATGTTATTTTCAAGAAAAGCAAATCAGAGATGCTGTCGCATTCTGTTCTGTGGAATCATACACAGCTGTCGGACATATTCGGAAAACACAACAATAACCGATGTATGGATAAGTTTTTGACCTTTTAAAAATTTATTATGAGCAAGTTTTCTTTGTCCTAAAAATTCCATTGACGGGATTGAACCCACGACCATAGCGTCGAGCGAGATACCTGCAGTGCGATTCACTTCTCGCAGTCACAATTTGGACGAGTGACCGCAAGTGGCATTAACATCTGGGCACTTCCGTGCTTCGGTTGGCACGTTAAATTGTTGATCTCAGCATGAGGCCTTTAGGCGGCCTAAAGACACGACGTCAGTATATCATCATACACGACGTATATCATACATACCTTCCACGGCTAAGCTGGCAACTCCTATTGGTGTCTCGTTTCCGCTCGCGTAAAAAATGCTAGATTCCGCAACAGTAGCTCGCAGCAGAGGATTTCACCTCGTTGTGAATGAAGCGATGCGGTACCGTTTGATGCGTAATGTGACCTATTGTACACTTGATTGGCACCACACTGGGGTTTTACTCAACTTTTTGTGAGGAAAAGCTGCTGGCCTTTTAGGTAAAAGTTCATAGCCAACTCTGTGACGGGGTTTTTAAACCACCCATTTTTTTTTTTTTTTTGAAACAACAATACCTAAGTGAAAACTGGTAGGCAAGAAGCTGTCCTGCAAGTACTATTAAAACTAGTATCTCTGCCTTCTGTTCTGTAGGTCGTGGGTTCGATTCACACCCAGGACAAACATTTGTGTGATGAACATAGATGTTTGTTCTGTGTCTGGGTATTATTAAGTAGTATAGGTACGTAGGTAGATATGTATTTACAAATAAGTATTTTATCAGCTAACTGGTTCCCATAGTACAAGCTTTGCTTAGTTTGGGGCTAGATGGCGCTGTGTGAAATGTCCAGCAATATTTGAGTAAATATTTAGTTAACTAGATAATTATAATTAGATACAATATTGATCATTTCTATGAAATATATTCTAAAGATGCCTGTAGTGTGTGGTAGAGGTATAAATGTGAAATAGTTTGACTTAAAAATCAGGTTAAATGTATATTAACATTTATTTAAATCAGAAGCTTACAAGCTACCAGAAATATTGCAGACTGCAGCAGCTTCAAGAGTTTTCTGTTTCTTTGTATCTGGAAATAATAAAATTATGAAATGTTAATAAATATTGATTTTTTGTTACATACATACATAAAATGACGCCTGTTTCCCATCATAGGGCTAGGCAGAGCCTACAGATCTCCACTTGCTACGATCCTAACACACTTCTTTCGCTTCAGTCACTCTCACCACATTCTTCACGCAAGCTCGTCGATTTAAGGTTACCTACTCTTGACCTGGCCTTTTTCATAATACTTTGCCGACTAGTCAAGGAATGTTCGCCTAGTTCTTCCCCTTCTCCTTCCTCCTTCTTCCTCCTCCTTCATCCGACGGTCCCATTCACATTCGCCTTATGGACCAGCCCCCCTAGCCATATTACACTATCTATCGTTATTCTGTGCTATCGTCGCGATCGCTGTAGAACACTTCAAAATGTATAGGAATTGAAGGTGATGTGATGAGTCACGTGGTCAGAACGTCAATTCCTATACATTTTGAAGTGTTCTACAGCGATCGCGACGGTAGATAGTGTAATATGGCTAGGGCCCCTATTTCTTCAATCTTCTTTCATTCATCCTCTCTACATGACCGAACATACCCTTCTCAATTCTCATCACTACATCTTCTTTCACTCCACAACATTCTCTTATTACACTCTTTCTCATTCAATCTTTTAATTTTAATTCGATCTTTTATTTTTTTGTTACCATAATAGTCATAATAATAGTCATAATAGTCATTTATTGATAATATACATTATAGATATACCATAAAAAATACAGTTAATTCCAATCAGATAATTATGTTAAAAGCCTAACTTACTTTGGACTGTTGGTTTACTTTGGACCTTTACTCGGAGTTGGTGACACAAGCACTTAAAGATCGACTTGTTACTTCAAGAATTTTGTTATTTCAAAAAAATTCAATGGCTAACAGTGGCAACAGAGTTTTTAAGCCAACTTTTCATTACCACCCTTTGTAATAGTTTCTATGCTTAGGGTCAAGAGATGAGACATAATATGAATTATTATTACGTATTATTTAAGTTTTACAAACTTCATTTTTAAAATATTAAGGACTTACATTAAAATACTTGTATTTACCACAACATTTTAGATAAGTCACTGTAGTCACGAGCAAGTCTACTCAACATTTAAGTAAGTTCGTATGAGCAAGTGGCCAACTCTGGTGACGGAGTTTTTAGGCCGCCTAAAGGCCTCCATCATGGCTTAACGTCTTAAAAGCCGAGACCAACAATTAACGTGCCCTCCTAAGCACGGAAGCGCTCAGCTCGTAATACCACTTGCGGTCACCCATCCTAAAAGTGACCGCGCACAACGCTGCTTAACTTCAACAATCAATCAAGAACATCCAAGCAAGCTACGCCACTGGACTTATGAGTTCTGGCATAGAATAGATAATATATGTTCTGGAAAAATTTAAAAATGTCTACTTACTTGCAAGCTGTACACGTGTAGAACACAGTCTGCCCTTCATCAGCCGATCTCAACTGAAGCGTGGCATAAGACATTCGGTCATTGCCACATTTGGGACATTTTCTTTCCACAATAGGGCCTTCTGGATCATCCGTGTTGAGTATATCTTTCGCGCTGGATATTGAGACCGTGTTGAAGTTGATGGTGTATTCAAATTTTAGCTTGCTGAAGTCTGGAATGGAGTTGATTAATTTCATAACTTTAATTAAAACCTTCCATCAAAAGAATTATCCTGCTACTCATAGAGGGTATGAAAACAGGTGTGTAATGGATGGCATGTTCACTATTTTTATTAGCTCAGTAATAGTTAGTAGCTCTGCCTTCTGTGCTGCAGGTCGTAGGTTCGATTCTCACCCAGGACAATCATTTGTGTGATGAACATAGATGTTTGTTCTGTGTCAGGGTGTTATAAAGTACCTAAATTAATTATGCTTAAAAAAAATAAGTTATTCTATCAGATAACTGGTTCCCATAGTACAAGCTTTGCTTAGTTTGGGGCTAGATGGTGCTGTGTGAAAAACACCAATAGTAGCTGACATTTGTTTATTTCCTGAGTAACATTACTTTGTATGTGACTAATCAACATTTATTCAAATGGTAAAACAAACCCTTACACAAATAGATGTACACTTCTTCCAAATCTTCCAATGGATCTTGGCATTTGTGAAGTTAGCCGTTTGGATGTGCAGTGGAACTTTTACATACGAAATTTTTTACTGCGCAGAGAAACGGCTAACTTCACGAATGCCTAGATTCATTGTGAGAAGTGTAGTACAATAAATGAATGAAATGATGAATGAAGTACATAAGTAACTTACTATCAGCATCAAAAAATGACTTGCAGGAATAACATTTGACGGAGCCAAACTCTTGCAGCAACGGTAAAATGGAACCACACCGGGCACAGAATGCAGTGCTTGTGGTAAATGGACATGAGCCTTCCATCTGAAAATTAAATTGAAATTGAAATTAAAGATCAGGTGTAGGTAAAAAGTTTTTTTTGTGTTCCATTTTCATCTGCGATCAGTCTCTGACTATAAGCAGGTTTGGTGTAGGTAGAGCTTTGAGAGGAAGTGCTCCGGCGATCATTTTCCTCTTTGTATTTCATCAGGACTTTCTAGCTCCATGATGTGTTGCCTTTTCAGTCTTCTAGGGTATCTAATGGCGGTAAGTTCTGATGCTAGGTGATTTGGGTGGTTACTGAGGCGCTGCTTGTACCTACTTGGTCGAATACATTTTAATGTACTCGACCAAGTACAAGTAGTGTAGGTAGGTAGAATAGTGGTCGTCGTCGGGAACGTCGAGGGAAAGAGATCGCGCTGGAGATCCCATTTCGATGGACGCACCAGCTCCAGGAAAAAAAACCAAGTTCTACGATGTGATCCACCTAGCCACTAATAGAACTCGTTGGAGACAAGCTGTCCACACTATCACGAAGACAACCAGTGATCACCATCTACAGACATAAAGAGCCCATCATAGAGAGAGAGAGAGTAGGTAAGTAGATAAATGGAAAGAGATGAATTTGAGTGAAAGATTCCATAGGTATATTTTGTTTGAGTTATCTAACGTTTAACATAGCTTCGTTTGCTTTAAAACCTCTGTGGAAACCTAAACTTATTATTTTACAGAAAAAATGTGTGCAAAATAAACTAACCTTAGAAGTGAATATAAAACACGGTATATTAGTGAAAATTCTTCTTCAATTCCTGTATTACAAAGTACTCTGTGTTTTCCTCAAACTAAAACACCTTGTTTATTTTTTCTAGTACTGACCAACAACAACAAACAAATAACAACACATGCACGCACACAGTCAGCACTTGACTTGACTGACATTGACAGCTGACGCTTGCTTGACAGTGAGAGCTGACAGCACTTTGTATTCTAAAATACCATGTGTTGTCAATGTCAAACACAAAATGATTTTTGAAAACGTCATTGTCAAAGAAGCGTTTGTCATTGTCAAACAAACTCCTTTATTTTAGGGATGGTCGATACTTCAGATTGTATCGATATTTCGTATTGCAATGTATCGTAATGCATTGTATCGATACAGGGGATTTGTTATGATATTTTGTATCGAAACAATAACGAATCAAGTCAAGTCTGGCAAAAACGGATAGAAACGGCAACTAAAATTTTATTACAATGGAAACTCTTTTCTCTACTAATCTATGGTAAAGTACAGGTTTCTTGTCTATGGTACAGTCAGCGTCAAATTGATATGAGCGTCTAGAGTAGTCAAAATAATCTACCTACACTATTTAAATAAATACCTACTGGATATTTATTTATTTATTATTTTATTTCAGCCTACTCGTGATGTCGGTGACCGTATTGTCATCCGAAACGTCGAGGTAAATAGAGCCAATTTCATTTCGGATGACAATTCAGTCACCGTGGTCACGAGTAAACTGAAACGTCCAGGTAAAATAGAAGAAGAAGAAACCCGATATAGCATTGTAGGTACCTATCTACAAACCCTGCTTTATTACTAATTTTAAACATCTAAGTTGCCAATTTTGCACCTAATGTGAAGAAAAAGTGACTTGAAAAACTCAAAATGTTCATTGATATTTTTCGCTGACTGTACCTAAATAAAATAAATAGGTTGGCGGTACTATTAATTCATTTTAAACTGTTGGTGTGTTTCATCTTGAAGTCAAAACAATTAGATAATTTCGATCATAGACACCTTGCATTGTTGTATCGATCCACCGTATCTTATGCCACTGTATGGATACAAATATCGGGTGGATCGTTTGCCATTGTATCGATACACGCAACGCAAGGATCGGATCGTATCGTATCGATCGAACCGAACATCCCTAGCTGGTTTGCTTTGCTTGCTCCCGACCCGCTAGGCTAGCTCGCTTTTATTATTATTTTATCTTTATTTTTCGTAAAACACTAAAATAAAACAAGGAAGAAAAATTTGGTAGGTTGTAGACTGTTCTTAGATCAAATAAACAGAGAAGCAATAGCTTTAAGGTTTCAGCCTTAACTATACAAGGAAACGCCGAAGACGCATCAAACCTTCATCACATTGCAAGCCAAAAGACAAGCGTCCTATTTTTCTAGTTTCTAAGCCTTCGCAATCCAACTTCCAGATAACCATGGACGGGTCACTGGGAGATATGTCTCAAACGTTCACGGAGCCACAGAACATGGATATTCCGATACCGCCGGTTGGTTTGCCGATGCATCATCATCATCTAGGCCCGACGCCCGGCATCGGAGGTAAACACGAAGAGTTCTCGGTGGAAAAGATCCTGGATCGCAGAGTTAAGAACGAGAAGGTTGAATACCTTTTGAAGTGGAAAGGTTACTCAAAGTAAGTTGATGTTTTGGAATACAAGATTCATTAGGAACCTATTGGTTTCTACTAGCATTAAATTTAATACCAAGGGCATAGTGAGTTTTTCTCACTAAGTATATTCTAGCAGCTCGACTGGGGCAGTGGTGGAAAAGTTAGGTATTCAAAGTACCTACCTAAGTTGATGTTGTGTGACTTGGTCACACCATGGGTGACACAATGACTTGACACTTCTAATTTATAAACTTAGGACGCCCGCGTGGTCTACTATTTTTTACCCGGCTGACTGTCAAGTCACCCGGGTTATGTAGATCGCGCGTTTCTATGTATGTGGGTTCGTTCGTTCGTATGTAAGTAATATTCTTTATTACCACGTTTCTCCTAAACGGCTGGATGGATTTTGATGAATGAGGTATCGTTAGAATCGTCTCCATCTCGATTGTGCTCTAGGATACTTTTTATTTCGATAAATCAAATAGTGCGGCTAAAAAATGCAACAATGTGTGAATTTTCAAAATGAAAATCACGCTATCATATCAAAATCCATGTCAAAATCAAGAGGTTGGTGGACTGATATCAAATATAATTTTTTTAAAAATCTAACATGACATCTTCGAAGACTAAATCGAGTCTCAAAATTTTTGAAAATCTATTGTTCGCCATAAATAGAATTGCTAACCAAAACGCAAACTAAAACTTTCTATTTAGTCACACGCAACGTTTAGAACAAACTGCATCGAAATTGGTTTAGCCATTTAGGAGATATCTCATATTTAAGAAATAACTTGCGCATTTAATTTAGGT
The DNA here is from genome assembly GCA_958496255.1 of Camptogramma bilineatum. Classification (NCBI taxonomy): domain Eukaryota; kingdom Metazoa; phylum Arthropoda; class Insecta; order Lepidoptera; family Geometridae; genus Camptogramma; species Camptogramma bilineatum. The sequence goes on from OY292460.1 coordinate 4,785,593, forward strand.
ACTCACAGAGCCATCTGTGTGTCAACTGTGACAACAACGTTTAGGAAAATGCGTACGGCATCGAACCCTAGATACCTACATAATAATAAAATTGTAATTTAATTTTGTTTTGTGATTGATAAGATAATGCTGTTTCCAACTTTTCAGTTCAGCCGGGTTTTTTTTATTTTTGAATAAATTGCTTGTTTGTCCCACGGGATTCGTGCATTTTTTTCAGGATAAAAAGTCATGTCCTATTCCCGGTCATTATTATTATTATGTTTGTCAATTTGAGCATCTCGGGACTATGGAGTCCCGGACCTTTGACAGGCATGCATGGGGCCGAAGCCAACACACAGAGGCCCTTTTGACAATTTTGATCTTTTGTGATGGACACACATTCCGGTGACTACCCTGTATGACACTATAAAAATGCTTTTAAGGGCAGCCCCCGGTCTGTGCAGGACTATTGCAGATATGGAAAACTACTAATGGGCTATGGGGGTGGGATGGTAGTGGACTGGTTACTGGGAAAACTATGGATACTATGGCACCCGCCGAAACAATGTTAACGAACATGTATCAAATGGCGGGTGGAGACTGGCCTACTCACAAATGGGCCCCCCTAAAACAGTCACTGGTATCGCAACAAGGGGGCAACAAGACGTGAGTGGCTAGAGGGTGGTCAGATGTTACCGGGTTTTAAACGACGATCATTAGCTCCCTGAGGGTCCAGCTTCACGTGCCCACTCACCACTTACGTAACACCCTCCAGCCCCCGAGCAATGCTCTAGCGACTCCACTCTGTCCGGCCGGTGAAGGCAACACGGAGGTGGGGGACCTGTTCCTCGTCAGTGTTCACTCCGTCCGGCCAATGAAGGCAAGCGGAGGTGAGGAACGGTGACCTCCCCCGGGAGCACTCGGGTCCGCGGGGACGCTACTCACCCGACACCTCGCCTCAAAGGTGCCCTGCGGGCTTATTATTGTTATTATTGTGAGCCATCAATATCCCACTGCTGGGCAAAGGCCTCCCCCCACTCTTTCCATTCATCCCTCTCCTGTGCTAGTAATGTCCATTAGTAATTCCCGGTCATTATCTATGTAAATTTTAAATTTCAGCTAAATTGGTTCAGTGGTTGTAGAGTTATAGAGGAACAAACATACATCCATCCAAACATCCAAACTTTCGCATTTATAATATTAGTGTGATTTAATATTCTAGTGATGACAACACATGGGAGCCAGAAGACAATCTAGACTGCCCTGAGCTCATCTCAGCGTATGAAGAGGCTCGGCTGAAGAAGGAGAGAGAAGATGCCGAGGCCGCTGCCACCGCTGCTGCTGCTGCTGCTGCCGCCGCCGCTGCTGCCGCTGCCGCTGCTGCCGCTGCCGCTGCCGCAACTACTGAGGCTGCTGATGATACTATTGCTCGGAAAAGAACAAGGCGGGAGAAGAAAAAGCGAGTCGAAGTAAGAAACCCATACCGATACCCATCTCAGAGTTATTTTTACCAGATTGTGGTGAAGTCCAAAAGGAGGGAATGTGTTTGACCTGAATGTAATGTACTTATGTATCTTCTATGTCCACTAGCAACAGCTCAACCGATTTTGATAAATGGTGGCGCGAGTGTCACTGGGTACATACACAAAAAATTCTTAAAAATAAAATACCTGATTTTATGCGCTTTAATGTGCTGGCTGAAAAACATTTCTAAAATATCAATCTAATTTTTAATTTTGCATCTTAATCTTTCAAACCCGCAGTCGGATTTTTTGTTTCAATTAATAAATGATGTTTGCTTGTTACTTGAGTTGTTCCTGTGTGTTATTATTTTGTTAATGTTATTTACAATATTTATTCTTTTATTCAAGCAAGAGACTGAGAAAAGTGTACTGCAAGAGATTGACAAACCTAGAGGCCTTGCTAGAGACCTCATTCCAGAGAGAATTTTGGCCAGTCAGCTGTTCCACAATGTACTCTACTTTTTGGTGCAATGGTAAGTAATGGTTTTGGAGCAAAGCTGTTTTATTTGCAATAATCGCCTGCAAAACTAGCCCGCCGGGTGTGTATTGCGCTTTACACTGCTCGGTAAATCTACTATATCCATTAAGTACATTATCTTTTTTTTGAAAAGATTTGGAGATTCCTACACGTACCTGTCAGACCAAACAGGGTTTTTACATACTGCAGTAGTAAAACAGACATACAGGGGTGGTCAGAAGCAAGTCTAAATTTAAACTATTAATGGTGCGCGAGATCTCAGTTCGGGGCGAACTACGAATAGTTTTGTCTTAGTACACTTACAATTTTTAAGCTGCAACTTAAAATGCTACTTTCAGGCAAGGCTGTTTGGAATTCGACGTAGTGGCGGGAAAGGAACTGAGCGAGGCGTTCCCGGATTTCGTGATTGATTACTACGAGCAATGTGTACCGTTCAGTGTCAGGTACACAGCGGGGAAGATGCCAAGATACGCGCCAGATGTAAGACATTTTATTTTAATAACACTTACTTAGTCAGGATACTAAGAATCTTTTGAATTGCATGACACGACCGCGATGAGTGGCCTTACCGCGAGGAATATTCATCTAGGTGAGAATATTTTTTACCCAGATGAATATTCTTCGAATACTTCGAATAATAACTTACAGTAAAACCAGAAAAAGAATACGTTTAAAAACGATTGACGAAAACTCATTTGGAAATGAAAATTAAGTACTTACTCATAATTTAATCAGATTCATTTAATCTCAGAGTCCGTAGGTGTTCTAGAAAGAATAAAAGTAGAAAATTTGCAAGAAGATAGAGTGAGAGATGAGTACAAAAGTAAATTGATTGAAAAGTTTCATGATTTTGATAATATTTGTGAAACTGAGGGATTATGGAAGGCATTTAAGGATGATATTGTGAATGTGGCTTCTCAAGTATGTGGTGTAAGTAAAAGGAGAAAAGGTCATAAGGTAAAGCATGCATGGTGGGATAAAGATGTACAAAAGTTGGTATGTGAGAAGAAGAAAGCTTGGTTAGACTGGCTAGCAGCCAGAGCAAATGAAAGAATGCAGAAAGCTACAAATAAGGATGTGGATGAAGCTAAAGATAAGTACAAGAGACTGAAAGGACTAGTGAAAGAAATGATAGCAAGAAAGAAAGATGAACAGAAACACGTGTTTGATGAGAGATTATCTGAGGATTTTCGGACGAACATTAAGTTTTTCTGGAAATCCATCTGTTCAGCAAGAGGAAAAACTCAGACCTCAGAGCTGAAATCGATCAGAGATCAGAATGGAAGTTTAGTGAAAGGTGAAGAATGCGTATTAAAGAGATGGCAGGAGTATTTTGAAAGCTTGTTTGAAAGAGAGGATGGTGTACATGCACCTACCTTAGTGATTAATGAAAGTGTAGATGTAGATGAAAGTTGTATTAGCATGAATGAAGTTGTGAATGCGTTAAAAAGTATGAAAGCTGGAAAAGCAGCAGGGTATGACAGGGTAACAGTCGAGATGCTGAAGGCTGGACATGGCGTTGTGGCTACTCAGCTGTGCCGCCTTTTCAACATGTGTTGGGTTAACGGTCAAGTACCAAGTGATTGGTGCAAGGCCGTTATAGTTCCACTTTACAAAGGAAAAGGCTCGCACCAGGAATGTAAAAACTACAGAGGCATTAGTCTTCTTAGCATCGTCGGCAAACTGTATGCAAAAGTTTTGATTGAGAGAGTTATGAAAGAAACCGATGAGAAAATATGGGATGCACAAGCGGGTTTTCGAAAGGGTATGGGATGTACGGATCAGGTCTTTTCCTTGCGAAGCATAGCCGAGAAATTTTTGGCCAAGGGTCAAAAGGTCTATTGCGCATTCGTGGATTTGGAAAAGGCCTACGACAAAGTGATGAGGAATGAACTTTGGTCGGTACTGTCAAGGTATGGGGTGAACAGCAACCTTATTCGAGCTCTGAAGTCTCTCTACGAGGACTCCAGTGCTTGTGTGAGGATACATGGGTCATATACTGAATGGTTTAGCATCCAAAAGGGTGTTAGACAGGGATGTGTAGCGTCACCATGGCTGTTTAACTTATTCATGGACAGTTGCTTGCAAGATTTAAAAGATAGTGAATGTGGTTTAAGAATGAGCGAGTTACTCGTCAAATGTCTTCTCTATGCTGATGACCAGGTTTTACTTGCGTCGTCGGCAGATGAGTTGCAGGAGATGGTAACAATTATGCATGGAGCTTTTGAAAGAAAAGGAATGAAAGTGAATGTAAGTAAGACGAAAGTAATGGTTTTCGAAAGAGAGGAATGTGTGACAGCATGTAATATTTTGATAGATGGTGAAAGAGTGGAGCAAGTAAACAAGTTTGTTTATTTGGGTACATTGTTTACGAGAGATGGGAAGCATGAAGAGGATGTTGAAAGGAGAGTGAATGCGGGAAATCAAGTGAATGGGGCACTGCATTCTTTTCTAAGCAGTCGGAAAGTTTCCGAAAAGGCACGACTAGCTGTGCATAGAGGTGTGTTAGTGCCGACACTAATGTATGGTAGTGAAAGTTGGGTATGGCAGAAGAAACACCAAAGTAGAGTGAATGCAGTAGAAATGCGTGCGTTACGAAGTATGTGTGGGGTGACTTTGAGAGATCGAATGAGAAACAGTGTGATAAGAGAGCGTTGTGGAGTGAAAGAAGATGTAGTGATGAGAATTGAGAAGGGTATGCTAAGATGGTTCGGTCATGTTGAGAGGATGAATGAAAGTAGATTGACGAAACAGGTCCATAAGGCGAGTGTGAATGGGACCGTCGGAAGGGGAAGACCTAGGCGCACATTCCTGGACCAAATTGGCGAATTATTGGAAAAAGGCCAGGTCAAGAGTACCCTAAACCGACGAGCTTGCATGAAGAATGTGATGAGAGTGAATGAAGCGAAAGAAGTGTGTCAGGATCGTAGCAAGTGGCGATCTGTGGTCTCTGCCTACCCCTATGATGGGATACAGGCGTGAGTTTATGTATGTATGTATGTATGTACTCATAATTTCCACTTTATCGCAAACAAATAAATATCAATGTCATTTTTAAGAAAGGCAAGCCGTGCGAGCTGCGCTGCTATCGTAGTGTACTTCTGTCGAATTCTGTTTTGTGTAATCATACACTGCTGTCGGACATATTCGGAAAACACTGAAATAACCGAGATCCAATATAACTTACTTACTACGTACTTATTCCTCAGATTAAAGTTAGTTATTGATAGAAAAATCGGCCTTTAGTTGCAATTTAATGTTTTTGATTGATTGAAAAATAATGATGTGCCAAATAGAAAGATTGTCATCATAACATTTCGTTCTTTCAGTTCCCGCCCGAACCGGAATCGGAGCTTGAACTAACGCCGATGGACGTGTCCCAGGAAACCGATACCAGCGCTGCTGATGCAAGTCTCCTGAATACCTCACAAGGTAAGCAGCTTCGATGTCTTTATTTGGTCTTTTCATCACCATAATTATACCATCACAACTCGGGTAACGCCGCGAGGGCGCAGCTGGTAGTTAATAATGATCAAATGATAAATTTTTTGTTATTACTAGCCTAAACTGTCCCGCTGCTGGGCAAAGGCTTCCCCAAATGATCAATATTAACTACTTCGCGCCATTACCCGAGTTGATGGTGATGATGATAATGATGATGATAAGAAGCTTATAACCTTCTTCAAGAATTAAGGTGAACGCAGACCTGGGCCGCACGCGCCGCAGTCACCGCATTCGAATTGTTTACTTATATGAAGTTCTATGCAACCTTGCACACCTACCCGCGCCAAAATCGCCGCAGTACCTAAAGCATTAATATGAAGAATTCGAATGCAGCGACTGCGGTGCGTGTGATGCGGGCCAGGTCTGCGTTCACCATTAAGGTATCAAATGCAGAATCTTTTAAATCCGACTGGTAGTTTCAGAGATTCAAACAAACAAAATACTACAAACTCTTCCGCTTTATTACATTGGTAAGTATAGCTCTGAAAGTTAGAAGAACTTAGTGGATTTGGTTCCCCTGGTGTCTTTCCTTGAGGGAAACTTAGCTAATAAAAGTGAGACTGATACCATACAGCTTTTTTAGCCTTTTTAGCTCCGCTGATCGCGATAGTTTAAAATGTGCAATTTCTACAGATGTTATAACGTCGCTTTTTCTTTGCAGCACCAGAACCGGATATACCCACGGCAGATATGTCGGCAATGAGCATACCGCCCATAGACTTGCCGCCAATAGACATGCCGCCCATGGACATTTCTAATATGCATGTACCTGTTTTATAAGATACTCGCTACGACTTCCACTTACCCTGTTATAACTAGCTGCGTTGCCCGTTTGATGGTTTACGGTGATGATGATGATGATGAAAAGTAGCATATAACCTTTCGCAAGAATTAAGCTATAAAATTCAGAAATAATTTTTCGAATCCGACTGCTAGTTCTTAGGAACCAGCAGTCGGATTCGAAAAATTATTTTTTGATTAGCGCGTTCAAACAAACAAACTCTTCCACTTTATATAGTGGTAGGTATACTTAGGTATAGATGTCACAACCAACTGGTTGAATTAGCCATTCAATTGAATGGCTAGCCCTTTCATTGAACGCCGCCATTCAATTAAACGGCTAAACGTCGGCTAGCCAAGTGATTGAAAACAACGTTCAACACTACAGCTAAACGAAACTCAGCCAACTGATTGAATGTCATGTAATATGATTTTTTTAAATAGATAGATAATGGCCAAGCGGGGCTAAAAAGGCAGATCCATGAATTGCACTGCATTCTGTCTCTTTTCATAGACATAAGAGTGAAGAGAAAAAAACATGAATATGAATCATAAAAGAAATTGCAATAACGGCCATATTAGCCTGCCTGTTATTCAAAATGAACTTACAAATTTCCTAGAGCTGTACCTAATAGTTGCTAAATCTGTTGCCATCTCTTTTCAATGACATAAGAGTGATAAGGAAAAAACATTCTAGAAAATAAAGCCTTGCTAAATTGATAGTAAGTATATGAATAACGGGCCACTTTTTACAATAATAGTGGAAATTGACGTGAGGTTTTGTACCTTATCTATTATTAAGTTACTTATAGTACTTAGTGATTTGCATGAATTCAATTAATTAAGATTTTTAATTTTAAATTAAGTTTTAGTTACTATTAAAAAAGGAAAAATGAATTCAACTTGAATCAGTTTGAATAAAACAAGATAATAATAAGTAGATATTTTTTTAATTTTTAGAATAAATTAAACATAAGTCCCTGTATAAAAGTAAAAAACTTAACTAGCGAAAATAAGCTTAAAATTATATGAGAATAGAGTATTAATTACTTTGGCATCTATTCGGCTGATTAGTCGTTTGTTATTTGTCTAATACTATAGACGATTTGATATAAGATTGTTAAACGACATAATACAAAGGATTATTATAGTCTTAGAGCTAGTACATATAAGGCGTTTTGAAACGCGCGCTTTGATAACGCATGACGCTTTCAAAACGCCAGATCTTACTAAAATAGTAATGGCACTGTCAAACATATCTAAAACTGCTTTTTATAAAATAGCCTCTGAAGTTTACTCAAAAATGCAGACTAAGCTAGCAAAATTTGAAAATTTGGCTAAGATATTATACTAACTACTATTAGATATTAGATACATTTCAACATTCCTAGCAGCCAGGTTTCCAATTAAATATTGAATACAAAAATCGTTTAAACGCCTTACCTAAAAGTACAGTCAGTTAAGTCTCTTCAGCTAAGTTTATTGCATTCACATACACATTGTTTACTGTGCGTATCCTGAGAAAATGCACATTAAACTAAACAAAATTTTTATCTGCAGTTTCGAGTCCAAAACGTGTGAGAAGAGCAGAGCATATTGCGTGCTCACTCGCACTTCTGGTCTTATGGTAAGTGATGTGTAGCGCAATAGTTAGTTAACAGTAAAACAATTGCACTATGCGCTTCACATGAGCCATTTGTTATCGCAGTCAGTGAGAGTAAATCATGTTATCGATAACATGACGGGCACATTACTTCAAACAGATTTATGACCCAGCCAACGATATTACAGACTATAAAACTATGTGAATGCACAACAAACAGCCGAATTTCATAAAAGCGCTGTACCATAGCCAGTCCAGTTTTTCAAAATTTAAGTCTTTCCGTTCAAAGTTTGTTCAAAAACGGCGCGATGGAAGCAAAGTCTTCGCAGTCCGGAATGAGTTTTCCCTTGAAAGTGATGCAGGATTCAGCGCAAAGTGGTCCTTCGAACCAAGCGCCGAGCATTTTCTTGCATTGCGCGCAGTTCTCGATGCAAACCTCCATGGGTTCGTAGCCAGTCGCTGTAAAATAATAAAGGTTAGATAAAGTCCGACACAAAATAATAGAAATAAATGGGAGCGCCACTGTGCAAGCTAAATACGTGAAATAGATAAATTCTCTTTTAGAAGTAAATTATTACTTCTGACTGACGTCTTCGGCACCTATACCATAGACAAGAAACCTGTACTTTACCATAGATTAGTAGAGAAAGGGTTTCCAAAGTACTGAAATTTTAGTTGCCGTGTCTACCCGTTTTTGCCGGACTATACATAGTAGTTCCAAGGCATGGTAGTTCCCTCAGCAAGCCAACTCTATTAATTTAAAACGTCTACCATTCCGCTGTTTTTTTTTCGTTCTCCAAAATTCAGTCATTTAACTGAAAACGTCACCACAACACAGAGGGTCTTACTTATGAAAGATGTTTAAAGTTGAACACTGGTTAAACAACGTCCTGTCTTTATTTGTGGATAGTGACGAATAGAGACAGGACGTTGGTTGTTTAACCAGTGTTCGTTCAACTTTAAACATCTTTCATAAGTAAGGGAGAGAGTAGTTGGTCACTTTTGTAGAATAGGAAATAGACGAAAAACTATGGTTTAGTTGACGTTTTGCTTGTCGTTATAACAGAATCATGATATGATTAATAGCGGGATTCTCGTATTAGAAATCACAAAACTAACAATTCTCACATAAAATCCTTAAAAAATCAAAACGGCGGATTTATGCGCATTTATGTGCGAGATAATAAAAAAAAATGACCCTGTAGTGGGATATCAAAATAAAGACGAGTTTGAAAATACGTAGGTACAATCACACTAATATTATAAATGCGAAAGTTTGGATGTTTGGATGGATGTATGTTTGTTTCTCTGTAACTTGACAACTACTGAACAGATTTTGCTGAAATTTAAAATATAGATAGGTAATGACCGGGAATAGGACATAGTCTACTTTTTATCGGGGTACCACGCGAGCGAAGCCGCGGGCGGAAGCTAGTCTAAACTAAATGTTTGAGAACATAATGGAGTGACAAATCATAAACATCGTATTTCACTTTCAAAACTTTCGTGAGTTACCTATAGGTACTAGACATTATTTAACACATTATATTTGTTACGTGAGTAACTCCCGTGTATTAAATAATATATAGGTGTGTTAAATAATAATATATTGTAGTTTATACCGCAGTTGGGTTTTTAGTTTTTTTTTATAAACTGATTGATAACAATCGAAGTCGTGGGCATTCAATTTGTATACGAAGAGGCCACAGAGGCATTGACCCCGATCCGCGATTCGGCGGCTCACTTTCGCCTTTACGCAATTTCACCTTAGCCGCTTACACTTGACCTCGCGATGACAGTTTGCTTGAATAGATACATCTATTAAGAATAGCCTTCCTACGTAGTCGCGGCTTACGGAGAACTTCAATATTCTATCTGTGATTTTGTTCACTGTACTTAGTGATTTATAAGATATTTGACATAAAATTCTGAAGGTAGGTAAGTACCTACTTAAAATCAGGCGCAAATCCAGGCCAGGCCAAGTACGAGCCGAAGTACGATATCGTTATGTTGAAAGCCTAACAGATTTAATTAAAAGCTCCTAAATAAAATAACGATTTATGCGCTTAGGTTGGTAAGTAAGTATCTAAATAACGAATTCGAGCTTTCGTTTCTTCGAATCAAATTTAAATTGTTCCTCATTAAACTATTAGGTTTGTGGGCATGCCCACGTGCCCATATGGGTGGATCCGCGCCTGCTTTAAACAGATTGAATATTGAAACTGGCTGTGGATAAAACACAACACAACCTAAAAGCAAGCAGCAATAATGTAGGTTCCTAGGAGTAAAATTATTTTCTGAATCGGATCAGTAGTTCCAGAGATTACCAATTACAAATAAACAAATAACTTCTACCGGCAGTTTAATGATTCAGTTGTCAAAGTTTCATTCTAGGTGGTTTTTAATGTCTGAATGTCATTCCAAAGTAACGAAAAAAGAAGGCTGTGTTAAACCATATTCAATCGTTTCATCTTAAAAAGTAACAAACGCTGAAAAATACAAGCTTTCAAAATATGAATAGGATGATTGATTCATACAAAGTCAGGACACAATTTTTGTCTAGGTATCTACAGCTACACTCAACCATCAACATATTATTATAATAGATACCATCAATCTGCTTAATCGGCCTTATTTTACACAGAAAAGACGTGGTCAAGACAAAGCACATGACATCACCGTTATGAGCTTAATTCTCGATACTCGTAGCAGTTAATGCGCATATTAATTTTCCGAAGCGAATAATCCATCGAAAGTAGAGTCTACCAGGTCATCAAGAGTTTATGAGTAATATGCTAGCTATATCTTTATAGCTATAGTCGTATTGCTCATTATACGGACTAAAATCGGACTAAAATTGAAGGAAAAAATGTAATTTTTCATATATTTTTAGTCCGTATAATGAGCAATACGACTATACGTCCTACGAGTGGCGGGTATATTTCCAATAAAATTGTAAATAACCGCAATTGCTGTAGGTAAACCGACTTGAATGAACGGTTGAAGCGCAATGAGTGTTCTATCATCATTCGATGAGAAATTTTGATATCTTTTGGTCAATATTTACGCACGCAGATGGTCAAACACGGCAGTAGTCTTCATTATAACAACTATTTTTTTCACATGATGAATAGAGATTAACTTTGTTTGAAAATTTCTGAAATTCCGCTTGGCACCATTTTTGGGACACCCTTGGGCACAAAGTAAAAGCGTAAAATAAGTTTAAATATAAAAACAGAACTAATTTTAATTTGTTCTAGCAATGGCCCTCATCCCTGAAGTAACTTTGTCTCGTATATTTAATGCAAGAGCCTAGCAATAGACTATATGAGGCCCGGGAGCCGGTTGCGGCCATTCATAATGTTAACGAGATTCCAGAATATTACAGAGGGTAGGCCAACAAATGTGTTGCCTGATAGAGGGGAAGCGCGTAATATGTGACGAGCCTGTAAGATTTATGTGAGCCACAGAATAAACATCCTATGATTTAATAGTAATATTTGTTGGGATGTTTGTTTGGGCATTGTTGAAATAGAGTTTTGCACTTTTGTGGGATCGTGGTTTCGAATCATGTGCACGTGTTATTCCGAAAATTTCTGTTATTTACCTAGGTACACACAAAAGGCGAAAAATTTGCGTCATAATCGTAAGAAAGTGGAATTCTGTCATATTTGCTTACGCAAACGAAACGGGCGTGATTTTTATGAACACTTCATTGAAAGCTCGTGAATCTCAGCAATGCATACCTAATGTTTTTGTGATAATGTCTATCTATATGCACACGTGCTGAAAACGACCTTTCGATCGGAAGATTATGGTTTCGAATGCTGTGCATGTTTTAGCGAATAACTATGCGCAATGCGCATTCCAAATTATAATGGTTGAAACGGGAAAGATTTGGGAAATCCGCACTTACTGACCATGTCTTTTCTGTGGATAAGCCGGCTATGTCACATAATAGATACTTTATTTATTCTGTGGCTATGTGGAGCGGATGGTATGCTTAATACAAAAGCCTACTCGTTCTAAAATTGTCCCACGCACTTTAGCATTCTCGTACATATAGTTAGGCATATGTAGACGTCACTAATATCGTCGTCACTAGTGACGTCGTCGTTGTCTACTATAATATGCCTCTACGTCTCTGTCTAGAATTTTCAACTATTTTATATTACCCACTTGATAACTCACTAATTTATAACTATTTTATATTACCCACTTGATTACGAGTATAATAGTAACGTTTATGTCAAAATGATGCCTCTATGCCTCTCTGAATAAATTGTCTAGAGTAGAGCTTTTTTTATTAGTAATATGACATACAATACTAGGACAAAATTTAGAATATTTGCAATATGATGTTGAACAGCTACAATCTTTTACTATATTTTCGGTTAAAATTCAAGACGAGTCAATGTCGCCGACGCGAGTTAGTCTAGCATAACTATGCGGTTACTAGCGCTCAGGTGATCAAATACCTAAAGCTTACAACTTTGAGAAACGCTATTTACACTAGTAATGATACTAGAATTAGTCTGGTTTTATTTATGTGCAGGTAAGCAAACACTTAAGTACTTACAACATTTACAAATGTAATTCGGACATTGACCTTGAAACATCGCGAAACAATCCCTACATTTATGAATATCTAATGATTGATTAATATTTTCTGAATTAATTTTTCCATGTTAAATTCTGTTCACGCGAAATTCTAGCATCTTCTAAGATAAATTATTAAAGGACCGGTGAATTACCTCAACATGACATCACAAGTAGGTATGTCATGTTGACGAAAATACTATTCTATTTCTGTGGTTTAAGAACCTGTTCCTATGCAGGCAAGATTTGACCCGGAAAATAATTAAAAAGACTACGTAAGAGTAGGTCGTTAATGGAAATATTAAATCAGGATTTGAGAGTGCCAGCCCTCGATTCAGAACGTGTGATTCGGCTGATTACTTTCCGTCTCAAATAAAGCAGAACCTATAAGTACCTAACCCTTACCAGAAAACTTTCAAAAGTCATGTAGCTACGCAGGGAGCGCAGCTACATGACTTAAAAGTTTTGATAGAGGTGTCCAAAATTAAGCACACAAGTGGAACTCTGTGGTCTCTGCCTAGCCTACCTATCCTTAGTTAGAAAAGAGGCGTGATTTTACATAAACAATTCAACTTTATTGTGGTGTGTATATAAAATTTTAAATTTAACTTTAAAGTGAGCAGCCAAAATCATTCGTTTTTTCTAGAACATGAAGTTAATGTCTCGCAAACTGCATAAAATTAAATACAAGTAGGTACCTATAGGTTTGTAAGCCGAATCAACTTTTTCGAATCAAAATCCTAAGAGCGTAATATCTTTACGACGTCAAATTAGGGGACCTTAATGAACGATTAAGCTTACTATTTAAACAGATTTATAAAGGGGGGGTTATAATGATCTTTAGGTACTCACAGGGATCAGTAGGTATCAAAGTTTGCGAAATACTTATGATAATGTTCTTTGTTATTCTTTGTCATATGCCAGGCTGTTTCGTGGCGGTTTTCCTCAGCGGCCCTCGTGGTTAGAGTTTAAATTAGTTCACTGAAGTTCACCGTATAACGACCACTTAAAACCATCGATTATAGCGACTGCTTCATGGCATTGTTTGGCTTTTGTTGTTGCTTCTTTACTGACTTTCCTTTCAAAATACAAAAAAAAAAACAAAACAAATCGAATAAGCAAAGCGATCGTTAATTTGTGGAAAACTTTGGGGTTATGCAGATTTCTCGCATAGTTTAGGACTAGGTAGTTCGTGAGTAATTTAATTTGTTAGCAAACTAGTTTATTAATTTATAAGTTTATGTGACTCCCAGAGATCTTATTATGTGGCTTTCCTCAGTAAATAAAAGTAAAATCCTCGTGTTTCGGTTCGCTTGAATCAGCTCGCGCGGTAACTTACCGAAAACTTGTTTGATAAAAATTATTTTGTTAAACATACTTACCTAAAACTGCTTCTATAGCTGTCCTATGAATGAAGTCAATTTTTAAATTATTAATAATTAAAATATATTTGTAAAAATACCTATGTTAAGTACTTATTTATGAAATATAATCAAGTAGAAAATCAAAATACGCAGAAAACGGAAAATCGTTCTGAAAATGTCAAGCTAGCCGAGACGTTGAATACAAATTGAACTATTTCAGGATGAAGGGATGAACAAATATTGGGAATTCCAGCAACTTTAATTACCATCATTAGGAAGTTAATTTAACTTGAAAAAAGATAATGGCTATAATTTGCGCCAGTCTTTTCTAACTCTTGGGTTCCGACCCTGAATAATCAATCAGGGTAGGCACCTACATAGAAGATTTTAATGGGTACCTTTAAGACTAACTAAAGGCTAGGCTGAATTTAAAAAAAGCTAGTCAGTAATTCTCAGTTTCTATATTTAACGAACTGTCGTTAGTACTTACTCGAATTACCACAGCAAGTCAGCAACGTCGTCAAAATCTTTCAAAAAACGAGACGTAGGTAGGTACCTAAGTATACATATTTTAACTTAAAAACAAAGTTTTATGTAAGTACCTACTTAATTCAAGTACCTACCTAATAACGACAGTTCGTTGAATATAGAAACCGGGCATAAGACTGGTAGTCCATGCTGATTTTAGTCTAGGACAAAATTTTTGACATTGGAAATGTCTTTTCGTTCGCTCCAGTGTAGGCTCCGATTTCACGAAAAAGTGCGATCCCTTTATATCTCGGAGAGTTGTAAAGATATGAGATTCAAAAAAAGCTCAAATGACGCGTATTCATGAGAGCTGTAAGGTGCAAAAAGAATTATTCGAGAAAGTAAAAAACGATAAATACGACGAGTTATGGCCGAAATATTGAAAAAAGAAAATATATTTTTTTCTGATTTTTTTAGTTTGGCGCTCGATATTTTGGAAACGAAGAATGATATCAAAATTTTGAGAGAAATACCTCTGGACAATTTAGTCAGCTACAATTTGAGCCTAAAACAAAGACGATCGGGTTAAGGGTTTGCCCTGTAGCCTAACCTTTTTGAAAAAAGTCAAAAAGTCAGAACGACATTTCGAATTCCGTAGATTCATTTCCAATGTGCTCGATAGTCGTGTGAAGCACGAAATCTGTGAATTTTTTAATAGAAAAATGAAAAGTTTTAACAAAATTTTCAAACACGTGAAGCACGAAATCTGTGAATTTTTTAATAGAAAAATGAAAAGTTTTAACTAAATTTTCAAACCCGCATTGATACGTAAGCGATCCTCCGGAGTGCCTTAACCAATTCGGCCACGGAATTCCTCGGGTCGAAAATCTTGAATAAGACTTCATCCTCAATGAAATATTATTAAAAAAAACTTAGGCCTTTACATTTAATAGCTAAATGATGTATAGTGTCAGGAGGCAATCTTTGCCTAAACTTAACGGGACACTGGAGTGTCTGGGAGTGGAATATTATTGAGATGAAGCAGGCTTGTATAGTTATTATTATTATTATTATTATGAGCCTGTAACGTCCCACTTCAGGGCAAAGGCCTCCCTTCCTTCTCTCCAGTCATCCCTATTTTGAGCTACTATGGACCAATAATAAAGTAATAATTTGTATAGTTAAATAATTTTAATTCATTCAACTTTACTGTTCACTACTAACAGCCGGTTTCATTATTCTATTCAACTATCTGTGGTTTTGCTTACTCTGGTAAGGTATAAATTTGGCATTTTTAGAATATAAATACTTACCTAATTAAGGCCTTATAAACATGCTCATACCCTGTCACTATTTGACACTATCTAACAAAAAAGGATGGCAATATTTTGACAGAAGTTTAGGGGAGTTTCTACGTAGAGCGGTTAATGTCAAATATCTTACCACAATAACCAAAATCGCAATACAATATTGAAACTAACCATTAGTAAATTGTAGCACTAACTGCCAGTCTTACTGGCAACCAACGCTTTAATTCGTATAAAATTTGAAGGAATCACTACATTTCCAAAGTAAAGCTGGGTTTATCCTAGTAGGTAAATCAATTTCTCAAGTTAGTAACTACCTACTGTATATTATTTAATCTGTGTTTGTGTGAATGAAAGATCTTTCGCAATCCCAATGTCATGTTTAGTTTAAGCACTGCACCACACTACGGAATTTCGCTAGGTACCTACTCGAAAACATTGAGGAAAATCAGTGTCCCAAAAAATATCCGAAAGGTTTTCGCTTTGGAAAAAAATCGTTTCCAACTGTTGAAGATCAAAGTCTTTCCATTTGTGTACACAGATCCCCTTAGGGTACGTGTGCATTGTGAAACGATGAAGCATTTCTTATATTTACAATATGGAACAACTTAGTGAAATTAGTAATCGCCCCGTTTTCCCCGCAAGAAAAATCTTTTAATATTTAACGCGTGGGGTGAACGTACAAATTTCCCCGAAGACACGAAAATGTGACAGAATTGCTCCCTGGGAATGAAACGCTGTTATTTAAATAAGTTATCTAAGTAAAGCGTAAAATGTTAAAATGCCAAAGCTCTGCTTTTGTCTAAGTCGTAGATATAAATCATAGTTTACGGTATTTCGGTTTACTATTCAAGAAAAATTTTAGATTTACAATTCAATGATATTTTATCTTAAGTAAAGGCTTAGTACGTTTGAGAGAGACAGAGTCCAGTGACTAAATAAGTAAGTACCTAGATTGTTAGAAATTAAAAATACTTAATACACTGCGTTTCTTACCGATTGCAGGGTTGCATTGAACGCATCCAAAATGCAGAACAGCGAATAGTGCGACAAGGGCGAAGACAGTAGTCATTTTTCCGGACATTTTTCAATCTGTAAAGATAAATAATTAAAAAAACGTTTTCAAAAAAAAAATTAGAATAAAATTGCTTCAATGAAATAAATATTATAAATTATTTTTGTCTCTACATAGGTACCTACTTAACTAAATATTATGTAAATTGTAGAGTAGCAAATAAGTTACCAATTTGAAAATTAATTTAAATAAGAAAGCCCTAACTCACCTTGATCATAACAAAACGGCAAATACAAAAATATACGCATCAATTTGAGACCATCCTTTCATTGAAAAAGGAAGCACTCAAACTGTCACAACACAAGCTAAGCCTTCCAAAATAGCAAAACTAGGACCTGGCACAATTATAACAGAAAATTCTTTATGGACGACCATTCGTAAATGGAACTTGTTTAAATAGTATGTAACCAATGTGGTTGCATGCCAAAAGTGGGGGTAAGATCGGCGCGTGCGCATGGGACCTCAGGAAACGGATCTCTGCCTTTGCGAAAGCACGAAAGTTCTAAGTACCTAGGAAGTCAGCATCTTTGTGTTCAGAGTTGTGTGGATATTACTCAATTAAAACAAAACAATATTAACACGACCAAATTTTGATTCAATTACAAAAGAAAAAAAAAATATTATCAATCTGGTATAAAATCTACATTTTTACGATTATGACGTCATATCAATAATATAACCGTTTATCTAAAAAATAAGGATCAAAGCCCACCATATGGGTGGAGGCCTCATTTCTGTCGAAAAATATATTGATGTATAATTGAGTGGTGTTATGCAGAAGGCGACCAACCCCGGACCAAAATCCGGGGTTTATAATAATCACTCAATTTATTATAATATTTTTCCTACATTAGGTTTACCTTTCCCCTTTTCACTGCAAAAATGTACGACAATCCAAGAAGTTAAAGGCAGGCCCCAGTTTTGATATAAGTAAGTATAGCCTTTTTTACGGACAGGGAGTACCTAGGTATTCACTGGCACCTATTAATATTTAATTTAATTATAGTAAATTATAAATACTTTGTAATAGGATATAGCAATCAATTTAAACGTGACTCATCATGATTGCCATGGCACAAATACTGCCAAATATTAGTATGTCTCAATACCTAATTCGTAGAAAGCCTGTGCACATAATCATATTTAGAAAATATGGTTTGACTGGTCAGAGATCCCAATTATATTTTAAACAGAAAAAGAATAAAAAAACAACAATAATGTCATGTCCATGTTATTCTTTCTCATGTAAACAAACCGGGTCGCCTTCAGTAGTCGCCGGAGGCGCCTGAATGCCTGCGACTGATCACACGTGGAACCAAACCCTCCTAAACCCTACCAACATGTAAATAAAGCTCAAAATCAAACCGAAACAATCCCCTGTGCGGTCGACAGAATGGATGATACTCTAGTGAAATTCAATTTATTTTACCGTCAATATTATCTCTTGCTCAAGTAAATGTTGTTATCGTAAGAACAAGATTGTGATGCATTAGTAAGAAACCAGTATGAGATCAACTCGTGTTCTTCCTGCTATCAAATGTCTATTGTTGATAGGTTGAATATAAGTATGCGTCACGTTTAATTCAGAAATAGAAAGAAACCGGCGCATCAGTAGGTATGCAAATTGCTTATTAAAAAGCCATGTGGCTCGATTAATGTTTTTTTGCTCTCAAGCAACTCCCATAAAAGACAAAAGCATTACTTCCGCGAACAAAAGTCAAATGTTAATAACCTCTAGACGGGGATCGCACTAAGTTCACATACCCGATCGTATCATTCTCATTTACATAGCGCGCTTTTCGGGAAGGCTTCGGTACGACGCAGTGCCGGCTGAGGTCCACACACATCAGGACCGTGTCCGTGACAAAACCGTGCACCCATGTCCCGTCAGGGACCTTCTGTTCACACAGGTACGTGACTAAGTCTTCGCAGTTTACTTTTAATCTGATTTCTTTTTAGATACCTACTTAGGTATTATTATTTTACTTATTTCAGGCGACTAATTACATGCACATAAAAATAAACAGTATGCAAGCCGCTTCCAACCGCCACACATGGAAATCTTTGAGGGAGGCCTATGCCCAACAGTGGACGTCCAACGGCTGAGATGAAGATGATGATATTGAGTGTTTTTAGATATTTCGGATAAGACAAAGTCGCACAAAGCACTATCTACTAATAACCCGTGATATTTTAAATAAAAAAAAATGACAATGGTGTATTTGAAATATCGCGCACGTCCCAGTGTCGCCTCGGACAGACTCCGTCGTCGGCCCGGAACGGCTGTGTGAACGTTATGTAAATTCATTTAAAATGTAGGTACGCACAGAATTTTATAGAACAACTGAAGGGCCAAGGTGCGCCTACGTCACGGGCACGTCCCTGTTATGTGTGGTTAGACTTTTAGCGTGGAAAATAAATGCCCAAGCCTCTTTTGGCTTTAGGAAGCGGATCTCGTTATCTCAGGTGTAACTGTCGATACTTCCTAAACTCAGTACAATCCTGCCGGACTTGCTTATGATTGATACATGCGGTGCTACTGTCAAAAAACAACTGTTCCGCATTACGTTGCGATGATATAGCCGGGTGCTCACTTAGCTTGTAGCATGTAACATAACAGATACAGTATCAAGTTCGTAAGCGGAGCGTAGCAAGATCGCAGGGATCCACCGCGCCGGGTTGCGGTTTAAAGCGGGGAATTCACAAGAGTGTAATGAATTCCCCGCTTTAACCTTGCCCCTTCGGGCATGTCCGTCCAGTGACTAGACGGACATGCCCGCGAGCGAGTCTGCAGATAATCCCCGCCGAACCTCGCTACTATAGGTCTGTGCAATGTTTGCTAGTGTAGGACCGTAGCAGTAAGTCAGACTAAAGCCTTGACCAAACCAAAGCGTTCAACTAACGTCCGCGGTGGCGTGCAAGGTGGCGATCAGTTGTTGTCCAATCAGAAGACGCATCGTGACACCGATGATGACAATCGGGTTACTGCTACGGTAGGACCATTGCACAGACCTATAGTGTAAGACCGTAGCAGTACCTAAGTCAGACCTACACTAGCAAATATTGCACAGACCTATAGTAGCGAGGTTCGGCGGGTATTATCTGCAGACTTGCCCGCGGGCATGTCCGTCTAGTGAATTCCCCTCACACTGATGCAGAGTCGAGCGAAGCGAGCCGCTTCGCTTCGACTTCGTCATGTTTTTTAAGCTTCAAAGTATATTCAACTCTATTTCCATTAAATCTTGTATTGTGTGTTTGTAAATTTATTTATTGTTAGGTAGTGACGTACCTAGTACCTACCTACTATCTGTGGTAGTGACAAATAGTGACAGGGCGAATCTTGAGCATTGTTTAGGTAACCAGTGTTCGAATTGAGAGGCGTTTACAAGTAAGGCATAGGTATGTCTAAAGAGAGAGGTGGTCAGAGGCATTTCCATTAATTAAACACGTAATCATGTCTGAGTAAATCATACGTAACTTTAAGGAGTAATTTAATATACGAAGGCCGTGGAATAAAAAATCCCGTTACAATTTAAAACTAGCTTCTACGATGCTGTTTACAGATTTTTTTGTTTCCGGCTGATTTAATTAAGAAGGAACATAATATTTTTATTTTATTTTTCAGCCATTACTGTCCCACTGCAGGGCAAAGGCCTAAATTAATTCACTACATAATTATAAATAAAATAATTTATTTAGTGGTAACCAGGTTATGAACTTGCATCAAAAAACGAAGGGTACAAACAAGCACTTTCAAATAAAATACTTACACAATATTTACTTACTTACTTGAAATCATAGCCAAATCTATTTTACATAGTAGTAAGTAAATACTTATTTACTTGGTATTTTTTCTCACAATATAATTTTTGACATGGAAAACGAAACAAAATGCATCAGTATAATGATAACGATATGTTTGAAGTTGTAAATTAGTAGAATTGGGGCCCTGCTTACTTTGGGACTACATGATGCTGTGTTAAATGTCGAGCATTATCTACTTATTTTATTTTATGCCAGTTTTAAGGAAAAAAGTACAAAATTAAATAGACTATCCTACATGTACTCAAATGTAGTTTCCCAGGTTTCCTTACACCTTTGTCTAAACCTTTTTGGGGACGAAAAGGTTAGCTCCATAACGTTACAAAACAATTTGATTTTATTCCGTCGAGGTCAGGTGTATGTGACAGAACTAATACCTACTGTGGTTGTGACACGCACTAGCAATCACTATTTGATCTTATAATCGTTTGAGAAAAAAAAACCGTCCAAGTGCGAGTCGGACTCGTACACGAAGGGTTTCGTCCGACCCACAGAAGTAGGAATGGTCCGACCATACAATATTAAACACTGCAAATATTTTTATTTTTATCATCTTCCTGCCATTGTCACACATTACGTGGAGTCGGCTCAATGTATCAGTTCTTCTATTTCCCCTTATCAGCCGTCTTCTCAGCAATCACCCCTTTCTTACCCAAAAATTTTAAAAAGTTTAGGTAAGTACCTAAACAAGTGACTAAATTAAAAGTTACCTACCTAAAAAAACCTACTTCAAAGTTCAAGCTAAGCAATTTTCTGAACTCTCGATGTGCATTTCTGTTCATAACTCCAAAGATCCTCGACAGATGTCCCCGACGTTGTTTTTACTGCATATCAATGATATGCTGTCCATTGACGGCATTCATTGCTATGCGGATGATAGCACTGGGGACACTTCTTATACGGGCCGCGCAAACATCCCTCGTCCCATAGTGGAGGAAAGTCGAAGACAGCTTGTGTCTGAAGTCGAAGGTGTACTAGCCAGAGTTTCCGATTGGGGAAGACTCAACCTGGTTAATTTCAACCCTACCAAGACACAAGTTTGCGCGTTCACCGCTAAAAAAACCCCATTTACTGTGGCCCCACAATTCCAGAACACGCCCTTATCCATCTCCAAAAGCATTGGGATCCTGGGTGTTGACATCTCCAGTGACGTTCAGTTTCGTTGTCATCTGGAGGACAAGGCTAAGCTGGCATCTAAAAAGCTCGGTGTGCTCAATAAATCGAAGCGGTACTTCAGTGCGGGGATGAGACTGCTTCTCTATAAGTCGCAGGTCCGGCCCCATATGGAGTACTGTAGTCATCTATGGGCGGGAGCACCCAGATACCAGCTCGGGCCTTTTGACTCGGTACAAAGACGAGCTGTGAGAATTGTTGACGATCCCAAGGTCTCAGGCGGTCTTGAATCTTTAAGCCTCAGGAGAGACTTTTCCTCTCTATGTGTATTCTACCGCCTGTATAATGGGTTGTGTTCTGAAGAGCTATTTGAAATGGTGCCTGTAGCTCCATTCTACCATCGTAATGCTCGCCATCGGCAGGGGATCCATCCTCATACCCTGAAGCCATTGTGGTCACGTACGGTGCGGTTCCTGAGGAATTTCCTCCCGCGAACAATTGGGTTGTGGAATGATCTACCTGCCGCGGTTTTCCCCAATGACTACAGTATGGGGTTCTTCAAAAAGGGCGTTTTGAAATTTTTAAAGGGTCAGCAGCGCGAGTGTGACTCCTCTGGTGTCGCAGGCGTCCATAGGCTACGGTGACCGCTTACCATCAGGTGGGCCGTATGCTTGTCTGCTACCTTAGTAGTATAAAAAAAAAAAAAAAAAAAAAAAAAAATCCTCACCAAATTTTTGTGGCCCAATCGGAAAGTATACCCATTCAAAACAAAATTAAGTTGATCCAGGCGTCTTCGAGGATTTGGTGAACATAGATAAGTTCATTGAAAAAAAAAAAAGGTTCCGAAAGCTTTTTAACAATTTAAACTGCTTAGCAACTTTTGTTGATGACAGTACCTACGTTGTTGGTAAAATACAAAACAAAGTTTCCAGTTAGCATACACTCCATGAGCTTACCTACAGCTTACAAAATAAAAAGCAAACTAAACTCACAAAACTCCAAATATTCAAACTTTCCAATACAATAAAAGTAACAACAAAGCGATGGAATGGCTTACTTACTTATTGGGTTCCGAAGTTGGCTGTGATGAAGCAGACTTAGTAATGTGAAGAATAGGGGTTGTCCCATCGTTTTATACTGAAGCACAATCACTCACTCAAACCAACCATATCGGGAGACAACGGGAGACGCATTCGAACCATTATCTGTATGGATCTCATAATTTAATTTCCGTAACGTTATATTTCATGCAATTTCTTTTTTATCCTTAGATTTGACAGATTCAATATCACAAGCGATTCAGTTTAGCTGTTTAAATTTTTTATTTAGATCTTATTTTGATAACACTTGAAATATCGGGAAACTCAAAAATCCAAAAATCATGGTAAATAGGTATCCCGTTTATAATGTTTACAACATATTATTTTGTTTTACGAATTAGCTCGTTCGCCGATTTAACTCCAACATCGGTGGGTTAAAAATTTAAAACTCTGAACAAAATTTAAAGTTTAAAGTTTAAAAATTTAAACTCAGGTTAAATATTTTTGAAAAAATAATTTTTTTTTAGTTGGTCAATGAGCAATCAGAGTTATAATTTTAATTACCTAACCCGGGTTAACCCAGGAACGCAAAGTGGGCCTTAGAGGGTCACATAGAATTTTTTTCGCATAAGAACCCAAAGCTGAAGCTGTCTACTATTTTTAGCCAGGCGGTGAGTTGTTTTGCTATGTGAAAAACGGCAGGCACTACGCACAAAATCTTCAAATATTTCAGTACAAAAGTAGTTGCGAAGAAGTTTATTCCACTTTTAAATTGTAACATCCATCACAACACAATTTGATTAGGTAGTACGTCTCTACAAATATTTTTAGATTCAACTGACTGTAACTAGTTTCCCCAAGTACCTGAGTGAGTAAGTATATCGAAAAGTAAATTAACTACGTAAACTTGAGTAACAAAATATACGAACGATTTTGCTGCCAGTTATCAACTAAACGGCTTCAAAGTTTGGTTTTTAAAAATCTCTCGTTTTCCCGTTTTCTAAAATTTACGTTTCGGTTTTCGGAACCTCGTCTGCCATGCTTGCTAGTATGAGATTCTTATCAGTGCCCTGAGGTTTCTTGGGTTCCAGAGCTGCCCTCATTTCGAGGGCCCGAGTATCAGTCTCCAAGGATTGGTTCTTATCGTTGAGATCCAAGCTGATCTTGATGGAAGCTGCTTCTAGAGCGTTGTAAGTTGCCCTGGAATGCAATGACTAAGTTAAACTCCTGAAGTTTCATAGAAGAATAAAAATTAAGAATGTTATCACATTCTTGGTCGTGAGTGTCCGGGGATGGCGCAAAAGGTAGGTAAGTATGTGATTCCATATTCATTTAATTTCCTTTGAGTTGAAGCGAAAATGAACTCAACACGAATGAAGAGATGGCTAAAATAACTCAAAATATTTGTAAAATCCTTTCCAAACTGTGATTCTAATGCAATTCGTCGTGTTCGATTTGTCCTATGACTTTTTTGGTCTTACTGCAGTTCATTTGAGTGTGTTGTGAATCAATTACGTTTTTAAATAAATACAGATAAAGCTGAGAGGATAGGTGCTGTGTCAACAGATTTCATCTGAAAATTGTCCCTCGTACAACGTCGTATTTTAACATTGATTCCCTACCTATGAAAATGTTTAAAGTTGAACACTGGTTAAACAACGTCCTGTCTCTATTCGTCACTATCCACAAATAAAGACAGGACATTGTTTAACTAGTGTTCAACTTTAAACATCTTTCATAAGTAAGACCCTGAATCTGTATAATTTGACTAGAGATAAGTATAGGTCTTAATAAATAGTATTTAGAATGGACCTAAGTCATTTTCCAAGTCTGTAAAGATTATTTCGGTATTGTTTCCAATTTTCTGCATTAAATTAAAGTTTATTAAAGCAAACTAAACCCTTAAGTATGTTTGATCCTCTTATTGTTATCAGAAATTTTGCTTTGAGCCGGGAACAGTGTAATATCTAACTACTCGTAAAATAATAGTTGTTTTATGTTTCAAGGGTTTCCCACTCAATTGTTCAAAAAAAAAATTTGATTCGTGTGGTATAAAGGGTTTTGTTTGGGAATAACTTCATTGATATTCTGGAATAATTTAAAAACAAAATCAAAAATAAATTTTCCAATGAATTACTCATGTAGCTTACAGAATAAATTGTGCATACAAAGAATCCTAGCAACTTTTAATTCTTTCTTACATTTTATTTTTCAGGCCCGTAGGCCGAGGGGCTGCCTCGACTTTTGATCCAATGTGATAAGTGTCAATTTGCTATGTAACTTCTAGATTAACGCTTCGATGCGCTTCGAATCTTCGCTAGCGTGATTTGACCCTAATTTGTGGTCCATGCGGCGATCGGCTTGCAACCTACCTACTCCTAAATTCTACAATATGTGAGTATGAACTGGCCTCTTAGCTCAGTTGGTACTAGCTCTGCCTTCTGTGCTGTAGGTTGTGGGTTCGATTCCCACTCAGCACAAACATTTGTGTGATGAACGAACATAGATGTTTGTTCTGTGTCTGGGTGTTATAAAAGTATATAAGTATGTAAGTATTTACAAAAAAAAGTATATGAGTATTCTATCAGTTATCTGGTTCCCATAGTACAAACTTTGCTTAGTTTGGGGCTAGATGGCGCTGTGTGAAATGTCCACCAATATTTATGACCCAATGATAATTAGACATGGTTCAATTTCAAAAAGTATCAAGTTCGCATGAGCTTGTGGCGAACTCTAGTGACGGAGTTTTATGTCCGTCGGCCTCATTAGGTTAATTTTTTTACATTTTCTAGCGGAGACCGAGAATTTAACGTGCTTTCAGAGGCACGGTAGCGTTCAGATACGAGTAGAGAGTAGATATGCAAATGGTCACCTATCCATCTTGTGACTGCGCAGAACGACGCGTAACTTCAATGATTTCGAAAGTAGCTCAGGGGACCGATTCCACTACCAAATTTTTTATCAATCAAAGCTAACGTCAACCTTAGATTTCGTTTCGTTTTCTAAACTACTACCTAATGACCAACTCTGTTGTGGGGACATTTTCAAACATATTACTTACTGTCATTTTGGAGAACGAAACCAAACGTAGCGGAATAACGGAATGGTTGACGTTGTAAATTAGTAGAATTGGGCCCCAGGTAGTCTAGGAAGCTGTCTTTCTTGCCTTCATTCGTTAAAAACTTTGAACTAATAATTTGATCTACCTCTTGGAAAATGAGAGCAGTTCGCGAAGTTGCGTTTTCGCATACTCTGAAAGTTTTTGAGTGAAATGCTTGGTAATGCAAATATTAAAAGCCGACGAACATGATCTTGTATGCATTTCTTTTTTGTTTCTACGCGAACGACGGTAGAACCTCGTGCAAATATACAAATAACATAAAATTGTTCACTCGGCTGTTGAGCATTAAATCTTTATGCATTATTGTGTGAAAAATATACATCCGTACCCATATTATAAATGTGAAAGTGTGTTTATTTGTTTGTTTATTTGTCCTGCTTTCACATCAAAACAGAGCAACGGGTTGACGTGATTTTTTGTGTGGAGATAGTTGGAGGGCTGTAGTGTAACATAAACTCTTATTTGCTAACATAAGCTACTTTTTATCCGGGTACCACGCGAGCGAAGCCGCGGACAGCAGCTAGTACCTATATAATTCGACATTTAACTTCTTTGCATTTTTAAGATAATACGACTAGCATTTGAAGGTATCTTGCCTACGACGTAAATAAAAAAATCGTCACAGCAAAATCCTAAATCAATTGCAAAAAAAAGTAACATTTATAGGTAAAACTGCTCTAAACAAAAACTCTTACTTGGCACAGTCCAGCTTCTCCTGCAGCTGTCGAATGGTCTCTCTCAAGTTCCTCACTTCCTCCTTCAGTCCAATATCCGCTTCATCAGCCGCCAGTTCGATTCCCGGCCGATACCCTCTCGTCTCCAAGCGCGTCTCAGCCACTTTCAATGCGTTGACCTTGTCAGCGAACTGCTCTCCCATTGTCTTTAGTTCTGTGCTTAACTTGTCCATGTTTTCTTCCATCTGAAGGTTGAATGAAAATAAAATCAGTCCGTTTACTCAGTTGTAGGAAGAAGGCATATTTGAATTTTCCTCTTAGGCCTTTACATCTTTACTATAAATAGATGATTTATACAGTGTCAGGAGGCAATATTTTGCCTACACTTAACGGGACACTGTAGTGCCTATGATAGAGTTTTAGATAGAGTAGGCTTGCCCAGCACCTAGGTAAACCATCCTCTCAGCTTAACCGGCCACATCCACAGGAAAGACATGGTCAATACTTTGTTGTGTGGTCAATACGTTGTACTTTTGGAAATAAACATTTATTTATTTATTTAATAGCAATACGTGTGGGGTTGACTAAGCCGCGGGTTTCCTCACGATGTTTTCCTTCACCGTTTAGAGCTCGAGTTAATGCGCATACTTACTTATAAATTTTTCGAAACGAAAAATCCATTGTTGCACGGCCAGGTTTCGAACCCACAACCTTCGAATCGGAGGTACTAATCCCCTCGGCCAACACGGCCCTCTTCCATCTCAAGGTTGAAAGAAAATAAAATCAAATCGTTTTACTCAATTGTAGGAAGAGGCATATTTGAATTTCAACGTACGGTTTCGTACAAGTTTATGATTTTGTTTTTTTGAAGTGCCGGTTACCAGTTCCAAGTTCCATTTTCGCTTGCCAAAACGAAACTCTGATTAATTTTAGCAAGTCGGTTATAAGGTGGTTCTAGCTCGCAAGTTTTGCCAAGTTTCCCGGATATGTCGTAAATATCTAAAGACCTCGGAGACCCTAGGGTGGCTGTTTCAAATACTTACTACTCTAAATTGTTAAATAATTATTTTGCCTCTGCAAGATGTTTTAATCGTTTTAAATATATTATATTCAAGATCTGCGTGTTCGTTTCTAGAATTTTAAAAGATTTAAAAAAAAAAATTGTTAGGTATACCTACACTTGGACTAGGCAGAGCCATGTTAAAAGAATACTATTTGCACATTCTTCAACAGGTAATATTTAACCCTTAAAAGACCACTTTGTCCGTCTGTCTATCAAATTCTCATTTCTCTGAAACGGCAGTTATATTCCTATTTTTACCCGACTGCGCAAAGCAAAGGAAGGGTAATGTGTTTATCAGTCTATGTTTGTATGTTTGTTGTATGTATGTTTGGATGTTTCTATGTGGCACTCTAGAGGCCAAACGCGTGGACCGATTTTGATGATTCTTACGTCAATCGATTTATCTCAACCTTGGGAGTGTCACTAAATATATGACAGTAATCAAAATTCACCAGGGCTACAACCAGACGCCATATTGTCAAAATTAAAAGAATCAAAATCGTCACACTATATCAAGTGGGGTATCGTTGAATAGGTATTTTAAAATCAACTTTATCATAACTAAAAAGTCGGGACCCATAACATTGGGAAGATTTGATTGGTAATAAAATGAATGGGTACCGACTGTGAGTAATTCTTTGCAGGCTTGTTTTTTTCTTTTTAGTTTTGACGCAGTCGGGTTTTTCTTTTTTTTAAATATTTTTTTATTGTTTCAATTTTTATATCTGATAGATACTGTATAAAATTGATTCCGGTACTGGGTAGTGCAGAGGTCAAAATAAATTCGATACGGGACTCTCAAGGCACGACATTTTTTCGTACTTGTCTGTTTTTTCTAAACTAAACGACTCCATGCAAACACAATTTAAAACAAAACCTCATGTGTAACTAATGGCGGCCACCCACGATCAAGTCTATCGTCCAATCGATCGGATGCAGCCAATTTGATCATCCCGAATGTACCGTGTGTGGACTGGACGTGGATCGGCATGACCGTTCGATTGGACGAAAAATCTAAATTTCAATTCTTTTGGTATGATCATGCCGATTTGAACGTGTACGGCGGTCGCGAGTAAGAGCGCGTGCCCACGAGACGGTTTTTCGACGGGTCTAAGCCCGGCGTCAAACCTGGCCGTCACAGTAATGTATGGAACATTATGGAGCCAAGCACCGGCTAGCGCCGGCTCCTCGGCAACCGGGCACGGCGCTCGCCCTCGCAAAAACCAGGCCGTGTTAAAACCTTCTCGTGGGCATGAGCCCCCGGCGCCGGCAAAAAAACCGGACCGTGTTAAAACTGTCTCATGGGCACGCGCCCTAAGTCTGAGCAACAGATGTATGTAAACTAAACATACAATATTGATAACTAGTTGTAACCCAGACCACGTCCACAACGTCTGGTTATCTCGTCTGGGGCGACGGCTGCTGGACAAAATGTTTTAGTTGCTTTTACAAGTTTATAAAGATCTGACTTCGCACCTTTGGGATGTGCAGTTGAAGCTGAATCACATTATTGACAAATAGAACTGAATGATACTAACAAAATCAGAAGAAGATATTTAGAAGTATGTGTTATTTATTATAGTTTTTAAATGGAATAGTAGGTATATACATTCTATACGGGAATTGCAGTAAATAGGCATATGAATGGCGAATGGCTTTTGTGTTTAAACTTTAATTGCAGCAGCTAATTGTTCTAAAGCTAGTTTTTTTAAGATTAGTCAAAATCGCAATCTGACAAGCAATCAAGGTAAAATCAGGACTATTGTCATTTTGTGGCGTTGCTCTCGAGTAATGCTTCTTTTCATCATCATCGTCACCATAGGGTGATGATGTTTTCCTTTTCTTTCCTTTGATGTCGTTTCTAATCCAACTGTTAGTTCCTGAGATTCAAACAAACTAACTCTTCCGCTTTATATAACTGGTATAGATGGATCTGTCCCTTACCTTCATCTTCTGCCAGTCCAGCTCGTTCCTCGCCCTCTGCGTGTCATAAATCCTCCTCCGCAGCATATAGTTGGTGACGTCAGTCTGTGCCCTCAGAGCATTGCGAGCCCTCCCACGAGCCACGAACAGAGACTCTCTCAGTCAAAGGGTGTCTTACAACTCGGTGATTGTTCAAACAAACTAACTCTCCCGCTTTATATAATTGGTATGGGTAGATCATTCTCTCCCTTACCTTCATCTTCTGCCAGTCCAGCTCGTTCCTCGCCCTCTGCGTGTCATAGATCCTCCTCCGCAGCATATAGTTGGTGACGTCAGTCTGCGCTCTTAAAGCATTGCGAGCCCTCCCACGAGCAACGAACAGAGACTCTCTCAGTCGAAGGGTGTCTTGCAACTCGGTGACCGTTCAAACAAACAAACTAACTCTTCCGCTTTATATAATTGGTATAGATAGATCTGTCTCTCCCTTACCTTCATCTTCTGCCAGTCCAGCTCGTTCCTCGCCCTCTGCGTGTCATATATCCTCCTCCGCAACATATAGTTGGTGACGTCAGTCTGCGCCCTCAGAGCATTGCGAGCCCTCCCACGAGCAACGAACAGAGACTCTCTGAGTTTCAGGGTGTCTTACAACTCGGTGACCGTTCAAACAAACAAACCAACTCTTCCGCTTTATATAATTGGTATAGATAGATCTGTCTCTCCCTTACCTTCATCTTCTGCCAGTCCAGCTCATTCCTCGCCCTCTGCGTGTCATAGATCCTCCTCCGCAGCATATAGTTGGTGACGTCAGTCTGTGCCCTCAGAGCATTGCGAGCCCTCCCACGAGCAACGAACAGAGACTCTCTGAGTTTAAGGGTGTCTTGCAACTCGGTGACGGTTCAAACAAACAAACTAACTCTCCCGCTTTATATAACTGGTATAGATGGATCTGTCTCTCCCTTACCTTCATCTTCTGCCAGTCCAGCTCGTTCCTCGCCCTCTGCGTGTCATAGATCCTCCGCCACAGCATATAGTTGGTGACGTCAGTCTGCGCTCTAAAGGTGCGTCCAGATATCGCGTACCCTGGGTACGCGTAGTCAGTACGCAGCTTAAGAGCATTACTAGCTCTCCCACGAGCCACGAACAGAGACTCTCTCAGTCGAAGGGTGTCTTACAACTCGGTGATTGTTCAAACAAACAAACTAACTCTTCCGCTTTATATAAGTGGTATAGATAGATCTGTCTCTCCCTTACCTTCATCTTCTGCCAGTCCAGCTCGTTCCTCGCCCTCTGCGTATCATAGATCCTCCTCCGCAGCATATAGTTGGTGACGTCAGTCTGTGCCCTCAGAGCATTGCGAGCCCTCCCACGAGCAACGAACAGAGACTCTCTGAGTTTAAGGGTGTCTTGCAACTCGGTGACCGCCATTCTCATGGTAGCTTCGCACTTCTCCAGCCATTGGTCGTATGTTATCATTCTGTAGAGTGAATTTTTGTGAAGAAGGTTCAAGCGAGACGGGAAAAAACGACTATGATTGTTCCGCCATGGCGCGGGAGTCTTTCTTTCAGGTCTTTAAACAATCAAGATTCTTTGAAGATATCAGAGGCCACATCATGAACACTTAGAGCAATGTTAAAACAAGCTTGAAACAGTCCTGCTTTAGGAATGTTGAAACAAGCCTAAAGAAGGACTGTTGAAACAAAAACGTTGCTCAGATTCATGGTATGGCCCCAGGGGGTAGTCAGTGGCACGTCCAAATGTATACCTACTTACTTGGTTTATAATGGAGAACACAGGCCAATTATTTACAATGAACTTAAAGGGGACCGTAGATCAAACGATTGAAAAAAATAATCTTTTGCTAACTATTTGATGAAAGTGAAAAATACAATAATGTACTTAGGTACTTAGATAAGTAGGTGCCTAATCCTAATGGTGCCAACTCAACAAAAATATTATATCTTGCACAGGATTAATCAGTTTTTCTTAGCAATAATGTGAAATACATTCTAAGTGCTTATGCCGGCCGGTGCCAAGCCAAATAAACAAAATTATAACACCATCCAATCAAACGGCTTAGCAATAATGTTGAGTAGTACATCTTACCATTGCCAACTGAACAAAACTATCACGCCTTCCAACCTCACAAAATTGAGAGATCATAAAAAAGAATGACATTTGGGTAAGAGCGTTTTCCTCGGTTCATTTCCAAGTCAAGGCTACATTAAAGTTTCTCAGGTCTAAGTAATGAGGACTTGTGAAATACGCTAGAAATTTCAACGTCTCATTACGCCAGCGTTTCTAAAGAGTTCCCCCAAGGTTTTTTAAAGCGAAAATTTCAGCTTTACCTATTTCAGCCTAACTCCTATATTTTGATATTTATGAAACTTAACGGAACCTGGTTAGAGTGTTCCTTTTAAGTCTCAGGTGCAGCAAGACTCAAGGGAGTGTCGTAACTTCAAGATACTTCATTGTAGGTATAGTCTAGCTTGTTCTGAAACTTCTAAATAGTGGAAGATTTTATATGAACAGTTGACGCAGTGCAGACGAGAAGTCTTTTTTATATGGATTCTAGACCAAAGATACCATGCCAACAAACGTTACCAGGCTATAAGACGGCCGGACATCCCACACTGACCCCATAAGGGTTCCTTCCTTAGATAACGGTCGACAATACTATGATTGGGATGAAATTCTAATTCTGTGATGCTAAAAACAAGCCCATTTCTAATGAGCTTTGCATACGGATGAGCAAAAACTTAGGGCCATTAATAAAAATTATATGCCGGGTATGAAATGAATAAAACAAATTGTAACACTTACCTAGGTACTGTAGTTTTTGAAGAGATCTAAATTTAATAACTTCCCCTACTTCCCCTAATTTTTTTAAGGATCTGGAATTACTGAAGCCTGAAGGTTTAGAACGTTCACTTTATTTAGGGCACAGATTAATGTATGTACCTACCTACTTAGTAGTAGGGTGTAAGTCGTGATCCTGTTTCGTTTATCTCTTGCAACAAAACAAAACTACCCATAACAAAAATGTGGTTTCAATGGTTTCAAACTCCATTTGAAATCATATAAATCTTACCTTTTAGGGGTCTTCAGGGAATCCGTTTTATAGGTTATGTTCGCGCAGTCCTTATCCAATCCGAGCATGTCCTTGTCTATCTGAAGCGCCTCGTTTTTATCGTTCAAGTCGAGTTGTAGTTTGAACTTTACGACTTCCAGTTTATTGATCTTCTCCCAGGCCGACTGGCAGCGGTCGATTAGCATTTTTTTGTTGCTCTCTGTGACGCAAAGCTCCTGGAACATGAAAATAATTTACAGCCCCCTGATTGTCTATCTTTGATAGCGACCAAAATCGGTCTCAAAAAGTTGACCACGCAAGTAGCTGTGTTACTCTTATCTCAACGAGATCGAACGCGACAAAAGATATCTGCGCGATCGTTTTAGCAGTTTGACACCAATTTGAGGCTTGAGATAAGTTAGACAATATCTCCAATGTTTCAATCAGGCACTCGTCGAATTAGGCATTCAATAAGTAACACTCTTTCGTATAAAAACATATAAATTAATACATATACATACATAAAAGAAGAAAAAGTCCAATAATACAGTTGAACATAGAACCTTCTCCTTTAAAAATGAAATGTTGTTTTGTTCGTTGGTAAGCGCATCACTTGTGAACGGCTTAACCGATTTGCATATTTTTTTCTTAAACCGAATAAGGTTTTTAGGAACAAACTTGGAAAAGATTTCCGCAAACTTGTCAAATTCGGGAAAAGCTTAAAGATTCTTACTAGGTATGAGATTTTAGTAGAACGTTTGAACTGAACAAACTCTGTCGGCAGCTAGTTAGGTAATAAACGTATTTCAAGAAATAATTTATGAATCCCTAATCTGTATTAAGTTAAAGGCCAGGATCTCTGTAGACGGAATGCAATCAGTAAATGGACTCCAAATACTCTTATAAATAAGAGCCAGACTATTTTCTGGTTAAACGAGGATCAAAAAGATCACAGCTAATAAATGAAATTAGAGAGACGAGCTGAGTTCAAGAACTTTGAAAATAGTTATTGTAAATATAGAAACAGTGGTGTTTAATTGTGTGCGGTGTGTGAATTATACTATTTTCATGTTTTTTGAATAAGTCCTGACGCTTTCATCAGATCAACTGTTACTCTCTGTCGCTATATCTACCCAATAATCTAGTACTTACCAATATTTAAAGCGGAAGAATTTTTTTGTTTGTTTGTTTGACCGCTAATCTCAGGAAGTAGAAGGCGGATTTCAAAAAGTCTTTCTGCATTTGGAAGCATAATTCTTGAGGAATTCTTGAGCTACTTTTAATCATCACCACCGTCAGCCTATTACACCGTCACTACGCGGGTAACACCGCGAAGGCGCTGCTTAGGAAATACTGCCCAATTACCTACAGCTCAATCGGTTAGGGTTTTTAAGAAGATTGCAACTCGCAAAGTTTGACTAAAACCGCTACACACTAATTGCCTACTATTAAATAAAAGCTTGTCATTAGTTAGTTTCCTACCCATAAGGAATATTATAAAGTTGAGAAGTAGTTTGCCAACTATTTCAATAACTTCAGCAGCAAACAAGGCACAACTGCACCTGCGTCCGTGGCCTGCCTTTTCCCGCCAATCACAATACTCCCTACTATCTAACGGCCAGTTTCAATATTCTATCTATCTGTGGTTTTGTTTATTACACATTTGTCATTTTAAATATAGAAGGGTCAATCACAGCAAAATCCCACACAGATAGAATATTGAAACAGGTCATTAAAACTGTTCCTATAAATTTTAATTCATGAATTGGAAATAGGTAACTACTCATTGGTGGTGGGGTACCTACCGTAAAATGTTATATTTTGAAACCGATAACATTATTATTATGCAATGTTAGTTAAGTAGGTAGGTACACTTTTTTATAAATAACGGAACTTTTTAAAAAATAAAGCGAATCTTTATCGAAAAGATAGTTATTTCAATTTCATGACTTTCACTCCACCACAATCACATAAACGGGACGTTTTCTGCCGCACACACGTTTGGGCCACGGTAAATCGACTGAATGACAGGTAACTAAAATCACCAAGTTGGTTGGCATCGACTTTTTTTTGCAGACTCAAAAATTCACCGTGTAACTAAATAGTCGCAGGTGATTGCTTGCCATTTTTGCGCGGTTTTTCCCCTAGTTACTAGTTTGTAGTAGAATTTAGTTAACTGTCACCCCGGCTCCACACGTTGGGGCCAACGTTGGCCCCAATGTCACTCGCCAACGTGTGGATCTAGCAAAATCAACCCCAACGTTGGCCCCAACGTTGGGGCCAATGCAATTTTGTCAGCTCCACACGTTGGTGAGAGGCATTGGGACCAACGTTGGTCCCAACGTATGGTGCCGGGGTGAAGCAGCGATGCGGCTTTGTGAGGAGATTTTGTAATTTGGTAGTATTGACTTTATAAATGGAACTATAGACTATGAAACAATGGACTATAGACAATGAACTATGGAAGCATTTCTCCTATACAATTACTGATGCTATGTGAGTTTGATTGTTGAATGCTTTTAGATGATTTCCATAATTGTCTTACTGCGCACTTATTTTTATTTATGCAATTTAGAATTGATCGTCCTGAGAGTTTGGGTTCTTCGCTCATAGCTCAGTCGGAAAGCTCCACGCAATGGCGACTCAGTTTGTTTTCGAGTCATTTTCTAGCGTAAGAAATGCTTTTAAGTTTTATTTGTGTTCCATTAAAAATGGAAAAATGCCCAGTTTTATGAAACTGGGCATTTTTCTATTTTTAATACTCAGTTTTAGTGTATAAAATGTTTCAGAAACTCACCTTCTTCAGCTCAGTATCAGCAAGATCGTAAGTCAGTTCGTTACTGCCCCTGCCATCTCTGTTAGACAGACATTCGGAGCAGACCAGTAAAGGCATGTTCAGCTGTTCCAGTTCCCTCTCAGTGGAAGCCTTCTCCTCTTTCAGACCAGCCATCTCACGGTCAATGCGATCAAGGAGCTCTTGAAGTGTGGACTTCCATTGCTCGATCTCATACACTCTGAAATATGACTAATGTTTTAAAACGTGACGAGGCACATAGATCTTGAAAGATGAAGGTAATGCATTGTTTTATGATCTAATCAATATGCTATACCAGGGCACGATCTATATCGAATACAAGTAATTTAAATTGGTTCAGGTTTGGAAGCGTGACCAAAATCTGGATCAATCTAAACACTAAATTTTAGATATGATATAGGTACTATTCTCAGCCTGCGGCTTTGCTTGTATGGAACTCATTCAGTAACTTCTATGCTATACTAGACCGAAAACTTATATTCAAATCACCTAAATTTAAATTAGACGTGTTTGTCAAACATCACAAACTATCGCTTTTAAAACATTAATAAAAAGCAGTCTACCTGAACATCTTAAAAGCTAACTGATTTAAGATCTTATTAAAGCACTCTCTATCAGATAGAGTCTATCTCATTCTCTCATTCTCATTGGATGCGTCAAGCTGAAGACAGGGCGCGATGGCTCTCATTAGGGGAGGCCTATGTCCAGCAGTGGACTGCTGAAAGGCTGATGATGATGATGATGATTTCATTCTCAAGAGCCAAAATCTCAACATTCTCTTCCAAGGCTCTCTCAAGATCTTTTAGAAAAAAGAGTGAGCTAATTAACTGAATAGTGTTCTGATGAAAAATGATGGTATTATTTCCAACCTGGCCCTGAGTCGATTATTGTTGTGGTAGCTGTCCCAATCTGTCTTGATCTTCGTCTCATTGCGCAGCTGGTGGGCACTGTGCCGAAGGTCGAAGGCATCAGCTCGCCGGGTATCAGCAGTTACCTGAAATAATTGCATGGCGTAAGTAAGTAAGTACCTAAGTAAGTTCGTATGAGCAAGTGGCCAACTCTGGTGACGGAGCTTTTAGGCTGCCTAAAGGCCTCCGTCATGGCTTGACGACTTAAAAGCCTTGACCGACAATTTAACGTGCCCTCCGAAGCACGGAAGCGCTCAGCTCGTAATGGCACTTGCGGTCACACATCCAAATTGTGACCGCGCACAACGTTGCATAGCTTTAACGATCAATCAAGAACGTCTCAGCAAGCTACGCCACGATCGCTTCTTGCATTGCATGGCGTAAAATGCATACACACGATGATTTATATATAGAGAAATTAACAGCTCCAAATTACACTTCACCTCATTCGCTAATACGTTTCGTCTTTTGATGATGGTTTTGATAGGCTTAACGCAATTATTGAATTGGTATTCGGTGGTGAACTAATTTGGCCGTTATAATCCTACTCCATTACCATTTTTAGGCCTGTTTACTAACAGTTTAGAACCTGAAGCTATAAATCCGATCAAAAACGGTTCAAATATCCAGGGAAATTGGATTTACACACGATCAATTTCATACTGAGATTATTTCAACGTTTTCATCTTCTATAAAGGTAAGGTTAGTAAATAAATCAATCAGCAATAACAGCACCTAAAACGGGTCATCTGGGTCAATCCCAAGTACAAACAGCCCTCATAGGCCGCGGGGGATCCACGATCGGCTATTTGAAATCAGTTAAAAAGTTAAAAACCCATTATTCAAAGTAAACCGTGTACGGTTGATTGGTAGGCACTGAGTCGCATACGATCACGAGCGTTACACAGGCTGTTTAGAATATCTGTGACAGACGAAACTGTGTATTCATGAAAAGATGGTTCCATTCATGTTTTCAATTGGAAGTTTGAAAGTGGCGCATGTTACTGAAAAGGTGAGAAGTGCTAGATTAGCATGGTATGGACACGTTATGAGGAGGGATGAGGGCCATTTAACCAAAAGAGAGATGAGTACGAGTGTGACTGGGTACGCAAGTAGAGGAAGGCTGAAAAAGAAGTGGTATAATTATGTGAAAGAGGATATAAATGTGAGAGGAGTGGATTCAGAGTTGACGAATGATAGAGGTGAGTGGAAGTGAAAAACCATGTAGTGCCGACCCCACTCAGCGTGGGATAAGGGCAGTAGAATGATGGTTATGGTTTCATTAATGTGGTAAGACAAAACAAAATCAAGGCAACGTTGAAGCTTTTTACTCACAGTTTAAATGAGAAGTTTCAGGTTTTGCAACAAAAATGATCACATGATATTAATCTTATGACGTAGAACGTGTCTGTTATGTCATGCTATAAACCTCAACATGAAATTCAGTGCAACGACTACTTAGTATGCCAAAATAACTATCAATTGTTTATGAACCCTAGTGTAAAGGTACTAGGGCTAATTAGGGTTCCGTACCTTAAAAGGTAAAAAAAGGAACCCTTATAAGATCACTTTCTTGTCCGTCTGTCTGTCTGTCTGTCTGTCTGTATGTCCGTCTGTCTGTCCGTCTGTCCGTCTGTCCGTGTGTCACCATCGATTATCTCAGGAACGGGTAGAGCTAGCAAGTTGAAATTTATACCATATACTAAGGTCTATAGTCCCTATTGTGAGTATAAAAATCAAGGTCCTGAGTCAACACTATAAAAAGATATAGGCAAATTTAGGTTTTCGTGAAAACTTGTGAGTACCAAAACTTACCTTAATCATCAACTTTTTTTATTTTTTGGAATTTTTCCTTTACTTGTGCTGGAAGACCTTGCTTGTAGGGTGAGTGGGGGCAAGATCGAAAACGGGGTAAGACAAAAAGTAGTCAATAACTCCCGATTAAGTAATCTTTTTACAGTGCTGGTAACATTGTCAAGACCACCATTTTGTTACGTCTCATTCCTCATTCAACATTTGCTGCTTAGATCCAAGGGTTGTGTAAAAAGAGCAATTTTCTGACACAGTGACTTTTACACAAAGTGCTCAAGTCCTTTCATCTTACCCCGTGTCCAGTAACTTGAGCTACAAGGTAAGTACGAGTGTTTTATTGATATATCTACTCATTATTTTTAATTCTTACTTGTGTTAATAATAATAATAATAATAAGCCTGTTTATTTCCAATCTACTGCTAAGATAGGTACATGTTTTTTAAAAGAATTGTTCTATATGAATTTCACTTTTTCTATAGTTATGTAAATTTTTTCCTTTCGTTCCTTGATCAATTCCTTGATTCATTTTCATTGATTGGAACCCCTTCTCGGGTATAGGCCTCCTCCAGCTTGCTCCAGACCTCTCTGTCTCTTGCCTTCGATCTCCAATCGCTCCCTGCAACAGCATTTATGTCGTCTATCCACCTTTTTCTAGGACGCCCCCTTTTCCTTTTACCTGGCGGTCCTTTCCATACTGTTGTCTCTAGTGTCCATCTTTTGTCTGTGTATCTCGCTACATGTCCTGTCCAACGCCACTTTTGCTTTAGGGCGTAGTGTAGGGCGTCTATAATTTTCGTTTTCTGTCTTATGTGTTGGCTTTTTACCTTGTGTATTCTCCTGATTTTTAATATGCTCCTTTCCATTGCCTTCTGACATGCCACTAGTTTGGTTTTTATTTTTGTGTTATATGTCCATGTCTGGCAGCCATATGTGAGAATATGTAGAACACAGGTATCCAATACGACTTTATTAAGGTGGAGGGGGAATTCCCCTTTCAGAATTTCCTTTAAAGACCAGAATTTTTTCCAGCTCATGTTAATGCGACGTTTGACCTCTTGTTCTTCATTATCTTCCTCGAATGATATTTGTTTCCCTAGGTAAATATAGTTGCTGACATTACTTGTGTTATTACCAGTGATCGGAATGAGGCGGGCTAAAATACCTAAAGTTCGAAAAATAACAGAGACAAAATGGAGACGCCTTAGGACTAAATATTTTTCGACCCAATTATTTCCGTTTCCGGGACATTAATAAAGAACATCTAACATTAAGGTGAATCAATTTTTTACCTGAGTTATTAACAAAAACTAAAATGTAAATTATAAGGATAAAAAACTTTTTTCCGTCGGTCAAATAGAAAAAATTTTTGAATTAGTTCACAATATTATTAACATTAATTTTAAATGTACTTACTCACTGTGAAAATTGTGCCAACTTTCAATAAAATTCTTACTTACTACCAAGAATAAAATTCTTGTAGTAAGGAAGTCTCCCCTTTTTTGCCTCTGTTCTTTGAACTTTAGGTATTTAAGCCCGTCTAATTCCGATCACTGGTTATTACGTCTAAATATGGCTACTTCTCGTAGTTTAGGATTTATTTCAACTTTTAGTCTTTCCCCATCTCAATTTTGCGGGGTAAGACGAACATATACAAGTACCAATTTTACCTCATTTTCAAAACTCATAGTAAGAGTCAGATGTTCTCAAACTTTTCCTGAACAGATGTTGGATGTATTAAATAGGTATGTAGGTACCCTCTTATGTTTCAAAGAGGTGCAAACATGTATGTATGGAGCCAGGCATACCTACTGTCCGCTATTTAAAAAAAAAATAGTTTTGGAAGCCAGAGATGAAACATTTGTGTCAACACAAATACATACACAAACACAAATACACACTTACAAACATTATCTTTCACATAAACACATACTAGCATGCATAGGTACAGATCATTTTCTGCCAATAGTAGACTTTATTACTTACTTATATTTTAGTACCTAACTTCTTATTAACATCATTGATATCATCATTAGCGTGGGTCAAAATTTTTTTTTTCGATTTTCAACTTCTAATAGCGATAAAAAGTGGCTAAATATGGTTGAAATGAGACGTGCAAAATATGGTTGCTTTATAATAATGTTAACTGCCTCCGAATTTAATTTGAAAATTCAAAAAATCTTGAAATTGGTGTTGAATTCATGAACTGATAAAAGTACTATGCAGGTAGTTTTTGGTCACAGTTTGCCTTGAAACATAAGATAGTATTATATATTTACTTATTAATTAACATTATTTACCATTTTCTTAGGAAAAGTGAGATTTTGAGAGTTTGCAATCTCGAGCTTTTGTCGCAAAAGTGACGTGGTACGTTTGAAGTTCGAAGATTACTTTTTAACAATGGAAATGTCTTAAAAGTGTTTTAAGCATTCTTTAATTGATTATAATAGCGATAATAAAGATAATTTACTACCAAGTAACAACGGTATTCTTAAACATTATGAAGAATTGAGGTGCCAATGGGAATTCGAAAATGACTTACAAAAAGAACCAACTTGCATTGAGAAATTGCATAATTTTTATTGATTGAATTAAAAATAATGGACAAAAGGACTTATTATTATAAATTCAGATAAAAGGGTGTTACAAATGCTTAAAGTACATCATTTGAAGTCTAAAAACCTACTAAAGTCCTTGCCTAAAACTTCACCAAAACATTACAGATTTCAAGAATAGCAGGAAAGCTCTTTTCGACATTTCTAGCTGAAAAAGCATAGATTTGAATGAGGGCAGGAGGCCTGACGATCTCAATGTACCTACAAATTAACACAATTGATGAAATATCAATTCAAAAAATGATAAAAGGAACATCCATAATGCTACCACCAAAATACAATAGAAATACTTCTTGCCTGTATTTCAATGGAGTTTTTCGTGATTTTCACCAGGTAAAATGCCTCATGCTCGTTGGTTCACACAAACAAGTTGCATTTTTTTTTAATTTATTCATCCACAGAAGCTCCTTCAATAAATCTGGTGATTCTAGCAACGAAAGATTTAAAAGTTTTGGTTCACTATTAAGATCCACGCTACCTGCAATGAAAGACCGCAATACATGCAAAAGATAATTGCCACATCAAGATAATAATCAATAGAATTCAAAGGAATAAAAGATTTTGTCAAATTTAGCCTGTATTTTGCTCATCCTGATAACTTTTTGCTAGCAATGTTGTCTAATCTACAAAAAAACATTAGAAAGTTTACCGCTCGTCGAATTCTGAAAGAATGTTTCATTTCTCGCACAAAACTAAGATTTCTCAAGTTCCTGAACAATTTTAAATGCATATTCTTATGTTGATCTGATTTATTAGTGACTAAATGCTACCGAACCATCGATTCAAAGGTGCAAAATGACGAAAACTTACAAACTTTTGTTGTACAAGTGGGCGGAGGCGAACTGCCTCTGCTTCGCATGCCATGTCATTGTAAGGTGTGGAAAGAGCTATTACGACTTTGGTGGAAGCATCTAACACTTTAAACACCAAATTTGAGAGAAAAGGACTTATAATCGGTTCAGCTAAAGTCACGCAAACATATGCGAACATTTTACAGTAAAGAAGGATTTTGCTATTCTTTGAAGACCTAACCTGCATTTTTTAGATAAGTAACTGAGTAATTTATAATTAAGTATACAAATATGACTTCTTGTATCGTGGTTTGTTCCAAAATAAACCATACATAAGTATATTTTCATAGTTTTCAGCAGGATTTTCCAAAGACCTTTTTTTGTAATTTTTTAAAAGTTTAACTTCGATTCGGAGGCAGAAGATGATTTTCAATCCGTGTCATATTTTGCAGGTGGATTATTGACGTAATATGGCACCTTTTTATCACTATTAGAAACTGAAAAAAAAATATTTTTTTTCTCCATACAAGAGTGACCCACCCTAATCATCATAGCCAAACACTTTCCTTGATGTAGAAATCGCTAAGAAATATTTTCAAACATAGGTAACTCGAGCTCCAGAGACCCAAGATACAGGCTTCTTATGCCTAGTTTGGGCCTCACCGAAACTGTTAACTAGTGTAAGATCATTTTGGCAATAAATATTCTTTATTCTTTATTATTCTTTATTCTTTAACATAGAGGAAGTGATTACAATACAAACAAAAAGTATTGGATCTCTTAAGTAATAATTATAATTTCTGAGATATTTGGGTCAAGGTGTAGAAAACGCACCACTATGAAAAAAATATTTAGAAAATTTTTCACAAAAAACAACGCCATATCATACTTCGGGAGAGGGGGCATGCGGGAGTATTAGGGTGGGGGAACGACGACGGGTCAACTTGAGGTCATTGACCGTTGACCCCGGGGTAAATGATCTTTGACCTCGAGTGGAAAAGTTTGAGAACCTTTACTTCAATCTTCCCCCGGTGGGGTAAGATTGATATATTCTAAATATGAAAATCTGTTATAATATAACTTTGTTAAAAACAGGAATTTTG
Source organism: Camptogramma bilineatum (assembly GCA_958496255.1). NCBI lineage: Eukaryota > Metazoa > Arthropoda > Insecta > Lepidoptera > Geometridae > Camptogramma > Camptogramma bilineatum. The sequence continues at coordinate 4,828,138 of OY292460.1, forward strand.
TGACATGAGTCAGTTTAGAGTTTTCAGGACAAAAAATGCTATAGACTAGGGGCCATCAACAACGTCCTAGTATGTCTGATTTCACGATTTTAGAAAAACGTTCGATCTTTCCCCGCCACCTTTCCATCTTCCCCCAACTTTTTTTTCGTGATAAAATATTTTAACTTATTTTTTTCTACTTTTGGAACAGACATAACAGGCGATTATTGATGTAATATAAAAGTAGACTCTTTCCTCTTTAAGGACAACTAATTAATTTTTATCATAAGTTAATATATTTTCTTCTACAAGGGATCAAACACAACACTGCTCATCTCATCAAAAAACCGTTCGATCTTGCCCCCACTCACCCTAACCAAAATTGACAATTCTAGGTCAACCGGAAGTACCCTAGAGGTTTTGGGTCGAAAACCTAAATGGTAGTTCCCGTTGACCTAGAATTACGAAATTTGGCAAAAAGCAAGGTCTTATAGCACAAATAAAGGAAAAATTCCAAAAAGTTAGAAAAGTTGAAAATTAAAGGGTGTTCCCATACATACATAGTTGACGCCAATTAAATTGTCCTCCGAGTTGTATGGGCGCTCATACAATTAAGCGGACTAGCTTAATTGGCACCATGGCTAGGTACGGAACCCTCGGCGTACGAGTTCGACTCGCACTTGACCGGTTTTTTATTTTTCGCATAGTATAACTAAACCACCCTATTCCTTTGTGAGGCTTCTAACTAGAAGGACACAGGAGAACTCAGATTATGGGAATGCTTCAGCTATCTTGTATTGAGCTGCAGTTAGCCCGGTCAAACAATGTAGGCGTCATGGGGGCATGGGTAGGGACACGGTATCGAATAGAAAGTATCGATACTGTACTCATGAGTAGTATCGATAAAAAAGTATCGTACTCGTAAAATAATCGACACAAAAGTATCGATACCTCAAAGTATCGAGTACTTTTCTCAGGCAGGGCCTCCGCCATACTTTTTTTTCTTATTTCTTTATTAAAAAATATTATTAAAAAAAAAGTATGATAATAATACAATAGACATAATATAATACAAATGATAATTATTACAAAAAGACGATATTTTTTTTTATTAAATTTTTTGTTGTGACACCTCGGTGATATTTTATACACAAATGTACGTAAAATCGTTACACAAAAATACCTTCTGAGACAAGAAAATGTACAAATTTTTTGCAAATGACTCATAGGTCATTACGTCTTTTTGAACGTTTTCGTCACAGAATTTATTCGATACGATCACCTGTCCAAAGTACTTGTTTAGTAAAAATATCGAATACAAAAAGAAAACTACTCGATACCATAAAGTATCGATGCTTTTTTCGTGTCTCTAGGGCCTAGAGACACGAAAACTTTGCCTAGAGTCTAGGCAAAGGGAACGATACCCATACAGCCAAGTATTCGTATCTAGGTCATTACGTCTTTTTGATAGGGAGGGACACGCACGGTATCGAATAGAAAGTATCGATACTGTACTCATGTTTTGAACGTTTTCGTCACAGAATTTATTCGATACGATCACCTGTCCAAAGTACTTGGTAAGTAAAAGTATCGAATACAAAGTATCGAGTAGGTACATAAGTACTCGATACAAAAAGAAAACTACTCGATACCATAAAGTATCGATACTTTTTTCGTGTCCCTAGGCATGGGCCGTATAAAACTTTCGCAATTTGCCAACAGCGGATCGGATGTAAAATTATAGGCTTTTAGAATAGATTATTGTAATGAAAATGTAGGAGACCTTGTATTGAGTATTTTAATCAATGTGACAGGTTTATGATATTTAACTGGTTTTCACACGATGTTTTCCTCCGCCGTTGATACCTAGTTTTAATGCATGGGTATATTCGAAACGAAAAATCCATTGATGCGCGGCCGGAATCGAACCCACGACCATAGGATCGAAAGTCGAGATACGTCCTGCTCGGCCAACACAGCTCTTCAAGCCTCTACATACCAAGCAGCTTAGGATAAAAGAAAATGCACCAAAATTACTTATTAAAAAAGTGTGCTGCGGTAGCCGGGGTTTGAAAACTGTAACGTCGAGGGAATAAAGTCCACTTTTAATACAAAATGACCCCATGAAAAGTGTGCTGCGATAGGCGGGGTTTGAAAACTGTGCTGAAAACAATTAAAACCAAACGTCGAGGGAATAACATCGATTTTATTAACTGTGCGTCTCGAGTTCGAGAAGAAGTTCTGACGTGAGTTTTTTTTTTAGTTTGTGGCATATTTCTATTTCACTTGAAGGAATACTTCCATTGGCGGTCGCAGACTTTGATTTTGGGGGGGGGTCTCACTTTTTGCTAGTACGTACCTTCCTATTTTTTTGCAGGATGTTAGAGGCTTGTCAATGATTTTGGGGGGGGGGGGGGTCATGACTTCCATGACCCCCCCCCCCCCCCCTCGGAACGTGCATGAATACTTCCATGTTTATTTGCGTTCACTGATGTCAAGTAATTCAGTATTTAGCGGTAAGTGGGTATCGAGTTCATAATTAGAAACGGGGTCGTCAGAAGGGTTACGAAAGGCTTAGCCCCGTCCTAATAGTTTCGATAGGCGAGTAATTATAACTTCTGAAGTTGGGGTCGCAACATTGTAAATAAAAGATCGACGTTATCCCTAAAGTTTTTGGGATTGTTTTTTGGTAAGTATGTGTCAATAGTCAAAAAGTGTCATTCTCTTTTTGACCCACGTCGATGGCAACCATTGAATACTAATTTGCAACATCACTTTCATGTGAGCTCACTCTTCTACGATGAATAATCATCAATGAGGATGTCCAAGGCGCTGAACACAGAAAAGACGTAAGACGCAGACGGGGCGCGGACATTTGTCTCTTCCGCGTCCCTTTCATTCAAAATGTATAGAAGCGTCGCGTCACAAAACATACAGAAGAGACGGGGCGCGGGCGCAACGCTGTTCGCTGGCGCCTTGGTTGCGACGCGACCTCGTCTTACGTCTCTTCTGTCTGACTTGCACCTAATGGTCTAAAAGTATCTGTCTAATTATTACCTCGGGCCTACATAAGTAGGTATCCATGATAATGATATCGAATTAATCTACTTACACCAAATTTTAAAAGATTAGTTTAAAACTAACCTGTAATCCGTATAGTCGTGCATCCCAATCCGGTAAGCTCAAATGTGGCAGTGGTTTCTCAAAAGTCACAACAGACTGCATTTTAAACAAAAATATAAATCACTTTTAAAATCACAAGCAAAAAAACTCTACAAAAATATTTTGATACTAGTCCAGTCAAATTAGGATTTAACCTCGGAATGAGAGATAATAAGCTGAATTTTCGTATATACCTTCATTTAGGCGCCCTAAAAGTTGTCTCAAAAGTCTCATAAAATCTCGTGTCTGCGTCTTAAGTTATTCAAGGTCAAAGGTAAAAAAAAATGTTTATCGCGAATATCTCGGTTGCTATTGGTCCAGTGATGTTAACATCTATTATGAAGTTGTAGAGCTTAAAATTTGCGACCAATTCATAAAAAAAAAAATTCCATGCGCTCAACCGTTTTTGCGATACAGGGCCGTGAGCGCAAAGCGTTCAGTATGTGTATTTCAAAAACTATACTTCCTAGAACAAAAGTAAAAACTATTTCGGAATGTACAAATTAAGTCCTTTCATATGACACCCCACTCAATATATCTGTGTAACTTTTATCTTTTTTACCCCCTTGAGATCCCAATATCTTTACAACCCCTCCATCGATTACGCTCATATGCTCCTCAGCAAATTTCCATAGCACAACCTAGTTATCTACCAAGTTTCATGCAGATTGGATTAACGGTTCGATAGTTATGCGAAAACATAAAAATTACACATACAAACATACAAAGCTAAATCGTAAGATCTTAGCTCGCTTTGCTCGCTTGGTCGATAATTAACTGATAAATAAAACAAATTATTCAAAATTCAAGGTATTCACAGATATTCACGTTTGACTTTGCGTTACAGTACCTACGCGTATAACTGAGCGCTACGCACTCACCCTCCTCTATCGCGAAAACGGTTGAGCGCATGAAAGAATGTTTTAAACAAAATTTGTCGCAAATTGTATGCTCTACAACTTTATAATAGATGTTAACATCATTGGACCAATAGCAACCGAGACATTCACGAAAAACTATTTTTTTTTACCTTTGACCTTGAATAACTTAAGACGCAGACACGAGATTTTATGAGACTTTTGAGACAACTTTTAGGACGCCTAAATGAAGCTACATACGAAAATTCAGCTTATTATCTCTCATTCCGAGGTTGAGCCCTTTTTTTGGCTAAGATGACTGGGCTATACTCACTTCACGCCTCAAAAATACGTCATGTTTGATCAGCGCGGTGTTCGAAATTTAAAAACTGAAAAGGTTATGCATAGCGACGCAAAGAGGTTACTGCAACGAAGTTTTGTGTTGCTTTCTTGCGCTTTTCATTTTTCATTAAAAGTAGTTACTCGCACATTTATACGTGTGGGAAAATAATTACTTTTTTCTCGTAAAATGTAAGATACTTTTCCTTTTTGTTTTACTGTTGTGATTTCAATATTTCTATGTGCTCTGTCTGCACTCCACACATTTTCGTTTTATGAATGAATAAACTTAATGTTTATACATAGCGACGCAAAGAGTTTCAAGGTGTTGTGTTGATAGCAACGACGACGCCGTGACGTTTTGTTTTAGCCAGACCCCGGACACTCGACGAAATCTCTATGCAAAAGCGGCGTCTAACTACCTATTTACACAGACACTACACAATGTCATTTTTGTACACGCGCAATTGTGTGCTTGAAGTAAGGCTGTCACCGTATGAATAATTACTGTACACTGTGGTCTCGGTCTCGTCGTCGTCCCGTCTGCGCGCGGGGCGCGTCCCTAGCCCAAAGTCAGCCCCTCGCCAGCTCAAATTCGGTCGCGCGGTGAGGAAGCCCCGTTTAGGGGGAGGGGGGGGGGGGGAATGGGGTTCCGTAAATTTGGTCGCGTATAATGGTGTTACTTTAAACGCACGACTGAAATTCGGTTGTACTCGAAAACGCGATGTAATTTCGGCAAATGTGTTCCTAGTAGGTAATTGAAATAGCATTTCAGGCGTTATCACGCCGAAATTCGGTCGGTACTTTTGGCGTAGTGTGCCTGTGTGCATATGCATTATATAAACAGTAGGCCTACTCAAACACGAGTATCATAAAGCCGCATACACACCAAAGAGTCAAAGAGTTGATCAATAGAGCACTCTCACTCTTTGAGCCACAAAGCACAAAGAGTGCTGTGACATGAGATTATGACAGCTCACTTGGAAGCGCAATGAATGCGTTCTGTGCAAGGAATTTCTATACTACGTACCTGGAACACTGACTGAGACAGAAAACAAGGTCCGCTTGAGAAAGAAAACTTGGGCGGTGTGTCTCTTTCTAAAGGGTGACCATAAACTAAACATTCCTAGTCCCTAAGGGGCCTTTTCCATCATTTTCTGATTTACGTGATGTTTCAGGGCATGATTTTTTAATTAAAATACTGATACAATTTTGATCCTTCATTTTGATTCTTGAATCTTGAATCTTGATTCTTGAATCTGAAAACTGAAATTTTGAATCTTGAATCTTTGAAGTGACAGCTGTCAAACTTAAAACCGCCATATCTCGGGAACTACTCGTCCTAGACTCCCCGTTCTCAGTTCAAATGAAAGCTAAGACCAAGATCTTCATTTGAAGTGACAGCTGTCAAACTTCAAATGGCCATATCTCGGGAACTACTCGTCCTAGACTCCCCGTTCTCAGTTCAAATGAAAGCTATGACCAAGATCTTCATTTGAAGTGACAGCTGTCAAACTTCAAACGGCCATATCTTGGAAACTACTTGTCCTAGACTCCCCGTTCAAAGTTTAAATGAAAGCTATGACCAAGATCTTCATTTGAAGTGACAGCTGTCAAACTTCAAATGGCCATATCTCGGGAACTACTCGTCCTAGACTCCCCGTTCTCAGTTCAAATGAAAGCTATGACCAAGATCTTCATTTAAAGTGACAGCTGTCAAACTTCAAATGGCCATATCTCGGGAACTACTCATCCTAGACTCCCCGTTCTCAGTTCAAATGAAAGCTATGACCAAGATCTTCATTTAAAGTGACAGCTGTCAAACTTCAAACGGCCATATCTTGGAAACTACTCGTCCTAGACTCCCCGTTCCCAGTTCAAATGAAAGCTATGACCAAGATCTTCATTTGAAGTGACAGCTGTCAAACTTCAAATGGCCATATCTCGGGAACTACTCATCCTAGACTCTTCCTTTTTAGCTCAAATGAAAGCTATGACCAAGATCTACATTTTCAATAACAGCTGTCAAAATGACATCTGTCATCTGAAATGTAGGTCTTGGTCATAGCTTTCATTTGAACTGAGAACGGGGAGTCTAGGACGAGTAGTTCCCGAGATATGGCCATTTGAAGTTTGACAGCTGTCACTTCAAATGAAGATCTTGGTCATAGCTTTCATTTGAACTGGGAACGGGGAGTCTAGGACGAGTAGTTTCCAAGATATGGCCGTTTGAAGTTTGACAGCTGTCACTTCAAATGAAGATCTTGGTCATAGCTTTCATTTGAACTGGGAACGGGGAGTCTAGGACGAGTAGTTTCCAAGATATGGCCGTTTGAAGTTTGACAGCTGTCACTTCAAATGAAGATCTTGGTCATAGCTTTCATTTGAACTGGGAACGGGGAGTCTAGGACGAGTAGTTTCCAAGATATGGCCGTTTGAAGTTTGACAGCTGTCACTTCAAATGAAGATCTTGGTCATAGCTTTCATTTGAACTGGGAACGGGGAGTCTAGGACGAGTAGTTCCCGAGATATGGCCGTTTGAAGTTTGACAGCTGTCACTTCAAATGAAGATCTTGGTCATAGCTTTCATTTGAACTGGGAACGGGGAGTCTAGGACGAGTAGTTTCCAAGATATGGCCGTTTGAAGTTTGACAGCTGTCACTTCAAATGAAGATCTTGGTCTTAGCTTTCATTTGAACTGGGAACGGGGAGTCTAGGACGAGTAGTTTCTAAGATATGGCCGTTTGAAGTTTGACAGCTGTCACTTCAAATGAAGATCTTGGTCATAGCTTTCATTTGAACTGAGAACGGGGAGTCTAGGACGAGTAGTTTCCAAGATATGGCCGTCTGAAGTTTGACAGCTGTCACTTCAAATGAAGATCTTGGTCATAGCTTTCATTTGAACTGGGAACGGGGAGTCTAGGACGAGTAGTTTCCAAGATATGGCCGTCTGAAGTTTGACAGCTGTCACTTCAAAGATTCAAGATTCAAGATTTCAGATTCAAGGTTCAAAATTCAAGAATCAAGGATCGAAATCCAGGATCGAAATCCAAGATCGAAACCAAGGATCGAAATCAAAATCAAGGATCAAAATCAAGGATCTAATTCAAGGATCGAAACCATGGATCGAAATCAAGCGCTGATTTTGTCGAGCGCGATAAGGTAAAAATATCCTGAAATTTAAATGACATGGGCACACTACTAATCCAACAACGAGTGTGAAAGAGACAAAGCACCCAAGAAAGCCTCTCAACAAGACCAACAATCCTTATAACCAAGATTAAATGATAATAGATCGTTGTGTAGTCGTGATAAGGTTCAAAATCCTTTGTACATTAAATGTCAGTCATCACTCCAGTTACGTAGTTTAGAATCTTCTTGGTTCTGTGTAATACTAACCTAGATTTGTTTTGAATAAAGTTTTGAAACAAGAAAAATCTACCCTGTGATTTGACAGTCAACCATGCGACCAACCAATAAATGCAGTTTGACTGGCCGTGCGAAAACATTGTTTAAGCTATTCTGTAAACTCACTTCGAATTCACTCAAGTGACCGAGCTCACTAAATACGAAGAGTGTGAGATTCTGAATAAAAAATGTTCGTGAGTTTTTGATACGGGTAGGTACGTAAAACAACAATATGACTTTATATTACTTACAAGATGTTGTTCTACACCAGGCAGGAAAAAAGTAGAATTGGCCTACAACACAAAAGTTCGCACTTGAGATAATGTTGGAATGTTGAGTTCTGTCCGTTTGAATTTAAGTTTAGATTTTTAATGACCAGCCACTAGCATACTAAATAGACATCATATTACTTTTACTATGTTTGTACTCGTACTTACTGTTCTTTGGTTCTAAAAATTAAACCACTGTACATTCTGTAACAGTATATAAACCCTCAACCACTAAACCCGATCTGTCCTAAATTGAGGTCAACAAAACCATTCAAAGCTATAGCAGGTCATAAAAAGTAGCTAAGTACCCTTCGCTAAGACGCCTCAGAAATCAATATTAATAGTTCAACTGCCACTGTCTAGATGACGAAATATAGGGCAGTTGGCGTCGTGCCAGACCCTTGGTGAGGAAACAAGAATTTACGGTCACGCACGCTAAGTAGTTTTAGTTATGAGTAGCCAACTTGGGATGCTTTTGTGTTGTTACCAGGCTTGCTTAAGCGCCCTACTCACACACCTGCCGCAGGGGCAATCTAGGGTGCATGGCGGTTGTGGCGATATCGGGAGTATCTCTACACACTTGCCAAATTGCCCCTGCATGCCTACACACATCACAATTAAGGATGCAATTAAGGGTCATCCCCACTCCTACACCCTAGATTGCCCCTGCGGCAGGTGTGTGAGTAGGGCGCTGAACGACGTTCTTGTTTGATCGTTGAAGTTAAGCAGCGTTGTGCGCGGTCATTTGAATGGGTGACCGCAAGTGGTATTACGAGCTGAGCGCTTCCGTGCTTCGGATGGCACGTAAAATTGTCGGTCTCGGCTTTTAAGTCGTTAAGCCACGACGGAGGCCTTTAGGCGGCCTAAAAACTCAGTCACCAGAGTTGGCCACTTGCTCATTCGAACTTGCTTGCTTGTTTTACCAAGTTATCCCTCTATACTTACGTGTATATGTAAGTAGAACGGTCATTGAACTGAAAATGCTTGAAATTCTTTTTTTTTTTTTCAATTTAGTAATTGGAATTAAAATCACGAAAAGAAAAGAATTTAAAAGCTACACATGTTTTTGTGAACGTACCTGAAAACGTGCTTGAAAATGTAACTTTATTTAATTTTTGTATACTTAAGTATTTACCCTTGATCTGAAATTGACAAACTCTCACGAAAGAAACTAATATTTCACACAATGTGCAAAAATTTAAACTACCTACCTACCTAAAATGATTCACTAAATTTAAGTTTGCAAAATAATTGGCAAGAAATTCCAGCGTTTACTGTGAATTCAGCCCTCACTATGTATTGTGCAATGTGGAGTAAACTTCACCAACATTCAAGGATCATGGGGAAAATGTAGTAAATAGGGGAGCAGGACCAAAACAACTTACTTTGAGGTAAATGAAGGAAAAAATAATCGAAGGGCGAAACAGTTTCCTAAAGGTTAAAGTACATTATGCCGGGCCGCAGCGTGTCGGGGTGCAGCGCAAAAATCCTCTCAAATCGCTTGAATACAATATGTATGAACTATCGCACACTGTGTCGGGCCGCAGCGGTTCGCATTATTGCGAGGCGGATTTCCGTCCGTGCGATGCGGCCCGCTCCGCCCCGCTGCGCCCTGTCAACAGTGTGCTATAGCAAGCGGTTATTCTATGCTGTTCATTAACTCTTCTAACAGAAGGCAAAAAAAGATAAAGTTATTCTTCAGAGCTATCCATAACGTACAGTTGCACGCAAATTCTGGCAGTACACTGTTCTCGAAATCCGTCAATCCGCTGCGACCCGGCCCGTCACAGTGTGCTAGGTAAGCATTTTGCGCTGCGCTGCGGCCCGCTCCGCTCCGCTGCGGCCCGGCATAATGTGCTCGAACCTTAAAGGCCAAGAAGCCACGATCTAGCGTGGAAATCTACCATAGTAAATTATCTATGACGTTCTGAAAGCCACTGACGTCATTACATTAGGTTGTTTTCTTTAGTAGCCTGAATATGCAAAGGATATTGTGTTCTGTATGGTGATTGGCTTCGTAGCTCGATTGGTAGTAGGTAGCTCTGCTTTTTGTATTTTTAAGTTATGTGTTCGATTCTTATCTGAAACAAACTCTTGTGTGAAATTTTATGTTTTATGGTCTATCTGATATAGGTAATTATGTAGAGAAGTAGGTGTGTACTTAAATCCGTACCCATATTATAAATGTGAAAGTGTGTTTATTTGTTTGTTTATTTGTCGTGGAATCACGTTAAAACGGAGCGACCGATTGACGCGATTTTTTGTGTGGAGATAGCTGGAGACCTGGAGCCTAACATAGGCTACTTTTCATCCGAGTACCACGCGAGCGAAGCCGCAGGCAGCAGCTAGTACTTTATGAATGAAAGTTCTGTATTGTACTCTCTTGAATTAACATACGTATGGGCTTATCTAAGGCTAAGAAATCAAAATTATCTTCAAACCACTAGTTCCGATATTTGTACAGTTTTGAAAACGTGGACTACTTACCTCTAGGTACTTTTAAGTCAATTTTATTCCCAATCCGAATATTTCTTTATCATGCGGGTATCTTTTACATCAAATTCATTGTTTGAGCTTGTCAACAAGTCGTAACACAATCCGAAAAAACTTTTCACATTACCATAAAATCAATATCCAATATCAGCATTTGAATATCATCCGCAGTCACATTGGTGTTTCATCTCTATTATCACAATGAATGAAATGAATGAATGAATGAAAAATAACAATGGCATTTTATTATTTTGCGTGTTCTCTATTTCTCATAATAAACTTAATGCGATTTTTCTGTGCAATGCTTCTATTATAAAGACCTCTTTATTTTTATAGTGACAGACATTCTCTCAAGTATTGTACACATGGAAGTTTTGATATATCCGGAGATTACTCTGATATTGTCTCTTTCAATAAGTGACCTTGATGAAAACTTACTGAAATTATAACGTAAAGGGTATGGGTATAAAAATCATAACCGTCCTTTGTCTTTGTCGTGTTCGGGTAAAAATAATTGCTGGGTCAAGATTAATGACTACGGAACCCTACTCTGCGCGGTCCGACACGCACTTATAGGTTTTAGTTTTTACACTTTTCCGTGATTTTCGTGTCGTTTTGACTTTCATCATAGTTGTGGCTATAACGAGAGTAAATAAAATACCGAATCTCCCAAGAGACAAGTTATAAAATTAAAAATTAAAAAAAACCGACATCAATGTCATAAAAGCTGAGCAATTTTCTGCACTCTCGAGGTGCATTTCTGTTCGTACCTTCAAAGTTCCTCGACAGATCCTCACCAAATTTTATGGCACCATTCAGAAAGTAGGTGCATAGGTACCTACTTGCTTCGGTATACAGCTTCTCAAAAAAAAATCCAAATCGGTCCAGGCGTCTTAGAGTAATCGGTTGTACATAATGTTATCTGATTACTCGTAGACGCCTGGACCGATTAGGATTTTTTTTTAATCTTTCTTAGGCTGTGTCCCCAGTAGGCAAACTGTGAGCGGCCAACTGAGTTTGCGGTGTATCGGTTCACAGTTTGCTAGTTTTGCGCTCACTGTACGCAGTTTGCAGCGTTACGCGCAAAACTAGCAAACTGTGGACACTCCATTTCAAATATATGGAAGAGCGTACTAAACCGATACGCCGCAAACTCAGTCGGTCGCTCACTGTTTGCCTACTGGGGACACAGCCTTAGATCTAAGCAGTTCTAGTACCATTCGAACAAAATGGGGCTTGTCTATCTGCACGAACGAGATGGAGATGTCATTAGAGAAGGAGAGGGTATAATGAGAGAAAACAGTGGAAATACATCTTAAGCATTACGTATTCTCTGGATACAGGCTCGACGGCTGGAAGAAGAATAAAAGTCACTTTACGGCTCCCGTTTCGGATGAGACTGTAAATTTTCAAATTATTAAATCCGCATATTTGTCCTTAATAGTCGGGTGACAAAGTTTTCGGATACAAGTGTCAGGATAAAATCTTTCACATGTCAGTCAACTGAATACTTTTTTTTCTCTTATCTGTAAATCTAAATATAAAAAGAAATGAAAAAAAAAAAAATACTTAGAAGGTAAGTAAATAATCGTAGCAGGTACCTATCTTGGATCCTCGGCGACCCTTTATTTAGATCTTAAAAAAAAAAGATTCCGACGAACAGAGAACCTCCTCCTTTTTTCGAAGTCGGTCAAAAATATGAACTTCATGCTCAACTTGACTTGTCTTTCCGCTTGAGTGTAAATCTCTTGAATAAAAAATGAAACGAAGCTTTTAATATAAAAGTTTTTAAGACACTTAATCCGTTGAGAATATTAACAAGCTTTGTTTAAGCTCAGGTATATTTCCATAATATTCTCCATTACTTTCCATTGTTTTAAAAGCGTTAAGTATTTGTATGGTTTCAATGACGTCATAAGAAGCTATATGCACAACAAATTACATGCACTTAAGGGCCGTATCACACGATACTTTGAGAATTGGCGATCGGCGATAACTTTTCGGAAGCTCGTTGCCGCGAAATCCGCACACGTAGGTATGAACACAAACTCAAGTTCCAATCAAGGCGTTTTTAGATGCTCGATGTAGCGAGTGAAGTGACTAAACGCAATGTGCGATTTCATTCCTAAAATTGAGCGTAGTTGCAAAATTGCGAATTCAAAATAAAAAGTAAAAAAAAATTGCGATGTGACATCAATGCAGTCGCTAAAACGCGCAGTTTCGATTGAATAAAGCATGTATCGTGACACAGCTATCGGTGTTGTATCAAGACGCATGATTTTGATACCGCTATCGAAAACATTAAGTCTCCTGAACGCGATACAATACAACATCGATACAGTCGAAAATTACCGTTGCTTAATGAAGTATCGTATGTGATATGGGCCTTAGAAGAAAATAGACCGACGCCGACGCGACATGACGTCACAGCTTTGTGTTCTATAGACACATTAATTTAATTTCATTAGCTGGGATTTGTTTTCATAAAGTTCTACAAGATTCTAAGATCTTTATCGTTGCAGAAATGATGATCTCTATTTTCACTGTTCTTTTAAATCAGAAGTGAATAAGTTTAAACGGCATCAATAAAAACTCATGTAAGTAGGTAATCCAATGATTTATGTTCTATATATTTAATATGGTTAAATAATTAATGTACTTATATTCACTTATCTTTGCTTTGACTTGAACTAACTAGACTAATGATCTGTGACGTCAAAACTCAATAACGCTATAGAAATTGAGAAATCGCATTAGTAGTGATTTTTGCTTCACAGAAAGAGGACAGAAATCTATCAATTTCGAATGAATTTTTCTTCGTCATTTAATAATTACTAGCCCAGCTTCGCACAGGACACATCACTCATCATCACATTAGAAACCTCTAAAATTATCAGTGTTTCTCTACTATATTATGCATGTATTATCCTCTTGAATCACTCTATCTATTAAAAAAATCTTTAAAAAAATCCGTAAGCACACATAGGGATCGACAGCGGGAAGCGACTTTGTTTTATACTATGTAGTGATTATTTGACGATTAGGTACTGCTATTTTGTTCTAGTAAGTACCTATAGTTTTTATTATTAAAAAAAACATATATTATATCTTAAGCTACTCTATCTATGAAGAATGTTACATGCAGTAACTTTTGGTCACCCCACAAATATCCTTGGAAATGTCGTAAAAATACGGTAGCGTCTGATGAAATCACTTCAGTAATGAGCGATGACCTCGTAACTGCAAGATCGCACTTCAATTATAAGTACTTACCTACCTACTTATTCAATTTTATTTCGTACCTCATCCAGCTAATTGAAGCCATGGAAATTGCTTTGGTCAGAATTGATTAGTTTTAGAACTCGACTTTACTTTGAAAATTCTTAAGTAAGTTTCAAACTCTTCCAACTCTCAATTAAAAATATTTCACGGGAACTAAATGAAAAAAAAAAATATTAAATAGACAACCCTGTAATTTTACTTGCACTTTCCTCAATTTCTAACCAATAAGTTTATATTAAGGTCAATTTGTCTGAATAAATGTAAGAGAATAACAAGATAATGTAAAAAAACTAAAAACCGCGAAAATCAAAAAAACCCTCAGAAACTCGGAAATTAAAGATTTGGACCATTCTGATTTTTTATTATTATTTACTGAGAAATCTTTAGAATCGACTTGAGAACGTCTTCACTGTGGCCACAGATTACTAATTACTACAGATGCCTGACTCCGGGAAAACGTTTATTTAAATAGCGAATCTATCATCAATACTACAAAGTTCAATTCAGCTCGCACAAGCACTTCATGCCTACTCGTTTTTATACCTAAACGTGGCGCCTCATTCTAACTCTGTCTGTCGGCGTAACTCTGTCCCTGTCTTCTATCTGGCGTGGCACTAAGGGTTGCTTCTCGCGACATAATATTTATTAGGTATTATTATCTTTTGGTAAAATTGATCTACCGTTATGCAGGTAGGTACCTACATAATTATCTCTATTCTAAAGGTCCAATCTCAAAGGTAGGTACCTACCTACACTAGGTGAGTAGATTACGAAGAAAGCAAAATAGGTAGGTAGGTACCTACCTAATGGATCCTTGCTCCTTGCTCTTTGTACGGAATTAGGAGTACCTACTATACCTATGTTTGTGAATGTAGGTAGGTAGTCAGTGTTCCTAAAAAATGACGCTGAGCAAATCAAAACGTATTACCTACCTAGGTAGGTAGGTACCTATTAGCTTTCAATCTTTTTAGTAACTTTAGTACCTAGGTGGTTATTTATTATTATAGTACCTACTAGGTACCTACCCAAACAACACAGAAGTATTTCACTTTCAAAACTTTCGTGAGTTGTACTAGACCAAGTACCAGATGAAGATTCTCCGGAATCCAGATGAATCGAAACATTGTCGGTATCTAAATCGACGAAATTTTTACGTGAGTAGGTAATTCCCGCCCGGGTGTCAAATAATGTCTAACACAAAAGTAGGTAGGTACTTATTAAAAAACATATCTACTACATCTATAATAACCTATAATACGAGGTACTAGGTAATAATAAATGATAAAAGTAAGTAAGTACTTCATACCTTTCCATGTCATTGGGAAGAGAGTAAAACGAGAGATCCCGATTGCTGTCATTATTTCCACAGCCATAAACTATACAGTAGGTAATTTTTTGGTTTCATTTTATAAATATTCCGGCCGAGTCAGCCGAGCGCGGCGGCGCACAGTGGACGGAATTTCGAGCCTGCCTTTCATAGGATTTTTGAAAAATTAAATCCTTTTTTTTGATGTTTAAAGTATACAGTTTGGTTGTAAATGTCATAAAATGTAATAATCTAGTAGTCCCGTGGTTTTATTTTGTATAAACACCGTAAAATATGAGTTTGTACATTTAAAATGTATGGAAATGGAATTTGTTTTCCCCATAACTTATTCTGGTCTTGCATTGTAAAGCTGGAACTTTCAGGTATTGTTGCCGAGCCTCTAAGGAAGCCATACGATCTTTGACCTTGATCCAGAATTGTCCGTCAAAAGAGTTATGAATTAATTAAAAAAGTACGTTTGGCCTTTATTGTTATACGAGGTAAAGTATCGCAAATATTGAGATTCAAAATTTATTTTTGTCTAGTTTTGTTACCTGATGGATAATGATTGACTCTAAATAACTTTTGACCTTTACCAAGAACGTCCTTATTCATAACGTTTGAATTTATTGAAAATAAGTATTTTGAAAATATTGTCATGTTAATAATCGTTATAACAAAGCTGGAACTGTCAGGAATTGTTACCGAGCCCATAAGGAAGCCACATAAACTTTTAACTTGATCCAGAGGGTCCTGTTTAGGAGATATGAATTAGTTAAAAATGCACGTTTGGCCGATATTTGTCATAGGTACGAGGTAAAGTACCGCAAATAATGAGATTAAAATTTTATTTTTGTCTAGTTTTGTTACCTGGTGGATAATGAATGACTCTAAATAACTTTTGACCTATACCAAAAACGTCCCTATTCAGAAAGTATTACTTTATTGAAAACTAGCTGTGCCCGCGACTTCGTTCGCGTATGCTAATTCTACTAATATGAGAAATGTGAAAGTTTGTGAGGATGGATGTATCGATGGATGTTTGTTACTCTTTCACGCCAAAACTACTAAACGGATTTTATTGAAACTTGGAATATATTACATAGATTATGACCTGAAATAGCACATAGGCTAGGTTCTTTTTATTAAATTTTTTTAAAACTCATTAGGTATTGCACTGGTAAATCTTTTTGCATGAAAATGCCGAGAAAACGAATTTTCCCAGATAAAAGACCTAGCTAGATCGGTTTTTCGCCTCCGTAAGCCCCCGTACCTACCGCAAATTTCATCAAAATCGCATAGCTAAGCATAGCTTGTACTATGGGAACCAGATAACTGATAGAATAGGTACCTACTTCTATATTTTTTTGTAAATACTTTAGGTAGGTACTTAATACTTTAATATCTGGGCGACCGAACTATGCTCGGGTGCAAATAGATAAAAATTAAAAAAGAAAAAGAAATAAAACTTACAAAAAGTAAACTTTTACTGGCTGAGATTCGAACTCGAAGCCTTCGGTTGAGAGGCGGACACCTATTTCACTTGGCCACTTTAGTCTCAACAGAAATTGTGAAATTACGAACCACATTGCACTGGTAAACCTTTTTGCTCGAAAATGTCGAGAAAACGAATTTTCCCAGATATGAGACCTAGCCTAGCTAGATCGATTTTTCGTCCCCTTAAACCCCTGTACCGCAAATTTTATGTACCGCAAATTTTATCGAAATCATTAGGTAGAGCCGTTTTCGAGAACGTTAGTAGGTACAGACAAACAAATATTGCTCGTTTAATAGAATAGGATAGGATAACACTTTATTGAAATAGGTACCTACCTACCTACTTTTCAATAGGTAAGTAGGTACTTACATCTGAAATTCATACAGGTAGGTACTTAAATAAGTAGGTACTTACCTATTTTGATCTTTATAATTCCAACGACACAAATTGGTTGTCTATTATATAGGTATAAAAATGTATGTAGGTAGGTATGTTTGGCCGCTATGCGTTCTTATAATGTAATTGGTGGTGATCGAAATTGTTAAAGCCGTTTTCGAGAACCTCAATTGGTACCTACATACAAACAAACTTCAAACTTAAAACATCAAACAATTATTGCTCGTTTATTAGAATAGGTTAAATAAACAAATAAATATTGGTGGACATTTTTCACACAGCTCCATCTAGCCCCAAACCATAGAATAGAATATATCCAAACTAAGCAAAGCTTGTACAATGGAACCAGCTACCTAACTGATAGAATACTTTTAGGTGTCTACATAGGTAGGTACCTATATTTTTTATAAATACATATCTACATAGGTACCTACTTACTCATAATACTCTTATCACTTTTTTGAAATAGGTAAGTACCTACCTACCTACTTTTCAATACATCCGAAATTCATAAAAGTACTTACCTACTTAGGATCTTTTTACTTGCAATGACACAAATTGGTTGTAGGAAGGTATTCCTTATTAACGTACCTACCTAGTAGGTACTAAGTAAGTATTACGTTTTAGAATTGGATGGTCATGCATGACGTTTCAGGTGAAGAAATTAATGGGACAATGCTTATGTAGGTAGGTAGGTAGGTACATATCTAAATAAAAATGTAGGTACCTACCTGAGTATGTTTGTCCGCTATGCGTTCCTAAACCATTGACCAGATTGTGATGAAACTGTGGTGCTGATCTTCTGAAAACGCCCGCGATGGTAGGTACCTACCTAGGTATTTGGTCCAAAAGATCTCTAAAACCTAGATCACTTTTTTACTTTGCGTCACGTACCTAAAGATTATTTCTGTGTGAAGTGAACACTTCACACAGTACCCGGTATCACGTAATTTACGTGCCTAATTACCCGGCTGACTGTCAAGTCACAGGGTTATGTAGATCGCGCGTTTCTATGTATGTGGGTGGGTGGTTAAGTAAGTAATATTCTTTATTACCACGTTTCTCCTAAACGGCTCAATGGATTTTGGTGAATGAGGTATCGTTAGAATCGTCTCTATGTCGATTGTGCTCTAGGATACTTTTTATTTCGATAAATCAAATAGTGCGCCTAGAAAATGCAACAATGTGTGAATTTAGAAAATAAAAATCATGCCATCATATCAAAATCCATGTCAAAATCAAGAGGTTGGTGGATTGATATCAAATATAATTTTTTGAAAAATCTAACATGACATCTTCAAAAACTAAATCGACTTCCAAAATTTTTGAAAATCTATTTTTCGCCCCTAATGTTATTGCTAAACAAAACGCATACTAAAACTTTCTATTTAGTCACACGCAACGTTTAGAACAGACAGAGCCATCTGTGTGTCAACTGTGACAACAAAGTTTAGGAAAAAGCGCACGGCATCGAACCCTAGATACCTACCTACCTAATAATAAAATTGTAATTTAATTTTGTGATTGAGATAATGCTGTTTCCAACTTTTCAGTTCAGCCGGGTTTTTTAATTTTTGAATGAATTGCTTGTTCATTTCTTTAATTTTTTTTTCTGCGATTAGATAGCAGCGCCGCCGCTTCTATCGGACTTCAGTGGTGGCGCGTACTCTACAACCAATTATTTGTGTCGTTGTAAGATAAAAGATTAAAAATACCTACCTACATAATGAATTTTGGATGTATTGAATGGTACCTATTTCAATACCTACATATTGGGCGACCGAGCTCTGCTCGTGTAAAAATAGAGAAAAAATAATCGTTAAACGAACGCCATCTAGTGTGACATGACTGACAATTTTATCTATTTTTTAAACATCTTGGCCTAAGCTAAGAGGCAACCAACGAACTGGCGTTCGTTGGTTGCCTCTTGCCACTAGATGGCTCTAGTGGTTCAATTACGAACCACATTGCAAGAGAAAACGTATTTTCCCACATAAATATAAGACAAATATTGCTCGTTTATTAGAATAGGTTTACATTACATTTTGAAATCGTTAATCATTCGTAATAAAAAAATGTGTAAAAATTTTCATGAGTGCAAAAAGAGGCGGAGTCACCTAACATTTTGTTCCCCATACAAACTTGCAACCCTTATTTTTTTATCTCAACCATGATAACATTTGAAAAAAAGTAGCCTACGTCCTTTCCTGGGATGTAATCTATATCCATGCCAAATTTTATCGTAATCTTTTCTTTAGAAAAGCAAGTGTTTAGAAATTTAGATTGAATTCTTTAAATGTACATATCTTTTTTATTTGTGAACGGATTTTGATAAAACAACCCCTATCTTTTAATCCCGGCTTACCGTAATACAACAATGAAAACTGCATCCAAATCAGTTCAGTAGTTTCAGAGATCTTAGTGGTCAAACACACAGAAACGAAAATATCAAAGTCACAGATTACCAACAGTTACTATGAAGTGTTTGCGTTCAAGGTCATTCTAAAACGCGCTAACGAAGTGTTTTGCTGCTCGAGGGTTATATAGATCAAAAACTGACTTCACTTAATTGAATACTTATAAGTTTGAGCTTAGACTTCATTCTTATTATATGTATAGATAAGTTCCTCTTTTGAAAATATAGTCATGTTAATAATAGTTTTAACAAAGCTGGAACTGTCGGGTATTGTTACCGAACCCATAAGGAAGCCAATAGGTATGACATTTGAACTTGATCCAGATTGGTCACAGATAATGAATTAATTAAAAATGCATGTTTGGCCGAAATTTGTCATAGGTACGAGGTAAAGTATCGCAAATAATAAGATTTAATTTTTTATTTTTGCCTAGTTTTGTTACCTGATGGATAAGGAATGACTATAAATAACTTTTGACCTTTACCAAAAACGTCCCCATTCAGAACGTAAGAATTTATTGAAAATAAATATTTTGAAAATATAGTCTTATTAATAATAGTTTCATCCAAACCTGAACATTGAATTGAATCACTATGAAGTCCTCAATTACCTACCTACTTTTACTACCTATTTTTATAGATTGACAGGCTAGTCACTGCATGTCCTCAATGTCCATTGTTCTTCCACAGATGTGGCCAAATATTTTAGTTTTGCTAATTAGGTTATTTGTTTGTCGGAAAATGGGTACCTAGGTAAGGTACCTACCTGAGAGCAGTTACGATTTTATTCTGCGAATTTTATTGTTTTTGTGGGCACGTTACCAACTCTTTTCAATAAATTCTTACGTTCTGAATAGGGACGTTTTTGGTAAAGGTCAAAAGTTATTTATAGTCATTCCTTATCCGTCAGGTAACAAAACTAGGCAAAAATAAAAAATTAAATCTTATTATTTGCGATACTTTACCTCGTACAGTCAGCGTCATCAATCGGTATCCCCCTATTGATTTTACCAAGGACCCTTTTCATTTCAACTTTGGATTTCAGTCGAATTTGCTAGTATACTTATGGATATCTAATTTCACTCGAGTTCCTATACTAGCAAATCAACTGAAATCCAAAGTTGAAATGAAAAGGGTCCTTGTTAAAATCAATAGGGGGATACCGATTGATGACGCTGACTGTACATATGACAAATATCGGCCAAACATGCATTTTTAATTAATTCATATCTTTGACCAATCTGAATCAAGTTCATATATGTCATATATAATGGCTTCCTAATGGGCTCGGTAACAATACCTGACAGTTCTAGCTTTGTTAAAACTATTATTAACATGACTATATTTTCAAAATAGGAACTTATTTTCAATAAAGTCATACTTTCTGAATAGGGACGTTTTTGGTAAAGGTCAAAAGTTATTTAGAGTCATTCATTATCCATCAGGTAACAAAACTAGACAAAAATAAAATTTTAATCTCATTATTTGCGGTACTTTACCTCGTACCTATGACAAATATCGGCCAAACGTGCATTTTTAACTAATTCATATCTCCTAAACAGGACCCTCTGGATCAAGTTAAAAGTTTATATGGCTTCCTTATGGGCTCGGTAACAATTCCTGACAGTTCCAGCTTTGTTATAACGATTATTAACATGACTATATTTTCAAAATACTTATTTTTAATAAATTCAAACGTTATGAATAAGGACGTTCTTGGTAAAGGTCAAAAGTTATTTAGAGTCATTCATTATCCATCAGGTAACAAAACTAGACAAAAATAAATTTTGAATCTCAATATTTGCGATACTTTACCTCGTATAACAATATAGGCCAAACGTACTTTTTTAATTAATTCATAACTCTTTTGACGGACAACTCTGGATCAAGGTCAAAGGTCGTATGGCTTCCTTAGAGGCTCGGCAACAATACCTGAAAGTTCCAGCTTTACAATGCAAGACCAGAATAAGTTATGGGGAAAACCAATTCCATTTCCATACATTTTAAATGTACAAACTCATATTTTACGGTGTTTATACAAAATAAAACCACGGGACTACTAGATTATTACATTTTATGACATTTACAACCAAACTGTATACTTTGAACATCAAAAAAAAGGATTTAATTTTTCAAAAATCCTATGAAAGGCAGGCTCGAAATTCCGTCCACTGTGCGGCGTGGCGCGGCGCGATATGGCGCGGCGGCACGTGCCACTCCACTGAGCTCGGCCCGCCCGGTGGGCTCGCCAATGTACTTGTAGCTTTGTACCTGACGCGCGGAGTGCGCCATCTGTTAGTAATTAGTAATCTGTGCTGTGGCTTAAATATTGGCATCTAAACCACTCTTAAGGCCGGTTTTAGCGCTTAAAAAAGGCGTCGTATAAACACTTTCCACGCGATTTTTTCGCGGCATGCTAGCAAGCATCCCGGGACGTAAAGCCGGGCACTTAGCTTGTAGCACGTAACGTATCAGATACGTAAGCGCCTAAGCGGAGCGTAGCATGATCACAGCGATCTGTCGGGGTGCAGTTTAATAGTAAGCGTGGACGATCGTATACACTTGAACATTGATACAGTATCTGATAGGTTACGTATGCTACCGCTGCGCCTTGTTTTTGATAGTCTGACCTGGCGCCGAAATTCAAGAGTCTCAAAATAGCCTTCGTCTAACTAAACCTACCTTTATGTCTCATTCCACCAATCAATTTATTAATTACACTTATGTAAAGTAGGTTCATATTTTTGCATCTGCTCCTGATTAGTCTGGGGATTTGGGGAAAAAGCGTCACATTACCCGGGGCTCGTTAGCCTCCCGTTTGTTTTCGAAATGCACTATAATTTAGTGCGATTTTAGCGCACCCGCGAGTCTAATGATGTTACACGGTTTGTGAGCAATTACCCCGCCATACCTTAGTGTGACGTTTCCAAGCTTGTAGGGAAATTTATTTTATTATAAAACACGTTTTCCTTTCGTTAAATGAAGCGATGATGCAGCTTCGACGATTTCATTGAGTACCTAGTGCCGTGTTTTATGTAGAGTCGGAATGAGAAAGACTCACGATTTTTGTTGAGTATGCAGATTTGTAGAGACAAAAAAAACAAAAAATACTGTGTTTTTGGTTTTTTAATCGGATCAAAAATGACCGAGTTACAGAGATTTTAGTGCACCAATCTAAAAAACGCTCGCGAGAAGACCGCGACTGGCTGTGACGTCACCAGGCGCCCGCGGCTCGCTCCACTAGTACAAAATCCCTAGTTATTTTCAAACTAATTTCCGCCTGCGGCATCGCTCGCGTGGCACCTGGATAAAAAGTAGCCTATGTCCTATTCCCGCTCATTACCTATCTATATTTTAAATTTCAGCCAAATCGGTTCAGTAGTTGTCGAGTTATAGAGGAACAAACATACATCCAAACATCCAAACTTTCGAGGTCAGTTACGTTTTTTGTTAAGTACTTATGCAGATTTATAGATTTAAAAAAAAAAATTATAAATGATTTCATTTTTATTTTTAAATATGATTACGACTGTATTCCCAAGGCGCAGTAGACATATTCTATCAGATCTTTTAGGAATTTTTAGATCAGTTGAAAAAGTCTAAGCGGGTAGTCAGAGGTAGAGAAGCAGTGTTGGCCGAGTGCGCTAGTGCCTCGACTTTCAATCCGAAGGTTGTGGGTTGGAACCCGGCCGTGCATCAATGGATTTTTCGTTTCGAAAAATGTATAAGTAGGTACCTAAGTAGGTATGCGCTTTAACACGAGCTCTAAACGGTGAAGGAAAATATTGTGAGAAAACCAGTTAGCTTTCTAATAGCGTCGATGGGCTTGCAACCTGTCATGTATGGAATGTTGTCTGCTGCAAAATGTGGGAATGTATCAAATGTGTTTGGAAATACCTCGGACTACCCCTTAGATATAAAAAAACAATAAATACCTACTTACTGTGTTTTTGTTTTTTTAATCGGATCAAAAATGACCGAGTTTTATTACAGACAGAGATTTTAGTGCACCAATCTAAAAAACTCTCGTGAGAAGATCGCGACTAGATGTGACGTCATACTATACATCCATCCATCCAAACATCCATGCAAACATCCAAACTTTCGCATTTTAATATTAGTGTGATTCGACTCCTGATTGTTAGTTTTGTTATTGTTTTCGGTAAGTACCGGTACCTACCTAAAATACCTATTCAGTAAAAAGTTTAAAGGCGAAAATTATTTTTAAGTAGGTACCTACCTACCTACTTACTACTTACCTAGGTAGGTACCTACCTACTTACTACTTACCTAGGTAGGTACCTACTTAAAAATAATTTTCGACTTTAAACTTTTTACTGAAAAGGTATTTTAGGTAAGTACCGGTACTTACCGAAAACAATAACAAACAAAACTAATAATCAGGAGTCGAATCACACTAATATTAACTTTACCTACCTACTAAAATTATTACCTACTTAAATTATTTTTAAGTAGGTACCTACCTACTTACTACTTAGGTACCTAGGTAGGTACCTACTTAAAAATAATTTTCGTCTTAAAACTTTTTAGTGAATAGGTATTTTTTTATACATACTTTTAATCGTAATACCTAATTAATAATTTGTATGTACGAGTCAAAATAATCACATACCTACCTACCTAAACTTGGTTTTCAAATCACACTATCACACTTTCACATCACACTAATCATACTATCACACTATAATATTATAAATGCGAAAGTTTGGATGTTTGGATGGATGATGTTTGTTCCTCTATAACTCAACAACCACTAAACCAATTTGGTTGAAATTTTAAATATAGATAGATAATGACCAGGAATAGGACTTAGGCTACTTTTTATCTGGGTACCACGCGAACAAAGCCGCGGGCGGAAGCTAGTTAACATTAAAAATGCAAAAGTTTGGATATTTGGATTTATGTTTGTTCCTCTATAACTCGACAACCACTGAACTGATTTGGCTGAAATTTAAAACATAGATAGTTCTTGACCTGAAATAGGACATAGGCTACTTTTTATCCAGGTGCCGCGCGAGCGAAGCCGCGGGCGGAAGCTAGTTTGAAATTAACTAGCGATTTTGTACTAGTAGATCGAGCCGCGGGCGCCTGGTGACGTCAAACGCAGCGCGAAGCTCCGAGCGCGCGTTTTGAAATGGCTGAAAATAAAACTTGAATAACTTCGTCATTTATTGATGGATTTTAATTATTTAAAAAACAGAATGCTCAGAATGCTAAAGAATATACGCCCTCATACTTAGAAACCCAATATTTCGTTTAGTGATTGATCCTCATTACTATTTGTCCAAATAAGGCTTGTACAATAATAATTATGCTAGTTTCTACATTTTCGTTAGCTCTACACTACACACCCAGAACAACTGAACGACCTTACCTAAAAGAGAATAATAAAAAACAACTAGTTCCCGCTTTTTCCGTAGGACTTGAGTGCTGAATCCTACTCTAGCGGCCACACTACAGGGATTACGGGGAATACGGGGATTAGAATGACAACATGAAAGTACCTAACAAAAAATGTATCTGACACAGTCATGTTTTTGTCTCAAACATTGATAATTTGACAGGTCATAAAATACAATAGAAGTAGAGTTTCCGTCTTTCAGAGTATTTTCAGATTTAAAAAAAAGTGATATTCTTATGTTTGAGAAAGAAATGATTTAGGTATACAATAGTAGCGTTCTAGCATTCCACCGTATAATAGGGCTTTACATAATAATATTGTACCTGTTTATGACTATACTGTGTCATTGTGACACAGAGGGACCCTTGTCAGAAGGTAAGATAAATATTTAAATAAGTCCAAACATACAGTACAAGTGACGATGAAAATTGTAATGGCAAACTAACCTTCATTTTTTATTGTCGCGTGATTTTTTTTTAATCATGTTCTTCCAGATCAGAATCCATGGTTGTAATGTTCAATAATGCCCTTAATTTTTACCATGTGTATTTTTACAGTTATTGCCATTTCCACCATTTTAAGCATCGTCAAAGATACGTCTTTATCGATCGAGCGAGCGAAGCGAGCGAAGATCTTAGTGGCAAGTTAGGCGATTTTGCTTTGTATGTTTGTATGTTTGTATGTTTGTATATTTGTATGTTTCATTTTTATGTTCTCGCATAACTATCGAACCGCTTATCCAATCTGTATGAAACTTGATAGGTCAATAGGTTGTGCTATGGAAATTTGCTGTGAAGCGTATGAGCGTAATCGATGAAGGGGTTGTAAAGATATGGGGTTCCCAAGGGGGTAAATTTTTTTCAAAAGTACCCAAATATATTGAGTGGGGTGTCATATGAAAGTACCTACTCAATTTATACATTCTAAAATGGTTTTTAGTTTTCTTCTAGGTTCTATAGTTTTTGAAATACAGAGAAAAATAAAAATGATGAAAACCAATTAACGGATGTATGGAAAGAGCTCCCGTTTCATAGAGTTTCGATGTATTCGTAGGTCTGGTTATCAGACAAAGAGTGTGGCATCGTTGTGGTTTGGTTTGCAATGATTTTAGTTGCTTCTTGATATTTTTTCTTGAGATTGAAAATAAAAGCCGTGTTGGCCGAGTGGAAGAGTGCTCGATTTTCGATTCATAGGTCGTAAGTTCGAACCCTGGCCGTGCTCATCAATGGATTTTTCGATTAGAAAAATTTAAATGCGCATTAACACGAGCTATAAACGGTGAAAGAAAACATCGTGAGGAAACCAGTTAACGTTCTAATAGCGGCGATGGGCTTGCAACCTGTCACGTATGCAAATGCTAACTCCTGCAAATAGTGGGCTGGGCATGTACCAAAATTATAGAGGGAGACGGAGGGGGACGGGGAGGGGTAGGGGGAGGGGGAGGGGGAAGGGGAGGGGTAGGGAGAGGGGGGAGGGGAGGGGAGGGAGAGAGACGGGGAGGGGGAGGGGAGGGGGGCGGGGAGGGGGAGGGGAGGGGGAGACGAGGGGGAGGGGAGGGGGAGGAAATTGATTTTCTCATACATTTTGTATTGAACTGCTATTTTAATAATTTCTCGAACTAAGAGGCCTTCCCTGAGGCGCGGTACGAAGTTCGCGGGGTCAACTATTGAATATAAACACGACACGACTTAGTGTATTGCATGCATGCCTATAATCTTTACCATACTGAGGTAGCGCATTAGATATCATTGTGTGGTAAACACTAGAAGGAGCACTTAACGTAGGTATAGGGGTAGTCAGAAACAAGTCCAAATCTAGGCTATCAACACAACGGTGCGCGAGATCTCAGTTCGGGGCGAACTACTAGTTACTTAAATTCACTTATTAAATAGCGCTAATGAACAAATTATTACGAAAAAAAAAAAAAATTAAGTACTTACCTACGACGGATAGAGAACAACCTCCTTTTTTGAAGTTTGTTAAAATGTATTTAAATAAATATTTAATATCACTTCTAGTTTCAAGTTTCTTTGATTTTCCAAAAAGATTAAAAAGATTTTTCAGGAAATTGAATAGTTTAAAATAAGAATTCCAGAGAAAACTTATTTCCTGAGAAGCTTTTCAATATAATCCGATTTCCAGTCATAAACTTTAAGGCAGTTTGCTTCCTGTATTCGACATTCCTAGTCGTGAATGACGACGATTGCATAGAACTACACTGGACAGAAAATAAACCGGGCCACCCGCTACTTTGGAACTCTGATTCGATTTTCTCAAAAAGTAAAAAACTTACAACTATATAAGTTACACCTACAGAAAGTGCGTTTCATGATGATTAAAATGAATGGAAACTCATTGGGATAAATCAATTTATTAAGTGTTTATTAAAGGTTTAACAAAGAATAGTCGTTTTTCACTTTTTCAGAAAAAAGTCGCAAAAATAATACGCGTCTGAGCAAATGATGGACAAAAACTAAAGAAAAGACAAGAAATATCCGACTATCCTCATTGTAGAAAAAAAGAACGCTAAACGCGAACTCTAGTCAATACAAACAAATTGTTAGCATTGTGTTTGTTGCATGAGTACAACGTGAGTTGACTGTACTTTAGAATAAATGTATAGTCATTAAAATCAGCATAAAACACACTTTCTGTAGGTATAACTTTAATGATTGTAAGTTTCATACTTTTTGAGAAAACCGAATCAGAGTTCCAAGGTAGCGCGAGTGGCCCGGTTTATTTGCTGTCAAGTGTTTAAAAAATTACCATTTCCACGTAAGGGTACTTATCCATTATTTTCGCGCACCGACTGTGCTCCGCGCTCATGCAAACGTTTACGAACGTTGCACACAAACCGCTCTACATAAAAAACTTCTATCAAAATTGAAGCCCCGTTTAAACTACTGCCATCACGTCCGAGACGGACCGCAGACTGCAAACTGCAACCGCAAACCGCAAATCTCTATGAAATTGACACAGATTAACCATCAGTATCTATGTCAATTTCATAGAGACCTGCAGCCTGCGGCCTCAGTCTGCAGTCTGCGGTCGGTCTCGGACTTGTACCTTTAGATAGTGTCAAATAGTGACAGGGCGAATCTTGAGCATTGTTTAACCAGTGTTCAAGTTTATAAGGCCTTTCATGTTTACCGACGCATTTCATTTTTGTGACGCTCCTGTTTTGATCCTGGCAATGGCGTACCTATTGCCAGGAGCAAAACAGGAGCGTCGAGCACGGTAGGTGAGTGCGTCTCTCTCTTTAGAGCTCGGGTTATTGCGCATTATAAATTTTTCCAAACGAAAAGTCCATTCATGCACGGCAAGGATTCGAACCCACTACCTTCGGATCGAAAGTCGAGGTAGGTAGGTACTAGTTACTATCCTCTCGCCAACACAGCTCATCAGGCCGACTGCGCCTGCAAGGGAATATCACAATAATCCACATTAATTTGAATACTCGTATGTCCACATTAATTAATCATGTATTCCAAATAAAATGTACTTACATTACCTTAATCAAAATACTATGAATTTAATATGCTATTCACACTATTCACTCGGCTAGCAATTATTACAGTTTTGAACCTGCACAGTTGAGAAAGTTGTGTTGCCAACTAAAAAGAAAAGCGAGTGTCAAAGAATGCAAGCACGTTGTAATATTCGCAAAGGGTTTACGCTTTCATAGATTCACGCTTCTTTCCGCTTTCTTCAATTCCACTTGGTATGATCGTGTCATTTTCATTCATCTTATTCACTATTTTCAAAATACACTTACCTACCTACTTAATAAGAAATCGGAACTCCACTACTCAACTCACAATGAATCTAGCTAGGCATTCGTGAAGTTAGCCGTTTCGAAGGGCAGTGCAGCTTTTTCGTACAACATTTTCTGCTGCGCATCGAAACGGCTAACTGCGAACTGTACGACAGTTTTAAGTGCCTTACGAAGCACGCAAAAATGACTTGCTGACGTTTCGGACAAAATATTTTGGGACACAGTGTCCCAAATGACACTTTTGATTTTAATATTTTTGTTACAAAGGGTCAACCATCAGTTTTTGCAGCCGCGCAGAAAGTCACTAACTTCGAAGATCAACAAAAAAGACTAAGCAAGCTGCACAATGAGCGCTTCATCATACCAGCCAAACGAGGAGCTTTGACGCCGGCAATAAACAGTGCAGCTAGATTTATCCAAAATCAGCAATAATGGCAACACCAGGGTTCATTAATTATGTATTCAAACATAAACGCCCATAAATTCGTATTAATTTCAGCACTCGGCTGTTTGCGAGCGCAAAAGTAGGTAGTTGGCTGTTTCAGTCTGTTGAGGATCAGAGTGACACATGAGCCCCAATGTCCACTAAAAACATAATTATGGTTAACTAAACCATAGTTTCTGAACCTTATAACAATAATATTTTCATGTATGCCACCGCCATTACTGGTTCGTTTT
Source organism: Camptogramma bilineatum (assembly GCA_958496255.1). Classification (NCBI taxonomy): domain Eukaryota; kingdom Metazoa; phylum Arthropoda; class Insecta; order Lepidoptera; family Geometridae; genus Camptogramma; species Camptogramma bilineatum. Next base: position 4,857,418 of record OY292460.1, read on the forward strand.
TATCCTGTCCATCCAAAGGTTACCTGGAAGAGATCGCTTTTAGCGATAAGGTCGCCCATTGATACACTTTTTTAATTAAGGCTTATTTTTCTTTTGTGTTTTTATGGTGTACAATAAAGTTATATTCTATTCTATTCTATTCTATTCTTATTTTGCCCACCGCCCACTTAGAGAATATATTTTTTTCAAGAGCCCCCCACCCCGTATCTTAATGCGCCATCTCAATGCCCCCTAATTTTCTCTGAGTCTTCTACTGCTCCCCTGAAAGTCTCAAACGCCCACAAGGGGGCGTTATCGCCCACGTTGAGAACCTATGAACTAAACTAACCTAAACAAGTACGTACTACGTAGTACTATTATTCTGTTCCTAAACCATATAATCAATCAATAGGTATTCTGTGCCTAAACTAAGCTGTGGAGCTAATTGTAGTAGTTCTGCCTTCCGTGCCTGGTCGTGGTTTTCCTTCCCATTCAGGACAAAATTATAAGTGTGATGAAAATAGATTTTTGTTCTGCGACTGTGTGAATTCCAAGTACCTTTTACCTATTTTTAAATAACTTCAAAAAAAGGAGGTTCTCAATTCGTTGGAATCTATTTTTTTATGTAGGTATGTTACCTGATTACTCGAAGACGCCTAGACCTTTCGAACAGGGGCGTAGCTATAGCTGTGTTAAGGGGGGGTCCAAAGGTTCCAAAATACAAAAATTGACTAGGTTTCCTCTGAACTTAATGGGCTAAGGGCGGGGTCCGGACCCCCTAAACCCCCCCCCCCCCCCTTATATACGTCCATGCCTCCTAAAGACGTCCGGAACTCACTCCTCTCTTCTCTCTCACTTCGAATAGAAATTCAAGTCTACATTCCAAAGTTAAGTCTACATTTCTATTCGAAGTGAGAGAGAAGGGTGAGAGCTGTGACAGCTCTACAAAGAGAGCTTAATTAACCTTTCCGATTTTAGAGTTCCCTTCAAAATTAGTAAAAGCGTTCCGCTTACTATTCTGAGTAGTACAATCGAAACAGGCAACTTCACGGCTTCTTCCGACCGAGTAGTTGGTTACGAGCAGTTTGTTACGAGCAGTTTGTTACGAGCCGTTTGTTGCGAATCAAGTTTTTCAATTACGCCTTCCTTTGCATTTGAGAAACTTGGAAACTATTCAGGCTATTGTTCACCAACGTGTAACGGGTGGTTACTGTGCTTACCGTTCAATGTTTGGTAGTTGGTAATTGATTTGAATAAACTTTACACTTGTCCGATCCGTGAAAGTAGTTCAATATTGAACTTCGGGTCTATCGTTAAGGGAGTGTCCACATTGCGTTTTTTGCAGCGCGTTTGTATCGATACAAACGCGATTCGAACGCGATGCGAACGCGCAGCCCCCCGCGCAGCCCCTCCCGGTTCGCTTTTGTATGGAAAAATACGCGTTGCGAACGCGCGTTTGTATCGATACAAACGCGCAGCTCAAAAACGCGCTTCAGAAAACGCAATGTGGACACTCCCTAATTCTTTTCCGAAATTAAGTTAAAACTACTAACCCTGTGACTTGAGAGTCAACCGGTTAAAAAGATGAGCATGCGCTTTGGATTAGGCATGGCCAAAACGTTACATAAAGTAAAGTTTCCACGCTCTTTCTCAGTACTTAGGTAGGTAGGTACCTAGTATTATTATCTGTTCTATGACCTAAGTACCTGCCCCCCTAGCCATATTACACTATCTATCTTCGCGATAGAATAGAAACACTTCAAAATGTATAGGATTTGACGTTTCAAGTAGATGAGTCACGTGGTCCGAACGTCAATTCCTATAATAATAATAATAATAATATATTTATTTATTTTCTCTCAAAACGGTTACAAAAACTTAAGCTTATCTAAGCTAACTATAGCTAAGCTTAATCATAGTTTAAGTGGTACCTACTTAGGCTAACTTCTAACCCGTTTATGAGAGACTGGTGCCAGTGGTAGGCTGTTGCCTGTATTACTGGTCGCCAGGCCCCACTCCACGGTAGACATTAACACATGAGGGAAACTACTTTACGGTGGTGGTGTCAGAGAGGTGTACAAGACAAAGTAAAATTAAACTTAACTAAGGATACAAAATGAAGTAATGGATCAACTAGGAGTTAACAGAAGTTTTATATCGTGCTATGCATAAATACAGGTAGGTAGATGATTGAATGGGAACTTTATATTTGATAAGTGTGAGCATTATGTGCAAGAGGTGTGTAATAATGATAGTATCGCGAGCGAGTGAGTGAGTGTAAAGTGTGAGTGAGTGTAAAGTATGAGTGAGGGAAAGTGTGTGTGAGTGGGTGTAAAGTGTGAGTGAGTGTAAGCAGTCAACCATGACGAGGGGTATAACGTGGTTTGTGAATAGATCCCCAAGGAGGTGTATGAATAAACAGAACAAAGAGGTCTAAATTCAATTTTGAAGTGTTCTATTCTACAGCGACGATAGATCGTTCTACAGCGACGATAGATCGTGTAATATGGCTAGGGCCCCTGTTTATTACCTACTACCTCCTTAGTCTAGATCAGTGTTCCGCAAACTTTTTGTGTTCAAGGTAAGTACATCTAGGAAAAGGGAAAATTTTGGAGGTACCTACACCATAAATGAAAAATCATTTTTTTAATGCGAAACATGAGCTTGTTTAGTTGAGCATATGCGTCCAAATACTTGAGATAGGTAACCTTATTTTTCCGAGGCACACCAACTAATGACCACGGTACACCAGTGTGCCGCGGCACACCCTTTGCGGCACACTGGTCTAGATAAAACTTTAAATAGGTAAGTAGGTATACTTAGTTAAACAATTGAGCATGCATAAAAATCCTTTTAGCTTTGCAGTTAAAAATGAACTTTTAAAACTCTACCAAACTTCTTCCATCAGGTAAAAATGGTTTCCTGTATCGTTTACGTTTACTAACATCTAAATTGGATCACTGGATGCTGTCCCAACAGAGGCACAAATATGGCTTTGTTTTTAGAGTTTTTGTATCCCGCAAAACATACTTACCTACCTACCTTTACAACCTAAACAAGTACCTACTAGACACTTATCTACTAGACATAGACACTTTTCAAATAGGTATTATAAAAAATCCGGTGTAGGTACCTACCTAGGTATGTTTGTAATAGGTAGGTACTTCTCCGTCTAAATCAGTGGTTCTTAACCTTTTAGTGATGGGGGACCATTTGATAAACTTTATTAATGCCGCCAACTCGTATCACGATGGTGGGGGGGGGGGGAGGGGATGTATTTTTCAAGTTATATAGTGTTGTATTTCGTCAGGCAAATAATCAGAAGGGGGTCACATAACTTTGCACTCTCGCAAAATATCTACTCATGAATATGCAGGCGAAGCGAGCCGATTTTTTTTAAGTAAGTAGCTCATTTTGGTCGCAAAATACTCATGAAGCTAATATGCGAGCAGAGCGAGTGAGCTTCAAACCAAGCGACTGAAGCGAGCTCCCTAATCCGCGAAGCGAAACAAATGCAACATTTACGCTTTATTTTGCTTACGGTTCTCAAAGAAAGGCTGGCTGCTTGTCAGTTTCTATTATGCGATCAGACGTAATTCAATTTGTTCGCAAAATACGCATGAAGCTAAAATGCGAGCGAAGCGAGCCGAATTTTTTTAAGACAAATGCAATGCATGCTTCTTTATTTTGCTTACGGTACTCAAAGAAAAGGCTGGCTGCTGGTCGATTCCTATTTTGCGGTCAAACATAGCTCACTTTGCTCGCAAAATACGCATGAAGGTAAAGTTAAATAAAAGGCGAGCGAAGCGAGCCGAATTTTTTGAAGGCAAATGCAGCATGTGACACTTAATTTTGCTTACCATGCTCAAAGAAAAAGCTGGCTGCTTGTCAGTTTCTATTCTGCGATCAGACATAACTCAATTTGTTCGCAAAATACTCATGAAGCTAAAATGCGAGCGAAGCGAGCCGAATTTATTAAGACAAATGCAATGCGTGCTTCTTTATTTTGCTTACGGTGCTCAAAGAAAAGGCTGGCTGCTGGTCGATTCCTATTTTGCGGTCAAACATAGCTCACTTTGCTCGCAAAATACGCATGAAGCTAAAGTTAAATAAAAGGCGAGCGAAGCGAGCCGAATTTTTTGAAGGCAAATGCAGCATGTGGCTATTTATTTTGCTTACGGTGCTCAAAGAAAAAAGCTGCCGATTTCTAGTTTGCGGACAGACAGCATAACTCACTTTGTTCGCAAAATACACATGAAACTAAAATGCGACCGAAGCGAGCCGATTTTTTTAAGACAAATGACCCCCATGACCCTCCCCATGGGACCGCGCCTGCTCAACACACAGTCAACCAATAATTTGATTCAAAACGTATCAAAAGCGGAAAAGTTTTCTCTTTTAACTTTGATCCGTTGTCACTTGCTTAATTTTTTCGGATAGCTTCGCGGACCACTTCGGGTGGCTCCAGGGACCACCAGTGGTCCGCGGACCACCGGTTAAGAACCACTGGTCTAAATGGATTACCTACCCAATATTGATATTTTTTGTGGTTTAAAATTAACGAAGTTTAAAGTTGGAAAAAGTAAGTAATACTTATGTGACTCTGTAGTCGAGATCTAGTTTTTTTTTTTCAAAAAGCTCGACTGTGGATGGTTAATAGACAATTTAAAAAGGCCATAAAAGAACGTTGCGACATTTTGGGCCCCCCTGTCCAACAGAGATGACACATATGTCATATGAAAGCTCTTGGAGTGTACTTTATTTCATTCTATTACAGCTAAGTTAAAATCGAGCGCGAACATGGTGTTTTGGTGCAAAAATGGCGCGATAATGGTGGTTTTTTTGAACGAAACTAGAAAGCTGAAACTTGGAAAGTAGCTTTCTTTTCTAGTAAAACCACCCACTAAGGCTTTTTATTTTCGAATTTCAACCCCTAATGGGGTGAAAAGTAGTAAAAACGTTTGTATGAAACTTTTTAACCCGTAGTATGATTTGCTTGAAACTTGGTTGGCATACTTGAAATGCAAAATAAATGGACACGTATTTCAGGATTATTCAAAACAACCCTTAAAAAGGAGTGAAATGGGGTGTCAAAGTTTTTATGGGTACTTATAGATAGTGTGATTTGCTTGAATCTGGTCTTGAATACTATTGATAACAAATAAATGAACACGTATTTCAGGACTTTTCGAAACAACCCTTAAAAAGGGGTGAAATGGGGTGTCGAAGTTTGTGTTGGAACTTTTTAAGGACAGGGCAGGCAGGAACCGGCGTAATTTGCATACACTTCGCCACCCGGCACTGGTTACCCGGTCCTTTGGTCCATTTTCGTAACTATTTTTCACAACCAGTTACGAAAGAAGATTTTTTTTTCACTGATTCTGAACTGGTTATTAAAAAGGAATATTTATTTCATGTACGTAACCATGTTTCATAGCCAGCTACGAATTTTTTTCATGTTTTGCTTTGTAATTTTTACAGCTGTCATTGAAAATGTAGATCTCTTGAATAGCTTTTATTCGAACTAAGAACGGAGAGCCTAGGACGAGTAGTTCCCGAGATATGGCCGTTTGAAGTTTGACAGCTGTCATTGAAAATATAGATCTTGGTTATAGCTTTCAACTGAGTTTAGGAAGGAGAGTCTAGGATGAGTAGTATTTGAGATATGGCCGATAGTAAAATAATAATAATTATAAAGTCTCAAAATGACACAATCTCTCATTTTGACATAATCTGTCCATTTTACATCTGCTATCAATCATCATTAAACTTTATACAGTACTTCCAGATAAATAATGGGTATTGGAAAACATCAGAAACAATCGCATAATCGGCCATTATTCGAAAAACACGAAATTAGTCAATGCCTATTATTTATCTGGAAGTAGTATATTATTTATTTTATTTTATTTTTTCAATTTTAGGTTAACTTACAGCTAGACAACAGATTAAAAGAAGATATATAGATACTTAAGGCTAATAACAAGTTTCCAAATATAATTATTTGAATAGTATAATCAAAATAGTCCTATTATCGTAGACGGTGACCGAGTGAAGAAAAAAAAAACAAAATAGGTATAATTATATTGGAACATTTAGTACCTACTAATAGATACAGTTCAACAATGACATAATAATATCAATCGTCCTAATGTTATAAAAAGAAGAAAACAAGCTTCCATTTTCGTAGCTAGTTACGAAAAATGAAAAAAAAAACCATCCATTTTCGTCACTGGTTACCAAAACATGAAAAAAATTCGTAGCTGGCTATGAAACATGGTTACGTACATGAAATAAATATTCCTTTTTAATAAACAGTTAAGAATCAGTGAAAAAAAAATCTTCTTTCGTAACTGGTTGTGAAAAATAGTTACGAAAATGGACCAAAGGACCGGGTAACCAGTGCCGGGTGGCGAAGTGTATGCAAATTACGCCGGTACTTGCCTGTCCTGTCCTTAAAAAGTTCCAACACAAACTTCGACACCCCATTTCACCCCTTTTTAAGGGTTGTTTCGAAAAGTCCTGAAATACGTGTTCATTTATTTGTTATCAATAGTATTCAAGCCCAGATTCAAGCAAATCACACTACCTATTAAAAAGTACCCATAAAAACTTTGACACCCCATTTCACTCCTTTTTAAGGGTGGTTTTGAATAATCCTGAAATACGTGTCCATTTATTTTGCATTTCAAGTATGCGAACCGAGTTTCAAGCAAATCATACTACGGGTTAAAAAGTTTCATACAAACGTTTTTACTACTTTTTACCCCATTAGGGGTTGAAATTCGAAAATAAAAAGCCTTAGTGGGTGGTTTTACTAGAAAAGAAAGCTACTTTCCAAGTTTCAGCTTTCTAGTTTCGTTCAAAGAAACCACCATTATGGCGCCATTTTTGCACCAAAACACCATGTTCGCGCTCGATTTGAACTTAGCTGTAATAGAATGAAATAAAGTACACTCCAAGAGCTTTCATATGACATATGTGTCATCGCTGTTGGACGACGCGGGTCCGGTGTTCAAGCAATGATGCCCATGGTTCTTTAACGTGAAAAACAGTTTCTCGTCGGCTTCAGTAAGTTCCAACACCTATGCCAGAATTTTGCAACCGACAACATTGAACGTTTTGCAAGTAGTAGGTAGGTATCTATTCCAAAAAGTGTATCTACCCACCTAATGGAAAATACCGAAATAGGTACCTAGGTACTTACCTATACCTAGGTACTTTCCAATTTTCCATGCTGCTCACTTGTAGGTACCTAGGTATTATAGACTGAGCAACCGCTTTCAAAAACATTATCTCATCGAGTACCATCACGAGAAAAAAAGAGACAAAAAATATAATCACGACTGTTATCCAAGGCGCGGTAAAAATTTTTTTAAATCCCAAAATGTCTAATGGGTAGGTAGTCAGTCAGAGGTGTGGATGTGGTCCGAACACATTTGGTACATGTCCATATTTTGCAGAAGTTAGCACTTCATCCAAACGTGGTAGGTTGCAATTATTGCAAGCCCTCTATTAGAAAACTTACTGCATGTTTTCCTCTCGAAGTTTTCCTTCTATTGCTTATACCTACCGTAGAACCCCCGAACTTTGCCTAGTGTAGGTAACTTTGCCTAAATTATAAAAAGTACGATATTTATTTTCCTATCACGACAACACTTATTTTTGTTCGTTGGTAGAAACCCAAATCATAAACAGCCAATACTGCACTATTTAACTTTAAAATAACGGCAGCTATTTCATAGTAGTTGCAAAAAGTTTTCGGTGGAAATCGCGCAATTTTTTGACTTGTCCCACAAAATTATGTCATTGTGAGGAACTGGTTTGAGGTACGTCTTTCATATCTTTACAGTAGTTGGCAAATATGATCGGCTTTCGAAACACAATTATCTCATCTAAATACTATGATTATTGACAGAAATATCTGAGAAGGCAAAGTTAGGCGCAGTTTTTTGAATAAAGTTTTCCAAACTTTGCCTAACCTAGGGTTGTCAGTTTTAGATTTAACCAACAGAACAAAATGAGGGTTATGAATTTCAAACCACTCCCGTCTGTTTTCTTTTGGTATTTTTAACTAAGACATTACTACTTTAGCACCAATAAAAGCGATTACATGTTCGTTACTTTTTTTCAATATTTTACTATCCATCTATGTACCTACTTTTATTGTTACGACTTGAAAAAAGTAGTGTAGGACACCCTCTGGCTAGGTGGAGTGATGATTTTCCAAAGGTCGCCGCGCCGTGGATGCAACAAGCCATGGACAGGATAAAATGGCGCAGATTGGAGGAGGGCTATGTCCAGCAATGGACTGTATAGGCTGATGATGATGATTACTTTTTTGTGACAGCCCTGACTTTTGGCGCATTTTGTCGGTAAATGATGCCCTAACTTTGCCTGCCATCATATAAAGTTAAATATAATTATTTGGAGTAGTATTGAGAATATAATCTATAAATGGTTCAATATATGATTAAACTGCATTAAAATCTATTTGATTTACCAAGTTTTACAGAAAATATGGACCTCAGGCAAAGTTAGGCTCGTTGCCCTAACTTTGCCTACTTTTTTGACAGCCTCTACTGTCAAGGTTTTCAATGCTGTGAGCCTAGCACACACACACATTGAAAGCCCTTTAGTAATTGGTTGACTTCAGCATGACAGAACCGATTATTTATGATCAGTTTGGCGCAAAATTTAAAAAAACTCGAAAAAGTAGGCAAAGTTCGGGGGTTCCACGGTACCTACCGAGCTTAAAATCAAACTATATTTAATACCTATCCACCTACCTCTATAGGTAGGTAATGAGTTATTTTTATGACCCTCATTCTTCTTACAATAAAATATGCTTCAAGTAGAACATCGGATGAGTTTTAGCGGTTTCACTTTTTCGTCAAATTGAATAGGGAAAAATCAAGCTATGTTGACTTATTTTGGTAGTTCTCTTACCTTGCTTCGATATTCGTTTCACTTTATTCTTTGTTCGGTTTGTGATTTGAATGAAGAAAGACCTGTCTTTTATAAAACATCACGCAGCCGATGTCTGTGCGTTCAATTTGCTCTAACTCATTTATTCGGTACACGTATTGAGGTATGAAGAATTTATCAAAGTCGAAAATGTTAGCAACGCACAGAAATAGTAGAACAAAGACGTTTCACTTTAACACCCACCGTAACTACCCTTGGAACATCGTTGTATGGTTTTAGTTTTACAGCAAACTCATGCTGAATTTAAAGTCCCTATCAAAGTTCAACAAACCCATCCAACAAGGAGAAAATGTACCTACATCGGATTTTTATTTCTGGATGTAAGATTATGATCTAAAAAACCTTGTAAAATAGTTCAAATTGAATTGGGAATAAGGTACCTACTACCTATCTAATGTGTAGTAGTCTGATGCAGGGTGCATAATTTTTCTTACATTTAAATGAGTGCCTAGGTACATAATTTTAGGTTGCACTGCCAAGTTATTTAAGTAAGTACCTACCTATAGTAATTCAAATACAGTTTACGGTAGTAAGTAATTAAAATGTAAGTTCACTCTCGAGTTTTTCGGTTGTATTGTAAACCAATAAAATTGTGAGATGTCTAATAGGACTGACCTACATTGTTTAGGTACCTAGAATGTGAATTTGTGACACATAAATTGTCTCGAGTCAGCTCAATTTGGCAAGAGATGATTATGCTATAGGCGCCGTTTATTCATGATATTGGGAATAGTTTAAATGACCCAAGACCCATTTTTAAATCAGAATTGTTTACATCAAAACTGCATTAAGCTAACTTAAGACTTAAACAAAAGTGTTAAGGCTCATTTTGATTTGAAAGTTGTATAGTAGTGGCATGATATTCAAAAACAAAGCCCTTAGACCTAAGCCAAGGGCGGTCTTAGAATATTTTATGCGACCCAAAGTTTCTACGGTAAACAAATCGTTTAAATGCAAGATGACAGAATGGTTGAATCCAGTTTAAATTTTTACGTGAAAAATAAAGCGAAATGAATAAATAAAACAGTTTGTGATAGACTCATTTTTAAAAATATCGAATTTGAAAGAAAATATCAAAAGAGTTCATGTAAAGTGCGTCCCTTTACATGAATTCTTTGCATTGTCTATTTTTTTTTTTTTCAAACTATGGATGTAGAGCTTGTTATTGCATACTTTGATATCAGAAACAGACGCTCAGGTTATAATCACAGTAGGTACTTCTCCAAACTATAGTGCGTGGTAAAATACCCAGTCAAATAAATATTTATAACTGCTCGAGGCAATTACATAACATTCAATTAAATTACTTATTATACCTAAACATGACATTCCTTACAAACAATTAGAATTAAGGTCAACTCACACATCATCGTATGAACTGAGTGTCCCTATACTAGAAAGTCAAGCCTGTATCCCAAGAAATAAAATATAAAAAGATGTAAAATGGCCATACTTTTGATTGACCTGTCAAAACTGTCAAAAAGATGAATTGCCAATACGAATCACTATAAGATTTGTAATAGGAATCGTCAATTTTGTGATTTCTAATACGCGAATCTCAATTAATCATATTATGATTCTGCTATAACGACCTTTTTAGCCCCGCAGATCTTCATACATTCAAGAATTTTTGAAAATACCATGGAAGTATTCAGATTTTAAGTTCCTATGTCCTCTCGATGGGGCAGAGGGCGTCCACAGTGGCCATCTCGGTATTGAGCTTCGCGCTTGATTACACTCCAAGACTTCACGATCTTCTTCGCCTCATCTAGCACTGCGCCGCAAAGTTCGTTTAGAATGTCCACATTTTCGCTTTCCTTGGGGATTCCAATTCAAAGCCTGGTTATGGATGTAAAGATTGGTCCAAATATGTGACATACCGTAAAATACGCCAACATTGCCACCAAGGGTAATTTTGCCCGAAGATCAATTTTTAAGCAAATCTTTAAATTGCAAAAATATTTGAATAATATGTTAACATTTTTTGAATTTGATAGAAAATAGGTTATGTGTCTAGCAACACTGTCTATCTGGTGTGTCGCTAGCTTCACTCAGTAACTTGTTGGAACACTTCGAGTACGGTGCGTATTTTCGCGGGCAAATTTTGGTGCAAATTCATAAGTGAATTGTGAGTGATGGCGAAAACACAGGTTAGTTTTATTAATATTATGATATGTAAGAACATTTTAGGAGTATTAATATGTTGTTATCGTTGCTGAATGTCTTTTCAAACAAGAGTTATAGCGGTGGGCAAAGTTATCCAGCAATGTAGCGATCTACTATTGACAACATTGCCCGCCATCAAAATAAGCTTAGGGTTGGCACTTCAGAAACTAGTTTTTTTTAAAGCTTTTAATTAACTTGCAATGTTTGTATGTTTGTAAGTTCCTATGTTTGTAAGTATGTTTGTCCGGGTCAATTCTTGCAAGCTTAATTTGACCTACTTCCCGGTGTCAAATTGAGCTGAATTTAGGTAAAATTATAAGTCTTCGGTGACAATGCAATAATAATAGTGACAGTTAGCTGAAAATGTCTAATAGTTTAGTAATTATTTTAATTTAGCTCCTAACATCATTTGATCTCAATTAGTATTTCATTTTCATTTGGGTACTTATATAAATATGTTGATTAAAGTTTATTAAATAAGTACCTGAATGAAAAATAACCAGTTTTTTTATACCTACAACAACTACGATCACAAGATCAGTTAACTAAGAAGTGCCAACCCTAGCACTTTTAATTTGTGAAATGCGGTTTGTATGAAAAAGACAATAAATGTCAGGGTAACTTTGCCCAGCCACTTTGCTAGGAAACCTTCTATAGTATCGTTTTAAAACCTAAAGTAAACGCCATTATTGCCTAAATTCTTGTATTGGCTTTTTATTTCATCTCTCTAGAGGCTATATTTGCGTCAAAAATCAACGTGGGCAATGTTGGCTAAAAGTCCAGATAACTTTGCCCGCCATCAAAATGTATAAAATACTTAATTAAATATTGACGCATCATAAAATCTGATAAAGTAATACATGCACATAATCTTATAATAGCAGATGATAAAAGAAAATACTTACGTTCCCATAGAATTTTTTTACAAAAATTGAAATTATTCGAAAAAAGCGGGCAATGTTGGCGTATTTTACGGTATAACTTTTACAAATGCCTATTAGTGTGGCTATAAAGTGAATCAATATTGATTTTGCTTTTCTCTAACTAACTCAATACAGCGGAGCTAAAACGGTCGCTATTGCAGAATCGCAATAAAGGAATTGAACTATTGCCATCTCTTTTCATTGACTGAGAGTGAAAAGAGATGGCACTATTTCAATTCCTTTAATACGATTCTGCAATAGTGACCTTTTTAGCTCCGCAGGTCTGACTCAATCATCTGCTCAGTTTATGCCAACTGCACAAACTGAACTTATTTACGTACCTATTTATGTAAGTACCTATTTATGTACCTACTTACCTACTTTAGCTGCAGCTGTACCTACTAATGCTTGTCTAAATAGGTTGAAATTTCAATGCTGAAGCTTTGCATCTATGTAGCTCACCCTGGTTTAGCCAATATACTTAGCAGTAAAAACATTAGCTATACCTACCTTATTCTGTATTGCTTATGTTGCTATTATCATCAAGCAATTAGTGTGGATTGCGTAGTTCTGACTCAGATCTTAGATATTTACCAGAATTACCATAATTTCAGAATAATAGATGTTTGCTATTTATGATAATTATAGTATCGGTTATACGATAGCAATACGATAGTATTGGCTATCGAATATCGTATCACACGAGAATCGTGGTAATAATCCTGGATCAGCCTAATATGTCGGTGTTTTGATAACTTCCTTCAGTGTTTAGTTTACCAATATAAGCTGCTTATCGCGATAGAATAATAAGTATCGTCACTTATAAGAAAGTATATATACAGGATGTGGCAAATTCTTGGTCACTAAAGGGTAGCTACCTTTTCTCATGTAGTTAGAGAGTTTTGTTCTTAGGAAACTTCGGTTTTATTTTGAAGAAAAAAATAATTGCATTTTTAGATTTTTGAAAAAAAGTACAGTTAGCCTAAAAATTACATTTGTCAAAAAAAACAAGTTGGTCTTAATCGACTCTATTTCCCTCCAGGAACACTTCTCCCAAAGTAACTTATCAAATCAAATCGTAAGTTTTTGCAATAATTCAAAAAAACACATCCCATACATTTTCTATGAAATTAGTGCCTAGTTGTAAACATTATAGTGCCAATTATTCGATGGTTATTAGTTTAAATTCGTAACTGCTTCGGCATGCTGGGAGGCTATTGTAATGCCTTATGCGCCTCAGACAGAGCCGCAAGAGAGAATGGTAATTTTACATCTGCAGGGAAGCACTTTGTTCTAAATTTAAATACACGCTTTACAATAGCCTCCCAGCTTGCCGGAGCAGTTATGAAATTAATTTAAGAACGATCGAATAAGTTTCACTGTAATGTTTACAACTTCTAATTTCATAGAAAATGTATGGGATGTGTTTTTTTGAATTATTGCAAAAACTTACGATTTGATTTGGTAAGTTACTTTGGGAGAAATGTTCCTGATGGGAAATAGAGTCGATGAAGACCAACTTGTTTTTTTTGACAAATGTAATTTTTTAGGCTAACTGTACTTTTTTTCAAAAATCTAAAAATGCAATTATTTTTTTCTTCAAAATAAAACCGAAGTTTCCTAAGAACAAAACTCTCTAACTACAAGAGAAAAGGTAGCTACCCTTCAGTGACCAAGAATTTGCCACACCCTGTATATACATTATATGTTATGTACCTACCTATAATGTTTTTAAAACTCTATCCGATCCAAAACAGGCAAGTAGGAATCCCAAAAACTTTTCCTAAAATATAACAAATTAATCGATCGAGCGAGCGAAGCGAGCGAAGATCTTAGTGGCAAGTTAGGCGATTTTGCTTTGTATGTTTGTATATTTGTATGTTTGTATGTTTGTATGTTTGTATGTTTGTATGTTTCATTTTTATGTTCTCGCATAACTATCGAACCGCTAATCCAATCTGTATGAAACTTGATAGGTCAATAGGTAGTGCTATGGAAATTTGCTGTGGAGCGTATGAGCGTAATCCATGAAGGGGTTGTAAAGATATGGGGTTCCCAAGGGGGTAATTTTTTTTCAAAGTTACCCAAATATATTGAGTGGGGTGTCATACGAAAGGGCTTATTTTGTACATTCCAAAATGGTTTTTATATTTAATCTAGGATGTATAGTTTTTGAAATACGACCAGAGAACAAAAACTACGAAACCAGAGCTGCAAGAGCTCCCGTTTCATAGAGTTTCGATGTCTTCGTAGCTCATTGACTGGTCGGTCTTAAAAAGAGAGTGGCATCGTTGCGGTTTGGTTTGCAATGATTTTAGATGCTACTTGATTTATTTTCGTGATAAAAAATTTTTTGATAAAGAATGAAAATAATTGGGGTAAAAAAAGTTAAGTAAACAAATATATTGAGTGGGGTGTCAAATGAAAGGTCTTATTCTGTACATTCCAAAATAGTTATTATTTTCATTCTAGGACGTATACTTTAGAAATACGACGAGAATTCATAAATATGAAATAAGTAGGTAAATGAAAAATTAGACACGACATTATTGTATTGCATGCATGCTAGTATTTTTTACCATGAAGAGCTAGCGCAATAGGCATACTCGGCAGTAGTAGCACTTGAAATTATAGGGGTAGTCAGAAGAAAGTCCAAATGTAAGCCATCTACGGTGCGCGAGATCTCAGTTCGGGGCGAACTACTAGTTATTGATTCAAAAACAACATAGGTAGTACCTACTTAATGCAAATTTTCCGAATCTAAGTAAATTACTCTCAATTTTTTTGTAAAGTGGCAATTCTCCCATATATAATTTTTACCTATGCCTGCTTTGAGTTTAGACAGTTTAGGAAAGACCTAGTAGTGTATTTCGCATGTTGTACTTACCTGTTTTTTTAAAATCGTCATAAACTAGTAGTTCGCCCCGAACTGAGATCTCGCGCACCGTAGATGGCTTACATTTGGACTTTCTTCTGACTACCCCTATAATTTCAAGTGCTACTACTGCCGAGTATGCCTATTGCGCTAGCTCTTCATGGTAAAAAATACTAGCATGCATGCAATACAATAATGTCGTGTCTAATTTTTCATTTACTTATTTCATATTTATGAATTCTCGTCGTATTTCTAAAGTATACGTCCTAGAATAAAAATAATAACTATTTTGGAATGTACAAATTAAGACCTTTCATTTGACACCCCACTCAATATATTTGTTTATTTAACTTTTTTTACCCCAATTATTTTCATTCTTTATCAAAAATTTTTTTATCATGAAAATAAATCAAGTAGCATCTAAAATCATTGCAAACCAAACCGCAACGATGCCACTCTCTTTTTAAGACCGACCAGTCAATGAGCTACGAAGACATCGAAACTCTATGAAACGGGAGCTCTTGCAGCTCTGGTTTCGTAGTTTTTGTTCTTTGGTCGTATTTCAAAAACTATACATCCTGGATTAAAAATAAAAACCATTTTGGAATGTACAAAATAAGCCCTTTCGTATGACACCCCACTCAATATATTTGGGTAACTTTGAAAAAAATTTACCCCCTTGGGAACCCCATATCTTTACAACCCCTTCATCGATTACGCTCATACGCTCCACAGCAAATTTCCATAGCACTACCTATTGACCTATCAAGTTTCATACAGATTGGATTAGCGGTTCGATAGTTATGCGAGAACATAAAAATGAAACATACAAACATACAAACATACAAACATACAAACATACAAAGCAAAATCGCCTAACTTGCCACTAAGATCTTCGCTCGCTTCGCTCGCTCGATCGATTAAATGTAATTTCATTATCTATTTACACCACGGATTGATCAGCGTTTTTGTTACATACGAGTAGGTACCTACTGTTTGACTATTTCCTTAAGTGTAGAGTTAGTGGAATATTTGAATTCAAATGAAAATGAGTGCTCCTATTTACAGTCATAATTGAACGGAGGCCAGTAGTGACTTGAAAGTGAATTTGAAAGTGAAACGTCAACATCCACGAGCCGCTTTGATCCATTAGTGACGGCCGCACGCCGCGCTTTTCAGGCACCTGATTAAATTCACCACGCCGAATGAATGTCGAATTATGCTTAATCCTTTAAACGCCTCTCAAACTCGAATACTGATGGAGATATTTCCTGATAAAATCGAGGCAGGAGAGTCTGCGGCGGCTTATTTACATCATATTTTGCATTTTATCTTCTGGAAGTCGGTAAGTACCTAATGGAAATATGCCTGCGGTAGCGGTAGGGTAAGTCTTGACTCCTTTCAGTTGCTTGTTGCTACTTTTTAATGTCAATGTGAGGTTACCAGCAGGCCTACAATTAGTTTGTAGAGCAGTAGGTACGAGTATACCTATGTTTAAAAAAAACAGTGAAAGTGCCTGTTTGCATTCTACCAGACAAAAACTATAGGTAGAAAATAATATATCCACATAAACTTTTCCTTGTGTACTCTCTTTAAACGGATAACCTGCCCCAAGGCTAAAGTCGAGAAGTAAGGAAACCGCTTAAGGAATGTGTCTGGACTAAAACATAATAGTCTGGCTACAACAGTTTGATTAGTTTTTAGTATATAGCCTGATTTAAGTCCTTACGAGCATAAAACGAGCAGTATCCATAACCGTTAAAAATAATTGGAAATAGTGGGTTATTTATAAAGATTCAAAAACATTTATTAACTAAAACTAATCTACTACACATTCACTTACAACTTTACGAGACATAATAGAACCAGTTGAGCATCTAAGGGAGTGTCCACATTGCGTTTTCTGCAGCGCGTTTTTGAGCTGCGCGTTTGTATCGATACAAACGCGCGTTCGCAACGCGTATTTTTCCATACAAAAGCGAACCGGGAGGGGCTGCGCGGGGGGCTGCGCGTTCGCATCGCGTTCGAATCGCGTTTGTATCGATACAAACGCGCTGCAAAAAACGCAATGTGGACACTCCCTAAGAATAGTTGCTAACTTATTAATGATAGACCAGTTGACGGACTCAACTGATTCAAGTCACTGTCAGTCGAAAGCATGCCCAAGACACTGGCAGCATTACTTACTACGCTATGGTAATCCGTTTTGGTATGTTATCCGCTATGGTAATGCTGATCCGTTTATCCAAATATTTTGAAGATCTTAAATCACGGAATTATTAAAATTTTATAACCAACTTGCACAATCTACCTACACCAACACTGATTTGTTAGAATGCCATGCTACAGGCCATCTAAAACTGTTCAAAAGAAGTAATTACCTAAATCAATACAAAGTTTTTCATTTTCAAAACTTCTGTGAGTTTTGTTGAAAGAATCATTCCATTGTTATTCTAATTTTAACGTAAACAAAACTAGTTGTCTGTAAAGTCGGTTTACGGACGATAATTTTACGTGTTAACGTCATAGAAGTACTTAGCGCCAACTAGTTTTGATTTGTCTAACTACTTATCCAACTATCTTACTAAGACTATGGGAACTATAGGTTTAACACCGATCGTGCCTCTTTATCGCTTGTTTCGCGCTCTCGCTCACGGAACGTGACACTTTCGTGCATGCAGCCAGTGTTCTTCCATTTATAAGACGCTAACACGTCAAAAATTGGTTTCGATTCATCTAGTTAGAGAAACTTCTCGGGTAGGCTCCTAGCTAACTCACTGTAGTTATGGTTCCTCCACGTCACATTTCAAACCAAGTTTTTCCTGAAAATTGACAGTATGACGTAATAGTATAACAACTTAACTCTCAGTCTATAACGCCGAGAGGCAAGGATGCCTTCGAAGAAATGAGTCTGGATAAAGTGATTTGATTAGTTTCCGAGGACAGGTGGTATTGAAAGGTATTAAAAATATTCGTTGATTAATTTTTCTGATTTTCCGAAGAGAAAAACGTCTACGAGTCTATCTACATGAAACTTAACAATCGTATTAGACTGTTTTAGTAATTTTAACTTTCTTGTACTTAAATGAAAAAAACTTTAGTTGAATAGCTAGTCTAATTTAGGTTGTTAGTTACCTACACAAAAGGTTTTCAACAACGACAGACTTTCCTTTTCTGACTCTGATTATTACCTATTTAAATTTATTTTTATAAGTATACTTAGGTAATTTCTTTATATACCTAGGTAAGAATCTACTTAAGTATAGATTTTTTGGGCCACAAAGAAACCCTCGCGGGCGTGCTCAGTCAGCAGACCCTACCAAAGTTTCATCACTATCTGAATCGTATCTAGAGGACAAACATACAAACATTCATATCATACCTGTTTTTGATTTAAGATGGGTTGGTACCTACCCAGAAAAGTTCGGCGTCGGTATCATGGATTAGGTATGTAATGTAGGTATCTAGTCAAGCAAGATGGCCTTTACGTCTAGTTAGCATTGATGTGTTCGTTATGTAAAGTTTCAATCAGGTTCTAATCGTATATAGGTACCTTATTTACTTACCTACGTAAGGACAAGGCAAGGCACACTCTAGGTAAAAATCTACTAAGGTAGGTAGGTACCTACCTATTATGACTTCTGTGCTATTATAAGTAAGGTCAAATACCGATACCTATTTAGTTAAGTAAATAGGTAGGTAGTATACCTACTTAATCATTATAATCACATTACCTACCTGCTTGTCATTCACGATCTAATTTACAAAATTAGTCAGTGGGGCTAAAAAGGCCGCTATAGAAGAATCATAATATGATTCGTATTACGTTTTCTTCTTGTCACTGTCAAAGTCAAAGTATATTTATTGCATAATTACATGTCTAAAGAGGTGTTACAGATTTCATGTCTATGAAAAGAGACGGCATATTGTAATGCAATTATTCAGATTATGATTCTGCTATTAACGTCCTTTTTAGCCCCGCAGATTTTTTTGTATAAAAACTACGTAAGTATAAAAAATCCTATGACATCAGCTTTTTTTTGTTGACAATAATAAATTCTTTCACGGAAATAGGTACTAAGACCTGACCTTCACAAAATTACTGTTCATCGGAACTGACACAAAAAAATAACAAAAACAGGTCAACGAATTGGTTACGATTTTGTTTATTTTGATCTTCCCTGTCTGTCACACTGGCTTCCTGTCAATAAGAGGGAAGGCATATTGTGTTAGTTAGTAGGTACATGCCTAACCAATTAGGTAGGTTAGATAACCTACCTAATTGGTTAGGCATGTACTACCTACTATCGACTAACCCAGCGCTTTTCCAGTTTGGAAAAATGTTCGCTTGCATACAGTTAGCTAGCTGACCCCGCCTTTTTCTTATTTTGACCAATCGGAGAAGTAGGTATGGTTCGCGTCTTGTAAAAAGAACGCTGGCTGTCAAGCTGCGCAGTAAGCAATTAATAAAAATTATACCATCGCGCACTAAAGTTTGGCGAAATGGTTTTCTTTTGAAAAAAAAAACAAACAATAAAAAAAACCATAGGCCTAGTACTTTCGTGTGCAAGTGTAGGTACCCATGAGCAAAAATCTTCACCCTCTACTGTCTTCCCGCGTTCTTTTTAAATTTTACGTGACGCGAACTATAGGTGTAGGTACCTACTTAGTTATATAATATAGGTACCTTCACCTAGGTGTAGGTAGGTACTTAGTTATTTTCTTGAGCTTGGTAGGCAGGCACCTAGGTACTCGATGTCAAAGATTATCAACGGTCAACTCTCGGTCTATAAGTAGGCATGACCTTTTGTAAATTAATGTCAAACTAAAAAAAAACAAAACAAATAAGGTTTGTAAGTAAATAGCAGTTAATTTACAAATTACGCATTCAATCCACGTAGAATTGATTTTGTTTGATTATTTTATTTGATAGGATTTGGATTAATTAGATTTTGTTCGGTCAATTCGGCGAGCTTGCCTTTTCGTTCGTTCTCGGGTCGGTCGTCGATCCGATCGGTCTCGGTCAGTCAGTCTGCGAGCGAACGCCGCGAGGTTAGCGCGTGTTGGTATCCTCACGGTCCGCGACTTACGAAACCCGATAAAACTTCTAAAACAGTGATGTACCGTTCTAAAATGACTTAGTTCAGTGTTACAGTTTCAGTGAATAACTGAGGTGTGATTATATTGTGTTCTGGTGCTTGTTTGTTTGAGTTCCGAGTGGATTGACAAGTTCACCGGCGTTTTTCTGTAAGTAAATTTTGACGTGAATAGGCATGATGACAGTAATCAAGTATCGCCAAAATATTTATCTGATCTAATGAAATAGGATTCAAAGATTTTGAAAAATGTATTTATTCTCTTATTAATGTCGAGATTACTAATTTATTTGCTAAAATAAATCTACAAAATACAACAATCCGCCATGATAGCCAAAACGCTCGCCGGTGTCATGGCGTCTGTCATTGCGTCTCGTCTCGGTAAACATCCTTTTGTTTCTATAGTAACTATGTAGGCATCACTGGTTGATATACCGATTCGTGACGTAAAAACAGACGTCATGACACCGGCGAGCGTTTTGGCGTGAATTTGAAAATTTATATTTAAATGTACTTTTATTGCACAAAAACCTTAATTTTCTACAGAAATATGATATATTTTAGACATAATAGATCCTTCTGAATATCATAGAAGAGATTTTGAAAATTAGGATTCATGCCTATTGTGGTAATAATTGACTTCATTTCTCGCTGTCTTTATGCCAAGGTTAGATGTGAGGCCAGTTTTGTGTCTTCGATCGTTAATTATTGTTTAAAGCGGATGCGAGACTAGGGAGTAAAGTTCAATAGGCACGTCTTGAAGGTACATGCGAATCACGCGTTATCATAAAAGTGATAAGACTAAGTAATGTATGCAATATGCATGCATACCATACCAACTATTATGTACGTCTAGCTATGTAAATAACCTACTAGGATCTAAAATTAAACTTCGTGTTACATATCTGGAGGTAGGTACCCTCCGTCAATATGTACTGGTGTGTGAATTTACCCACATTTTACCTCGCATCCACACGTTGGGGCCAACGTTGGTCCCAATGTCACTCGCCAACGCCAACGTGTGGATCTAGCAAAATCAGCCCCAACGTTGGCCCCAACGTTGGGGCCAATGCAATTTTGTCAGCTCCACACGTTGGTGAGAGGCATTGGGGCCAACGTTGGCCCCAACGTGTGGATGCGAGGTTAGTAACATTGCACACACGATGTCATTATACCTAGGAACAGGAATAGGTTCAAATTATATTTCTCAATTTGAGATTTTACTGGATTCAAGTATACCTACTAGGTAGGTACCTACATGCTCAAAGGCCGCAAGGCAACGCACTTGAAGTGCGACAGTTCTTCTGGTGTTGCGGTTGTCCGTGGGCAGCGCTGGCGGTAATTTGGGTACCTAGGTAGGTAGAATACCTAGATAACTAGATAATATATATACCTAGATAACTTTGTGACTTATGGTGGCCGCACACCTATCCGCGCCGAACGCGCCAAACGAATCGAATTTTTTTTAGAATTCTTTATGTAGGTAGGTAGGTACCTAGGTACCTACTAGGTATATGAAATCGTATCAAATCTCGCACACCTGCCCGCGGTCGAATCTGGCAGTGCTTCGAGAATTCGGCGCGCAGCCATCAGGTGAGCCTGGGCATGGCTACCGAGCTGGCTGAGCCGGTTGCTCTGCTCATCTTAAAAAAAAATGTATGTGAGTATGGATTTACCTTACGTATGTTCACGTTACGTAGGTAGGTACCTCCTAGAAAAGTACAAACCTATCACTCAACTCTTGTTTAGCGTCATACCTACCCACCTAAATATAGGTAGGTAGGTAAGACGCTTATTCTATCCGGGTACCTTCTCCTTGTTCCGGAAAACATTAAGCTACTGGGGGTTGTCATGACGAAGATTAGAAAGGGAAAATCGTGATATAAGGACCTTTGCTAATGGCTTGAGAAATAACTGTGGTGTTTAGGCTGAGCGAACACCTATCCGAATTCTCGAAGTACTGACAGATTCGACGCAAGCAAACTGCCATACAGCTGTATGGCAGTTTGCTTCCTGTATTCGACATTCCTAGTCGTAAAGGGCGACGATTGCGTAGAACTATAAAAAAAAATTACTAATCTAAAACCATTTCCACGTAAAGGTGGCCGCACACCTAGTCACGCCGAACGCGCCGAACGAATCGATTTTTAGAATTATTTTTATGAAATCGTTAGAAACCTCGCACAGCACACCTGCCCGCGTCGAATCGTCCGATTCCGAATCTGGCAGTACTTCGAGATTTCAGCGCTGATAGGTGTGCGCTCGGCCTAAAGTGAAATTACTACCTATCAATTACATAAAGATGGTGCACTTCACATTTGCATAATATTATACCTACCTATACTTAGCCTACCTATAGCACAGAATACTAGTACTACGTACCTATAGTTCAGTTTGGTCTAAACACATTCTCTCCACAATGTTGCTTTAGCCTACCTACACCTAAGCTAAACAAATATTTGAGAAAGACGCAAAACATACATACATACACACCCCGCGGGCATCGAACTCGCAACTCACACGCCGGATACATCCCCTGAACCACGGAGGTCAATTATAATTACCGGTGAAATTTCAGGTCACCCAATTTCAAAGGGCATGACCCAAACTGATTTGATATCAAAATCGGCTGGCTAATTACCAGGTGTAAGTATCTTTTTCACTGATTAGATTAGCCACCCACTACCGTATTACTCAGTGTACCTATGTTACCATGTTAATATATTCAGTAGATATATATCGCACCTCCAGAATAGAAGTGTCTCAATTCAAAAAATTTGGAAAATTACTTAAATACCTACGTAGAAAAAAAACCTAGAAAAAAACTCTATCTGCTAGATTTTCAAAAACTGCTACTTTTTGGTTAGAGCTTGAACAACATTAATAGCTGCGTCTCGTTCATTTCGGAAGTTTCTCCTCCCTCTCCCGCGGAAAACGGCCATTTATCGCATTTCCCAAAAATCATAATTTTTGAATTGAGTCACTTCTATTCTTGAGGTGCGATAGGTACCTATAACAAAATATTTTCACACGTAGGTCGGGAATAAATCGGTCCATTTATTTTTATCGCCTAGGTATTTATTACGTTATTTACCTACATAAGTGACCTTAGGAAGTAGGTAGATTAGAAATACAAGGTGAAATCACCTTGTATTTCTAATCTATCAATTCGCTTACTTAAATCACGATTTTTTTGTATCATCTGATACATTTATTTGTTCTAGTTCTTGCTACCGAAACCCAGCTAAGCTAGCTAAACTACATACATAAGTGAATACTTACGTACCGTATGATACTTTAAGTAGGTACAGTCATCGTCATCAATCGGTATCCCCCTATTGATTTTAACAAGGACCCTTTTCATTTCAACTTTGGATTTCAGTCGGATTTACTAGTATACCTACCTATGGATATCTAATTTCGCTCGAGTTCCTATACTAGCAAATCCGACTGAAATCCAAAGTTGAAATGAAAAGGGTCCTTGTTAAAATCAATAGGGGGATACCGATTGATGACGCTGACTGTACCTACTTAATACTCTGACTAAAGATTTTGAAAATTAAAAAAAAATCAATTCACTTTAGGTCTTAATGAATGCAATTGACTTTGCGAAATAAGAAAAATATATTATTGTTTGTTTAATACTAAACAAAAACGTATTTTAAAGTTAACTTTGAAAGCCCGACTACTCCTTTGCCAACACAACACACTCAAAGAAGAATAAACTAAAAAACCCCAGAGGTCTATGAAAGCGAAATATGTATTAAAAGAAAGTCACGATTCAGATTTATTTTAACATACCTATTCAAATTTCGCGAACTCAAATTAATTTCTTTCAGATCTTTCGAGTACTTGTAAACCGAAAAGAAAACAATCTTCAGAACCAAAATAAAAGATTTTTTCCAGTTTCTTTTACAGATTATGAAAATTAATCCAAGTTTGTGACCAGTTTAATCTCATTCATCTCATTCGACCCCCGCTGAATTATTTTGATCAAAATTAAATATTAATTTCGCTTGCATTGAATTTCATTTGAATTTTATGGAGGGATATTGCTAGACTGACAGATGTTATCTAGAATTTTTGATTAAAAATTAAAGTTATTCGATCGTAAAATCTGAAGGAGTCACGAACCCTGTTTCCTAAGTACTGCCTTTACGATTCTTGTGAGAGGAATAAAAGATATTCCTTATTTTGGATATAAGGCCATTAGATACTTATATTTACCCCACCCCGTGGGCCAGTAGCACACCCCGGACGCAAGCGTAGTGTTGGACGACCACCGATAAGATGGACAGACGACCTTGTAAAAACTGCAGGTCGGCGGTGGATGTAGGCCGCTTCCAACCGCAACACATTGAAAGTTTTGAGGGAGGCCTATGTCTAACAATGGACGTCCAACGGCTGAGATAATGATGATGAATAAACGTTATTCTATTCTATTCTGTAAGGAAGCGAAAGATTGTCAGGATTGCAGCAAGTGGGAATCTATGGTCTCTGCGTACCTTCTGCGTACCTTCTTGATTAGGGGAAGACGAGTGATTTTCTATAGGTATGTGCGTGCATATTACCGCTATGTACCTAAGTGTTATTGCTCTCCCAATATTACCGTTATTTGATCCTCTCAGTGCTTCGAAAACAAACCTTAAGCTGAATAATGGTTATCTATCTTGAAGGAGCGGTGCTCCGTTAATAATTACATCCATAAAAGCCATTAATGTTCCATAGATGACTTTGGCTTACCATTGACTGGGGATTATGTAGAGATTATATTCTGTTCGTAGCGAAGCCACGTTACTATACGCAAGTAGCTTGCATGCGTGTTGCGCGCAATTTTGACTAGTGGAAACGTACATGCAAGCTCCAAGTTGCATGGTAGTGTTGAACTTGTAAAGCCTTTACGCAAGTACCCCAAGTAGCCTTGAGCCAACTTAAATAGTAGAATAGAAACATACACATGCAAGCTGCAAAGTTGCATGGTAGTGTATTCACTGGCCTCTTAGCTCAGTTGGTAGTAGCTCTGCCTTCTGCGCTGTTGGTCATGGGTTCGATTCCCACCCAGGACATTTATGTGATGAACATAGATGTTTGTTCTGTGTCTGGGTGTTATAAAGTATTATAAGTATGTACATATTTACAAAAAGTATGTATTAATTTATAAGTATTCTATCAGTTATCGACCTCTGTGGCGCAGTGGGCGAAGGCCCGCCTGTGACGTAGGAGGTTGCGGGTTCGATCCCCGCCGCGGGACAAATGTTTGTATGATCTGCAAATATTTGTCTCGGGTCTGGGTGTTTTCTATGTATATTATGTAAGTATGTATTTACAAAAAAAAAAAAAATGTATATAAGTAGTATATCAGTCATGTGGTTGCCATAACACAAGCTCTGCTTAGCTTGGGACTACATGATGCTGTGTGAAATGTCCAGCAATATTTATTTTTATTTATTTATTTATTTAGTTATCTGATTCCTATAGTACAAGCTTTGCTTAGTTTGGAGCTAGATGGCGCTGTGTGAAATGTCCAGCAATATTATTATTATTTTTCAACATGTAAATAAAACGCACAACTGACTGAGCATGCAAACAAAACAACACAAGTAGGTACTTACAAGTTCTAGCAATCATCTTTCCGATTCAAGTAACTTGCACGCAAGTGTGACGTCATACTTGCATGAAAATACTTGCACAATGGAAAGACGCCTTAATCGCAATGGATAAATCAAATACCATTAGACGATGTATGGTGTATGATTATGTATGATTGAACAAACAACATAATAAATAATGGAAGTTTTGTAACCGCTATTAATTTTTATTTGTTTGGATTTAAACATTAATAGAGTTTTACATGCTTACCTAGTTGTGGGTGGGGATTGAGGGTGTTAGCTGCTGTTACTGCTATGAATCCTAATATTGGCCCTATCTTTCTAAACTCTGTTAAAAAAAGCCGTGTTGGCCGAGGGGTATAATACCTCGACTTTCGATCCGAAGGTCGTGGGTTCGTATCCTGGCCGTGCATCAATGGATTTTTCGTTTCGAAAAATTTATATGCGCATTAACACGAGCTCTAAACGGTGAAGGAAAACATCGTGAGGAAACCCGCGGCTTAGCCAGCCCCACACGTATTGACCATGTCTTTCCTGTGGATATGGCTGGTTAAGCTGAGAGGATGGTGTAGGTGCTGGGCAAGCCTACTCCATCTCAACAATGTCCCAGGCACTACAGTGTCCCGATGAGTGTAGGCAAAGATTGTCTCCTGACACTGTATAAATCATCTAGTAAAGATGTAATAAAGGCCTAAGTTTTTTTCTAACTCTGTTAATGTTTTCTATCTGGACTGAACCGAAAAAACCCACCGGGCGTCGGGGTACGCCAATGTACTTGTAGCTTTGCACCTCAAGTGCAAAGAGGGCCTTCTGTAGTGCCTATTCTGTGCTGATGCCATTCATAATTATGGATTTCGGGATTCAGATGGTATTGTGCATCAGTTTGGCAATACTAAGTTTCATACCGCGTTCACACGCTTCGAGCAAAAAGACAACAGATACCTATATTCTTGAATGGCTGTTTGCATGCGCGCGTGTAAACGCGCCATCAGAGTTTCAAGTAGGTACTGAAACTAAAATCGTATTAAGCTAAGTACCTACATTTACTTTGTTTTTTTCTGATCTGTGGTTTGGCCATGACCAAGTAACAAACAACATTAACCGGTTACAGTTTCTTAAAACAAAGATATTCTGTATAAACTGTGGAACTGTTGAATAATTTAGCACGGCTCGTTCTTCAAAGGTTTCTCGATTGCCGAAGGCGCTAGTGTGTGGATTGTTAAGTTCAATGACCTCGCAAATCTCGCAATAGTGAACTAGGTAAGTCTAAACCAAAACAAAAAATCTATATTTATAAAATTGGCAACGAGCACTTGTTTGTCAAATGTTCAGTTTTAATAATGTGCAATATAAACTTGAGGATTAGATGATCGTAGACGTATTAAAATTAATATTTTTTTGAAAATAGTTTAGAGTTTCAACACTCAATTAAGTACGTAGTAAGTACCTAGGTACTTCCCGTTCACAATATTGACAATGACGTCGCAGTTTTTTATACCAAGCCAGATTTTGGTCACGTATCGATTTTGTCCTAGCTTTTTTTTTTTTTTTTTTTTTTTTTTTTTTTTTTTAACGAAAATAGGTTCGCGTTTGACCACACCCTGCCTGATGTAAAACAACAGTGTGGTCTAAGATGGAGCTAGCCCTTAAAACGATTTCTTCCCATCGGCATCGCCCTTGGAATCGAAGCCTTAGCAAACCTAACATTGAGTGTTTGGTTTGCTTGGTATAGTACCAATACCATCAGTTCCCGTCCAGAATTGTCCTGCCGGCGTACCACCAACTCTTAGAGCAATGTCAAAACAAGGTGAAAACAGTCCTGCATCGCGTCAATGACTTGACACTCTACGAAGAGACGTTACCAAAACATTCCTGCGTTAGGCTTACTTTAACCTTACCTTAGTATTATCTTAGCACGGAATCACGGTTCATAGTAAGGCCCCTGGCCCTTAAAACGAATTCTTCCTATCGCCCTTGAAACCGTAGCCTTAGCAAACCAAACACTCAATTATGTAGCACAGATCCCGTTCAAAGGGGCGGCCAGTTTTGGCAGTGACGTCACAGTTTCGCCATAACTTCGGTCACTTTACGCCTCTGCCGTAGATTGAACTAGTTTCTACTTTTAGCACTACTCTGCATTATGTGATTGTTCCACAAACATTTGTATTGAAACAATAGATGTACCTACCTAATTTAAAACTTTCATTTTCAACACAATACAAGTTTTTCAAGACAATAATATGTAAGCTAGTATCGAGCGATTGCTACTTAGTAGCACTACGAAAACACGCTACGTCTACGTAGTAGCAAATAAGCATGCTTTTTAGTAGATAGCATTGTATTCCAGCCGTAAAGTGTAAAAGAGGCAATCTTCGTGGTGGGTGTTATTAAGTGGGGAACTTCTATTCCATACTTATAAGAACTTCACCTGATTGACTGTCTGACTGACATTGATTCATCATCGCCGAGCCGAAACCGCTGAAGCTAGAAAGCTGAAATTTGGAAGGTAGCTTTCTTTTGTAGTAAAACTACCCACAAAGAAAGGATTTTTCAAAATTCAACCTCTAAGGGAGTAAAAAAAGATGAAAACGTCACGAAACGGGTGAAATGTCAAAGTTTGTATTGGAACTTTTTAAAAGACAGAGCACTGCCCTGTTAGGTCTTACCAATGAATAGGCTCAAGCACTCGCTTGGCTCGAAGCTAGCTTCTCTCACATTTTATCTTCATGAATATTTTACGAGCTCGGTGTGTTATGTCTGACCAGAGAATAGGAAACGACAAGCAACCAGTCTTTTTAATAAGCACAGTTAGCAAAACAAAGTGTCACATGTTGCATTTTGTCTAAAAAAATCGGCTTGCTACGCTTGCTTGGCTCGAGGCTCGCTTCGCTAAACAAGTTACTTCACAGCATTACTTCTAGGTAACTACTTCTGAAAGTAATCTAACGCGTACGAAGTCGCGGGCAACAGCTAGTAGGTAGGTATTTAAAAAAATCTTTGTAAATACTAGGTACTTTCAATAATACTTTTATCAACCCAGACACAGAATAAACATAGCGCATCTCCAGAATAGAAGGGACTCAATTCAAAAATCATGATTTTTGGCAAATGCGATAAATGGCCGTTTTCCGCGGGAGAGGGAGGAGAAACTGCCGAAATGAAAGAGACGCATCTATTCTTTTTCACGTTCTAACCAAAAAGTAGCGCAGTTTTTTTTTAAACTAGCAGATAGAGTTTTTTCTGAGGCGTTGTCCTAATAGAACGCGACTACGCGATCATCGCAAGTTCGTGCGAATTTTAGTCGTACGAATCCGCGATCAAACATACTGATGTCGAATAGGTGTCCTAATTGACATTCGCGCGATGCGATTGCGCGACTATAATGATTGATGCGAACACGCGATGGTCGCATCGCTCGCATCGCGCATTCGCGTTCTATTAGGACAACGCCTTAGTCTTTCTATTTCTACGTATTCAAGTCATTTTCCCAATTTTTTGAGTTGAGTCACTTCTATTCTGACGCCGGCTCCATACGTTGGGACCAACGTTGGTCCCAACGTTGGGGCCAAGATTTCGTGAACCATCCACACGTTGGCGATACACCAGTCTTGTTCCGTCAGAGCCAACGTGCAGACGTCCGATGTCTGCGCGTCCGATACAGAAATTGAAATTTCTTTATGTGAATTTACATTACTGAATACCAATTTTATCACAATCACATCACATCATGTCACTATCACACTTCACACAACACACTATATTATAAAAGCGAAAGTTTGGATGTTTGGATGTATGTTTGTTCCTCTCTAACACGACAACCACTTAACCGATATGGGTGATATTTAAAATATAGATAGATAATAACCGGAAATAGGACATAGGCTATTTTTTATTCCAAAAAATTGCACGGTTCCCGTAACATAAAAAAAAATAGTAGACTCCATCATCAGATCAGCTCGCTGTCACCATATTATTACATTGTAGTCAGAACTTGACAAATATGCCGAGTTTCAACTCAATTGGCCTATTTACTGAGGAGTTCTGTTGAACAGCTCTTGACTCCATCATCAGATCAGCTTGTTGATACCATAATATTTCATTGTCACTGAGAATCTATAAGTGTGCAAAATTTCAGCCCGATAGTTCTACAAACACAATAATTAAGGAATACGATAACATTCTCGCTCGTCAGTCGACACGTGCGCTCACGATGCGCGTCGAAACGGGACTGAGCATAGCGCCAACGTGTGGACGGATCCCCAACGTTGGCGCGCCAACTTCCTTTGATAAAACCGACACGGCACGGCCAAGCCCCAACGTTGGCCCCAACGTTGGCGCCAAGCTATTTTGTCAGCACCACACGTTGGTGAGAGGCATTGGGACCAACGTTGGCCCCAACGTGTGGATGCGGGGTGAAGGTGCGATAGGTAACCTAATAATATAATTATGCTCATCACAATAAGATTTGTGCTCAGAAGGCAGAGCTAACCAACTGAGTTACGATTGCGAGGTCATGTCATTTTTTATAATCTAGAAACCCTCTGGGTAAAGTTGAGACAAGGGGAGGACAGGTAGGGCGACACATGTTTTCTTTGTACCTACATAAATATTATCATTAGTCATTTTAACACTCAGTAATATTTTACAAAGATTGTATCAAAGTTTTTCTTAATTATTTATTTACATCCCGACGTTTCGGCTTTGTTACAACTGCCATGGTCGCGGGCAGACAGACTTACTTTACTTATATCACTGAGGTTTTGCAACTGTTTCAGAAGGATGTATGTATGTATGTTGTTCGAGCTTAATGATAAATGGTGAGTAGTAATATTTATGTATATATGTCTTTGAAACTGTCTGCAGCATTTAAACGGATCGATGGATTTTAAAATGAATAGGTACCTACTTGTTTTTAGGGTTCCGTACCTTAAAAGGTAAAAAAAGGAACCCTTATAAGATCACTTTCTTGTCCGTCTGTCCGTCTGTCCGTCTGTCCGTCTGTCCGTCTGTCCGTCTGTCCGTCTGTCCGTCTGTCTGTCCGTGTGTCACCATCGATTATCTCAGGAACGGGTAGAGCTAGCAAGTTGAAATTTATACCATATATTAAGGTCTATAGTCCCTATTGTGACTATAAAAATCAAGGTCCTGAGTCAACACTATAAAAAGATATAGGCAAATTTAGGTTTTCGTGAAAACTTGTGAGTACCAAAACTTACCTTAATTTTCAACTTTTTTTATTTTTCGGAATTTTTCCTTTACTTGTGCTAGAAGACCTTGCTTGTAACCAAAATTGACAATTCTAGGTCAACCGGAAGTACCCTAGAGGTTTTGGGTCGAAAACCTAAATGGTAGTTCCCGTTGACCTAGAATAACGAAATTTGGCAAAAAGTAAGGTCTTATAGCACAAACAAAGGGAAAATTCCAAAAAGTTAAAAAAGTAGAAAATTAAAGGGTGTTCCCATACATACATAGTTGACGCCAATTAAAATTGTCCTCCGAGTTGTATGGGCGCTCATACAATTAAGCGGACTAACTTAATTGGCACCATGGCTAGGTACGGAACCCTCGGCGTACGAGTTCGACTCGCACTTGACCGGTTTTTATTTTTTATCATTATCCTTTAATGAAATTTAAAGTCTACTTACATGCCTTTCAAAAATTAAATAGGTAGTGTCAGCGTTTATGAGAGAAAACATAGTAGCTTAAAACCGTAGCATTAGTTAGTAGAATCAGGCAGGATTCCACTTGGTAACATTGTTGTGTGTAAAAAGCTGTAACAATTAACTCGATGCAGTCCCGCTGAGGCAAAGTTACTTGCGAATGCAATGAAACATTTTCTACTAACTAATTTAACCCACCTACTATTTTATTTGCTTTTGTAGAAAGTACATTCACAAGTACTTTACCCTTACACAAAATAAAATGTTGGCCGGCCTGGGTTAAGTTTAGGTAGCTATAATTAGCTAGGTACCCTTTCTTTTGTAGTTACAAAATTTGGTTTTTAGGAAATCCTAGGCAGCCCATGTAGTCCTGGAATGCGTGGGCGTAGCAGCACAACAGCAGCCAATCCTCAACAATCCGAGGTCGCTCCTCGAAGCCGGCGAAGGCCCCAGGAAACTGTGCTTTTGGGAGGAGCTAAGCTGGCTTCACAACTAGTGAGCCAGGTCGTCCCCACGCATAAAGGACCACCTTTGAGTCTAAATGCGGAAAAGGAGCCCCTATACATAAATACATACAAACCCTAGGCTTATTTTGAAAAAAAAAATGCATATTTGAAAAAAAGTACAGTTAGCCTAAAAATACTTTTAACCACAATTTCCCACCAAGAAAACTTTTCCCGAAATAACTTACGAATTCAAATCGTAACTTTTTGCAACTAAAAAAACATTCCCATACATTTTCACCCTGTAGGAAGCAAATAATTAAAACCTAACTTGAATATGCTGAAACAAGGCTTTTACTGAAGGTACATAAATAATTGACTAGAACAGCTTTTACTTGCGTGGGCCGAGTAGTGTCTCGACTATCGATCTGTAGATTCTGAGTTCGCATCCCGGCAAAAAGTGGGCCTTTGCCAAATGTTAGTTTTGACTCTCTAAGTATCTGCAAAGGATTTTAAATAATTAGGATCATTTCTTACGTCCTTGGGTTCTTGGTCCTACAGTCATGAGCTTTTTTAACCGACTTCAAAAAAAGGAGGTTCTCAATTCGTCGAAATCTTTTTTATGCCGCTTTTATGTGTGTTCATCGATTACTCGAAGACCCCTGGACCGATTTGAAAAATTCTTTTTTTGTTTGAAAGGGTGTGTACTTTCCGATTGGTGCCATAAAAATTTGGTAAGGATCTGTCGAGGATCTTCGCGGAGTTATGAGCAGAATTGCACCTCGAGCGGGAGCACACACACCTTAGCTTATTATAACATTGAATTGGAGTCGGTTTAAAAAAAATAATAATTTAGCCGTACAGAATTTTTTTTTTATTTTTTTAGAACCTATGTTTTTAAGAAAATAGGGATAAAGAGATAACCATTAAAACTGTTTGAAATATACTGCCTTCAAGATAGCAACTTCGCTATAACTTCACGTTTACGCGCTGCGCCGAAATATAATCTTGGATCCCGAAGGAAATCAAAAGTTTTTGATTGTTTTGTACGATTTCCGATGTAAGAAATAGTCTTACAATCTTCTTCGATATAGCAGTGTTTTTGTTCCAATGGGCCTTGTTGGCTAATCTTACAATCGTACCTACTACAGCCTACTCTTGTGAGCAAAAATGGTATGTTATCTGCAATGAAGAACTCGTGGCCAGCGTGTTGTCTTTGTCTCTCATGAGAGTAACATTAAAATATCTAGCTAGATGGATTAGCACGTTGAAGTGGCAATTGGCAGACGCATAGCACGCAAAACAGATGGTCTTTTATTATTTTTTTTTTTTAACGAAAATAGGTTCGCGTTTGACAACACCCTGCCTGATGTAAAGCAACAGTGTGGTCTAAGATGCGCTTAGTACGAACACTGGGAATATCAACCATGTCCAATGGTGCCTCTCCGGGTGTCTGGAAGTCCGATGGAAGAAGGGAGATGGCGGAACCAGACTATGCAGTTCCTAAGCACACTCTCCGAAATGTATCCGATAAAAAACCGTCAAACTAGCGACTCTACGGCGATGCTCTAGGCTTTGTAGCCGAGCCTCAACCAAGGAGTCGTCACCTATAAGCTTCCTGGCGCGCCTCTCAATCGACTCCAGTGCTTGGAGCTGGTACTTGGTCTACCAACAAGATGGACAGATGATCTTGTAAAGACAGCAAGTCGACGGTGGATGCAGGCCGCTTCAAACCGCAATACGTGGATATCTTTTAAGGGAAGTCTATGTCCAACAGTGAATGTCCAACGGTTGAAATCATTCAACCGTTGACAAACCGTTGTCAGTGTGACAAATTAAGTTTAGTGTTTTATCATAAGAGGGCAGAAGGCACCGTTCCCTAATCAAAAACCGATCGGAATGGTGAACTCAATGAGTTCTTGATCAATGAGATTGATTAGGGAACGGTGCCTTCTGTCCTCTTATGATAAAACACTAAACTTAATTTGTCACACTGATACAATTTCACATGCATTTTATATGATTGCTACATACAAACACGGCGGCAAATGTTCTTTTCTTCGTGTTTTTATTTATGAACATGTACAGAAAGATAAACCTGGAGAGTTTTCTATGACTCGAGACGAGCCTCGAAAATTATTTCCAAGAAGCGAACCTTATTAATTCTCTTTTAGTTTTCTTTCTTTCGTATGAGCAAGTGGCCAACTCTGGTGGTGGTTTTTAAAAACCTTTATGCGGATTCGGAGAAATACTTAGAAAACTTAATTTATATTTTTCTAAGTTCAAGATTCCCCAAAGTAAAAGCAGTATAGTAAATAAAGGTTGTGAGAACTCATTCCTTGTTGGCAAACACTGAATGTAAGTAAGTGGGCGGTGAACAGGGTAATTTATGGAGATGGTATTTCAAAGGTTACTCCGACTTGAAGGATGATCCATCCGCCTACGAATATGGGTATTTTGGTTTGTTTCAGCTGAAAATGAGATACCAACTATTTTTCTTCGACTTCAAAGAGGCAATCTAATAACGCCCAAACGTTTTTAGGAGATAAGTACTGTGTCTCGAGCACTATGCACGAGTTTACTATTCTATCCTTGACTATAGTAAAGTATGGACAATTGTATGAACTGAAGTTAGTTTAGTCAAGTTACCGCTAGAGGCGCTGCACTGAATTCTATACAATTGAGATACCTTATAGTCACGGATGCTCGGATACTGGTGCTCGAGGCACAGGTAGGTTAGACTCGCGCCGTCTCGCCCATGGATCACCTCCGTCTTTTCTTTATACGCACAGTTTGGTTCATTCTGGTTCAAAAAGTATCTCGTAAAATTCTATAGTGTTATTCGTTGAACAAAGGAAAGTAGTTACCCCACTGTCAATGAGCTTCGTCAGTAAACACAACTCTTTTAAGTTCTCAAAATGGAGTGTAAAAAACGAGGAAGTAAAGTGTCACCGACAACTAAACTAGAACTCCACTAGAACTTGGAAGATGGCCCGGGAAGCACTAAAGATCTCGAACTTTCTAGACAGACATCAAAGTTGTTTTGGGTTGTGTAGTTATTGGTGACAAAGCGCCCGCCGCGACTTTCCTCGGTTTGATTTATAGCCATCCTTAGTATACGATAACTTTCCGAAAAAAACCGTTGAATCGGATACATTTTCGTAAGTCTGAATCGCACTGCTGGTTATGTATTTAGACGTGCCTATGCCATCTTCAAAAAGGATCTTAAGGGTGTTGTCACATTATCACGTCTCTACCCCGTCGCATAGCATGACCGTAGCAACACCGTCCCGGCAAAAATGATATTCTTTGTATTGAAATGTACCGGACGCCCCACACCACACCGTTCCCACACCGTCGCGTGCCCTGCCCGTGCCATGGCCGTCTTGTCAATCTCCGGCCGCCATGATTATTTTGCTGACAATCAATGACAAGCCCCGCCCATCTGTCAATCCATGTAACCATCATATTAGTAGCGTAGCCAGGTCAGCCCCTAGGGGCAGCTTTTCAGCCTTTTTCTATAAATAAATAATGCTGGATATTTCACAGCATCATCTAGCTCCAAGGTAAATAGACCTTGTATGGAAACTATATGACTGATAAACTACTTGTAGGTACCTATCCTTTTTTTTGTAAATAAATACATAATATTACATAGAAAAACACCCAGACCCGATACATATATTTGCAGATCATACAAACACTTGCGTCGCAGTGGGAATCGAACCCGCAACGTTCTGTGTTTTAGCTGGACCTTCGCACACTGCGCCACCGAGTTGGTTCGTTTTGTTGGTACTGGATGTTGATTTATGTACACGGGATTTTATCGCGTAATTTACCTTATTTATCACGACGCGACGTTTTGGCTGTTACAATAGCCGTGGTTGCGGGCAGTCTGCCCGTGATTATGTCAAAATGACAGATCATGTCAAAATGAGAGATTATGTCAAAATGACAGATTACGTCAAAAAGACAGATTAGGTGTATATTAAAATGACAGATGGGCCATATCTCGTAAACCACTTATCCCAGACTCTCCGTTCTCTTCAAGTGAAAGCTATTGAAGAGATCTACATTTAAAGTGACAGCTGTCAAACTTTAAACGGCCACATCTCGGAAACTACTCGTCCTAGACTCCTCATTCTCAGTTCAAATGAAAGCTATGACCAAGATCTACATTTAAAGTGACAGCTGTCAAACTTTAAAAGGCCATATCTCGGAAACTACTCGTCCTAGACTCTCCGTTCTTAGTTCAAATGAAAGCTATGACCAAGATCTACATTTAAAGTGACAGCTGTCAAACTTTAAAAGGCCATATCTCGGAAACTACTCGTCCTAGACTCTCCGTTCTTAGTTTAAATGAAAGCTATGACTAAGATCTACATTTCAGATGACAGATGTCATTTTGACAGCTGTTACTTTAAATGTAGATCTTGGTCATAGCTTTCATTTGAACTGAGAATGAGGAGTTTAGGACGAGTAGTTTCCGAGATATGGCCGTTTAAAGTTTGACAGCTGTCACTTTAAATGTAGATCTTGGTCATAGCTTTCATTTGAACTGAGAATGAGGAGTCTAGGACGAGTAGTTTCCGAGATAATGGCTGTTTAAAGTTTGACAACTGTCACTTTAAATGTAGATCTCTTCAATAGCTTTCACTTAAACTGAGGACGGAGAGTCTGAGATAAGTGGTTTTCGAGATATGGCCAACCTGTCAATTTAATCTGTCCTAATCTGTCATTTTGACATAATCTGTCAATTTAACATCTGATATTATTCATCAGTAAACTTTATACACTATATTGGTACATTTGGTGACAGCTGTCACTTTAAATGTAGATCTTGATCATAGCATAAGTATTTATTTATAACAATAATGATTTTATTTTTTGTTGATGATGAAGATGTTATCTTGTTTTGAAGTTTATCAAAATACGGCTTCGCGGCTGTGCCCCTATTTGATAGTTTTATTTCGGGGTATTGTACCTTGACTGTCCATCCACAGTAGGAGCACTAGGATATGCCTATCCTTATGTTCCTACTGGTAGGAGCATAAAAATGTATTGGTCCTCGTACAGGAGCAGTAGGAGAATCGAGTAGGAGCAAGAGGAAACGCTCCAATATTGGTTAGATAATAATTCAGTTATTTTTCTCACTTCACAAAGTCTTTCAAGTACCCCCATTTATACACATGTACATGTACACATTCTAAAAACCTATCAAGTATCACCCCTAAATATCAAGTAGGTATATAATTTATAATTTTTACCTACGAAAATTCCCCCAAAGGATTTCCTCGTGAGTCGATAAATACCCCAAATTTGAATTAACAACCCCCCATCTAGCATCACTGAATGCGTTCCGCACGTTATGTGACATTTATCAAACGTCAAAATCCCATACTGCCCTCCGAAATCAAAGTGTAGTAACAGCAAAAACACGATTTCGAAAAAAAAGATAAGCTTACAAATTAAAAAATATCCAGTTATTCATAAAACCTTGAATGTAGAGTGAAAGTACACTTAATCTATACCAACCAACCAGTAATAAAGCGGAAAAGTTTGTTTGTTCATTTGTTTGAACACGCTAATCTCAGGAGCTTTGAGGAAGGATATAAGCTACTTTTCATCATCATCATGATGATCTCAATAATAATTATGCCATCACTATGGATTATAATTGGGTTTCTAAAAGGGTTTCTTAAAAGTCTGTTTTTTTAAACCTTGTAGATAAAACTCCCATTTAAAGTTACACAAAATATGATGAAATATTGCACTTTGCTAGTAAACCCGACAAAATGTGTGCAATATGTATTTTAGTGTGGTTTAGCTTGTAAACGCTCTATATTTACTATAGTATTTTACAAAAAAAATTGAGTGATAAGTTTTAAAATGGGCTTTCAGAATAATTGTGTATTTAGCATAAAACCAACAAAATGTCTATTACTGTGGTATAGGCTCGGGATTACGCTTCGCAAAACGGTTATGAGACGGTCCTAGTTTGATACGCTCTTAGTGTGTAAGGTGTAATTTTCGTGACGGGCTCGGTCATGGCTCGGCCCGCTTATGATACTGCGCAGTGAGCGATGACCTTAAATGCCAAAAGACCTGAAGAAATCAAATCCGATTCGAATGAAACTGAAACATGATATTGCTTTTATCCAAATAACACAAGCTAAGACGCTGACTGATGCTTGTTTTAATACAAAAGCTTGGATGATAAACTGTATGATAATTTATCGCATACCGAGCCGTGTCCGACTCGTGGTTTGATATTGATACATCCAAGACCCGAATCGTTGAAAATATGAAATACAGTTTTATTATCTGACTTGTGTACTGTGTGAATTCATTAATGTATAACTTCCTAATAATGTAAAATAAAATGGATTTGGTTGCGATTAAAGTTGATAAACAATATTATAAAATAAAAATGTGTTGTATTGTTTTCATTAATCGAAAGAACCTATGTAAAGATTATTAAAATTACTACCGATCTATCAGCTTTATGTGGGTTTACAAGGCCGAATTGGTCCTAGCGATTCTTTATTATCTCTCTATTTTTTATCATCAAAACCTCTCGCGTTTATCGCGCTCTCTCTCTCTCTCTCTCTCTCTCTCTCTCTCAAAATAATAATTTACCATCCCGCTCCGCTTTTGGACGCCTGGTGCCTTCTATAGTCGTATTGCTCATTATACGGACTAAAAATATATGAAAAATGACATTTGTTCCTTCAATTTTAGTCCGATTTTAGTCCGTATAATGAGCAATACGACTATGGAGGTCGTCCCGGTCCCATATCGTACCAACTCGAACATTCACTTACGCTATTTGCCAGCAACACAAACTTGATAAATGTAAATATGCTTTTGCCAAACAAGATGATCGCATCTGTTACGTTTCTATGTAACCTAAATTAACAAGGTAGGTACGTAAGTTTTCATTAATGAAAGTAAACAGAAGGTAAATGTAACTATCTTATTTATTGTTAATTACTGATTTAATAATAATAATAATGTCTCTTCATACTTCAAGCACAGAACAGATAATAATACTAGTATAGAATGGACACTGAGTTTGAGCTGGCAAGGAGCTGACTTTGAGCACGGAACGCGCCACACGCGCAGACGCAGACGAGACCACAGTGTACATTATTCATTCGGTGACAACCTTACTGTGTCCAAAACTTTTGCGTAGAGATTTCGTCGAGTGTCCGGGGTGTGCTTTGAGGTAGACTTGCAATCTGTTATGTGGAATATTAACTTACAAAATGTTACTGTGTAGTGTTTTCCGAGTGTAAATTTGAACCTGCCTTGCCTATAGGTGTCTATACACTGAGGCTGTATTAAATACTCAACCAATGTACGGTGAGCTGAGGTCGGTAGAGCGTAGCTGTATCAATGAAATCGTATGAACGACTACAGTGCTGCGGATGAATTGCTACGCGCGTTGCGCTGACTGACTGCAAAATACAATGAATAATAGTTAGAGTCGGATTCAGCACTGAAGTCCGATAGACGCAGCGCTGCTATCGGAGAACTAGGTTATCTAAAAAATACTATTTGTCCAAATAAGGCTTGAACAATAATAATTATGCTAGTTTGTGCGTTCGTTAGCTCTACACACCAGAACAACTGAACGACCTTGACTAAAAGAGCATAATAAATTATATAAAACAATTAGTTCCCGCTTTTGCCGTAGGACTTGAGTGCTGAATCCTACTCTACGAGCCTTTTATTAACCGAGTTCAAAAAAAAAAAGGAAGAGGTTCTCAATTCGTCGAAATCTTTTTTTTTAGTTAGTTGCCGGATTACTCGAAGACGCCTGGACCGATTTGGAAAACTCTTTATTTGTTTGAAAGGGTAATCCCCCCATGTAGTGCCATAAAAGGGTAAAAAGTAAAGGTTCGAAAAATCGGTGAAGATCTGTTAAGGATCTTCGGAGTTATGAACAGAAATGCACCTCGAGAGTGCAGAAAATTGCTCAGCTTAGAACATTGAAGTCGGATTGTTAAATTTTTAATTTAGTCAGTTGTGTTATTTCTTGCATGCCAGTGGAATTGCATGTGACTGCCTAAAAATGCTGACAGCTCCTAAATACAATACAATGTTTAGCAGTTTGGTCTGAGATGACGTCTAGACAAGGTCCTCTTGGAATATTGAATTTCTGATTACATTGCATACAAAGATGCTTGTTATCTTTGTATTAACTAGCATTTTGTCCTCGGCTTCGTTTGCGTTAATGTAACAGTAATTTTTTACTGGATGAAAGGTACCATGTCTGTGTGACAACAGTGACAACGTGTAATGCATGATGATTTATGCAAATAAATCTTTTTGTATTGTATTGTATGATCTCTTGAGCAGAGTCATGAAACCGTAACGCTCTAAGTTCTTACCTCGACGTTTTCGATTGACTTTTTTCATTGACATTTTTCGTTTCATTTCGTCCCGATCATTAAGTCCTGCGGAGCTAAAAAGGTCGCTATTGTAGAGTCGCGGTGAAGGAATCGAACTATTGCCATCTCTTTTCATTGACTGAGAGTGAAAAGAGATGGCAATAGTTCGGTACCTTTGATGCGATTCTGCAATAGCGACCTTTTTAGCTCCGCTGATTATAAATTAAAAGTGAGTTCAAATGCAATTCAACATTTACTTAGTTAAAAGTTCTTTACAACATATTTTTACATAATTTTACAAAATACAAATAGAACCAGATTAGCCATCTGAAGATCGTTGTTAACGATCTATAGGTAGGTAGCTAGTTAAATTGTCGGTCCCGGCTTTTAAGTCGTTAAGCCATGACGGAGGCCTTTAGGCGGCCTAAAAACT
This sequence comes from Camptogramma bilineatum, assembly GCA_958496255.1. Lineage (NCBI taxonomy): Eukaryota > Metazoa > Arthropoda > Insecta > Lepidoptera > Geometridae > Camptogramma > Camptogramma bilineatum. The sequence continues at coordinate 4,897,986 of OY292460.1, forward strand.
CCGTCACCAGAGTTGGCCACTTGCTCATACGAATTTACTTAACTCAAAAGGTTTCAAATATGTTTCCCATCATTCCCATACCCACTTGACCTCACTATTCATAGAAAGGCTTTATTGCCTAAATAAGTGTACTTACCCACTTTCGGTCAAAAGGGTAAGCCAAAGGGTGAAGATAATTCAGGGGTTTACAAATGAGTTTCGCTTTAACAACGTGCTACTTAGACCTAGGACTATCTTACGCATAGCAATAAAGAGTGTAATTGGGAATGTTATTTGTAGAAGAATAAACATTTAGAAAGAGAAATAAAATCTTTGATAGCGACCAAAATCGGTCTCAAGCATATATGATAGTGCAGTGACCACGCAAGTAGCTCTGTCACTCTCATCTCAACGAGACGGATAGAACGCGATAAAATATAAGTAGGCACGGGATCGTTTTGACAGTTTGAGACTAATTTGAGGTTTGAGACAAGTTAGACAATCAGCCTGCAGATCTCTTATTGGTTACGAAATAGATCGGTTTCGACAACGTAAAATTTTCGGTTTTGAAATAAAGCCATTTGTTGAGTTTACAAACCTGTTTTAAATCAATAGTGTAGTAGAAGTATTCAACTCAAGCTAAAAAATTCAGAAAATCTTTAGGATCAGTTACCTGACTGAATTTGCTGATGTTGTCAAAAACTAAGAAAGTCTCGATGCAGTTTCGGGCGTAGATATATTACGGAATCCTCTCCATTGCAGATATCGACAGCGTATACAACTCACGGAGAGATCACGTTTTACTTTTTGGCAGGATTTCAACGCTAGTAAGTTATGCTTTGTGACACAGCTCAACATTATAAAGCTTTGTTATTTACTCATTTAAAAAACCTTGCTGATAAATAATCATATGTTGAAAATGACTCGACTTCTGATGTGACGAAAATCGTGCGTTCGAATTTTAGCCGTGCGTTTGGTTTAAACGTTTCAGAAAAAAACAGAAATACCATTTTAGAGCAAAGCTGCAAACAGTGAAGACGTATGTCTAGTGCTTGCAAAACCGTCGCGAATGTCATGCGTCACTCAATTTTATTTTTTAGCCTGCATTGTCTCTCAGTTTAACAAAACCACTTTTTTCCACTCATTCCAATTTTAAACCAGTGACTTCCTTTAACACAGCGACAGCCTGGTTTGTAGGTGTCCAATCAGTTGTCCTAAACACAAAACTAGTAGTTACGATAGTCAAACCGAAATGAGATGGAGCGGAACACGTAACTCGCATTCCAGATGATTTTTTGCTCGCATGGCCAAAATAACAAAATGGAATGCTACCTTCTGCAAAATGTGGGTTCACCGATAGGTAGCTAAGTAGTTACATTACTGAATTTAAATATGCACTATGTAGGTAGGTTCCGATTATGATAAAACAGGCCAGGCCATCACACCATTGAGTGTGTATTTGCACTATATACTTAGGCCTTTACATCTTTTACTAGATGATTTATACAGTGTCAGGAGGCAATCTTTGCCTGCACTTAACGGGACACTGTAGTGCCTGGGACAATGTTTGCACTATACTTAAATAAAAAATAGACTAGTGCGTTGTAGAATCTATCTTCAATTCATGTTCCAGCTTTACTCCTAACACTGTGCCTCCCAACGTCTTCAGCAGTCAGAGTACTGCGTATCCGGTCAATTGCAAGTCTGAGCGCACAATTTCCGCACTGTCATATCATTTATATCCTGACATTTTAAATAAGTTCAGCGGTTTACATAAAATTTTATTTCAGACTAGCTGACCAGGCGAACTTCGTACCGCCCTATTTTTTTATTTATTCATTACAGAATTGCAATTTTCTTACGGATCCCTATTTTTTTTTGTAAATATTATTATAGCCTACTATGTTATTCCCTAGCCGCAATTCTCTATAGTTAACTTTTGAAGATGTTCAATAAGCAGAGATTCATCCATAGTACCTACGCACGATGGATCTAGTAGGCATTCGTGAAGTAAGCCCTTCCTATGCGCAGTGTAGCTTTTTCAAACAAAATTTTGCAGTGGTGGTTCAGTTCCACAGGGGGGACAGTGGCCATTCTATATAGTACTATTATCCATTCTATGACAATCAAACTTTGAAATTCTATGACATTTAATGACATTCTATGAAAGAAAGAAGGAAGAAAGAAAGAAATCATTTATTTGACACACTGTACACAGCCTTTTTACGCCTAAGCACATGTCCTAGATACCCACCCAACTATTGTTATACTGTAGCATAAATATAAAAAGTTCGTTCATAGAACCCCGCGAATATCAGTTATTGACAAAGGCTCATATTTCGATTTAACATCAGAAAGGTCAAAGCATCACAAAATAGAGGGAAAAAGACTGTTAAGTTCTGAATTCTATTGACCGAACCTTTCTCATGTATATTTGATTCTATGAATAAAACAGGATTCGCATACACAAAGCGACATGACTACATGGCGATAGAAGAAAATAAATGCTCTTGACTATTCAAAACGGTCACCCGTCCCTATTTATACGCCCCGCTTTAATAAAACTAGATTATAATTTTTTACTTTGATTTTTCATTTAAAAAAGGCCGAGTGGGTTAGTGTGCCTCTCAATGAAGGTCGTGGGTTTGAACCCGGCCGTGCAACAATGGATTTTTCGGTTCGAGCTCTAAATGGTGATGGAAAATCGTGAGGAAACCAGTTAGCTTTCTAATAGCATCGATAGCTTGCAGCCTGTCACGTATGGAATGTTAACTTCTGCAAAATGTGGGAGTGTAACAAACCAAACATGTGTTTGGACTACCCCCTTAGACTTAGTCGTCTTTGAAGGATAAAAAAAGGCCGAAAAATCTGAAAGAATAAGTAGGTACCTACCTAAGTATACCGCACCGTGGGAATGCATTCTCGATCATATTTGTTTATGTCGGGATGTAGTATACCTACCTGTTTTTATTTAGTTACTAGCTGACCCGGCGGACTTGCCTTAATTTTTTTTTTAATTAGATATTTTGGGATGTAAATGTATAAATATGAAGATTCTATATGAAGATAAGGTATGAAGTTCCTAGGTACCAAAGTTTCATATAAGATTTAGGAACGCATACAGGACAAAACATAATAAACATGATTATTTTTATAAAGATAAATGCAAAATATGACCGTAATTTTTTATTGCGTTGTCATAGAAGCTTGATATTACAGGTTCAAAGGATAAAATAAGTAAGAGTATTATAATAAAATAAAAATAAAAAGGTATTAAGTATAAAATAAGTAAGAGTAGAGTTATTTCTTAATACCTAACCCGTTCTTGAGAAAAAGTTTCTTGACAGACGGACAACCAAGTAAGCCTATTATCCGTTTTTTTCCTTATAAACGAATAAAATAAAAAACTCCGATGGTGATAAAGCCGTCACCGGGCATGTCGATAACCGTACATTTGGGAAACTACAAATTCCCTAAAGTAAAGGCTTTAAACGGCGTAACTTATTCGATTTAGGACGATTTCTTCAGTCTCGATCAATTTTAACTTACGCCGTGTTTATTGCATATTAAAGTTTTTTTTCGGAGAGACATAAAAGCCGATTGAAACAAAAACATCTATGTTTATGGCTTTGTCACGCTACAATTTTTTAATGAATTTCACTTCACAACACACACAAATCCAGAACCACGTCATACTCGAAAAACATAAGTCCTTGCACAATTTGTTATGTGTAAAAGGGTCTTCCCACACGTACTACAACCACGCCACAACTACAACCACACCACGTAGTAGGGCGTAGTAGTAAATTTGTAATAAAAATGAATAGTCTACTCTATTCACACGTAGGTACCACATTTTGCAGTCGTTATCGACGACGTGTGTGATACCGACCACATAGCAACCACAATGCAACCACCATCGACACCGAGAACTAGCGGCCGACATCAATATAAACCTCATAATCACATCGACATTTTATCGGTAGCACAACGCAACTGCAAAAAGCCGCAGCGACACTATTCACGCGTAACCACAGCTTGACCACTTTTTGTCGCGTCGCTGTGGTGTGGTTGTGGTACGTGTGGGAAGGCACAAAGTGTTCAATAAATAAATAAATACCCTTCCTTTTGACAGTCGGTCGTGTAAAAGGTGGACTTTTACGCATGTACTCGTATAAAGGAATGCATAATGAAACGGATACACCGACAACGAAATGCATAGACAAAAATCAAAACGGAATATTTAGTTATGTAAATCTCTTTCGAGTCTCATATGAATACAAAGTTGCTGATGCAGAGGATATGCCAAGGGAATACGGAACTCGAAGCTGGAGCTTAAACTCTTCAGGACCCTGAGGGCATAATGTAATATACACCTATGTACCTCGACCTTCGAAGCGGTACGAATCGTGTGCATCAACGGATTACAGTCTATTGTTAGTCGTGTTTTATTGATTTGGCACGATCATTCAGGGCCCCAATTCTTCTAATTTACAATGTCAACCATTTCTATATCATCATCGCTATTTTGTTTCGTTCTCCAAAATGACAGTAATTTGTTTGTAAACGTCACCACAACAGAGACGTTGATCATTATTAGATTAGGAAACAAAAAGAAATCTATGGTTACAGTTGACGTTTTGCTTTTGTTGATAAAAAGTTTGTTTTACTTATAAGAATTGGGACCCTGGAAATTTTCACAGCATCATCTAGCTAGATTCTAGCCCTAATGTAAGCAAAGCTTTAGCGAGAAAACTAAATGACTGATAGATATAACTTACACTTTTTTGTAATACATGACACCAATGTAGTCTAGTAAGATGAAAATCGAATCACCGTAAATGAAGGCTCACATTTTAGCTGTCCAATATTTTATTGTCGAACTCTTCCCCTATATTCAGGGAAAGGCTTTGGCACATTAATCATGAATAGTTAAGTACTTTACAATATCGGACTCTCAAATCTTGAGTTATTCACGAAACTACCGAGCTGTGGTAATGTTATGCTAATAGTAGTTCACCCCGAACTGAGATCTCACGAAGTTCTTAGAAATACTGTGAATCTGGAATCTGAATCTGTTTCCTCCCTACCCAATGCAGGATGCAAAAAAAAGTAAAAATCTATGTGTTTATGCTCCCTTCAGGACTCGAATATGGCAAAAAATGGCGGAAATTTTCAGGCAATCTTCAGATAAGCCCAGCTATCCAGCCCAGGATCACCCATACCATACAGTATCCAAATTTAATTGACTATACTGTGATTTGAAGTTTGGTAGCGATTAGAATATTAGATCAACAGAAACCCCGAGCGAATCGCGGCGAGTCCATCATCGATGGGAAATGTGTGATGCTATTTGGTATGCTGGACATACCACACGTGTGCCTCCGTGGTACGTCTTCCGAATAGGCCGTGCAGAAATATCATCACAAATGAAGGCTTATTCTTGTTGATTGTAAAATGTATGGATTGCACGCACAAACCTCTGACTCCCTTTACCTCTAAAGTGTCGTGTGTTTTGTATTTTGTCGTGTTCGTAATATTTTTTATTAAAATTGTGCTTTCTCCGTGATGCAAATTATATGTATTATTAGACTCATACTTTGCAAATACTTGTATCTTAAAAAAAAAATGGATAAAAGTTTATCAGAGTTTTTAGACCGAAACTTATTCATGACGGATAATGTAATGTTTCAATTATATGTTTGTTCCGAGCACTTTAGTACTCGTTGAACTTTGTCCATTCAGACCCCGCGCAGACTGCAAACTTTTCTATCGGCCGATAGTTTGGGCAAGTTGAGCTGCTAGTAATAAAAGTAAAGTACAGTAAAAGTATGCGTTTCGGAAAACATCGAAAACAATCGCATAACATTACAAAAACGATTGACAAAAAGTCGTTGGAAATGAAAATTACTCATAATTTAAACTTTATCGCAAACAAATAAATATCAATGTAATTTTTAAGAAAAGAAAATTAGTTGCAAGCCGTGCGAGCTACGTTGCTAAGCGACGTGCACTTCTGTCGCATTCTGTTTTGTGCAATCATACACTGCTGTCGGACATATTTGGGAAACATGAAAATAACCGATGTCCATTATAAGCTTGGAAGTACTGTACAAACATGACCGATACTGAATCGTTGTATAGGTAGTGTGCGCAAGGTAGTGTGCGCACTTGCGCACAATCTGATAAAGAGCCCGACCAAACAATCGGCCGATAGAAAAGTTTGCAATCTGCCAGGGATGTCTGACGCCGCCCATAGATCTTTGTCTTTAAAATGTTTTTCGGAATCCCTCGGGATAAGACCACTTATCTTGATAAAGTTTAACCTCTTATAAAATATGGTGGGGTAAAAAATCATGTTAAATCTTGGATCAGTTTCAAGGGTATTGTCTAGCTAGATTTCTGGATTTATGAGTTGATATAATATATCTTGAAGTAATAGAGAAGATTTAATATTAGCTTTCGCCTGTGACTTCGCTCGCGTGGTACCTACGCGGATAAAAGTAGCCTATGTTTTATTCCAGATTATGAACCATGTATAAGAATTCAAAACCAAAGCCGTTCTGCCGTTCTAGCATGAGAGTTCCAAACATCCATCCAAACTTTAACATAATAACTAGTAGTTCGCCCCGAACTGAGATCTCGCGCACCGTAGATGGCCAACATTTGGACTTTCTTCTGACTACCCCTATAATTTCAAGTGCTACTACTGCCGGGTATGCCTATTGCGCTAGCTCTTCATGGTAAAAAATACTAGCATGCATGCAATACATAATGTCGTGTTTAATTTTTCATTTATTTCATATTTATGAATTCTCGTCGTATTTTTAAAAGTATACGTCCTAGAATAAAAATAATAACTATTTTAGAATGTACAAATAAAGACCTTTCATTTGACACCGCACTCAATATATTTGTTTACTTAACTTTTTTTACCCCAATTATTTTCATTTTTTATCAAAAATTTTTTTATCATGAAAATAAATCAAGTAGCATCTAAAATCATTGCAAACCAAACCGCAACGATGCCACTCTCTTTTTAAGACCGACCAGTCAATGAGCTACGAAGACATCGAAACTCTATGAAACGGGAGCTCTTGCAGCTCTGGTTTCGTAGTTTTTGGTCTTTGGTCGTATTTCAAAAACTATACATCCTAGATTAAAAATAAAAACCATTTTGGAATGTACAAAATAAGCCCTTTCGTATGACACCCCACTCAATATATTTGTGTAACTTTCATAATTTTTTACCCCCTTGGGAACCCAATATCTTCACAACCCCTTCATCGATTAAGCTCATATGCTCCACCGTAAATTTCCTTACCACAACCTATTGATTTACCAAGTTTCATGCAGATTGGATGAACGGTTCGACAGTTATGCTCGAACAACAATTCGTGAAACATACAAACATACAAACATACAAACATACAAACATACAAACATACAAACATACAAACATACAAAGCAAAATCGCCCAACTTACCACTAAGATCTTCGCTCGCTTCGCTCGCTCGATCGATAATAGTAGTAAGTATAACTTTTCCGGTAGACGACATGAAAGCGTTAAAAAATTAAATCGCCAAAATCATTAATTTCTCATGATGACTGTACAAACGAGTTCCCAAGAAATTACCATGTAGCAGAAAATTCTCGCGATAATATTATCAAGTTTAAAGTAAATTAAATGTAAATTGCAGATTCACGTCACGCCGTTATAACTAGTAGTTCGCCCCGAACTGAGATCTCGCGCACCGTTGTGTTGATAGCCTAGATTTGGACTTGTTTCTGACTACCCCTATACCTACGTTAAGTGCTCCTTCTAGTGTTTACCACACAATGATATCTAATGCGCTACCTCAGTATGGTAAAGATTATAGGCATGCATGCAATACATTAAGTCGTGTCATGTTTATATTCAATAGTTGACCCCGCGAAATTCGTACCGCGTCTCAAGGAAGGCCTCTTAGTTCGAAAAATTATTAAAATAGCAGTTCAATACAAAATGTATGAGAAAATCAATTCCCTCCCCTCCCCCTCCCTCTCCCTCCTCCCCCTCCATCTCCCCCCTCCCTCCCCTCCCCCTCCCTCCCCCCTCCCTCCCCCCCTCCCTCCCCTCCCCCTCCTTCCCCCCGCCCCTCCCCGCCCCCTCCCCGCCCCTCCCCTCCCCCTTCCCTCCCCCTCCCCCTCCCTGGTTTCCCCACGATGTTTTCTTTCACCGTTTAGAGCTCGTGTTAATGCGCATTTAAATTTTTCTAATCGAAAAATCCATTGATGAGCACGGCCAGGGTTCGAACTTACGACCTATGAATCGAAAGTCGAGCACTCTTCCACTCGGCCAACACGGCTTTTATTTTCAATCTCAAGAAAAAATATCAAGTAGCAACTAAAATCATTGCAAACCAAACCACAACGATGCCACACTCCTTGTCTGTTAACCAGACCTACGAATACATCGAAACTCTATGAAACGGGAGCTCTCTCCATACTTCCGTTAATTGGTTTCCATAATTTTTCTGTTTCACTGTATATCAAAAACTATAGAACCTAGAAGAAAACTAAAAACCATTTTGGAATGTATAAATTGAGTACTTTCATATGACACCCCACTAGGGCTTGCATTATCCGCCCCATTTTGTTATCCGGATAATATGGATAGTAGAGCACTTTACTATCCGGATATCCGGATTTTCCGGATAATTCGGATAGTTACCGATTTTTTTTACAAACGGACACAAACGAAGATAATAGTTAAAAAATACATTAAACGTCGTAGCTTTAAGTTATCCGAATAATCACTATTAAATTTTGAATCCTTTTTAAACAAGGTACGTAACAAGATCTGAATTTTTCTCCTAAAGCGAAGCGAACGCGATGCAATTTGATGTATTTTGATTGTGAATGCAGATTGCAGATGCATAATTCAATTCAATTCATTTATTTCAGACAAAATATAAATTAAATACGATTATAATTTACAGTGTCCATATAAAAAGCAATAATAAAACACACACAATTTAAACTAAAACAATAAAAACACACTACACTGAAAAACAAATACACGAGCACCAAGATAAAAAGATACTAGGTGAAGCTATTGATCAGAAGAGCTTGATGTGCACCCCTGTCCAATGCTCCATGAAGAGGCATTCTGTATCCAGTCTCTCAGCGATTAACTGCAGGTAGCTGTTGGAGCTGCCACGCACCCGGCGCATCAGGGACGCTGACCTCTTACGCATTATCGCCGCAAACCCGTCTATTCGTGCGTCAGCAAACATTCCTGACGCACTGCAGAAGCGTGGCAGCTTCATCAGCACCCTGAATGCGTTGTTGTACTGGATACGCAGGGCATCCCAAGACTTTTTTGTATGATTGATCCATAGGCTGCACGTGTAAAATGACTGGCAATATGCTCTAAAAAGCGTAGCTTTTACTTGCTTAGTGCAACGTGCAAACCTACGGGCCAGCATATTCGCCCTGATAGACAATGCCCTGCGTTCCCTCTCAATGTCCTTATCATCGGTGAGGGCCTCGGTGACCCATTGGCCCAGATACTTGAAGCAAGTTATAAGATATGGGCGCTGAAGCTGCTACACAGTTATTAACTTTTGCAGTTTCATCGTACTTCTGTAAACTATGTTCCTACTTGTCTGTTCTGAATAAAATGATTTGATTTGATTTGATTTGATTTGAGTTACTCGCTTCAGCTCACAGCCATTGAGTTTAACTGGCGGGGTGGTCTCATAGGTTTTAGTGCCTGATTTAAAAACCATGAACTCGCTTTTACTCGCATTGTATCTTAGGCCATGGGCCTCCGCATACCTCTCACAGATCCCTAAAAGTGTTCTGAGAGCACTGATTGATGGGCTCAGCAGCACCATATCATCGGCATAGCGAATGTTGTAAACAAAAACTCCACCAATTGAGCAGCCGACCTGAGCGCTGCTGAGCTCACGAATCAGGCGATCCGTGTACAGGTTGAAAAGTCGGGGCGAACTCAACCCCCCCCTGCCGCACCCCACATTCCAACCTGTACGCGTCCGAAAGCGATCCCGTCCATCTGACGTTATTGGTCTGGTTGCCATACCAATATTTGAGAAGTGATTAGGTTAATAATGTAAGTACACCAAATAACTTATTAAACACCTGACTTCACCCACTGCTGGGAATAACCCTCCCTTTGCGTGTGCCATGCCAATCTCCACAGTCCGCCGGCGCCACTCACCTCATCCAATTCCGGCCATGCTATGTCGTCCAGCCCATCGTGCTGCTGGGTTACTGACGCTTCTGTAGGTACCCCGTTCTTATAAGCCACGCCGTTCAGAAGTTCAGAAAGGTGTACCGGTTTCTGCGACAACTATAAGGTCGTCTGCAAATCCTTAGGTTTAAAGATGTCCTCTATGACAGCAGTAAAAAGTTTGGACAAAATGATGTCTCCCTGTCGCACTCCCCGCTTGATGGGCTCAGGGTTGGTGAAATCGTGCAGTCGTACAAGGAGAGTGGAAGATGGCTCAATGTTCGACACTGTCAAAGGCTTTCTCGCAGTCAATGAAAAACATGACAAGAGACTAACTGTGTTCGTGACACTTCTCCATCAGCTGCTTCACCGTGCGGGTGTGGTTCATTTAAAAAAAGCCGCTGCGAAAACCGGCTTATTCTCTGGGTTGCTATGGTATTCATCTAGCTCACGGGTAATACAATTATTTATTATTTTAGAGAACAATTTATTATTTGTGGCAATTTGTGGCATCGGTTGCCAGCAAGAATAACGTTAAGCTCACATCCACTCCAAATACTGGTTGCGCTGCGATGAGTAAAACGCGAAAAATTTGTGGACGTGGGGTACCTATGCGAAAGGTTCGGTGGGTAATACACTAGACAAGACGTTGGTATCGCGATTCAAGCGTGCAACTTTATGAATGTTACAAAAACAAAGGATAAACAGTGTTTCCCTGTTAGATACGTCTACGTAGTGCATATAAATTGTTGTTTTGATGGGTTAATTCCATATCCAAATCGTATTTTTTGATTATTTTTACTATCCGTATTATCCGAATTATCCGGATTTACTGGTCGTCACTATCCGGATTTTAAAATTGGCGGATATCCGGATAATTCGGATATCCGGATATCCGGATAGCAAGCCCTACACCCCACTCAATATATTTGGGTAACTTTGAAAAAAATTTACCCCCTTGGGAACCCCATATCTTTACAACCCCTTCATCGATTACGCTCATATGCTCCACAGCAAATTTCCATAGCACAACCTATTGACCTATCAAGTTTCATACAGATTGGATAAGCGGTTCGACAGTTATGCGAGAACATAAAAATGAAACATACAAACATACAAACATACAAACATACAAACATACAAACATACAAACATACAAAGCAAAATCGCCTAACTTGCCACTAAGATCTTCGCTCGCTTCGCTCGCTCGATCGATAAAACCACGCGAGAGTTCCGTATAAACCCACAGTTCACCGATATACACCGGTTATTATAACCGGGACTTAGACCAACATATTTTCAGGTTTTAAAAATACATATTTAATTGCCTATGGTGTCCCACCCAGTGCTAGGCAAATATCTCTTGGCGCCTCTAACTATTTTCGTTTCATGCAAGTCGTCACGACTGACCCATAGCCTTACTTTTAACACATTCCCTGCTCCTGCACTTCTTTGGAGAGCACGGCAAGGCAGCAGCGTCCATAAGCAGTACATGCGTGTCATAGGCACTTAACGCGTTAAAAATAAATTAATGTCAACTAAAATCGAACAGACGGTGTTGTACATTAGAATTTCAGGCGAAATCTAAAACATCCATAAACTATAAATCTAAAGCTTCAGTCGAGACGAGACAGATTAATTATAATTAAAATGAGGCCTTGGTATTGTAATAATTTGTCAATCTAAAAAGTTAGCGGTTTGATTATTTAAATAGGTACATAAATTATGTATCCGGGTATTTATCACGTAAATCACCTTTTTTTTAGCCCGACGTTTCGACTAGATTGCACCAGCCGTGGTCGCGGAAAGACTGAAGTGTTGGAGGCACCGCAGCAAAGCGAAGGCGTTTGTTGAACTACCCTCACTTGATCCTTAGAAATGATTATAAAGGCAATCGCACTGAACTAAGAGTATCCATACTCTGTTGCGATTTCACATAACTATTAGGGAGTGTACACATTGCGTTTTCTGCAGCGCGTTTTTGAGCTGCGCGTTTGTATCGATACAAACGCGCTGCAAAAAACGCAATGTGTACACTCCCTTACACTTTGCTATCACTGGATTTTTTACCCTTTGAGGCCGGGTCACACCATGCGTGGCGTGCGCGTGACTTGCACAGCACCAGTTGTAAAGAATAAAACTACAAAAAAGATGCCAGACTAGATGCGTGACGAGCTTGTCACGCATCTAGTTACACGTCACGCGCACGCCACGCATCACGCATCGACAACCGCTTTATTTCCCCACTGCTGTGAAAAGGTCTCCCCCATCATCCTCAAAACCTTGCGATCGCCAGCTTGTTAAATAAAAAAAAAATGTAGGATTACAACTAAATAACACTATAAAGAAAAAATCTAAGTTTCAAAGTCGAGGTAAATCAAATATAAAGAGATGTAATAGTCTCATTAATTTAAGAGTTCTACTATTGAAGTCTAGTTCAGAAGTTTTCAATAATTATCTTAGAAGTTTTTGGTCCAGTCTGAAATAATTGTACAGTAAACGTGCTGGCGCCTAATAATTTTTCTCTGCAGTCCTTTATTTTTTATCTCTGTCTGCCAAGTCCTTGGTTACCACAGAATAAAATATAGATACCCTACTTTACTCGATATAATGTGGGTACTTTAGAATAAGTTATGGACGAAATAGCTTACCGCACTGAGTTTATTATAAACGGAAACGGTTAGAAAGTACCTAACTCTTATCTAAGATTATGTAGTATGTATTAAGGACCTACCCCGACCTACAATTAGCACATAATATGAGTGCAACTTCAAATATTTGTCTGTGTCGTCAAAATGAAGATGAATTTAAAATGTTTCGGCCGCGGCGCTTACGACACTGCACGCTCCGAAACACGACAAAAATGCAGTTTTCTTGAGATTTCTCATCAAAACCAATCGAAAAATTATTTGGGCATTATGTCAATTATGAAATTACCTATTCAATGGTGTAATCCAACAAAACTTTTTAAAAATCCATTTATGTACTGAAAAATCCATTATGCACGGCTGGGATTCGGGGCTCAAATCCACAACCTTTGGATAAAAATCGAGGCACTATTCCACTCGAACAATACGGCTCAGCTTATTGATACCCTTGTTAACTAGATGAGTAATAACAGTAGGATTTCATTACACATGTAAGGGACAGGTACAAATGGCTTCATAACATCACTCAATGAAACAGAACGTGTAATTTGTTCTATAAGCACTAGTTAATTTGTCGGTCCCGGCTTTTCAGCCGTTCAGCCATGATGGAGGCCTTCAGATGGCTTAAAAACTCAGTCACCAGAGTTAGCCACTAGCTTATTATACTTACGAACTTTCTTAATTAGGTACTAGTTACATGGTAAATAGACTTTGATAAGTTAAAATTCATTCATACAGTCATATGTTTCAGATTCTTACGGTACGATTTTGTGGGGTAGGTATCTAATCTAGTCAAAGATTTGTCGAATCCAAATACTTATACATCTAATGATGGGTCTGTTTTGATGACTTGTGATTGTGAACGAGTTTGAAGTTCACAAAAGCGATTTTACATAGATACAATGTAGTGCGAAAAAAACTTAAATATGTCAATTTTTTACTAGATAAGTTATAAAACGTCTTGAGGCTATTAAACTCTGTAGTGCCTGAGACATAGTTGAGATGGAGTAGGCCTGCCCAGCACTAAAATATCCTCTGTATTCTATTGAATTGAATTTATTGACAACACACAAGAATAAAACAGAACAAACAAATACAAAGGACAGAGCATAAACATAAAACAACAAAAATCACAGAATAAAAAGCAACAAAAAAGAAATAAATAGTAAGGTAGCAGTATGCTCTGGTTGCTCTGTCTAGATGCCGGGGGTTGTCAATGAGTAGGCCTACTCCCAGCACTAAAAACGATATATCGTGCCAATAATCGCAGCTCAGCCTAAGTTGGTGGAAGCCAAATTCGGAACATTCGACCAACATAAGCTGAACTACGAATTGACACGTTAATATCGTTTTTGTTGTTGGGAGTTAGGGCCCAGCTTCTCGTTGGCTGGAAAGATTATGTTCCATACGTTGTGAAGCATAACCGGAACGAAACTAATGCTAATGGTTGGCAATTTAATGTGATTTTAGTTGCCAATTAAGGTTGTATTGTAGCAGGGGATTCAAGGCTTTGATAACAACCAAAGGCTCTAAATCCACATTGGATCCCTGAAGTGAACAGATCGTTAATAAAGGATTACTAATACTCGTAACTAATAGATAACGACGATATTATCATGTAGTAAAAACCCTGTTCGATCCTTGAAGTTACGAGATATCGAGAATCTTTTCTATTAGTGTCATCCCTTTCAATAAATAAGTTAATAAAAATTGGTTATCTACAAAGAACCTACTTCCCGTTTATAAGATTTTTTTATATTTATCTCGGGTCTGGGTGTAATATGTAAGTATTAATTTACTAGAAGTTTATTTCCCGGGCGAGCTAAACGAATTTTAGAAAATATGTATGAATGCAGTTTTGTTTCTTTTTAAAAGTAAAGGAATGTTTTCTTTAAAAAATTTCTATCATCAAAGTAGCTTCCCTCCAGGGCCCATTGATTTTTCCACCCTGTATAAGTAGACCAATTTTCTGCAGTCTCGAGTTTTTAAGATGACCTATACCTACATCTTTTTTTTTCAGTAGAGATCTTTTATTATAAAATTAAATATATTGACTTGAGTTATTTTGATAATGTCAAAATTTTAAATATTATGGGCTACTCGTTGCTCTTTGCTCGCGTTGTTATGATGCCGTGCCGTTGCATTGTTTTTTCGTATGTGTCATTCAATAAAACAATATCGTTCTCTTCTTCTCCCACGTCAATTGAAACATTACCATTCTGACGTGTGAGCTCACTTTTCCACGACGACAACATTTCTACGCGGTCGCTTAAAGCCAACGCTTCCTATATCTTTAAATAACAGTTACTATTAAGAACCATCAGATGATTAGATGACATTTCCAAGAGAAAACTTTCTGTACGACTTTCTTCACACGGTGTCTGATTACCTTGCGGTCAGTATCGTATTTCCTGTCGCCTTTGTAGCTAATACAAGTATTACTCATCGGTAATTATAAAGAACTTTAAAACATTTATACAGATAGATATTAATCTAAAACATATTGTATTAACTTTGTGACAAAATTCACTAGCTAATAATATAGTGATCATTCGTATTAATTTTGCATAATTGAGGATATTATCTTATGTATGTATTTTTTATATCTAGACCGAGATAAAAAGTAGAGACAGCTTTTTTTATTACACTGAAAAAACTGCTTTTTTCAAGCTTTTATTATAAAATCAGAGCGGTGTCTCGTCTAGAATACTCACCATGTTTTCTGTATTATCTTAGCTTTATCATGAGTTATTTCATCCATACCAGTATTATCCGCACATTTAAATTCTTGTTTTAATAAAAGCGAACGTATATTCCAAGACAAAGAAGGTTAACCCCACTGTCTGTGGCCACTGTATGTACCTACTATTATATTAAGAGACTAGCTTCTGCCCGTGAATACAAAGACAAGAAAAATATCCGATTAAAACGCAATCACACTAATATTATAAATGCGAAAGTTTGGATGTTTGGATGGATGTATATTATTTCCTCTATAACTCGACAACCACTGAACCGATTTGGCTGAATTTTTAAACATAGAATCTATGTGAATCTATGTCATAGATGGATAATGACGGGAATAGGACATTATATTCTTTTGAAATCTTGTAAAGAATGTTATCTCTGTCTAGGTGTACAATCGCGAGCTTTACCTATAACGTTATCTTTTTTTGTAAATTAAAAATGGTTACAAAAATAAAAAAAAATCATTCTCCATTTTGCTCGAAATGATTACAAACAAACAGGCAGATGTACTTTCAGTAATATAGACAGCAACCCCACCGTATTCTGTGGGTAAGTAAAGTACTGACAATGTACCAAAGGACGTTATTGTCGAGAGACACAAATGGTTACCTCTGGGGCTTTCTGGCTTGCAGCCGAACTGAATTAACCGAGAGACGGCTACTTACTGACTTACTACAATTTCTACTAATTAAATGGCTATGATTCATTTTCCATTTTACTGTACTGCTATATAAAAGGTTACTTCATCGAAAATGAAAAAACTTATCAAAATTTTCAATTCCGACGGGATTCAAACCCGCAATGACCTAATACCTAAGTGTAGTTTAACACTATAAAAATTAAAATTAAAAGGTTATTTATTCGTTTTCTAAATAGATAATATTATTACTGTTTTCTCAAACCTACGAGTAGATAGGATAAATAAATAAAATATGGATAATTCACAGAGCATTATGTAGCCTCAAGCTAAGCAGATCTTGTGTTAAGGGATAGTAACCACATGACTGATATACTACTTTTTATACGATTTTTTAAATACATAATTATCCATATTAAATACCCAGACCGGAGACAAATATTTGCAGATCATACAAACATTTGTCCCGCGGCGGGGATCGAACCTGAAACCTCCTACGTCACAGGCGAGCCTTCACCCACTGCACCACAGATTTCGTCAAAGATCTTACCATTCAAGATCCTTTGAAGATATTATGAAGGGTAGTCAGTCAGAGGTATGTCTAGTCTAAATACTTTTGGTACATGAAATAAAATTAGTTGACGAGTCCTTGCTGCGATCAAATTACTAATACTGTTTAGAGCTCTGAGACTCAAGAATTTATGATAACTTGATAAAGCAATAATAAACTTCCGCTCAGTGTAATAAAAAATTGTACATTGGAACTTGCTACTATCTTTACTTTCGTAGAATCAAATAATAAAGTTATGATTAGCCTAGATAATTATCTACAATGGAACTTCGGCATAGTTTGAAGTAAAACGTAATTCAAAGTGTAGTACTTAGTAGTTTTTGTTCAACATGACGTAATTAACAAAGTAAAAACAATGTGGTCACTAAATGCAGTTTATTAAAACTAATGATCTATTTCTTAACATATCTTGAGCGCTTCTTGAAACCATTCGTAGCCCATAAACTAAAACAATACTTAGTACTGAATGACGCAATGCTTAATGTACTGCAAATCGTTTGGGCGTGCAACGGTGCACCTTGACATAAATTGTTGTTTGGTAATCGACATAATAAACACTATAGGCAATGCAAATGACTAGATATTAGTGCTTAGAAACCTAGATGAAGATCAGTTATACATAAAATCTCGTCTCTTTCGGATGTTTAGAGACCACAAACTTCCATTTTCTACGATCGTGACAGATATCTTTTGCCTCACTCACTGTCATTACATTCTATACTATACAAGCTCACCTTACTTTGTTCGCATACTTCACACTACGCCGTAATAGCTTAATTGGTGTTAGAGCATGAATACGGTTAACTAGTATGCATTGCGGGTTCAAATCCCGTCTGGGTGCAATTTAAAAATCTTAAGAAGATAATAAAATAAAGATGATAAAATTAAATTCCTTTTGACACTGGCCTTCTGCAAAATGTCATTAATTTTGTCCAAACAAAGTTATTTTTGTCGATGATCGTCGGTATTTTCTATCTATAGATACAAGCGATTCTACGGATAATTGAAATGTCAAATCAAAATGTTCTGAATGCCTGTAAAGGTAAAAGCGTGGGGTAGGTACGAGTATTTCCTACTGCTGGCTGTATGTATACAATTCGTGATGTCAAACTGATACATTAGATTACCTACTAATGTCCGGTTTCTGTATGGGACAAACATACTCATAAATTTTATTTATTTGTATAGAATAACTTTGATATGTCTGTCAGAAAAAGTCATTCATATTTTGTCCAATAAACAAAGTTGATATTACCAAGTTTTCAATGGTTTCCCATTAATATGCCTACGACCATTACAACAATTAAATTGCCTATGATAATATTTAATACATTAATAAAGTGTTGCGTACAAAATTTAATTCACATCCAATTTTCATTTTCCAATTATTTATTTATTAATATAAATAAATACAATGAAAATGTATAATTGGTGATGCTATTAATACCCAATCAAGGTAAGTAATTAGCGAACGAGAAACAATAGATTCATTTTATGTAACTGAAAAAATTGATGACAACATCGTTTAGGCTAACTCAAATAATACCATGAAATTCATGTTTAATACCTCGATTTTTATATTCGTATTCTATTTAAAATGGCGAAATAAAAATCGTGTCGGACACCTATTAGTATTCTAATGCTCCGATGGGCTTATAACCTAAGGGCTAGGACACCATGGTGGCGCCACCTCAGTTGCGCCACCAACAAAAAACAAAATTTACGGGAATGACACCTGCCCCAGAGGTAAAATTGGTTTCAAACTGTCAAATATGACATTTCAGTCAGACAATCAACCCGCAGAGTGCCATTTTCGTAAATTTTGTTTTTTGTTGGTGGCGCAACCATGGTGTCCTAGGACACGTATGTGATGCTAACTTTTGCGTAATGTATATATGTACTACTAATATACGTTTTTGGTATGTAAGGTACCTACCAAAAATGTATTCAAATTTAAATTATGAAAATATGAAATTGTGCCTCTGACTACCCTCTAGCTGTTCTCAAAGGATCTTCAATGTCTTAGAGAATGTAGCCATTTTTTATTGTATAACTTTCGCCTGTATAACTTTCGTAAGATTTTTACTACATAACTTTCAGCTGTGTAATTGACAGTCAATTTCTACAACGATGCCAATTATATTTCCTTACAGAACCCCCTGGGGAGCTGAAATCAATCCAGTAACAGCCTTTGAACTTTGATCTTGCGGTGGAATCGGTAAGCTCGGATTAGCTTACTCAACCTAATCAAAGTGGAAACATTACCGCAAGTGCAATTTAATCGTAGATTTGCAGTTTATGTAACAACAACAAATACCAGATCAAAGAGATTAGAGAGAGTTAGTAGGTACAGTATTGTTAAAGTTTATTACAAATCTTATTTGTAAAGACTGTAAAGACAAAATGTGAATTTTGTAAATTTCCGAAAACATTGCACGTATTTAATTTTATTTCACAATTTGAAAAGTTTGTTAGTTCAAAGGGTTCATAAAGTTCAAACATCCGGAATATGTCTTTTATTTGATAAAAAATATGAATTCACGATTATTTTAACTAAAGCTTTTATTTTTGGGGATAGGATTATTCCATCCTGTATTTCTATGCATTTTTATTCATATACATTTTCATTTTCATACAAACATGAAATCACGTCTCCTTCCCGTATGGCAGAAACTCCTGAATTCCTGACATACCTCTTTCCGGTCCGCATCAGAAGAATTTATTGAACACTAGCTTCCCTAACACTAGCTAGCGTGATACCCGGATAAAAAGTACCTAGCCTATGTCCTATTGTCGGTCTCTATCTATATTTAAAATTTCAGCCAAATTGGTTCAGTGGTTGTCGAGTTATAGAGGAACAAACATACCTCCATCCATCCATCCAAACATCCCCACTTTAATATCCTATTCTATTAAACGAGCAATATTTGTTTGATGTTTGAAGTTTGTTTGTACTGACGTTCTCGAAAACGGCTCTAACGATTTCGATGAAATTTGAAATTTGCTGGTGTTTACGGGGGCGAAAAATAAATCTTTATACCGTTTTCTCGGCATTTTCACGCAAAAAGATTTACAAGTGCAATGTGGTTCGTAATTGAACCACTAGATGGCGTTGTGCACCCGAGCAGAGCTCGGTCGCCCAGATATTTAGTGTGATAGTGTGATTAGTAGGATTTACTAGTAATAGTAGGATCTTCTCTATTAGGTAATGTAATACATGCAAATAACTAACAATCCTGGGCAAGTGACTAGACTGACCACGTTTCGTAATGCAGACATACGACTCACGATATAATTAGGTTAGTAGTAACGCTATGCCGAAATTTTTCTTATCATCCTTCATACGTTTCACAAACAGTTTTATCGTTTCCCTTCCAGAAACCTGTGTTAACATTGCCTCACGTCGAGATAATGCAAATAGCTTGCACAAACATTGCCTTCGCCTACATGTTCCGTACCTTTCCTGTTAACTATATTTATAAGCATTCTGGGTTAAGGGTTAAAGATATGGTCCCTATAGATTTTTATATTAGTTGTAATATTACGGTGACATAAAATGATGTGCTTCTAGAAAATTTCAACATTATCTATTGCCAGGTAGCAATTAGTTAGGTAAATAGGTAAACAGAGACCGAACTTGCGAATTTGAATGTCATCTGAGAAAATTTTGGGATAATACTGAGGCGCTGGACACACAGAAAAGACGTAAGACGCAGACGGGGCGCGGACATTAGTCTCTTCCGCGTCCCTTTCATACAAAATGTATAGAAGCGTCGCGACGCAAAACACAGAAGAGACGGGGCACGGGCGCAACGCTGTTCGCTGGCGCCCTGTCCGCGACGCGTCCTCGTCTTAAGTGTTTTCTGTCTGGCTTGCACCTCAAAACTATTAATTAAATATGGGGTAGGAATATGGTTTGAAATATGCTAAATACTGGTTTTATAAAATTTGTCGATGCTAGGTTGGGATTCAAACTGACAACGTTGGAATGCATCATGTATAGAATGAAAGAAATACCTAACTACGATCGAAAGGTTTAAAAAATCGGAATCTATTAATCTTTGTACCTGTGACTAAATACCGAGGTTAATCTGCAGTCTGTTGAAATCGTAGATAATGTCTGAAATAGTAGATAATGTATATTTTGTCAAAAGTGTGACTTTGAGCTGTTTATTTATCTTTTACTGTTATGCCTAAAAACAACAACAGCGTAATTCAACGCTACAGTCACGCTTATCGCCAAGTGCCTCGTATAAAATAAGCAAAGTACATTCCAAGTTACGAGTCTTCTAACTTATGAGATTTCACAAATTTTCTGCCTACAGAAAACAGAAGTTTTTTACGACCAGCCTAATGTCAACCTCAAGTCAATTCACTGATGTTTTAACCGGTCGTCCGCGAATCAACCTTTCACGAACTCTTTACAAACTTTACACCATAATTGCCAACTTAATCGACGGTTATACTAACTGTAAGTTATATTGGTGAACATCAGGTTTATTAGGTGACGTTTTATCGCTCAAACTCGGAGAAAACTTGAGCAAAACTCAAATTAAGTACCCTACGTAAGTGACTGAAAATCATTCTTCGAGATAAAATAATTGGCTAAATGGTTTCGGTGATAAGTACTCCTAATTTTAAAAAGATTATGCTCTGTAGGCTATGAATATTCATGAATAAATTAAGTAATTAAACCGCTTTTCCTGTAAATTATGACAAAGGTTGAGAACATTCAACACTTCGAAGGCTTTTCAGCTAAATTCTAAATTTTAGAATCTAAAGGCTTAAACAGATGCTGAGCCAGCCTAGGCGAGCCTGTGCGAGTGCGAGCGAGAAGGCGAATGCAAGGCGAGAGTGATAGAGAGGCAACGCGTTCACTCGGCGAGCCTGGGCCAGCGTGTGTTGAGCCTATAGGAAATGTTTAATAATCATGTAGATGTGTTCATGAGCTAGGGTTAACTCTGGTGACGGAGTTTTTGGCCGCCTGAAGGCCTCCGACCCCACATGACTTAATGACGTAAATAAAAGCCGGGACCGACAATTTTACGTTCCCTCGAAGTACGTACGTTTCGAAGGTGGTGAGTAATATTGATTAGGTACATTTTTAAGAGGTAATCTTTGTAGACACTGATTCGATTCTAAAAATTCGTTCGCTCATAGAACCTACTACCGGATTATTGAAAAACTGAACAAAAGATAGATAGAAATATAGATAATGATCGATAATATCAATCCACACAGGTAGGATCACGGTCGCAGTGTTTCAAAAAGGAACAAACAGTGCGCGATCAAAAATTAAAATGTATGCCCCATTGTTTGCGTCGCTCCATTCTAATCACGCCTATTTGTCATTCAGACCAGCGTTTCACTCATTTGCTTGATTTATTCAAACAATAAAAATGTAGCAGGAAATAACCAAAAATACAAGGGAAATGTATTCTTATGGCTCCTTATTACAAACTTGATTATATGAATAATCTTGTTTTTTCTCGTAATTACATGAAAAAGAAAATTTTTAGAAGACAACGTTATTTATGGAAGAAGGAAAAATTTCTTTGAACCTATGTTAACTGGTGGTTATTATATAACTTCTAAAAAACATATTTAGATCATTATAATTTTAATTTATGTGGACTAATAGGCAATATGCATATTTTTATTTTTATACGATAGGTTATAAGTATCCATAATAGCCTTAAAAAAATCCTCAAACGGAAATCCAAATCTATTGTGAACAGTAGATAAGAATGCACAATTTGACAGTTGGATGATTCGCAAGAAGCGGTCCGAAAAACGGTACCCCATTTTCGCAATTTTTTTTTTGGTTATTTAAAAAAAAAAATAACATACCTAATTAAGCACTCAAAGACATGCATTTTAATGTTAGCGGCCCTCAATTTGATAAAGCCGTTTTGAAGTTTTAGTGGTTTAAATATATTCGTGCCCATTGAAATTAGGTTTGGTCCAGAGAAATTAGAAAAATGCCACAGAAATTAGCAAAATGCCAAAGAAATTAGCAAAATGCCAGAGAAATTAGGAAAATGCCACAGAAATTAGCGACAGAGAAATTAGTTTTTTATCGCGGACACATTTGTTTGCTTTGTAAAACAGTAACGTGGAGTTAAAATAACATGAAATTTGATTCACCACTACCTAATAGTATCTATATGGATGATTCGCAAGAAGCGGTCCGAAAAACGGTACCCCATTTTCGCAATTTTTTTTTTGGTTATTTTAAAAAAAAAAATAACATACCTAATTAAGCACTCAAAGACATGCATTTTAATGTTAGCGGCCCTCAATTTGATAAAGCCGTTTTGAAGTTTTAGTGGTTTAAATATATTCGTGCCCATTGAAATTAGGTTTGGTCCAGAGAAATTAGAAAAATGCCAGAGAAATTAGCAAAATGCCAAAGAAATTAGCAAAATGCCAGAGAAATTAGGAAAATGCCACAGAAATTAGCGACAGAGAAATTAGTTTTTTATCGCGGACACATTTGTTTGCTTTGTAAAACAGTAACGTGGAGTTAAAATAACATGAAATTTGATTCACCACTACCTAATAGTATCTATATTAACGTTAACGTTATAAAAAGTGTCAATTTATATTTCATTATTGCGTAATAAGCGATTGAATGCAGATAGGGGTGTCGCGGACACACCAGAGAACTTAGATTTCACGACTTTAGAAATTAATTACAGCTTTCCTATGTATATAATTGAGGATATTACTAGTGCCATAATAGCGTACTCGTATACTATTTCCAAATAAAAATACAGCAATACTGAAACTGGTCATTTTAATAGGTTCGCAAGGCCGGACATGCCAAAAACACGAGTCCTGCGAAACACCCAGTTGGTAAATGTAAGTTACAACAAGTCACCATACAATTTTTGCGAGCGTTTATAAAACAATTTTGTTGTAGAGTCCAATAACAATTCGATAATAAATTGATATTCAATCAGAAAAAAAAGCTTTTAAAAATAGTTTTTTTTCTAAATGTTTCAAGCCGTTATACCTTTCGCTAGTGCAAAAATAAAACATGTTTTCCTTTTTGGAACCGGATATTTGCCACGCGTTGATTTATCTAGGGATTAGATAGCAGATAAGCTTTATCGTAGTAATGTGTATGTAATCCAACGCCGCTATCTTATCTCACTTATCAACTCGAGTTCTGCAAGAGTTTCAGCTCTTCATTACTCCACAGAGAATGATATAACTCCCAAGCGTGATAATAGAGGTGCCTTATATATTCGACTGGCCTCTTAGCTCAGTTGGTAGTAGCTCTGCCTTCTGCACTGTAGGTCGTGGGTTCGATTCCCACCCAGGACAAACATTTGTGTGATGAACATAGATGTTTGTTCTGTGTCTGGGTGTTAAAAAGTATTAATAAGAATGTATTTACAAAACAAAAGTATATAAGTATTCTATCAGCTATCTGGTTCCCATAGTACAAGCTTTGCTTAGTTTGGGGCTAGAATGCGCTGTGTGAAATTTCCAGCAATATTTATTAAGTATTTATTTATTATATTACTGCTCGGACTTGGATGAGGCCAGCGGTAGACAGTGAAGATTGGCACATGCAAAGGGAGGCCTATACCCAGCAGTGGGTGAAGTCAGGCTGCGGATGATGATGAATATAAACTTAAAAGACGTTGGAACGGAGGCATAAGACAGACTAAGACAGACTCCGGATATTTCTTATGTAGCGGCTACACTAAACGGAAATGCCATAGCTCAATATGTGCCATATAGATTGGCTTAAGCTTTAATCCCAGCCGATCACCCAGCGGGATATGCCATATTGTTCCTTGAATTCAAGCGAGATGGACGTTACTAGAACATGGAATATGGCACATTGTGTGCCATATTCCAATGTGTAGTGGCACCACCAACGAAGCATTCAATGTGGCATATCCCCGTAGTGTGACCGCTACATTAGAGATGGAGCTGGTTTCTTTCCTTCTACTCTAACATACGGAAGTTGATTTAATTGGACGTCACTCTTTTTTGCAGTTAGTACTTGCTGACCTTCGCTTGTTTATCTGAAGTAGGCTAATTGGGCCCTCAATCCTTATCCACACAGCTATGTTCTAGACCAGCAGTGCAAGTACTGTTCTTATCGATCGCTAAATTTAACATACCGAATTTTGTCGATTTTAAATGTCAAATTTAGCTATCGATAAGAACGGTATTTGCACTGCAGCAGGCCAAGCATGGCGATTTCCTCTCTACTCTACACTAGACTAGACAACATCGTTTCTTATCTTCCGATTTTGTATGAGATTAGTGTACAGATGCGAGCATGGCGTTCAATTTTATCTGATTTTGACATTCGAGAATAGAAACTTTCTTCCGAAATTGTCTACACCTCCTGAGACCTAGACAAGCGTCTTCCATGCGTTACAAACGCGCGTTCGCCTTGCGTTTGTAGTTTGCTAGTTTGCTACTTATCTTACTTGTCTTACTTATCTTACTTATCTTACTTTTCTTACTTTTCTTACTTTT
This sequence comes from Camptogramma bilineatum, assembly GCA_958496255.1. NCBI lineage: Eukaryota > Metazoa > Arthropoda > Insecta > Lepidoptera > Geometridae > Camptogramma > Camptogramma bilineatum. The sequence goes on from OY292460.1 coordinate 4,923,314, forward strand.
CTTACTTTTCTTACTTTTCTTACTTTTCTTACTTTTCTTACTTTTCTTACTTTTCTTACTTTTCTTACTTTTCTTACTTTTCTTACTTTTCTTACTTTTCTTACTTTTCTTACTTTTCTTACTTTTCTTACTTTTCTTACTTTTCTTACTTTTCTTACTTTTCTTACTTTTCTTACTTTTCTTACTTTTCTTACTTTTCTTAATTTTGTTACTTTTCTTACTTTTCTTACTTTTCTTACTTTTCTTACTTTCTTACTTATCTTACTAATATTACTTCACTTATCTTACTCATGAGATGAGATAAGATGAGATGAGTGAGATAAGTAAGATGATAAGTAAGAAAAGTAAGAAAAGTAAGAAAAGTAAGAAAAGTAAGATAAGTAAGAAAAGTAAGAAAAGTAAGAAAAGTAAGAAAAGTAAGAAAAGTAAGAAAAGTAAGAAAAGTAAGAAAAGTAAGAAAATTAAGAAAAGTAAGAAAAGTAAGAAAAGTAAGAAAAGTAAGAAAAGTAAGAAAAGTAAGAAAAGTAAGAAAAGTAAGAAAAGTAAGAAAAGTAAGAAAAGTAAGAAAAGTAAGAAAGTAAGAAAAGTAAGATAAGTGAGATAAGTAAGATAAGTGAGAGCATAGTCATAGCATAATGCTATGATTATGTTCGCGTGAAAGACCAAAATCGGAAGATAGGAAAATGTGTTGTCTAGTCTAGTGTAGAGAAGAGATGAAATCGCCATGCTAGGGGGGCAGGTCAGCGTAGATTTTTCTTCCTAGGTAGTTTTAATTCGGTTGCTCTGCGGTTGCTCCACCGTGTGCTTCGGTACATTAAACTTGCTAAGCTTAAACAACTGTTTAAAGAATCAGCTTTTTGATTCAAAACAATCATCCAGGTATAGGTACCTACTTTACAGTCATAATAATTAAGATTTTCATAACGCGTGTCAAAAATTGCACCCTGACGTCTCGTCAGGGTGCAATTTTAACACAATATATTTAAAGTCAGAAGTAGGTATGATTATTATCATCACGTGCTGATGAAAGATATTCAAGCATTCAAGCACGTCTATTCAAGCCTCGTATCCAATATCCATGACTACGTTATTCGGAACTTGGGAGAATGCAGTGCAACTATCGGGACAGTTTGCGAAGCGACTCGCGTGCTTCGTATTGGATTTGCAAGTTCAACATTTGTCGCGGGACAGTTTTGTGTGTAGTCTGGATGTTGGGGAATTGTGTTTCAGTCAAATTAATATATCTTGCAGGTACTGAAGGCTTGTATTTACATATGTAAAGTTATTTAATTAACAGTTACCTATATTACAGTTAGAAGCCTTAGAGCTTTATAAATGACGTTGTTCTGAGTACACAACATTGCGGACTTTCTATCTATTACCTTTGATTTATATACCTGGTCATTACTGAGTTATGACGTCACAAAAGATTAGTTCTATCTCCGTCAGTCAATCAAGACCTAAGGGTAATTCCATGTAAAAGTCTCCCTTAAATGAAAAAATAAAACACTGTTTTTTGTTGTAAAACAACTTTAGTTTAATAGTAACATTCAATTACTTTAAGTTTTCACACTGGCAAACCAATTTTACTTTATGGATTTTTGGCAATACTGACATTTTATAATGGCGCCGTGAGTGTTAGGTGATAGTGCATTTTGTGGTGGAGTTTAAATTACATTTTCACAGCAAGTATTTTGAATTATTGTATTTTTTTGCTACTAACAGCTAAGTAAAATAACGACTTACCAATAAATAGTTTGTAATTTATTTAAACATTTGTTTTTTAAGAGATATTATGTTTATAAGACTACGATGCCGAGTTGTAGTGTCCGTCACAAAATAAACAAAATTTTCTCTCTAACTTTTTTAATAATAATAGTACATTAAGATAAAAATTTATTTTCCTATTAGACATAAATACTGACATGATGCTGGCATTAGGAATTTTTTATCTCTATTAATTTATCTTTAACTGCTTGAAACATTGTTGTAGTGTCTGTCACACTGTAGACTCAGTCACATCCTGTCGTAGTAAAATATAACGTTTTGTTCGCTTTTTTTCCAGTAGATGGCCAAAACAGCAACAGAAAGGAAAATAAAGCAGAAAGACAAGCTAAAAACTAGAATATTATTTAAAAAAAAATTAAAAAAATCTGCCGAAAATGCGATGTTTCAGGCATCGACTTATTTTAGAAAATGATAAGTTATTTTGGAAATAATTTAATTATTCTTGTTCCTAGCAATATTTTGAATCTAGTTGTTTTGGTTAAAGTGTGGATTTTTAAGATTTTAGTTGTAATTTTCTGCAGATGTAATTAGACTCAAAAATAGCATTTTATAATTTACCAGTTCATTTTTGTATCTATAAAACAGTTTCTAAATTCCTATATTATGTGCTGGTATATTTAGTTTCTAATAGTTCAGTTAAAAATACGACTATTTTGCAATCCAAAGTGACGGTAGAGTCCGTCACGTTTTGGTCTGTAGTGTCCGTCACGAATTATTTTTCTAATAAAAAAGTTTCAATGAATGTAAGGTTTTCAATTTCAAAATATCCCGATAATTTATTTCAAGTACTTCAACTACAAGTACAAATCACAATTATAAAGCTTGCGCTGAGGAAGATTTCTGAAGTTTAAAAACACTCTCCAACACGACGGCATTTTGCATGTAGTGTCTGTCACATTTACATTTTGTTGAATAAACCATCTTTAACAATTTTTTATGCGCACTTTTTTTACCACTGAGGTATAATTGAAGATCGACCTATACACACATACTAAACTTGATACTATAAAAGTAGTGGTACTCGTAAAACAATGCGAAATAAAACGCAAATTGTGTCAAATGTAGTGTCTGTCACATATGGAATTACCCCTAAGACCAAAAAGTCAACGTATTGCAATTTCACCAAAGTAAGCTTAGTTCGTATGAGGTCACTATAGTTGGCTACTTGCTCATACGAACATACTTACTTGCTTGTATGAGGTAAAAGGCCAACCCTACAACTACTTTGTTTTCAGCCTGAATACCACCATCATGGCTTACCAAATTAAAAGCCAAGACCCACAAAAACATACCCTACAAATCACTGAAGCCTTCCGTTGTCAATGCCGTTGTAGTTATCTTTTCAAATTGGTCTCTCAGAATGTCGCATTATATTCAAGAACGGCTAGCTAGAGCACGAGCACTTTGCCACTTATGTTCTAGGACGAAGTTTAGATGGAGATTTGGATGGCTTGTCAGTTCAACAATAGCTACAACTACAAATGACATTGAATTGTCAGGAGTTGGGAAATCTTGGGTTAGGTCAGCCAAGCAAGATTAGATAATGTTACAATAGTTGATGATCGTAATGATCTATCTCGTTGTACTAAATACGATAATTTTTTTAAAGAGTTAACTAGTGGACTAGTTAACTCTAATAGTAGTTAACACAGAACAGATAATAATACTACGTGTAAAATGGACACTGTGAGTTTGAGCTGGCGAAGAGCTGACTTTGAGCACGGAACGCGCCACACGCGCAGACGCATAGTCCAGACCGAGACCACAGTGTACATTATTCATACGGTGACAACCTTACTGTGTACAAAACTGACATTGTGAAGAGTAAATATAGGCGTGTAAATATAGACGCCGCTTTTGCATGTAGATTTCGTCGAATGTCCGGGGTGTGCTGTGCTAGTGGATAGGCACACAGGCGTGGATTGCTTAGGTCATCAAGTAGTCTTAATCCGGCACTGCTGACCAGTCCATCTTTTATTTATCTACCTATCCAAGGGCTTCGCTAATCCCCACTTCAACTATCAACTAGTTGAATTAGTGTAATTTCAACTTTCAACTCACATTTTTTCCAAAATGCGTCATATTTCAACGGTAACGGTGAAACATCATAGCTCCATTGCTCTCATTACTACTACTACTACTACTACTACTATCCTGGCGCGTCGACCCCAAAGTGGGTCTTGGCCTCCGACACAATAGAACGCCACCGGCATTGCTCTCATTGATTAACTTTAATTTATTGATGGTTCACTATGCAAGTGTGCACGTAGTAATTTGTGAGCATCCATGTATCGACACTGTTACCGCTTTTAATTCATGGGACCATATTTGATAAATCTCTATAACTGGCTTGTTCTTCAATCGAATGATTTTTAATAGGCGGCGGACCGAGACCGCAGGCTGATTGTCTAACTTGTCTCAAACCTCAAATTGGTCTCAAACTGTCAAAACGATCGCGTAGGTTTCTTTTGTCGCGTTCGGTCTAGTTGAGATGAGAGTGACAGAGCTACTTGCGTGGTCACTGAACTGTCATATTTGACCGTTTGAGACCGAATTTGGTCGCTATCAAAGATAGACAATCAGGGGACAGAGACAGGCATGTAGGGGCGCGCGAAAGAGAGGACAGAACCGTCAGTTTAAATGACAACGGTCTTCTGTCTCTGTCTCTGGTCTCGGTCTCCGGTCTCGGTCTCCGGTCTCGGTCGCGATCGAACCGCCAGCTTTACTTTTGCAGGCTGTTCTCAAAACTTTACTCATTTCGGACATATTGATTAAACATTACGAGTCATATTGTCGTATTGACACTGTTACGTCGGAAAGATCTCGAAATACCATATATTTCATTCCGTTTTTAAAGCTCTGAGATAAAATGGATGTTTACGATTATATGCCGTTGATACACTTTTACACAGAGTTTAGATAGCTTGCCAATGCTTTTCGCATATGCTTTCGGATGTGTAGAAGCGACTTTATGGTCATGTTAGTTTGTACTACGAACTTGTAACTGGTTGAGTTTACTTCGTGTCACAAATAAAAAAAAAACAAAGACTAAAACATTGTGGCAACAAAAAAGGTCGTCACTGCAATAATAGGGCGATTACGCTACCATCAAAGTATACATAAATCTGAAAGATGTAGACCGCTGTTACGAGAACTTGTAACTTCCGTCAAAAGTTAATTACCGCTTAAAATAATGCCATTCTTTTCTGTTAGATAGTGACAAATGATGACGGAGCATATCTTAAGCAGCGTTTAAGTTAAGAGGCGATTATAGGCTAGGCCTTCCAAACATCCAAACTTTCGCATTTATAATACTAGTGTGTAGTGTGATTACATTGCCGCCGTTTTGAACCTCAAATTTCAGGCTATATTCATTCACCAAAACCGGTCGTTGAACACAATACATTTTACGATTTTTAAAGAATCTGTCAGTTGAAAGATGTAGCAACATTACTGTAATCGGTACAAACATACCCATTCATGGTATCATGTATGTTGGTAAGAACCCTCGTAGTTATAAATAATCTTTCTTTATTTGCACAAGTTGCAAAACATGCCGAAACGTTGAGAATTGAATCGTAATCGCATAGTAATATATTCCATTCTTAGGTGAGTCATTGATATTCGAAAGCAAGTTATCAGTGGAATATTAAAACAGTGTCATCCGCTTACTGCTTTGTGCATCAGTAAAACCTTATTTATAACTTATGATTAGTTAGGAACGTGAACGTTGGACAAACATCTTCTTAAGCTGCTACACGTTGGCGCAGGCTTGCCGAGTGAACGCCAACGCCAAAGTATGGACAGCACATTTGCCTTGCCTTGCCATCGCTAGCCTAGCTGGCCGAGTTAATACATTCGCCAATTTGCATTGGTTTGCATAGACTCGCCATACGTCTGGACGGTAGCACTCGCCTTGCATCAATTTGCTTTCGCTCGCGCTGGCTTAGGCTCGCCCAACATCTATAGGCGGCTAAAAGGTGCGTACAGAGTTACAGACTGGTGAAACGTAATGCAATAAAACAATTTGCCGTTCACATTGCTGCAATGTATCATGAATTCATGAAACACACTTTGTAACAATTTCTCATAGTTTGGGCGTAGCTTACTTGTATGAAACACCAACAGTACTAAATTTATCCTATTTACTGGAAGATGGGCACTAGTTTTTTTTTGTCACTTTTCTAGTTAATATACTGAACAATACAGGTCCACCTCCTTGTCATAAACTAAGTAATGAACATTCGATGTCCCTTTTGTAAGCTGTATTAGTTTTCGTGCGTTCGCGCGTTCGGCAATTTGAATGCGGTATCACGACAAGATAAAATGCGCTCCTTGTGTGTTATTCATGAGTTTTGATATAAGATCAACAGTGAGTAACGTAATTAGTAATCACCTAGTACCCACATAAACGTTACTAGTAATGATTATGATGTAACCATAGCTGGGAGAACGGCTTTGTGGGTAGTTAGGGTCAAGAAGTAATAAGACGGGTCGTATAAACGTCGTTTGCCAAATTGATATGGCTGAAACTGTCTGCAACCACTTAATTCAGTGTAGGGGTAAATGAGGCTTATAATTTAGGTTTGGGAACAATTTGCTTTGATCAATTTCTTCTCTAGAGGTCTTTGGTACTCAGAATAAGTTTCATGTAATCTTGTCTCTTGTTAAAATCTAAACGGCCTTGATATGTTTTTTTTTAATTAAAGATAGGTTAGCTCTTTACTTTGGTCCTTGGCATGGATGAAGTCGACGATGGAGCGAGCTTCCCTAAGAAATGTCTATTACAGTAGGGCCTACGGACCTAGGCATTCGTGAAGTTAGGCTTTTCGCTGCGCAGTAGAAAATTATGTATGAAAAAGTTGCACTGCGCATCGAAACGGCCAACTTCACGAATGCCGAGATCCGTTGGCTCAAGTGTAACTCTCCTTTTAAAGGTGTTCGGGTTATATGTAGACGGAAACACAGATGAAGGCAGTTTATTCCATTCGACAGCAGCACGTTTATAAAATATTATTATGTTTTGAGGTTTGCTCTCTTTCCCGTTTGGCTATATATTTTAAACCGCGCGAAATGGCGGCACATATCTACTCGTATACTCTATACTAATAATATAAAGCGGAAGAGTTTGTTTGAACGCGCTAATCTCAGGAACTACCAGTCGGATTTGAAAAATTATTTCTGTATTTTGTAGCTAAACTCTTGAGAAAGGTTATAGGCTACTTTTCATCATCATCATCATACATATACCATCACTACGGGGGCAATTCCGCGAGGGCGCTGCACAGTGTGGGATTTGACGTGATTTTCGGACATGGTCTTTTTATTACAGAATTCGTTAGTATTAACGATTTAAAACGTTAGAGTAGAACTCCCGTGTTTCAGTTAAGTTTAGTTTCAGAGATGTGAATTTTTGAAAATACCTATATTTTTTGTGCCAAAAAATTTTAAAGCGTTGGTGCGCCTGCATTATAGGATTATTTAACAATTTGATTTCTGTATACCTAAGGATGTTTCAAGTTGCAATTTTAGAAATTATTTTGAATCTTCTTTAAGCTGTAAAACGCGAGTAATTAATTATTTTATATTTTTGGTTTTTATTTTTTTACTCCGAATTTAGGTCGTTGTAGCACATAATTTCTTCATAACACATAGCCCCAGATCCTAAGCAACAATGTGGTAAAAAAACGGAAAGCTAATCTCGCGTGGATTGGAAGTTATTAAATAATAACGTTTTTGCCGAAAACTTTACAGTCGGGGTTGTCACTTTTTAAATAATATTTTTTTTGCCAAAAATAAAGGAACTTATTTTTTTTTAATTTTCCTTTAGATCGTTTACAACGATCCTTAGATTATGCTATTCTCAATTACATTAATTATTATTGTGCATATTATTGAGAATAACACTTTTTTTACATTTAGAATCGCTATATCTCAGAAATGGTGAATCTTAGGAAAAATAATATACGGCAAATTTTGTGGAAAATATCATGATCTACATTTTATATTAATAAATAAATCTGTTTTTCATAAATACCTCGTTTCGTTCTATTACCCAAAAAAAACAAAATTACCCTGCAGGGTAAATAAATATCCACAGGCACGGTATCACTGAGATTTTCAGCTCTATCAATTTTTTTATTTTTTTCGCCAAAACCGTTCAAAATTTGACCAAGTATTTGTGACAACCATAACGAAAAAACTTAAGTCACTGTAACTTCCAATCCACGCGAGATTAGCTTTCCGTTTTTTTACCACATTGTTGCTTAGGATCTGGGGCTATGTGTTATGAAGAAATTATGTGCTACAACGACCTAAATTTGGAGTAAATAAATAAAAACCAAAAATATAAAATAATTAATTACCTACTCGCGTTTTACAGCATATAGAAGATTCAAAATAATTTCTAAAATTGCAGCTTGAAACATCCTTAGGTATACAGAAATCAAATTATTAAATAATCCTATAATGTAGGCACACCAACGCTTTAAAATTTTTTGGCACAAAAAATATAGGTATTTTCAAAAATTCACATCTCTGAAACTAAACTTAACTGAAACACGGGAGTTCTACTCTAACGTTTTAAATCGTTAATACTAACGAATTCTGCAATAAAAAGACCATGTCCGAAAATCACGTCAAATCCCACACTGTGCGCTGCTAGTAATAATGTATAATGCCTTCTGCTTAGTAACAAATTACATTGATAAGCTCATTTGTCGGTTATAGCACCGATTAGACAATTAAGACAATTAGAGCTAAAAGGAAAAATGTTCTTAAAGTTATTCTCGGTCGTTACGCTCGTTAATTGCGAGTAAGAAGATATCTACTGGTTTTTATTTTATACAAGCTGTCGCCAGCTTTGTTCGTATTATGTAGCAGTATTTAAAAATCTTACTTTCACTCATCATCATCATCATCAGCCTTTCTTATCCCACTGCTGGGATAGGCCTCTCTTCGTTTTTGCTATTTGCCCCTGTCTCGCGCCAATCTAGCCCATGTACCTGCGGTTTTAGCTGTCGTCGACCCATCTTGCTGCCAGACGACCTACACTTCTGTAACCCTTACCTTTTAACCGACTTCAAAAAAGGAGGAGGTCCTCAATTCGTCGCAGTCTTATCTTTTTGTTTTTTTTATGTAGGTAAGTAAGTAAATAGGTACTTTCAGACTCCTGAACCGGTTTGAAAAATTCTTTTTTGAAAACTTCTTTCCGATTGGTGCCATAAAAATTTTGTGAGGATCTGTCGAGGATCTTCGTAGTTATGAACAGAAGTGCACCTCGAGAGTGCAGAAAATTGCTCATCTTATAAAAGTCTGTTTTTTTTTTTAAATTAATTTAGCCACTCGTACTTTCACTGATTACCCAAAAGATTATCATTTTTCACACAGATTCTAAAGTTAACTGATTAAATCTGAGGTTTAAGAGGAACAGGCTCACTCATTGACAAAATCTGACTTGTTTATTTGCATTCTAATTATCCTTGACTCCAAATTACTTTATGAACCGACAACATCGCCTAAAGTTAAATTATACTTCGATTACATTTGAATTCAAATATTGTCAAATGAATTCTCGAATAAGTTTTCCTTCGTCAGTCATGCCTCAACTTTCTACATTCGTACCTCGATTGAGGAAATGAAACTAACCATCTACTTCTAGGTTAGTGGTATCATAGAGTAAGTTTTCTGATAAAGCGGTCTCATGTGAATTGTTGTTTTATCATCTGAGTACCAAGTACTAGTTTGTTTGTTTCATTATTCGGTCGGCACAAGTTGGATGCGTCAAGCTGAAGACAGGGCGCAATGGCGCTCATTAGGGGAGGCCTATGTTCAGCAGTGGACTGCCATAGGCTGATGATGATGATGATTATTCGGTGAAACGGCATCGACGCCGTAAACGTGGATTTACTTACTCTTTTTTATATAGAAAAATTTCCAGACCCGACACAAATATTTACTGCGGGCTTAAAAAGGTCGCTATTGCAGAATCACAATAGGAATTGAACACATGCCGTCTCTTTGTCCTTTGTCTTTTGTCCTGGACAAACTTAATACTTATAAGTTTTTTGGATACTTACAACAAAACCTTAATGTAACTTTTTATTAAATAAATAATAAATAAGTAATCTTTTCTCTCGCAGTCATTGAAAAGAGACGGCATATAGTTCAATTCATATTGTGATTCTGCTATAGCGACCTTTTTAAGACCTCTGATCATATAACACATTTGCCTCGCGGTGGGTATCGAACTCGCAAACTTCTGTGTTTCAAGCGGGTCTTCGCCCACTGCGCCACAGAGGTCGTCTAAGTAATCTTAGATCGGTAAGCACAAAGCTGATCTTCTTCTTTCGTATGAGCAAGTGGCAACTCTGGTGACGGAGTTTTTGGGCCGCCTAAAGGCCTCCGTCATGGCTTAACGACTTAAAGCCGGGACCGACAATTAATGTAACCTCCGAAGCACGGAACCGCTCAGTTTGTAATACCACTTGCGGTCACCCATCCTAAAAGTGACCGCGCACAACGCTGCTTTAACTTCAACGATCAATCAAGAACGTCCAAGCAAGCTATGCCACGAGCGCTTCACACAGTTTCACACAGCTTCACACAAAGCTGATACAACTTACGTACCTAAATATGTTTCCGCTTTTGTTGAAACAGCACCTTTTCCAAATGGTTCAATCAACTTGATAGGCGAAAGATCCATAGAATATCTAGGAGATTCGTTTTCTGTCCCTCCGAGGTTTCCAAACATATTGTTATTAAACGGTAGCCAATTAATGAAACCGAGTGGAAATGTGGAATGCCTTGATTTACTCTTCCTATTCCGAGATAACCACATTGCCATGGGTAGAATATATGGTATATATTCATTACTAGTAGTTCGCCCCGAACTGAGATCTCGCGCACCGTTGTGTTGATAGCCTAGATTAGGACTTGTTCCTGACTGCCCCTATACCTACATTAAGTGCTCCTTCTAGTGTTTACCACACAATGATATCTAATGCACTACCTCAGTATGGTTAAGATTATAGGCATGCATGCAATACATTAAGTCGTGTCGTGTTTATATTCAATAGTTGACCCCGCGAACTTCGTACCGCGCCTCAGGGAAGGCCTCTTAGTTAGAGAAATTATTAAAATAGCAGTTCAATACAAAATGTATGAGAAAATCAATTCCCTCCCCCTCCCTCCCCTCCCTCTCCCCCCTCCCCTCTCCCTCCCGCTCCCCTCCCCTCCCCCTCCCCTCCCCCTCCCCTTCCCTCCCGATGGTTTCCTCACGATGTTTTCTTTCACCGTTTAGAGCTCGTGTTAATGCGCATTTAAATTTTTCTAATCGAAAAATCCATTGATGAGCACGGCCAGGGTTCGAACTTACGACCTATGAATCGAAAACCGAGCACTCTTCCACTCGGCCAACACGGCTTTTATTTTCAATCTCAAGGAAAAATATCAAGAAGCAACTAAAATCATTGCAAACCAAACCACAACGATGCCACATTCTTTGTCTGTTAACCAGACCTACGAATACATCGAAACTCTATGAAACGGGAGCTCTCTCCATACATCCGTTAATTGGTTTTCATCATTTTTCTTTTTCTCTGTATTTCAAAAACTATAGAACCTAGAAGAAAACTAAAAACCATTTTGGAATGTATAAATTGAGTACTTTCATATGACACCCCACTCAATATATTTGGGTAACTTTGAAAAAAATTTACCCCCTTGGGAACCCCATATCTTTACAACCCCTTCATCGATTACGCTCATACGCTCCACAGCAAATTTCCATAGCACAACCTATTGACCTATCAAGTTTCATACAGATTGGATAAGCGGTTCGATAGTTATGCGAGAACATAAAAATGAAACATACAAACATACAAACATACAAACATACAAGCAAAATCGCCTAACTTGCCACTAAGATCTTCGCTCGCTTCGCTCGCTCGATCGATAATATAATGTACCTATGGTAGGTGAAGGATAAAATCTGTTTTGTAGGTACAGTCAGCAAAATCTTACTTTAAGGGCCTTACTTATGAAAGATGTTTAAAGTTGAACACTGGTTAAACAACGTCCTGTCTTTATTTGTGGATAGTGACAAATAGAGACAGGACGTTGTTTAACCAGTGTTCAACTTTAAACATCTTTGATAAGTAAGGGGGTCTGTATTTAAAATGCGAAAGTTTGAATGGATAGATTTTTGTTGCTCAATCACGCCAGAACGGCTGAACGGATTTTAATGAAACTTGGAATATACATAGTTTATGACCTGGAATAACACACCGGCTACTTTTTATTCCAAAAAACGCCCTGATAAAAAATAGTAGTTCACGCGGGCGAAGCCACGGGCGCTCTCATGTTTTATAATAAAGTTATAATGCTTCGCAAGAGTTGGAAAATTTCGCAACGAGCTGAAAATACTTGCCTAGTCGTCGCTTTGCAGCCGGCAGGTAGTTACTGTTGTGACAAGTTATTTCTAAAGCCCCGGTCTCCTGCACTTTTACTACCATTGTATGATAAGGCTGGTTTTAGTCTCACGCTCACCGTCGGCGCTGATAGACGAGTGATCTTTATTACATTGAAACAAGGATACTGATTGTTTAGAAAAAATGGCAACGCTGATTGCACTCGTCTATGCTGAACAATCAGTATCCCTATTTCATTGTAATAAAGATCACTCGCCTATCAGCGCCGACGGTACGCGTGACACTAAACTAAAACCAACCTAACATTGCTAATGTAAAGTCTAAAGAGTAAACAAACTAACAACTGTAAATATTTAGACACACATACACAAACATACTTCCAGTACAAATTAAAGGGCAACTTTCGTGAACACAGTAAACACTTAAACATGGAATCATTTATCACTAGTAAATAGGTAATCATTCAAACTGAGCTGCGATGGATGGGGCAGCATACCAACTGAGCTGCGAGCGAAAAATTCAAACTCCGAAGAAATAACGTAAACTGATCGAGGAGATCAACTGGCGAGTTTGTTCAATAATAAAAAAAAACATGTTTATCTTAAACCATTCCTTATCATAGATTGACCAATCTTAAAACTTTCAGATATACCAGTTACCAGTTTTAATAGGTACCAGTATTAAAACTTTCAGGTGATTTAAAAAAAAACATTAGCAGCACGCGCCTTTCCAACCTTTGACAGTTTCATCCGCGGTTATCTGTAAAGATATCTCTACGGATATCTGTACAGATATCTGTACAGTCCAGATCCGTGGTAAAAACTCTACCGTGTAAATGCCGCTATTCAGTATAGAACCCCGCGAACAGAGACGTGGCGGCTGAGGCTTAGCCACGTTTAAGTTGTACGAAATACTTTGACGTTGTTTGAACAACGCTATACAATTGCACTCGGTATTTTGTTTCACTTTAGGACTTGGAAACTTGAAGAACAAAGGTATTGGTATTCCTTGGAAGTAGTATTCAGGTTACATTATATCTGTATTTTATGTTCAGTATTGTATTTTTTAGCCTGCACAGAATTTTAAAATACTTTGGCCACATTGCCCGCAGAAGCACCGATAATATCGAGAGACTAATTGTGACAGGCAAGATAGAGGGCAAAAGACCGAGAGAAGGCAGTCACAAGCGCTGGTGTGACCAGGTATCGGAGCAACTTGAAATGCCGGTGAACAAAGCACTGCATCAAGCCACAGATCGCTCCAAATGGAGGTCAACCATTCACAAGATCTTGGGAAGGGGTCACGATCCTCAACAATGAGGGACCGACTGAGGAGGAGGATTGTATTTTTTAATCAGTTAGCTTGACCAACTCTGGTAATGGAGTTTTTAGGCCGTCTGAAGGCCTCCGTCCTGAATTTTACGTTCAACTGATGAACGTAAGTCACCCAATGGGTCAATGATTGTATAAAAATTAAATAAGTTAAGTACCTCTGAAAATTCACAAAGCAAATAAAATGTCCTTTCAGGTAGGTACACCGAAAAAAAAATTTTGCTGAACAAGATTATAATAAAAATCGATTTCAATTTAAAACTTTCAAAAGATTCAACAAAACGTGAATATAGAAATTAAAAAAATTCACAATACATTTACATTTCTATACATGCCTAGAAATGAAATTATACTCGCTCAAAAATAAAACTGTGTTTGTTTGAAACGTTGAATAAAAACATCGCTAGGAAAACCGGCGTCACATACACTCGAACCACATAACGCTTCGCTTGCTCGGCAAAATAGCCGGTCAGGGCCTTACTTATGAAAGATGTTTAAAGTGAAACACTGGTTAAACAACGTCCTGTCTTTATTTGTGGATAGTGACAAACAGAGACAGGACGTTGTTCAACCAGTGTTCAACTTTATACATCTTTCATAAGTAAGGGGGTCAATGTTTAAGGCTAAGCATTGAATGAATGAACTTACACACCTATTACTATGTCCACATTGTGCCTGCTTTTCCTTCATCAAGGGCATGCGTCATTGCGTAGCAAACAGCGCACGTAAAGCGTAGCGCGCGCTTCGAAAAACATTTTCAAACGAAAAGCAAACGAAAGTTGAATAGAATGATGCCGACGAAAGTTGAAAACGAAAGGGCACAATGTAGACAAAGCTATTAGAAAAGAGAGTTGGTCGAGGTCTGCCTCGGCTTTGGATCCAAACGTCGTCGTCGTGGTCAAATCCCGGCCAAGCATAAATTAATTTTTCACCATATACCTAGGCAATAGTGCTTTGGTATATGGTGAAAGTCTATAGAGACTGCGTGTGCTTTTGCTCTGTGAGGTCACACGGTAAAAACTAGCGCTGGGTACTTCCTTACTATTTGGTCTGGAAGTAACATCAAGCTGATATTTGAGCCCTTTTGGCCATACGGTGTGGCCAAAAAGGATCAAATATCAACCAGATAGCATTGCGGTGTGGCCCACGCCCATACTGCAATGCTGTCTGGTTCGCGGGGTGGCTAATGCTGTGCTTGTTAAAATGTTCTATTTAATTTGACTTGTTCGTTGTTTTATTTTTTGTTCCTACCTATTATTGCTATTAAGTCACCGCTTGGTATTTTCTTATTACTTAGCATTTATTTGACACACACAAAAAAAATATATCTATCTATATTTTCGTTCGAAAACACTTAAGTACTTACTTACATTCATAATCATCTGTCATTTTAGCATGGCTTTGGAGAGTGCTTTTTCTTGTTACTCACATGTTATTGAAAAAAGATGGCAACAAATTTAACAGCCGCTTTAGCTCTAGTAAGCTTTTAAGTCCATTATAAATTACAGGGTTCGTATTGAAAAAGTTTGGCAACCCTTTTAGAATAATATGCTTGTAAGCTGATTCTGAATTTCAGATTCAAAAGACAATTGCTGTACAATCAGCGATCCAAATTGTGATAGCGTTTCTCGAAACGAAACATCGATAATAGAATTTAATTGAATGAGAACTCATGCGGTTTTCCCTTCCGAAATACAATGGCACTTCTGTTCAGCTTGCAATGTAAAATGAGCTTAAACGTCCAGTCATAAGGGTATAAAACGGAAATGGAATGGAATGAAAAGTCGTTGGATGAATGGACATTTTAAAAATCGAATACATCCTTCAGTTTCGTAAATAAATGAATGAAATTGAGCCTTACGTAACAGCAATTTACGTTTCAACATGATTATGAATTGAATATCTTGTTATTTTTATCGGAGTTGCCAAAAATTAAGTAGGTAAGTAGTACCAACTATTATTTTTTTCACTTTTTTTCTTCTGTTCGAATTTCCGAAACGCCGGAAATTTGTTGAAAAATCCTGCCATGAATTTAAACCCGAACTCGCTTCGTTACGCCCGCAGTCAAACCGAAAACCTCTCTATGAATTTGTGGTAATCTTATTGAATTGTGCATTCAACTTGACAAGCTTTATTGAAATAATAATAAGCCCCTCTGGTTTGTTGAACTAAGATATTATAAGACTTGAATGTATCAACTGTCTGAACTATCACTATTGCTGAACAAAACATTACTATGTGTTTAGTACACGCAGATTCAGCGAATTGCGACAGTAAGGTGATAAACAGTTTCCTATTTCCGCCTTCAGATTTATTAGCAAAGATGAACCCATTATTACACCAGGATGATTATGTGACCGCGCAGCGTTTCACAGAGTTAATATCCTTGTAAATATCCCTAAGTATCCCTTAAGCAGTCTCACAATCTCAACACTATAAGGCTGATTTTAGTCTCACTCTCACCGTCAGCGCTGATAGGCGAGTGATTTTTATTACAATGAAATAAGGATACTGATTGTTTAGCAGAAATGGCTACGCTGATTGCTCTCGTCAGTGCTGGACAATCAGTATCCTTATTTCATTGTAATAAAGATCACTCGCCTATCAGCGCTGACGGTCAGCGTGAGACTAAAATCAGCCTAACATTTAAAAATACATAGTTGGTGGTCATTTCACACAACGCCGTCTAACCCCAAACTAAGCAAAGCTTGCACATTGCTGTTTGATTAGTAAATTGCGATCTGATTGGAACTAGTAACTGATAGAATACATAAATATTGTTGTAAATACATAAAAATAATACTTTATAACATCCAGCCAGACACAGAACAAACATCTATCGTTCATCACACAAAATTGTTTGTTCTGAGTGGGAATCGAACCCACGACCCACAGCGCAGAAGGCAGAGCTACTACTACCATGAGATATACCTATTATAGAATCTCGATCGAAATCGGAATCGAGCTCGGGCGAATCACAAAGACTCTAACCTCCATTTTCAATACGATTTAATTGGCGAGTAACAAGTTCGCACGTCGAACAGCCAATGGACATTTTCCTGATGATACTTTTGCTTAATTGATATAAGCTTTTTGTTCCAATTTTAAAACTGAACGAACTACAAAATGGAACTCTATTTGAAACTCGAACGGTAGATTTTGAACGACTCTTCACGTTTCTTATTTTTATATCTGTTATCGATTGACTGGCTGATTGGAAAGCGATATGATTGGAATGTTTGAGAATAGAAATATTTTATGTTGCTATTGTTGTTCGATTTGGTCTAACAATAGACGGGTTTACAAATACAGATGTTAGTACAATGATTACAAAGATGTTTTTACTGAATATTTAGCATCTGTATGTCGGTTTCATTCATTTCACGAACACTGCAATTCTCTTATCAAAAGATGTCTCTAGTATTCATATTCCTACTGGAAAATATGCCATTACTATTCAATTAGGTATTTATTAATTAAAAAGCTGTCCCCGCGAACTTCGTATCGCCCGTGCGTTTTCGTCAGCGAGATCTAGCATCGGGTCATTTTGAATCGCGCCATCTAGTCTTAATTTTGAAAACCAAGCGTTTTTTCTGGCTTTCTTTCTTTTTGCTCGGCTTCTTAGGGTCTTATCGCGTTATTGAATAGCCTATCTATAACCACCTATAACCTTCCTCAAGAAATTGGCTATTAAATACAGAAATAATATTTTAAGTCCGATTGGTACTTCCAGAGATTAGGTTCAAACAAACAAACTCTTCCGCTTTAAATTAATTCCTGGGTTGTTCCAGTGCTGGGTTCTTCCTTCATTTCCATATTCACATCCAGATTCTGGCTATTACAGCCCTCACAGAAAATGCAAGCCCAAAAAACTTTTTCTTATTTACGATCTTCGAAACTGTAGGCGCTAGACCAAAACGCCAGCCAATAAGATTGTTATAAATACTGGTATTCGCTGAAAGAAAGCAGTGTTCGCTGGAAGTTCCTAACAAAACAAACATTCCAACAACTTCACCAACTCTCGGGTCCCAGACGTCAATCGCGATTTCTGATCCTTTGTTATTTTTCCGGTGAAAAAAAACATCGTGTAAGTTTCCGCGCCGAATTGCCGTCGTAAAAAATAAAGCTGAGATTTCAGGGGTTAAGCTTTATGTAGACAATATTATTATTTGGATTATTTACTACGTTTTTCTTTGCCATTGTTTGATCGGCAAATTGCGATCGTATTGGAATAGGAGCAAAGTTCAACTTTGTGGTTTGACCGTGAGTTATTTATGAAGAATTTTTGCTTTCTTATTGAAAATTAAATTAGCGTTCTTTCCTATCAAAGGAAGGTAAACGGGAAAGGTTTGCTTGGTCAGCTACCTTAATTTCAAATGCAATTATGATCAATCGGGCTTGAAGTTGTTATTAACTCGCAAGGCAGACAAAGCTAATATTTGCTTCGATATTGTGCGCAAATGGTTGAACTAACTGGTGAACTGACCTATAACCTAGTACACTGAGTTATAAGCTTTAAAAACGGGATATTTACTATGATTCGTGGATTAGATTTTTTTGTGACTGAGAAAGAGGGTTTATAAGTAGGTACCTAGACCGGTTCGTCGGCCAGTGACTACCCGCACTCTCGCTGAAAACATCAGCAGGCTGATTGTCTAACTTGTCTTAAACCTCAAACTGTCAAAACGATCGCGTAGACATCTTTCGTCGCGTTCGGTCTCTTTGAGATGTGAGTGACAGATCTACTTGCGTGGTCACTGAACTGTCATATTTGAGCGTTTGAGACCGATTTTGGTCGCTATTGAAGAAAGACAATCAGGGGGCAGTTTACTGTGATCATGGCGCATCCAAATGCAATTGTGCCGAAATAACGGGAAACTCCAAAAATCAAGAATCATGGTAAATATCCCGTTTTCAGAATTCAGAGCATAGAATGTTCAATAACCAAATTAAGTTTTAGGCATTTAGTTTATAAACCTTAAGTTTATTACCTAAATCTGTGTTCATACTTCATTCATACCCATCATAGTTACTATTACAATTTTTAAAATGTTTCACATCAAAACTAGGTAGGTATTTAATCATAATCACCTAACTAAAGTAACCCTACAACCTTTATCATTTGTAAAGACACAGATTCTAGCTGATCATCTAAATGTCTACTTATAGAAAAAAAATATTGTTGAAGGTAATAAAGATAGACCATACCTACCACGGCTCTCACACACTAATCACTCTCTCGCATTCCGAATATTTCGGATTATTCTGACAATCCTAAACAAAAAGCCTAACCGACTATCAATTAATATGCCAGACAATGCGGATTGTCCTTGAGTGCGAACGGACCTGAAAGATTTGGTCTTCATCGGGGCTAGCCGACAGACGGCCGTCAGCTAACGGCCGCTTAAAGCCTTTATGACATTTAAAATTCTAAAAGATAGCTACAGTAAGCACTATAGTTCCAGTTGCAGTAGTGTTTCCTTACCTATCCGTTGACAAATGATTTAGTTAGACTTGGTCGATCATGATAAGGTAGTAATGAAAAGGTTGAATGATTCCATAATACAACGAAGACGATGATAAAAGATCAGGGTTGGTACTTAAAAAAAATTAAAATATTGTGCTAATTTTCGTAGTTCTTTTTTTTAATTTCAATGTAAGGGGAGCCGCAATAATTAGGACGATATTTGATTGCCGATTTGTAAAGTAAATGCCCCCTGGTTTTTCATCTGCATAGAAGCAATAAAATTTAGCATTTGTATATAAAAAGCTTACATTGATGATGCAAACCGAGTTGACGCTTATAAAGCTACACGTCTATAGGCTCCTAAACTTAAGTTGCTTGTGTCGTACAAACGAGGCCCCGGCAATTCAAGTGACAATGACATAGATATTCCATCGGATTAGTGTATAGAAGCTTTTAGCTGACGGCCGTTCACTGACGGCCATCTAGGAAACCAAAGCTTAACTAAGATAATCCCTTTTGTATTGGAGACATGCCAATGAAATGTACTGTGTTACAATTGTTACAAATGACAAAGGCTTTGGCCATATCATCAGCATCTAAGACGCCCACAGAGTTAGCTCTGGTAATTGGAAGATTAGACAGAGATGGAAAGAGGTTGGCCAAGTTGGATAGTGCCTAAAAGATTATAAATACAAACGTATCCGGGTATTTATCACGTAAATTACCTTTTTATTTAGTCCGGCGTTTCGACTGGATTGCACTAGCCGTGTACACAGTAAAACATTTTCTATCAAGATTATGATATTGTATATTAAAATCAAAGCAAATTTAAATGGTATTAAAGCAGGTAATTTGTAACATACACATGTTATATTCGTAGACTTGCCTACTGTGTGATTTTGGCATAATTGCTTCTCAACAAGTATATCATTTTGTCAGAAGGGATCAAAGTGATATTAAATTGCCTCACATAAGTAGATACGTACAAACCCATTATATAACGAGCTATAGCACTCAGTTTTACTCCAGCTAGTAGTATCCGAATAAAATCAAAACAATGAAAAACCAAAACCAAAAATCTTTTGAGGTCAACTATGTTGTGTAAACTTAAATTCAGGTTTCGGCTCATTTGAAGACTTTGATCATATATTTCATAACCTGTAGCCGTACCATGAACTCTTAGGGCTTAAAACCATGTTGGCCACCTCTGGTGACGGAGTTTTTAAGCCGCCTGAAGGCCTCCGTCATGGCTTAACGACTTAGAAGCCGGGACCGAGTAAACTGAGGCATCCACAACCAATTCGATACGACAAATGGTACAGTGATATGAATATGGACATAGCGATTGAATCGGACATATTTATGTGGACCCGGTTTAGCACTACGCGAATAAAACCACATTGCCAATAATGCTATTCCGCGTCATGAACATGAATTGTTCCAATTTCATTATAAATGCTGATGGAAATAGTAATCCATCCAATTAGTCAAACAAACTTTCGCATTTCACAAACCTATCGTGAAAACAATATCGCATTTGTTCCATCACAGAACTTTTCAAAGGAACTACACCAAGTACAAGTAAATTACTGACCTATTTGAAAAATCCTTTTACCACTTAAAAGGTGCATTATTCCAGCTGGATAAATAATTAATTAGTACAAAGGAAGACCACTCCACTCTTTTATAATATCATAATCTTTTTAACTGAAATAGGTTCGCGTTTGACCACACCCTGCCTGATGTAAAGCAACAGTGTGGTCTAAGATGGAGCACGCTTACCTAGAAGGAACCTATTGACTCTCGATTTGAAGACACCCAAATTATACTTTTCTGGAAATACAGACCCCGGCAAGGAGTTCCACATTTTCGCCGTGCGTATAAAAAATGTAGACTCAAAGCGCTTAGTACGAACACTACTTAGTAAGTATCTTGTAAGTAGGTACCTAGCTGAATAATATAATAATCTCGTAAAGTACGCAGACACATGCTAAGACCCAAAATCGAAGAGCGTCGATTGATATGAATAGACTAAACGATTCATCAATATCATGTGACATTGAATATTGAATCAATCTCAATTAGTAACACAATTGTGCCTTGTGGAGATATCTACATTTGAGAAGGAATATTATCAATTTATCATACACTATTTAGAAAACCTTCTTTCGTTGAAGTTAAGCAACGTTCTGAGCTGTCACAAATTGGATGGTTGAACGCTAGCGGCATTAACAGCTGCGGGCTTTAAAAGGCCGTTATAGCAGATTCACAATAAGAATTGAACTATATGATATGCTATGCCGTCTCTTTTCATAGACTGAGAGTGACAAGAACGGCATATATTGCAATTTCTATAGTGATTCTGCTTATAGCGGCCATTTTAGCCCCGCAGGGCGCTTCCGTGCTTCAGAGGTCAAAGGCTCAGAGGGCACGTTAAATGGTCGGTCCCGGATTTTAAGTCGTTAAGCCATGACGGAGCGGCCTAAAAACTCCGTCACCAGAGTTACGAACATACATATTTCCTAACTTCCCTCATTGTCTTCAACAGATTTGGATTGACGTAACTATAATATCTGTATTAATCCTCCAACCAACCTTTTTGTTTTCTGTGTTTTTTCATTCGCCCTGTCTGTCGTAATAAAAATTGTTGTAGGACATGTATTGTTACATTTTTTATGTTACATTGTGTGCCTCACAAATTAAAAATATTTCATTTCTTTTCAGATTGTAAGTACCTAAAACCTGGATGTTCACCGTGCCATGAAATTTAAATCGTAAGCTATTATTTATAAGCCAGAGTTGCCTATACCGAATATGAAAAAAATGTTGGAACCCCTTTAAATTTTCAGTATTTCGGATACTTGCATTGCATAGTCCTCATTGCGATCGTAACTTAAATAAACTAGTAGTTCCCCCCGAACTGAGATCTCGCGCACCGTAGATGGCTTACATTTGGACTTCCTTCTGACTACCCCTATACTTTCAAGTGCTACTACTGCCGAGTATGCCTATTGCGCTAGCTCGTCATGGTAAAAAATACTGGCATGCATTCAATACATAATTATACTTAATTTTTACTATTTATTTTTAAAATGTCCTCTCTATTTTTTCATTCATTTCATATTTATGAATTCTCGTCGTGTTTCAAAAAGTATACTTACGTCCTAGAATAAAAATAAAAAGTAGTTACCTACTTAACTATTTTGGAATGTACAAATAAAGACATTTCATTTGACACCCCACTCAATATATTTGTTTAACTTTTTTTACGAGTCCGCAACCGTTCGCGAAATCGCTGGTGTGCTAAGGCCTTTAGAATATCACCCAGACATCAGAAACTGGTGAAGCATAATATCAACGTCTTTCAAATAATGTAGTCGGAACGAGCTACATAATGGCTCACCAAAATTGCGTGCCTAAACCGCCCTGAGTTTAATAACATCCTGTATGCTCCCATTTGTTTACTAAAGGGGCATATATCGGATTAAAATGTTGATAAATTGAGCAGGACGTTACCGCCAAAATTTAGATTGATCGTTTGGGGACCTAATGCAAAAATGCTTAGTGACCGAGATTTTTTTCTACCTTAGTGGGTAACAATGATTGATGGACGAGCGAGTGATGCGAAGTTTGTAAATAGACCAGCACTCAGCTCATAGGTGGGGCTATCCGACAAGGAAGAAGTGGCGAGAAAAGCGAGACGCGTAAATTGTGCTTATTTGAGGTTATTTTGTATAAGTGCTGTCCTGCCTGACTCGCAGCTTCGCTTACTTAGTACAATATAGCCACATCAATCCTTTTTTGCACAAATTCTATCAGATACGAATAACCTGCAAAACATTCAGCTTGCAATATAAAACCAACTGTTAGTATCTAAAATGAATTCTTTAAAAATACTAATTTAATTAATGTTGCCAAGAAAGCGTGGGACAGAACATCACAGGACCGGATAGAATGGCGTAGGTAATATAGAGGAGAGATACTTATACCCAGCAGTGGGTGCAAAGAATAGAATAGAAAATGCAGTCACAAGCTTCAAATGCTGTAAAACAGTTTAAAGAGAAGGCGCCAATGTTCAACCACTTGAAAGCATTGGCCACTCACGACCGATGCAATTGAAGAAATCTACGACTGACTTCGTAATGCTACATTACAGATTCTAAACTTACCTTAGTGTCAGGTTGAATTGATTTTGGCAACTGCTTTTCTATTCTTTTCACTTGAGCCGGCACCAAATTGTCCGTATTGTATTTGTATTGACATTAATACCGATCCTATTTACGAGAATAGTGTCACCTAGCGTATCCAAGACTCTTTTCTTAGTATCATATCATTAGAAAATAAGGTTGATAATCAAATATTTCCAGCTTGGCAGCAAAGGTATCTTATTACAGAGGATTACAAACTTATCTAACCATTAGAATAAGTAAGTACGCATTTTGACGAAACATTTGAAATCATTTTAATTTCATTCGCGACATACAAAAGTAAAAGTTTATACGTTTATCATTGTGAATGGTTACAGATTTGACCGACATGCTCGTTTAATAGTCTAATTTGTAAGTGTCAAACCAAATGTTCAGTTGATTAGAGCAACAACTCCTGAAACTTTCACAAAGAAAGGAAACCACGTACAAGGAAACTTATCTCAGTCTAACTTAATTCAGAAATATTCCACAAAGATAGGTAGAAATATTTTGCTTACAAAACACAAGCGCACGTATATTTTGGGTGAAAATGGCGATTTGTACGCGAGTCACGGGGTTTATTTATGAAGTCCTAGATGGTGACAATTTTATTCAATGAATGATTGATTTGGGAAGGAACTCTATATTTGCTGACAAATCAAACAAGAGAATGTACTTACAAAAGATAGGAAGGTAAGGTAGGTAGGTACTACTAGTAGTAAGAATATCGATTCATCGTTCATCTTGTTTGAATATGAAGAAAAAAAGTAAAGGATTTTAGTAAGATACTAATTTCCACAGGTTCGTTACATTTTCATGGGGCAATAACCAATAGACCAACGGTGAAGGGAAAAAAAAGAAGAAAGAAAGAAAAAAAAAACTATACTTACGTGTCACAAAATATCGTTTTTGGCTCTAAAAAGTAGGCCTAAGTCACTTGTTATATTAATATAAACAACTTATTATATAAAATTGACATCAATTACATAATGTCTCTTATTACTTGTGATAAAAACTGCAATAAAAATAGAACATAAAAACATCGAGATCGCAGAAGAATAGTCTCAACAAACGACAACATTAATGTCACTGCATCAGTGACCAGATGCAACACAAAGCGGATATAAACCGCACTGTAGTGTCCAGTTCTAAAGCAAATAAGATATATATTTTCAGCGTAGTTATATAAATAAATAAAAAAACCGGTCAAGTGCGAGTCGAACTCGTACGCCGAGGGTTCCGTGCCTAGCCATGGTGCCAATTAAGCTAGTCCGCTTAATTGTATGAGCGCCCATACAACTCGGAGGACAATTTTAATTGGCGTCAACTATGTATGTATGGGAACACCCTTTAATTTTCAACTTTTTTAACTTTTTGGAATTTTTCCTTTATTTGTGCTATAAGACCTTGCTTTTTGCCAAATTTCGTTATTCTAGGTCAACGGGAACTACCATTTAGGTTTTCGACCCAAAACCTCTAGGGTACTTCCGGTTGACCTAGAATTGTCAATTTTGGTCACAAGCAAGGTCTTCCAGCACAAGTAAAGGAAAAATTCCGAAAAATAAAAAAAGTTGATAATTAAGGTAAGTTTTGGTACTCACAAGTTTTCACGAAAACCTAAATTTGCCTATATCTTTTTATAGTGTTGACTCAGGACCTTGATTTTTATACTCACAGTAGGGACTATAGACCTTAGTATATGGTATAAATTTCAACTTGCTAGCTCTACCCGTTCCTGAGATAATCGATGGTGACACACGGACAGACGGACAGACAGACGGACAGACGGACAGACGGACAAGAAAGTGATCTTATAAGGGTTCCTTTTTTACCTTTTAAGGTACGGAACCCTAAAAAACCCCGGAGACATCCCTTCAAAAACTAGAAAAGAGCTGATGATCCTGAAAAGGCTGAACCTACTGATTTTGATAAAACCTGCATGTCTAAGAAAACCTGCTTTTAAATTTAAAAAAACCGCATTCAAATCGGTTCACCCGTTTAAGAGCTACGGTGCCACAGACAGCCAAACAGACAGACACACACATAGACATATAACATCCATCCTGTTAAACATCCCTGGTGATAGTTGTGTCATTATTTATTTCATTCGTGCATATCCTTTATTTGGCTTTCACGGGGCCTAAGACCTCCTTCATCAAAACTATTCCAATATTTTAACAATAATTTGAAATATATGTTCACGCAATAGATGAACCAAGTTTCGATGGCACTAAAAATAGACAACAGGAAAAGCAACTAAACAATGATACTTATAAATTGTTAAACAGCCTTTCTCAAATGCCAAAGAATAATGCATCAAAAGGTAAGAATATTGCAATACTGACATGATCAAATGACAAAGAGAACAATAAAACTACCTACAACACTCGAAGTTGTCTCATAAAACATCATAGCTGGTGTTTTAGCACAACTTTTGCTCTTTTCCGTAAACGCCGAGTGACACAGTGCCTCGAATTTCGACCCGAAAGTCTAAATCAGTGGTTCCCAAACTTTTTTTCTCATGGACCCCTTTCAAAATTTTACTGGTTTCGGTGGACCCCCTGCTGCTACATTTCTACCATATTCCCAAAACTCGTCAGAAAATGAGAATGAGCGTGGACCCCTGGGGGTCCACCTGGACCACTTTGGGAATCACTGTCTAAATGGCCTCGCTCAGCTGGTCACCTTGTAGGTCGTGAGTTCGACACACAAATATTTGTGTATTAGACACAGGAGGATATAGCAGGAGGAAGGGCATAGTGGGTTTATCTTACTCTATATTCGAGCAGCCCGACTGGGGAAGTACCTCCGCCTTATTGAATATAGCAGTAAAATAACATCATTCTTCTCGAATGGTGTTGTGTTCCTGAGCTCTGCCAAAATTCGCTGCAGTGACAAGTCTCGTCCATTGTGTTGTCGGCGCAGTGATTCCTCTTTTAAAGAGTCAGCAGCGCGAGTGTGACTCCTCTTGTGTCACAGGAGTCCATAGGCTACGGTAACCGCTGACCATCAAATGGGCCGTATATGCTGATCTGCTAGCTTAGTAGGTACCTGGTATAAAAAAAAGCAAATTGTGTACTTACTTTTTATTTGTTTAATAAATACTTTTAGGAGAAATGATCTCGTCACCTTTAAGAGATTAGTTAGAAATCTCTAAGTAAAGGTAGAGATGGCTGGAGAGATAATATGGGGAAGACCTTCGCCCTTGTTAGTAAAAAAATAAAAACTACTGTACTAGGTAGTAGTTCGCCGTGACTGAGACCTCACGAACATTAAACATCTTTGAAGGATCTTGAATGTGAGAAGATTTTGCCTTTTTCTAGGTCTGGTGACGGAAGTTTTAAGCCGCCTCCGTCATGGCTTAACGAAGTAAAAGCCAGGACTGACAATTTTAACATGCGAATCACGAAATCTAGATCTACTGATAGTATTCAACATGATAGCTATAAAAACTAATGCTACGTTCATCGCTTTCGTTTACCAAAGAGCAACGAGTGGTCGTACAGAAGGCAAGTCAAATTGCCGTCGTTGTTATGACAAATTGAAGGGGCTCTATCGCAAGCTTTTCTAGTTCGTATTGTACAGCCAGCAAGAAAAGTTCTAGAACCTTTAATACGAAAGATCTTAATACGTTGTTCCTAACACACATAAAGTAGGTAAAGTAACTAAAATCAAATTATTTGAGTGGCATGTTTGTGGATAGATAGAAGATAGTCTTGATTTTTCTTGGCGACTAAACCTACCTGAAAAGACGCATAAAATTTGAAAAAACATCAGGATCACAATGTTTTGAAACTAAAAATCCATAGTCGGGATTCGAACTCACGACCTTCGGATCGAAAGTCGAGCACTCACTATAAGCACTAACAAGGGTCTAAAATTTTGTATAATGCGAAAGCTCTTAATTCGCCTTGAGTTCGAAACAATTATAAAGTGACATTTCTAGATTAAATATAAATAAATATTGTGGAAATTTTTTACACAGCGCCATTACACCACGAGCGAGGCGGCATCCCTCGCGAGGCAGCCTCACGCCTTTTAAAAATGGCTATGATTAATAATAAAAAGAATGTGTTTAAATGCCGGGGCTCGAGCTCTATCTTTCGATGGCGAGTAGAACAATAAACCTTTATTTAGTTTTTATCAAATTTGTTGCTGACTGTAATGTTTCAACGGCAGCAGAGAAGATTAAACGAAATGACAGAACAACCAACTCTTATGTGCAACAAGATTTCGTTGCAATTTAAACTTTCATTCATACACTTTAACATTCATATCATTCTTAGGACTTCCAAACTGGATTTCATAGGACCGGAAAGTAAAGCTACCTTATTCCTGAGCTTAAATTGCTTATGCAAAAGACGTGGGTTATTAATATGATGACTAGTCAACTTTTGGAACAATCGAGTTTCATGGTATCGAGTTTTCTCTTGACGATACAAACACATCAAAAAAAGTTTGCGATCAGTTTGAAAACATAAAATATTTTTTAATAATTTATGTTAAAATTTGAAATAGGTACTTAATATTAAAAAATATATAAGTACTTGTTTGTTTGTTTGTTGGTTTTTAGCCTACACTGTCCCACTGCTGGGCAAAGGCCTCCCCTCGAGTTTTCCAGGTAGTCCGGTCTAACGCCATTGCCTGCCACTGATAGTCGCTGAAGGTGTCTAGCTCGTCTCGCCATCGCTTGCGTACTTAAGTACTTACTTAATTAAAATTGTTATAGCTGAAAAATCAGTTGTCATACATGTGAAAAGTAAATTGTTTTGTATGAGTGTTGCCACATCGGATTTGCCTTTCGTTGCTAAATTCGTGAGCAGGACAAAGTCTCGGGTCTGCTAGTATTTATAAAGTAGGCCTATGTATCTTTACTTAAAAACATTCCCTCTAAAACAATAGACTCGTAAATAAGGTAGCCGTTTAAGAATTTGTGTTATAACTCCCTTGAAAACAACGGAATAATAACTTTTGCAGCCGTGCTTTCCGTTTTATTTATTCAAGTGTTCATTTTGTTTTTATTTGTTATTTCCTGTTCTCTCTTTCTGTCTCTACTGAACGATGAGTTGTATCTTGTATCCAACATTTCCAGTTCACAAGTAAAAATAAAAAATCCGATGTTGGGGCTCTGTTGTTATTTATTATGGTTGGGATGTTAAAAATGTAAAGAATTGTAGAAAAAAGCTACTTATAATAAAAAATTATAAAAAACAAAAAAAATAAAAAAAAAATTGAAATTAAAAAAAAGACACTTTTTCTAATCTTGCATGCAGAACTAATTAACATCCGTACACATACTATAAATGTGAAAGTGTGTTTATTTGTCCTTCACGTCATAGCAGAGCGACGGATTGACGTGATTTTTTGTGAGGAGATAGTTGGAGGGCTGGGGAGCACCATAGGCTACTTTTTATCCGGGTATCACGCGAGCGAAGCCGCGGGCAGCAGCTAGTAATAATATAATAATATACACCGTTAATTCTGGGTCAGTTTAAAGCCAGCACCCACTGCTTGTATTGCTTAATCGTATTCGTGTCGTTGGTTTAATTTTTGAATTTGATAAGTATTTCATACGAAACTAAATAGTTGAAAAGATTAACAAAAGTGAGAAAAACACTTGGTAAGGTGTCGTAGGCGCGCAGAGCTAATGACCTAGGTATGTATGTATGACTACGACATAGCGTAGACTCTACGCCGTAGCAACAGCTGAGCACAGAGCACGTATCTCCGTGATTTATCCTGCCTATGTTTCGTGATATTATTAATTGCAAAAAAATAGATCTCATTTTTATTATTATTTTTGAGTAAGGTTATCGATATAGATTACCTACGTAGGCGCCGGCTTTAAACTGACCAAAAATAAACGGTGTATAACATAAATATACCATATCGTACTCGTATATCATACAATCATAATGTTTCTCCTGCGGCCCTAGTTTCACTCGGCCCATTTCTTTCTTTATCGATCGAGCGAGCGAAGCGAGCGAAGATCTTAGTGGTAAGTTGGGCGATTTTGCTTTGTATGTTTGTATGTTTGTATGTTTCACGAATTGTTGTTCGAGCATAACTGTCGAACCGTTCATCCAATCTGCATGAAACTTGGTAGGTCAATAGGTTGTGGTAAGGAAATTTACGGTGGAGCATATGAGCTTAATCGGTGAAGGGGTTGTGAAGATATTGGGTTCCCAAGGGGGTAAAAAATTATGAAAGTTACACAAATATATTGAGTGGGGTGTCATACGAAAGGGCTTATTTTGTACATTCCAAAATGGTTTTTATTTTTAATCTAGGATGTATAGTTTTTGAAATACGACCAAAGACCAAAAACTACGAAACCAGAGCTGCAAGAGCTCCCGTTTCATAGAGTTTCGATGTCTTCGTAGCTCATTGACTGGTCGGTCTTAAAAAGAGAGTGGCATCGTTGCGGTTTGGTTTGCAATGATTTTAGATGCTACTTGATTTATTTTCATGATAAAAAAATTTTTGATAAAAAATGAAAATAATTGGGGTAAAAAAAGTTAAGTAAACAAATATATTGAGTGCGGTGTCCAATGAAAGGTCTTTATTTGTACATTCTAAAATAGTTATTATTTTTATTCTAGGACGTATACTTTTAAAAATACGACGAGAATTCATAAATATGAAATAAATGAAAAATTAGACACGACATTATGTATTGCATGCATGCTAGTATTTTTTACCATGAAGAGCTAGCGCAATAGGCATACCCGGCAGTAGTAGCACTTGAAATTATAGGGGTAGTCAGAAGAAAGTCCAAATGTTGGCCATCTACGGTGCGCGAGATCTCAGTTCGGGGCGAACTACTAGTTTATGGAGGACAGTATGTGTTTAGTTTCTATGACGGATCAAGTTAAGTACGGTACACAATAGATCCACTTGAACCTCGTTTCTAAGTAGAAAAGGAATGCATGAGGCGATCCTATTGTGGCCGCGGGTTTATAGGTCAAAAAGCTTGAATGCAATGTGGACGTTTCCAGCGACTGATTGCGATACCGTGCCCTTAACAGCGGTGTCTTGCGGTATCGAATCCATCGCTTTATTTAGAACTAACTTCCGCCCGCGGTTTTCGCGTGGTACTTACCCGGATATAAAGTAGCCTATGTGTTATTTCAGGTCAAAAACTATTTCCAAGTTTTGTTAAAATCCGTTCAGTGGTTTTGCAGGAAGGACAAACATCTATCAATCCATCCTTACAAACTTTCACATATATTAGGTAGTAGGAAAAAACGCCAGCTTAACTTTTGACGGTTAAAGAAAACATCGCCTGAAAATCAGTTAGAATTAGATGGTGGCGGAAGCTAGTTTTCAATATTTAGAAAAATATAAGAAAAAATCCAAAGCTCTTCAGCAAAGAAAGAACGTGCTAAAAATACTAGGAGTCCGTAGCAAGTCCTTTATTTTCCCTGGATAATTCGTGATATAAGGGTACGCCGTGATCCGTTTACTCAGTTGATTTATATTTATACAGTCGAAAACATAACCCTTCTGGCACAGTCGGCTATAAAAAAAACTGAATTCCCATGCTTAATACTGGCCTCTTAGCTCAGTTGGTCGTGGCCTTCTGCGCTGTAGGTCGTGGGTTCGATTCCCACCCAGGTCAAACATTACTGTGATGAACATCTTAGATGTTTGTTCTATGTCTGGGTGTTATAAAGTATTATAAGTATGTATGTATTTACAAAAAAAAAGTATATAAGTATTCTATCAGTTATCTGGTTCCCATAGTACAAGTTTGGGGCTAGATGGCGCTGTGTGAATTGTCCAGCAATATATATTTAATATAAGAAAATGTACGTGCTAAAGGTACTAGGAGCTCGTAGCGACTTATTTTCTCTGGATAATACGTGATGCTTTGCTTCAGACGTGCTAAGGGTACGTCGTGATCCGATTACTCAGTTGATTTAGCTCGTCGAGGTATCTTTGCTTATTTACGCTTATAACGGTTTATTTCGTAGCTTTAATGCGCTTTTAGCTTGCTTAGTCGTTCATGATAGATCGTGGATGTTAAATGCTGTTCTGCGCGGTCAAAAATAAATGGGAGACCGCTAGCAAGTAACAACAGAGCACTATTTGTTACTTGATCGGCAGGTCGGCCAATTTTTATCGTGCTTCCTATGTACTTATGTATGTTTGTAAATTATATTTCTGATTTAACCTGGTGAAGCGCTCGTGGCGTAGCTTGCTTAGACGTTCTTGATTGATCGTTGAAGTTAAACAGCGTTGGGCGCGGCCACTCTATGGGTGACCGCAAGTGGTATTACGAGCTAAGCGCTTCCGTGCTTCGGAGGGCACGTTAAATTGTCGGTCCCGGCATTTATGTCGTTAAGCAATGACGACATAAATACCTTTAGGCGGCCTAAAAACTCCGTCACCAGAGATGGCCACTTACTCATATGAACTTACTTTTACCGTCTTTTTTAATTGACATTAGTAAGAGTTATAAGCCTGAGGATGGGCGGCGACGCCGGGGCAGGTCTCAAACACGCTGCTAGCGTGATGATCTAGAAGTCTAGATGCATTCTGGGGTGACTGGTGGGACAAAGCAGGCGATCGCTAGTCTTGGAGGATGATAGACCTCTGCCCAGCAGTGGGTTGGTGGTTGAAAAGAAGAGTGACAAGAAAAAAACATTCTCCAAAGCCTTGCTAAGTTGGAAAATTATTATGAATAATGGGGTACGTTTTAAATGAGGCCGTATCCCCTCTTCCTTAACAAAATTAAGTTTCCGTACGGAAGTAGAAAGATCTTATTGAAGGGCGACGGGCGCTTCCGTGTTTTCGGAAAATTAAAATGTCCGCTCCTGCTATAAAGTCGATAAACCATGACGTAGGTCCAACAGGCGGTTATAAAACTCCCTTGACTGTGTAAATAAATATATAAACTTACTAGCGAACGCCCGCGACTTCGCTCGCGGCTTCGCCCGCTGCTTCGCCCGTGTGGACAACTTTTTTTTTTATCCCGAAAAACAAAATGGTTCCCCTGGGACCATTTTGTTTTTCGGGATAAAAATTTGCCTATGTATTATTCCAGAGTCTAAACTATCTTCATTCCAAATTTCATCAAAATCGGTTTTGTAGTTATGGGGATACGTGGTAACGAACATCCTCACACACGGACTTTCGCCTTTATATGGAGATTCCGCGGGCATCAGCTAGTTATACATAAAATCTATTCTTAGCGTTGCTAAATAAACTTATGTTAAATTTTCGTATTTATGTTTTAGACGCCTTTAAAATATATACAACCAACTTTTCAGCCGGCTAAACATAAATCCTGTCTTAAACGGATTAAATCCGCTTTGATACTATCTTCCTAAATATTAATACAGTAATGACGGGAGCTCGCTCTAAAATGGAAGCTAATCAATTATTTCGTATCGAACAATCGAGTATCACAAAAACCTTTAATGGAAAATTTTATTATGCGAAGGTATTTCCTATTTCTCCGGCGAGGGTCAAATTTTTATGTGAATTTTACGTCATTTCATAATAACCACAAATCATACTGTATTGATTTTATTTAGCCTGATTTTAGTCTCACGCTCACCGTCAGCGCTGATAGGCGAGTGATCTTTATTACAATGAAATAAGGATACTGATTGTCCAGCACTGACGAGAGCAATCAGCGTAGCCATTTCTGCTAAACAATCAGTATCCTTATTTCATTGTAATAAAGATCACTCGACTATCAGTGCTGACGGTGAGCGTGAGATTAAAATCAGCCTAAGAGAGCTTGTGTCATACTCACAGAACTATTCTGTGGTCATACCACACTGACATAAGATTTCTGAAAACCTACGAAAAAAAGAGTTCTTAAGTCTCTGGCTGGCTACATCCTTCAAAAAGATCAAGTATAAAAATAAGATCATTCAAATTCTTTATTTATTTTATTTAGATGATTTATAAGGGTTTCCTGTTTGTCAACTCGTCCTGTCCCCTCGAGGGAACAGGAGAGACAAACAAATCAAAATTCTTTGAATTTATTAAAATACTAGTGAACACCCGCGGCTTCGCCCACGTGGACTAATATTTTTTTCCGAAATAAAAAGTAGCCTATGTGTTATTTCAGAACCTAAACTATCTACATTCCCAATTTCATCAAAATCGGTTTTGAAGTTATGGGGATACGTGTTAACACACACACACACGGACTTTCGCCATTATAATATTAGTAGGAAAATTCAAGGATTTTTTTTTCCTTGAAATTATTTATGGCGTCGAATCGAAATCGAAATTCGAAAATCGAATACTTAATACAATTTAATATTATTTCAAGGCATCTTATGCCTACACCCAACCGAACATTGTAGTGTGCCTGGGGCATTGTTTGAGATGGAGTAGGCTTGTCCAGCACCTAAACCTTCATCTCAGCTTTATCGAAAGGTTCAATATATAAACATGATCAACACAACACATATGAAGCTGCGGGTTTCCACAAGATGTTTTAATTCACTGCCTAAACCTCGTATAAAGAAAAACATAATTTTTTATGAATTGTGAACTTCCATTACCCGATTTTGACCTTCAGATCGAAAGTCAAGGTACTGTCCACAAACACGGCTTTTATCAAAAACACCTACGTAAATAAACAGCTCTAAAAATAATGAAAAAAGCTCGTTTAATTAAGAAAACAAACCCACTGATCTCAGAATAAAAATACCAATTAAAACACCCACGTCTTGAAATTGTCTTTTCTCGACCTTTCCATCCAAACAAAGTAATCTACAGCGTCCAGAGTTCCAGTGTTTGAACGTTATATTTTTCAGAGACACTTCTTAAACAAATTGTTGAAAAAAGCTAGGTCAGTCTAAATGTAGTGTTTTTAACCCCCGACAAAACAGAGGGGTGTTTTTTTAAGGTAAGGTAGCAGACAAGCATACGGCCCGTAAGCGGTAAGCGGTTACCGTAGCCTATGGACGCCTGTGACACCTAAAGGCCAATTCTACTAAAAAAACTTTTTATCCACAAAAACATCAAATATTTCGTTTTGTTTCATAATCTACTAATGACCTATGAGGTTAGGTTACTCTGTTATGATGACATTTTCAAACAAATTACCAATGAGCTTTTGCAAATGTACCTACTAAAATTTTCTTACTAAACATTTAAATTTTCACATGGTAATAATATTGGTTTAATAAACTCGGATTCACGACTCTACCGTAATGAAATGGTAGGAGACTTTTCCAGAAGGACCTGTAGGCTCATTCTGTAAACTCACTTCGAACGTCGAAGAGCTGAATCCGCTGTGAGATTTCAAATTTCGTAATCGAAATTTGAATCTTACTACAAACACTTACAATACATTCTTGCGTATTTAGTGAGCACGGTCACTTGAGTGAATTCGAAGTGAGTCTAGTATAGAATGCCTCTGCTGAT
This sequence comes from Camptogramma bilineatum, assembly GCA_958496255.1. NCBI lineage: Eukaryota > Metazoa > Arthropoda > Insecta > Lepidoptera > Geometridae > Camptogramma > Camptogramma bilineatum. The sequence goes on from OY292460.1 coordinate 4,957,914, forward strand.
GAGACTTTGTTGTGAATCCCGTTGTGAATGTCCTTGATTTAATGACCCTAATGAATTTCATAAATGTAAACAAAATGATTGCGTCAAAATTGCGAATACGCTGTGTGTATAATCTAGAGCTTGAATCATATCATTGTTAAAACAACAAATATCAAGTACCAAACTACCTATTTCTATTTACTCGGTACACGTAGCGTGTGAGCTAGCTCTTCATTAGCTTTGCTTCAGTTGACTCACAAGTTTATTATCTCTTGTTTGTGCTCACATACCGTGCTGAAACCAGTGATGCAATAACCCTCCTTTACGACACAGCAATGTATTTGTCACATGACGGGCCACTCGGAGACAGTGTTCGATGAAGAATGAACTTTGTCGCGTTGAGATACGTTTAATTATGGCTTGTAGTGGGAGAATGTGGCGTGGTGACGCATACATGAAGCCAGCCAAGGAACTTTATTCAATGGGTACACATAGTACGAGTACCTAGATAAACATTGTTTCATTTACCATCTTCTTTAAAAGATCATCTTAATACATCTCACATTGGGGAAGATAGAAGCTGGCAGCGAGATGCAGGCTTCTATTTTCCCCGAAAACTACAGGAGAGCGAATAGTCTTTTAGATTTTTGTGTTCTATGGTCACATCGTTGCTTACCATCAGGTGAAGTTGTGGCCAAGCAAATATGTCTTATAAAAAGACCATTATGCGGAGTCTAGAACAAAATATATGAGAACATTTTCCAGCAAGCTTATAGAATTTTCTGAAGTTTTCTGATGTGCAGCCGGACATAATACCCACTCTAGGAATCGGTCAATACTCAGTCATCTGATGGCGATTTCAAATTGTGTATGTACCTAAACAAAACAAATGTTGACCAAGTTTTGACCTATTTAATTTCTCATTGTATAGGTATGCTATGTAGTGTAAGTACCTTTGTTTAGTGCAATATATACCTAGCCATACTAGCTTCCGCCCGCGGCTTCGCTCGCAGGCCTATTTTTTATCCGGGTACGAACCCGGATAAAAGTAGCCTTTGTCCTATTCCCGGTCATTATCTATCTATATTTTAAATTTCAGCCAAATCGGTTCAGTGGTTGTCGAGTTACAGAGAAACAAAAATACATCCAAATATCCATCCATCCATCCATCCAAACTTTCGCATTTATAATATTAGTGTGAGTGTGATAGTGTGTTATTCGTTTTTATGCTCGTTTGAGTCAGCCGACGGTAGGTATCTATTAATAGGTTGTATTGAAACATATTTTTTCGACTCTAGAAGATAATTAGTAGGTACTTAATTAAGATAATTTATTGAACTCTTTATCCCACTCTTCAAAAATCTTACATTAAATGCTTTTTATCTATATATTAATTAAGACAGACAGATAATTCGAATACTTATTTATTATTTTGTTATTCTGTGTAATTGATTGATATACTAACACGAATTAAGCTGCCAACTGGGTCATTCAGATTACGGAGTGTTTAATGTTTGGAATTTGATAAAAGACGTTTTAGTGTCTTTATCTTTGTAGTTTTATGGTTTGTGTAATGTACAATTAGACACACGCGAAAACAAGATTAGAGTGATAAATGAAAATGATCCTTAGTGCACACGCACAAAGATGAATTTAGAATAATGATTTTGGCTTGATGGTAAAATAAAGATTTCGTAAGGGTCAATGACCTGTTTTCTGAGGCACGTGCTCATTACAGGTATGTTTGTATGGGATAGTGTTGACTTATACTGAAACTACATTATAACGCCTTGCGAAATATTCGCGTCGTGCGACTAGTGCAGCCATATTTTATCATAGGATAGAAAGAGACAACACGAGCCTTCTCCGAACCACGAAAAAGATAGCCAGAGCATTTTAGGTGATTTAGTTTTATGCCATTACTAGCGAACGCCCGCGGCTTAACCCGCGTGGAATACTATATTTTATCCCACGGTAACCGTACATTTTTTCGGGTTAAAATTAGCCTATGTGTTATTCCAGATCCTAAACTATTTACATTCCAAATTTCATCAAAATCGGTTTAGTAGTAATGGAGATACGTGGTAACAAACATTTACACACACACGGACTTTCACCTTTATAATATTAGTAGGATAATAAAACGGCACACGTAGACATGTTAGGTACCTACCAAGATTGTTTCAATTCAAAATTCATCTGAGCAAGAGTGACCCTCTTTGAGGACACTTCTCACACGGTAAACAGAGAACCCAAATTGACAATGTTGTTATGTGAATAGTTCACACAAACATACTATAGATGACCTGGACCCCAATTCTATTAACAATTTTTTTATAAACCTAAGCAAAACATCATCTAAATACGTTTTGTTTGCTAATCTACTAATGACCAACTCTGTTGTGGTGACGTTTTAAACCAAATTACTGTCATTTCGGAGAACGAACGATACAAAACGCAGCGGTAATGATAACGGAATGGTTGGATGTTACAAATATTGAGGCCCTGGGTGGCAATTCTACTAGATGACAACGTCAATCATTCCGCTGCGTTTTGGGTCGATCTCTTAAATATCAGCCATTTGGTGAATAGTAAAATGGCTTTTTAAGAATTTGTTCTGTCAAAATCCAAACCTTGACTAAAACGTCACCACAACTGAGTCGTTTGTCATTAGTAGAATAGGAAACAGTCGAAAATCTAAGGTTTAGTTGAGGTTTTGCTGGTGGTTCATAAAAAGTTTTGTAGTAGAATTGCCCTACTGGTAAACTATGTACCACGTGAAACGAAAAAACTATTTTAATTTCCATTTATTCACGGCACAGCTGTCAAACGATAGGTCCACCACGAACGCAATCTATTACAAGTAATCCAATGGACAATTCTGTTACACTCATTGTCACCGATCACAAACAAAGAGCGCAACAGAAACAAAAAGGAATTTACTTCTGCGATTGGAAACACGGTAAAGTCATAAAGCAACGCTTATAATTCGCAATCTGACGAGAGATGAAAGGATTTTCTAAATAAATGGAATTCTCGAATTATTCTTACGTAAACAAAATTAAACTTCTCCCGTTTTCACGTCAAAAGAAAATGCCTTTTGTGCGAAATCTTTCGAAGTTTGATTTACTTTCCGCTATCGTATTTAGTGCTACTTTCTTAGACGCGAAAGATTTAAATGTTCATGGTCCCGTACAATGCCGTTCTGTATTGCAATAGAATCACACTTCACATTAATCGATCGAGCGAGCGAAGCGAGCGAAGATCTTAGTGGTAAGTTGGGCGATTTTGCTTTGTATGTTTGTATGTTTGTATGTTTCACGAATTGTTGTTCGCGCATAACTGTCGAACCGTTCATCCAATCTGCATGAAACTTGGTAGGTCAATAGGTTGTAGTAAGGAAATTTACGGGGGAGCATATGAGCTTAATCGATGAAGGGGTTGTGAAGATATTGGGTTCCCAAGGGGGTAAAAAATTATGAAAGTTACACAAATAAATTGAGTGGGGTGTCATACGAAAGGGCTTATTTTGTACATTCCAAAATGGTTTTTATTTTTAATCTAGGATGTATAGTTTTTGAAATACGACCAAAGACCAAAAACTACGAAACCAGAGCTGCAAGAGCTCCCGTTGCATAGAGTTTCGATGACTTCGTAGCTCATTGACTGGTCGGTCTTAAAAAGAGAGTGGCATCGTTGCGGTTTGGTTTGCAATGATTTTAGATGCTACTTGATTTATTTTCATGATAAAAAAAATTTTGATAAAGAATGAAAATAATTGGGGTAAAAAAAGTTAAGTAAACAAATATATTGAGTGGGCTGTCAAATGAAAGGTCTTTATTTGTACATTCCAAAATAGTTATTATTTTTATTCTAGGACGTATACTTTTAGAAATACGACGAGAATTCATAAATATGAAATACCTAAATGAAAAATTAGACACGACATTATGTATTGCATGCATGCCAGTATTTTTTACCATGAAGAGCTAGCGCAATAGGCATACTCGGCAGTATCAGTAGTAGCACTTGAAATTATAGGGGTAGTCAGAAGAAAGTCCAAATGTAAGCCATCTACGGTGCGCGAGATCTCAGTTCGGGGCGAACTACTAGTTAATATTAGGTACATATAAATGCGAAAGTTTGGATGTTTGAATGATGTTTGGATGAATGTATGTTTGTTCCTCTATAACTCGACAACCACTGAACCGATTTGGCTGAAATTTAAAATATATAGATAAAAATATCCTTGAATCATAGGCTACTTTTTATCCCGAAATAATGCACGGTTCCCGTGGGTTAAAAAATAGTAGTCCACGCGGGCGAAGCCACGGGCGTCCGCTAATCTTAAATATTTCACATCATCATTAACATCTTATCCTTATATTTAAAGTACGCTGTAGTGACAGAGACAATTGACTTGGTACAAGGCCTGCCCAGCACTTAAACCATACTTTCAGCTCAACGTAAAATTATTTAAATACCAGAATTCAAATACTAGATTGTTTACTTGTGCTGAACCCTAAACCTCCAGTTTTTAAGCTTACTTAGCAGAATTTTCTTTATTGGATAAGCCAAATGACAAACTCATTTACGATATTTTTTAATTGTACTTTGATAAATACGTGGCATTGTTGCTATTAGGTAAAAATAAAAACCGGTCAAGTGCGAGTCGAACTCGTACGCCGAGGGTTCCGATCCTAGCCATGGTGCCAATTAAGCTAGTCCGCTTAATTGTATGAGCGCCCATACAACTCGGAGGACAATTTTAATTGGCGTCAACTATGTATGGGAACACCCTTTAATTTTCAACTTTTGTAACTTTTTGGAATTTTTCCTTTATTTGTGCTATAAGACCTTGCTTTTTCCCAAATTTCGTTATTCTAGGTCAACGGGAACTACCATTTAGGTTTTCGACCCAAAACCTCTAGGATACTTCCGGTTGACCTAGAATTGTCAATTTTGGTTACAAGCAAGGTCTTTCAGCACAAGTAAAGGAAAAATTCCGAAAAATAAAAAAAGTTGAAAATTAAGGTAAGTTTTGGTACTCACAAGTTTTCACGAAAACCTAAATTTGCCTATATCTTTTTATAGTGTTGACTCAGGACCTTGATTTTTATACTCACAATAGGGACTATAGACTTTAGTATATGGTATAAATTTCAACTTGCTAGCTCTACCCGTTCCTGAGATAATCGATGGTGACACACGGACAGACAGACGGACAGACGGACAGACGGACAGACGGACAGACGGACAGACGGACAGACGGACAGACGGACAGACGGACAAGAAAGTGATCTTATAAGGGTTCCTTTTTTTACCTTTTAAGGTACGGAACCCTAAAAAAGATGGTGTGGCATGGCCACAATATTATTATATCTACGTATCTATGTATACCTATAAACTATAACTATCTATCTTATAACTAACTTAAATTACACAAGTATATCTACATATAAGTAATATTATAAAAACATATTTAATTATTAATTTACCTTACAAATTAAACATACACACCATTCACATTCACAAAACATAAATACATACATAACTCAAATGTCGTCGCGCCGGAGTCGTCACGCAAACTCTGATCGTGTCGGATCGAGTGAATGCGTTCCAACGGCCAGCTGACGCCGCGAACAAAAGGACTGGATAATGGCGGCGCTCGCGCACCTCCCGCGCGCCGCACCTCACCGCGCCGCTCGCCCGCCAGTCTGCCCTACCTTCGCACGGCAGACGCACGCTCGCTTACGCCGCTAACTTGATACCTTTCGCAATCCATACTGTGCTTTACGATCTATCTGCTTACTGTGCCTATTGTAATTAATTATAATAAGAATGTGAATAAACTGTGTGTAAAGAGTGCCTGTGATATTCATTGTGTGGACTTGGAGAACATAACCTTATTACAGGCAGGTCAGTTAGAACACAGAACCTATCTCACTTCAGTGGTGACCCCTCAATACTGGACACAATACGGAGGATCATAAAAATCGTAAGCTAGTGAAGTTAGATTTCGTAAAATGTCTAAAAGCGACAACGCATCGAACAAAGACAGCCAAGATGGCGGTTCGCAATCCGAAAAAAGGACATTTACACCATCCGATATTTTTCGAGTCGGCGTACGACTTCCACCGTTCTGGCCCGAAGAGCCGGCTGTATGGTTTGCACAGATAGAAGGAAGTTTTGCACTCTCCGGCGTTAAGGATGACGAGACGAAGTACCACTACGTCAGCGCGCAGTTAGAACATCGTTATGCCGCAGAAGTCAAGGATATTTTAGTCAATCCCCCAGCTAAAGGCAAGTACGAAAAGCTTAAAACGGAGCTGATTAAAAGGCTATCTGCGTCACGGGAAAAGGAATTAACCCAGCTGCTCATGCATGAAGAGTTAGGAGATAGGCGACCATCTGCATTTCTCCGTCATCTGCAACATCTAGCTGGCCCAAATATTCCGGACGATTTTATAAAAACTGTTTGGACATCCCGCTTGCCTGGCAACATACAGATCGTCGTAGCATCGCAGCAAGAATCCTCGCTTAATGCGCTCGCAGACTTGGCCGACAAAGTACACGATCTAGTACCAACCACACCGCAAGTTGCCTCCACGGACGCCGTACCTGGTTCGATGATCGAAAAGCTGTCACGAGAAATTGCCGAACTAAGTCGACAAGTTCAAGCCCTCTCGTCAAAAGACTCAAGATCTCGTTCAAGAGAAAGAAGCCATAACGGTAGGAGTAGGAGTAACACGCGTAGCCAGTCGAACTACAGAAAATTTCCCACGTGCATCTTTCACCACAGATTCGGTGATAAGGCACGAAGATGCCTGAAACCCTGTGATTATCAGCCAGGATCGGGAAACGCCAGAGGCAGTCATCAATAGCGACTCATGATTGCCCAATTTCAAGCGGTCGCGTATTTATTACGGACAGACGAACGAAAATCCAATTTCTCGTCGACACGGGAAGCGACTTGTGTGTTTTCCCTCGCTCCGCTTTTAGGCGGGGAAGACCACAGACCACAGATTTCGACCTGTTCGCAGCGAATGGGACGCCGATCGCAATATATGGATTCCATCAAATGGAGCTGGATCTCGGCCTCCGCCGAGCCTTCACCTGGCGATTTACGGTGGCTGACGTAACAAAGGCGATCATCGGAGTGGACTTTTTATCTTTTTATAATTTAATAGTCGACTGCCGAGGCAAACGCCTTATCGACAATAAAACCTCTCTTTCAACCAGCGCAGCTTCAGTACATTCAGCTGATGCGATATCTTCGGTGAAAACAGTCACAGGCGAGTCGAAGTACCTGGATCTTCTTCGAGATTTTCCGGAAATAACTCGTCCAGCAGGAACACACCGGGTCATTCGTCATAATACGGTTCACCATATTAGGACCACGACAGGACCACCAGTCTACTGCACACCAAGAAGGCTCGCTCCAGACAAGCTGAAAATCGCGAAGGAAGAGTTTGACGAGATGTTGAAGAATGGGACAGCAAGACCATCAGAAAGCCCATGGTCGTCCCCGCTCCACCTCGCCCCCAAGAAGGACAACGGATGGCGACCATGTGGTGATTACCGGATGCTTAACGCCCGTACGATCCCCGACCGATACCCCATCCGTCATATCCAGGATTTCACGCAAAACGTAGCTGGTAGCAAGATATTCTCAACAGTTGACCTGGTTAAAGCATATAACCAGATACCGGTTCACCCTGAGGATATCCCGAAGACTGCTATCACTACCCCCTTCGGGATGTACGAGTTCCCCTTCATGACGTTCGGACTGCGCAACGCTGGACAAACATTCCAGAGATTCGTCGATGAAATGACAAGGGACCTGGACTTCTGTTTTTCGTATCTCGACGACTTTTTGATCTTCTCTCCAGACGAAGAGACTCATTTCCGTCATTTACGACTCCTTTTCTCACGGCTGAAGGAATATGGAATGGTAATAAATACCTCAAAATGCGTTTTCGGAGCAGAAGAAGTTACTTTCCTAGGCTGCAGCGTATCTACATCTGGAGTAAAGCCATTAGATAACAAGATCCAAGCCATAAAGGACTTCCCAACGCCGAAAACTGTAAAAGAACTGAGAAGGTTTCTAGGGATGATAAATTTTTACCGTCGCTTCATCCAAAACGCCGCTGTTTCGCAAGCACCTCTGCATAACTTGCTCACCGGATCCGTAAAAGGCTCTCACCCTGTAGACATCACTGGAGAAGCACTACGAGCATTCGAAGCCTGCAAGGAAAGCTTATGCCGCGCAACGCTCCTCGCACATCCGGACATGAACGCAAAACTAGCGCTAGTCACAGATGCCTCGGACACTGCAATCGGCGGAGTACTACAGCAGCGAAACCAGGAAAATGACGGTCAATGGCAGCCTCTCGCCTTCTTTAGCCGCAAACTGAGCCCAGCGCAACAAAAGTATTCGCCCTACGATAGGGAACTACTCGCGATATATGAGGCCATAAAACATTTCCGACACCTAGTGGAAGCAAGACACTTCACCGTATTTACGGATCACAAGCCAATATGCTTCGCATTCCACGGTCACAAAGAGAAATGTTCGCCACGCCAGTTCCGCCACTTTGACTACATCGCTCAGTTCACTACAGACATACAACACATATCAGGAAAGGATAATGTAGTGGCTGATACCCTCTCCAGAATAGAGGAGATTGTCCAGCCAGTAGAACTTACCACCCTGGTGAAGTCACAGAACGTCGATCCGGAGCTGAAGTCACTTCTGGAAGGAGGAACATCGCTGAAACTCGTCAAAGTAATCGTACCTGGAACTAAACTGGAACTCTACTGCGACGATAGCACGCCAACTCCACGACCCTATGTACCTAAAGAGCTCAGAAGACAAGTCTACGACAGCCTACACTCGCTCAGCCATCCTGGCGCTAATGCCTCCGCAAGATTAGTGGCACAGCGTTATGTGTGGCCCGGCATAAATAAAGACTGTCGCGAGTGGTCAAAACTCTGTCACGCCTGTCAGCGCACGAAGATCACACGGCATGTATTACCACCGGTGGGCACCTTCAAACTTCCAAGCGCTAGATTCAGCTACGTACATATAGATCTCGTGGGCCCCCTACCGCCTTCAGAGGGCTACAGATACTGCCTCACTGCGGTAGACAGATTCACGCGATGGCCAGAAGCTATACCGATACAAGATATTACAGCCGAGACGGTCGCCAAAGCCTTCGTCTCAAACTGGATATCACGCTACGGATGCCCATCAGAAATCGTGACGGATCGCGGAAAACAGTTCGAGTCAGCACTGATGAAACAGCTTTCAGAGATCGCCGGATTTCAACGCAATAGAACTACAGCGTATCATCCTGCGAGCAATGGCATGGTCGAACGAATGCACAGACAGCTCAAAGCGGCCATAATGTGCCACGAAAGCCAAATCTGGACTGAAAGCTTACCTCTAGTACTCCTGGGAATGAGAAATGCCTTCAAAGAGGACATACAGGCGTCTCCAGCTGAACTCCTCTACGGCGAATCCCTCAGACTGCCCGGAGAATTCCTACAGCCAAGCGCAAATCTGCATACGACCAGCGACCTTACGGAATTTACAGCACGTCTTCGTTCGATCATGAACAACATCCGTCCTCAACCAGCTGCAAGACATAGCAGAAGGAATATTTTCATATTTAAGGACTTACCATCTGCTACTCACGTTTACGTCCGCGATGACACCGTGAGAGGATCTCTTCAACCAGCATACACAGGACCATATGAAGTGCTCCAACGAGGCTCCAAATTCTTCAAGCTGCGAATGAAAGGAAAAGAACAGACAGTATCAATAGAGAGACTTAAACCAGCTTATGTACTTACCCCGGATACTCACTCAGATGCTCGTCCGCTAGAAAAGGAAAATATGGTCCAATCTCCTGTTCCTGAAAGCAAAGATGCAAACGTTAAAACTACACGCTCTGGAAGAACAGTGAGATTCCCCGATTATTATCGCCCATCCTAAGATGGTCTCTCGGGGGGAGTCATGTGGCATGGCCACAATATTATTATATCTACGTATCTATGTATACCTATAAACTATAACTATCTATCTTATAACTAACTTAAATTACACAAGTATATCTACATATAAGTAATATTATAAAAACATATTTAATTATTAATTTACCTTACAAATTAAACATACACACCATTCACATTCACAAAACATAAATACATACATAACTCAAATGTCGTCGCGCCGGAGTCGTCACGCAAACTCTGATCGTGTCGGATCGAGTGAATGCGTTCCAACGGCCAGCTGACGCCGCGAACAAAAGGACTGGATAATGGCGGCGCTCGCGCACCTCCCGCGCGCCGCACCTCACCGCGCCGCTCGCCCGCCAGTCTGCCCTACCTTCGCACGGCAGACGCACGCTCGCTTACGCCGCTAACTTGATACCTTTCGCAATCCATACTGTGCTTTACGATCTATCTGCTTACTGTGCCTATTGTAATTAATTATAATAAGAATGTGAATAAACTGTGTGTAAAGAGTGCCTGTGATATTCATTGTGTGGACTTGGAGAACATAACCTTATTACAGGCAGGTCAGTTAGAACACAGAACCTATCTCACTTCAATGGTAAGTATAAATAAATACCTAAATAATAAATAAATAATGCTGGACGTTTCACACAGCATCATGTAGCCCCAAGCTGAGCAGAGCTTTTGTTATGGGGAACCACTTAGATATATTTTTTTATGTAAGTAAATATATACATACTTATTATACATAGAAAACACCTAGACCAGAGACAAATATTTGCAGATAATACAAACATTTGTCCCACGGCGGGGATCGAACCCGCAACCTTTTGCGTCACAGGCGGGCATTTACCCACTGCGCCACAGAGGTCGTCAATAACAACCACTCCATAAACTCTCACGGCCGTCCGTGTCTCTCTTGCTTGTGTAGACTGTAGAAGACCGTCTAAGCTGAGAGGAGAGGCTGGGCAAGTGCTGCGTGTAAATGTTGTCCTACGCACTATAACGTCCTTTTATAGGAAACGATGCTTTCAGGCGAAATTGCTGTTAAAAAAAATAATACACCATCTTCAAGTAAAATTTGAATTAGGTACTGCCTCTATAACGTTATTTGGCAGGTGAAAGTTACCAATAACAAAAACACCGTAAATAAATTTTTGAGAAATGGAAACAGTTGGCAGACCTTTGCCCAGCAGTGGGAAAATAAAGGGTAATAAAAAAAATTACTTAAGTACTTACTTGTAATTTTACCCAAATGAAAATGGTGAAACAAGTGCTAAGTTTCCTTAGAATGTTACAAGTCACGAAGTGTAAAAATCAAATAAAGCGTTTACTCGTAAGATTACAAATGACCATGGAAAATAAAGCGGAAATTCACGAGAAAAAATCTTGGCAGGAAAATGTAATGAACGTCCGTCATCTGTTCCTTAATTTGAGGAAAAAAGTCATAATGATGAAATAATAAAACGATACAGAATTAAGCTTGAAAGCTCAGATTTCCCAGTAAAGTTTTAGTTATTGTGTTGATAACGAGTTGGTGTTCAGTTACAATGAAAATTGAATATTTGAGCCAAAGAACAATCATAATATCGAATAATGAAACCCACCTAATTTGGCAATGTTCACAGTAACATGATACTGAGCTGAAGTACTTGAAGTGAAGTACTGAAGTAAAAGAGAAAGTACTAAAGAAGAAAGTAACTAAAGAGTAACTAAAGAGAACTAAAGAGAAAGTACTAAAGAAGAAAGTACTGAAAGAAGTATTGAAGTGCTAAGAAATGTTACTGGCTGATGAAACGTAACGTAATACTGTAACAGCAATGAAATAATTTGCCGGTCACAGTGCTGCAATGTATCATGAAAAGATAACACACTTTGTAGCAAATTCTCATAGTTTGGATCTACGGTATATTGCCGTAGATGTAGCTACATATTGGTCAAAGTCCCTATAGGTTGTAACAACGACACGAAAGAAGAAGAATAGTTTGGATTTGATAGATTGCCTTGCACGCGCGAACTGTGCATTTCACGCGCACGCTACGAGCATTACAAGTACCTAGCAAACTAGCAGTTTTCAATTTCCAAATTTTACGTGTCAAAGGTTTAAAATCCGAAATTACCTTCTGTTATTTCCAAGCTATGTACCTAATCTGATACTGTTCATCAGTTTTGGTGCTGACTGTACATGTAGTTTGAGAGTTGCGGGTGAAAGCCTGGTACACCACATCCGATACCGCTGCCGAAACTTCGAGAGTGTTTGGATGTTTGTGGTTCAATAACGTTGTAGCCAATTAAACATGATCCTTATCTGTTGCTTGTCTATTCCGCCTCTGGTCTCTTTCAAAGGTAACCCGGAGGAGAGATAATCCAGTAGCCGTACCATACAACGAATGTAATTTCTAAAGCAGTAGGACTGTTTTAAGCTTGTTTTAACATTGCTCTAAGGCCTCTATTAATAAACTCCACTCAACTTCTGTCAAAGTTGCAACACGGATTAACTATTGCCATCCTTATTTGTCACTGTCTAACAAAAAAGGATGGCAATAATTAAATCCGTGGTGCAACTTTGACAAAAGTTGAGTGGAGTTTATTAATAGAGGCCTAAGGCTTGTTTCACTCTTCAGCGTGTCGCCGGTCGCGTTCGCGAGTTGACCATTCACAGCACAGAGAATTTTGAATTTTCGAATTTCTCTGTGCTGTGAATGGTCAACTCGCGGACGCGACCGGCGACACGCTGAAGAGTGAAAGGCCCCTAAGAGTTCATGGTACGGCCCCAGGTGACATTATAAAGGCGCAGTCCCACCACGGCGCATACTGTACACGAGCACGCGGCGCATTTAGCATTTAGCTGCGTGGATTAATTTGTTTGACAACGTGGGTTTAATATGGTGGAATATAAACCCACTGACTTTTCGTGTACCGCGTGTCGTGTCGTGTCGCCGTATTTGAGCAAGCCACGCGTGTACAAATGACGTCAATTCATGCGTAGCGAGTCCGTGGGTTGCAGTGGACACAATTACATACAGTCTCCTGCAAAGCGAAGCTTGACGCATACGCGTAGCCTCTCCGTGGACCGCGGTGGGTCCGCGCCTTTAGTAGGTACAAAATATCATCAAAATTCTTCATGTCGTTTAAGAGTAAAATAAAGTAGGTAAGTAGGTACTTCAAGAGCTTAGCGGACAATCCAAAGCAAAATTGTATTTACCTATAAAATAAGTGGTAGATATAATACGTAGTTCCTTACATATTGTTGTAAACATAAACGTAAAAGGTTTAGTCTGACTATACATTATTTTAGAGTAGGTATCATACATTTCATACAGCGTGCCCTAGATATACGGAAAGATAGCTCAGATCCTAAGTTCGTGCCCTGAAGTCAAAGTTACTCCCAGAATGTGAGTAAAGCCGCGGATTTAGGTTTAACTAGTGATGCGATGGATAGTAATTTGGCCGGATAACCGGCACAGGCTTTAGGCCGGCCACATTGTGTCTGACATTTTATAAAAAGTAGCCTATGTTACTCTCCAGCCCTCCAACTATCTCCATACAAAAAAATCACATCAATCCGTCGCTCTTTCACATTTATAATATGGGTAGTACGGATTACTGTATGCTATCTCAGGTGCTATCCCACTTAGCCAACACGGCTATGACTAAGTTAATAGAGCGGAATAAAGGCCGGATAAACCGAATGCGGGATAGTAAAGTATCCGTTGCATCACTATTATTAACCCACAAACTTCCTCTGCCAAACACACGAGTTGTGATTAATCGGTTTTCCAGTACGTTTTCGGCGGCACTAGGTACGCAAATATTTTTGAATCCAGATTGATCGATCAAACGGAGTAATTTCTGTTGCTTGTTTGAGTTTCCTTACAGTTCCACAACCAGGTTGATTGATAATAAATTATTTACGCTTTAATCTTGACTCAAGTAAAATAGAATGTTCCAGAAATAGTGTCATGAGAAATCTTTAAAAGAAAGCCGGTCGCGTGATATCTAGTCTACCCGTATAAAAAGTAGCCTATGTGTTATTCCAGGTCATAAACTATGTACATTCCAAGTTTCTTTAAAATCCCTTCAGTCGTTTTTAGATGCATCTCTCGTACTGTAAAGTTTAATGTTTTAAATATCTTATTTCTTATTTCCAGGTAAGTAACTCGAAGCGGAAGTGAGTTGTCTGCAGGCGGTTTGAAAATGAAAGTCAAGCTTAAGTGCTGCTTTGTAAGGTTGGTTTTTCAGCTTTGTTACGGGAATGGACTATAAATACAACAATGTCGGTATCTATAGTCTGATGTGCAGCAATTTTAAAGTTTTCAAATGAAAAGGTTTATGCTACACTAGAATATGTTACATGCTGAATTGACATATTGAGGTATTCAGTTGATGCAAGACGAATATGGTCCTTATTTTGGTCAACTATAAGGCAGATAATACGTTATATATTTAATCCTCTATTCTATTCAATTGGGCTGAAGGCATATTGAAAACGAAAATCAGCGAAGTTAATTTTTAGGAAAAAAAACCGTGCTTGATTCCGTAGTATTATTTATAAAGTTTATAGGTTACTAGCAGCGCCCTCGCGGTTTGCCCCCGTAGTGATGGCTTAAGGTGATGATGATGATGAAAAGTAGACTATAACCTCCCTCAAAAGATTACCTAATTCAAATTCAGAAATAATTTTTCAAATCAGACTTGTAGTTCCTGAGATTAGCTCGTTCTAACAAATAAACTCTTCCGCTTTATATATTGACAGGATGACAGGATTGAAGAACGCAGATTTCGCCTTTAAAAATTCTGCGCCGAATTCGCTAATAGAGTATATGCATAATTTTTTTTTGTTCTTAAACGATAGGTAACATCGTTATATAACCGTAAAAAAATTCCAGCGTCGAAAAACGATAATTTTATAACAAAAACAATTTTTAAAATTTACCAACAACTTCAGGCTCTTTAAACGCTCGTGACGTAACAATGCACAGCAATTACACGCGCTTGTAGGTAGAAAAAAAAACTTTCTGTCATTTTTTGAGTTTGAAGAAGTGTGACGTCACAATGCATCTGACAAATAGCGTTGCGTTTCAAGTCTTATGAAATTCCCACTATATTTTTGCACTTTTTAATTATTATTTTCTTAACGAAAAAGAAATAAGATTAAAAAATATTTACACAGACATAATTCTAGAGCAATAATGTTCATAAAAAAAAATTATTTAACCCATTTTTGAATCAGACGCATATACCCAATTGCGGCTGTGAGCTTTAAACATCTGAATACACACCTACTGGTAAACATTCCACTATTCTGCATTCAATCTGAATAGCATCGAATCAATGGGCAATTATTTCAACCCAATGTTAATCCCAAAATAATGGTCAGCTCTGTATCAATAGCTTACTTCAGTAATTGACCGAGCGAGCGAAGCGTTTCAATTTCGAGATTGGCCAAAAAATGCTTTTGTCCGTTTGTCAGTCTTTCTCCTCTACATGTCGGATTTCTCAACCGATTCTCGTTGAATTTTTTGAGCAGATTTTTTTGTCTTCGGGGATTTTTGATTGGAGGGTTCCTCCAATCACAAAACTAGAGAATCGTGAAAAATCGTATTCTCTTTTAATATTATATAAATATTGCTGGTCATTTCACACAGCGGCATCTAGCCCCAAACTAAGCAAAGCTTGTACTATGGGAACAAGATAACTGATAGAATACTTATATATTTGTAAATACATACATATAATACTTTATAACACCCAGACACAGAACAAACAGCTATTTTCATCACATAAATGTTTGTCCTGGATGGGAATCGAACTCACGACCTACAGCGCAGAAGGCAGAACTACTACCAACTTAGCTAAGAGGCCAGTCAGTATATATGTATGTAGCCGACAACTTGACGTACTTTCCAAAGAACAGCAGTGTTTGATTGTCTACTAGCATCCATTTTACGACTTCGTAGAGATCTTCCATAGAATGGACGGAATTCGTCAATCTTTCAAGAAAAACTAATCAAGTCAGTACGTGCTTTCTTGTGTGTAAAGTTTGGACTTGCCTTAAACTAAAACACAGGATGAAAATCTATCTTTAGAAAAGTCAGGAAGAAAATATATCAAGAAAGAAAGAAAGAAAATACATTTATTGGTCACAATGTAAGTGTAGATGTTTACAAATTACAACTATTACCCACTTAAACAGAGGCAGATGCAGAAGACACAATCAGAAAAATTAAATATTAAGTTTCAAATTATCAGAAAAATAAAATACTTGTTGCGTAGGTACAAGTGGCTAAATTAAAAATTTTAAAAAACCGACTTCAATACAAACTGCTATTGGGTAAGGCTAAGGGTGAGCTGAATAAAATGAGCCCAAACATGGATGTTCCACTGTTATTCACTGAGAAATTCCATTGAACAGGTCCTGACTCCATCATCAGATCAGCTAGCTGTCACCATATTATTACATTGTAGTCGAGACTTGACCGACATGCTGAGTTCCAAGTTTCAACTCAATCAGACTATTGACTGAGGAGTTCTGTTGAACAGCTCCTGACTCCATCATCAGATCAACTCATTGTTACCATAATATTGCATTATCACCGATAACCTATAAAGCTTTTAGAAAATACCCTAATCCCTTCAAGTGTGCCTATAAAATTTGAAGAGTTACCTCGATTTCTCCAAGATCTCATCATCAGATCCTTACCTGATGACCAAAAGAACCAATTGGAAAGTGTATCCTTTCAAACAAAAAAATAATTTTTGAAATCGGTCGACGCGTCTTCGAGTAATCGGTGAACATACATAAAAAAAATAAAAAAAAAAAAGATTCCGACGAACTGAGAACCTCCTCTTTTTTTCGAAGTCGGTTAAAAATTATCCTAACCGAAAATCCTAAACAAAACCTTTGTTCGCAGGACATGTACTGTATTCGAATTTGATATAAATAAACATGAAATCAAACCTTTTACATTTGTTACTTTACTACGATTCTTTATCACATGTAACATAAGTTATAAAGTTTTTATTATACGCCCGATATAGACACCACTTCTGCAACCTCTTTTAAAACTAACCCGAGTTGCTCTGTAGTATCTGTGCTCGTAGTATCGTTTCGTTGCGTGTAAAGCTATTGAAATTATGTTTTAGTGATCGTTAGTCGAAATAGATTTTATTGTTTCACAACGTTTATTGATGTACTTTAAAAGCTCTCCAGAGTGGAGTGTTTCAACATAATGCTACTATATCATAAAGAGATAACGTTTTAAGTTTGCTATATATTTTTATATCCATAGTGTAATTAAGCGGAAGAGTTTGTTTGTTTGAACGCGCTAATCTCAGGAACTACCAGTCCGATTTGAAAAACTCTTTCTGCATTTGAAAGCTATAGCTAAACATTAGCATTATACCATCACTAGGGGAGCAACGCCGCGAGGACGCTGCTAGTTTAGTACCTATAATTATTCTGACGATAAGGTTAAAGGAGTGTTATAGAGATGATGTATAATTTGAGAGAATGGAAGAAAATAACGTGAACAAGTGTCACGTTCCGCCTGAGCTGAGCTTGCAAGCGAGAGCGCGGTACAAGCGATAGAGAGGCACGATCGGCCGCGTTCGGCGATTCATAAAAGTATGCAATTTTTCATCAAAGTTTTCTTATGACGTTAACAAGTACAGTTGTCGTCCGTAAACCGAATTTACAAACAACCAGTTTTTTCAATACAAAATAGAAAATAGTCGTACAATATATGGAGGTATAATGTGTGCATGTGAGAGTCTCACGTTTGTTCCTACTTTGGGAACAAACGAAATATCATGCGAACTAATGTTATTGACCAATGCAAATTCAGTAGTCAAAAGTAAGGAAGCTTCAAAAGTAAACGTAGACGCGGGCAATACTGAACTAGAATATTTATTTAGGTTAATGTACCGATGTGCAGAGAGCGATCGGAATCGGATACAAGTTATTGAAGTATTTATGATTTCCGTTGGATTGTAGCATACTCATCTAAAATGTAATTTAGGTGAAGGAAAATGCAAGTCAAGATAGTATCCCTAATCACTGGACTCACAGATCTTACGTCATTCTAGTTTTCTCTAAAGTAAAGGCTACTTTGACATCATCTTGATCCTTAGTGTTTTTTAAAGTATCTAAAGGCGGTAAGTCGCGTCGGAGACCGAGACCGGAAACCAAGACCAGCCCCTGATTGTCTATCTTTGATAGCGAACAAAATCGGTCTCAAACTCTCAAATATGACAGTTCAGTGACCACGCAAGCAGCTCTTTCACTCTCATCTCAACGAGACTGAACACGACAAAAGATACCTACGCGATCGCTTTGGCAGTTTGAGACCAATTTGAGGTTTGAGACAAGTTAGACAATCAGCATGCAGTACTTGCCATTTAAACTGGCGGTTCTCTGTCTTTGTCGCGCGCGCGAACTGGCGCCTTACAAAGCCATTATGACAAGTACCGGTCGCGGTCTTCTGTCTCTGTCTCTGGTCTCGGTCTCCGGTCGCGGAGCGAACCGCCAGCTTAAGCTAGTGGTCAGATGCTTGGTCAGATTTGGTACGTATAGTTTGCGGTAAAATAGCTTTTTTAGGAGGTAATAGAACGAAACGAAATCTTTGACAAAAAAATAGTTATAATTTTTAGTAAAATCTGTTTCATTGACGTCATAGGGGTAACAAGTTCCAGAAGGTTACGAACCACTGCTTTAGATAAAACTCTAGAATGATTCAGATCTTATGCCTGGTTCACACACGTGCGTGCAAACAGTCGACGAGCCATTTATCTTCTGTCGCGTTCGGTCTTCTTGAAATGAGAGCGACAGACTTACATCGCGCGTGCTATAATATCTGTTGTTACGCGTGCGTTTGAACCGGGCATTACGTTGACCTAATTTTGCAATCCACCAACTTACTAAGTAGGTAGGTACATACCTATGACCACAAACGGAATATCAAGCATAAGACCCTCTTTCATTCTGCCAAAAATAACACCCATGAATTATGTAAATTCTAACCCCAAGTCTAAATATACCGAACTACTGACCTGTCTTTTGCATTCACTTGTAAGGAAACAAAATTTAGTTTCATATAAGTGTAAATTCATGTAAATTATGTGTTCAAAATACATGGCATTTGCTTTGATGAAGCATCAAATGCATGAAGGCGTTAATTATGAAATCGGGAATACGTTTGAAATTTAATGATGATGAATTCACGAGTTGGATGCCTATTTAAGATCTTGGCCTGTAACGGCGTTAAATCGCGAAGTTAATCATCATCATCTTCATCAGCCTATAGCAGTCATAGGCCTCCCCTAATGAGCGCCATCGCGCCCTGTCTTCAGTTTGACGCATCCTACTTGTGCCGGCAACCTTTCGCAAGCGAAGGTTATCGTGGGACAGTAATGACTGAAAATAGTCTTTTTTAAACTTTCGCGACTGAAAAATGAAATGAAATGAAAGATGTTACTTCTACCTACATCATGTACTTGCACATAAATGGTCCAAGATACATTAAAACTCCAATTTTGGCTTGAACTACAAAGAAACAAACAACCTTACAAACTTTCATAAATTATATAGGTAGTTTATCTTTATGAATTTGACTGTTATTAAAAAAGGGATAAGTACTTACGTAATCTATTTCCAGAGAAAAATCTGATGGCGTATAAATTCTTCGGAAGCTGTACCTTTTCACCAAATTAAATATTCACGAAGACATTATGTTATGAGAGGCAGAGCCTTTGAGCTTTTGAAGAGGGATGGATGTACTTCGGCTTATTACATTAAGGACTGCGGCCATGTAGTGTTGCCAGGTCTAATATGCCAAATTTTGGAATGGCTGGTTACCATCATTGAAATTTTGGTTTTTCAAGTCGGGATATCAAAAAAACTAGATTTGTATAAAAATTACTCGAAGCTCGTTAATACTTACGTAAGAAAGAGATCAATCACTATCACAAAATGGACGGATTTGTAATTTTTCCGAATCAGCAATTAGACTTTGGAGTCCCGATCAAAGGTAAATCGGGACGTGTCCGTCAATAGGCCCCTAAAAATTGCTTTGTTTAGCGAAAATCGGGACGCCTGGCAACACTAGCTATGGCATTAGTAGGATAGGAAATTAGGAATACAACCATTAAAGGAGCAGTGAGTTTTAGATCGTTAAGGGTTTTTTTTATGTAAGAGACAAATCTAGATGAATTGTAACGGTGCTTAACGTTAGTAGTTTTACCTTGTTTTAAGACATTTAAAACAGCTAATAACATAAACCTCTACAGATTCAATATGATTAAGGCAAAACAGGGGGATTGCACAGGCTTGTTCTCAAGATTTGAACATTTCTGAGCGGGATTTATAGCGTTTTACGCCTAGATATGGCGCGCTCGAAACATTAACACCGCTACGACGATGCGCTATTTGAGTAAAATGTGTAACAAATCCCTTAAACCAGGTGAACATATATTATTAACGTGTACCTATGCCTAATCTCAAATTAAAGCTCCATGTAATTTGGGATTAGGCATAGCTTACGACACAGCCCTAGATGTCACCTCTTAATAACGTTATTTTGCAAAAAAGAGAACGTAGCCTAGTTGATATTTTATCTGTTGAAAATAGTAAAGTTGCTGTAAATAGCCTGGACCACACACTGCGAAAACTTATTAACATAATCATACCAAAATCAAATACAGCGAACTTAAACATATTCCCCCTTACTTATGAGAAATGTTTAAAGTTGAACACTGGTTAAACAACGTCCTGTCTCTGTTTGTCACTATCCACAAACAAAGACAGAACGTTGTTTAACCAGTGTTTAACTTTAAACATCTTTCATAAGTAAGGCCCAATAAACGTACAGACGTCATTAAAATATCCGACCTTTTGATCATTCATATAAACAGAACAAGATTGAATAGAATTTCACCTCCGATGCAAGCGGTCAAAGGCTTTCAAACTAAAGTTTATTTTAAAGGCTACAGTATTTTTAAGTCTCTTTGAAAGGACTATAGAGGTATTCGGAGTTTTGGGAGAATTTAGTATGAAGACAGACCATGAAATAGGAAACAGCTTATGCAAATTGAAAGGGGACTTCATTTAGCCTCCTGTTTTTACCCAAGCTTGATTTGCAAAGCATTCTTAGTATTATTAAAAGCGAGCTTTGTACATTTTGTATTTGCTGTTCTGTTTATTGTGTGGAGTTAAGTAAAAGGTATAAAGTAACATTAATATCTTCAGACATACAATATCTGAGGTAGTCTAGCGTTTTTTGCGGCGCGTTTGTATCGTGTTAAACTTTCGCGATTTGTTAACATAATGATAATTATTATTACGGGATTTTATCGCGTACCTTTTATTTATTTTGTTTCCCGACGTTTCGAACACGTTGCAGCGATAAAATCCCGTAATAATAATTATCATTATGCGTTTGTATCGATTCAAAACGCGCTTCAGAAAACGTCGTGTGCCCCTCTCTAAGTTTAAAGGTTGATTCACGTTACACCAGGCCGGGTCCCGGCCAGGGCCCGGTCGGGCCCGTCCGGAACATTATGGTATACATTTTGTATGAATTTGACATGAATATGACATTTTGATTCACGCTACACCGGGCGCCGGGGCACGGCCGGGGCACGGCCGGCGCCCAGTGTAGCGTGAATCAAAATGTCAAATTCATACAAAATGTATACCGACGGGCCCGGCCCGGTGTAGCGTGAGTCAACCTTTAAGCTTCCGTCAATAGGTACCTCAAGGTACCTACATTCAAAGCTAGGAACAAAAAATTCAGGGTCGGCCAACATCTGACGGAAGATACGTATACGTACCTACTGTGTTTTAGTACGCACGTATTGAATTTTATCTTCATATAAAATGTATCCGTGTAATTTTTTGTATTAATATTTTTTCTACCAACCTAAGCAAAGTAAATATACTACTCATGCCTTTGTTAAGGGGTAGGTATAACATAAACCCTGTATTTACCTTCGAATCTGAGTCATAAATCTCGTTTTATTAGTCTCGTAAAAGACGTCGATCCAAGCCTTTAAATCTTGCCAGTCGAAATATTGTACATTATATGAAAACTTTAATTATTGTGAAATTATATATTTTCTTTTGGTAAATAAATGTATTTGTATTATGTGCCTATTAGAAAATGTAGGTTCCGCCCGCGGCTTCGCTCAGGTAGTACGATTTTAAATGGCACTACTCCAGGCCATACATCTACACTTATTTCAAGTTTACTGGTTAAGGCATGACACACAAACATAAAAACATCTTTACTAGAGAACGCCCGCGGCTTCGCCCGCTTGGACTACTATTTTTTTATCCCACGGGAACCTTAATTTCCGGGATAAAAATTAGCCTATAAGTTATTCAAGAACCTAAACTATCTACTTTCCAAATTTCATTAAAATCGGTGTTGTCGTTATACGTGGATACGAAGATACGTGGTAACAAACATTCACACACACACACACACACACACACACACACACACACACACACACACACACACACACACAACACACACACGGACTTTCGCCTTTTATAATATTACTGTTTTTTTTTAGTTTTTTATAAAAACATACAAACATACTAACTGACAGATTATAAATTTTTGTATGAGTCGTGAAATATCATATAGGTAAGGCACATCGAAAAGGCGATATTTCAAACTTCGGTCGAAAAAGAAATGGTTTTAGAAGCTGGGAAGCATTCATCTCTATAAAATCTCTAAAGAACTACAGTGTCCCGTTATAAGTAGGCAAATAATCTGATGCGATGTATAAATCATTTAAAATAATGCAAAGGCCTGACCTTTGTATCTCGACCAATTTACCCAGTTATTTGTCGATGATGAAATTACCCTTTCGGGATCAGTAATTCATGATTTATGAATATCGGGCGTTTATCTCATAATTAACTTTTCATTTTGTGTCTGAATGTTTGGTTTTAATGAATTATCAGTAGGTAAATATATATTTATTAATTAGCTGTTTTCAATTGTTTTTATGGTTCAGTACCGTAAAAGTTAAAAAATGGAACCCTTATAAAATCACTTTCTTTTCCGTCTGTCTGTCTGTCACCACCGATTTTCTCAGGAATGGGTGGACCTAGCAAGTTGAAATGTATACCAGATACTGAGGTCGATAGTCCGTATTAGGTGTATAAAAATCAAGGTCTTGAGTCAACACGATAATAAGATATGGGCAAATTTGGATTTTCGCGAAAACTTGTAAGTACCAAAATTTACCTTAATTTTCAACTTTTTTTATTTTAAGACTTTTCCCTTCTTAAGTGTATAGGTCGTTCAATGAAAATAAACTAGACATTTAGGAAGATGAATCAAAGAACTAGAATGTCAATTCAAGAGAACACAGAATTTTCTGTACCCCTTAATGAAGCAGTGGCATTACCATATTCTTCTAATAATTCAGCTCAACGCGCGCACTTACTACTAGCGCTTAGAAGCGAAACATCCATACAAATACATTATCATAAAGTTTAAGATACTTATCTTAAATAGATAAAAATATAGTCAACGTTTGAGACTACATTTATTTAAATAAATAAATAAAGCCTTTACAAAATAGTAAGTAGTAGATTAGATACTTACCTACTATTTTCACAAATTTCCTTACTTAATAAACTAAACTTATTTAACTAAATTTTTTTAAGTAATTGTAAATAAAATGATAAGACTACCGATTACATTGTTAATTTCACTTCTATAGATTTTTATTGCGTCAAACCGGTGCCATATTCGCAGAATGTGTTCGCAATTCCAATTTCATGGCTGTCTCTATTAAAGATTCCAATGCAGTGCTTTTAGATATTGAAAACGGGAGACAAAGGCTATTTCTATTTCATATAGATTAGTATAGACTAGACATTATCACTGAAACCATCTTAGTAACAGACAATTTTTTATTTTATTCAGCGTATACAGTAAAATTTATTCAAATATGAAATTGTTTTCGATTACTAAGAAAATAAAACTTTTGGATCTTAAAAACGTTAGTATGATATACAATATACAGGGTGTGGCAAATTCTTGGTCACTGAAGGGTAGCTACCTTTTCTCTTGTAGTTAGAATGTTTTGTTCTTAGGAAACTTCAGTTTTATTTTGAAGAAAAAAATAATTGCATTTTTAGATTTTTGAAAAAAAGTACAGTTAGCCTAAAAAATTACATTTGTCAAAAAAAACCAGTTGGTCTTAATCGACTCTATTTCCCACCAGGAACACTTCTCCCAAAGTAACTTATCAAATCAAATCGTAAGTTTTTGCAATATTTCAAAAAAACACATCCCATACATTTTCTATGAAATTAGGAGTTGTAAACATTACAGTGCCACTTATTCGATCGTTCTTAATTTATTTTCATAACTGCTTCGGCAAGCTGGGAGGCTATTGTAAAGCGCGTATTTAAATTTAGAACAAAGTGCTTCCATGCAGATGTACAAATGGTATGCTCCATGCATACCATTCTCTCTTGTGGTCCTGACTTAGGCGCCTAAGGCTTTACAATAGCCTCCCAGCATGCCAAAGCAGTTACGAATTTAAATTAATAACCATTGAATAAGTGGCACTATAATGTTTACAAGTACTAATTTCATAGAAAATGTATGGGATGTGTTTTTTTGAATTATTGCAAAAACTTACGATTTGATTTGATAAGTTACTTTGGGGGAAGTGTTCCTGGTGGGAAATAGAGTCGAATAAGACCAACTTGTTTTTTTTTACAAATGTAATTTTTTAGGCTAACTGTACTTTTTTTCAAAAATTTAAAAATGCAATTATATTTTTCTTCAAAATAAAACTGAAGTTTCCTAAGAACAAAACTTTCTAACTACAAGAGAAAAGGTAGCTACCCTTCAGTGACCAAGAATTTGCCACACCCTGTATTATAAATATAAAATTGTTTTCGATTCCTAAGAAAATAAAACTTTTGTACCGTAAAAACGTTAGTCTGATT
This sequence comes from Camptogramma bilineatum, assembly GCA_958496255.1. Lineage (NCBI taxonomy): Eukaryota > Metazoa > Arthropoda > Insecta > Lepidoptera > Geometridae > Camptogramma > Camptogramma bilineatum. Next base: position 4,982,899 of record OY292460.1, read on the forward strand.
TTTCTTCTCTACAAAGATATCGGTTTTTATGAACCTGTGGCGGCTATTTTCTGGAAATCTTGTTTAATTTATGCATGCTGAATTTCATATCTAGAGCATGCGAAATATTTATTGCCGAATAAAAGTTTGTTTAATTTAATTTTCATAGCGTAATAGATATAGCTGGTATAGTAATAAAAATTCACAGTTACCGTCTGTTTTACGTCTGCTCCAGAAAACGAAGTTACTTTATAAAGCGCGCCGCACACGGTGAATATTATACGAGTATTTCTCGCCTCAAGATCTAGCAGACTCGGTTGGCAGACATTGTCGGGTTATTCCTGTGGTGTCCTGTCACACACCCCACTAGCAATATTAACGAAAATCTGGATTTTGACAACCATCTATCGGCTCCAGAGACCAGCTATAGCTAAGAACCATCCAGGTCTTTGTACAAATATAATATTTAATTAAAACCGATCAAACTAAAAGGAATACTTAAATTAAAACTAAATCTAAGGCAGCAACGAAAGATCTCATATCGGTCAAGCACCAAGCACTCATAAATCACTGAAAAATACTTCCACAAAAATAATGCTACAACCTTTTAGCTTTAATAAACTTGGAATATCGTAGATAGCTATAAATTCATAAAGATTTTACTTCTGACTACTGTTTAAACATGAAATAGGTCCATATCTCTATATTTTTCATCGTAAACCACACTTTGGAAACATTTTAGTATTAATTATATTTTCTTCGGCAGTCTGAGTAATGAGGTCTAGATACATACGATTATTAGATAAGTACATATGAACGATTCATTGTTAAATCAAAATCATTCGAAATCATAATCCTTACTTCTCTTTCGACATACCATACACTTAGGGCTCTATCTCATAAGGACACCATGGTGGCGCCGCGACACCACAGTTGCGCCACCAACAAAATGTACGTAAATGACACCTGGTGTCCGCTTTGTGGCGCAGCCATGGTGTCTTAGTGAGATGGGGCCCTTAGATTCGTCAAAAACTCAAAAAATAAAAACCGGTCAAGTGCGAGTCGAACTCGTACGCCGAGGGTTCCGTACCTAGCCATGGTGCCAATTAAGCTAGTTCGCTTAATTGTATGAGCGCCCATACAACTCGGAGGACTTTTAATAGGCGTCAACTATGTATGTATGGGAACACCCTTTAATTTTCAACTTTTTTAATTTTTTGGAATTTTTCCTTTATTTGTGCTATAAGACCTTGCTTTTTGCCAAATTTCGTTATTCTAGGTCAACGGGAACTACCATTTAGGTTTTCGACCCAAAACCTCTAGGGTACTTCCGGTTGACCTAGAATTGTCAAATTTGGTTACAAGCAAGGTCTTCCAGCACAAGTAAAGGAAAAATTCCGAAAAATAAAAAAAGTTGATAATTAAGGTAAGTTTTGGTACTCACAAGTTTTCACGAAAACCTAAATTTGCCTATATCTTTTTATAGTGATGACTCAGGACCTTGATTTTTATACTCACAATAGGGACTATAGACCTTAGTATATGGTATAAATTTCAACTTGCTAGCTCTACCCGTTCCTGAGATAATCGATGGTGACACACGGACAGACAGACGGACAGACGGACAGACGGACAGACGGACAAGAAAGTGATCTTATAAGGGTTCCTTTTTTTACCTTTTAAGGTACGGAACCCTAAAAATTACTTTAAAAAAAAGTAACATTACAAAGAATAAAATAAATAAATTGTCAGTCATGACAGTGGCCATCAAATCGCCAAACAATCTATCTCCTGAGTGACCACAAAAAAAAGTGAGTTCGTGTGAGCTAGTGGCCATCTCTGGTGACGGAAAGGCCGCCTAAAGGCCACTTACTCATAGGAAAATGTATTGAAACTCAGATAATACTCTGTTGCATTTGGAAAATTATGCTCAATTTCGGTTCATTACCATCGAATAGAGTAGAGTGACTGACTGTGATGAATGGAAAGCTGTCATAATAAATAATTACAAAACAGATAATGACGATGGGAAACATTGCACTGTGACAGTGAACAATATACTCTATTGGATTTATCTTCGTAAACTTTAGCGATCAGTTCGGCTGGACTTATTATTTGTTTATTCCTCGAATAATATTTGTCAGAATACGAGAGTGTATTGACTTCCTATCCAATTCCTACTCAAATCGCGGGCATATTCATACATAGTAAGAAAATAAAGGTTCTCGAAAGGCGATCCCCAACTGGAAAAAGAAGTGTAGGACGATGGACCGATGACATTATAGCGGTTGCAGGAAGTCAGTGGATGGTGAAGGCTCAATATAGGTCACCGTGGTACTCTTTGGCCTATGTCCAGTAGTGGACGTCTATTGGCTGAAAGATAGATATATAGATAGAGAAAATCTGTGTGGTGTACAAAAACATCGTGAGAAAACCTGTTTCTAAGGTAGGTGTTACGGTATTAACTCACCAGGGGGCGTTTCCTTTTACATTTTTAAAAGGGCTTTGTTGCAGAGCGACTCCTTTAGCCTGGCCGCACACGTGCCACCGACTAACCCACAAAACGCCGCCACCGACCTATTTCCTGTAGTTTTCATACATTTTATAGGACTCGCCGCACACTGTTGACGCGGATGGTCGCCACACCTTTGTAGCTTCTAGCTTCAGGTGGCGGTGTTTGTGGCTGTGGTGTGTGGCCCGTGTGCTTCGACCTTTAAACGTTTAAAACTAAAACACTAATCAGCGTGTAACATTTACATTCCTTTTTATTAAGCCTTCATTTTGATTCTCTAGGGTCTAGGTACTTTTAAATAAACTTCTAGTAACTTATATTACAACGTTTTCATAATAAACCAACACTTCGAGCGTCGATAAATCAACGTCTTCTGAAGTGCAAGCTCCGCCAAACGGCTCTTCGATGTTGTAAAATGGAATATGGTTTGTGCTTTGTCATACTTTCTGTTCACTTTCAACATCTCATTCTGAACTCACTCAGCCCGCGGTTTTGCTTGCTTTTAAAGCCGCGTTTCCACTAGGCAACATTTGGCGCGCGACATGTTGCACAACATGTTGCCCAACATGTTGAAAGTTAGCGCGGATCTTTTCATGTTTCTAACTTGTCATGTTGCGCGCCAGCTGGCAACGTCGCACGCTGTTGTGCAACGTTGCCGTACATGTTGAGCGTCACGTGTTGCGCGCCAAATGTTGCCTAGTGGATACGAGGCTTATCGCTTACTGGCGTGGCGCCACAACCCAAAGTGGGACACTACAGTTCACCAGTTACCTCGGTCTTTCCGTCAGTCCGATCAACTTCACCAAGTTTTCGGAGATTTTTCTTGACTTCGTCGCTCAAATGGTAATCGCTGAAGCTTTGCATGAATACATCTCAAAAATTTCACCCAGAACAAATTGAACCCGCAACCAACTTCATACATTTCAATTCAATTTCAAAAGTTCTTTATTGCATTAAATAACTTATAAACTAGTATATTTCCAGTGTAAAAATCCTAGAACGTGCACTTTTAGTAATTAAAACGTTTTTTAAGCTAATAGTGCTTAACAAAACTTATAAAAATAAATATATTGGATAACTAATATTACGTAGTCACGTCAGGTTTACCAACCAATACATTGCGTTTGGTCGAGATCGAGGTTCTCGTGATGCCAGGAGGTTGCTAGTGGAACTCTCCACAGAGTAACGAGTAACAAATTAGGTAGAGTTGGATTCAGCACTGAAGTCCGATAGACGCAGCGGTGCTATCGCAGAATTAGGTTATGTAATTGTCCAAATAAGGCTTGGACAATAATAATTATGCTAGTTTGTACGTTCGTTAGCTCTACACACCAGAACAACTGAACGACCTTGACTAAAAGAGCATAATAAAGTAAATAAAACAATTAGTTCCCGCTTTTTCCGTAGGACTTGAGTGCTGAATCCTACTCTATGTCTCGGAAGCCAACTGCTTCTGGTTTCTGAGCTTTCGCATCTGAAACAGCAAAACTGTATGTACCGTTAAATGGACACAGAAATAAAACAACAAAATCGTAAGTTTCAGGAAACTCACGATTTTGGAAATGTATGTGGGCTTCAAATAATTTACTTACATCTAGTTTGAATTTTCAAAATTTATTTTCAATATCGACTAATCAGTGAGGATCAGTCCGTCATACATTTTTATATATTTAAAAGACCGTTCTATTAACTTTAATCATAGTTCGAGTTGAAAATTGTTTGCTTAGAAACTAGAATTTGATATTGAAATAGAATTGTGTTAGTAAATATGAATTCTTGAAACTTGCGAAATGATTACCGATCCAAGGTCTAATAATAATGCTTTGAAGCCTTGTAAGCAAATTGAAAACAGATTAAAATGAAAAAAAAAAAATGCTTTGAGTACAAATAGCTTTTATAGAAGGACCAGTTGTTTTATTATATAGATAGAGGCTTGGATGAGATGGACTCATAATGATGATGATCTATAATGAAGTGACAATGAACTGAATACTGAATACTGCTGTTATTTCATCTGAGTTCTAAGTTCAAACGAATCTTCGGTAACTTTTTTTTTATTTCAAGCCATAATCTTGTCAATTTCTAAATTACTGCTATCGAACCGCACATTTTTATATAACACGTGCTTCTTTGTGAAATCATTCCACTGACATTTTGTAGGACCATAAACAGGAAGACGAAAGGGTTCAGTCATCCTTCACTGTCGGCGTGGGTCACCATGTGACACAAACCCATTACAATTTAAGCTCTTTTCACATTGGACGACTTAAAGTAAAGTGCGATTTAAAAAATACACCTTGTATAACGCGAGCGATAAAAATGGTTCGTAAAAAGCGTAACGAGAGCATAGTAGGTCTATTTTGAAGTAGCAACCGTTAAATCGTGACAATTATCGTGATTTCGCTTAGACTTACATAATTTATTATGTTTGATGAATTCAGTTTTCAAGTCTTTCGTTTCGTTTCAAATATCGTGGTTTAAAAACCACTATATTTGAACAAAATTTATATTTGAAACGAAAATAAATCACCATACAGTTTCGCGCTCTGAAAAGTGAAGTGAAGTTGACTAGCAAATTAGTTTTTTGTTGGAAAACATTTTTCAAGCCACAAGCTTTCAGTAAGCAACCGCGAGCTGATTCAAATGAGCATAAACACGGGTATTTTAAACTTTTTCAGTGAGGAGTTTCGAACTCCTGACTCCATCATCCGATCAGCTCGCTGTTACCATTAGGAAGTGGCCACACTGCGTTTTCTGTAGCGCGTTTTTGGGCTGCGCGTTCGCATCGCGTTTGTATCGATACAAACGCGCTGCAAAAAACGCTCCCTTACATTGCATTGTCACCGAGAATCTATAAATGTGCCAAATCTCAGCTCAATCGGTTAAGGAAATTAAAATTAAAATTAAGCTGTAAAGTTCAGTTGCAAGATTCTACTCGAACAAACATTACATAACAATGTAGGTAATTAAAAGCTGGAAAAAACTTTATTGTACTCATTGTAAACTTTAATTTATCAGAATATCCGATGATCCCTTTTTTAAACGATTCTAATGCTGCAGCTTCAAACCTGATCCTATTTCATATAGCATTTTTTCATACAGCATTTTTCATACACATGGTTTCTCCATAACATGCGTGCTTGGCAGTATACAATGTAAACTCACTTATCATCCCGACATTTCCAATCCTTCACAACGGTTCAGTGTAAATAATTAGTTTATGGCGGGTGAAGGCGAACACGGGAACCCCATCGAAAGATATAGGTATAGTTCTGAGATTTGTGGTGTCGGTGTCTTATAAATCCATTGATTAACGTATAAAGGTTTCTTGGAGTTGGACAGTTCTCCAAAGGATTTGGAGTCCGTTTTACAAAAGAAGTCAGAGCGGCGCTAGTATCTGAGTGAGAAGTCAAATTGCCATTGATTTTGCTTTATCGACATTCCGAGGTCTTATAAAAAAAAATTATTCTAGTTTTCATAAAACAATCTTTTTTTTTTAATTTATCCACGAACTGTCTACCTATACTACCACTTGTTATTAATATTAACACAATATGTAGGTAAGTAATTAATTCGCGCTAATTTTTTTTTATTGACATTCGAAGAAAAAAAAATGCGTAACAAAACAATACCTAGACGGAAGTAGCAGCAAAACAACAAAGTAAACAGAAAAAAAAATATTTTGACTTGAGAAACTCCTACTATTTTGAAGTCGGTTAAAAAATTAGGTACCTAAAGTCACGTAAAAACTTAATGACGCGATAATATATCCACTTGCCTCCTGCCATGTCAATCTAAGTATTAATCGTAATCCCCTTTATCAACGCGTATTAAATCCCTAACAAGGTTGGCTTCGCCTATGAATCAGTAATGAAACATTTGGTACGATGATAGAAGCATGTTTCAGTCTGTTCATATGTCGTAGGTATATGTCAGGTATACTTAGGGTGTTACCACACCAATCGATATCGACGTCGACTAATCCATTCTACCACCGATCGATACCGTCGATCGACGATCGATCGATTGGTGTGGTAACACCCTTAGGTTTTTATTGTTCTGCCGTCTGAATAAATATCAATAACCAAATCTCTTATAAAAAATTTATTTTATCAACTAGCGGTCACAAAAAACGTCTTTCAAAAGAAATTTTAAATGTTTAAAAATTCTGCCTTTTAGGAGTGGTTTTAGCATAAGATCGGTTTCAATTATAATCTCTCTCTGAAATTTTCACTTTAATACATAATTATAACAAAAATCGGATCTACTATAATATCAGTCTAATTATTGTATGCCAAAGGTATTTCCGTAATTTCTGTAATGAACTGCTAATAGGACTACACATTAGTTTGATTTACGAGATCCTCTGATAAAACCGAAATCTAATCTTGCTAATAAACCTGTTAATTAATATAATGTAGATAATCCTATTAGTAAATAAATAAGTACCTACCTAGCTACCTACGTTTAAGGTAGTTGGCAATTCTAATCAATCAAATTTTGAATGCCATAACTTTACGACTTTTTTTTGAGTAAGGAGTACAATACAAAAATAAACACGCTGTTGGTACATTCATAAACAAAATCTGAAAATAGTATTGAAACCGACAATTTAACGTATCTATCCTCCGAAACACAGAAACGCCCAGCTAGCAGTCACTCATTATTACAAAACAATTATTATAATATTGTGCAAAAAAAAACTACTTAACACTATTAAAACTAATTTCAATTACTTGTACATTTTGTTAGGAAAAATTGGATAACGACTAAATCTCATCAAGCACGGTAGTGATTTTCTCTTTTTCCATTACCAAATTACAGAAAGTGTAATTTGTCCAGACTGAATGATTGATACAATAATTAAAAAGGACAGTGCTGTTCCGAGACAGTTGTTATGTCTAGAGATCGTTTCTCTTAGAACGAAAGTCACTGAATTTGTATGAGTCAGTGGCCTACTCAAGACAGAGTTTTAAGGCCTCATGAAGGCGTCAGTCATAGCTTAAACTAAAGCGGGGAATTCACTAGACGGACATACCCGAGGGCAGTTTGCACGGGCATGTCTCGCCACAAATGTACAGACATGTGCCCGCACATGTCAGCATTGCCATCCAGCGCGGTAATGCTGCCAGTGTCTTGGGCACGCTTCCGTCTGGCAGTGGCTTGGATCAGTTGAGCTACCTATAGATCGTTTCCAACGATCCTTAGGTGGCTCACCTGGTTCTTTTTGTATTTTATACTTTTATGTAAATATGTAGTAGGCCTCCTACGTTGATACCAGAGGTCATACTCATACATGCTTTTTGTGACAGCATAGAATATAATTTCGACGATCTGTTAAGAACGAAATACGAGAACGAGTTCTTTATTTAGGCGTATTGCTAATTAAAAATTCAGTTAATTGGGATATTTGACAAGTGTGAGACGCGATCGCTAGGGGTCCTCCCAGATCTTACCCAGATGAAGACTCTCCGTGTCATTATGTTATGTCATTAAATAGTAATGTAGAAAATATTGAATAAGTACTCAAAAATATTTCTTAAGGAAGTAAATAGAAATGAATGTAGGAATATGTAAGAGATCTTTGCCTAACTGTGAGACGAGATAGGTTGATAAAAAAGAAGTAAATTTCCATTTTCGAAATTCCACTGACGCTGACTGTACAATCTCCCATTTAAGCATGTATATTGTACCAAGTATTTGTCTTGTTCATTCTATAGAGACCGGTAATTGGAACGACACAATACGTATTCCATTCATACTTCGATGCTTTTGTTCGTTGCGTTTTACTGATTCGATATTGCAAAATGCATATAAGACTGAAGTTCTGTCAATACGATCACATACAACACATACAACTGTAGCAATTATATTAGCAAGAATCCCCCTCTGTTGTCACTATCCACAAATAAAGACAGGACGTTGTTTAACCAGTGTTTCACTTTAAACATCTTTCATAAGTAAAGCCCTTTATGTTTGACGCATAATTAAATCAAATGTGAGTAGACTGTCACTCGATCAGTGTCGTGTTTACCAAAACGTGTGTGAAAATTATAAATATTATTAAATACCGAACAAATATTAGTAAATAGGTGAGAAGTATATTGGTATGAGCTAACCCTGATGACGGAGTTTTAACGTGTTAGCGTCTTATAAATCGATAAACACCAGTGCATGCACAAAAAAGTGTCACGTTCCGCGAGCGAAACACACACATAGCACTATCGGTGTTAAGCCTATATTTGATTGTGAATAGTATTAGTAAGATAGTTGTATAAGGTGTTAGACAAATCAAAACTAGATGGCGCTATCTGTACGGTGTATGGCCTAAGCGTTCGTTTCGTTAACACGTAAAATTATCGTCCGTAAACCGACTTTACAAATAACCATTTTTTAGGAAGTCTGAAGGCCTCATACCGTAGTACTAGTATTCTGTGCTCATACCTCAAGTCCAAGGCCTCTATTAATAAACTCGGATTAACTTCTGTCAAAGTTGCACCACGGATTAAACTATTGCCCTCCTTATTTGTCAGTGTTTAACAAAAAAGGATGCCAATAGCTTAATCCGTGGTGCAACTTTAACTAACTTCTGTCAAAGTTGCACCACGGATTAAGCTATTGCCATCCTTTAACAAAAAAGGATGGCAATAGCTTAATCCGTGGTGCAACTTTGACAGAAGTTAATCCGAGTTTATTAATAGAGGCCCAAGAGTATAAGGCCGCAGACGCAATATATCTGATGTCCTTAAAACTCCCTTAGTTTACCAAACCCTAGAAGAAAACAAATTAGTCTGTTGTTAAACTAGACAAAATGGATGAGTCTCAAACATGTTTTCCTGTCCACAGGGACATCAATTGAGCGATCTATGAAGTGGTGGAAAAATCCCTGAGGACTTGAAAGATTGAAAGCCTTTTAAGTTGGTTTTAAGGCTGATGAATGGTTGAGAGGAAAGTAAAAGTTAGATATGTGGCACGTAGATGAATGAATGAATGAACACTTTGTTGTACATAAAAGAAAAGTAAATTATAACAACATAATATGGTCTTAATTAGTAAAATGGGCGGCCTTCGAGAGTTATTATATTGCTAATTATAATTACCTATAATTATAGCTAATATTGGTTTAGTTACTTATAGGAAACGAATTCTTCGGATTTTGGGATATCAACCATGACGAAGCGTTTCGAATGCAAGGAAAGAGCCTTGACGAAGAAGCTGTGTTATATCGTAATTACATGCGCATTAACAATAAAACGGTATGGAACATCGTGAGGCCACTTAGTTAGCACTGTAAAAGGTGGAAATAGGCTTGCAATCTGTTACGTAAGGAATCCCTAACTTTTGAAAAAATGGGCATTTTTGCCGTCTGCTAACTAAAATGCAGTTATCTGACAAAACCATTTTTTTACGCGCCGCTTTTTCACTATCTTGCTTCGCGCTTGCCGCTTTCTTCTATCTCTGGTTCAAAAACTAAAAAAGATAGGAACGCAGTTCCAACACAGATCGATAGAGAATTTTGAGCTCTAAAACATGGTATTTGAAAGTGAAATTTGGCGTGGCGTTTTAGCTAGCGGACGGCAAAGCAAAATATACATGTTTGCCGTGCTTCTGACATCGAGACATCTCTAAGTAATCTTGAATTTCTTAAAGATCTGAGAACTTATGGAGTCTTGGGGATACAGAAGGGATCTTGTTTTTTCATTTCTTAAAAGATGGTGTTTAATGAAAAGGTAGTTCTTAATAGAAACTCCTAGACTACCTGTGGCGATGTTTGCTCAGGTTTGTTTGAGGCACTGTTACGGAGATTACAAGTCGCTTACCTTGCAAACTGTTGCTTCAAACTTTGGGGATTACTGAGTAAATTACCCGAAAATTACTAAGGAGTCTTAAGGGATGAACGATATTGAGCTCTGCTACATAGAGATAAGGATTGATTATCTTATACCTGCGCTTCATCAATATAGCCGTAAACGACCATAACAGTTCAAGTTTACTCACATAGATGTGTTAAGTATATCTTAAATTGAACTATGTTCTTCTTAGTCAAATATCAATTTCGCAATACAAAATAGCTGGTGCAAGCTTTTGTTAATCTGTCTTGTAAGTCCTTGAGAAGAAAGATGGTCGAATGAAAAGCAGCGAAAGAGAGACGAGTTTTTGGCTCATCTAACGTTCAATTTCATGGTCCAGAACACATCGCATTGACCAAAACATTTACATTATTGCCAGGTACCTACCTCCATAAGTCTCATGGTTAGTGGCTATTTTTGAAATTTGTGAACATTTGGTCATATTCATATTAGGGGTAACATTTTATTTTTTGCGTTTTAATCTTTATCTAGCTAAGAGGTCATCAAAATGTACATAGTTGTAGATATTAAAAAGATCTAGGTACAAAAAAAGCCGGTCAGTGTCGGCAGTCGGGTTTATTGTTTTAATTATTGATTTTTGCTTGTTCAGTTCCTGGCTGTTCATCCTTATAAGTAAGTTCATATGAGCTAGTGGCCAACTCTGGTGACGTTGTTTTAGGCCACTTGCAGGCCTCAATCATGGCTTAACGCCTTATAAGCCGGGACCGACAATTACAATTCATCCTTGTGATGATGAGCGATCCTAGCTGCGGTCTCCGAAGCCGTAGTATCGTGATTGAATCGTTATTTTTACAGTAGGTAATGTTCTCCGCATTCATTATCATAACAATATACGAACATTGTATTTCTAAGCAAGCGAACCAGTCACGAAATTGGCAGAGCATTAACATCTACAAAATTTAACGGCTACAATGCCTACCCAAAGGTTAAAGTTGATACACGTAAAGGCAAAACTAATTAATGAAACAACCTTAACTATATTAGATGAAATTTTAGCTACGTAAAAATATACGACGTGAAAATATAAAAAGCAGGTGAATCAACCCGTGAAGTTTGATTATAATTTCACTTTACTCAAGTCACTTTACTGCGAAACGTGTCATGTCAATAGAGGGTTATCTCGAATGCCCAGCGGCAAAATGTCTAGCAGTAAAATCTAATATACTGTCCCACGGCTGGACAAGACCCTCACAGACTAATAAAAATTACTACAGAACGACTGCCTCCCTCGAGGTGTAAATTTTCATAAGTGTCGTGGAAAATCCGGACTAAATTCAACCTTAACATTCGAAAACAAACTCCCAATTCGAGAAAGGAAAAATGAAATTGTAAATTTATTAGCGTTTCAGAGGATCGAAAAAGTTTTCGAATCAATTAAAATACTGAATTAACTTTGTGAGTTACATCTTACTTTTTAATTTTTTTTGACAGAAACAGACACTTCTCTCTGTATATTTGGGACTAAAAAGCGCGCTTAATTCTCATTGTCATGCCAAGTGTCTCTTAGTATGTACAATTTAATGCAATTAAAGTTCTGTATTCTATTCTATAGAGGCCACTTTGGGGCTTAGTGTCTGAGCAACGGTGCTAATTAAAAGCAGGGAAACGTACTATATCATTTACAAACTTAAATGAAACCACATCAGTCTTCTGGAGATCATTTCCATTAACGTTATAACATGTTTCTCACATAAGTATTTATTTTCTGTCTTTACAGTCGAAAAACTTTTTTATTCTGAGGTGCAAACAAAGTAGTAAATAATGGCAAAGTATTAAACCTACCACGCGTCACGTCAGTCGTACAAACCAATAAAAAATGAATTGAACTTAGTTGACATTTTTGTCACACTAGCTGACCCGGTGAATTACGTACTGCCTCATAATTCGAGATGTCATCAAAAAAGGCGTTCCATAAATGAGAAAATGAATTTTCTTTCATGTTTTAATAGTTGTTTGCTATTTGGGGCGGAGAAGGGCGGAGAAAAATCCAACAAATTAAAAGATTATCCCTACTTATCCTTCTTTATATTAGAAAAGGTCAACATTATTTTTAAATGATGTAAGTATTTTTTTAACTTCAACATTGTTTTTATTTTGACTATTTTTCATCGTTCGCAGTAAGCAAATGAATGCCCAAAGCATAGGCTGCAATTGTCGGTGTAATGTCTGGACTAATTGCAATTTAGTTCGATTGAAATTGGGTCAGTGCTGTGTCGAATGAGACCCAGAATTGTCATTGATGCTGCGTATTTTGTGACAGGATCCCAATGGCCTTCATGGCATTTGTGGAATAAACTGAGTGCAATTCATACTATTTTCGTTGTTTAATTAATTAAGAATACTTATCTCTTTTTTTTTTCAGTAAACTTGTCATTACCTAACTAAATGTATTGTTTGTTTCGTGACTACCTTGATAGACATAAAAAAAAAAGAATCTTCTGAAAATCAGAGCGTACATCTTGTTGCCATAATAAAAAAATACTAGGATTGACTTCCCAAACGTGATCAAATCTTTTTTTTGCTGGCAGACACTTTGGCCTTTGGGCCAAAACATGACACTTGAATGGCCACCTTTGTTATTCTTACGTAACTATTCAATATTATCTAGAATGCCATAGTTTAAATGTTAAAAACATTCTTAGGTCAAAGGCATAAGAAAGTCATCTATAAAAAGCTGTCTAATCAAATTTTACTTTGACCCGTCAACCTTCCAATCTAGTCTGACTTCGCACTTTCGGAGAACAAAGTACCTACTAACTACAAAGTAACTCATTGCAGAACCTTTTCAGGTACAGGCTAAAAAGATTACGGCTAACCACTAATTAATTTTATCATTCGGCTAAGGCACATTTATTTTTATTCTGAAAGGATCCTGAGATAAATACCCCACCAACCACACTCGTAAATTAACCATCTTCATTTAGTCAATGACTGAGCCTGATTAGCGAAAGAGAACTTTATGACGCGGGAATAAGATGCTCAGGGACTTGGATTATTGTTGAAGGAATCGACTTAAGATATGGACGTGATCGTGAGCTAATTTAGGAAAGTATAGCTATTGTGATCGAAACAAATGCTAGAGATAGAATATTTGTTATTCTAGAAACGTTTTATTGTTCGATTTGTAGCGTCTATTTGAGATATATTTTCAACTGCTGCCCGCGATTTTGTTTGCGTAGAATTAGTACTTTCATCCTCTATTTCATCCTTTTTGAGTTTTATTTTATCAACTAGCTGTTACCCGCGACTTCGTACGCGTTCGGGTAATTTTTAACCAAGTTCCAAAAAAAGGGGAAGTTATCGAGTCGGCAAGTCCTTTTAAAATAGGTTCTATTAAATAAATTTACCGTAGACCACGTTTCAGGTCATTTTTTTCAGGGGCAAGTATCAGCAAGCTACTGTAGGAGCTCACCCTGGAGCAAGCCACATAAAATTGCATATGTAAATAACAATCCTGTCTTAAATCTATTCCAGCTAGCTGTTAAGTCTGGCCCTGAGCCTATGGAAGCGAAGCATCGAGCTATTTTTAGACAAATGCAACATGTGACGCTTGATTTTGCTAACGGTGCTCTAAGAAAAAGCTGGGTGCTTGTCGGTTCCTAACAGTAAGTTACTTTGCTCGCAAAATACTCACAAAGGTAATAAGCGAGCGAAGCGAGCCCCGACTTAAGCGAGCGAAGCGAGCTTCTCCCGCTTGCAAAGCGAGCGGAATTTTTTTAGACAAATGCAACATGACATTTGTCACTTGATTTTGTTAACGGTGTTCTAAGAAAAAGATGGGTGCTTATCGGTTCTTAACAGTAAATTACTTTGCTTGCAAAATACTCATGAAGCTAATATGCGAGCGAAGCGAGCACCGACTTAAGCGAGCGAAGCGAGCTTCCCCTGCTCGCGAAGCGTGCGGAAATTTTTAGAGCAACATGACAATGTGTCACTTGATTTTGCTAACGGTGCTCTAAGAAAATGAGGGATGGTTGTCAGTTCCAAACAGTAAATTACTCGTGAAGGTAATATGCGAGCGAAGCGAGCCTCGATCTAAGCGAGCAAAGCGAGCTTCCCCAGCTCGCGAAGCGAGCGGAAATTTTGTAGACAAATGCAACATGACATTTGTCACTTGATTTTGTTAACTGTGCTCTAACAAAAAGATGGGTGCTTATCGGTTCTTAACAGTAAATTACTTTGCTCGCAAAATACTCATGAAGCTAATATGCGAGCGAAGCGAGCGGAAATTTTTTAGACAAATACAACATGACATTTGTCACTTGATTTTGTTAACGGTGCTCTAAGAAAAAGATGGGTGCTTATCGGTTCTTCACAGTAAATTACTTTGCTCGCAAAATACACATGAAGCTAATATGCGAGCGAAGCGAGCGGGAATTTTTAAAGCAACATGACATGTGTCACTTGATTTTGCTAACGGTGCTCTAAGAAAATGAGGGATGGTTGTCAGTTACTCGTGAAGGTAATATGCGAGCGAAGCGAGCCCCGATCTAAGCGAGCGAAGCGAGCTTCCCTAGCTCGCGAAGCGAGCGGAATTTTTTTAGACAAATGCAACATGACGTTTGTCACTTGATTTTGTTAACGGTGCTCTAAGAAAAAGATGAATGGTTATCGGTTCCTTATAGTAAATTACTCATGAAGCTAATATGCGAGTGAAGCGAACTCCGATCTAAGCTCGCGAAGCGAGCCTCCTCACCTCGCGAAGGGAGTGGAAATTTTTTAGACAAATGCAACATGTGATGGGTACTTGATTTTGCTAACGGTGCTCTAAGAAACAGCTGGGTGCTTGTCGGTTCCTATTCTGTTGTCAGACATAATTCACTTTTCTCGCAATATATTTATTATTATTGGTAGGATTATGAAGCTAATATGCAAGCGAAGTCAGCTTCAAGCCAAGCGAGTGAAGCGAGCTTCGATTTAAACAAACGAAGCGTGCTTCCTCATTTCGAAATCCAATTTTTTTCATGTTAAATGCTTGATAATACGATTTTTCATTCAACCATTTGTAACCATTTTCTTCCCGGTAGGGGTAAAATTTTCGAAAGTCCTATCTTAAGGATGTTTTTTACCTTTTTATAAGTACACATACAAAGTTTGAAGCAAATCGAACCACGTTAAGAAGTTCCATTACCAACTTGAACACCCTCTGGCACTCTTTCTGAAGGATAATTTTGAATTATTTTTCCATAGATATTTTTATTTGTGCTGAAATATATTTGTACAAAGTTTCAAGCAAATTAAACTACCCGTTAAAAAGTTCCCATCGAAACTTTAACATTCCTTTCACCCCGTTTTGAGGGTAGGTAGTTTTAAATATTTTTTTTTATTAACTTTTTTTAAACGTTTTGAAGAACATAACTGCTAAGTTTCAAGTTTCTATGTCCAAAGAATAAGATTTTTCATACAAACATTTTTAGCCCTTTTCATCCCCTTAGAGGTCGAATTTTCAAAATTCCTTTCTTAGTGCACCTCTACACCATAAGAGGAACGCACCCTGAAAATTTCATGCTTCTGGGACTTATAGTTTAGGCTGTGCGTTGATATGTCAGTCAGTAACGAAAGCCTTTTATATATTCTGTTTTATCAATAAGCGAGTCCTTACCTTATGAATAAATAAAAACATGATTTTATAGGTATTTTATTTTGACGCAATGGGGATTAAAATGAACTTTTTAGTTCACTAATCCCCATTACGAGTTTGCGTCAGTGGGGAATTATGAACAAAAAGTTCACTTATCCCCGTTGACGGGGATTGTCAACGGGGATTAGTAGAACAAGCCAAAAGTAGCCTATGTTCTCCAAGGTCCACTCTATATACCAAAACTAGCTTCTCCCCGCGGCGTTGCCCGCGAGGTACCTACATAACATATAACCTATGTCCATCCTGAAAGTTTATTCTGAGTATTGGTGAAATAATTTTTGAAATCGGATAAGTAATTTCAGAGATTACCTCCCACATACAAAACAAACTCTACCTCTTTATAATATTAGTATAGATTCATCAAAATTGGTTCAGTGGTTTAGCCGTGAAATGGTAATAGACAGATACAGGTACTTTCGCATTTATAATATTAATGGATTGAAAAATGAGAGGGATGCGAAATTATGGTTTTCATAATCTATACAAATGGGAAACTTTACTTTAGACATAGAAATGTATGTAAATTGTGGTACGCATCACGAATCGGACGAAGATTTGGCTAAACATTTCAAGCACGCTCAAGAAACTCTTAAGGTGTAAGGTGGTGTAGGAATTAATAAATAAATAAATATTGCTGGACATTTCACACAGCGCCATCTAGCCCCAAACTAAGCAAAGCTTGTACTAAAATGAATGCAATAAATGAACACTTTATTGTACACAAAGAAAAGTAAAATATTACAACATAATATAGTCTTAACTAGTACATGGGCGGTGGTAGATAGGTTCAAAATAAATATTCTACTGTTTACAAACTACAAATCTTACTTATCTTTACTCGACAATAGTTTTATGTACAGTGGTCACAATAGATCATTCGTGAAATTGGGCTTTTCGCTGCGCAGTAGAAAATATTGTATGAAAAAGTTGCACTGCGCATTTAAACGGCCAACTTCACGAATGCCAAGATCCGTTGGAAGAAGTTTAGGTAAGTACCTACCCGTGTAGTCGAGTTAGCTCCATAAAATTTTTAATACGAATTTCCTAAAATTAGAAATTTTCAGATGACGTGGCGTCAACGTGGACGTACTAAAATAAGAATTTTAAGATAGAGAAATTACTTCATAAAATTTTCTATTTTACGTTCCGTAATAAATTTGACATGATTTAACGATATTGTTTACTGTAAAATATTTTAGTTAATTACTTCGTCTGTCCTCCTACAACCATTACGGTGGAACCAGACGTTGGGCAGCCTAGGCCAGCTCTGGCGAGTGCGAGCGAGAAAGCTAGAGCGATAAAGAGGCAAGTGACCCTGGGCCAACATCTGTACGCGCCTTAACAAGGGAGTGATCCATTGACAATGGCAAACCAGCGTACAAACTGTATAAACCCCCCACTACAACATCTCTTTGCCTTAAGTCCGAAAGTTATAAGCAGTGATCGGAATGAGGCGGGCTAAAATACCTAAAGTTCGAAAAATAACAGAGACAAATGGAGACGCCTTAGGACTAAATATTTTTCGACCCAATTATTTCCGTTTCCGGGACATTAAAAAAGAACATCTAACATTAAGGTGAATTAATTTTTTACCTGAGTTAATAACAAAAACTAAAATGTAAATTATAAGGTTAAACTTTTTTCCGTCGGTCAAATAGAAAAATTATTTGAATTAGTTCACAATATTATTAACATTAATTTTAAATATACTTACTCACTGTGAAAATTGTGCCAACTTGCAATAAAGTTCTTACTTACTACAAGAATAAAATTCTTGTAGTAAGGAAGTCTCCCCTTTTTTGCCTCTGTTCTTTGAACTTTAGGTATTTTAGCCCGCCTAATTCCGATCACTGGTTATAAGCAATGTTTTCCACCACTTGTTCACTGACTCAGCAATAAGTATCGTGTGTTCTAAAAACAAGACAGTAACACAGGCCTTGGAATAATTCAACTTCCCGCAATGGTGCAGTTTTATGTCCCCGAAACCTGCCCCTCGATCCGAGACTACTCTATTCGGATCTTTCGGTCAGTTTCTCTCATCAGAATATGTTTTAGTCCTAAGTCCTAAGTATTAAATAGGTATACTGTATACAAAACGACAAATCAAAAGTCAAAAGTCAAAAGTCAAAAGTTAACAAATGACTTTTACCTTCTATCATGATTCATGCGTCACATTTTAGAATGACTAAATAGATGTTCTGCTGTACAGACCATCTGATAGTTGGTCGTTTTGCTACATGGACATTTTGCTAATTAGGCTCACTGCTCATAGACGTCGCATCGTTTTGCGCTGTTGGACATATAGCAACTTATACTTTCTGATCAGAAGAGAAAATAATAATGTTCTCCGAGTTGACTAAGCGCGGGTTTCCTAACGGATTTCCTTTGACATTTAGATTTTAGAGCTGCTTTATACCTGACTGCGCAAAGGAAGGGTATGTGTTTATCGGTCTATGTATGTAAGTATGTATGGATGTTTCTATGTGGTGTTCTAGAGGCCAAACGCGTGGACCGATTTTGATGATTCTTCCTTCAATCGATTTGTCTTCATCTTGTTATTCGTGAGCGAAGCCGCGGGCGGAAGCTATTGTTAAATATTGGTATTCCCACGTGCCTCTTTCGGGCGAAGCAAAAGATGCGCAGATTTTAGTCATTGACTGGCCTCTTAGCTCTTAGCTCTGCCTTCTGCGCTGTAGGTCGTGGGTTCGATTCCCACCCAGGACAAACATTTGTGTGATGAACATAGATGTTTGTTCTGCGTCTGGGTGTTATAAAGTATTGTATGTATTTACAAATATATAAGTATTCTATCAGTTATCTAGTTCCCATAGTGCAAGCTTTGCTTATTTTGGGGCTAGTTGACGTTGTGTCAAATGTCCGGCAATATTTATTTATTTAGGTATTTATTTGTCAGTCGAAATAGTCGGTCCCTAATCTGAGACCTGGCCGGTACCAACTGTTACTGTTATCCCGAAATCCCTTATCCTATTTTAATGACGCGGGCATTTTTCCAGGATGGAGGCGTATGACCTTGTTTTTCTAGGAAACGGTGGCCGTCTTTACGTATATAACTTTCCTGTTCTCAAATAACTTTAAAAGTAAGTAGGCTTTTGATCGAAATTAAAGAATTAACTTGATTTTTAATTTGAAATTGCGTTGAACAAGCGTTTACTGAACATCTGTGTTCAAATCTCACAAACAAGATTCCCGATGTCCGATTGAGCTGAAATGTTGACTTGTGGATCTGTCAAGGATTTTCGGAGTTGTGGACCGAAATGCATCTCGAGAGTGCAGAAGATTGCTCAGCTTATAACATTGAAGTCGGTTTTTTTTTAATTTTAAAATTAGCCACTTGTTGCTAGTTTTACCAAACTTATATTCAAATATTAATGTTACATTGAACATCCTTTGGTTTTGTAGTAAAATATTCACCTTTTTACTTATTTTGAACGCTTATTTATTTATCATCAAAATTTCACATTTATTATGACGGCTGTTCCTTCTTAAAGAACAGTTGAGAGGAAGCAAACAAAAGGGGGACCATGTAATGCGTCTGCTATTTTATGGGCGCATTTGGACAAGCGCCAAAGCGCGTAAAAAATACGAACTTCTATCGTATGTAACGCTTGAAGTATGTGGAGAGAACACCGAGATCTGACGAGAATTCGTCTCGCTAAAGTTTTTCTTTAAACGTATTTACTGCGAAACTCTTCTACTTCTCTTTTACTACTACTACTCTTCTGCTTAAGAGCCTGTCCAGATGACGCGTCTCTCGCGCGTACACACTCGCGCGTTCTTGAGATACTAGAGCTACATACAAAATTGAAACGCGCGAGTGGACTCGCGCGTAGATCGCGTCATCTGGACAGGCTACGCGCGAGTGGTATCGCGCGTGAAACGCTTCATCTGGACAGGCTCTTAGGCTAAGTTCAGATGAACGCGCGGCGACGCGCGGTTATTCGGCGCGCAGAGCATGGCGGGTGCGCGGGTACGCGCGGTCATGTACACAACAACATTGATTTGTTAAGGCCCGTACACACGCTGGCCTAGGCTCGCCGAGTGAACGCGAGTGCCAACGTGTGGGTAGCACCACTCGCCTCGCCTTGCCATCGCTCGCCTAGCTGGCCGAGTGAACACGAGCGCCAACTTACATTGATTTGCGTCGACTCGCCAAGCGTGTGGATGGTACCTACCACTCGCCTTGCGTCGACTCGCCTTCACTCGCGCTGGCTTAGGCTGGCCCAGCGTGTATTCGCAGC
The DNA here is from genome assembly GCA_958496255.1 of Camptogramma bilineatum. Taxonomy (NCBI): domain Eukaryota; kingdom Metazoa; phylum Arthropoda; class Insecta; order Lepidoptera; family Geometridae; genus Camptogramma; species Camptogramma bilineatum. The sequence goes on from OY292460.1 coordinate 5,003,161, forward strand.
ATTACAATCTTAAACCGCGCGTCGAGCTAAGCGCGCGTCGCCGCGCGTTCATCTGAACTTAGTCTTAGAGTAGCACAACGCAGGACAAAGGCATCAATATATTTCAAGAACGAACGGTTTTGGTCCTTATATTGGCTCATCAAGTAAGGGACCTACACTTCGTTTCATCGTTCGTGGTCGCCATTCAAGAACCTAAATTCCCCAGTAATTATCGGCTTTCCGAGCTGTCTGTTCTGTCCTTTGGCACTTTAACTAGACTGGCGAATAATTGTGTAAGTGAACCAAAAATAGTCCTTTTGAAATATTTTAGGGCTACACTTAAATCTTAGTAGGTACCTACTTACTTATTTGACTACCTTATCAAATTGTAGCAGCACGTATTTTTGTATCTATTTCGAGCTAGTCCTTAGATATATTTAAGGAGTCTTGAATACCTGAAAATCTGATTAAATAGCTGTTTTTGAGAATATAGTCCTGATTTCTGTTTGTATTTCCCAAATACACTGCTCAGTAATATATCATAGCACCCACCCTCGCGTGGTACCATGTAATAGCCTAAAGGTATGCTATTCCTGGCACGATCTACACCCATTCAATGTTTCATCAAAATCGGTCCACTGGTTAGTGCGTGATAGATATACAATTTATATGAAGCTATTCACATTACGAATGTCCTATGTCCGGGCGCCCTATGGTTGTCACCATATGAATAATTACTTTACACTGTGGTCTCGGTCTCGTCTCGTTGCGTCTTCGCGCGTGGCGCGTCCCTAGCTCAAAGTCAGCCCCTCGCCAGCTCACATTCGCTCGCGCAGTGAGGAAGCCCCGATTGGGAAGGGGGGGGGGGGGGGACCATGGCCATTCTATGCGTAGTATTATTATCTGTTCTATGGTCCCGGTTTCCGGCAAATGTGCCGGTCTGGCGTAGTGGGAACGGGGTCTTAGATGTTTTTTACTCCGCTAGACGAAATGTTCTAAAAAACTTTTACGTCGACTTCGACAAACAAACTCGACCGGATCTGAAGTAGGGCGAGGTATTGACGTCAATCATTTTCATCGCCGATAAATTATGCAAGAGTTCCCGACACAATACTTGCTTGAATTATGCAATGCCTTTGATATCGACATTCCCTCGCGGGATTGGTGGAGTAGAACTTGCCACAAAAATGAAATCACAGACTTTTATTCCGAGTTTTATCTTTCATTTCTTAGATGGGGCGTCCATTAATTACGTGTGGCTATTTTGGCGTATTTTCGAAAATTTTGTGAAATGCGTACTTATCCATTTCACTAACCAGTTCAGTATCCATCACAGAAATAAATAAATAAAAAAAATATGTTAAGATCATGAAACGACATGGTGGCAGACAATCATACGTCCTACCTGATGATGATGATGGTAAGCGGTTACCGTAGCATTTGGACGTCTGCGACACCTACGAAGTCACACTTGCGCTGCTGACCCTTTAAAAGAGGAATCACTGCGCCGGCAACACAATGGACATAAGAGTCACCAGATGTCACCGAAGCGCTTTCTCGCAGAGCTCAGGCAACCTTACTCACCATAGGAACGCAACACCATTTGCGAAGAATGATGTTATTTGTCTGCGATATTCTGTAAGGCGGAGGTACTTCCCCAGTCAGGCTGCTTTCCTATTAACATTCTCTTAGATCTTTTAGTCATTTTAACGTAACAATAATAAAGTCAAAGGTCTCAAAACAAAACCCTAATCCCGAAATCACTCGACTTCGATTATATCGATTATTTGTTGACCCCGAACAAATCACTAACAAAACTGAAACCACTTTGTTAAAATAATTACTGAACTTCATCAAATCACGATTGGAACAATGTCCGGGTACATTTTCCGTTCATAATGGATTTCGTTCGGCGTAATCTATTCATTTTGCAAAGCTTAGAACGGCCTTAAATGGCGAGTTTTGAAAATGGAATTTCGCTGAGAATAATTTTCTGTAAGGAAAGACATAACTCAAGGAGAAGTAAACGAACAGAAGTTCTATTCTTGAAAGCGGCAAACGGTAATCCTTTCATTATAATAGCAACACACGAGAAACGTGTCACTGAAAAAACGTCTATTTAGTTAGAGACATTGACAATATTTCGATTCAGCCGGAGAATCTTCATTTATATTAGAGTGGTTTAGCGGAAGCGGCTATTTTGTAAGTAATTTCAAAGTGTTGATAACTTTAATTCCTTGCGTTCACCGATATTAACTGAACCACGAATAGTTTTGCAAGAGTAAGAGCCTTCGCAGACTGCAAACTCTTCTATCGGCCGATAGTTCTAAAGCCTAAAGGCTCAAAATTCAGTAAAGTAAGAATCGCGTCCACAGTACTAAGTATATCGAAATAGAAGCAAAAAGTTCGTTGATTTGTATGGAAACCGACCGTGTATTATTTTGCGTAGGTACTTTGACGAACGCAGTTCGGTTTGCTTATTTTTACATTGCTGGTTTTCAATGCTCGCCAAGTCTGGCGCGTCAAATTAAAGCCGCAATGGAATTAATTCGGAATGAACTTCGCGGCGAGCAAAGAAGTCCTCAGCCCTTCTTTTCGGCACGCGAGGTACATACCCTCTTTGCTTCTATGTATCTCGATATAATTCTGTGATCGCGTAGTTGTAATAAACGCTACTATACGATCTGTAAACGACAGGTATCAGCGAGAAAGCCAATTACTATTCTGATGTAAGTTTGCTACATATGAAATAGTTTGTGTTCCAGTTATACGTTAATAGAAACGTTGGCATGCGCTGAATGAGTATGAAGAATCAGGCTTGTTCCCGATAATACTCGATTCCAATCTTGCACTTAATGCAGGTTTAATTGGAATCCACCTCCCCTGCACCTCTATTTTGTAACACACGGTAAGTCGCTAACTCGGATTCATTCAAACAAAAATTGTTTTGTTTACGATGAATACTTTGAAATGATAGAAGATGGTTGAAAAAAGTGATAGACATGTTTGTTGTGTAAAATACATGTGAAGTAATTTTGCACTAAATAACTTTGATGTTGTTCGTAAAAAATCAATTTGTTTTAACGAATTCGAGTTAGTGACTTACCGTGTGTTTACAAAATAGGGGTGCTGATCGGGAATAATCCATTGACCAGTAAAACTGCTGGTACGGTTTTAAAGTACGGCACTTTGGCTCGATTACTTCAAAAGCTACTGGATAACTTTGTGATGGTCCTACGATAAATAAATACCTAATGCTGGACATTTCACACAGCACAGCATCATCTAGCCTCAAAGCACAGAACAGATAATAATACTACGTATAGAACGGACACTGTGAGTTTGAGCTGGCGAGGAGCTGACTTTGAGCACGGAACGCGACACACGCGCAGACGCATAGACGAGACCGAGACCACAGTGTAAATTATTCATACGGTGACAACCACACTGTGGACTAAACTGACATAGTGTAGTGTAAATATAGATAGTTAGACGCCGCTTTTGCATAGAGATTACGTCGAGTGTCCGCGGTGTGCCCAAAGTAAGCAGAGCTTGTGTTATGGAAGGAAACTACATGACTACTTTAACTACGAGTACTTATTCGGTCCTTTTTTTTGTAAGTACATGCATTATTTATTACACAAAAATACCCAAACAATACTTCTATAGTATGCTAAAGGTGGCTCTCGAGTCTATATAAAGAGAGGCCGTTGTTCACACCAATTTGTTACGTAAATGGGAAATCATGACGTTTATTGAAATAGATCATGCCCAATCTATCATAAAGAGGACTTATAAATTTACAACATGATAGTGCCTATTTGTAGGAAATGTTATCCCATATTTTATCGTTACTGTAAACCTAATCGTTATTGCAAAATATTTTGCCTTTTCCAGTAAATTACACTGGTAATATATCAGTGTAATAAAACCGCATAGATGCGGTTTAGGTAATATTGGAGCCGTTTTGACCGAGGGGTTAGTACCTTGACTTTCGATAAGAAGAACTTGAGTTCGAATCCTGGCCGTACACCAATGAATTTTTCGTTCCGAAAAAATTATATGCGCATTAACAGCTCTAAACGGTGAAGGAAAACATCACGAGGAAACCCGCGGAATAGTCAGTCCCACACGTATTGACCATGAGTTTTATCTGGTTTAGGTGCTGGGCAAGACTACTCCATCTCAAACAATTTTCCAGGCACTACAGTGTCCCGTTATGTGTAGGCAAAATTTTCCATCCGCTCAGCTTAACCGGCCAGATCTAAAGGAAAGAAATGGTCAATACAATACGTGTGAGGCCGACTAAGCCGCGCGTTTCCTCACGATGTTTTCCTTAACCGCTTAGAGCTCGTGTTTAATTTTTATATAAACCATTGATGCACGGCCGGGATTCGAACCCATGACCTTCGGATCAAAAGTCGAGGTACTACCCCACTCGGCCAACACAGCTCTTGGAAATCTTAAGTGTCCTACATAAGACATATTATGATGTATGTTGTCGTATTTGTCACGCTTGCTAAGGAATGTGTATCATGTTACTCATAATAAAGATTAATTACAGATTGTGAACACTTGTAATTAAAAACAATTGGTTTCAAGGCCAATATAGATGATTATATCAGATATCATCTCGGTCTTTAAGAAGCCAGTTACAATTTATTGTTAACTTACGACAGCTTCCGCCCACAATATCTTCAATTGTGTACTCAGATGAAAGTAGCCTGTAAAGTGCAGACCACACTGCAAGCTAAGCTAACTTAGCTTTCATCACGTTCAGCGGACTTAAAAAGGTCGTTAAAGCTGAATCACAATATGAAATGAACTGAATGCCGTCTCTTTTCACTTTCAGTCAACAATAAAAAGAGATGGCAATAGTTCAATTCCTTTATTGCGATTCTGCAATAGCGACCTTTTTAAGCCCGCAGGGCCCTAATTCTTCTAATTTACAACGTCAACCATGTCGGTATCATTACCGCTGCTTTTTATTTCGTTCTCCAAAATGACTGTAATTTGCAAACCCTCATTGGTAATTTGTTTGAAAACGTCATCACAACAGAGTAACCCAACCTTGAAAAAAAGTTTGTAGAATCGAGGGTCTGGTTAAACTGACTGGTATAGTACTCATAGTTGAGTAAGTATGAGTTATTGGACTATTTTCCTGACGGAGTTTTTAAGCCATCTTAAGGCCTCGTGGGTCAATGATTTTATAGCCAGAACCGACAGAATGTCGCTCAATTTCGACGATCTATCAAAACCACAGACAACTAAGCAAGCGTGGTTCTGTGAGTTTAGCTCTGTAGTTTGCTGAGCTAAGTTAGCTTAGCACGCAGTGAGTCTGTGCTTTATTGCCTCACAGTGAAGCCCGTCGTACCAAATTCAATCAATATTGAGGTTTAGTCGCAGTGTAATAATAAGCGTTTGATTAAAGAATAAATAACTACACTATAATAAAATGATAAAATGTAAATCATCGATTTATGTACTTCCATAAAGTACCTATGTTTTGTAGATTAATTAACTCACCTTTTTATTGATTCTTAAGTTTATATTCGTATATTGTATTTGAAAAAAAAAACAAGGTACCTTCTAAAACGCAATTTACGTTTTGATGTGGTTTTCAAATTTCAAGAAAACATAAAAATATTCACGTATTTTTATATCAAAGCACTATTTCTTCAGGTTGTTGTTACTAAGTCTTGAAATATCGAATTAAATTACCAGTTTTTTTTTCTATTTCGTTTAAATCTTCGTTTAGAGCAGGCTTAGTATTCCGTGTGCGCATAACAATATGTCGTGAGTCGGTGTAATTTTCAAAGGCATTAGTTGTAACGTGATCGCGAGATTAGATCGCGTATCGTTCTGTTGTGATACAAAACATCTGTATAATGATGCGATAGGCGTGTGGTGCTAGGATGAGCGATATTGATTCTGTAGGCTCATTCTGTAAACTCACTTCGAACGTCGAAGAGCTGAATCCGCTGTGAGATATCAAATTTCGTATTCGAAATTTGAATCTTACTACAAACACTTACAATACATTCTTGACTCACTTCGAATTCACTCAAGTGACCGAGCTCACTAAATACGCAAGAATGTATTGTAAGTGTTTGTAGTAAGATTCAAATTTCGAATACGAAATTTGATATCTCACAGCGGATTCAGCTCTTCGACGTTCGAAGTGAGTTTACAGAATGAATCTACAGCAGAGGCATTCTGTACTAGACTCACTTCGAATTCACTCAAGTTACCGAGCTCACTAAATACGCAAGAATGTATTGTAAGTGTTTGTAGTAAGATTCAAATTTCAAATAAAAAATTTGATATCTCACAGCGGATTCAGACGTTCGAAGTGAGTTTACAGAATGAGCCTACAGATCGTTTGGATTCTTGTTCAGTACAATGAGAACTTCGCGGATTCTCATTATACCTGCTTTGGCTGCCGTATTCCCTAGCTTAACTGAACTAGGGAATGCCGCAGCCGAAATATCAATTTTATAGGCACTTTGTAGTAGGTACCTACATTGTTGTTTTCCTAAAATAATGGTGATTACCACAGCAATGTACTGCATAGTGCCTATGAAATTGATGTCAACTGAGTTAGGGATTATGGGGGCTGATCATTATGCTTCGGATTTTCGCGTTTATGTGCTTAGAAACAAGCCGAGATGTCGCTGCTCAGACCACTTGAAAGGTCAAATAGCAAAATTCTAATATTTAACACGCGTTTAGTAGCTTAACTTATGTATGTCAGATAGCTCTTATATAGTTTTAGATGACAAAATATTTTTTTATGAAACAACGAAAACTAAACAGTTAACACTTTTTTGTTCGATCTGCTACAAAAACGTGTTTTCTAGT